>JAJMYN010000001.1:0-1200000 GCA_023087525.1 Lasiodiplodia sp. KE8368 | reverse complement strand
TAGTGTTTGAGATTTCTGCTACGTTCAGCCGTGAGAGTAATAGAGAGCGGAGATACGAAAGAAATAAGAAAGTCTACAAGTCTATATACTGCAACAAGAAAATATGTACAAAGAAATTAAGACGCTGCTTCGACCCATTACCATCTAAACTCATCAAAACCCACCAGTCGAGACCAAAATCTTACTGGTACTTAAACCAAGCGCAGCCTCCTCAACAACAGCCTAACGAGCATCTTCACATCCTCCTCATCCTCCTTCTCCAGCGCATCCAACTCCTCAAGGAGCAATCGCGCAACCCCCTTTTCCACGCTGCCTCCCCTCTTCTGCTGCTGCTGCTGCTGCTTCTCGCCGCCCTCCTCCTCTCGATCCGCTCCTCCTCCCACCGCCGGCATTTCAACCACAACCCCATCCGCATCGTCATCATGATCGAGATCATCATCATCATCATCATCGCCCATTACGCTGTCACACCGCGTCCCCGCATCCCCAGCCGGCGTCGCAACAGTAGCAGCAGCGGCGGCGGCGGCGGTAGCAGAAAAATAGCCGCTGTCGTCGCCGGACGCGAGTCCGGGCGGCAGGTGCATGTAGTAGGCGTGGAAGGGCGTGTCGCGCATGTGCTGGGCGAGGGCGTCCGGGGTGGCGAACTTGCGGGGGCAGCGGGTGCAGGGGATGGTGCGGCCCGTTGCCGCCGCCGCCGTCGTCGTCGTAGTCGATGATGCTGCCGGCTGCGACGGCGCAGCGGCAGTGGTGGCAGCAGGGAGCAGGGTGGTTTGCGGGTGCTGCTGGTCGTAGATGCTAGCCGGGGTGATGATGCCGAGGCCGTTCTTGTGCTTGGGGGAGTCGCGGACGTGCGCGTTGAAGGCGTCGTCGCTGATGAAGGAGCGGTTGCACAGCGTGCAGCTGGGGTACGAGGACGCGGCCTTGTTGTGCTGGTGTGCGGGCGAGTCGCGGACGTGCTGCGCGAGGGCTTCGGCGCTGGGGAAGGTCCTGTCGCAGGGGACGCAGTGGGTTTGCTTGTGCGTTGGGGCGTTCTCCTTGTGCTGGCTCAGAGCTGCATCGGTGCGGAAGACCTTCTGGCAGAGGACGCAGTATGGGGACATCGTTTGTGAAGAAGGTGCGTTTGCGGGTCGATTCTGCGGTGATGGATCAGTTCGCGTTCGTGTGGTGAGCTGGACATATAATGGGAACATACAGATTAATTCGGATGCTCTGGGGTTAGAGGTAGTTATGACAGTGGTGTTGGGATCTATTCTCAAGGTAGACTTGTAGTGGGTGGTTGTCGGTTGGTGAAGTGGTAGTCCATCAACCAACATAACACCTTTCTTTTAAATCTTCCTAGATCCACACCTGCCGCCGCACAGCACCACTGCTGCCTTACCGTGCCTCACGGCTTCATCATGCGTTCGTGGAGCTGAAGTGGAGTGTGGGGACGACGATAGTCATGCGCCACAGCATGCGCCACACGACCGGGGTATCTCATTGGTCAATTCCGTCTGTGCCGCAATACTGGCAAGGCTCTCCTCATTCGCTTAAAGATGGACGCCAGGGACATGTAATTGTGCCTTGGCGCGAAAGCGCGCGCGTAAATTCTGTGGATGATAAACCTGGAAAAGCGATGCGGCTGAGCTGGTGTTTGATGCAGTTGCCTTGACGTGGCAAATCGGCCTGGATAGCAGTTGAAAAGTGGATATCGGCTTGCTGTATGTTCTTTAATGTCTCATTTCAGTGGATACCAGCGTGAACAGGATTGGGGAAATGCAATCATATGGATGGTTCTCAACTGCTGGAGTGCAAAAAGGTCAAAGCTTCGGGTCAAGGGGTGCCTATCCGACAATCCAAGCGCGTTCCCTCCCAAAGCAGGTCCCGTGGTGAAGATTTTCTGTACCAATTTCTTCATCTCTGTTCAGCGAGACAAGCGCGCAGAAACGGGCAATGATCGGATCTTCAGCAGTTGTCCCGCCATCAACAATGTTGACTAGGCAAGCCATGAAATCAACCTTTTCAGCCGCCACATCTTCCCGGAAAATCAAAGCCGGGCGTTGGACGGCCAATAGGTCAATAGGCTCTTCATCCTGCTCGTCAACGACGGTGCAATCCCGCAGGCGATAGCTCCTCCAGGGACGGCCCTCCACCTTCAGAGCCACCATGTCCCGCAAAGACACTCCCACATCTGCTGTAGGGTTCCCTTTCGCCGCAAGAACAACGCCATCAGCCTCGACCTGGAGACCCTCCGGCGTCAGCGTCGACCACTTGTATCTCACGAACGCGAAGCCGGCCTTCCCCAAGAAGGACTTGGGCGCCCACCCCATGCCAGGCCTGTCCGTGAATTTGGGTCCACTGAGGAACAGCAAGTCCTGCGGCACGCGCGGAAGGTAGTGCTTGAGAAACGCCTCCATCCGGCGCTCGGGATCCGACACTTCGAGCAAAAACCCCGGATCCGCGTCCATGATCGTCGCCACGCAGACGGGCTCGTCAGCCGCGCGGCTGGTCGTGCGGCGCGCCAGCGTCTCGAGGAGGATCAAAAAGATAGCCGAGAGGGGCAACTCGCCCTCGAAGTCAGCGAAGCCGGCCGGGCCGTCGCGAGCATAAGCGCGGAAGTGGGCCGGGATGCCGAGGTGGAGGAGCGGGTCGTGCGCCTTGGTCGGCAGCGTGCTGATGAGGCAGGCCGGCTCGTGCTTGAGGCAGTCTTGGATGAGTTGGTCGAGCGCGAGCAGCCCGTCGCCGAACTGGAAGATGACGAGCTCGGGTTCGTTGAGGCTGGCTTCTTGCAGCGTCCACAGCCGCCGCTGCCACGTCGAGCTGCCGAGGCGGACTGCTCGCTCTACTGGGTCGACGGGTACGCCGCTGTTGCTGCCGATGCGTTGCAGGTCTTCGTCTAGCACGAGGACGGCGCTGGCGTCGCGGTAGGTGGTGCCCATGCGCCGGATGGAGAGCGTCCGTGAGGGGCCGGATACGGGGACGCAGATGGTGTCCATCCAGAACCCGGCCATCTGCCACTCCGTGTCGAATTGCCTGAGCAAGTTTAGTAAGCGGAGGATTTGGCACTTTGGGAGAGCGTTAAACTCCCGGTTTCCCAGACCGTGGCTCCATACGTGCGATAGTGCCAAGTAGCGCTCCGACGGCTCTCGGGGAACCACCTTGAGGCTGACCTCTCCTCCGGGCTGTTCCTCCAGCTTAATTATCGGAAGACTGTTGTTCTGGATAATATGGTCGAGTTCGCCTGGTGTGACCCCGAGAAGCATGCAGGAACCTCCGGTACACTGTGGGGTATGCTGGGGTTTGTAGTCGCCTTGGAGCTGGTCGCACAGGCAGAGGCGGGCAGTGCAACGGGAATGATCTCGCTTCCTGACAGGCGGCAGCCTGGTAAAGTAGTACGCCGTACTGGCATCCATGGATGGGAAAGCGGCGATCTGGTTCCGACACCAGCCCACGCCGATCATTTCATTTACCAGAATCTCCTCCATTCCTCCAGGCCGCCGCCGCGTCACGAGCCCAGAAGCATGCGACAACCGCTGGTCACCGACAGCCTTCAGAAACTCCTCGCTCCAGGGCACGAACGGCAGAATCATCATGCTTTCCACAAGACTCGTGATGGACAAGGCGACGGGCCAACGGTCAGGACAGGCAGCCAGTGAAACGGCCATGACGCCGGGCGGCCGAAAGCATGCATAGCGGATTGAGATCGTGAGACACCGCTCGATACGCTGGACCGCCGACTTCTGCGCTTCTTTTGGAAGTTTCAGGAGCCCTTCTGCAAAGTTCCTGAAGTAGTCTGCCAGATTTTTCGTCGTGACGTGGGGGCCGTCGACAAAGTCTGCCTGGTGCACCGGCACGCCGACAGCCGCGAAAGCTTCGTTTATGACGCCAAAGAAAAGCCACTCCTGGAAGATCGCCGTGCGTTGGTGCAAATCATACCCCTTTTCGTCTGTCCAACCAGCTACATCGGTCTCCGCGATGTCGGGATCGAAGTGCCTCCGGGAAGGATAGCGGTAGAAATTGCCTCTGTCGTACTCCTGCAGCGCCAAGTGCGGCACCCGAAGTAATGGGCGACGCGTAGCCCCTTCTATTTTGGGTAAGTGGTCCATTTCGTGAAGATGGGCGATGGGTAATAGAGTAAGGTTTGAGTGAGATTCGTAGCGCTCGTCTGCCGTAAGCCCCGCCCCTCAATATGACGTATGATTAGTCCCAAACGTGGGGGCGCTGTGGATTGAATATCTTCAATACAAAATAGCTGGACTGGATATAAAATAACTGTACAACAGCATCAGCATGAGATATCGGCATCAGTGCTGAAGTAATTTGCAAAGTTATTGCATAGAATAGTCCGGGACCCGCCCTTGTATACAACATCTTCGTTCTTGAATATCGAGGTGACTCAAGAGCTACCCCTTACGCAGTATTAAGCATCTTAACCCCACTTTCAACCCGATCCAACACATCCTCCAAAACATTCAGATCTCCTAAGCCCATTGCAACACCCTGCTCGCCCTCCTCGCTCTTCAATTCACCCTCCTGCAGGGATTTCCTGAATGAACCAACCGCTTGCCTCAGAGGAAAGAGGTAGCTCCCACCTACGTCGTTGCCCTCATGCAGACCTGGGATATCCAGGACCTTGTGCAGCGGCTTCGCTGAAAGAAGGAGGTAGTAAAAGTTGAGTGTGGCCAGGTAGAACGACAAGTTGAGCTTGAACTTTTGCCACGCCTCGGAAATCGACGGGCCGGAGAGGTCGTGCGTGATTTCAGGGAAAAGGAAAGGAGCAATGGTGGCTAGAGCTACGGGCGTCGTGAAGATAGATGGAGACTCGGGATCGGTATCGGTGGCCGAAGAAGTCGTGCGCGAATGCCCGGCCTTCTTTGAAGAGGAAGACGATGCTGCTTGTTGTTCCGCTTGAAGAGTTGCCAAATTTGCCTCGATCGTCTCTCCCTTCATCCAGCCCACGGCCGTGGCTTTGAGATTTTCGTAGGGGCAGTGTTCTAACGTATCACGAATGAAGGTGAGGCGAACGAGATCAGATGGGTGGGAGCGTAAGACAGACGTGGTGAGGTAGTGTGCGTGGTAGCGGAGAATTGGTGACGGGTTGTTCGCTGCCAGAAGAGAAGTGACTTGAAGATACTTGATGAAGTCCTCGTCTTCTGCCGGTTCACCAATTAGATTCTTCTCGACCGCCAGAATACCTAGTGTTAGCAGACTGTCCACCAGCGAATCCGCATGAAGGCCAGTGTCCATGGCCGTGTCAAGACCGACAAAGTTGTGTAAAATCGTTGCATGGTCTGGGAACAGGGGAAGATCCTTGGTGTGTGTTTGGAGCTCGTAGATGACATCTCCGATCTTTCGTGCTGTGAAAAGGTATAGTGCGCCAGTCTTTGCCAACGGAATATCTGCTGCCGCTGCAGGCGGTTCTTCTTCCGTGGGCAGCCCGGTAGGCTCAGGCTTCGTGTCCTTAATGGCAGCCAGGAGATCCTCAGATTTGATCTCAAGATCCATAGACAGTGCAGCCAGTTGGCCGACTATTCCGGTTCTCGCCACGAGCGGTTCCTCAGAGTTAAAGCGTTCTGCAAATGTCGTCTTATTCGGGATATTACGCTCAGGATGAAACTTCTCATGGACTCGGCTTGACCAGGCAAGTGCAGGAGCATCACCGAGGGGCGGAAAAGAGTTCATGTAATCTTCCAGGATGTGCGTAAGGAACGACTGCAGCAATGCCTTCTGCATATCATCCTCCGCGGGTGCCGGCGGTTCCTTGGAGGCCTCCGGATCAGGCGCTGGTGCGATTTGATTTGAACCAACAAGAGAGAAGCTGCTCGTTCTGGGCGGAAGATGTGGGCGCTTGGTGCCGGACAGAGTCTTCAGAAATTTGGTGACAGCAGGAGTGAGCTCGCCGGCATAAGGGCCCGCATCTCCGTACGCACTCAACACCGCCTGCAGTGAGGTAGACAGAAAGCGGCTGGGATATTTCGTCTTGATGCGCGGATGCAGCACAGACAGCATGGAGAGCAGTGCGTCGAACTGCATTACCTGGAGAGGAACCTTGGATGGAGCCGCATGATCCGCGCTGGACTCGCCTGCAACGCTCTCGTCGTCAGAGATGATGGCATTGTCGGCGGCGCGCGCAAGAGCCTCGTCATCCTCCTCCTCCTGCTCGATGGTGCTGAAATCGATCAGCCGCAGCGCCTCGGTGACCTTGAGAACGACCTCGCGTGGGTTGCCAAGGCGTGCGATGTCCTGCAAGCAATCCTCCGAGGCGGGTAGTAGTGGGAGCAGAAGCTGGACCAGGTCCCAGCCGATGTTGGATGTGAGCTCCGGGTCCTGCAGAACTCGGTGTAACATTGGCAACAACTCGGGACTGAGGTTGTGCTCGATGAGGGTGAGGTACGTCAAGTGGTCCATCACGGGCGGGCGCCCCGCGATGAGGGGATGCTCGTCTTCGCTGCTCATGGCGGGGTAGTGGGACGGCGTCAGCGCAGACAGTAAGGGATGGGGATGCTGGAAGAATGAATGCGTGGGGTGCAGAGAAAGTGCGGGTGGAGAGACAAGGCGGGCAGGGAGATGTCGATGTCAATGATCTGTGGCAGGGTTCGAGGAAGGCAGCGGCCGTCCTGGTTGTTCCGTGAAACCGCGGCAGCGTCATCATCATCGCGGCGGAAGCTGCAGAATCACGTGGCGCCGCATGCGCCGCGCGAATCATCCGCCGCGAACCGTCTCTCGCGCGGGCAAGCCAAGTGCTGTCGTAGCGGCAAGTGAAACAGAGCAGAGTGCGTTGTTTCATCCGCGCGCGGCCAGTCGAAGCCCGTTCCAACGCGCCCGCCCGCTCCCGCCGCCCGCGGCGCGAAAGCAGGTGACCGTGACCAGCAAGCTCGTGCGGCAAAACCTCGGCACCGCCGCCGGTGCGAATCACCGCGACCTTGTTGCCGCCGCCGACGGACACCAACCGCCGCCGTCATCACAGCTGCTGTCCCACACCCCGCGCAGCTCAACGCTCCTTTCCGCTCGACCACCCCGGTTCCTCCCGTCCTCGCCCGACGAACTATTCCTCCGCCATTCACGTCTAAACCATGGCTGACGTCGACGAATCCGGCGCCGGTGCGCCCGTGAACGAGCCTCTCGATCTCGTGCGCCTTTCCCTGGATGAGATTGTGTTTGTGAAGCTACGAGGCGATCGCGAGCTCAAGGGCCGCCTGCATGTGAGTCGCCAAGCTTGGCTCTAGCTCCTGGAGCTCGTTCACTCCTAAAAGCCAACCACCGGCCTGCAACCTTGGAGCTGATGTCTTCCACCCAGGCCTATGACAGCCATTGCAACCTTGTCCTTGGCGACGTTGAGGAGATCATATATGTGGTTGAGGAAGACGCAAATGAGGAGGAGGTCGTGAGGGTATGGCCCCAGCTCAGACTCGTACGAGTTGAGCCAGCGCATGGCTGACGATGGTATAGACGGTCAAGAAGCAGTCAGAAATGCTTTTCGTAAGAGGTATGAGGCCAGAGCCATGGCTGTGGACTGGTTGATGGAACGATCATGCGCTGACTCTACGCCATGAACAGGTGACTCGGTAGTCCTCATCTCGCCGCAGGCAGCCGCATAAACATACACGACCTTACTTGGCGTTGAACACATCCCCTGGCAGTCCAGGCTGGTCACGCTGGATAAAGATCAAGGCACCAAGCAAGGAGCATACGCCAATCGAAATGGGTCCACAAACACCTCGCGTCGTGCGATGACCATGCGGAGAAGCTGCAAGAGGTGTCGGCGCACGAATAATCCACACATTCCTCAATGAAGCACCAAAAGAAGCGCACGGAGTGAGTCCTTGGCTGGAATTGGACCAGATAGATACCTCTACTAGGGAAGGCGGGCTAGGTGGAGCCGTTGCCGAAAAATAAAACGCTTTGACTGTTGAGAATCTTGGGTGCCTGACCTTGCTCTGGGCACGTGTGCAGCATTTTACGAGCGGCCAGCATACTCGCATGTTGAAAATAGGGAAATGAAAAACGGGATTTACGATTGATTGAATCGTTTCGTTTGAATTTACATGCTTTCTGGTATCTAGTTTCATTCATCAAGACAATACCATGGTCAATGCCAATATCTGGGTCTCGCTTTCAATTGAGGCCTTTGTGGGTTATGATGCAAGTGATTACTGCCTAAGAAAAGGCCGGTGCATCGAATATGGTAATTGGATCCCTTTCAAAGGAATAAATGATTTGAATACAGTCAAAGCAACGACGGAAAGTCATCAGACTCGATGGTTCTCCCTTGATTCACCAGCATTTACACTTGGATAATTGTTGAACATAAGAGGGTATAGTTTGAGTAAAAGTTATTCCAGTGTAACTCAACTGAAAAGAGCCCCAGCCAACGACTGCACGTTGTGCAGCATACCATCAGCCATGTCCGCAACATGAATAGTAACCCGTCGTTTTTTTAGCCCGCCCAAATCACCCATCCACCCATCCACCTGACCACCGTTCCGTTGTCAATCGTCCGTCCGTACCATATTGAGTATAGAGAATCAAAAAGAACAAAAGACCAGCAACTATTCCTCTCGAATCCGTATCGAATCGTCCGCGGCAAAGTTCCTCCCACCATTAGCGCCTGACCAGCATCAAATGATCCTTTTCTATCCATCGCCAGTGCCAGTCCGACGCAACCCTTTATACATAGGAAAATGCAAGAAACAGAAAAGTGAAAAGACGCTGGGGACACGCAAGACGTGAAAAGGGGGAATTCGGGGGAAAGTAAGATAAAGGGGGAATTAAGAGTTCGTCTCGTCGTGACTTCGTAAGTACTCTTTCTGTGTGTTGTGTGGTGTTGATTGTACTTCTGTGCCTGTCGTTCGACGCGCGAGAACTGTGGAGGGCAACAAACAGAAAACAGCAAAACCTCAAAGGAAATGTGGTGGTGAAGCCAGTCTTCAAGTGAAGAGTCAAAGGGCGATTGGACAGTATCCAACCGTTCCGCAAAAGTCTCAGCAATTGAGTACAGGCGTGTGGTGGGGCGAACTCCGACTTGACGAGTCCAATAAGACAATGCCCAAGGTGTCCAGTTTCAGGAAGCAAACTCAATCTTAGCTCAAAGCATCGAGGGAGCGACCCATCCACTGGGGGTATAATACCAAGGCGCCAGCGCGGAGACAGAGGAGCCTGGGGGAAAAGAATGGTGTAATCAGCTGGTCTCCAAGAAAGCAAATGAAGCAAATCCCAAAAATCGATAGCGCTTCGGCTCCACTTCAAATACAAAATGCCAAAGAAAAGCTACCCAAATATTGGGAGCAGAAGCACAGAAGGTTGCGATGCAGCGAACGGCTGTTGGGCAGGGCAACAGCTAGAGATCATTGCGATCACTTACGGAGCCAAGATGAGGTGCCGAGGCTGTCGCGGTGATTCTGCTGAGGCAGCTGGAAGCCCTTCTGAATCTCGGCTTCCACGAACAGAGATGCACGCTTGTAGCGCTTGTCGGCGTACTTCTCGAAGACAGCGGCGTGGTGCTTTTGAGGGTGTTCGCTGCATTCGAGCATGACTGATACAAGCGAGCGAAGTTGGGACCAGGTGTAGCCCGAGTAGTGGACGTGGGCCTTGCTCTGTGCGAAGTTAGCGAACGAACGAGGGGAAAGCTTGGTCAGAAATGCTTACCCAGTCACCCTTCTTGAGCATGAAGCGGGCAAGGCAATGAGCACCAGCAGCCAGGAAGCTGGGGACACATCCGACGAAGCGCTCATCCATAATCGTGATCTCGAGGAAGTACTTGGCTAATGTGCGAGTCTCAAGGTCGTAGTCATCGGCCTTGCTGATGCGGCGTAGGAAGCTCATCGGACCAGGCCAGCCAAGTTCGAATTGGAGCATGCTAAGCATGAAACGCTCAGCCTTGAGGATCTCGTCGACGGTGTATCCGCCATCGACCATGTACACGATCTCAGACACAGAAGGACAATTGATCTCCTCGTACTTCGCCGCGACGAATATCGCAGTGGCGCCGACGAGCTGGAGCTTGCCAAGGGATACGACCTTGCAGGAGAGGAAGCGGTCGACGTAGTTGACGGCAAGGAAGAGCGTCTCTGGGAGGAGAGTAAAGCGGTGATGTACCTGGACCAGCCAGTCCATGAGGACTGAACGCATGGACCATTGAATCTCGGATTGGTTGTCCATGTAGAACGGGTTGGGCCTCATGCGATCCTGCAAGCATGTGAGTCATCAGGTGGAAACAGGCGATCATTTTACATCTTACCTCAAGTTTCCTCATATAGTCGAAGATCTCGTCGCCATACTCGGCAACCATAGACGTGTCCCAGGCTTCATCCTCAATGTCCTCGGTGGTCTTGGTAGCTTCCACGTACATCGCGGCTTCCTCGAGCTCACGGCGAGTGCGCGCGGTGACTCTTGGGGCCAGGACTACAGTAACGCCACCGGTAGTGTTGTCGGTCCTGTTCCTGAGGGAACGTGTCGTGTATCCGGTGTAGCCATCGGCGTCGTAGTACTCCTCGTCTTCCTCATCCCAATACTCTTCAAACCTCTCTGCCTCAGCAAGCGCAATGGCCTCTGCCTTGGCATCCTGCTCCTCCTGTTCGGCGTCATCGTTTTCCTTTTCCGAAATCTCGGCAAGTTCGTCCTCGGTGACAGGAAGGGCGTCGTCTTCCTCGGGCAGGTCGGCATCAAGGCCGGCGATTTGGTGGCATTCCTCAGCAGCAATAGCTGTTTCGAGACTAGTGGTCGATTCCTCACTCGAAAGCGTAACGCTCTCCTCAACGGTCTTCTCGACGATACTTTCAACCTTGTGAAGCTTTTCGGAGGGCGGCGAAAGCTGAGGCGCAGTGTTGCTCCTCTCACGGCGACGGGCCGGTTCGGCATCAACAGGAGCAGCGTTCTCTTTGAAGACGGTCGTGCTACGCTTGGGGATAGTCTTCTTGGTGTGGAGGGGTTGAGGTGCGATCTCGGCGACACTGGTCTTGGGCGCGACCGACTCGGCGACGGCGGGCTTCTGCGCAATCGATGAGAGCGGTCGCTGGGCGGGACGCAGGATCGCAGCAGGCTTGGTCGCTTCCTGGATGGGAGCGAGCACGTCTTTCTTAGCAGCCACGGGCTCGTCCTTGGCTAAATGCGTGTTGCGCGTGGTGTTGCTAACGTCGGCAAAGGCAGTACGCTTCGCAGCAGCCTTGATGCCAGCATTCTGGGCAAGCGACGAGAGCGCGGGCGTTGACTTATTGCGCTGGTGGATAGTCTTGCCAGCGGGAGCAGCAGGCACACTGTTCTCGTTGTGAACGCGCAGAGAGCGCAAGGGGCGCTGAGGCTGCTCGCGACACCGGATTAGCTTTTCGCTGAGACAAAAGTCCATTGGGCGGAGTGGCGCGGGAGTGGGGAGAGGTTCCGACGAGTCAGCGTGCATGAAGCTCGGAGTGAGGTTGCTCTCGAGCTCGAGGCCGATGCTTGGGGGAGGGTGCGCAGGTGGCAGCGAGCAAGCATTGAGAATACGTACCTTCGCATCCATGGTGGCAGGGTGCAGCGATGCGTTGTTAGCAGTGGCGAGGATGAAGTGGAGCGTGCTGGTGGAGTGGAATCGGGTCGGCGATCCTCAGCACTCGAAGGAACGGTGAGCTCGCGGGCACAACAAACAACCGGTGACCAGCAGCGTGCCGCGGCGCGCGCGCACAGGTGGATCTCGCAGGATGCTGGGCCGGGCGCACAGTCAGGCCGCTAGAGCACTACTAACAGTGCTTGCGGATAAGGCGCTGCTGCGGAACAATGGGACGGTGAGGCGGTGGGGAGGGTTGACGAGAGAGTGCGTTGGAGCTTGCACCGCTGTAAAAGGCGCGCCTACTGTTTTGCGTCGCTGCACTTGTAAACACAGCAACGGCCCTGAGATCCCTGCAGCTGCCTGCCCAATGAGCGCCGGCCTCGCACGGGCCACTCGTCCCAGGCCCGGAGAAACGGCCCCGGCAGCGCCGAAAGACGGTCAGCGCGCAACGAACCCAAGGGTCGCTAGCGGCATCGGCACGTCCCCACATGCGTCGCCAAGCATGTCGTCACCCCGCAACTGTCCACCGCGCGTCTCCAGACAGATGCGATCTTTTCTTTACCCCTCCGGACTCGCCGCCACGCTCGTCGCGCGCACAGTCTGCCGCTTCTATATGTGTCGCATGCCTCCCCGCTGCCGCCCGCCGGCTTCTTGGCCCGCCCGCCCCCGCCGTCGTCCGCCGGTGCAAGCCCCGCGCTGGCGGCGGCCTGGCGCAGGGCGCGCGCCGGGTGATGCGTCAACGGCGCGCGGGAACGTGACCTAGCACGCGCCCCCTCGACATTCGCAACCACGCCGCTCCGCCAGCGCGCCGTCCTGCGACTGTCTTGCGCGCGCCCTACGCCTGTTCTGTGTCTGTTCCGCAGCCGCGCAGGGTGCTGGCAGGCTGTTGGGCCGTTCGATGGCTTGTGTCGAGTGCCAGCAGGGCGCCCCACTCCAGCCTATCAAGTCAATCGGCACCCGCTTTCCCAAAACTCACCATCCTGCAAGCGATTCGAACCTCGCGCGATGCGCTCCCGCTCGCGCCGACGTCTAGTGAGGCCCTGCGACCTCAGCCGTGTCGGCGGCGGCAGCAGGCGGCCACGAGGGGGCGCCCGGTGTTCCTCTGGCGCTCTGCTGCGCGGGTAGGGTGCGCAGATCTGCCGCGATGCCGCCGTCGCTGAAGAGCACCCGCCAACTCCACTTGCGCCGGCCGCGCGCAGCGGCAGACAGGCGTCCAGACACTGCAGCTCCCGGAGCGCGTGGCCTGCTTCCGCGCTCTGCGCAGCACGGTGTGGAGAAGGGCCGTGTCGCATCACTATCGCCTGTTCCCTCAGGCCTTCCGGCGTAATCGCGGAGAGACGGTCTTGCGCCGTCCGCTGCGATCTGCCAAGTGCAGCTGCAAGAATGCGAGCTCGGCTGCGGTCTCGCCCGGGCGCGCTCGCTGGCCGTCGTTGCGCGATGTGTTTGCTCGAATCGCCGGGGCCGTTGGGGGGGAGGGCCATGCCGTGCAGTCCCTTGTGTGGAGCAGCCACCTGGAGACCCATCAAGACCGCCTCAGAGGCGCAGCGCGGCACCCGGTTCGTCCCTGCCTAGTTCCGCCCCTTCTGCGCTCGCATGCGACGGCCAGAACGATGTCCTGCAGCGTGGCCGCGGAGCCGTTGAGCGCGCGCATGGTCGATGGCAGCGCGGCCTCAGATTGTGCGATCCGCCCCGGCGCCCGCAACATATCTGCGGCAACAGCTGTCATTGGCCGTCGCCCGGCCGCGCCAGGCCGCGAGATCCAGGCAAACTCAGGTACCGCTGGCGTGAATGCTGTTCGCATCGCATTCGCGCTGCTGGGAGGCAGGGCGCATTCGCAGGTCCAGACGAAGGCCCGCTCCCCGCACAAATAGGTGATTTTCAACGCGGGCAGAAGAGCAGCTCACGCTAGCACAAGCTGCGTTTCTCGTAGCGACGGAGCTTGTCTGGCATGCATTAGCAGCTCTGGTGCGGATTGGCCCGCTGCGCTGAGCTCGGGAAGTCTGGCTTCGAAGACTGCGCACCACGGGTATGCGCCGCGCCCGCTGTGAGCGTGCTGGCTGCGCTGCCCTACCGCTGCCCGTGCTGTCCATGTCACCCAGCCAGCTTGCGTGCGGTGCTTGTGCTGAGGGGCTAGCCGCAACTTTGGACACCGTGAGGGCTGCCAGCGCGAAGGCCTCAGGAAGCGCATCCGCCTGCGCCGCCGTGTCATGGGCACCGCGCAGCACAGCACTGAGCAGCATTGCGCCTCTGAACCCTGCGACCGCGGCCGGCTGGCGGCTTGGTGTTTGGCACTTGCGCCTGCCCCCGGGTCGCCGTCCGCTGCGTCGCCAGCGCCCCGTATGCGGCGCGCATCACGTTATATGGGAAACTCCCGAATAAGCTTGCATGTGAAGCGCAATTGATGGCCGTCTGAGTCGCCTCTGCCCTATTCAGCCCACTTTACCATTTGAACCCGCATTCTTGGGTTCGGGGTGCGGTGTTGAGCGCATAAGTTGAGCATCCGGCCCGCCTGACACTCGCTAGTCGAGCGTCGCTGGCCGTCACACATCCTCCTCTCCGACTGACCTCCCAGCCTGTACCAACACCACCCACCCCAAGCCTCAACTCCTCCCGTAAGTGCCCCGCCGCTTTCGCCAGAACCCGTCCGGTGCAGCCCTCACTCTCTCGTCGCCCGCCCTGCCCGCCCCGCCCACATCGTGCCATCCGAACTGACGTATCGGTGTGCCACAGACGACGACCCGGCGCTTCACGGAACGCCCTCAACTCCCACGCCCACGCCTCATCCTCTTTCCTAGGGTATGTCCATACTTTCATGCGCCGAATGCGACCGTGTTCACGGCCATTCAGCGCTCTGAATTCTGCACATCGCTGCTGAGGGGCTTCCTCGCCCGGCGCTGCTGCTGCTCCGCCCTGGGGCGCCTCCCATCAGCCCAGGGACGGCAACCCTGATCAGCAACTCATCTGCACCATCAGCCAGTACACTGATACCGAGCGATGGCTTTGACTATAGATTGCTAACGAAATCCTTCGCCCAGGCCACTGCCCTCCTCCTTTGACCGCTTCTCCACCGACCCCCTCTTCACCTCGCGACACCGGCAGGATCGGTGTCTGCCCGAATATCTTCGGCGGGCACGATCCGGATTTGAATACCGGAGACCTCTACGGAAGCCTCCATACCGCATATATCACTCTGATATACTTGGTATGGAAGTGTCGAGCCTGCTCACCGACTTCACCCACAAGCAGACCCGCCAAGCCAAAACACCCATCGAAATCCAACACACAATCCCCCATCAATCCGACGGAATACTGTTTGCGAGCGACACGAGAAACAAAATGGGCTCAGTGTATCAGACTCACTCTCCCATCGACATTCCCATGGGCGGCGGGTGGCCACTGCCGTCGCAGACCATCAATGCGAAGCCGAAGCATGTCAGCTTCGAGCTGCTGCTGGAGGGGCCGCACTCTCGCGCGCGCCTGCCGATGAGGGTGAACATCTGGCCGCACGACACCACGGAATCGATCGTTGCGACCGTTAAGAACTTCCACGGCATCTACGACGGTCAGGGCTACGGTGTGAGCTTCGAGGACCGCCACGGCAACACCCTTATCGCGAGATACGAAAACTTCGAGCACAACATGACCGTCTTCGTTCGCCGGATACCGCAAGACATCGATGACTTCAATCCTACCCCTCGCCAATCCCTCTCCCCTCGCAAGACCCGCCTCGATGAGCCCTTCCAGATGCTCCCTCCTCAACTCCTCTCTCGACCCTCTTCCCGATCGGCCAGAAATCGCAGCATGTCGCCGGATAACCAGCGCGGTCGCCGCAGCCTGTCCAGGAGCACCAACCGCAAGTCCCGCTCTCGCCCAGGCTTCAAGAGCAGAGCAACGAGCTCGCACGGCAGCCTTGCCGACCTCAATGGCGACTACAGTGACAGCGAGGCGGGTGAGGGATCCGTCACAAGCTCGCGCAGGGACAATGTTGCGAGTGCAGAGATCAGCTTGGATAATATTGTCGAGGGCGGTCGACGAAAGCGCGCCAAATTCGACAGCTCGGTAAGCCTTCCGCCGCACCATACTTTGCACGTTCTCTGTGCTCTAACAAAGAGTGTTTCATTCAGGAATTGCCGCTTTTTGCACCGCCTCAGGTGCCCGTGACTGCGTCCATCTCGTCTGTTTCCCCGCAGCGACGCATTAGCAGCAACAATGATGTATCGCCTTACTCGTATTCCAACCAGCAGACGTTTTCCTACACGCACCCTCTGCCCTCACCGCAAAGCCACGGGGATGTTTCATACGTGCAGGGGTTCCCAATGGGAACTCCATACGCTACCTCCAGTGGCCAGCCGCACGGACACCGACCGCGTACACGTGGCACCGGTCAAGGCATCCCGCGAAACTCCTACGGTGGTGTTCTTCCCACTCCCGACCCTACGATCGGCGGAAGTGTTATCTCTGATGAGGACGTCGCTCTTCAACTCATGCGTCTTGGCGACGCCTCGAACTTCTCGTCCCACGGTCGCCACTCCACCTCGACCATTGACGATGCGCTGAGCGGCAAAGCTGAGCTTGCTTCGTCTGACGAATGCAGTGACGACGGAAGCGATGTCGACGAGTTCCCTGCTTACACGGAATCGCTTGGTTCTGCGATCCACACGCACGACCATGGACTGCACCGTTACGACAGTGCGGACGAGAGTGACGAGTACGACGACAGGGACTCGTTCAGAGGCGACAGCGACGACATTGTCCCCGACGACAACGGCATGGGCAGGCCGAAGGCGATGAAGAAGCGCGCGGGATCCCTGGTGACCAAGCTGTCCACCAAGGCAGTCAAGTCTCGTGCCCATGGCTTCAAGAGCAAGGTGAAGACGCCGACGGTCGCAAAGGCCCCCATCTCGCCTACTTCTCTTCCCCCAGCATCGCGCAAGACGTCGAGTGCGTCGCTCTCGATGCCGACGTTCGCGCCTGATGAGGAAGACCTGTCTACCAAGCCTCGCTGCCAGCGCTGCAGGAAGAGCAAGAAGGGATGCGACCGCCAGCGGCCTTGCCAGCGCTGCAAGGACGCGGGCATCGGCATTGACGGCTGTGTCAGCGAAGATGAGGGCAACGGCCGGAAGGGCCGTTACGGTCGCCACATGGGTGTCCCCGTCAAGAAGATCATCCCCGATGCACCTACGTTCCACGAGACACCCAGCGCTATGGGTAGCACGGGCGGCTACAGCGCTCTCACCGCAGCCGCCGACAAGAACAAGAAGCGCAAGAGATAAATCCATCTTGTATATTTCCTCAGCGACATGTCTACAGTACCGGCGTTGGCGGCTAGCGGTTTGATTTTCAGCGCACTTACTCGTCCGGATGGATGCGTCGCCTCCCCCAACCTCCTTTCTCAGCGACGATCCGTTCCCTACCTTTCTTCTGTCATGTGATTTATAGCCGTGGTTACGGTCGTTCGAGCGTGGTTTTGGGTTGGGCGGTGTTAGGGGCGGAGTTATTTTTTTCACGCGTCAACATTCCTTACTTAAGAAAAAAGTTTAATCGGGCTTCGATATTCCAAGGGCCAGGTCACCGTCGCAGGACGGACGAGCCAGACCTTTGCACGAGGTTTGGACAAATTGCACGGTGGGATGCTGAAAAGATGACGGGCAATGACGATTGGGGGGCTACATATGACGGCGTGATGGTGGTGGGTGGTCGGCTGGCGGATGGCGGCTTTCTTATTCTTGTTTCTTTTCTCGCCGTGTCTTGGTTCATATCTGGCTATGGGTTTTCAAAGGTGTTGGGCATTGGAGATGAGGGGCAAATGTTGTAACTCTCATCAGCAAGAAAAATCCGATATGGTCAAAATGCCTCTTTTGGATTGCGTGAGTAAGCAGATTAAGCTTCGCCTGTCGTGACACAACAAGCACGCTCACAACGGCAACGATGGTTGGCTTGGAGACGGCAGAACAGAGGTGTTACAAAGGCCGCGTACCTTTGACGGGGAAACGGAGCCGGCATCCAGACCCCGCGAGATTGCTGCAGGACCTTACTCTCAAACAAGCCCAGGCCTGTGGTTAGCCGCCTGGAGAAGTACTCTCAGGAGGGTGTACTCAGGACACAGGCGTCAACCGGGCACGTGAATGGTTGTTGGGCAGGGCTCGACTCGGCTCCACAAGCCTTCAGCGGCGTTCCGTCCGCGACAGGGTGGGAAAAGCCAGGAGCCACGGCCCGTTCCCGAAGAAGTTTGGAGATCGGAGTCTAGAATATTGCCTCCTCGGACAACACATTCCTCGACCTTCGGTCATGAGGAGAAGTAATGGGGCCGAGTTAACTGTTTCACGATCTGCCGCCGTACCCGAATTTTTCTACAGCTGCGCTGTCTTGCCTCGAGCGCTCGGACACGCTGCTGACTCGCGCGGCTCGAGCTGCACGTTCCCGCGCTCGCATCGTCATCGCGAATGAGATGCGCGCCTGCGACGCCCGGGGGCCATTGGGCAGCTGCGCACTTGAAATGTATTGTTAGAGCCCGCCGGCGGGCGGCTCAAGCAGGCGTCGAATGCGACAGATGCAGGCACACAGCACCGCTCGATTGCCTGGTAGCTCGTCCTGCGCGCGGTTGCACTACAGTTGCGCCTGTGTTGGCGAACCGTGGTCTGGCTGGCCTCAGCCTCGCGCGCTACCACAGGCGGTCGTAATCCTTCGCGCTGGCACTTGCGGCGCAGCCTTGCCGCCTGGAGTCCGCGGAGCAGCAAATCGTACCACTATCCTTTGCCACCGACCTATACTAGCATCGTCTCCTGCGCCCGCTGTGTTCCTCCTCCAGGCGCGCGTCCCTCGTTCATTCGCAAACGCAGCGCTGCAGCGGAAACGGCCCGCGCCTTCGTAGCGCCCCGCCACCACCATGGCCGACGATCCAGCTCCGATCCCTTCGCTCAAGGCCCGCATTGCTGCCCTGAATCTCAACGAGACAACTGGAAGACCCCCGCCCGTCTATGGCCAGCCCGTTCCTGCAAAGAAGCGCCCTCCACCCCCACCGCCCGCGAACCCTCCGCCCCGCCTATCTGCAGACGATCGCAGCCAGTCCGTGACCCTGCCCACCGAGAGCTATGCGCCGACGAATGCCAGACCCATTGGCAACCTGCCTGCTGAGCCCAGCACTCAGCAGAAGCACGTCCTGCCTCCCCCGTCCCTAGGAACCGCGAGCGAGGCCAGGCCGTCGCTACCACCACGTCCATCGAGGTCCTCGCAGAACGCGCCGTCTTTGCCTCCCCGCCGCCCGTCTGAGCAGAGCGTCCGACGAAAAGAGTCGCAAGAGTCTATATCTACCGTCGCCTCATGGCGCTCTGCGGGGTCGGCACTCTCGGGTCGCACAAGCGTGACGTCAGGCACAATACACGGCGAAGCTGCTGTGTCGTCCAACCGCGTCAAGGCGCCGCTGTTCGATCCTTCCAAGCTGCCTCCGCTGCCGCCCAAGAAGACACAGGAGGAGAAGGATGCGGAGCTTGCTAGACACGATCCAGTGCGCGCCAAGTACCTGAACAGGACTTCGAGCTCCCACTCGAATAATGCCAAGGCGCAACCGCCTGCGCTCCCATCAAGGCCAAGTCTTCCGCCGCGTCCTAGCACAACGCAAAATGGTTCAGCAGTGGAGCGCAAGCCCCGACGATCAGCCCTCGAGTGGGGTTTGAACAAGAGTACGGAGCAGGCACCGGCATTGCCTGCAAGCCGCCCAGGCCAAGAGTCTGCTGCCTCGCCGCCGCCTCCAGTCCCCGTTGGCTCTCGTCCTGACCTTGCTGCTCTCCAAGCAAGCAAGCCGAGACCTGGCGCTACGAACTCCTGCCTCAAGTGCCGTGATTTCCGTGCTGTAGATGCGCATGCTGCGCGCTTCCCCCGCGAAGCCATTCCCTCCCACGACATTTCTTGGCTGGCGCACCAGCTCACTGATCCTTTCCCATCTCCCACTGACAAAGCTCGCGCTCTCTTCACATGGCTTCACCACAACATCAACTACAACGCCGCCGCTTTCTTCAACCACAACGTCCAGCCCAGCACCCCCTCCTCGACCATTGCTACCGGCCTTGCCGTCTGCGAGGGTTACGCCGGCCTCTTTGCCGCGCTCGCCGCGGCCGTGGGGCTGGAAGCCGTCGTCGTCGGTGGGCATGGCAAGGGATTCGGCTACTCGCCGCTGGCGCCAGGCGCCCCCGTGCCGCCCTTCTCGTGCGGGCACGCGTGGAACGCGGTGCGCATCGACGGCGGCGAGTGGAAGCTGATCGACTGCTGCTGGGGCGCGGGCCACATTGACGGAGGCACCCAGGCCTACACGCGCAAGTTCTCGCCCGAGTGCTTCTACGCCGACAACGTCGAGTTCGGCCTGCGCCACTTCCCAGAGAACCCGGCGTACTTTTTCCGCAACGACGGCCGCCCGAGCATCGCCTGGGAGGAGTACATCGCCGCGGCGCCCGAAGCCAACGTGTACGGCTTCGCCGTCTCGGCCGGCCTCAGCAAGACGGGCTTCGCGCCCGCGGTGCGCCAGATCCGCATCCACGACCCGGACCCGGCCGCGCCGAGCGTCATCCGGTTCCAGTGGGAGAAGCGCTGCCCGCACTACGACGGCGAGGCGCTGGGAGAGGGCGGCCCGTACATGTTCTTCCTGGCCATCGAGGGCAGGGATGGCCGGAACAAGCAGTTCTTGCCCATGAACACGGACGGCCGGTTCTGGTGGCTGGATGTCGAGAGGGTCGAGCTGGGCGCCCCCGGTCAGACGATAATGGCGTGCGCGGGTGACAAGTGGCACGGTGGTCCGGAGGGGAGTGGCAGGGGCGTGACGAGGCAGATGTGGGAGGCGGATCAGTATGGGTTTAGGAATTATCAGGGGATTGCGGTTTGGGATCTGGTGTAAATAAGGGGTGGGTGAGGAGTTGGAAATCAGGATTGGGGATTTAGGTTGGAGATGAGGTGAGAAGAAGAAGAAGGAGAAGAAGGAGAAGCAGTGATGTATACCCTGATTTGCTCTAATGAGCTTTTACTACTCGGTAGTTCTAATTCTTAACGGTTCGGATACGATATCGGCGCAAATATCTCCATGTCAGTGTCGGTGTCGGTGTCGGCATTCTCCTTGGACCATGTGGGAGGCCGAGAGCAGAAGTCATTGCGCCGCATAGTGCGTGCGATTAACAAAACTCCAGCCAGGCCGATTTAAGTCAACTTCCCAAGAACCTCTCGGGAGCATGAAAGGACGAATTTCGAATGAGAAGGTTTTGGTAAGTAGGAAGTCGGCAATGTTGAACAGAGCCCACCACGGAGTGTCCCACGCGACTACTTACAAGGACCGAAAGCTAGCGGAAGTTTGTCTTTCTGTGTATCAGAGTATTTCTTCTGGAGGGCCACACTTACCCTCTGTTCCAAGACTCAGTTGTTTCTTCGAGCTGACCTGCGGCTGTGATGCCCACCAGTATGACGACATGGAGTTACTTACCTTTACAGACTAGTAGGGAGATGTCAAGCATCCTGACTGTGTAACACGTAAATTCGGCTACTGTTAAGGCTGAAATATCGGATACACGAACATGTCCGTACCCGTCCGGAGAGAGGGAACAGCAAAGAAGGCGAGACTGCCAGCTAGTCAGTGATACTGAAGGTATCATGGAACAGTAGCCTACTAATATTGGAACCCGGCCGCGTTTGCCTCCGAAGTGTGCGCTCGTGGGCCATCTCAACTCCACAGAAAATGTGCCAAAAAAAGATATCTCCGTCAAACCAGTTTCGATTCGCAACCAAGGTTCGTGAAAGGCAACGCACACTCGGGAATTTACGTCGCGGGAAATGTACAGCTGCTTGGCCCTCTCAAAATCACCTCCCGAGAGGGAAACAATCACTTTTTGCGCTTGAAAAACACCACGCAGATGCCTCTATAAATGGAGAACAAGTATACTCCTTCCTTGCTTCCACGTTGCTCTCTTCAGCAACAGGTTTTTCATCAGTCAACGAATCGAGTGCATTCAAGCTATCACCTAGCATGCATTGGACACTGAGCCTCATGATACTCTACATTGGCTTCGCCACTGCCATGGCTATCGGCAGACAAGATGGAGTTACGGGAAATGATACGCTATCGAAGCGTCAGTGCTGGCCGTACAAGCAGACAAAGTTTGTAGACAACAACTCCGCCCCTTCTTTAAACCTCAGCCCTTTGCGCTTTCTCATTTTCCTAGGAATATGATAAATTATCTGATCATGCTACAGAGATGTTTACTTTTGCTAACAAACACCAAAAGGAAAGTCGGAAACGGCAGCCCTCGCGACGTCGTTTACCACGAGCAGGTGACGGACACCCTCCAATGCGACCCATTCAACGAATGCTCCATAGCCAATGAAGAAGAGCAGACGATCCAAGTCAGCTTTAGCGCGTCGATCATACCCGCTGAGTGGTACGTACCGCCGCCTATCAGAGCTCCTTTTTCTTGTTCCTTCCCTATCTCCCCTTCCATTTGACCGAGCCCGACCCTTTCCGAAAGCGGAACCAGAACAAAAGTGCGGCATGCTAACAACCCCCCGATTGCCAAATCCAGGATCGATGTCGGCTTCAGCGTCGCCAAGAGCTGGTCCACCGGCGTTTCGCACGAGTGCTCGGGCGGACCAGGTGACACCGTCTGCCTGTGGGCCCGCACACCGTATGTCGAGTATGAAGTGCACAACATCGACTACGATACGTGCAGCGTTTTCGGGACTGACGCCGAACGCTTTCGCATCAAAAGTCCAAACAAGAACGAGGACCTTCGCCTGTATTGCGTCGTGGGTATTGAATATTGTAGGAATAAGGGGGATAACTATTGGCAATTTGATGGACTGGAAGAGTATCCCTATTGGTATCGTAAAGGAAAATGACCGAGGTTTCGGTGGTGCCGAGTGGATAGGACTGGCTGTCGTTACGTCCCTGTTGGTTCTCTGTAGTCGTGTTCACTTGCTTACTCTCCTCTTGAAATGTTACCCGAAGCCTGAAATATTTGACGAACACTATATTCTGCTTTGATCAAAGATTTCAAGCTCACTTATCCGGCTCTAGAGCCTTTGTTGGGTTTCCACTTGCTGTTTTCGGTACTCCGCATCCTCCATGCGGGATGTGGACTTTATGAGTGCCAAACGATACTCATACGAAGTGACCAGCAACTTGGACTCCATTACGGCCTTTTCACCAATATATTATATCTCGGAGGTAGCATTACAGGAGATATGCGGCTTCAAGGCTGACAAGTTCTCTCTTGCTTGTGTATTTGCAGAAATGATAGCCACTCTTCTTCAAGGGAGGGAAGATCTTTTGGGCCTCCGAGAGCCCACTGAAACAAATGATTCCACGCCAACATTCTGTCTATACGACACTTTCTCAAAAGAAAAAGCGGACAGGAATCAAACATTCGCTTGAGATGCACTGGGGCTCCGCTGCAGCACAAATGATGGACGAATATGGAGCAAAGCGGCCGTCCGCTTCTAAACCCATTATCAGATCTGAGCCAAATGAGAAGTATACATGTTGTGAATCTACACAGGACCAATTCGAAGAAAAATTCCGGCAGCCAAATTCATAGAGCTTGTCGTGCAAGAGGAGCATGACACTGTATAGAGAATGACGGCAAGAACCACTTAATCTCACGCACATCCTTCTTATAGAAACATGAAATGGTTTGATTCTCAAGCGTTCACTTCATGCTGCCTACTGTAATTGGCTTTCACTGCAATATAAAACGTGCACACGATGTCTTATGAGGTATCATGAGCTGGGAACCAGTCTGCTGTGGAGAAAAAGTCCAGACAATAAGGCCAACGCAGCAAGTATCCAGACAGCAGACAGCAGAGAATATTCCATGACAAGTAAACGATACGAACATGGTTGAACTTAGCCTTGATTCACGCTAAAGGCTTGGAAGTGTCACCACCTCTTTGAGATAACTGGCCTATTGTTTTCACCAGTCTGGGTGCGGTCGCAAGCTTGTACTGTTGACAATGAGACGCAAAATTCCCCAATTTGTCACTCTTTAATGAACTCTGAATAATCTTTCCAGGAGTAATTCTCTAAAAATTCTCTAAGATACGTCGGCGAAGCATTGTTATGCAACCAACGTGCGGCAAGATTACCAAACACACTCTTCTGCGACCCCAGAACGCCGGTTTTTGCCCGCGGATTTCTTTAGAGGCACATTTCCCCTCCTTCATAGAAGTCCCACCAATCAACGGCATCCGAAACGTCGCCATATTCTCGTCAATCTTGTCAAGCCTACATCACTTAGTATACCCTATTCGAAGCAACATTTCATTCTTTCGACAGAATGAGACAAGAGGAAATTGTGTAAACCAGGAAAGGATCAGAAACTTACCACATCATAGCTCCTCGTCTCCGGTACAGGTGTCCATGATAGCAAGGTACTCGTAGCAGCGCCAGTATTCAAGCCCTACAATCTTTGGTCTTCTCTGAAGCTTTCCCCATTTTTCAAGCCTCATGCAAAAGGCTTTGACCTTGCTGTTGTGGGCCATGACGTGTAATTCGCAGTGGTCGAGAAAGAATTTGGGGCTGCGATTAAAAACTAGTTAGTCTGAAGTCTACTTGCAAAGTGCCCCAGCTTACTCGTCAGGATATTCGTTACTGCAAGGACCTTGGCGGCGCAGGCACAGTGCAGCCTGTACGGGAATTATCCCGCCCAAGGTGGAAGGAATGAGAGCGAGAAAGAGGAGGTGGATCAAATGCATGGCTGAGCGCTTCAGAAAGTGTATGCAAATCCAAGGGAGAGTTTCAAAGGAGTTGCAAGCTTGAAGATTATGTTCGTAGGAGTTTTATGACCCTCATATAATAGTTACTTGCTTTCTGTTCTCACGTGCGGGTAGTACAGGCCCCGTTTATCTTTTTTAAGAAAAGTAGCTCAATCGCGGAAGCACAATGTATGACGGACGGGAGCTTACTTAGTAATGTATGATTTGCACCATGCCCGGGTATCGCAAGTTTTGGTGTTCCACGCTCCGCTGCGTCTGTCAAGCAGACAGTACTACGTCAGCAGCGGGTAGAAGCACGCGAGTCCGGTACGAGCATATTCCAATGTTTGCCTATCGGGTTTCGGGAGGACCTCCCCGAGGTCCCGCATATCCGACGGCAAAAGCACAGGCTTGGATTGAAATGCGCGCATTTCAGTAGTAAAAATTCGGATATGACCGGTATTTGCCGGTAGATAGAACGACGGGTTCCTGAGTGTTGCAAACCAAACCATCCTTCCGCTTTTAAACGCCGGCTTTGGAATAATTCCAATTTCCTCCCAAATAACTTTTGGTTTGACGCCAGAAAAAATGCAGGGCCTTTCGTCGTCGAATTAAATCCTCGCAGCTGTACAAGTCACATTCCCCCCATCCTCAACTCCACCACCTCCACCACACCCTTCTCCCTCCAGACTCTTTCTACCTCCCCAACACCAGCGTGCAGCCCCGACACGAAAGCCTGCCTCTCATTCCTCAGCAACTGCCACACCTCGGCGCACCAAACAGGAAAGTAACCCCAACTCCACGGGTCGAAGACGTAATCGAGTAGCGGATCCAGCGTTGTCGTCATTATGGTCGGAATCTCGCGGATGACGAGAGGCAGAAGGAGGAGGGTGAGGATGTTGGTGTTGAAGAGGAGAGACGTAGGTAAGGAGGAGGACCATTGTTGCCATGGGGATGTTGTCGGTATTGTCGTCGGCTGTGATAACAATGGCGTAGTGCTGTTAGAGGAGAAGTTGGTGGCGGCGAGGTATGTGTTGTTGTTAAGGGCGAAGGAGATTTGAAATGTCGAGGGTATTGATTGTAATGTTGATGTTATTGTCGCTACGGTTTCTTCGGTATAAAGGTATGATGCCGCCGGGCATGATGAGGAGAGCGATGGTGGTAATGCACTGCAGTGGTTGGTTAGCGGGCACGTGATGGTCAGACGGGGATCAGGGCTTGGGGAGCCGGGTCAGAGTTTCGGGATGAGGTATAATGAAGGAGTGGTCGCATATCTGGTTTGGTTGGGAGGATGGAGCGGGGAACATGACAGTACGTACTCCATGGTTGGGGTGGACCGAGTGAGGGGAGACCTGATTGGTCAGGATTTATTGTAGCTTTTCCAATGCAAAAGATATAGTGTGGGCTTGATGTGAGTTTGTCGTGGTCTTGAGTCGACGACGATGAAGAGTCACGGCTCAGTTGGAGCGAAGGTGAGGAAGTGGAGAAGCGAAGGAAGAGGTGAAGCTGACGATTATGCCAGCAAACAAAGATTATGTGCAGTAAATATCATACATGGCTGAACTCAAATATTCGGCGGCGGGAGAGGGCGGATCAGCAAACAAGAGAAGATGGCGCGCGCTTGGCACATATATTCCTGGAAGTGTGTGGGGCTCGGGATGCGGCGCGAAAAAGAGGCGTTCCTCAGCCAGACGTGGGGAACCGCTTAGTGTCTGCCGATGGTTGAACTTAAACTCGCATTCTTCGCTCAACGCGAGCACGAACGCGGCTGCTGGCTGTTGGCTGCTCCTTCGCGCCACCAGCCGCCTTACTGATTCCGCGCGAAAATGGACATTGATTGATCGGCGCATCATGCGTTCTCCTTGATAACGCGCTGCAGCGCCTTGACATATTCGTCCACCTCGCGTGCGCCCTCGAGCGTCACATCGCGTCTGCGCCCTTCAATGACGACGTACGGAACAGCGTCGATGCCGTTCCCTTTTTGCTCGCGGATCAGCATCTTGACGTCCATCAAGCCTTCGGATTCGTCATCGATTACGGGCTTCGCCTCGGATTCGGGAATGCCTGCATCGGCAGTCGCTCGGAGCAGCGTGTCGGCAGCGCTCGGATGCTTCTCGTTCTCGAAGTACTGGCTATACAATGCTAAGAAAAGTTAGCAGGCCGGCCCGCCGTTAGCTCCAAGCCGCGGCTTGCCACGGATGAGGAATGCCGGGATGGGGTTATTAATGCGAAGAAACTCGGGTTGAGGGCCGAGCCGAGCTGCTTACATTCCACAATTTTGTCGGCCACTTCTGGACCGTTCTTCTCCTGGAAATGTTGGATTACGCGATGCGCGTTCAGCGTATTCGCCACCGTGCCGCCGAATCTGCACCCATCGTGTTCGCGTCAGTTATGTCCGGGACCGACCAGAAACAGCACATACTTGAAGCTGATGCCGGCATCGGCGCCATATGCGCTCATGAGGGTCGTATACATCTTCATCTTCTCCTCGCTGTCGCCATATCGCGACTTCCTATACCACTCGTATTTGTCCTCGCCTTCCTTGGTGGCTTCGGGATACAGTTGGTATGGCAAGTACTTGATAGTAAAGGTGGTGCCGCTATCTGATTGAGAGGCGCGCACCTGCTCGAGAGCGCGCTGAAGCCGGCGGCGCGCGAGGTACGTCCTGTGGGCCCGTTCGAACCGTGGCTGCTCCTCGGGAACCGGAGAGAACTTACCATGGACATATCGTGTCGAGCGTAAAGCTGATTGTCGAGTCGTACACCATGGCGAGAGGGATGTGGATCTTGATGCAGGGGCGCCTGCAGAAGTCGGGTGATGAAGAGGACTCCCAGCCGCAAGCAGAGGTAATCATATCATGCCGAGCGGGGCAAACTACCTTCCTCTCCTTCGCTTACCGTTGAGCCTATTACGTCATGCGGGGAAGTAGCAAAACAAAGTGGGGGTTGCAGAAAAAACGAGGAGTTCATTCAAACAGGGAATAAAAGAGCTCATTATATGGGGGATTCTAAGATCGAAGGGCTTTGTATAAGCAAAGCGATATAGCAGGAGATCGAGGAGTCTACTCTTTTAACCCCTGTTCTGTAAAAGTCAAGGTCATCCGGATCCAATGCCTAAATGTCAGAACTCACATGTACGTCAGGAAGTTTGCTTCAGGTGCCCACATAAAGAGAGCATGGGGGCTTGGGAGGCTCAATATCCTCTAGCCTGTCGTAACACGTGACTCGTATTTGGCTCGTATAGGCTGCCCCTTGTAGGTGAGCTTTATAGACATCGGATGTAAAAGTAACCTTATCCGAGGCACGGGCCTTGGGGCTGTTCACTTCTTTCGATTGTTCGGAAGCACGAAATCCGGTTGCCGTGAGTACGAAACATCATGAAGGCTATCATGCCTGAAGTGTATGGAGAGTAGGTTGAGTTGAGTGTTTGCGAATATTTCGGATCCTCGAAACTTTAAAGATACGCATCCATGAGTCTGTGAGCTTGGTGAAGGTAGTAGCTTCATTGGCTGCTCAGTAGCCCTAACCGCGAGGGACGTGCGTTTTTTAGAGTAAGTAATAGGAATAAATACCTGCTACCCGGGGTGAAGGGGTTCAAACAATCTTTCTCGCCTCGAATCGAAAATGCCTGTCTTTAACAAGTCTATCATTCCTCCCGGTGCCACCGTCCTGGTGACTGGTGTGAACGGCTTCGTCGGCTCCCATGTTGCCGACCAGCTTCTGAATTACGGCTACCGAGTCCGCGGATCGGTCAGAGACGTCCAGAAGGCAGCTTGGCTTGCAGAGTTGTTCGAACAAAAGTACGGATCGGGCAGATTTGAGCTATTTCCTGTAAAGGACATGGTTCTGGACGGTGCTTTCGACGAGGCCGTCAGAGGTAAGCAACTGGACTTTTGTGACGAGAAGCATATTAACATAATTACAGGCGTCTCTGGCGTGGCTCATGTGGCAGCCGTTATGACCATGGATCCCGACGTGGAGACGGTGATTAATACCACAGTCACTGGCGCGCTCAATGCGCTGAAATCCGCGGCAAAAGAGCCGAGCGTAAAGCGGGTTGTCTTGACGTCTTCCTCTGTGGCTGTCAGGGACATGGGCTCGCACGTCCCCGAAAGACCGGTGACAGTGAACGAGTACAACGATGGAGCTCTTGAGCTTGTGCGAAACATGCCGGCTTCATGGACTGATCGGCAGAAAGGTCATGTTGTCTACACGGCCTCGAAAGTGCTCAGTGAGAAGAAGGCTTGGGAATGGATGAAGGAGCACAAACCGCACTTTGGTTTGAATACGGGTAATGGGCAGTCATAGGCGCAAAAAGGAAAGAGACTGACGTAGCTTACAGTGATCCCTCCTATGATACTGGGGCGCTCCTTGAGCGTAGAGAAGCAAGGTCATCCGGGGTCTTCAGGGCTTCCAGTCGGTGTCTTCTTTGGTAAGCTCGCCGGCTTGGAGTTCATGTCTCAATGTAAGTCGGTCTCCGGTGGTAGCAGGCTTGCTTCTAAGGGTGTTTTAGTCTACTTTGTCAACGTTCAAGACGTCGGTCTGCTCCACGTCGCAGGCCTGATCCATCCTGATGTCGACGGCGAGCGCATATCCGCGTATGATGGCACATACACTTTCAACGACTGGCTGGGGTTGTTCAGAAAGTTCGCTCCGGATAAGACATTCCCGGACGATATGCCTGGCTTGGATCGCAGTTTCAGCCGCATTGAGGGGAGAGATAGGTCGGAAGCGTTGCTGAAGGACCTGGGGAGATCGGGGTTTGTGGGACTGGAGGAGACGCTGAGGGCGAATGTGGAAGAGCTCGTGTAACTACGTCATGCCGAGGTTCGGATGTTATCTAAGGTTATCTTAGCGCAGTCGCGGCCGAAACCGCTCTCCTCGGTCATGCCAACCCCGCCATTGCTTATTACTCTCGCTGCCACTCCCGCCATGGCGGTCTTCACCGAGCTTCCCGTTGAGGTGCTGCACCTCATCGCCCTACACTGCGACCAGCATTCACGTTGCACGCTGAGCGCAACAACACGCCAGCTCCACAGTGTCTGCGTGAGTCTTCCAATCTTCCCGGCGCACCATTCCGTGCTCACTGTTGTAGATTGAAGAAATCTACCGCACAGTCGACCTGAGCGTCCACAACTCCTCGCAGCTTGCACGCAACGGCCCCTTTGAGGGCGATCTCGGGTCCGAATCGCCCATAGTCCTCGAACTCCCCCTCGACTTTGCTGAACGTCCCCGAGTCTCGCTCGACGACGAAATCTGGCTTCGCCAGCAACAACTGATCCATACCATAAAGAACCATCCGGAATATGGCAGCCATGTCCGCCAGCTTCACTGGTCCGTACTCAATGCCCCCGTCGGCCAATCCGAAGACCACAGACCGATGGTGGGCACTACCGCTGAGCTGCCTGTCGCCATGAAGATATGGGAACAGAGGGGTCTGCAGCGCCTTGACTCGGTTGGTTTTGATCGAGTCCTCTGGGACACTTTTCTAGCCTTTAACAAGGTCACTTCGGTCGACATCGCATGGCTGAGGTCTTTGCGCGAGACCTGCCCTCCGCCGCCCTTGTTTACTAGTGCCACATCTGTTCGCCTTGTCGGTCAAGCATCAGCCCGCTTCGTTGCCGCCATCCTGGAGAACATCAACCCCGGAAATCTTGTCTCTCTATCCACCATAAACCTTCAAGAATTCGCCGACCCCGTCCCATCCTTCCCCAGCCACATGACCCTACACGACATCATCCATCGCGTGGACCAAGACCCCCAGGATCATATCCGAAGCACCACCTTCGCCGGTCCGATGCACAACCACCTCCGCTCTCTCACCAACCGTTGCCACAAGCTGTCGCACCTCGAGATCCGCACCTACGCCCCATGGGAGCACTGGGAACGACTCTCGCTTGACGACACGCGCTACGAGGAATGGGCCACCTTTATCCGGTCCGTGCGGCCGACGCTGCGCTCGCTCGTCTTCGAACAGCACCGCGCCGAGAGGTCGCGGCTCTGGCGTACCAACCGCTCGCACCCCTTCGGCCAGCGTGGCCGCCCCGCATTGTGGACGCTCTTCAACGAGCACATCCTGCCTGTGCTCACCGACAAGCAAGCCGAGTGGCCGCGACTCGAGCGCGTCGAGCTTGCCGGCTTTCACGAACTCACCAGGTGCTTTGCTTGTCTCAATCCGCCCGATTTCTCGCAGTGGGAGAATCCGCATCTGTCGTTTGAGGTGCTGGATCCGGGGCGTGGCATCACTAATGATACGTGGGCGGTGAGGGAGACGCACGTGGCGCTGAATGAGGAAGAAAAGAAGAGCATCCAGGAGCGCTTGGGCCAGGGCGTACAGCTGTCTATCAAGGGTGGGTCCCGGAAGTTTGAGAATTCTTGCAGGACAGGGATCCCGGGGTTTGGGCCGAGGAGGCGGAGGGAGGGTTGAAGGACGGTGGAGAGACCGGAGGATCGGTGGCAGGTGAGACGGAACCGAGTGTTCCTGGCCGTCTATCATGGACTTTATTCCAACACCGTACCGCGCAGTCGACATCTGTCGAAAAGCCACGGACGGCGACCTCATAGCGCCGTCTAGTTTGCCATAACCAGGGCGATGCCAAGGCACAGCATTGAGAATACGTCTTGGCAACTTTAATGGTAGGAGTTGAGGCTAAGACAACAACGCACCAATTAAAGGATCTCTTTGCTCCAGATCTTCAAGCACTCCGCTGCAAACCCCAAGCGTTCTCTCAACATCGGATCACGCTTGCCAGGGCTAGGACATGCGTTCGCTGCCAAGCTTATGGCCAAGCTTGCAGCCAAGCTTAGCCTGTACGTTGGCACAGAAAGGGAATGCGCAGCAGTCAGCGGATCAAAGGCTCGCTTGAAGAAAATGCCATGCGAAGGCGCTTAGCCATCGCCAAATCAGCGCGGAGAAGTCAAGGGTCAAAGTCGGCGCATCAAACTCTGATGTTACCGCATAAGGGAGGGTAATGATGGCTAAATAAAGAGAAGTTGACGATCACGCAAACTACGCAGTCGGAAGGCCCCGTCAGAGCTTCAGCAGTACTCTCGAAAGGATTTTTCCGCGGTCCTTTTTCCATACGGCCCGTGAGGAAATTAGAGCAGTCGCAACAGTTCGGGTGTTGTGGTAAAGATGGGGGCTAGCGTGGGTTGTTCGGTTGCCGGCATGATGCAGGAACATCGATCGGCCGCTCGGCCACCACAAAACATCACCACCACGGCTCTTTTCCATCAATCATGTCACCATCTCGCAAAACTTGAAAACTCTAAGTCGCAAATCGGTTTCTGCTTGGCATAATGTCATGTCTCGGTGCCTCATCAGGCGCTCGGCTGTGGTTGCGAAACTGCCTCTTGCGGGAATGGTGAAGGTGCTGAAACCCGAATCAGACATCACCGGTTCCATGCAAAACCCGACCCCAACCACCAAAACCAACCCTTTTTCCGTTTTGAACGTGTGCGCCCCGCTTGAGAGCAGTAGACGCGGCGACAATTTCCCAATGTCCTCTGGGAAACCACACATGAGACTATTATGCCGTCGATGTCCTGACAGGGGCCGCCGTCGGTTCTCGCCGTAGACGTGCAACATCTCAGTACTGGATCAGTTAGATTGCAGACTCCTAGCCAGCTGGTATACTATATAGCATGGCTGGATAATCCAGAATCCATGACCAACTCCACCATCAACAGGCTCCGATCTCAGCCACATCGCTCTTTATTCTGTCTTTCATTCTGCATCATCGAATCCGCAGGCCGGTCGTTACTTCTCAAAAATTACCTTTAACCCTATAAACAACCTTATCTATTACCTATTACACCTTATCATCTCCGGAACAATGCTCTCCAAGACTCTCCTCACTGCCTACCTTGCCATCTTGGTCGAGGCTCGGTTAGTATACAGCTCCAGCATATCACAAGGTCCAAACTAACAATGCCCTCGCAGCTTCGGCCAAGAGCAGGTTCCCATCCAGGCCATCTCCGAAGTCCAAGGCGGCCAGCCCGGCCAAGCCCAGACCATCGCCGGAGCTGCCATCAGCGATCTCCTCGCCGCCGCCAACCCATGCGACAAGCTGCAGCGCGGCGACCAGATCTTGGCCGAGCTGGGCACTGGTGCCGATGCCATGGCCGCTGCTATCGGAATGGTTGCTGCCGAGCAAAACTTCAACCCCTTCAACACCGACAAACCGACCGTCTGCTCGGACCCGACCCTGCCGACGTCGGCTGCCCTGCGCGGTATCACGCCTCTGGTCGACCCGGACGTCGATGGTGCCGACGTCGCCAATGCCTTGTCTAATCAGACCAAAGCCAACCCGCTCGATGCTACGGGACTGAGTATTGCGGACCTGTTGCAGCAGAATGGCTTCACCAACTTCGCAACGAAGGATTCGAATGGCAATGCTGGAGCTGCCGGTGATGCAAATGCCGGTAATGCCAATGCCAATGCCAATGCCAATGCCAATGCCGGTTCCGCCTCTGCTTCCGGCACCGCTGCTGCTGCCACCGCTGCCGCCGATGTCTCCTCCTCGTCTACCTCCTGCAACAACAATGCCGACCAGCAGCAGCAGCAACAGCAGCAGCAGAGCAGCAACTCATCCTCGTCCACCGCCGCCGCTGCCTCCTCCGCTGGCAGCGGCCAAACCGCTAGCTCCAAGAACCTCGACTTCGGTAAGTGCACGCCGACGATGGAGTTCGTCGGCGGCCTGAATGGGCGGCCGGCCGACGAGTTCACGTTCCAGGCCACGGACGCGCTCGTCGCCAAGGGCCAGCAGGAGGCGCTCAACCCCAACATCATCACCAACCGCATCTGCGACCAGCTGACCAACGTTTGCGACGCCGCCGACGACGCCAAGGCCGCTTGCCTGGACGCGAAGGCCCAGATCGAGGCCCTCGGCACCAGGGACCAGAGCACCGCCGACGCGTGGAACGAGGCCCTCGGCTTCGCTGGCGCGGCGTCTGCGAGGAAGATGATGGTCAGGAGCATGAGGAGGGGTGTTAGGGGTGGTGTGCGCAGGGAGGTTATGGATTGGACTAAGGTGAAGGCGTAAGGGGTGCCACTTATTACCCTGCTCCCGCACAATACTTATGGGATTTTGGGGGGTGAAGCTGTGGTGGATACCACATGGTCCGAGCCACTTTAGTGGAGGACGGGGCTGGTCGTTGGTGGAATTTTCTTCTTCTGCGTCCGTCTCTTCTATTTTTATTTTTCTCGGCGGTTTTTGGTGTCCCTGATTTACGCCAATGACGATGGTTATGAGGTTGGAAAGAATAACAAAGAAGAAAAATGACAGACTTTTACGATTGATCTTTGAGCTCAAGAAAAACCGGCCTTGGCTCGCCCGAGATGCGAACTGTGAGGTAAGTGTGGGCCTTGAGAGCTAGCGAGCCGGGCGAAGTAGGATGGTCGATCTAAAGCGGGCGGTAGCTGGCTCTCCTGGACCCTCTGTAAACCCTGGGATCCCGCAAATACTCGACCGTGGCTCAGTGCAGACGACAAGGCGAAAATTTCCCACTGAACCATCATACAGTGTCATGGGTGGGTATATAAGTGCCCGACATCTGCATAGTCTCGCAATCTTCAGGAGTCCTCAATGGCTCCTCCGTCCTGGCTACGAAAAGCCCAGTCAAAACCCTGGCGCCGGCAACATCATCAACTGGTTTGGCGCAAAGCTTGGTCATAATAGATACCTGTCGAATCCGAAAGCACCACGGAGCTATTCATTGGACGATGCTGTTTCAACCAACGGGCGCCATCGGGCACAACCACGAGGAAAGAGGCAACGAATAGGTACGTTCACGCCTAACAACAACACCACATCACAGACTCACTTTCTGATTCTTCCTCAACGACCCGCGCAAGGCGAGAGCGTCAACGAAAAAAAAGAAGTTTGTGTACGTCGATCGAGGTCAAAGACCCGTCTCTGTACGAAGATCAAAAATTGCACCGACGACGTCGGGCTCGTACAAAGGTTCCCGACTGCGATGTGCAATGCAGCGGTAGCCAATGCAGGTCTCTGGCTTTCTTGAGCACCAGGACCCCGGACACAGCCCTGATGTCCTCCATATTCAAATCCAACCTGTGCTGTTAGCATTGCTCCTCCACAATAGGGGGGGGCAGAAGGGAAGTTCCAAAAAAAAGTCACCAGGGCGGTGGTATGAGGAGAAAAGAAGAAGAAGAGATTCAGGACGGGCGGAAGGCGACCTAAATACCTGAACGAATGGTCAGTGCGTCTGTACGCTGGATGGAGAAAGTGGCGTTCGGCCAGCATAATAGGAAGCCGCTGCTGCGGACTGCAAGAGAGTCGGGGCGGTGGGGGGCAGCGCGGTCGAATGCGGGAAGGAGGGAAGAGCTGTTCGGCAGGGGCGGGGGGAGAGAGTTCGCAACACCTGGATCACGGACAACGGCCTCACCAAGCTGTGCAGCGCTGAGTGTTCGCAGCCGGCCTTTGCAAGATGGAAGATGGGTGGTACTGTATTGGAGCAAGTGCCCCGCGATGTTGTATCAAGTGCTGACAAGAAGCACGATTCGATGCGGCGGTGCAGGCATTCGCAAACCCACACCTTTCGCCGCTGTCAGTGTTCCAAATCGAGGTTCACTGCTGCGCTTACTCTGCCAGAGTTCAGAGGGAAGTGAGGATTAACCGGGCCAGGGCTGGGAAGTGACGGAGGCACCCGTGCAGCGCGCAACCCCGAGGAAAGACCAAGGCCGACACCGCGAAACCGAGAGCGATCCTCCGATCTTTTCGCCAGACTCCTGTCCTTTGGCGTGCGTGTGGTGCAGCTTTGGGCCTCAATCCAGAAAGTACGGACGGAAGACTCTCTTGCTTGAGTTGAGTGCTGATTTTCGCAAAGGTCGTGCTCCCGTTCTACTGCTCGATTCTGTCGCCATCTCCCCTTTCGCCGCAGGAGACTACACCCAGCGTTCGCGACCCTTGTCTACACTATAATGGCAACTCAGTAGTTGCAATCCGCGATTGAAGTTGTTCATGTCGGCCGGAGCCACAATGCCACAGGAAAACGGAGACTCAGTATACTGGACCAATATTTGGGCGGTGGCTGGAGGTGATGGACAGGAGAACAAATCCGAGAATTTAGAACTCCGGAAATGCCTTGCGCTTGTCAGACACCTGGTCGAAGTTGTCTGCGATGGAATATGGATATTTAATGTGGCAGGGCGTCCTTTCCAATCAGGCGGTATCTTGCAAACACCAGCCTGTCTCCAAGATTCCACACAGCTTTCAGCTATACCTCTTGCCTCTCTTGTCTTTTACCTCTTGATCTCTTCGACAAAAAAAATAAACAACGATGGTCGAGTACGGTTGTAACCTTTCCAGGCCAAGCGCTTCGCTTACAACATTCCATCTTTCTGTTTTGGCTCCACACACTTCGCGCCCCTTCGACGTGCATCCCAAATTCCCGTCAGCAGTTCTCAGCAAATACCGAGAGATTCGCCATTACTCCCAGAACCTCGAAATGGGCAAGACGCCATCAGGATCCTTGAAAAAAAAAATGAAAAAAAGCCGCTCGGACCGACAGCTACGCACGAACTGCAAAAAGCAAAACATACAACAGCCGGGATTCCCCAATGGTCACCCACTTGAGTACTAATCGGCCGGTTCGCAGCTTAAGTACGGCTGAGCGGACGGGAAGCCCTGCATTCTGCGACCTATGGTTGTACGTGAAAGATGGTGTGTCCAAGTCTGCTTAAGAAGTGAAAACGTTCCGGCCAGGGTGCGGTTTCTCCTAAGTGCTCAACGAAAACACCATCCACCCTCGCAGCATGTATGCGTCTCAATACTCTTGATTGCCTCTGACAAGACACCGAATTGGAAGAGTCTGTAAGTGCGCATAAACGTGTGGTATCTCGATTAAAAAAAGAAAACGTAATTACAACATAACTCAAGGCTCATACACGCTTCGGATTATCGACGGGTAGCTCTTGCCTTTCTCCTGCAGTGTCGAGTTCCACGTTGTTCCAAGCCGCCGGCGGTTGTTGGTGGTGTCTCATGGGTTCGAACATGGCATGCTGCTGGACCTGGCCATCCATCATGGAGCTCCTCCTCTTCCGTTTCTCGGCCAGCAGCAGGAAGAGCGTGACCAGGAAGGCGAGCAGCAGCGGTACTCCTATGCCCGCACCCACGCCGGCCATCTGTCCGCTCGAGAAGCCTCCGCCCGAGCCTGACGACGTCGCATTGGAAGAAGTCGTGTTGCAGGTGGTGGTTTCGACCATGGGGGTGAAGTTGGCCGTGATTTTGAAAGTTTCGGCCGTGTCGCAGTCTTGGCTGCCGCAGGTCCATATCGAGGCGCCGTTTGAGGCGCGGGTGCAGAGTTTGATTCCGGCGCCCTCGGAGGGATTGTCTAGGAGCCGCACTGTCAGCAAAAAAGAAAGACGTGCAGGAGATGATGTTCTTACAGTCTGTACACTGTTGTGGGCAGGAATCACTTTTCCATGACGAGTCGGTGCAGGAGCCGCGAGAGAAGAGTCCGTAATTCAAACAGAGGCCGTTCATCATGCACGTTGCCCCCGAACCGCAGCATGCTGACTGCTCGGCACTGGAATCGCATGGCACGTCATCTGAGACAGTGTTTCCGTCCGGATAATAGCAGGTCATTGCGGTTGGAATCTGTAGCTGGGCTCGAGGAGTTTTGTTGGGGGCTCGAGTGGAGTGTCGAGGAGGTAGAGCAGTGTTAAAACACTCGTTGGCGGTGTACCTGAGACCAACATCCGATCAACGATCCTTCGTAAGATGCCTGCATGTGGCACTCTATGGATTTCTATTTCGAGTGGATGGTCCGCAATGATTTGGGGGCCAGAATTCCCTGTCTGGGCATGATAGGTTCTCCAACCTTGTGACGTCCACGCGTTCAGCAAATAACTGGGGCTCGGCTCGGACTTAAGCGCGCCCCATGCTGCCCTTGCAACCATTTTCCCGACCAGCGGCTCTTTGGCTCACATCCCGTCGCCAGCATTCAATTCTTGACAGCGTTTCAAGTCTTGGTATTGCCTAATAAAGTAATTCTCAGCTTCTTGGAGCCACTTGTTTACCCAGACAGGGCTAGACTACCCTGGCCGTGGTGTGCATGATCATCGGGTGTCAGACGAGAGCGAAGATCCCAGGGTTGTGGTCCCTTGATACAGCATTGCAATTTCTCCACAAATCGCACATGGAATGCACACTTCATTCGAATACAAACCTGGAGAATGGCAAGGATCCAGAAGAAAGGATGACTGTGCCAATGTGATAGGTCAGCCTGCTTCCTTGGGGGGTTGATAAGCTTTCTATACAAAGGAAAGCTGATTCACGCTAGCCAGCGGCGGCTATAGTGAGCTGTTTATGCTCAAGTATTGAGGTTTGTTTGAACAAGACCCTGGTCGCAGAAGGGAAGGAGCATTTGTAGTAGTGGAGAGCGGGTATATTTCGGCATTGCGATGTTGATATGGAACATTCGCCAAGCAATAATGAGGCCAAATGCTTTGCTGCTTCTCACTGTGTCAGATGCTGGGGTAAGTAAACTCCGGCTATTCTGCGCCGTCGCCGATGTCTTATATTATTTTCTGCCTCTTAACGTCTTCCGTGCGTAATAGCGTGTTCATTTTGGGAAGGGATGGAGCCTCTGATTGGCCCGAGCTCTCGGCTAAGGCGCGCGGCCTCCCCCTTCGATACTAACCATAGTTTCTCCTATTGAAGCCTGATCTCACACTTTCCCTTCTATATCCTAGCCACCACTCGTTCGGATTATGAGTCCAACATCAAGACAGACGTGCATACTCTGTTCCAGGATCTTCACGCATAACCAGGGCCGGTACTCGCCGTGGGCGCTGCTCTGCTCCAGCTTTAGCGGGGTCAGACACTCTGTAGCGCGTGTTATTCTGGAGAGATCGGCGCGGGCCGGGTGCAAACTATGTCGGCTACTGTTTATCACGGTATTGGAAGCGGACCAGAAAAAGGCCCAAGTTGAGGACGACGAGAAGCGTAGAGAGGAGGACGAGCAGGACAACGAGGAGATCCATTTCCAGTTCTCTTTTGAGAAGAGATTGCAAAACGACACCAAGATCATCAAGCCTGTCCTGCAGGTGTCCCGGCTCGACACTGTCTTCTCCCGGACACTGGAGTTCGACGTAGGAACTCTCGATGGTGCGCTAAACTCCATTCTACATCTGTTACTTCGCTGACGAATTGGGCCAGGCGATCCTCTGGGCGAAGTACAAACCATTAGTGTACCACATGCACTTTCTATTGACGATGCAAAACTGAACGTCGCCTTGCCTGTCCGCAAGCAAAAGTCGGACAGAGGCACACGGACTATCTTTCAGATGATCCAAGGCTGGGTCAAGTCGTGCGATGAGCGGCTCCCTGAGAAAGATGCCGCCCATTGCTGCGCTCTGAATCCGACGGTCCCGACCCGGCTAATCGACGTTTCCGGAGCGCCTCAAAAACTGCGCCTGATCAACACCGGAGGCAAGGCCCATGCCGCGTATGCTGCGCTAAGTTATTGCTGCGGCGACGCAGAGCCACTGCAGACGACGAAGAGCAACGTAGCCCAGCACATGGACGACATAGCCATCACCAAGCTTCCCTGGATGTTCCTGGACGCCGTCAAAACGGCGCGGTGGCTGGATCTGAAGTACATCTGGATAGATGCGTTGTGTATCATCCAGGATGACGAAGACGACCGTGAGCACGAGATGGCGCGCATGCACAACACGTTCCAGAACTCGTACGTCACCATCGTGGCGGCGCGGGCGCGGAGTTGTCGAGAAGGCTTTCTGAAGGCAGACAACCTCTGGAACCCGCTGGCGACGCTGACGTTGCGGTGCGAGAGCGGCGAGAAAGGGAGCATGCTCCTGACGCCGAAGAAGGACAACTTTCCCCGAGACGAATACCACACGCTGCGAGAACCGCCGTACGAGCGCGCCTGGACGCTGCAGGAGGTGGTGCTCTCGCCGCGCGTCCTCATCTACACGCACGACTCGGTCGTGTGGAAGTGTTTCTGCCACGACAAAGGGCTCGTCTACAACTCACTCACGGGCGAGGCCTGGGGCCGCGACTGGAACGCCTACTGCGCGTCGGCAGGCCTGATAACCATGCGCCTGTGCCCGTCGGGCCGCATCATCCAACCCGGCGTCACCGCCACCATGCCTTCCTTCCTCCTCATCGACCCCTCGTCGCCCGGCGACGGCAGCGGCGGCAAGCTCAGCCGCGCCCAGACGCGCGCGCACCAGCTCTACCGCATCTGGGAGTTCCTCGTGCAAGACTATTCAATCCGCCGCCTCACCTACCCGGACGACAAGCTGCCCGCGCTGGCCGGCCTGGCCGCCTACTTCCAGCGCGCCCTCAACGACGCCTACCTCGCCGGCCTGTGGAAGGGCCACTTCGTGCACGAGCTGTGCTGGACCGTCGACGCCAAGCGCGCCCAAGCCACGGGCGGCGTCAGCCTGCCGCCCACCTGGCGCGCGCCCTCGTGGTCGTGGATGTCCATCGACGGGCCCATCGCCTTCGAGGCCAACCGCCACACCACCTTCGAGTCGCACATCTCGCACTTCCGCTGCGTCGCCGAGCCGCTGGTGCCCGGAGCACCCTTTTCGCGCCTGCGCCCCGGCGCCTTCGTCGACCTCGCCGCCCTCATGCTGCCCTACGACACCACCGAGGACTGCCGCATCTTCTTCGACTGCGGCGGCGGCATGGGTGGCGGCATGGGCGCCCCCCTGAGCCCTGCCGCCCCCAAGCGCCCCGAGCTGTGGCTCCTCCTGGCCGCTACCTGCCAGACCTTCACCAGCCAGAAGCGCCACGGCAATCTGCTGCCCAGCGGGAGTATCTGGGGGCTCGTGCTGCAGGCGACCTTGGACGGAGGGGGTGATACGTTTGAGAGAGTGGGCCATTTCACTGGTGGATGGCGCGCTGCTCAGCAGTTTCCCGGGAATGAGAAGCAGATTAGGATTATTTAGACGTTTTTTGTTCTTACTTTGTATTTATATAACTTACTTAGGCAGGTCCTGGACTTACATTCAACACTGTTAAATATATAACCATTAAACATTACACAGCAGAGCTGATGGCCAAAGTCGTTGCCAGGTATGCAACCATCCCGGGATTAGATTGTGGAGAAAACATGTGGCGTCTGCGTGGTGTAAGCTTTGGATAATAAATAATCCGTCTACGCGCCCAGACAGGGATACCGACAATGCATCGGCTTTTTCGATTGCCTATTACGGCTACATTTATGCCTTGCATTTCCTTTTGCATTCTTCTGTGTCAGGATCATGGGAATGTGAGAAGTTGATTGGTTCTCGTGTTTTTTTGAGGCCAGTCACGTCCGAAGGGAAGACAAGCTGATAACTCATTGGCCCTTATTGGCCAGACTTCAAACAAATTCCGTATCAAATTGCAACTCCTCTAACGCAATCCGGTTCAAAATGCTACCTCCTCGACCTCTATAAATATCTTCAAATTACCGATTGAAGGTATCTTAGGTAATTTTTCAATTTGAACCGTCCCGCGTAGAGTAACAGCCGCATCTTTTTGCCTATCTGTTGCTTGAGGAGTGGTCCATTGTCATGCACTTGATACGGAACTCAACATCGGGACGTGGAAGCGTTGCACGACAGCGTGAAGCGTTGTTTTGCACCGCGAGGCAGGAGATCTCAGCGATAAAAGCATCCTTCAGAGGACAGGAGCGTCACTGTACCATTACTTAAGAAACACACTTGGGCTACCGTAACGCTCCGGGGCCCTGGCTGGGGATTCAGCGGGAAAGGGGTCAACATAAGTCACGGCCTTTGGCTGAAGAAGCACTGTGCAAACGAGTGGACATGAGAAATTCATTCACACATTGTCGGCTCTCCGCTCTACAGATACTCAGTTCAATGCGGTTTCTCCCCCCTCTGTCTCCAAATCCCTAGTCCTAGACCATTGTAATCCGGACTGCTTTTTCTTTGCTTCCCCATTCAGAGTGACCGCTCAAAGAAAATACCGATTCTTACCTCATCATCTATCTATCCCTCCACCCCCCTCTTAAATACCCCTCTGCATCTTACCAACCTCCCTAATCGCGCCCCACGGCCTCAGCCACCAAATCACCACTGGCGTCAACACCAGAATGAACAGCTGCACCCTCAACAGATCCAGCACCTCCGCCGGGCCCCACCCCTTCCAAACCCACCCTTCGACCTCATCCATCCTCTTCCTGGTACCTGCACCGACACCGACCTGATCCTTCTTCCCCTCCCACCTCTCACACTCCTCCAAAAACTTCTTCGGGTCATCCGTCACGACGCCGTCCAGCGCCTTCTCGATGCTCCACCGCATCATGCGCTCCTTGTTGACCGTCCACGCGAACACAGGCTGGGAATCGCCCTGCGCCTTGCGCCGGAACGCCGCGCCGAGCGGGCCCGCGAGGATGGGCGCGTACAGGTTGAACGAGATGCGCGGCACGTGCGCGAGGAAGTACCACGCGCAGGGCAGCGAGAAGGAGATGTACGTGAGGGGGAAGTCTGGGAGGTAGGTCGAGACGAAGGGGAGGTATTTGGCCTTTGGACGGGTCAATGTTTGGATAAAGGCAGAAACCGAGAGAAACTTACCGCCCAGATACCCAACACCACGCGCTGATTCCATGGCCTCGAAGGCGAGGGCGGGACGGAGGCGATGGTTTCGGCGATGAGGCGCATGACGTCGTCCAGGTCATTGTCGTGCTGCAGAGCCCACGTATGTCAGTCCATGTTCCTCAGTGTTGCTGATGCCACTTTGAACTCATTGCCCGCTCTGGAGGGACGGGAACGTACCTTGATGTCTAGCAACACCCACACGTGCTCATTTCCTGGCTCGGCCATGTACTCGAGCAAATCCCTGAGCCGGGGCAGGGGTTCGTGCGGTTCGGCCAGCGTCCGCAGCGTCGACAGGTACTCCCAGTCGCAATCGATGACCTTTTCCTTCTTTCCGAAGCAGCGTTCTAATGATGCATCCTGTTGTCCCGCGAAGAAAGGGGCAAAATCAGCACACCATCCAAATTCCTTGCTCAAATCCAAGCCCGGCCTCGAGCAGCAGGAGGAATAATAGACTGAAAGAGGACCCCAGAACCCTCGAAATACAAGTGCGCGCGAAAATCAGTCATGAGGACAGCTCCGCCTGCCTTTATGACAACGCAAGGAAATTCAAAAAAAGAAACAGACAAACCAAAATTAGAAGACACTTACATGGTTCAAAACCACAACGCCGTCTTTCGTCAGATGCACATCCGTCTCGATAGCGTGCGCTCCGACCTCAACCGCGCCCTTGAACGCACCCATCGTATTCTCCGGGTACTTGGCCTTGTAGCCACGGTGCGCAATGGCCTGCGGAAGCTGGTGCTGCCTGGCATTGTTTTCTTTGCGGAGAGCGAGTGCGAAATTGGCGGCTAAATTTGCACGAAAGCAAACAAAAAAGGCACGAGAATCAGTGGCATGAACCCATCATTTTTTTTTTAAGGAGGAACCAGATCTTGACGGCGATACAGCTGACAGGAAGACATTTTGACTTTGGTGGGGGAAGCGGGGCGGAGGGTGATATTTGCGGGGGATTAATTCTCGTAAGGCGCTCTTAAGAGAGCCAAGGACTGTGGGGAGAGAGAAAAAGGTACGTGTTCAGATTAAGAAAAACCATACAGGCAGGATAGCCGTCGTGGGCCTTGACAGGCGTTTGTAGCAGCGGCCGCTGTTCCTCGGTGAGCATTTTGTGCAGGCCAGGCAGCGTCAAATTCTCGCAGAGCTGGGTGCGCACGCGCAGGAAAGATTGACGAGGTTGGGTCTCGGCGGCGGGAGGAACCTCAGTTGCAACGGCAGCGTCACGACCTGGAGCCATGGCTACTTTTCTCGGAATTCCTTGGTGCCCTTCCTCGGCGATACCTTCTGGCCTAGCTCGCGGCGATCAGCGGACTCTAGGCGGCAGGGCTAGACGTAAACAGAGAAAGACGTCCCCCTTCTGCCCCACGAGACAGATTGGCAGAGGGCCGAGCGTTGAGACTATCGATATACGAGCGGTTGGTTGCAATGCGCGGCGGCGGCGGTTATCCTGAGGCGCAAGCAGTAGCAGCTTGCAAGCTCTCCGTTATCTTTCGGGAAGGCGTCCGGCTCCGTAAGGGAGAGGGCGAGGGCGGGCGTCTCGAGCTGATGAGCAGCCTGGAGGCCGCGGGGCGCGTAAATATGCGCAGCGGCTCATGCGGTGAGGGATGAATCCTCCCCGCATGCCACGCGCGTCGTCGACTCGATCTGGCTCCGGTGGCGGTGGGGGTTCGCGAGCAGACCGGCCGCCTTCGTCCAACCACTCAGCGCTCCGGCGAAGCCTTGGTGGCGCCCTACCTTCTTGTTAAGCTTATTAAGAAATGCCTCTTCCGGCTGTCTCCGCCCTGCTGCACCACGTGTGTCAGACCAGCGCTGGCTTTCCGCCTCAGGCGTCAATCCAGCGGAGCCAAGCCCAACCCGCGTCGCCTCGCTCGAACCTCGCTTGCTGAAATCACGTTCATCAGCCCGTCTCGTGTTCTTAGCTGCGTCATCTTTCTCCAGCCCTCAGCCCTGCCCCGGCCGTGGCCCGAAAGTGGGAGATCTGAAGATCGCCATCCCCGTTAACTCCGCTGCTCGGCCTTCGACCCAATTCCACCGCCTGTCGCCTTCTCAACCCATGCTCTCCACACCGCGCAGCTGAATCCCATGCAACCCTGCGCGCATCGGGCCACTGTGTTGCGTGTCCCTGCAAGCCAATCTGCAGAAATGGCGCAAACCGTCACCCTATGGCGTGCCACCCCTGCGGGATTTAGCGCATGCTATTTCGAGCTTCATCACCACGTTGAATGCGGACCGTTCCAGATTGACGCCGTGCATTGGGCTGATCCATGCTCATAAATTTCCCCAGGAATTTCCCGAAATTATTGTACCATGACGATACCTACGTCAGCCCACGTATCATTTTCCATGTCTTGGATGCCGAAATGAACATGCAAACGCTCCGCTGATGATCGCTTTGAGCCTCATCCAACTGAGCAGGGTCCACTATTCCAGCACACTTTCCAACCCCATCACCTAAAAGTCTGTGCCCTATTATGGATCCCCGCTACTTGTCCTCACCCTCCGTGTCGGGCGAAAGGCGCCTCAGCTCAGCAAGGGCCTCGAGTTCGCGCACGCTCGATTCCTGTACCAAGGTAAGCGGTAACGACTCTGAGCAATCATGAACCCTGCCTTGCGTCGCACCTGAGCCAGGGAAGCGAAATACTCCGAGTCTTTCTGGACTTCGTTGTACTTGACGTTGAGCTCCTCGTACGCCTTCTGCTGCATCTGTTTGCGTGGGACCCGTGTCAGTAGCGAACAATCTTTGGCGGGTGACGTGCTTCCTACCTGCATCTGCATCTGGAGCTTTTCAAGTCTGGCCAAAGTAGCATCACGCTTTGCCATTGCCTCCATCTCGCGCTTCTTCGCCTCATCACACTTAGCTTCTAGCGTCTTCTTGAGCTCCTGGCTTCTGTCGTTCAAGGCATTGTGCTTCCTCAATGCATCCTTCTCCCGAAGCTTCGACATAACAAGCTCCGTACCGTTGCTCTCATGTTCCTTTATTTTGTCCTTCAGAGCCTTGTTCTCGACACGAAGTTTCTTTGCATCCTCAAGCGCCTGTGCATGCTTGGTTAGTAGAAGCATCTGCTAGTGTTTATGGGGTCAAATCCCCTTACTCACCAGGCATGTCTTCTCAGAGTTCTTAGTGGCAGCTTCCACCGCCTGCTCGGCACCATTCTTGAGATTCTCGTTGCGCTCCCTGATGATGCTGATAGTCTGTGCGGCAGTATCCAGACGCTGCCTGTATTCCTTCCTCGCAGCCTCGAAATTCTTCCTCTGACCCATAAAGTCTTTCTTCGCATGCTCGAACGCCTTCTTCTCCTTGTTGAGCTTCTCATGCAGATCACCGAGCTCGCGCTTGTGCTGCTCTTGTAACAAGCGCTTCTGGTCCTGTAGCTTTGCACTGGAGTCCGTCGATGATGCCGTACGAAGCTGGTCTTGCAGACGAAGCTGGTCGTGCAGCACCTTTATTTCGTTCTTCAGGGCTGCATCGGAGCTCTTGATCTGCTCATGCTCCTCACGATGCTTCATTTGCATCGACTGCATCTGGTTCTGCACGTTTGTAACGAAGCTCTCGGCATCTGTGAGCTTCTCACGCAGTACGTAGTTGTGGTTGTTCAAGCCGTAGTTCTCGCCGCGCAGAAGACCGTTCTGCAGAGTGACCTGGGAGAAGTGCTGGTTCAGACTCTGGATGGTGCTTTGCTGAATGGTAATTGTCTGACCGAGCTGCTGCTCTCGACCTGCGATGTACATGGCTTGTTGCTGCATGTACTGACTAGTGCGCTGCTGGATATCGTGGATAACGCTGTCTGTGTGCTCTTTGGCGTCCATTGCCAATTCAAAGAATTCGGCAGACTGGCTGCGAACGAGGTCGAGCATTTCCTTGATCTCATCGCTAGTGAAGGGTTTATCACCGAGGATGGCTTCTTTAAGCAGATCGGTCACCGTGGCAAGGTTTCCGTCGATGTCAGTGTAGGCCTTCGCGACATCCAGCGTGGTATCGGATTCAGTGAGCTCGATAGAGGGCTGTTCATAGACAACAACCTCGGTGCTGGTCAGGTCAGCATCTGCCTTCTGCGGCTGCTCAGCCACCAAGGCGGGAGGGTCGTTTTCATTTGACATGGTCGCCATGTTGAGGCCGGGAGTGAACGGTGAATCAGACGCGCAGACAAGCGCCCGTAACGACGTGGACAAGTAGCTTGGAGTGCATGTGCTGTAAGGAAGTTGGGGCGCGTAAGGAATGCGACGGTGAGGACGCGTGCTGGGTGTTGTCAAAAACAGCAGGCACCCGTCACTTCAGGGTCTTTCCCGTTTTGGCAGCCGCACCGCACACAGCCGTCAACGAGCCTACCAATGACAAATTCGCGCCTCATGCAAGGAATAATTGATGCGGAGCTCCCCAATAACACCGATAATATGTCTACCTCTCCTCCGCTTGATGGTTTGCATGAAGATGCTTTATATCAGAGCATTTGGCATGCGCTGCACTTCCTATCTTGCCTGAGCAGTGGAGCTTGTCTGCTTCGGAGTACAATGGTCCTGATTGTACGTGGATGAAAGTGCATCAGGCCTGGTATGCGACATCTCACACTGGAGCCAAGGACCACGACGTCATCTTGCCAGTTTCAGAAGGTGCGATAATTGCAAAATGAGTGACAATGCGGCATTCATACGGGACCCGAGTGTTTTGAAACTGGACGTATGCTTATTTGATAGTTCAGTATCTAAGCATACAGGCGCCCTCGGAAAATATTCGAACACTAACCGGTCATTTGGAGAGACACACAGTCCAAGAGATCATTTTAAAACGGCCATGTGGAGATATGGTGGCTACCTTAAATGCAAAGTAAGAGAGAAACATGCTTTTATACCTTTCACAAACGTTTAATGCTCGTTTATCAGCAAGCTTATTGATTGCTCTGACATTGAACATTCAAATTAAGAAGCAGCCACTCGTGACGATTCTGATTAGCTGACAAAGCAAACCTATAGCGTTTCCTGGCTTAAAAGCTGTGTTATGAGAAGGGGTTTATACATGCCGAGTGAGACACAACTGATCAGGGGGATCAATAGCTCTGAGCTAGACAGTGTTTAAGGTTCATCGCTTGATCTCAAGTCCGATGGTCAGACAAGGAGCGGGTGACGCGGGGTCTTGCGTCAGACGTACTAGACTAATCGCGATAAAGCGGGTAGATCTTAGGGCCTGGTGAGCGGACACTTGTGTAAGGCGCCGTGAATGGCGACAGTGCTTATCAAGCTTTTCCACGAGGCTAGATTTATTGCCAATGGCTGCCGAGCGCACGCAAGAGACTCACCGTGCGCAAACACCTCAGCTCTAGTAGGTAGGCGCTTGTCCGGCCATGGTTCCGACGTCATCAACCGTGGCGTTCGCCATGCGGTGGTGGACTTGGGTTCAGCTCCTGCGGTATAGCGCTGGGCTATCCGTGCCGCCCCGTGGGACGGTTCTTTGTGCTAACCCTTGGCTCACAGGACAGACGGGGTAAGCAGGCGGAAGGCGGCGCAGCCACGAGGTAGTGCCGATGCTAGTAGCGGGCCACTATCATCCGATGTTTGTCTTACAAGCCCACGAGGGCGCTGCACCTAAAAGATGGACGACCCAACGCGGCGGAGAGAAGACCCGAACAAGGAGCCAATCTCCCAGAGCACAAGTGGGACCACAGGTGTTGGCTCGCTGTTACCCAGGTCCAAGCACGGCGGCGCAGCAAGCCCGGCCGAGATGGGCCGCAAACTCGTGGTGAGGCCCGTCGGGGAAGCAGCACGCACTGATGATTGTGAGCGACAGGCGAAAGCAGCTGCCCCAGCGGCTCTCCCGCCCGCAACGGCGTCGTGTGGCAGGGGTGGCCTTGGTTCATCAGGGCGGACGACATCTCGGATAATGAGCCGCAGAGACGGACGGCAAACGATGGAGACAGCGGCGTCGCCAGGCGCAGCGGGCAGCCCATGCGCGCGCGGATGAGTCGGTGTTCTCGTTAAATTGACAGCCAGCCACGCTAGGCATAATTCTTCAGTGCCTTGCGGCATGGCGTGCGGGACGTCTCAAGCCCCTTTGGGCGGGCGACGACACCCAGGGGAGCTCGGCAACTGAGCCTATAGGCGCCGGCATATCATTTCAGCAGCGCGGAATCATCAGAGGCAGATCGCCCAGCAAATGGGCAGGACATGGCGTTCGCCGGCTGCTGCGTGGCCAGGGACGCGGACGTGCTCACAAATCCGTCCAGATTCTGAAACAGCGCCGACTCTAGCGCTATTCGCAGCTGTTGGGCGGTACACTGTGGCTCGCCGGCTGGTAGTCTAGGGCAGCCTGGCAAGCGCGGCTGCGGGGAGCAGCAGCAATGGCGCTGGCTCGCCGCCTCTTGCGGAAAGCGCCCTCGCAAGCTGGCGGACCAGCCGTGCAGCTGCAGCGGGCAAGAGCTGTGCCGGGAACCCCGCGACACGCTGCTTTTGAGTCGATCAGCAGCGCGCCAAGCCTGCGCAGGGATACTCGCGCTCGTTAAAGTGCCTTACTCATGTCCTCCGAACGGCAGTGTCTATGTTAGGGGTCTCATGCTCCAGCTCGTCGCTCCAGGCACTAGCCCGCTTGCTGCCCAGCGCTCTACGGCGCCAGCGACGTCCTTTGTCATCTTTCGTCAATTGCGCCTAACAACTTAATCCGCACCAGCACCTTCGCGAGTCGTAACGCTCGCCGACTGCCACTCTCTCGCCATCACCACCCCCCCGTCGCCCACCATTGCGCCACCAACCCGCTCTTCCAGCTGCTCGCTGTTCATGGCACCTGGAATAATGTGTTTTGGAAAGAAGTCCGAGGATCCGACCTACCGGAAAAATGAGGAGATCGAGCGCCAGCTGCGCCTGGACAAGAAGCGCCAGGAAAGGGAGGTAAAGCTGCTGCTGCTAGGTGCGCCGCCTTGCCCGTCTGCGCCGTGTCGCTGTGCTGATGGCGCCTATAGGAGCCGGCGAGAGCGGCAAGTCGACCGTCCTCAAGCAGATGCGCGTTATCCACGCCGGAGGCTTCTCCAAGTCCGAGCGGAAGCAATGGCGCGTCGTGATCTTCAACAACCTGATTAATGCCTTCGAGATCATCTTCAGCGCCATGACCGAGCAGGCGTTGCCCTTCGATAACCCGGAATGCTCTGTACGCACCCAATGGTTTCGCGCTGCGCGCTTAGCGAAGGCTGACATTGCCCAACCAGAACTTCGCCGAGCTCGTCAACCATGAGCCTGAGATTGGCCCCGAGGACTCGATGCCGAGAGAATACCTGGATGCCTTCACCGCGCTCTGGGACGACAAGAACGTGCAGATTGCCATTCTCAAGGGCAACGAATACGCTCTCCACGACAACCTCAGCTAGTACGTCAGACCTGCGACCTGCTTTGCGCCCTCGACGCTGACCAAGACTCGCACAGCTACTTTCAAGACATCGATCGCCTCTTCGCCAAGGATTACCTGCCGACCGATCAGGACATTCTGCGCACAAGATTAAGGACGACCGGTATCTCTGAGACGATATTCGATCTAGGTAACCTGACGTATCGTATGTTCGATGTCGGTGGCCAGCGTTCGGAGCGTAAGAAGTGGATTCACGTGTTCGACAACGTCCAGGTCGTGCTATTTCTCGTTGCCATTAGCGGATACGACCACGTGCTGGTAGAGGACAGGAATGGCGTATGTTGGCCCTGCCCCCTTCGTTTCCGCAACCTCATGCTGATCACGCGACGGCCAACAGAACCAAATGCACGAGGCTCTTATGCTGTTCGAGTCCATCTCTAATTCAAAGTACTTTGAGAAGTCGGCCCTGATTCTCTTCCTCAACAAGGTTGACTTGTTCCGCGAGAAGATCCTGGCCGGCAAAAGTCCGATCAACAGGCACTTCCCCGACTACTACGGCAAGGCGAACGACATTGAGGCGGGCCAGGAGTTCTTCGCGAACAAGTTCCGCAACCTCGTCCGGGCACCGAAGAAGGAGGTCTACGTCCACTACACGACAGCAACCGACACGGATCTCCTCAAGAAGACGATGGCGTCGGTGCAGGACATGATTGTCCAGCGCAACCTCAATGCACTAATACTGTGACTATGACAAAGTTGATATCTGCTTCCCGGGCGGTTTCACACTTTCTTCTCTTCCCCTTCTCCGGGACTATTTTACTCAGCGTAGTACTTTTTTCTTTCCCCCTATTTCTCGGGAATGGCTGCATTTTAAAGGATACCTTGGTTTGGTGTTTTCGGGGAGTAATCTCTTGAAGCGTGGCAAGCGGGCGCAATAGTTGCATAGCTGCGATTTTCCTCAACCACCCCTGATAGCTACGAGCGGACGACGGCCAGATGCGAGTGTAGACAGTAGCATCTTCGTAAATGAAACACTCTAACGCATGAAACAGCTGAGCAAACAACCGGGCTGTTGGCGTAGGAGCTTGCTGCAGTTTCCAGCGGCCCGAAGTATGGCGTGCGCGTGATGGCTGCACGCGTCTCAGTCACGATGGGATGGCAGGGAGCGGTGGTGGTTTCTCCGATCTCCGTGCGGCCTGGCCCGAAGCCGGTCGAACAGGCTTAAGGCCATGCGCCTTTGATCACGCCGCCGAAGGACCATCCCACCAGTGCTTGTTGGCTGTCGACTTGAACGACTTCCAGCAGAGCAGCCATGTTCTCACCCTCGCTGGCGCGTGTGGCGCGCTCCACTTGCGCCCTGCCCTCCCCATCCGCCATCAGCTCCCGCCCGCTGGGGGCTCTTCAAAGCGCAAATCATCTCCTCGCGCGCCGCACCCAGCAGCGCCGCAACTCCAGCACCTCATGCCCGCCCGATAACTCGCGAGGTCCCGGCACCTCGCAGGCCAGCTCCTCGAGCTCCTCAAAGCAGGCCGAGAAGAAGACAACGCCGCGCGGCAGGAGCAAAAAGCTTGCTCAGCAGCAGATGAACGTGCCCTCTGTCCCGCCCACGAGTTATCTGCAAGAGACAGGTGCGTTCGCGACTCTTGCTGGGCTTGCCAGTGGCTAACGGCACCGCAGATGTCGCCCTCTCCTCGTTCTTTTCCGTCCATCGCCCTATCTCCATCACCACCACGATACCCGTCGCCTCATCAGAATCCTCATTCGGTGCCATTTTCGAGCCTCGTAAGCAGAGCAATGCGTCAAAATATGGGGACGTCATTTACACCTTGGGGAACGCAGTGAAGAGCCTGGAGGGTGGCGCCCAGTCGTCGGAGGAGACGGAACTGAGGGAGGAGATTATGCGGCAATCAGCTGCGAACGACGGCGCGGTCCACCTTGACGGCCCGGCTCCGGCGCGCCAGGTCTCGCTGAACGACCTTCTTTCTCAGATGCGCCCCTTCAACGCACCGCCACCGCCAGTTCCGTTCGACCAGGCCCAGGAGAACGCCGCGTCGGAAACCGCAGCCGCGGAGACCGGAGAGGCCGATGCTCAGCAGACGCAGCTGCAGAAGCCGCAGAAGAAAGTCTGGAAGGCCACCCTGACCGTTACCGAGACGACCGATGCCACAGGCCGGAAAACCTTCTCCGCCACCACGTCGCCGGTCATCAGGATGCCCACGCGCTCCGAGGGCGCCATGGAGGATCCGGCATACGACGAGGGTATCACTATTCGCCAGCCTTTCCTCGAGCGCATGGAGATCCGCGAACAGGAATGGCTCAAGTTCATCAGGGACCGCGCACGGAATGAGAACGGCACCATGCACGCCATTAGCGTCAAGCGCCAGCGCAAGCTCAAGATGAAGAAGCACAAGTACAAGAAGCTTATGAAGAGGACCAGAAACTTGCGTAGGAAATTGGGCCAGACATAAGGACAAGAGTTGGGAATATATATATTTTCTTCCGCTCTGTTCATTGTCGACCGGGGTTCTCTTTTCCAGTACTTCATCTCCATTCACGGCATATGCGAGACTAAGGTGTCTCGACAGCAAATTATATTCCATGGACCGTTAGCTGTCTCTGGTCTCTCCCCTTCTCCCTATGGGCGTAGGTTCTTTGTGAGTGGAGTGGCGCCTGCATAGACGGATGAGCATTTGTGTTGCATCTTGCTTTTCTCCTGTTCGTTTGCATTGCTGGCAACATGTCCAGCTCTCTTGAAGAGCAAGAAGATACGAAATAACCAATACTTCAAGACCGAAGGGTGATTCATGCTGCCAAAAAGTGACTGCGTGGACCACGTCTGCCCGGTCCTACAGCCTCGCGTTAAGCCCACCGCTGCTCGCCATCTCGCAGTCCCGCTTTTTCATTCCCGAAACGTCATCTCGGTGCCAACTCATCCTGCTTGTCCGTCCCCCTTTTCCCGACCGCTGTCGGTGTGCAGTGAAGGGAGATCGCTGGCAGGGGAGACAATCAGATAGTGTTCTAATCCGGAATAGTGTGCTAGAGACAAGTGCGTGGTGGAGCAGGATCAGATGGTAGGAAGTGCACGAGCAACAACATACATCAGCTGGGAATACATGCAGGCAAAGAAAGTCTAATAAATGAGAGCATTCGGAGAATTTTATTCGCTGGCTCTTGCGATTTGAGACAGTAGTGTGGAGATGCAGCCGTCCAACTGGCGCGGTACCTGGCGCTACTGCAGGGCGAGGGTGGCGACGCACAACATGGCAACAGTTGACTTGCATTCGAGCAGCGCAGGGGACCAACGAGCATACGAGCCCCCATTCTTGCCCCATTCTTGCATGTCTCCCACCTTTGTGGAGCAACGTCTATAAAGCAGCGACTCCGCCTCACTATTTTCCCTAAAGTTTTGAAGCCTTCGTGGACCAAAGCAGGTACCCAGTAGTCAATTTTCATGCTTACGATTCGCTCCAGGATATGGGTACAGCGTAAAGTTATGATCCTTCTCGCTTCGATACCACGTGTGAAGGCGGCACGAACTGCCAGCCGCCACCGTCCGCGCCATTCGCCCCGCGCCTGATTGCCCGCCTCCTCGTCACGACTGCGAAGCGATGCTGGGCCAGCAGCGGTACCGAGCACGGCAGCCCCTTCTTCGCTCGCAACGGTTCCCTCGGATCGTCAGGGTCCTTCGCCTGTCTTCGCGCGTTTCGTCCTCAAACTTCGCATTGTGGCGCCTGCGTTTTCCCGATGCGGCTGCAGAGCCAAGGACGCGCCGCCGCCTAGGTTCCATGTAGAAGGAGGAAGAAGAACAAGAAGAAGCAGAAAGCTCGGCTCTCGGGATCCTCAGCCCGAGGTGTTTGCGAGGTAGAATGGTTCACGTGCAAGTGGGAGGATGCGCGCTGCGAGAGATGGCCGGTGCCGGGAGGCTGCAAGTCGACGTAACAGGGCCTTGCCGCGGGGCATGAGACGGCGGATCAGCAAACGGCGAGACGACGACGATGCTGGCGACACGCAATGATTCAGTTTAACCGGCTGGCCGGCATGAGCGGAATAGCGGAGTATCACGCCAGATACACGGCGGTGGTTGGGATGATGAGCAAAAGCGATTATTATCACTGTGCTGTCCGCTACCGATCTCGGCGAGGGCCTAGAATTTCCTTGGCCATGAATTTTTCTTTCCTCCGCCTGGTCTTCGCTTCCGTCATGAGTAATCTGCTTTCTTTCCCGCTCTCTCAGTCTGCCGTTTCTCCGTCACGCGTTTTTCTGCGATCTCACTGCCGGGAAGCTCCGGGCGCAGAGGGGTGACGCGCATGGAGGGGCTCTTTGTCGACACTTTTTTGCCCCACTAAGCTGCCTGAACCACACCTTTGACCCCAACGACAGAGCGCCCACCGGTGCCCGCTATTTCCTAACTCCATCTGTCGCTCCTACTATTATTATTAAAGAGCCTCCCGCCTGTCCGCGTCCAATTGCAACCCCCTCCCCGCCTCCGCTTCCCTTCGCCCAGTACATATTCCGCCAGAGACCCGCCTTCTGCTCTACCTGCCTATTCGCCACGATCACCTAATCAGCCGCCCGTTGATTACACAGTTCTGCGCACGCGACATCAGCCCACCTACGGTAGTCGGCGTCACAGCCCGTGGTCTTCCGGTTAGCGCAGAGCCGCAGGCGCCGGCCAACAAAAAATTGCCAGCGGCCGGATTCCCTTCTGAGTCGGTTCTCCCACGGTCCAAGGCACCGCAGCACACGAGCAGCAGACGCGCAGGCCAGTTTTCTCCACGCTCGCTGCCCCGCATCAAGCCCCTCCCGGTCCACCGCAGCTAGCAACCATGCTACCGCAAATCCCGCGCCCCGGTGACTTCGACGTGTCGCCGGAGCACGGCTTCCTTCCGGCCGAGCTGCCGCTGCAGTGCCTGGACGACCCCTACTACCGCCCGTGGGAGAGCACAGTCGGCGCCCTGCAGGCGCTGATCCTGACCCGCCGCCTGCGCGGCGTCGTCGATGCCCTGCCCGTCCTGTCGACCGACTACCTGGACACGGAGCCTGAGTGGCGCCGCGCCTACTCGATTCTGGCTTTCATCGCCCACGCCTACATCTGGGGTGGCGATACCCCTGTGGATGTGAGTAGCCTGTTGTTGGGAATTGTCTTGGCGTTGATGCTGATGCTGCATGACACAGAGAGTCCCTCCTTCCATTTCCGTGCCCTTCCTCTCAACCTGTCAGCACCTAGAGCTTCCCCCCGTAGCCACCTATGCTGGTCTAGTGTTGTGGAACTGGCGCCCGCTGGATCCCTCAGCTCCAATTGACAACCTAGAGAACATCTTCACGCTCAACACCGCTACCGGCTCCCTCGACGAATCATGGTTCTACCTTGTCTCTGTGGCCATCGAAGCCCGCGCCGCGCCAACCATTCCCCTCATGCTAACCGCCATCGAGGCCGCGCGGTACGGCGACAGCCACACCGTGATCGAGTGCCTTCGCTCATTCGCCGAGAGACTGGATGAGCTGGGCACGCTGTTGCAGCGCATGTACGAGAACTGTGACCCTCATGTGTTCTATCACCGCATCCGACCCTACCTTGCCGGCTCTAAGAACATGGCCGACGCAGGCCTGCCCAACGGCGTCATATTCGACGACGGCACATCAGCGTCCCAGCACTACGTCCAGTTCTCCGGTGGTAGCAACGCCCAGTCCTCCATCATCCAGTTCTTTGACATCGTCCTCGGCATTGAGCACCGCCCGACCGGCACCAAGCCTCAGGAGTCGCCGTCGGCCCCGCCGCCTCCGTCGCACAACTTCATCCAGGAGATGCGCACCTACATGCCGGGCCCGCACAAGCGCTTCCTCGAGGCCGTCACGGGCGTCGCCAATATCCGGCCCTACGTCGAGCAGCGCCGTGGCGACCGCGCCCTCTGCACCGCCTTCGACGCCTGCCTGGCTATGTTGCGCGCTTTCCGCGACAAGCACATCCAGATGGTTAGCCGGTACATCATCGTTAAGAGCCGCGAGTCCCGTTCGCAATCACGCTCGCTCAGCCCCTCCTCACAACACTCCCAGCGCGTCAACCTGGCCTCGGCGAACCGTCGCCAGCAGACCACCGTTGGATCCGTCGGCATGGAGGGTAGCAGCAAGAAGAAGGACCTGCGCGGCACGGGTGGCACCGCCCTCATCCCGTTCCTTAAGCAGGCGAGGGACGAGACGGGCGAGCCGGCCATCGACGCCTGGGCGCGCCGGCTGCTTAACAACGGGCCTGCGGATGCTGGCAGCAGCGGGAAAGGCGCGCGGTTGACGAAGATGGGCGAGCACGCGAGCGGGGAGATGGAGATTGTCGGCCTGGCGGGCGTGTGGAGCGTGGATGATAGCGAGGGCGGCATTTGCCATTGGTAGAATGTCTCGCAGCTTTTCATTTTTCTTCACCTATCTTTTTTCTTAACCTTTTCTTTCCTGTGGATATGGCGGGCTTTTCGGCATGGAGACTTTGGGCGGTCAATTGCGGGTTTTCATGACTTTTCCTCTTTTCTCAGTCCTTTTTGCTTCTTTCCTTTGGATGATTATTCCCCCTCACACTACCTGGCATAAAATGGGTGGCAAAGACTCTGCTCAGGCGTTCTGTTGGCTCTTTCCCTTTACGAGATATAGACACGGGAGGGCCCCTCGAGCTCCTTTTACATGCCCCGCCCTATTAGAGGGTGGGAGGACGATGAAGAATATATCCAGACTTGATCATTACCGCATTCACTTCTCCCTGAGACACGGCGGACCGCGTCAATTGCAGGTGTCGTTGAGTATGAAGTGAGATGGTCTCTAGTACGGATGTGAAGAGTAGGTGAGAGCGAAGTGGTGCTGAGGCAGAGGATCTATGGACGTTGTGCAATACAGCAACCCACCTGTACATTAGCGATGCTGCTCAAGCTTACACTGAGTTAAGCAGCAGCCTTGCCTGAATCACATATTGGAGTTGGTGTTTTGCCTTGCACCACGCGGTGAATTGCTATCAAACTCCCACACGCTTTGAGCGCATGCGCTTGCTTAGATACAAAGAGAACCCCTACATACAAAAGTACAAGATGAAACGAAGCGCTCCGGGAACCTGTGCGAACGCACTTCGAAGAGGTATCGAGCGGGTGAAGAAGAGAAGATCTAAACAGCAGCATACACATGATGTACGCACACGCGCAAACGCACACAGAGAATACACTCTCACATTTTTTTTTATCCCTTCGCCTTCTTTGTTCCTTTCTTCTCTCTTGCTCCATACTTTACAATCGGTTATGAAAGAGAAGGCGGGGAGCTTCGGTATGGGGAGGAGGAGGAGGAGTGAGCAGAATAAACAAACGTCACGAAGCTCCACCGCCGGCCGCCGCCACCGCCCAAGGATATTCAACAAAGGAGACACACACACACATACACACTAATCTCCACCGAAAAAAGAGCAGAAAAGTAAAACAAAAAAAGAGGAAGTACAGGAACGAACTCCGGGTATTAAAAGGGTCATGAGGTGCTGAAAAAGAAGACATGAAAAGAAGCAGCAATATGCAGCTCTTATCGCATGCAAAAACAAAAAGACAAAAACATGAAAATGAGCTTCTTCTCAACTTGCTCTGCCAGAAATCATTAACCCCCCCTCCACCTCCCTTGCTGTGTCGCCAGCAGCAAGCGGGTGAAGCAAGCAAGCATGCATGCATGTCCCATCAAGGAATCGAGAGAAAAAAGGGAAAGGAAAAGAGTAATAAGTGCCAGTCAAGGGTATGATTTTGAATGACGCTCATCTGATCTTCCCTTAATTTCTCGTCCTTGTGTGTGTGAATTTTCTTACCCTTTCCCGCAACCATCCCATCATCTTCCTCCGTGGTCCATGTGAAGATAGAAAAAGAAAGTGCAGAAACGTTAAGGGTACTCGCCATTGAGGAAAAATCAAAAACATCACACGCTCGTAATATAATGTAAAGGGGGCCAAAACGTCCGATCAGCCGGACGCGGGGAACAAGCACACACCCCAACCATAAAGGACTCCCCTTGACCGTCCTGGGCATCCCTCTATCCATAAACTTAATCCAAGCGCCTGTACAACCCTTTGCGCTTGCGCTCGAAGAATTGCATTTCTCCCCTCGCAAATCGTATGTGAGCAGGAGTTGGACAGCGGTGATGATGGTGCGCGCGATTTGGGCTTGCTGTCAAGTCGGGCATGGACTATATTAACGCGAACGCTGCGTCAAAGTTAGCATGTTCAACATCGCTTGGCTGTTCGTCAGACTTACCAGGCTCGCCACCGCTGCTGCCGACGCTAGATCTGGCTTTCCGCTCACACTCCTCTGAGCCACACGAGGCAAGGCGCTGTTCTGTCCTTGCTGCGCTGAGGCATTATTATTGCTGTTTGGGCCATTCGCTTGGTTCTGTGCACTAGATCTCGTCTTCATGCCCAGGTTGCTAGCAAGGCCATTTACCGTTGAATGACGACGAGGGGCAGGTCCAGTCTTCGCCGGTGAATTGTTACCGGGAGCCCTGGCAGACTGGGCGGCACCGTTCTTGAAGCTAGTGGCCGGCGGCTCCGGCAGTGGCCTCGTCCGCTGGGGTGTCTGGTGTCCGACAGTGTTGTAGCGCTTGATCGGAGAGGCCGCGGCCCGCGCAGCGGCATCAGCAGGACGAGGTCCTCCACGAGGCCGCTTGATACCAGTGATGAATTCGTGCTGCATGGCATCTTCAGGCTTGAGACGGCGATCGGGATCCCATCGAAGGCAACGCGCGATGAAGTCGAGGAAGGCATCATCATTGCACTTCAAAGACTGCTCGAGCGTCTTGGAGCTCGGACGCCGTCTGCGACCCTTGGATGACACCGTGACGCGCGGCTTTCCAAGAGAGTCGAAAAAGAGCTTCTTGCGGCTGCTCTTCTCGATAAGGTGCTTCTCTGGCGGGCCGAAAATCTCCATGATGCAAGCAAGCTGTTCTTGCTCGTTTTCTCCGGGGAAAATGGGCGATCCAGTGAGCAACTCTGCAAGAATACACCCAAAACTCCACATGTCAATGGGCAGGCCGTAATTCATACCCAGGATGACCTCGGGCGACCGGTAGAAACGAGACTGGATGTAGGTATAGACCTTCTCGTGCTCGAAACAGCTGGAACCGAAGTCGATCACCTTGATCTCGGAATGCAGCGGGTGCGCAAGGAGGATGTTCTCGGGCTTCAAATCGCAGTGGATGACCCGCTTGCCCTTGAGAAGGACGAGCGAGCTCAAGATCTGCCTTGCGAAGCGACGAATCAACCTGAGGGAAAAGCCCTTGAACTCATGCGCCTTGATGAATTCATAAAGGTTCATGCCGAGGAGCTCAGTCGAGATACACAGGTGGCCTCGGAAATAGAAATGCTGCGTGAAGTTGATCATGCTGTGTTTGTTTTCAGGATCCTGCTAAGATTAGCCGTCAGGTAAATAGCACGTCTGATTCTTATACTTACCCATTCGCGCAGCTTCTGCAAGATGTTGACCTCAACCAGGGCCTGCTGGTGGAACCTCTTCTTGTTCCTGATAATCTTAATGGCCACCAGCTTACCGCTCTTGTGATCAACACAACGCACGACTTGACCAAAAGAGCCCTTTCCAAGCACATCGACGACCTCGTAGCGATAAGCCAAATGGTCGCCAAGGACGATTTGATAGTCTCCGCGATCGTCATCATATCCAAAGTTTGCCGTTGATGCATGAAGATCACCAATCCGCTTCTTAGCACTCTTCGTGCCGCAGAAGTAGACGTCCTTGTAGTCGATAATCTCACCGCGCTCGAAGATGTTGAGCGGGACCATCTGGAGCGCATGTGCTGGTGACACCCTCTCCTGCGGCTTAGCCCTCTTGCGCAATTCGTCGACATCTCTTGCAGCTTGCTCGAAATCCTTCCGCCTTGCGTTGAGCCTCCGCATCTCCTCGTCCGCTGCAAGATCATCCTTGTCTAGGTTGGTGTCCAGAGAACGAGCTTTAAGAGCACTGATGGAGCTCTTGTTTCCAAGCATTTTGTGCATCATTGAGCTCGAGGCCGATCTGGTTGTGGGTCCCGTATACGGGGGCGGCTGACCAGTAGCCTTGTGAGAAAGTGAAGCCTTGCGTTCTCCGTTTGTAGAATTCTGCGTCTCAGAATCGCTAGTGAACAAGGAACCGGAAGGCTTCCTGCGTGCCGTGCGTGGCGTGGGTGCTGTTTTGGTAGAGGGGCTCGGAGTCGACGTTGAATTGGTAGGACCACTCCAGGTAGCCGAAGCCGGGACCTTCGGAGGTGGCATATCGTGGTGTTTCGGAGGTTGAGGGGGCTGATCATTGCTGGATTGGTAGGAGATGTTTCCTTGGGAAGCTTGGCTCCTGTGTTGACCCTTAGATGAGCTTCTCTTCCAACTCAGGCTGAGCTTCCGCCTTATGGAGGAACCAGATGAAGGAGTCTCCGGCTCAGTCGAAGTTACTGACGATGCATCATTCTTCGGGGCATTGTGTGTTGCCTGTGCCCTTGGTCCATTCAACCTGGTGCTCTGCGGCTCTTGATCAACGCTTCCGAATTCGTATTCGTCCTGGGCCTTGGAGTTCAAGGGACCAACGTCCTCCTCCTCAGTCTTGGGCAAGGAGCTAGTAGAGTAAGGAGTAGTGGTGTTGCTATTCCGGGGGCTGTTCTTTGCTTCCACAGTTGGGAGCGGTTCATTCGGAAGCGGTTCATTAGGCAGCGGAGGAAAGGAAGGAGTCTCAAGCGCCCTGAGGTGGTAGTGTGATGTGTTGCTTCGCATGGGCGGGAGCTGGTCCGTCTCTTCATCGTGAAAAGGGAAAGTAGCCTTTGACGCTGTCAATGGTGTGCTCGGCGTCTTGGTGTAATTCCTCTTAGGCGGAGGTGTCGATGGTTCACGTCCATCGACTTCGGCTGACGGTTGCGGGTATGAGGCAATCTTCGCTGCAGTTGGAGTGCTGAGGGGCAACAGGTTCAGAGGAGGCAACCTGAGCGGTGCCAGACCCTTGTTAGTGCGGCCACTGTTCGCCTGGTGCCCACCCTTGTCCGCATCGTCTGCACCGACGGTGAGTCCTCTCCGTTGTCTACCAGGACCTTTAACCGGCTTGTGGTCATTACCCGATGCCTCGGCTGGTTTCTTTGCCTCAGCGTCCTTCTTCTTTCTCTTATTATTATCGCTATCAGTGGTCTCAACTACGGATGCGCTCCAGTTGCCTTCATCAGCCGCTGGTGTTGCTGGGGTTTGCCGGACGGGATAAAGGGGCTGGTCAATCTCTGTGCGGGGAGATTCGAACGCCTTCGGTATGGCGGGCACAGGAGGAACTTCTTCGGTATTCTCAGGTCCAGCTGAGCTGTGCACGTTCCGCGGTTTGGGGGTTGGAAGGCGCGATGTGGAAAGGACTTGACTCGAGCGAGTGGGGATCTGGCTGGCACCGCGGAGGGAGCTGAAGCTGGAGCTGTTAGACAGTGCCGGTGCTGGGATGGACTTGCCCACACCATTGTCGGGTGTGGCACGAGCAGATGAAGAAGGGGTGACGCTCTTCGGGAGAGCGAGAGCAGGGCTGTATGAGGCTGGCAGAGGCTCTTGCTGTACGTCAGGTTGAGGCGTCGGCGGGTTCCGGAGCGGCGAACCAGCGTTCGGTCCCATTGACATGCGCTTCAGTCGTCGGGCATCCGTCGGGCTGATCGTTCGTGCACCCAGCCCACCGGAATGGTGAAGGGATTGCCTCTTGTTGGCGGCGACGGAGGGAGCGGCAGCAGTCTTTGGGCCGAGGCCCTTCGTCGGGGAGCGTCCATTGCCGGCGGCACGACCTAGATCGGGTGAAAGTGACGCGTAGCTCTGGCTCGATGGCTGCAGGAGAGACTTCGTTTTGCTGCTTCGCGTTGCTGTGGAGAGCCGTGGTACGTCAGAATTGTAGCTCGGTCCGGGGTTGCCAGTTCGGTTATTCTTGCTCAACGAACGACTGTGTCCCAAATTTCCATGCGACACCTCCCTACGCTGGGTGAACTGGTTGTCCATACCGGCAGAAGAAAGGAGACCAGGTCCGACCGACTTGCGGGGGCCGCGCACTGTAGTGTTGCCAGATGAGAAGGTCGAATTATCAGAGACTGGGGCGGGGCCCGAAAACTGACTCTGCCGGCGCGTGCGGACGGGAAGCTGGGCACCGGGCTGGCCTGCGGTTGCATCGTTGAGGTCGCTCTGGCTGGGCTGGCGGCGCTGAGACAGACTCGGGCGGCGGGAGTAGGCCTGGCCGCTGGGAGCCCGACTGGCGGGCTTGCGCTCAGGCGGGGCGGTGGCCACGCTGTTCATGGTGTCGTTGTCACTCTCCTCGGGAGCGAATATGGCGCGGCCGCCTCCAGGGACGGGGAAGTCGCTCAGCTCGGGGCCGGTGAGGCTCTCGTGGAAGTCGTCGAAATTGACGCTGGGTAGAAAGTCGTAGGAGGAGGTGTCGGTGCCCCGGCTTGGCAGCTTCCCGAAGCTGAAGCGCGGGTTGGACCCGGTGGCAGGAGCGATAAAGGGTTCGCTGTTGGATGTCGGCAGTCGGGAGGCATTGTTCGCAGAAGTGGAACCGCTGACGATCCTGCTGAATTGTAAGCTCGAGCCCACAGGTGAGCATGCCGGGTAATTCATGATACGTGCCTCCTCCCCGTATCCATGGCGCGAGGCCCTAGAGGCGCCTTATGTTCCCTCACCGAGCGCTGGCGGCCAGCAAAGCTCGGCGTGGGATCCGCGCTCGCCTTCGCCGTCGACATGTCCTGCGGCGGGGTGTCGGGTTCGGCGGGTGCTGGGTGGAAACTGCTGACGACGTTTTGGTCCGCTGCCGCGTTTGTTGTGTCAGCGTCTGCCGAAGCCGAATGGGCGCCCTGCAGGTACCCGGAAGCGGGTGATGCCTTACCTCCAGCGCTGTGCGAGTCGTCGGCTGCGGTGGCGGGCGCAGACGTCGAGTCGTCTGGAACGAGACCGTCCTGGGAGCTGCGGGTTGCCATGGTAAAGGGGCAGCAGGCCGGCTTTGCGTCCGGGGCGGTTCGAGGACGGTGTGCGGACCCAATGCCAGCACGCCGCCGTGGATCCGCGTTGGTGTGTTGTATAGATGTGTGGGCCGGGCCTTCTCCAAGCTCCGAGGCGTGGAGTGATCGCTATGGGCGCGTCGTCGGCTCTTCCATGCTCAGCGCAGAGAGGCGGTGCGGGCGCGGCGGCAGCGCGGAAGGCTAGGAGTCGAGGATTGCGCGCGGGCGTAGGGCTGGTCTCGGACGGCAGCGTACGGTGCGACGAGCTGTGCAGAGCAGTGGGGGCTCTTCACGGTGCCCAAGATGGTGGTGGGTAAATCTGGGCTGGACTTTGGGCTTGCAGGTCTGTTTGGGGCTTTACTGACCCGCACCCTTGCCCGTCGCCAAGCTTGGCCGACAGGCAGCGGCGTAGGGCTCCAACAGGAACCTTGGAAAACAGTGTGGCTGTCTCCCCGCGAACGCGCCCACGCACGACACACGACACCTGCAGAACGGCCCAGGGCCCAGGCCGGATGCGTGGCAGGCACTGCGCGCCAGCACCTGTTGGATGCTCGGGCGGCAGGGCGACGCGCGCTGCCAGATGCGTGCCAAACACAGCCAGATGCTGATTGCTCCACTTCCCCATGTGCGACTATGACGACGACGCAGCATCGCCGCAGCATCTCCCCCACGCCGCCACGTACCTGCGCGCACAACTGCGTTCCGAGCGAGCGCGTTGGCTCGCGACGTAACACTGCACCCGCTAGCTGACAGGCGTCTGCGTCCGTTTGTGTGGGCTCCAGCCTCTGCGCAGAGCCGCCTGCGTTGCGCGAGGCACCTGCGCCCCAGCCAGCCTGAGTCGCAGCCCTGTCACATGCGGCCCGCCCGCGGTTCCTACACCCACGGCCACCGGTGCGACTAGGACAGCACTTCACGTCGCACTTCTGCAGCAACAGACCGGATCGAGCTTTTCACGCTGCCTTGCCGCCGCCCCTCTTCACCGCCGCGCATTCCTGCGCCAGCTCCCCGTGGCCGCTGGAGCCTCCCTGAGCCATGGACATGAACATCCACTCCGACCCGCTGGTGAACCGCGACGACCCCATCCCCGTCGTCGCCATTTCTGCGCCACGGGACGATCCCTCGCCTACCGAGTATGACCGCCCCAAGGGCAGCAAGCGCGCTGCCATCCGCCAGTCGCTGTCGTCGGGGAAGCTGAAGGAGAAGTTTGACTCTTTCAAAGAGCAGAGCAGCAGCCGCGGCCACCAGCGCAGCGTAAGCTCCAGTGCAAGCGAGTCGCCCAGCAAGATCCAGGACCGTTTGATGAACATGTAAGCCATCTCGCTCTTCTTTCCCACACAAAGGCAGTTACCGTGGCCCATAAGATGGGACTTTATGCCTTGCAATAAAGAAGCTTTGACATCCCCTTTCCACGCCTGGCGGTTGCCGTACTTCCAAAATTACCATTACCATTCCTGCAAAGATGTGCGCAAGGATCCACCACCACCCCGGCCGCCACAAGATTCGAGACCACTGGTCGAGCTTGGATCGCAAAATGTTGCGACTCAGCAGCTGCACGCGGTTTTGGAAAATCTGGGTTGGACAAAGTTATCATGGCTTCCTTCCTATCTTTACACTCTGACTGCATCTCGCTGCACGCTTTAGTGCTTATCTCTTTTCTCTCCTGCCTCTTTTTTTTTTTTTCTGCACCCCATCTTTGCTTTCACGCTTTGCATTTCGACTTTCCCCTCCGCGCCATGAGAAGACCGAGGAATTTTCTGCGTAGCAGTCGTTCTAACTTACTGCAGGCTGCTCCAACAAATGATCCCGGGTGAAAATGTCGATGATGGCAGTCGTCCGAAAGACCGGCGGTCGAGAAAATACGTCGAGCGTCCAAGCTTCAGTATACCGACAATGTCGTACAATTTCCGCCGCTTTAATTCCAGGTTTGCCCCCAAAGTTAGTTCCTTGCACATGTGTAATCGTCTAAGAACTTTGTTAGAGTTGGCGTTCTCTTTGTTTTCGAGAACCGTCTCATCCGATTATTCTCTTGGAAAGACCCAACGCACACTCTGGCGTTTCTGGTCATTTACTCTTTCGTCTGTCTCGACCCAAATCTGCTCGCAGTAGTACCTCTAGCCGGATGTCTCTTCTTCGTCATGGTCCCGGCGTTCCTTGCTCGGCATCCTCCGCCGCCGTCTCATCAACCAACTGACGTCCACCCGCTTCACGGGCCGCCCATGGCAGCGCCACAGAACATCAAGCCTGCCCCGGAGTTCAGTAAGGATTTCTTGCGTAACATGAGAGACTTGCAGAACAGCATGGAAGATTTCAGCCGTGTCCATGATGCTGCAATCAACTTCATTACCCCGCCCACCAACTTCTCAGATGAAGGTCTCTCGTCGGCTCTGTACTTGATCCTCTTCATGACCACTATTGTCCTATTCATAGCTGCTCAAGTCCTTCCTTGGCGGGCAGTTTTCCTTGTTACAGGCTGGGTGCTCGTCGGCGCTTGCCATCCGCGTGCGCAGACCTTCCTCGAAGAGACACACGTGGAGGAGTTCATCGAAGAGCAAGGTCAGCACGCCGCGCACTGGCTGCACGCTTTCGCTGAATCGGACATCGACCTATCACATGCGCCGGAGCAGCGCGAGGTCGAAATATTTGAGCTCCAACGGCGTGCATCGGACGCCCCGGATGCCGAATACGAGCCCTTCCTGTTCACGACACACCCTTACACGCCACTGTCTCCCGCGCGCATCGCTGGCGACCGGCCTCGCGGGTCACGCTTTTTCGAGGATGTCGAGGCGCCTAATGGCTGGCGCTGGGCAGACAAGAAGTGGACGCTGGATCTGTTGTCACGGGACTGGGTTGAGGACCGCTGCATCACTGGCGTCGAGGTCGAGATCGAGGGCGAGCGCTGGGTCAGTGACATTCAGTACGACGAGGGCATCGACTTCGCCTCCCTCGCCCTTGCCTCCAACGAGGAAATCACCAGGACGGGCGTTGCGGCCGCCGGGCTCGCCCTCGTCGGTGGCGGCAACGGCCTCGCGGCGCAGTCAACGCCAAACCTGGGGCAGACTGCAAAATTGAGACCGAGGCCAGCAGTCAAAAGCTGGGAGGAGGGCGATGGGAGCAGGAAGAAGGGCATGTGGAGGCGGAGGAGGTGGGTGCGGCTCGTAGAGAGGCGGCCGCTGCCGCCACCAGAGGATGTGTACTTGAGCGCGCAGAACGAGTAGAGTCGAAGGAGATGTCACAGGAGGTCAGACGAAGAGAAGCAAGGCTTCATCAACCTCAAACCTCCTTCCCAAAGAGGCAACATGAATATCATTACCCTTTTCGGGGAAGAAATTTGAACGCGTCAGCTTCTCGCCTATCACTTATCTGCTTTCTAGTCCTTTTCCCAAAACGAAAAGGGTTCACTACCTTATGCGGGGTGAAGAGGCAGAGTGAGGAGGTGTGGGAAGCCCGTGATTGTGATCTTCGAAGGGTCATGGGGGTGCTGTTCAGGTCTCGTGTCGCGCGTGCACAAGTGCCAACGCATCGTCATGGCGTGCGCGAAGGATTTTGAGTGTCGGTGGCGTCGAACGCCTGAAATGGGGCTATGTTCCATGGCCCGTTCCCCGTCCTTCTAAAAAGCACGTTCCCTACCTTCTTTTCCTTCTTTGGTGGTATTAGGAAGACCGCCTTTTGGGATGCCTTAAGAGCCGCTAAAAACATGGTACAATTTGCACGTGGGCTGCTGTCATTGCCTGCCCTACGGCCATGCCGAAGGGAGAACCATGGTTTGCAACGTTTCAACGATGTCAAAGGCTAGTTCCTTCAGCATGCTAAGCTTGTTGCGTAAAAGCCATGTATAGCTGTGAAAGCTGCTCCTACGAGCACAGACTTGGGATCTTACCAGCCGTCGCAGTTATTCTCTCAAGAATTGAAGCATTCATAGCGCAATCCGTGCCAAGAATCTCGAAAGAAGTTAGTAATGAGGATTTGCTGCTGCTGCGACACTTGATTACCCTTGAGGGCGGGATCCGAACTAATGCGGTGTGGTGCTGAGGCTGAACGCATGTTTCAGATCTTGCCGCTAAACTAATGGCATTTTGAGGCGTTCGACCGGGTTCAGGCATGAAATGGTCCTCATTCCTACCAGCGCCTGCAACACCCGAGAGGAATCTCGTAGCATGCCAGTGATGTGATGCGTGACGGTCCGCGATACCATCCTCAAACTCTGCTCCACAGCCATCACAGAAGATCTGTGTCATAGTCGAACTGAGACGAGCTCAACGCTAGCACGCCTCGCTTCTCGAAGCAACAGAAGCTCTTTCGGCATGACAACTGGCCATGCTGTCATGCTCCATGGTGGAAATGTGGGTGTAGCTACGGCGATGAGACGGGGTCCGTCGGGACGGCCTTGTTGCGGGTGGGGAAAAACCTGATGCAATCCTCGCTTCGGCAAGCAGAAGCGGAGGAGAGGGCTGATGGCAAGGGTAATACACTCTCTTGAGCTCATTGTGACCTGAGTAATCCGTCCCGAAAGGTGTAAATATCCGTTGGAAATGTACATATTCACGGGATGGAGGATTTAGCAACTGGGCTTGCTAGTTCAACGCCAGAGTGTTTAGACGTTTTCCAAATTTGCTTTCCTATCGCGCTCTCTTTTTATTTGGAAGTGTTCAAAAGCACTCGGATGAATAGTCCAGTTGCCCAAAGCTTGAGGCATATGCTATACAGAAGATTAGACAAGAGATAAACTAGAGTAGTCAGCTCGGTGAACGAGCACTGCTAATTTTAAGAGAAGGCCAAACATTGCAACAGCCGTTGAAGTCTTGTCTGAGAGCTTTTCCCGCTGCTTGCCGACTCGATCTGCTCTTCGCGAAAATAGTGGATGGTATTGTAGCATTCGGACAGCGGGCTACGATACGAAACACGCCACTATTGCTTAATTAGGACACGAGTTGTCGTATTCTGCGAGTGAGCAAGAATCAGATCTCCAAGAGATGACCGTATTTCCGCTCGTCTTCGCTTCTCGCGAGTCCGATCAAGAAAGACTACGAAGACGTCATCTTGTTGAGAAAGCTGACCTTGGCCCCCAAGCGGTCCCGTTTCTGCACGGTGCTGGGCTTTGGCGCGCTTATTTTCGCTGGGCAAGCTGGGCGTGCTTGAGTTGGTCTTAGCTTCCGCCGCCAAGAGGCCCGGGCGCAAGAGCAGGCGACCCGCAATGAAGACGGCACAGCAAATGGTCTAGAACAACGGCCGAAGACTTCGAGAAGCGTACATACCTCCGGAGTGAATTTGTGCCAGTTTTTCCACATTATGGCTTGCTCGAGTTCAAAATGAGAATTGGAAGCTTATGGCGAGTGACAAGGAAGACAGAAAGTATGCGATTCGTGGACGACCGTCGGGAAGGGCGGCAGTGAGATCGTAACTAATGTTGGAATTGCAAGTTGCAAGTCGGATCTCCCATATACAAGAGGTTCTCAAGCCTAGAGATGATGTGGGATTGCTTACATCCCGTCATTGAGTTAGAAGAACGCGTAATGGACATGACTACGGCAGTCTATGATCCGACGCAGTTTCGAGATTATCTTGGGGCGCTAGACAGAGTGAATGAGTCTGCTTCAAATTGGCATGTGCATAGAATTGCTGGGCAAACAGGGAAGCGTAGCCAGGGAAAACGGGGCAGAGGGAGAACCTTGGCAAGAACCTTAAGGTGGATTGAAGAGGCCAATCGTCCGACTGGCAGACCACGCGAGATTGAGTCCGGCTGAGACACGGTGGATCTCCGGTGCAGCGGGAGCGATTCTCCGCCTGACTGTCAGCAGTGGTGGGATGCGGGTGGCCCGAGAGAGGGCTGGACTGCACGCCCTGGGCAACGCGGGTGGCCGCATTTTGACCTCTCCAGCGAGGCACAATGCGTTCGAGAAGCGTGGGCAGCGCGGAACAGCAGCTGGTGCCTCCTGAAAATTCAGACCTTGGCCCGCGGCAAAATCATGAGATGCGTTAAACGACGCATGGAAGGGGAAGGTGTGGCGAGCCCGGGCAAAAATAGTACGCTGGCGCGGGAACGGGGGAGGTGGGGACGGTGGCTTGCTCGCTCGTCATTCAGGCGTGCACACCACCTGGGAGAAGCCGCCGGTTGGAGCCCCTCCCGCTGCGGGAGAGTCGCAGGCGAGCCAGTGCAGGCGGCGGAGGCTCCTGTTATAACAGAGGAGATTTGGATGGGAGGGCGGAGCGGGCTGGAAGCCATCTCTCCGTGACACCGCTGTCCGACAACGGGCTCGTCAGGCAGCCTGGCTTAAACAGCCGACCTGCAGCAGAATCCATGCTTCGTATTGTTATGCGCTCCCCTCGCTGCACAGCCTCGGCGGGCGCGAGGGAGCGCTGGCGGGTGGCACGTAAGGCGAGGGCGGCAGGCGGCCGCGGACAGCGCACATTGGCTGCGCTGTCGCAGGCTCACGGCGGGGCCGGTGCGGAGCGCCCTGAGCTGGCGATGGTGGGCATGACGGCGGGCGTCACAGGCGTTGCAGATTGAATTGGGTACTCTCAATGACATCGTTGCGGAGCGGCGGCGGCGGGCCATTGGCTGGGCGAGATCATGATTCGCGAGAAAACTGGAGCGGGCCTGTTTCAGTGCTGGCGCGCCAGAAATAAGGAGACGGGGATCGGCCGCGCTAGTTGCGCCTCTTTTCCTGGGCGGCACTGGAGGCGGGCCTTAGTGTCCGGGGGTGCTGCGATCGGCCACTCGAAAACACCACACCGGTGCATGCCTGGCAGCGCCTTCCCACCCGCCTGCCGCCGCACATCCCTGTTTGCGCGCTCTCCTTTTCCTGCGGCCGCCCATTTACAAAACCCGCAGCCTCCACCTGCCAGCCTCCCTCTCTTTTCCATCCACACTATTTCCTGTTTCCCAACACGCCGAGGCCACTTCCGGTACCAGCTAATTGCGCCTTTTCTTTGGAACGCTCTCACTCTTTCGGGCTTCCACATTCCGCTTTACCACCTTGTTTACCGTCCGCTCGCTCAACACAACAACCAACTTACACTCCGCCGACTCCTCAATCTCCACATCTATCTATCACCTGTCACAATGAAGGGCTCCACTGCATTCGTCGCTGTTGCTCTCGCCGCTCCCGCCCTGGGTTCGCCGGCGAACCTCGAGGCCCGTGCTTCCTCTACCAGCTCTGGCTCGACCCCCCAGGTTTCCGTCAAGGGCAACGCCTTCTGGGCCGGCGACAAGCGCTTCTACGTCCGCGGTGTCGACTACCAGCCCGGCGGTTCCTCCAAGGTCGCTGATCCCATCGCCGACGCGGACCAGTGCAAGCGTGACATCGAGAAGTTCAAGGACCTCGGCATCAACACCGTCCGTGTCTACACTGTCGACAACTCCAAGAGCCACGACGAGTGCATGAAGCTGCTTGCCGACGCTGGCATCTACCTCGCTCTTGATGTCAACACCCCCAAGTACTCGCTCAACCGCAACGAGCCCGAGACGTCGTACAACGACGTCTACCTCCAGAACGTCTTTGCCACCATTGACGCGTTCGCCAACTACGACAACACCCTGCTCTTCTTCTCGGGCAACGAGGTCATCAACGATGACAAGACCACCGGTGCTGCCCCTTACGTCAAGGCCGTTACTCGCGACATGAGACAGTACATTGGCAGCCAGAACTACCGCAAGATCCCCGTCGGTTACTCTGCCGCCGATGTCGACTCCAACCGCCTCGAGATGGCCCAGTACATGAACTGCGGTACCGATGACGAACGCTCGGACTTCTTCGCCTTCAACGACTACTCTTGGTGCGACCCGTCTTCCTTCACCCAGTCTGGCTGGGACCAGAAGGTCAAGAAGTTCAGCGACTACAGCCTTCCCCTCTTCCTTTCCGAGTACGGCTGCAACACCAACAAGCGCAAGTTCGAGGAGGTCTCTGCCCTCTACTCGGACAAGATGACCAGCGTCTACTCTGGTGGTCTCGTCTACGAGTACGCTGAGGAGGGCTCCAACTACGGTCTCGTCAAGATCTCGGGCGACTCCGTCACCGACAAGGATGACTTCGATGCTTTGAAGTCCGCCCTTGCTGACACCCCCGCTCCTACTGGTGACGGTGGCTACAAGTCGGACGGCAAGGCTTCCGAGTGCCCCGCGAAGTCGTCTTCCTGGGAGGTTGACAGCGACTCGCTCCCTGCCATCCCCGAGCCTGCCAAGAAGTACATGACCGACGGTGCTGGTGAGGCCAAGGGTCTCAGCGGCCCTGGCTCCCAGAACGCTGGCACTGGCTCCTCCGGCACTGCTACCGCTGGCTCTGGCGAGGTCACCGCGACCGCGACGGGCTCCAGCGGTAGCTCTGGCACTGGCTCCACCGGTGGTGCCGCCGGCCTGAGGGCTCCCGCTTTCGAGACTGCCCCCATCGTCTGCAGCCTGGTCGTCATGGTCTCGACCTTCCTCGGTGCCGCTCTTCTGTAAACGAGCTTCTCGTTCGTTTCAGTCAAGCTTCTTTTTTCAACATAGTGCCTTTATAAATAGTTTTGGCATGCAGCGGGTTCTGTTTTCTTCTTTCAAGTCGGCATAGGCTTGCTATGGGTTGGGAAACTAATGTCTTCTTGAGCATCGGCGGTCTGGTTAGAGGTCCGGTGTCCAACTTTGTTTTTGTGCGTCTCTGAGTGCGCCTTGCGCAAAAGAATTGGAGGGGGACTGCATCAGGGATACAAGTACTTTTTACGAATACAATATCATGTCTCATTCTGCATGGTTGAGTCTCATTGCACTGCTGCCTGTGTTTTTGTGGTTGACGTGACGATGATTTATGCTTGCTCCCAAGCGCCGAGGAGTTTGGGGGCCGGTGCTTGTCGTGCTTGCGCCTTCAAGCCGGCAACGGCGATCTTCATTAGGGGTCAAACGGCGGCCAGCCAATTGTAGACACCGCCCGAGACCGGGGTCCGTCGGTGCCTTAGGCGCACTAGCAGCCTTATCGATAGAACGAATCTTTCGTTAAGTCGCGGCGGGTGACGGCATCACCGCGCTACAACTCGCGCCTTGCACCTCGCACCTGGAGCACCACCGCCCTTGCCCGTCGCTGCCTCCCCCCAAGCAGACTTGCACAATTGAGCAACAATGCCTCGCGACCCCCTCATCGGCCTCGTCGGCAAGCCGTCGTCGGGCAAGTCCACGACACTGAACAGGTGCGCCCCGCTCCCACCGCCCCCCAAAATCGTGCCAGCACGAAGAGGAACCGGTCGCTGAAGCTTCATTTCGCTGTGGCAGCTTGACGGACGCCACATCCAAAGTCGGTCAGTACCCTTTGCACCCCCCTTCTTGCGCGACGCTGCCCATTAACACACAATCTTTCCAGGAAATTTCCCGTAAGTCACCCCACCACGCCGCCCCACCATCCGCTCGACCGCAATCCTCCAATCGCAACTACGAATTCGACGCCAGCATTACACGCCATTCTTTCCCCGACCGCATTACTGAGCGCGATTCTTCGAACAAAATAGTTTCACGACCATCGACCCGCAGCGCGCAATCGGCTACCTGCAGATCGAGTGCGCGTGCGCGCGCCTCGGCGTATCGGACCGGTGCAAGCCCAACTATGGCGGCTGCCACGAGGGCCGCCGCAGCGTACCTATCGAGCTTCTGGACGTGGCCGGCCTGGTGCCTGGCGCGCACATGGGCAAGGGGCTGGGGAACAGGTTCCTGGACGACTTGAGACACGCGGACGCGCTGGTGCACGTGGTGGACGTGAGCGGAACGACGGATGCGGAGGGTAAGTCGCGAACGGGAGGGTCGGTGTGATGTGGGAGTTGTTTTGGGGAGCCACGTTTGATCGGGGGATTGGGAAGAATGCGGGTGTGAGACAACGGGCCGCTGATGTGTTGGGTAGGTAAGGCCACGAGAGGCTATGACCCTTCGAAAGATATCGAATGGCTGCGGTTCGAAATTGTGCGGTGGATTCAAGGCAACCTCATGGAGAAATGGTATACACCGGCTCTGGGAATGCTGGAGGCGGCTGATAGCTAATCGCGGGTGCAGGGGTTCGATAAAACGACGGCACGTTGCCGTAAGTGAGTTTCCACGTTCAGTTTCCACGGAGAGACGCCGCGGATTTCTAATCCATGGCTATAGAGGCGACGCCGGTCGAGACATTGCAGAACCAATTTTCCGGTTACGGTAGTACCGCCGCCGTGGTCCAAAGGGTCTTGGACAAACTACAAATCAAGGAGCCCCTACAGGATTGGTCAAACGAGACGATCGAGCAGGTTGTCAATGTCTTCACGGACGAGAAATTTCCGACGGTGATAGCGCTGAACAAAATCGATCATCCCGATGCAGATAAGGTAACGACGAGTTCATTCCACCGCTCGTAGGAATCAATGGGTACTAACTTCTGATCTCCCAAAGAACATCGCGAAAATAGCGAAACAGCAAGATCCGAAGACGCTCGTCCTGACCTCCGCCATTAGTGAAGTCTTCCTCCGGCGTCTAGCGAAGCAAGGTTACGTCAGGTACACCGAAGGCAGCGAGTTTGTCGACACGAGAGAAGACCTCATCGAAGACGGTGACCCCGATGGCGGTGGTCTGAAAGAAATGGACGAGAAACTGAAGCAGTAAGATTGGCACAGTCCTCAGATACGTATCTTGTTAGCTCACAACGATCCAGACGCATCGAGAATTTGAAGGATATGGTGCTCTACCGCTTCGGTAGCACAGGCGTTGTTCAGGTGTTGAGTCGTGCGGCGGAGCTGCTCGGCCTGGTGCCTGTCTTCCCCGTTCGGAACATCCACAGCTTTGCGTCTGGTTCTCAGGACAAAGCGGTGTTTAGAGACTGCGTCTTGGTCAAGAAGTACGGTTTCCTCTTACATTTAATTTTTATGGGCTGCTTTATTGATAGAGTACAGGGGATCTACGGTCGGCGACGTGTATCGCAAGGTCATGGGTGACGCACCTCTAGCATACGCCGAGACGGTGGGTGGCGTGAAGGTCTCGGAAGACGATCCGGTTGCTGTCGGAAAGAACGACGTAAGTAATATGTGTTTGGATGGTGTGTGGTGTAGATCTAACTTCCTGCATAGGTGTTGTCATTCAAGGTGGGAAGATGAGTTGCTGCGACCCGTCCTGTTGGCCATCTTCTGTGCGCCTAATGATCACTTTCCGTTACCCGTACATCTAGAATTATACGCCCTGCACGGGCGAGAGCGCGAATAGAGATATTTACAGGACACTTGTGAAATATATCACAACTTTCTATCGAACTTGTTCCATCTGCTTTTTGGTGACTGGGACGGTGTGAGAGATACTAATACTTGACGTCGTGTCGCAGCGGACCAGCGCATCGCCCATTACAATAGCCAAGGTACTTGACTAAATTAATAGCAAACAAAAGGTTCGAGGGCTAAGAGAATTTAGTTCGTATAAAAGTGGTGGTGGTGCTCGGGAGATTGCGAGTAAGGCTACCTCCTTGAAGAAACGGACACAGCTATGGAGACGCAAGCTATTAGCATCGAAAGTCTAGAGGAACTGCTAGACGGACTTTTAGTAACTAACACTACTAGTGAAAATCAAGAAGATCGAGGAACTCGGCGCCGACGTTACAGGCTCGCAAAGCACTACAGAACAGGTCAAACGGCATCGAGAGTAACGTGGCCAGCCTAGTACATCTATATGATGCACTTTACCGGCCGCTATATCAAGATCTTTGTTGACAAAAGAAGTGAGACGGGCAACTGGGGCGGTAGATTTTATGCCATGAATGATCGGGAGAGCACCACCAGTGTGGTCTTTAAAACAGCCAAAAAGCAACTCGGTCGGTGATACACCCCATCCGCAGCCCATAAGCCTCATCCAACTCAGTGCAGGAACCGGAGTATGGACACATAAGCGGGAATCGAACTCACAGAACAACGTTAAGGTGTTCACCTTCCTGATGAGGAAACCCAACAGATCACAAACGCCTCGGGTTTTTACACTTCTAAGGTTCTGGTGGTGAAGTATAGTGCCGTAGCATGCCCGACACACTAACCATCTGTAACAGGGGCTGTTGCTTTCGCTGTTTATATATAGTGGGCCTCCTTAATGCTTAATTGCTGGTTACTTGGAAGCCGGGCTGGTGTCATGTCTGGCTTCTCTTCTCTACTAAATGCTTGCATGTGGACGCGTTCGAGGAAATCGCTGAATAAAGAGGGCTCTATGAAATTCCAAAGCTACCAGAAACCACGCCTTCGCTTCGACCAATACCTGTACATTGATGAGTTGATTCCAACCGGAAGTGAAAACAAAAAGCCAAAGCCGCAACCCCGTTGCCAATACCTCCCCCGCTGGCCCCACTGACGACGAAGCACACGCCGCTCATTTCACACTCCTCACCAGCTCCCTTAGATCACCGCCCTCAACCCAAACCTCACCCTGGCCCATCGGCCCGCCCTCACCGCCACCACCACCGCCAGCCGCGACGCCCCACCCCTCTCCGAGCTCGCCGACGACGCGCGCGGGCCTACCCCCGGCGATGGAATTGGAGGGGATGACCATGTTCGCGGGTACGACGGAGCGGGGCAGGATCTTGACGTTGTCGCGGACGATGCAGAAGGGCTCGAGGATGCAGCCCTCGCCGACGTGGACGTGGCTGGAGATGCTGGCGGCCGAGATGTGCGAGCCGGCGCCGACGAAGACGTTGTCGCCGATCTTCATCGGGTAGTAGCTCAGCTGGCCGCGGCTGATGCGCGACGGCGGCTTGATGACGCAGCCCGCGCCGATGACGGTGCAGCGGCCGATGCTGATGGCGTTGGCGGATGAGGAGGACGACGACTTGCTGCCGCCGCCCTCGCCCGCGGCGTCGCTGCTGGTGTGCGACGTCTTGAGCCGATGCAGGTCGCCGCGGAGGTGCACGTCGGCCATGATGACGGTTTTGCCGCCGAGGGTGATGTTGGCGGTGCCAGAGATGTGGGCTTTGCGCGAGACTTTGTTGCCGGAGTCCTGGCGGGCGGTTAGTACGAGTGCGAGGGGATACTGACTATGGGTGGCAGCTGAGGAGGTAAATTTAAGATATGTATTCCACGAGGTAGATTAAAACAGGGGAGTTCAAGAAGCAGGACTGGCGGATTTGGCGATCTTGCGCCGCAGCAGCGCAAATGCATTTGCTGCAGCAGAGAAAATGGAAATGAAGACAGGCGAAATTCGCTGATTAGGAATATGCATGGAAGTGCATATGCGGGTAAGAGTAAAGAAAAGGAATAACAACGGCTTCACGTTCATGACTAGGGTCGTAGTGCGGTTGATGTTTTTACTCACCGTCTCGATGTACTCGCCCTTAGGCGCCTTGCGCGCCGCGGTGGGACGCGACATGATGTTGAGTTATGTTGGTTAAGATGGTGCTATCTGCGCATGGCACGGTGAGAAGCTTTCTTGTCGTAAAGGACAATAATTTGTGTGGAGTCAGGGTATCAACATCGGGGATGCCGGTGCTGCGTTGTCGTGGCCGGTGAGACAGCGGCACCCCGGCCGCTCTTGGCAAGCAAATCGCAAGCTATCACCAACCACGTGACGTCACATGATCCCACTAGACGCAGCAAAATAAATTGGTATATCGTGCAAACACAGCGCGCCTTTCTTCACCTTATATCGCGGTTGAAGCGGCTCCCTATCCCAAACACCTTTTTTTTCATCTGTATTCCATGCAACCCCGAGGTTGCCAGTGTTGAAGCTGACATGCATCTTCCCGTCCCGTCCCATCCAACAGAGCGCCCTCGCTCGCGGTCTATACCTTGTTGTCTGTCCGACTTACCTTCTGTCTCTTTCTCTAAATAGTTTATCATCCACGCCTCCACCTTCCTCTCGCTCACTTCCTCACGGCTGGCCGGGCCACACGTCGTCCGCAATCTGTCTGACCAGCAGCAGCTTCTTCGCCATGCCGTCGTGGTCGATCAGGTTGCCGCACGCGTGGCTGGCGAAGCCGCATTGGGGGCTGACGCCGATGCGGTTCAGCGCCTCGTCGCGCGTCTGGCCGGCGCCCTTGGCCATGATGTCCGCGGCCTCGTAGATGCGGCGCTTCATCTCCTCCTTGTCCTCCAGCTCGGGGAACTTGGACGTCACGATGCCGAGGATGACGTTCTTGTTGGTCGGCAGCTCCGCCAGCGGCGCGAAGCCGCCCGCCCGCGGCGTGTCGTACTCGAGGTAGTACGTCTGCATGTTCAGGTCGCGGAAGAGCTTGGTCGCGATCCGGTCGTACGCGCCCTCGGCGAAGTGGCGCGAGCCGATGAAGTTGCCTGCATCAAGAGCAAGGGTCAGTGCGAGTTAAGGCTACGTAACTATGATGTTTCGGAAGCGGGGTTTGGGGTATATGCGTGGGGTTAATTGAGGCGCATATGCGGGGCTACGCGGGTCCGGTGTCTGAGACCGGGAACAAGCAGGGGCATGAGGGGAAAATGATGCGTAACTGGGTCTCTGAGGGCTAATTTTACCTCTGCATAGGTGGATGCCAACGTGCATGTCGGCCGGCACTTTGGCAATGCAGTCGTTGTACAGCTTGATGTACACATCGAGCAGCTCGTCCGCCGAGTACTTGTTCCGCATGTCCTCCTCCCAGCCTTTAAGCATCTTCTCCGAGCAGAAGTCTGGTGCAATCGCAAAGCCGTCAGCAAGTCGAACCTCCTCAAACTTTCTAAAAGCAGCCACTCACAAGCCAGGTTTGGGTCGTCGTACTGCACGTTGCGCAGGCCCGCCTTGTACAGGATGTCTAGCTCAGTCTGGTACGCCTTCGCAATGTCGCCGAAGTACTCCTCGTCACTGCTGTAGACATCGGCCGGGTAAGCCTGGCCCTCCCTGTAGCGCAAGTGGTACCAGTTCGGGGCCGCGAGTGTGAGCTTGATTTCACCCCACCGCTCCTTAGGGAGGAGAGTCTTGAGGTACTCAACCTGGTCGACGTAGGTGCTCTGGCCGGTGTGCCTGATCTTGCCTGTGCAGATGACTGTCTCACCGGGAATGTGGTTCGTCTCGAGGAAGGCCGCCATGTCGGGCACATACGTGCGGAACATATCGAGTGACGGCTGCTGCACCTCCTTCATGCCCTCCAGACCGGGGAAAAAGGTGCCCCAGAACATGTGCCGACTGCGACCATAATCAGCGATCCATCGTATCTAAGCTCCCACATTCTTCCTCTCTCAAATTCAAGATTTTGGGGGCCAATAAGTTGCTTTGGGCGGCATGCGTACCGGTATTCGCCATCGCTCAGAGCGCGGTAGCCCCATTCCTGCTGCTTGGCCACGATGTCCTTGATGGCAGCATCCTCTAGAGGCTTCAGATCTGCAACCTGAGCCTTACCTTCCTGGACCTCGGCCTTCTTGTCGAGGAGATCCTTGGGACGCAGGAGCGAGCCGAGGTGCTCAGCACGGAACGGCGGGTTGCGGTGCAGCGTGGTTGACATGATTGCGAGCTATGGATGGGATCTAGTAGAAATGGTAAGTTACTGCAGGAGTAGACCACGCAACCCGCGAGAACGAGTAACAACCTTTGGTTTCTTCCTCAAGGCTGAAGTCACGGAGGAGACAGAATGAGATGAGGGGTAAGTAAAGGCTGGTGACCGCAGTTAAGAAGCTCAGCAGAGGAGGGGCCGCCCTATGGACCCTGGGCTTCCCTTAGCTCCTGCGGAGTAAAAGCCAGATTCTCGTCATAACTGGATCCTCCTCCGAACGGCAGTGGACCATAAAAGCGGGATGTCCTCGGCAAAAGTCGAGTGTTGCATTTGGGAACGGGGCGTAGCAGTGCGGGTACAGCAGGGTACGTCAGCCGCTCGGATGATTGAAAACTAAAGATCCAGTCCTTGCCAGAAAAGGACAGTGCGTGTCAGCCTGCACGTGGCAGCCATCGTCTTTTCGCACGTTAGCTAGGTCCCCCGCTGGTGAAGGAATGATGTCTGGATCACGACGGCTTGGGCAGGGATGGTGAATGGCGGGCAATCATCTGCATGCGCGCATGCTATGGCCGAACCCCACATCTGCAAGTCTTAGCCGTGACTTACCTAAATCCGACGGATTGGGTCGTGCTATTTCCGTTCTCCACGACCATTTTTTCTCCGCCGCTGTCTTGATGACAAGCCGCCTTTCCTCAATGGTCCGACAGTGCGCCGTTGTGGAGCTAGACTTGCTCGTTGCTTGCGTGCGCATCGGACTTCCTGTTAGTCTCCGTCCGAGGTTCGGAATAAACTTTAATTCACGCCTTAGGCTTCCGCTCGGCAATAGCAGATAAGCGTTAAGGCGGAGGCAAAAGCGCCGGACGCGCCCGGCTCCTTCAGCTTTAGCGCGAACAAATTGTCATGGTCTGAAAGGCTGTACAGATACGACATGACCCGACCGTAATTTTTTTTCAAATGACTAGCCAGCCGACCAACAGATGGATCATTGTAGGATACCCCGGACATTGCGAGTGCCTCTTCATTTATTAACCCTTGGGTTGAATTTAGCAGCGCGAGAAACCTCGACCATTCAAAAGTCCAGATCTGGGATTCAAACAATATCCGCAGCCGATCTCTGGCTAAATAGGCACGCAAAACCCATTATTTGTTGGGGAGCTGTTAGCAAGCGATCCTCTAACCTCTATTGTATAGCTACGCTATCTAATAGCCCTGCTGTCTTGGCGCAAATGCAGTAGCAATAATGCCATATGCGGATACTCTTATCCCACCGGAACCAACCCTCTGGGCGAGACCAAACCAAAACAGCACCAAGCTAACCCAACGAAGCGCATCAGACAACACTTCCCATCTAAGAATGCTTTTGGTTCGTCGCGTCCACAACAGTTGATATGCCACCTTGACTGGCCTTCCCTTCGAACAGGTCTTTTTTCTCGGGAGAATCAGGTGGCGAACTCTCCTCAAAGAATCTTTGAGGCCCGTAGGATGATAGATCAGCATATTCAGGCGGAAGCATAGACATGTAGTCTTCTGCTCTGAGATCTTGCTGGGTTGGAGCTACGAGTGAAGAATCCTCAGGAGATGCACCTGAACCCTCAAACCCGGCCATCTGAGGATCAAAAGGTGTTGGACCTCTCCATCTATACGGAGCCATGGAATCAAACTCGCTTTCGTGTGAGTCTTCGGGCGTGGAATCTTCGCGTTCTTGTACGGCCTAAACTCAGGCATAACAGTCAACACACGAAGATCGAAACCAACAAAGCGGCTGAATAGAGTCTGTCTGTTTTTACAAATCAGACCTCCTTAAGCCTCTTTGCTGGCCTCAGCAGCGAGTCGTCAGGCAACCCGCTTCTCTTCGTGCCTGGTAAGCTCCCGGTTCGAATATCATTGTCGTCCGCCTTGACAGCACGACGCGGGTAGTCGATGCTCGAACCGGCGAAGCAATTGTCGCTTGGTGTCTGGCCGTCGGGTAAGCCGACCTTGAAGTAAGGATGCTTGAGCGCCTTCTCAGCTGTGAGACGTTTTTGCGGGTCGTACTCCAGAAGGCCTTGAAGCAGGGAAAATCCTTCTGGGCCGGGAGAGTTGCCGACTCCGTCTGGGTAGTTGTTGTTCCTCATACAGGTGTCGTACCACGTTTTCAGGCCCACGGGTCGGTTAACGCGCGGGTTCCCGGCGTGCAAAGTAGGAAGCTGACTGTATTCCGGCATGGCACGAAGCAATGGCCAGTCCTCGGTTCGCGGCAGGCCCAAAATCTCGACAATCTTCTGCATCTGGTTGCGCTGGAAGGGCGGCTGTTTCTTATTGTCAAGCTTGGCTTCTTCACCTTTAAATATCGGTCTGAGTGCAAGAAGCTCGGCAAAAATGCAGCCTACGGCCCAGAGGTCCACGGCGGGCGTGTAGTGGCGACTGCCCAAGAGGAGCTCGGGTGCACGGTACCAGATAGTGACGACGACCTTGTCGCCGCTGTAGAGAGATCCTAGTGGCTTATAGAAAAGCCTGGCCAGGCCGAGGTCACCGATCTTGACGGCGCCCTTGCCAGTGACCATGATGTTGGCGGGCTTCAGATCGCGGTGCATGACCCAGTTCTGGTGGAGGTAATGCAGGCCCTGGAGTAGTTGCCACAGGATGGATTGGATGGTCTTGGCAGGGATGGGCTGGCGGGGATTCTGGGTGTGGTGGTGGACTATCTGCAGCAGATCATGTTCGGCATACTCGAAGACGATGAAGATGCACTTGTCCTCGAGGATGATCTCGACGGTGTGCACGACGTTGGGGTGGGACAGCTCGGTGCACAGGGCCATCTCGCGGATGGCCGACTGGGAAATGCCCGTGTACTGGACCTCGCCCTCCTTGTCGGGCTTGAACCTGCGGGGGTCAGCGGGCAGTCTGCGGCAGGGCACGGGCAGGCGCACTTCTTGATGGCGAACAGACCGGGCTGGCCGGTGCGGCTCTGGGCCTTGAAGACACGACCATAGGTGCCGCTGCTGATGAAGCCGAGGATCTTGTAGCGCTCCTGGACGCGTTTCTTGCTCGTGTAGCCGCCGTGGAGCATGGTGGCGGGGTCCTGGGACGAGCCTGGGGGCAAGTTAGGACAGATATGTAAAGGGCCGGCGACTGCGGTGCGACGGGCGGCGAGTCGGGGCGTGCGGGCGGGAATCAGGCTTCAACAGGAAGGAAAGATCTGCTGGAGGGAGCGCGCGGTAAGCTGATCGCACCGACCATTATACGCTGCCTGCGGGCCGGTGCTGGCGGGCAGGGCTGCAGCGGACGAGGCCTGGGAACGCGGGTCTGGGGAAGGCGGCGCCATGCTGGCTACTTGCAAGAGGCCCCAGCGGCGGCGGCGGGCCTTCGGGAGTCGGGACGGTGGCGGCGGGTGTGCGAGCGAGTTCGTTTGCAGCTGCAGCTGGCGATGCGTGGAGCCAGCGCGTCACTCGCCGCGCACTTGTCCGCGCCGGCCAGCTCACCCGCGCCTTCCACCAGCAACCGCCCTCAACCACGCCTGCCAGGCCCAGTACCTAACGCCTAGCTGTCCCAAACGCCCGCAAGCCGACCACTCGCTGCTGCACTGCCCCTCGCTGCCTGCGCCGCCGGTACGTCGCCTCCTTTTGCTTTTCCGCCCTGACTTCCGCTCTGGCCACGGGCGACTCCACCCCGAGCGCCTCCGCCCTGCGCTGCACGACAGCAGCATCTCTGTGTTTCAAGTGAACGACATCGCCGTGTGCTGCGACCCGCATGGATGCGTCTTCCCGACTCCAGAATCCCATCTGACTCCACCAGGCCGCGTCTCCATCCCGCATCCTTCGGCTCGTGTTGACGGAAGCACTCCGATTCTGCCATCGTCATGGATCCCAGAGCCTGGGCTAAAGACCTGACCGGCTACTTTCTCTTCGTTCTCTTCACCGCCACGCTGGGCCCGCTGCTCTTTGGCTTCCATTTGGCCGAGCTCAACGCCCCCGAGGACGTCATCAGGTGCAAGAAGCCCGTCGATGCCTCCGCCGCCCCCAAGCTGCCCCAATGTATGCCCATGGACCCCGCACAATGGGGGCTCGTCAGCTCCATCTTCACTCTTGGCGGCCTTATCGGTGCTCTATCCGCCGGCCCCGTGGCGTCCAAGTACGGACGCCTACGATGCATGCATCTCACTACCATCTTCTTCGTGATTGGTCCTGTGTTTGAAGCCCTTTCCCCCAGTTCTGGTGTCCTCGCGCTTGGCCGCTTCATTTCAGGCATAGGTGCAGGCGCTTCCGTCGTGGTAGTACCCATCTATATCTCGGAGATCGCGCCGCCTGCTGAGCGGGGTTTCTTTGGTGCTTTCACTCAAATCACGTGCAACTGTGGCATCCTTTTGACCCAGCTCCTTGGTTACTTTTTTAGCCATGATTCCATGTGGAGACTTATTCTTGCAGTTGGCGGTGTCGTTGGTATCGTTCAGGCTGTCGGTCTAGTTCTTGGTGTTGAAAGCCCGAAATGGCTGGCAGACCAAGGCCATCCATCTGCAGCCAAGAAGAATCTTCGCAAGATTAGGGGATCTGACGCCAACATCACCGAGGAGATCAGCGGATGGGGCGTCGACAATGTTGACCAGATGAGTGGTATGATAGTCCTATACTCCGCACCGCTAAGCCATTGCTGACCCGTTCGAAGACGAGGAGGAAACTTTGCTTCACAGTGATGATCGTGCGTCTCTTCATAGCGGCGCGTCCAAGGACAAGAATTCTAGAGAGAGCCTTAGCATGTTCCAAGTTCTCAGACACCCAGACACGAAGAAGGCTACCTTTGCAGTAATGGTCGTCATGGTCGCACAGCAATTCTCAGGTAAGCAACACAGGTGACTACATTTGAAGTGAAAATATTGACGGTCCCCCAGGCATCAACACCATCATCATGTATGGTGTTTCTCTCCTTTCCACCCTCCTCTCGGCCAATAGTGCCCTCCTTAACCTTTTTGTCTCGGCTGTCAACATCGTTGTCACCACCGGTTGCGCCCCGCTCATCGAGCGCCTCGGTCGCAAAACCTGCCTCATCAGCTCCATCGCCGGTATGGGAACTTCAGCACTCCTTATCGGAATCTCCATCATCCGCGTGATCCCAATCCTTTCTGCCATTGCCGTCGTCACCTTCGTTGCCTCTTTCGCCCTGGGACTCGGCCCTGTCCCTTTCATCCTCGCCTCCGAACTTGTTGGCCCCGAGGCTGTTGGTGCCACTCAGAGCTGGGCGCTTGCTGCAAACTGGATCGCGACGTTCATTGTGGCGCAGTTCTTCCCCATGCTGAAGGCTAAAATGGGTGGTTATGTGTTCTTCATTTTCACGGCGCTGGCGGTTGGATTCGGTGCGTTCGTCGCTCTTGTGGTGCCCGAGACGAAGGGAAAGAAGGATGCGGATGAGGTTTGGGGAAGGCATCCTGCTAGGCGGGAAGATTAAGTGACGGACGGTCGCAGGCAATGTATTCTCATCTTGAGGTATCTCTTCAGAGACGTTACCGCTCTTGTCACTTCTAGCTACTTACATAAATTTTTTTGGAGGTCTTTATGAACGGCATCAGACCTCTCCTACCCCAGTTCATACGCCAAATCGCTATTCCATCTACTAAAAGTATCCGACGGTGCAACGAAATACTTTATTACGAATATCTTATGGGAACAAGCAATCAAGTTATTCCGACATTTACTACAGGCATGAAGGTATTTGATCGACATATTTAGTGTATAAAAGTTCTAAATCAGTCTCGTAGGATCTATCACCGACGCCACAGCCACGTCAGCAAACATGGGTAATAATCCCCGAATCTCACGTGGCTTACGAGCGCCCCGAAATATGCAAAGGTATGCAAATAACTCTACAACTTAGTTCAACGGCTCAGAGGTGTCTTTCTACACTCACTTTCAAGTCCCCTTGCCTTCGATGGATTACAAACCGCTCTGTTCGGATGGCAGCGACATACGGGTGCTGCAGATCATCACAGACACCAATCCCGCTCATGGCATGGTACACTGCCGACTCAAGCACATTCAGTTCAAGAAATCAACGTTCAAAGCAGGGGAGCCCAGAGCACGCCGTGGTCAGTGGATTCCATCCGAGCAGCCGGGGGTCATCGAGCTCGAGCCCAAACGCACCGGGGCTGCTGCGACAGACAGTCTCTGGGACCCGAGCAAAGTTCCAGATGAACCAGCCACTGCGAGCTCAAAAATCGACTTGAGCGCGGATGAGATATGGCAGCGGGGTGCCGAACACGTCCTGGTCGAAGACGGAGACTTCGCCGCGCTGTCGTACGTTTGGGGCGACCCGTCCAAGACCAAAGGCATCTCCGTCGACGGCAACATCGTGCAGGTTACAGAAAATCTCGAGGCGGCGCTGCGCCAGCTCCGCGGACGTTTGCCGTGGGTCCGAAAGCAGGAGAAGGACCACGACGAGGAGGGAGAAAAGGAGAGCATCGGCATATGGGTCGACGCGCTCTGCATTAACCAGAACGACCTCGCGGAGCGCTCAAGGGAGGTCGCCCGGATGCGCGACATATACGCCTCCGCCTGGGAGGTTGTTACATGGCTGGGCCCGGCGTCTGCGGATAGCGACCTCGCCATGGTGGCCGTCGAGTGGCTCAGCGGCCGCGTGGAGTCCGGGCGGGGCCTGGAGGGCTTCTACCGCGAGACGAAGACGGTTGACCTGCGGCCGCTGTTCATCAAATGGTCCAGACAAATCAGTCCAATGCGCAAGCAGACTTACAGGGCGCTGTACGATCTGTTTGCGAGACCGTACTGGCGGCGGCTGTGGATTCTTCAGGAGATCGCGCTTGCGTCGCCCTCGTCGGCCGTCATTTGCGGTTCTAGGGGCGTTACGTGGCGACATGTTTTTCGTGCGGCGGCGTTGATCCAGGCGGATGAGTGCAGGTTGGGTTGGGATGTTTTGGAGGCTGCGGGCTCGAAGTTTGGAGGATTCGACTGGGACTTCACGGCGGACCGCTTGCCATCAGGCCACACCGACACTTTGTCCTCTGAGAAGCTATGGAAACTGTTGCTCGAGATCGAAATCCTGCAGGAGATTCAGCATAGCAGCTCCCCGATCGAGACCCCAAATGTCCTGCGGACCCTCAGCTTGAGCCGGGATGCTCAAGCCACGAACGAGAAGGACAAAGTGTACGGTATTCTTGGACTAAGAAGCATCCTCGGCGCTTCTCAGATCACACCAGACTACAACATGGCCACCACAGATATTTTTCGTCAATTCGCGCAGGCCATGTTCTCGAGTGGCCATCTGAGCGGTCTTCGTCTCCTCCACAGCCCGATCGGACAAGTGCAGGGCTCGCACGAGACGCTCTCGAAGATGATGCCGGCCAAATGGAAATCCGGATTGCTGGGACCAAGCGCGGGATACGTTGATCAAGGGTGCTCTCACGGAATGCCATCGTGGGTTCCTTGCTGGGCGTGCCCGAGAACTCCAGTCATGAGGCTTCCAGCACATTACCGCGCTTCCGGGGACATGATCAGCGAAGTGACGTTCGACTCGAGCGGCACTCGCATGACGGTGCAAGGTATTTTCTTGGGTGAAGTTTCCAGCATGAGCGCTTTTCATTGCCATGAGGCGGACCAATCATATCCTCTGAGCCGTGAAAATATCGTCAGCGCGTATGGAGATGCCAGTTCGACAAGGGAAGCCTTCTGGAGGACTCTTGTTGCGAATTCCACGACTGACGGGGAGCTCGCACCCGACACTTACTCCTTGCTTTTGGATCCCCGGCTTTGGCAGGACGAGATTGCAGGCGTGAAGTCGCGGACCCTCGGTTTGGCGGACTTCATGCAGCGAAACCAAGATTTGGTGGTGTTTAATCAAACACTGCAGGACCTTGTTCGTCACCCACCACCTTCCACACCCACTTCAGCACACACTGTGTCTGGAAAGGGTAAATGGTCCTCCAGTAGGTCTCGACTATACAATCCCTCAAGGGAACAGAGAGATGCTGCATCTTTGGCCATGAATATTCTAGCCTGGCGCCGACTTGTCACAACCTGCAGAGGGTTCCTGGGGCTTGTCCCAGCGGCTACGAAACCGGAGGATAAAATATTCATAATCCTGGGGTGCAATTGTCCACTTGTATTACGAACGCAGGACAGCGGCTACAGAGTTGTGGGCGAATGTTACGTTCATGGCTTTATGGATGGGGAAACAATTCAAACCATCGAACAAGAGCCGCAGACGCTCCGAGTAGTCGAGCTTCACTAAAGAAATATCTTTTTTTCCTGTAGATTTGAGGGAATGTGCAATCATGGTATAGTACTGTGCGGTCATATTTAACTCGGGATCAGATAGGCTAAGCTTGAATATCTAACACATATGATATCACTTCCAACCTATACAGCGCTTTGACTAGACTCGTCCCAAGGATTGGTTATCCATAGATACTACTTCTTTTGAATACCCCTTCAAGGGGCCACAACTCTTATCAATGTTTCTTGCTGTAAAACCGGAAATTCATGTTGATCAATGATCGATATGATGTAAATTCTTGCGGTTGAAAATAAGAAGGCCGTGTGAAGATCTGATGTCTTCCAAGATATTCGTACCAGACAATGAATGCCGTCATTCTCTCTTCCACAGCTAAGTTGTATGAGGTTGTGCCATCAAGGCAGGTCTTTCGCCACTTGCAGAGCCATCATTTTTCCCCGCCTTATAAAGTGCGTGAATATCAGGGAAAATGATGCAAAAAAGATATACAAATACTACCCACGAAAGGAACATCACAAAAGGGATCCCATCACCAATATCGCTGAGTGCCGCCTGTTTGATGGCGAACCACTGGGTTATGAACACAGCCACCAAAATGGATAGCGAAAGCATTACAACGAAAGACATTGTGGGCGGAGGTGGGGCGTCATCGAGTCCTATCCCCCGGGATGATGTGGAGGTTCTGCCATTGTTATTTCTAGTCCTATTAGGTTCACTCGTTTGCGAGGCCGGATTTTTAAGTCGAGTCTTGGCCCCTAAATGTTTTCCTTTTTTAGTTCTCAAACTCTAGTGTATTCAGCTTATGGTCAAACAGTACGTACCAGTGTATGCCTCGACTCCAGTCAGGATAGGTAGAGCCAAGAAACAGAGAGGGATTAGCTGCCCAAATCCCCAATAATCCAGATTCGACGTGTCATCGATGGAGCGTCTGGCGATTGCCCGTGTAAACGTAACCATACTGATACCGTAAGACGCGCTGAAGCAGAGCCATAGAATTTCCCAGAAAAATGAGTTGACGAAACTGCGTGTTGCCAAAAAAAGCAATTTCACTTCAACATCCGGACCCCTCTCCTGTGTCTCTGAAAAGGCTAAATGTATATGTCTGATCCTCCCATACAAACTTCGAGACAAAGCCACTGATGAAGTAGGCCTTCTCTTTCTTTCAATCGCAGTATATATCCAGCTATGAGTGGAGCTTCTGTTCTGTGGTTTCGTGTATAGAAATACCAAGCGGTTTGTATAGGCAAATGCAAGCCAGATGATTATAGTAATAGGGTACAAGAGGCCAGGTTCTGAATACAGGTGAAATTTCCTTGCCATAGCGCATCCAAAATAAAACTCATATTCAGCGTCGATCAAATTCGCTGAATACACTAGAACTTGAGAACATGCCAAAAGCAATGCAAATCCTACCATTAATATGGCGCGGATATTTCGCATGGCCTTGTTCTCATCGAAATATCTTGGCAAAACGGTTATTGTGGCGAGATGTGTAGTTGAAGAAAACCAGGCCTGGTAGGACGCCATGTAGAAATCGTAGACCGAGATGGAACATCGATTGGCGAAAGTCACAGTAAGAAGGGTGATGCCCGTGATCAGCTGCTGATCACTCAAAGCCAGTATGAACTGTTCGATACTTGCAGACTATGTCTCTTGGAACTTTCGACGTTCTTCTGGACTCCGTTGGCCTGATTTGACACCGCAGAACCTATTGAAGCTTTTAAGAATCTGGTGAGACTTCTTTGCATAGAAGAGAAGGTACCTTAATATTTTTGCAAATAGGGTTTGAACACCTGAGATGAGTAAGTTGTCGGCCTGGTTCATCCGGTCATCTGGGATTGGAAGGCATCTGCTGAAGTATGCGATGATGACAGACGCGATTGTTAACAAGCCGGTCGCCAAGAATGATGCGAAAACCTTCCCGAAATTGACAGATTAGCTATGGGAATGAGCACATGGTGAATGTGTTTTCTTTACCCCAATTCCGGATATGTCGGGATCGAAAGGATCTTCGAGCTTCCTGCACTGTTTAGTGAACCCACAATAAGTGTAGGTAGTGTTGCCATGAAGGAATTTCATCACGGCTATCAGTTATTAGACTGAAAAGAGACCGACGGGAGGTGTCGGTGGCAAAAGGCTTAGTGTTGAGCTGGGTGGAGAGTTGCGATGTCAGGAAAGATTATCAGCCTTGCACTCTACCCACTCATCTTATATCATCTGCTTGCAATCTAGAACCGGCGCTCGATTATAAAAGCTCCATGCATGCATATATAAATGCAGGAGTTGTGTTACATAAGTTTCCAATTAAGATTCACTAAGCTGATGCCGCTACGCTAGACGATAAAGCAAAAGCCCCACTACACTCTTATTGGAGATACATTCAGCCTTGCATCTTGTCCAAGACTTATGTATTCAGGCCCACTGACACAATCGACGATTAATATAGCCGAGACTCGCCCTGCGCAGAGCCATAAGCTGACATTCTTTTCAGCTTCGATTTCGAGCTGAACGGTGTACAACACGTGGCGGACGATTCATAATACTTGATCAAGGCGAGTTCCAAGATACTTTCCAGATCAGTTTGTTCGAGTGTTCGAGTGGCGTTGAACGCGTGTATGTTATAGAGTTATACAAAACTGGCTGGGCGGAGATCTAACTGGGCATACAAGCAGAGCGGAAAATTGTTTCCAAATTGGGAAATGCACGATGCCTTGTAGACTATTATGTGGTCGAATACAATATGGAATCAGATAGAACAAGCCCCAACATGTAATATATATCACCTACCCCAAACCCTAAAATGGTAGAGTCGAAGGGTTTTTTAGGTAGCCTAGCATTTCCGAGTATCCGCAGTAAGTGTATACTGTAGTACCATGGAGATAATCCAGATCAGGAATCAGTCGTCTCGTAATAAAAGACACATTTAAAGAAGTAGCAATATCATTCTAGCTGTAGAGCTTTGTAAGAACTATTATTTTTTGGGCTAAGCGCTGCCAGCTCGCCTTTTAGTGTCTATTTAACAGTACAAACGAATTGAATTAAACACAGCTGATTCTCATAATAGAGCAGTAGAACTACCTATTCATATACACCAATTGCTTGAAATGATGTCACAAAGTATAATGAATGAGTGGAGTTGTTGTGGTGAGATAAACAAGATATAATCCTTGCCGTGTTGAGGAAAAGCATAAAACACGGCAAATACACGCGGCAATGAACATGAGTAATGATGTTGTCTGATACTATCTGAATTATATTTGGAAACACTACCTGGATACAAAACTGACACATACGTTATGCAACTATGTGCATGAGTAGGACTTGTGCTGCATCACTTCGCAAACCAATGATATTGATATTCCATTCCATTTGCGCTTACGAAGCGACGCTAAAGAATACCGAACTTTGATAAGATGGGAAAGGCTCAGAAAAAATTGGATAATCTCGACTGATCCAACCAATACTGCGCTTTGACTGGGCTTATCTCAAGCCATATTACTCCATGTGGCTCTTTGCATACAGCCTTGTTGATATCCACATCGATCAAACAAGAATGCGCCTCCCCCGCGGAACTCCGCAAGCACATACGCGTAAGCCGATATGCCTCACCAACTCCTCAGAGATGTAGATCGCCACAACGTCGGGATAGTGGTAACGTCGTATTATTATTTTTGGCCGGCGGTTGCATTGACCGAGTAGCTGAATCGCTGATACGATTACGCAACGGCCTGAATAAGGTCACATGCAAGCCCGACCCTCAAGGCTGAATCAGTAGCGGGCCCCATGGAACGGGACATCACACATATGCCGACGTCACTTTAGGAGTACCGAAAAAAGTTCATCTTCGAAATCCGTGTCCATTTCCCTCTATATACCAGAGAAAACCTCCCTCCGACCCACTTCTATAATAAGATTTAATAGATAGACAATAGAGACAAGAAGATCTGAAGTTCGCTGAAAAACGCAAGATTGATAGCACAGAATCGCTAGGGTATCTTACTTTCACACGGGCTCGAAAAAATTCGAGAAGCCAAGACTTGCTGGCTCGCGTGTGCGCAACTCACGCGACGAAAGGCGGAGCAAACATTCAATCAAGAAAAGGGAACAAAGGAAAAGGAGAAAAGGGACTAGAGGTGTTCCTCAGTCCGTAAAAAAAAGTCATTAATCAGTAGTATCCGGTAGAAAAAGGAAAGAGAAAGAGAAAGAAAAAGTAAAGAAGGAAACTCGTTTTTCCCAGCCGTAGCTGTGGATTGAACGCCTTGAACGCCCCTTTTGTTGTTAGTGGACATATATCCCATATCCCATGAGTGGTATGTAAGTTGTTCTATTTTTGGTTTGTTGGAGGGGCTGGTCTTTCCAGCAGCCCCTCTCTCAAATCATCTTCCCAATGCTGATCTTGCGCACAGGAAGCGGGCCTCCCATGGCGACGCCGACGCCCCTGAAGACCTCCTCGCCATCCCGCGGCGGTGGGCTCTCGGGCTCCTCGAGCGGCGTCTGGTACTCGTCGATACCGGCCTTCGCGTCCGGCGAGGCCATGACCTCCGTGTCGTCGTCTTCCGGCGGATACCCGTACTCGTAGACGCTGCTGCTGCGGTCCACGACCGGCCCTCCGTAGCGCAAGAAGTTCTGGCGCTGGGAGGAGGCCGGGCTACCCCTACCGCTGCCCTGAGGAGCGGCAGCCGTGTTGGCGGAGCCACTGTTGCGCTTGCTGGCACGACCGCTGTCCGGCAGGTCGAGCTCTTCGGAATCGAAGCTGAAATGACTCTTGCGCTGCTTGGAAGCCTCTTCTTCGTAGTTCAGCTGGGAAACGCGAGGGTGTACGGCGGAAAGCTGCTCGGTGGATGAGGTGGTGGTTGTTCCGAGAAGGATACTGACGTCGGGCGAGGGTGTTGGATAGGCATTTTGGGTGCCGGGATAGGCAGCATAGTTGTAAATATTGGAGGTCACATGTGATTTCTCCAAAGTAGGGCAGCAATTGTTGGCGTAGGAATCAGGTCCGCTGGTTTGGAGCACGCCGCTGCTGTTGTACCCTTCTGGGTGGCTTCGTGGATACTGCCGCTCAACACGTAAACGCAACTCACCCATCTCACGACGCAGCTCATCAATCTGCGATTCGAGGTCCTTGCGCGCAGCGCGTTCGTGATAGAGAAGGGAGTAAAGAGCTGACATTTGGTCAGGAGCGTACGAGTGTTGCTCGGTGTAGGAGTGTGAGGATGGTGGAGGAATACCAGCAGTCGCTACAACTGTCGGCGCACTGCTCATGGTGGTTATACTCGGAGAGCTAATGAGATTGGGAAGAGATGTCTTGGGGGATGGGTAGCGTTGGTGAGGGAAGCTCTGAGAGGATTGGGTAGGTGTGTAGAATGCTTGGCCGGACTGGGCTGATGTTCCGGTCCGTGACTGAGTAAAGTGCGAATCATGAGGGGAAGAAGTCAAAGAGACTGGAGAAGGCACTTGCTGCTGGTCGGTGAAAGGAATGGACGGGCGTTTGGGGTATCGTGGGGAGTCTTCTGAAGATGTGCTCAAATGCCTGGAGTGACCTCGCCCGGGAGGCGCATTCTCCAGGATGATAGTCTGTCGATTCTGGCGGCCCTGCATGCGGCGCAACGATTCGTCGAAGTACCGCATGTTGCTTTCCAGGCGTTCCATACGCTCATCCAGCAGGACAAACTGCGATTCAGCTGTGGAATCAAACTGTTGTTTGAGTGCTGGGGAATCCTTGAGTGCAGGGGAATCATGGCCAGTGCGCAGAGGGCCAAAATCAAAGGCGTGCATTTCATGCTCATCCAGAGGGGGCGGGCTGGTACGCATCACAGTATCGCGACTGCTAGCCCGCGATGCGCCCTCGCCTGGAGTCTCAAACGGAGTCTCATACACCTCATCTTGCATGATCACATCCTCTTCCTCTTCGGTGGTGGGCACGTGGGAAGTCTGTGGTCGGCTCCCCGGGGTTTTGCTTTGGCGGAAGCTGCTGACAATACTGTTGCGAATCGACGGGTCTCGCTCATGCATTCTTCTCAAATCTTCCAAGGCGCCAGCGCTGCGTGACCTGCGGTTGGACCTTTTTCCTGGCCCTTGCGAGCTGAAGCTTTGGCGATGTTCGGGACCGGAAACAGCAATGCCGATCTCATCCTTAATACTGCGCTGATCCTCATGCTTGCTCGCGGCCTCGCTCCAGATTGCGGAGAGGGTGGAGGCGTCGGTGGAATTAAAGACGACGCTAGGCAGCGTGGCTCTGCGTCGGTGGACCGGGGGCGTGCGGTTGAATGCGATGTAACCCAGCGCACCGCTTTCTTCCTGCGGCGCGTTGACGTTCATAGGGAAAGGAAGTTGGTTCGGCGTCCCGCGGCCGAGGTTCTCAGTAAATGAAGGTAATTCGTCAGAATTCGAAGTTCCAACGCGCGGCTCTGCGACGAACGTGCGCGGCGGCGGCGAAACGCGCCTGACCTGCGGTTCCTGAAGGCGGTCAGCATTACACGGGGAGGCAACGGCATGAATCGTAGATTTACGCTGTGGTGATAGGCATGCCTCGGCGGAGAGGCGGTGCGGCTTCTCTCGCGCTCAACGCGCCTCTTGCTGCCGAAGATCTTCTTGAACGCAGCGCTCAACGAGCCACGCTTCTGACGCTTGCTGGGACGGCTGAGAGTGGTGGTGGGCGTGGCAGCAGAGGCACCGCTGATGGAGATGCTGGACTGCATAATAGTCTCCTGGACGTCGGTCGAGGTGCGTTTGTGGCTCGGAAAGACGCTGGAGAGGCCGACTCGGTGGCCAACGTCCAGGCTAGCCTTGCGCAGCAGACGGCGGCGGGTCGACGAGTTGGCGTCGCGCAGGTCCAGCGTATGCGAGTCGGTGAAGCGCTTGGGCGACAGGGGCTTGTCTTCGTCTTCGTCGACGGCGTCCACGGGCGGTAGGTCGGCGGGCGAAGGGCCGGTGATTCTCAGGTTCCCGCGGCGGATTGCTTCAGCTTTCCAGCTGGGGCGGTCGCAGGCAGAGGACGGCTGGTCCTGTGCTGGAAGCATGGCGGGCGGGGACAGCGCTCAATGGCGGGAGGCGGCAGGGCGCAATCTCGTCATGCAGTAATTGCGTGCAGGTCAAAACGCATCTCGCGGTAACACTGAGAGGAAGAATCGAAGGCAAACGAGCGGCGCCAGCACACTGACAAGAGGGCAAAGTGAGGGCGCGGGACAGTGCCTGAATGGCGCAAGAGTCTTATGTATCATTGTGGCAGGGGCAGGGCCTGACACGGTGCGTACGCCTGCCGGGCCGCTCCACGCGTGGAGATGGGAGGCACCGAGCCAGTGGCATGGGCTCGAGCGGTCGGGGGCCGTGTGCGAAGTGCCGTCGATTCAGGCAAGAGGGGCAGTACCGTTTCAGGGCGGGAGAGAGACCGGATTGTGCATAGCTGTATGCAGAACATCCACGCCGGCGGCGCGGGCGGGCAGGGGCCTTCTGTTTGTGGACGCCGCGCTGATCGCCAACGGCCGACCTGCCAGGCACCCCCCGCTGCCGCCCATCAAACGCTGCTGGCTGCCAGCGCGCCACGTCAAAATGCGGCCTGCCGCTCCAGAACCGCTATCAGTTTTGCGCAAGCACCAATCCCATCCCGCTGCCCTGAAATTAGCAGCGGGGGCGCTGCAGCCATCGCACACTGGCGCGCCCCAACACGGCCGCGGCCCACCTCCCGCCCGGGCCTCGCTCATCCGTACAGCTCCGCGGCATCCGGGTATCGCAAGTCCGCCTGCTCCTGCAGAAAGTCCATCCAGCGCTTGAGGAACTTGCTGCCCCTGCGCCCGTCAGTCTCGGCCTGTGCATGCAAGGAGCCCGCTTACCGTCCGACCGTCTCCGAGTCTCCGATCACGCAGAGGTGCCGCTTCGGGCGAGTCATGGCCACTGCGAGTGTCAGTGCAACTGTTTCAGCTTGCCACGATCGTCATCTTCTGGAACGCGACGCGAGCCTTACCATTGAGCCGCCTCTTCTCGCCCAGGAAGCCCACCTCGTGCTCCGCGTTGCTGCGCACCAGGCTGACCACCACCGCCTCCTTCTCGCGGCCCTGGAACCCGTCCACGCTGCCCAGCTCGAGCCCCGGGTACTGCTCCTTGAGCAGTTGAGACAGCACTGCCAGCTGTGCATTGTACGGTGTCACGATCGCAATGTCCTCTGGTCTCACGCCTGCCTCAACCAGCCGCCCGACGTGCAACCGGACCAGCGCAGCCTCCATCTCGTTGCTCTTGCTGTCGCCCAATAGCGACGCCTTCTTGCCCGAGCTCTCGTCCTCGCTGCGTTCTAGAAAGTCGCCACCCTGCGTGTCCCAGAACACCACGGGCTCCTTAGTGTCCTCGGTCTCCTGAACCTCATATTCCAGATCCGCCAGGAGGCGCGCTTTGACTGAGTCCGCAGCAATGAGCTTGGACTCGTAGAGCTCTTGTGACGGAAAGGCCATGATCTTCTCGTGCATGCGGTACTGCGTCGTGAGCATGCGTTTTATCGATGGCCCGTGCAGCGCGAGCAGCCGGTCAAAGAGCGTCTGCTCCAACGTAAGACCTTTCTCGCTTGTCTTGGCCTCCTTTTGCGCTTTGCTATTCAACGACTTGATCGTCGGGGGTAACTGCAGGTGATCGCCAGCCAAAACTACCTTCTTGGCCGACAGCAGAGGCACCCAGCACTGCGCCTCGAGTGCCTGACTAGCCTCGTCGATGATCACCACATCGAACTGCTGGTCCTTGAGGTGGAAGCCCCCCGCACCATGCAATGTTGCGAGGACCACCTTGCTGCCCCTTACCAGCTGGTCCACGCACCTGCGCTCGCGCTCGCGGAACTCTTTGCGCAGCTCTCTCATCTCGCCATAGATGGCTTTGCGCTCGCGTCCATTTCGCGTCTTTCTTATACTCGCCTGCTTCGCATCCATCTCCTTTCTGATGTCCTGCACGATGGCCGCAGCATCCGACGTCCTCGTGAGGACGTCCAAGGAGTGGTTAATCACCGAGGGCAGCAGTCGCGCAGGATGTCCCAGCCGAATGATCGGGACCTTGTGCGGAGCCAGTCTCTCCACAATGTTGTCGACGGAAATGTTAGACGGGCCGCATACAAGGAGGCGCAAGTTCTGTTTAAGGAGCTGAAGGATCAGTTCGATCAATGTGTGAGTCTTACCGGTGCCTGGCGGGCCGTGGATCAGTGCGACCTCCCTAGAAGCCATGGCAAATCGGATGGCGTCCTTCTGCGACTCATTGAGGGTCGGGTCGATCCATTGGAGCTTGTCGAGGCCAACTTCCGAGAAGTCCTTCGGCAAAGGCGAAAGCGACGAAAGGCCGAAGAGGGTGCGGATGAAGGGCGTGTATTCCGAGTCCGTGAACTTCTGCAACCGGGTCATGGTCTGTGTCATCCTTCGCACTGTCAGAATAGAAGCCGCTCTTATCACAGCCGTACAAGACACACCTCTTGTACGTGACATCATTGGCAAGCTTGACTCTAATGTACAATCAGCACAATTCTCTGCCCATAGCTTTCGTACGACGCACAGCCATAGCTTCCCCTGCGGCACGTCGGCGTCCTCCTTATCCAGGGCCACGGCGACCGTCGTGGCCGTCGCCTTCAGCACGACGCCATCAACGCCGCTCTTCTTCAGGTCGCTCTTCTCCTTCTTCTTCGCGCTGCCGGCGGGCTGCTCCTGCACGCCCACAATGTCTCCGGTGCGGATCCCGTGTTCCGGCAGCTCGGCGCCGGCGCCCTTGACCGCAGGGTCCAGCTCGAGCTCGACCACCGTCTTGCCGCCCAGCCCCGTGCGCTGTGAGGAGATATGCAGGTTGAGGATCGCAAGGCCCGCCCGCTGGAGCGTCTGGGGCGGGTGCGCGGACAGGAGCAGGGCCGTCTCTTGCAGCTCGGCCTGCAGCTCGGCGTCGAGCAGGGACAGCTGGGCGGCTGCGAAAGTGGGAATATCGGTTTGCGGCGGCATATTTTCGTGCTTTCCTGGCAGCGGGAGGCGTGTGCGCTGACTCTGCGGAAAGCTTCTCGAAGCCAACGTTGACCGGTGGTGCAGGGTGGACGCGGGGTTCGGTGGGATGGATGGACGCAGCCGGGCGGGAGGGATGCGCTGCGCGCGGTCACCTGCTTACGCGATGGCAGCGGCGCGCTCATTGCGTATGCCGACAAGGGCCCTGCCGTGCCCCTGGACCTTACTAGTGGCCGAGCGGGCGGGAACCGACCTGTCAACAGCGACGCAATTACAAACCCCATCCACGCGAGCGCCGCACATCCCACACGACGATGTCCGCCACCCTCCCCCCCCATTGACGGCCGCTGGAGAAAGATGCGCACCTCCCGTATCGCCCGCGAGACTGCCGCCGTCATGCGCGCATTGTCTTCGTCTTCATCACGGAAATTTCCAGCTCGACCCGACGTCGCTCAAACGCGGACGGTTTCAGGCTCCGCCGCCCTGACCTCCGCGCCCGAAGAACAGGAACAGGAACAGGAGCAGCAGTCCCGGAAGAGCAGCAGCTCCCCACCGCCGATCACACCAGCACCAGCGGAGAACCACGTCCATGGCGCCGCCGACGAACGCGGCTCTTCCTCATCCGACCTCTCCTCCGTGCCCTCCGACGGCGATTCTACAGACCCATCTCGGAGCCAAAAACCGTCGGCAAAACCCACGGCGACGCCGTCCTTAGCATCAATGACGCGCAAGCGCAAACGGAGCGGCACAGCCGCTTCTGAAACCAAGACGCCGACGCTACTCACCGTAACTGCCGCCGAGTCAACCTCGTCGCACTTAATCAATCGTCATGATGCGCCGGATGCAACCGTCACCACCAGCGCAAAGGCCAAAAAGGCGCGCCGCGCCCCGGCGAAGAAGGCAGTCGCCGCGGATGGCTCCGTCAAGGTCGAGCCGCCGCCCAATTGGGAAGAGATGTACGGCCTGACGGCCGACATGCGCTCCCGTGTGGTAGCGCCCGTCGATACGATGGGTTGCGAGAGTCTGGCCGACAGGAAGGATTCGCCTCTCGATCAGCGGTTGCAGACCCTTGTTGCGTTGATGCTGTCATCGCAGACCAAAGACACCGTCACCTCTGTCGCCATGAAGAACTTGCAGGCCAATCTGCCTGGCGGGTTCAATCTGCGCGCGCTGCTGGAGGTCGAGCCGGCGCGGCTGAATTCCTTGATAGAAAAGGTCGGCTTCCACAACAACAAGACCAAGTACATCAAGCAGACGGCCGAGATCCTGCGCGACAAGTTCAACGGAGACATCCCCGACACGATCGAGGGGCTTGTATCTTTGCCCGGCGTTGGCCCCAAGATGGCTTATCTGTGCATGAGCGCTGCTTGGGGCCGCGACGAGGGCATCGGCGTCGATGTTCACGTTCATCGGATCACCAATCTGTGGGGGTGGCACAAGACGCGTAACCCTGAGGAGACGAGGGCGGCTCTAGAGGCCTGGCTGCCGAGAGACAAGTGGCATGCGATCAATCACCTCCTCGTCGGCTTTGGTCAAACTATTTGTCTGCCTGTAGGCAGGAAGTGCGGGGAGTGCACGCTTGCCGAAAAAGGACTCTGCCCCGGCGCGGTTGTTGCGAAGAAGCAGACAACGGTGAAGAAGGACAGAGCCGTTGTCAAAGTTGAAATAGACGGCGAGACGGTAAAGCAAGAAGTGGTGACAGACACCAAGGTAGAACAGAACGTCAAAGCTGAAGACGTGCCGGTGGCCAATGTCATGGACATCGAGGACATTGGCGCGCCGAGAAGAACTAGATCGTCTAGAAGGCGATGATGGAAGCACGTGGGGAGTTGGGGAGCCTTGCCCGGGTAGTTTGTGTAAGCTATAAATACTCACATATCCGGATTGGTTTCTCCGACTCCCCACGTCTGATGTTTCCCGTCCGCTTCCACTTTGGGCGCCGGCGAATCCACTAAAGCCGTACCAAGCTGCAGCAGCAACAGGGAACATGATTACATTGAATTGCAGGGGGTTCCGTCTCACACCGCTTGAATGCGATGCTACTGATTGATGCTCGAAGTAAGAAACAAGTCGAATGTCAAGGTAAGTGAGCATGATGCATCCGTTTGAGCATGGCAGGGCGTCAAAGATTTGGCAGGCCAGGCAAGTTCCACGTTACAAGTCCGCAGCTCTGCATTGTAATGCTTTCAAAGCCACTCGGGGATGCATAGGTTCGGTATCATGCTGCCGCTGTAAGTACCTCGCGTCACCGTCTGCTTCAAAATTTGCCGCCGGACGCTCAATTCGTCCACGACTCTCCTTACGCGACAGACGCTAGCTCGGCGCATAAAATTCCATGACAAGATGGATCGCTACGTGTTGCCAGCCTAGAGGAGCATTTTGCTTCGCGGGGGGCCAGTGCACAGCTGCCGCCACCCCAGCTTCGCGAATCGATTGCGCGGGAGTGGCGCCGTGTTTCACCTGTCAAAGCCTACGCCCGGGGCGCGCTGAGGGATTAAGGTTGCGCCCGCTATTACTACCATCTACTTCGTAAGATTTCCTCTAGCTCTCCACTATCGTCTTCTTGCTTTCCGAATATCTCCGAATATAGCCATGGTTCATTGTTGATCCGGTCATACCTTGATGTCTTCTTCGTATGCCATGCTTGCCGACGGTAACATGGCGGTGTCTTGCTGGCCTGCACGTCTTGCAATCAGATAAGACTTATTCAGCAGCGGTGACGTGATAGGAATGGACGTCAAATAGGAAAGGCGGGCTGTCATGAGGTTGGGTCAGAAGCTTCTACGAATTTTTTGCGATATTTTTTCGTCCTTGGCTCTCGCTTTCTGAGGCATCATACTAACCAGTCGGAGACCGCTTATTGCTCCTTCATGCGCACGAAGAGAATTTCACAAGAGCTGGGAGAACGAAAGGAGAAGCGGAAGGTACAAATCTAGGGGAGTGTACAACCTGCAGCGATGATGTTGTGCGAGGTCAGGCTCGGATTATCTTGGATGGCTGCGTCATCGACAGCAGTGAGCATTGATCCCGTGCACCAACCCGGCGCTGGAGAACACGAAGCTCAAGCGTGCCTGGCAAGCTTACTAGATTGGGTAATCCATGTGTTCGCTACATCTATTCAACGTTCTTCCAAGATGGCCCATCTGCTTCTCGGCTGACCGCCCGCTGCTCACTCGGGCAGTTTCGCGGTTCATGGGCTTCGTCTTGGTTTACTTATGCTTGTTTCTCTTGCAGATTCTCGGCGAGGAGAGTTGCCAATGCTGTTTAGTGCATTATCTTAGACCCAACTCTAATTGAGCTTACCGCTACTGCACGCTACGCTTCTATCTCCCACAGCCGTTTCCCCGATGCTCTTTATCGTACTACGCTATACCTGCACAACCATAATGTTACCCATTTGGGGGAAACGAATCCGTGCTTTGCTTTTGACCATATGCCCCATGAACGTTTCTTTTGCTCATGACGCCATGCTAGGTTTGAGTTCAATCCCAACGGATGGATCCATCGGCTGTCGGACGTATTTAAAGTGCAGCAGCTCTCATTCTAATACGTCTAGATCGTAGGTAGTTCTTAGGAAGTCTGCTGCTTAAAGAGTCTATTTCATACGAGCTTTCTCTTGAATCCCTCATTCTTTCCTGCGTCCACACTTAGCCACCAGTACCTCCACTGAAGCCTACACCTCCCACAATGATTCTAACAATCAAATAAACAGTCCCAGGCCATCCTCCACGCCCTCACCCACCTCCCGCTCAATCACACCGTCGTCTCCGGCCGCCGCATCTTCCACATCGACGCGCTCTACCACACTATAACCCCGTCGTCCGCATCGCGCCCACCGAGGTCGCCGCCTTTTAGACAGATCCACAGCATGTAGAGCAGGCTCGCAAAAGCCGCGTGGTACGAGAAAGCTGGCAAACTTCCCCGGCCCAAACATGTTTACCGCGCACGATCCCCGTCGGCTGCCGGCTATTCGCGCGCGCGTTTGGGAAGGTGGTGGGTAAGGGAGAGGTGCGCGGTTGCGATGGAGAGGGTGAGGGAGGAAGCGGCGATTGGGCGGACAGTGGATTTGACAACGTGGTGGACGTGCATGGCGACGGATATTGTTGGCATGCTAGGATTTAGAGGGAGTGTTGGTATGCTGGAGCTTGGGAGGATGACGGCGTATATTCGCGCGCGGTGGGGAATGGGTTGTTCTGAGAGTGCAAGAGCTTGAGATTGGCTAATAGCATGACCCTCGAGAAGATGGAGCTGGAAAAATACTTTGTCATTACGCCAGAGGGGAAGAGTTTGGAAGTCATATCAGAAGGCGTGTAAAAGGAAATTCCTTATGGGCCATATTTTGGGAGATCGCGCATGGTAATTCGTTGTGAGGTGACATATATGCCAGGATTATCGTGGTACTTTTCCAAGCCAAGTGAAATAGGGAATCGTATTCCTCGGTATATAAGAAATATTGAACTGGCCTTTGAGACCAAGCACAAGATTGAAACATGCGGAAGCTTCAGAGGTCCATACTGTCCGCCTCTTTGCGAACTTATAGAGCCAGGCCACAAAAATGCTATTTCCTCTCCTCTTCGCAAGTTCAACTCAGTCAGTCCCATCACTGATACCAGGGAAGAAATACGATCTTCCTGGTTTCCTGTGTATTAGGTTAACAAAGTACTGTAAGTTGCAAATCGACCACACTCGCACTGTTATGACTAGCTCTCATCACGCAAAGATCTTGGTTCAGAGCTCTTGCGGGATCTTCGATGTCTTTCGGAGCCATGAGAGAGCTGTAGAACTGAAACCAAAGGTCATGATCGGGGCAGGTTGAACATTTACCTTCAGAAGAAAATCAGTTGGCCGATATGCGCCATTGCTGTGTCACCATGCATCAATACAATTTCCAATGAATCCGTAAATAAATATGATGGCAATCACGGCGTTTTCTGCATCATGAAGGACTCGAGCCCTAGTATGACCCTTGCGGAATACATTGTCAACCACCGGCTTGGATTCCGGGTGGGCTTCAGGCTCCAGCCAACGAGCCACTCTTGAATTTCCTGACACTGAGCTACTTCCATAAGCTTGCAGTCAAATCTTGTAGCTTCTTGCTCAGATCTTTCCGTTTCCAGCTCTTTGACAGATTAGACATCGGATTCATCTATCTCAAAATCTAAAACAGAGAGTTCCTCTAAGCTAACATCGTTGGAGAAGCTGTCCTGCGTGTTCCAAGAGACTTTATCTTCCAATTCAACGTTGAAATAGATATTGTCCCGGAGATCAAAATAACTCTCTCTGTCATGGTCATCGTAGCCAGGAGGTCTGAAACACTCCCTTTCCCTTTCCTCAGCAATTGGCCGGGGTAAAAAAACAAAGAGAGAGCCAATGGGCGTGCTCCACAACATGGTCAAGCAAAGCAAGCGGTGCCACTGGGGTATCTTCATGGGGGCAAAGGGGGAAAAACGAAGTTCGGCCGGGGCTGATTTTGCAGAGACTGAGACAAGCATCTCCAACTAATTTTTAGAAACGGTCTCTCGGTGTTGAACGCTCATGTAATCAGTGAATGCCTGTAGTTCTTGAAATTTGATAGGCCCTTTGCATGCAAAACGCTGCTAATACTGATAGTTCGAGTGTTCGTTGTGCACGTGCGCTAGCTAGTCTTTAGCTGTTGCGTAAAATTTCCACTGCTAGGGGCATTCTTTAAGCACGCATGTGTATGGAAGGTCGTCTTCTTTGATGTGTTTTCTGGATATGCAATTTGGTCTGGGATCCTTTCTTCATATCGAGGATACATATACATACCTCCATCTCGATCCTTTTGAGAAGAATATACTCAAAGATTGGCAACAACACGTACACTTGAACATCTTCTGGTCATTTGAAATCAAAGGAGACTTGGGATAATCAAGGTTCGAAGTTGTTGAATATGCAATTGTCGTCGATAGTTGAGACTCGAATTCTTGAGGTATCCTCCCTTGATCTTCAAGGGGTGTAGGAATTGTTTCTGACAGCTCGGAAGTCACTTCAATTGTGCACTTTTGATGTTGTTGAATGGGCTCAGATTCGGAACCGGGTTTAGAACCACTGGTGTATCGTTTGGGTCTATGTGCAGATATATGCAGGTTTTGTTCGTGTCGGCAGTGTTAGGTCGTAGCCGTTCGCTCTCTGGAAAGCCTCATCGCGTGATTCTATGCGTACAAGACCCTGTGACGACATCGGAGGTTTGCTTCAACCAGGTGAGCCTGGGTTGTGTTGGGTTCACGTCGGCACAGCTGTGAACGGACACCTTCTCTGGTTTCTGGACTTGTCGTCATTGTCAAGTTCAGTGCCGTTAGCTCAAGCCGTAGCTCCTCATGTCTCTCAATCTGGAAAAGCGGGCTGTGAATTCCGCAACTTGCAGCCGTTCATTTTCTGCGAGTTTCATGATCGGACGGTGTGGACTGAGCGCGTCCGCAATGACATTCCCGAGAAATATGGGACCATCTGGAAGGTATTGCAGCTTTGGGAAAATCACGGCAATACCACTACAAGTAGGCATTATATGAAGAACAGGGACTGACCTTTGATAGAACATGATCCAGCTCACTACACATTTTACCTTCATGTGATTCGTCAATTATGGTGAGGTCTTTGCATTAGTCTTGGGTAGTCAATCCTGAGGTATCCAACTGTGCCATTCAGGCTATCAGCAGACAGCACACCATTTTACAGATGCGCCGCCTCACCCTTCTCCACTTTTCCCAAAAACCCAACAACCCTTCTGCATAGGTCACCTACAACCTCTTCCGCGTCTCCCCTTAAGTTGTGACTGGCACGCGGCACGATGCCTCCAAATTCCTCTTCCCAAACACCTCCGGCCTCCTTCACAAATCCACTCCACCGCTTCACCAGGCCTTCTTTGTCTACGCTCGGGGGAACGAACTCGTCGCTGCCGGAGTAGAACACACACACGCCCAAGCCTTTCGGCACAGCTCCAAACGTCCTCTTCACGTCCTCATCCGGCAGATCGTCACTGAAGAAGTCATCCGCGCCCTTCTTATCTGGGGACGCGAGCGCCAACCACCGCCGTGCCGAGACCGGGGTCTTCTTGAAATCCTTCTCCGTGACCCTGAACGGCAAGATATCCTCACTACGGCCTTCGTCCACATACGCCTGTGCCACAGCATTCGCCGCATCGAACTTGTCTTTCCCCAACGAGTGCAGCATGGCCTGGCGGTCGCTGGCAGGGGCCTGCAGAATGATGGCGTCGATGGGGGCTCTGTGGGAGGCGGCAGAGGGCTTGGAAGGCGACGCCACGTACTCGATCGCGTCCTGGCATCCCGTGCTGTGGCCCATGATCACGATTTTGGCGCCAGGCCCGCGGAGCGACCGGAAGTACTTGACGCACAGTGCGAGCTCGTCGGCATCGCGGACGAGGCTAGAGGTGCCCCAGCCGGTGTAGGAGGAGCTTAGAAGCGGTTGGGCGAGAGACCAGGTAGGCGGGAGCTTGGAGGCGATAGTAGTGGGGTATGGAACGGTGAGCAGACCATCACCGAGACCGCCGACCCTGTAAGATTTTAGTCGTGCTTAGCGTGGTTCTTGATAAAGATAGAACAGATATGGGGGCGGAGGGACGATGGAATAGCATATACCAGATTAGCACGTTAGTGGTAGTGGCGGAGGCATTGGCGGGTTTGTGCTCAAAAGCCAGCAGACTAGGCGAGAAGCGGTGGGCAACGCCATCGTGGGCAGATGGCTGGAACGGCATTGTTTCCGGCGCTTTTCTTACTTTTCGGCTTGACTTCTGTAGATGGCGTGTATACACCTGGCGGATTCAATGCCGGAGTGAGGTGCTTGATTGAAATGTCTGCGCGGAATTGTGATGCTTGTTTCAAGTGTGACGTCGGCGGGGTACGAAGCTTATGAGGAATGCGAAAGTCGTGGCCGAAGGACTGCTCCCTTACCTAAGACCCTGCAGAACTCAAAAGTTGCGTTCATGTTGACGCTGCTATTCTGGACAAGCTGTTGCCTCGAATTGGAGACACGCCAGACACATCTACCGAGGCTAGAAGGCCGCAGAGAACATTTCGAAGTCCTGGGCGGTCAGGGTCTGGTAACGTTTTTATCGGGCCGAGGCACGTGGACGTTGTTCCCGGCAAGGCCTAAGCTCGGGAAAGGGCGACGGCTTGGGCATTGTCGTTATCGTACTCGCATTGGAGTTCTGAAGCTGTTGGCTTGTGACTGTCAATCGTCCGCTCAGCCCATTTTCAATAATCCAGGGCCCACTTTTTGGGCGGTGAAAGCTTAATTAAATAGCGCTCGCTTTGAGGCTTAGCTTCCTCAGGCCGCATTTTTTGCACCGATGGAGCTGGAGAGGAGGCCGTGTTTGAGTGATCAACAACCAAGCACGGGCAGCATCAGGTGAACGCACTGCAAGGAAAGTGTGGCGCATATCGGTCGCGTGAGAGAGCAGGCCAAGGAGGCCGAACACGTCAGACAAGAGGCTCGGAGGGCATGACGAGGACGTGCAGGCTGCGCCACAGCCAGCGCCACAACAGGGCTGAAGTCATCTGGGGAAGCAGGCCAAGGAGTGGCAGGCAACGGAACACGGAACAGAGCCCAGGCGCGTTCGGATGGGACGGAATGGCGCGTTGCCGCAGGTTTCGCCTCGACCAGGGCGAGCGATTGGATGGGCCACGCTGCTGCGGGTCGGCTGGTACTCGATCTGGTCGCACGCGCTGGCTGGGAGGCGGGAAGAGATCGCAGGCGGCGGCAACAGCAGGGCACGTCGCGATGACCGCAAGGCAGCACCCAGTCGCACGACGCGCAAACAGGACTTGGCTCCAGAGGGCGTTTGGTGCTAAGATGATGGATGATGAGCGCGGCGAGGTCCAGCCGCATCCAAGCGCCTGCGCAGTTCAGGGATTGCGGCCCTTTGACATGCCCGCTACGTCATGCGCGCAGGTGCCCGTCACTGCCCATAAATACTGCCTCCAGCCACTACCACCCGTCCACTCCCATCACAGCACTGCGTTACTTCGCTCGGCACAACTGCACCTCAGACACCACATTCCCGAGCCTCCAACTCCAAACCGCCATCATGCCTTTCACCGGAAGGTACGCGCTCCCTCCGCCCCCAGCGCCGTGTCGCAAAGCACTGCTTACTGACATGACTGCAGCGACATCATCAAGATCATCTTCGCCATCATCCTGCCCCCGCTCGGTGTCTTCCTTGAGCGCGGTTGCAATGCCGACTTCCTCATCAACATCCTGTTGACCATCCTGGGTTACATCCCCGGTATCATCCACGCGCTGTATGTCTCCGCCAATTGTTTTGAAACAACACGGCCGCTAATCTCGCCCCAAGGTACATTATCTTCAAGTTTTAGTCGCGTCGATGCAACAGAGCCTCACCACCTACTCGATACCCAATTTTCCTTTCTCTGGATGTTTCGGCACGCTGCGCGGCCAGCGCCTAACGGCATAATCATTCGGCGTTGTCAGATCCCTCCTGGCGTGGCGGATAATCTTGCATGGTAGTCGGTACGGCAGCTGCAGTTTGCAGCGCAATCCTCCTTACATAGTGATGATCCATTAATGACACTTTCTCCACACCGTAATCCTCTCCGCCTCGAATCGTCGCTCGTGAAAACCTGATTCAAAACCCTCGTTGACATTCCGCGATACCTCCGCTTTGGCGTGATCGAGCGATGCACTGTCGCTGCTAGTTGCGCATCCACTAGACCGGTCGGCCGCGCCGCGCGCTTTGCTTGACTCAGGACTGCCCAGGTATTCCGTGCTTTCCGTCTGCCGAACTTCCGAGCTCTCTACTTCTTGCCCGCGGATCCCGTCCTCTTGACCTGCCCGCGGGCACCGTGCCCTTACATGGACCGCTGGCCGACCAGAGAACATCTTCAGCTAGCAGAAATGCAGTGTCCAGGAGCCGCGCTAATGCAGTGCGACGGTCACATACTCATCCATTTGAAGTCTGCCCCAGCGCGCGTTCTTTGTTGTTTGGGGGTCGACACCCAATGCATTATTCTTTTTTGTCCCCCTTATTTCTTCTTCTTTGAGCAAGCCACAGCAACGTTCTAGTTGTCCGGCCACATTAACATGTCAGATTTAGAAACTGTTCGGCGGTCGCTTTTCCTTCGATTCCAACAGGACAGGAGTAATGGTCGGTGCACAGATACTACAAAGCCCTGGTCGCCAGCGCTTAACGACAGGCCAGTGGTCTCACCTTTCGCTCACTCACCGAATGCGCTGCTCTAAGCGCCCTCTTATTTGCGCCCTGAATCCCGGAATGCGGGGCCGAAGAAAGTGGCATGAACAGCGTCAATATCGGCTAGAGGGCGCGTAGGGGCGGTCTACGCAACACCCACGTTGTGTGCTAATTCTCCGGCGCCCCAAGCTGCTGATTCTTCTGAGAAACGTGCTTTCCTTAGAAATCCTGATAATGTCGGGCCCAGGTGGGAAAGGACCTGTGCGCGGGTTTGGGGGCGGTGACGTAGGTCGCAAACGTACATTGCGATGTTGGAGTTGGTGTGCACTGTTGGGCTTACGGCTTTTTAGACTTTGTCAGAGATGCGGCTGACTGTGTGATGATGAACGGTGGAAATGCGGCAGATTGACGAATGCTTGTGACAATCAAGCTTGGTCTTGCATGAGACGCGTTTCGGTATCAATTCCGTCGATGGGTAGTCACGGTTGCTGGGGCAATGCATTCGACAACCGTTCATCATTCATATTCGTTTATCAATGTCATGGCCGCTCTCAAGGCTGCAGATACAGAGGATACCAAAGAGCCGCTGGCCACGCTGCTGTAACAACCAGTGCTCTACGAATGACATGGATGTTTGAGAGCTTCGACCAATTCTCTACACGAGACAAGACATTCTGCCCAGTCCACACCCTGCCAAATTCAAGTCACCAGACGAAGGAGCTGGTCTTGGCCACCACGGAAGGCGTCGGCCTTGGCTAGCATGATCGGCGGAGGGAGCAGCACCAGACAGCCATCCCATTGCCAAGAAAGGGTCCTGTGGTCTGAGCGATGTTTGACCTTGAAGCGGGGTCGCAGAGAGCTCGCTGATTTGCGTAGAGACGTGAGGCTGCTGCATTGCATGCATCCCACTGCTCTGCTGACACGTTATCTATTACAATCACACGAGGCTGCAATTGCCCTGGTTCGCCAATACCCCGCGGTGTACGGATATTCCCAACGGTGGCTTGTGTCGATCAGAAGTCGGCGTTGCGGTCGAGGGTCGATGTGAAACTCGCGACACGGGAACATACATGTTCCAGCTCATACCAGCAGCATTCTCGAGGGAGCGGAATGTGTCTCGGCGGGAGCAGCGACGGAAACGAGTATTAATAGCATGTTACACGTGACCGGCGGAAAGACAGTGGCGGCGATCAGCGCTAGTCAACGGCAGGGCCCGCCCAGCAGCCCGCGTGTTTCGGCGTGGAGCTTCGCTACCGCTACCCACGTCACTTCCGCAGCTCGTACAAACCTTCCGCGAGTAGAGCGCGACCTGCGCCTTCTTCTCTCCCGTCCATGCCTTCCGCAACGCGCCCTGCCCATCTCCGGAGAGATGGCCCACCTGCACCATCTTCCACACCTCGGCCTCCCCACCACCGCAGCTAGCATTCACAGCAGCCATTTGTTTCCCACACACGCTAGCACCATGGCCTCTTTGCCTGACATCGCCGTCAAGTTCAGGGCTGCTGCGAACCGCTCCAGGCTGCCCGAGCCACTGCGTCTGTTCGCCTATGTCTTCGAAACTGATGCTAATGACCTGTCGTGGTACGACGAGGTGTACAACGTCATTACCTCCAGCGACCCGGACTACCTATCTGCGCAGCACTGGTTCGGGAGCACGGCCTTCATCAGAACCGTAAATCTGATCACCACCATGCGCCAGATGGAGCAGCCCACCGATACTGGTACACTTTAGCCTCTCCCCCAATGATGAACACCAATGCTGACTGCATAGTCGCCGAAGTACCGGTCAGAAAAATGATCATACACTGTCTCGAATGCAACAACCAGCTTGTCCGGCTTCACCCCAATACCGAGTTACAGTACCACCCCGCGCTGGCCCATTGGGTCAAGACTCTCCTTCTATGGGACCAGCCAGAGAAGCTCGATATGATTCCAGAGCAGAATTATAATGCCCAGCTGCTCCGGGTCGTTGTGCGCTACATCAAGCACATCATCCTTGAGATATCCCAATCGCCCCAGGATGCTCCCAACAAGATTCCCAGTCCGTCTTCGTTCCTCAAAGACTTCAAACAGAGTTCCCCGGAGCCCAAGTTCGACATCGGAAACTATATTGAGGTACTGGATAATGGGGGCATTCCCTGGCGCAACTGGTACAGGAACGACGCCGTGGATGATGGCATTGAGATAGGCAAACAGGGACGAGCGCACGGAACCAAATCCTACAAGTCGTCGCCCGAAAATGAACAGAAGACGATTTGGCAACGGCAAGAAGAGATCGAAGAGTGGTATGCCCCAACTATGGGGCCAGAGGCAATACCATCTCGTGAGACGGCGCCTGCTAATATCTCTAAGTCTGAAATCCACGCTGGGCCACGACAAAGCAACGAACGCCTAACTGCGGAAGAAATCATCGAGATATCACGCAAGGAGCCTGATCAAGCCCAGCAGATGCTTGTGAACCTGCCCATCGATCTGGCGTCCATGGAAATCATCAATGGTGTTCTTGCTTCGGGCCAGGCGAACTTGGAAAACCCGGTCATCGCCTGCAATTACATTCAACATGGCCTCCGCAAACTCGAAGACTCATCCAGCGACGGCAGCACCGGAACAAACGACTCCGAGGAGCCTTACTCGCCCTCTCTTGACCCCGAAGAAAGGAAACGAAAAGTGAAATTGCTAGTTTTATTCATCAGAAACCTTATACGACGAGGACTGGTGCCGGCTGACTCGCTCCAATACGACATTCAGGAAATCTGCGTTCGTTACGCGCCAATCAAAGAAGTCCGGGATTTGAAGCATTGGTTTCAGACGGGCGAAGACCTTTGATTTCTTGTTCATTCGCTGCGTTCACTGGGCACGGTTCTTTGCTCGACGATACCCCATTCTTCTCTAGGACTTTTTGTTTAGCAACATTGGGAGGTGTTTATCAGGCTTAGATCATCAGAAAATGGAGATACGTGCATTCATATTCGGACTTCCAAATCTCTGCCTCGGTTGTGCACACCTGCCGACACTCACCTTCCTAAGCCTGATCAAGCCGCAGGAAAGGCTGTCCCGCGTCGTTGGTTCTCGCAGTTTCCCAACCCCTTGTCCGACTCGCCTTTCTTTTCTTGTTTCAGCCAAAAAGTGCCTTCCTCGTGTCATAGGTATAGACGAGGTCCAGGTGCCAGTAATTGGGCGTGGTCGGTTTGGCAGCAAGCCACGCCTCATCGAGCGCCTTCACCACTTCGTCCGGCAAAGGGCCCTTCCCAAATTCTTTGAGATTTCCCTGCAGCTGTTCAAAGCTACTCACACCAATGATGACACCATCGTTACCACCATCTTTGATGTTCAGAGCTGAGTGATGGGTCAGCCAGCGGAAAGCTGTTTCAAGCATGGTCAAGTTGTGTTTCTTGACCACAGGCTCGATGATACGCAAAGCCTCCCAGGTCGCGTCCTTGAAATATCGGGCACGGTACATATTACCCATGCGACCAACAGAGTCGGAGAAGCGACCAGTCGTGGGCACGTCCGACGACTTGTACTTGCCGGAGAAAAGACCACCAGCGAGGGGATTATAAATGACGATATCCAGACCATATCTACGACAGGCAGGGATGAGCTCCGCTTCAATGGAGCGTGCTAGCAGGCGTCAATATCAGGCTTTACATATAGCGAAGAGAGGACTTACTGATAGCATTGTACATGGCCTGGTATATGGTTGGGCGCACCCATCCGTTGTACTTGCAGGTCATGACGACCTCGGCGACCTCAAAGGCCGTGAAGTTACTCAAGCCCAGCTGCACAAACTTGCCCTGCTTGTGCAGCTTGTCGACAGCCTCGAGGGTCTCGGCGAATGGCACGCTCCTGTCAGCTGCGTGCAGGTAGAAGATGTCGACGCAGTCAGCCTGCAGCTCGGCCAGACTCTTCTCCACGCTCTCGGTGATGCGTGCGGCCTGGTGAATACCAGCCTCGTGCGGGTAGCATTTGGTGGCCAGCGTCAGGCCGCGATCTTTCCAGTTGGCCGAAGCGGTGAAGCCTTCTTGCTTGCCACCAACGTAAGAGCGTGCAGTGTCGACTTCATTGTAGCCCTGTGACTGGAAATAATCAAGGACCTTGGTGTACTCGTCCAGCGAGGTGATGCGGGCACCTGAGGATTCATCAGGCCTGACGAGTCAGTGGGGTTGTTTTCTATTTATTTCTGTGACATCATCGGTGCGAGGGACACGTGGGGGAAACGGTGTCTTAGTGTGCGATGTCGTGCTCACCCAAAGGTCATCAGCCCTAGGATCACGCGCGGCGTGGGGCGGGTGCTGGCGACGAGAGGCATTGGTGCGGATGCTGGAGGGCTGGGGGGCTGGTAGGGCTCGATCGGCGCGGGTGAGAGATTGCCGAGACGGACGGCTGTGCAACCTCAGGGACGGAGCCCCAGGGCGCAGGCGGACGACGATTTATATACATGGCTCACTACTGCTGCGAAGGGTGGGCAAAGCGGAGCTGCTATCGCGCTCGTCATCGGCAGCGGGGAACATTTGCTGGAGTTATGCTAAGTCCGTGGAGATCGTCCTTGACTCGAAGCCACGAGCCCGGCGCCAGGCACCACGCACGCCATGCACCTGCGCGATACACGCCCCGGCGTCTGCCGCTGCTAAAAGACGCTTGCCCGCCGCCATCTGCCATGATTTCGAGGCGGTTTGGGTCAGTCGCGCTGCGCGCTGCCCGACCCGTGATCGGCGCGCGCGAGACAACAGGGCCAGCCTCGGGCGCGCTGCCAAGCCGCGCCGCCATTCGTGCATCGTGGCCAAGCGCAGGTCACGACTCCGTCACTCGATGCGCCTACTTTTGTCCCAAACCCTGATCATCCCCACCAAACACCGCATGGATGAATAACTCGTCAGCCCATTCCGCGCCGAACAAAGCCAGACCCGCGCCCTCCTCCTCTCTCCATCCCAACCGCCCGCTGCGCTCTCAACCCCATCAGCTCCCCCAAGACTCGTCTCCATCCTTGGGCTCGTCGCCCGTCGTCCTCTCACCACGGCAGCCTTCGCGATCCCCGTCGCCGTTCGTGTCTATTACCTCCGGGGCAGTCCATCGCCACCCTCCTCACGCCCATCACGGCGACGACGACAATAAGCAGCTGAACGAAGGGAGGGACCCTCCGTCAGCGGCTGCGCGAGACAGTGACCTCGGCTTTGAGGATTGGGAATTGGGAAACGGCGACGACGAGCATCACCGCCGCAGCAGCAGAGACTCGATCGCCGACGACGACGACGAAGACATGCCTTCCGACCTGCGTCCCCCCTTCCACCGCCCTACCGACGGCCGTTCTCACCAACCCTTGCTTGGCAACAAGCGGGACGACCGCCGCAGTTATGATTCGCCTCCTCTCCGTCCGCAGATGGGCGCCCGTCGCCGCACCTTCCACGAGCGCGACCCTGATCTCGAGGCTAAGACTGCCACCCGGAAGCGGTATACGTATGCTGCGGGCTTCCTGGTCTTGAGCTTAATCAGCTTCGCCGTGCAGACGGAGACGGCGGTCTACATCCAGCATCACTTGGGCTGGAACAAAGCATATTCAATGCTGTATGTACAGTGTACCCCGCAAAATCCAACCCCTTCTCCGCAACGACTCTCTGGGGAGAGCCAATGGCGCTAACTTTGGAATCCTTCCCTTGCAGATGGTTGACGCACGGTTCTTGGTCCCTGCTCTGGCCCACGCAACTCCTCATTCTCCGCATCCAGAAGTGGAATCAGCCCTGGCCGGCCTTCTGGCGCCGACATCTGCAGATTCTCCGCAGCACCGCGCAGATGGTCGAGCACGGCACTCTGCGCCCCACCGGCCGTCAGACGTCAAAGTCCCCTGTTCCGTACATGCTTAAGATGACCGCCATCGTGACGTGTGCGTTGACGGTTGCCGGCGGCAGCTGGTACGTGGCTGTGGACTTGACGACCGCAAGCGACTTGACGGCCATCTACAATTGCTCCGCCTTCTTTGCCTATGCTTTCAGTATCCCGCTGCTGCACGAGAAAGTGCGCGCCTCGAAGATTGTTGCTGTTGCCATTGCCATCGTAGGTGTGCTCGTCGTCGCCTATGGCGACGTCACTCCGGCAAAGCACGGTAACAAGTCGGGCGGTGGTGCCGGCGGTGGGAAGGCTCCTCAGCCTTCTGAAGCCAGCAACCGCGCTCTGGGCAACATCATCATCGGCATTGGCAGTGTCCTGTACGGCTTGTACGAGGTGCTCTACAAGAAGCTCGCCTGCCCCCCTGATGGCTGCAGCCCTGGCCGCGGCATGATCTTCGCAAACACTTTTGGTAGTTTGATCGGCTGCTTCACTCTGTTCATCCTGTGGATTCCCATTCCAATCTTGCATTTCACCGGCATTGAGAAGTTCGCTTTGCCTAGTGGTGAAGCTGCATGGATGCTGGCTATCAGTGTGCTGGCCAACGCAAGTAAGTCCTCACCATACTAAGCATGTTTTTTTTTTTTTTGGTCCAGGGCTGACTCAGAGTTCGAACAGCTTTCTCTGGCTCTTTCCTTGTCTTGATCAGTCTGACATCTCCCGTTTTGTCGTCCGTCGCCGCGCTCTTGACTATTTTCATCGTCGCCCTGATCGACCAGCTCCTCCCGCCGCCGCTGAACTCGCCGCTCAGCTTTGCCGCCGTCATCGGTGGCTGCCTGATCATTGGCGCTTTCCTCATGCTCTCTTACGACACCTACAAGGAGATGGATGAGGAGAGGAGGAAGAAGCTCGAAGAGGATGTCAGCGATTCGGATGTTGACAGCAGGATGGGCGACTAAACGTGCCCGGCCCGTCACTAATACGCTGTGCGGACAATTGCTTCTCTTTTGAAGATTTCTTTTTTTTTTGTTTTGGGGTTTATTAGATGGCCATGAGGCGGCCCTTTGATTTCTTTCGACGTCCTTTTCCGCATTGCAACTGCTTGCTTTTTTATCCGGCGTTGTTCGCTCTTCCGGTCCTTGTGCATAAGCATATCTTTTCCCTCTCTTCTCTGAATTCCTCCCTCAATTCTGCATTCTTCCTTTCGGTTCGAATCAAATCTTCAATTGCAATATTTTCAAGATACCGTCGTATATATCGACGACGGCGGGTCACGATGGAACGAATATGGAACGAACTGGCCAAGGACAATCAACTATATGGCGTCAAGAAGGGAAAGGGAACGCGAGAGCGCCGGCAGTACTTTGATATTCACGCAAGTATGTTTTCTTTTTTTACTTTTCCGTTTTTTTGGGTTACATAAGAAGACGGGAAATGAGGAGCAAGCACTCTCCTCGAATTTTTCTGCATTTCCACCTTGTCAGCTTGAGGGGCTTGAGGTGGGCGGCGTTTCGTGTGATTTCCTGATGCCTTGGCTTGGATTGGTTAGGTTAGTGTAGGGTAGGATGGATATTAGTATCGGATTTGTTTTTTCTCTTGCTGCTCAAACTTGAAGCTGTTGCAAAGCTTCTTAGGCTAGTGGATGTTCGATCTACCGCGCTAGGTGAGCTAATTTAGACTTTTGGATACATCCTCATGACACAGATTTGGATTCAATCATGTTCGATAGTATGGAAATCGCTAGTGCCCATGCGTATAAACGGGTGTGTGGTCGACGGTGAACTTAGTGGAAGGAGCAGGGGCCTGAAAGATATCAGTGTGAAAAGCTAAATGGTGTGGATGGTGATGAAGATCATGACTGTTGCTCGTCATGGTATTTAAGTAAAGCGAAAGTGGCATAAGAAATCAGCAACCAGAAAGGCAAATATCGGGCTCACCTAGGGGAGATTGGCTATGGCGAATGTTGATCAAGAGCCTGTTTCCATAGTGGTGGTAGTGACATTCCAAATAAGAAAAATATCAGAAAATCAATGCGTTAGAACACCGCTTCCAGACATCCAGGAGCATATCGTCTGGTTATTCCAGCCAGAATAGGCAATGTATGCCACGGCCACTCCTGCCACTCTTCATTAAGACTATCTCGTCATCTTCTTAATCACCCTTGGGTTCCGTAGCAGCTCGTGAGTTCAGAGGCCGACAATCGTAATGCCGCTAAGCAACAATCCGTAGAGAGCAATTTACCCTAACGAGTCGTGCCTTACCATTTGGCATTGTGCGCTCTCTTCCTCTTGCAATTCGCGAACAGGGTATCAATGCCGCCGCAATTTGCACAGCGGTCCGTCTCTTCCATGCCCGAAGCGAGCCATCTCACTTGGTCCTCTAATCCTTGGATCCTTGCAATTTTGACATGCCGGTGCCAGTTCCATTCAACCCACACTGCCCTTCACTGGCATCAGCCCTTGCGCGCCATCTACACTCTCTTTACCCTCTTTTAACACCGTATCCACGTCCAGCTCTTCCATCACGCCCAGTACGACACCCAGACTATCGAAGAAGCCGTTCACAGCCACGCGCAGCATCCGGTTTGTCGTAGCGGAGTAGTGCACATCGAGAACGTTCGGGGTATCTGGCGAGACCGAAAGCGTGCGCTTAACAAGCGAAGACAATTCTTCGTCAACGGCGAGGGCGCGCAGGGCGTTGGTGGCGTGAGTGGGCGACGGGAAAGGAATGTTGAGGGTACTGAATCGCAATGCATTAGCTGCTGCTGATCCAGCCGCAAGAATGGTAGCGTGCAGAGAGAGAATGCTTAAAGTGAGCACATACAGAGTGCAGGGAAAGGCGGCGGATTCCGCGGAACTAGCCATGGTGTAGTTTGCGGTCGGGTGGGTTTTGCTTCGCGAGGTTCCGTTCAAGCGTGCGCGTCGTGGTGATAGACCCGAGGTCTGCAGGGCGGACGGGGATGCGGCGGGGCCACGAGTCTCGGCGGGCGGCGCGTGTTGCGGCTCTATCGTGCAAAGGGGCCTGTCTGTGTGCTGCAGGAGAGGCTGGCCTGTGATGAGAAGAAAGGTTGTCAAGCCCCGCGTCATTTCCCGATGCGGGCTAGTCGGGGCCGCTTGCTTCCCCGCGTCTGGGCTTGCCGCGGGGTGATGTCATTAAAGCATCAACGACCAGTGATCAGACGGCAGCAGTAGCGCAACAGAGCATGTGCCGGGCCAGGCGCAATGGCAGATGATGGTCTAATGCAAGAATCGCTGGGAAGGGAGGCCAGCCGTCATATACGTACACATGTCGTCCCACGGCTCCACTTAGTACTTCAGCCCGAGTGTCGTCCATACATCTGCCTGCCGTTTCCAATTCACACTCTCTCCCTCTCATCGACCTCTTTCATCGCGTGCAGTCTCCTGTTTCGCGCTTTCACCTTTCCGCCTCCGCTTCACTGCTCCTACATACACACACAAACATGGCGTCCCCGTCTCCTTCAGAGTTCCTGACTTTCTACCGCCGCCTTACGACGCACCCAGCGTTGCGCCGCGGCGTCGTTGCTAGCGTCAACCAAACAAGCCGGCCGCTCACCACCTCGATTCCGCGCTACGGCTACGGCAAGCCCGAGAACAAGGCCTTCCCGGACGAGCAGCACACGACCCAAAAGACAGACAGGGCCGACGTTCAGAACGACAGCTCGCACGCAGGGAAGGAGTAAGTGGATCCTTGCGCCAGTAAGCCAGCGTTAGTTGATTTTCATTTTTTGCCGTGTCCCATTCCTGCATCATCCCGTAGTGCCCTCTATCGCTCTGGCTGTTGAGCTCTCAACACTTCAGCCGAACTTGCGGCAAGGCTGACCTGACCCAACAGAGCCCACGCCTCTGGCACTGGCGGTATCGCCTCTAGTCGTAGAGACGAACGTGCAAATACTGCTCGCGCGAAGAAGGAGTTTCCTGAAGCACCCGACGTCATCATCGGCATGCAGGATGAACGCGGTGCGAAAGGTCACTGATTCAACAGATCGACCTTTGTATCACTTGTAATCATATGGATTTGGGTTCTGTCGCTTGCACACAACTGCCACTTTCAGTGGCAGGGTCAGCCCGATGGCTGGCATAGTGCCTTTTGAAAAGGCAGTGCGTTCGCTTCGGCGAGTGTCCGAGGATAAGGTTCTAGGGAACGAGGAAGGAAATGACCTCGGTGGTCATTCTGTCACTATTGCATGATGGGGCGTTGAGGTATCTGTACGGCATTCGCCTGCAATTACAGGCATCTAACTCAATATCATACGAAAGCTTAACCTTATTGCATTTTCCACTGATAACGTCGTGTGTAGCTGGGGATTTGAGGGTTATCATGACGCCCGCGAGACTACGTGCAGCGGACTGACGGTTATTTCAAGATAGAGGTACTGCGGAGAAACGCTCAATGTTGGGTGATGAGCCTTGGGTGAAGGACGACAGCTGGTATGAATTTTTATTTCATGGCCTCTCTCAATGTTAACAGACAGTTCATCCCTCTGATGTCTCAACCAGAGCCCTGTGTCATACTGAAAATTCTGCATTTCAAAATTCGCCACGATCAGGTGTCACATGTACAAGGCTGACGGTCACGAGCCTGTTATGGTAAGGCAAACAGGCACCAATATCCAGCAGGACTCTCGATGTTGAGAACCGACTATGCCGAGGTAAACTCGCTCGAGCCAGAGATGCGTTTGGGTATATTGTCGCTGGTCCTCACTCCACTAAAATCTCCTCTTCGTCGATTTCACTGGATTCCTCGTCACTTTCTTCCCAATCGCTGCCGCGCAGCGGAGCAAAATAGTCCTGTGTTGGCTCATCCGGATGTGCCTGGTTCCAGTCTCGTGGATAAATGAGCGGAGGTTGACCACCGTTGATACAGTAGTCCATAATTGACCTTTCGTAAGCACCACCTTCCCAAAACTCGAACAAGCCAGCGCCGCCGTTCTCCTCACACGTGGAGTCCCAAAGAGATTCTACGTAGATATGCTCCAATTTGAGTATGTGAGGAATTTGCTCGATGATAGATGCCCACGAGCCATGCGCTCTTGATAAAGCCATATCCACGAGGGAAAGGCGCTTGAGTGTCGCAGAGTGGCGCTTGAGAAGGTCAACCAAAAGATTTTCCCTAGTCGTGAAGCTTGCACGAAGGGTATGCAAAGCCGGCCAATGTATATCCCCCAGAATTTGGAGTGGATCATCCCAGCGGTCGTCCTCCCGGTCTTTGGTTTCTTCGCTGTATCCGAAATGAAGTTTTTCCAGCATCTTGGCTTCCTGCAAGAAGGCTCGCATGCCACTTCCTATCCAATCTCTCCGGTCCCAGAAATGATCGAACGATATAAGAAGCTCGAGGTGCGTCAGATTGCGAAAAGCACATCTCATTTCGTAGATGCGACCGTCGATTTCAAGGCCTCCAAGCTCGTCTGGCCACAGACTTTGGTGGACGATCGGTAGTCGTGTTGCCTGGCACCAGAATACATTATTGCTGGTGGAGAACTTTAGTGACTTGACTGGTTTGCAGCTTCTTTCACACAGCGCTTTGAGCAGGTGAGTTATCTGCTGCGCTCCGTCCAGGCTCACGCCAAGAGAAGCCTCCTCATTCGAGTCAATAAACTTCCAATCATCGGGCCCTTGCAGAATGCGCGGCAGCAGTCTTCCCCAGACTGGGCCGTTATTCTTCGGCGTCCCCATCTCCTGCGTCGAGACCTCCGCCATTTCCAGATTCGGCAAGTTGCAGATTGCTCGTCGGAGTATCAGAGTCCGCTCCTCGTCCCACTCCTGCTGCTCCTCCCAGATGCGCTGGTATTCTTTGAAGTAGGCGTCCAGATCTAGTTCCGGGTCTACTTTCGGCAGCTTTGTCCAGATTGCGAGCGCCGCGCTCTTCGCCTCACGATACCTCATGTCGCCCGAGGGCAGCACCGGCAGCCCCTTTTCAAAGCAATACATCTGGTAGAACAGACTGAACGGCGGTCGCATGTCTATGCGTTCGGCGTACTCTTCTCTGTTTTCAAAGTACGGCAGCAGCTCTCCGTGGTAGGTCAGCTTCCTAACCATCTTGCGGAAGTCGGAGTGCGCAGCGATGCTGCAGATTTTCTGCAGGCTCTCCATGAACATGCCAATGTGCACATGTTCGAAGACGCGAGGGGTAGTCAGACGGGCAAGCACTTTGCAGGTCCTACGCAGTCTCTTCAACGAGACCAAGTCGCACTCGGCGACAATCAGGTCGAGGAGCTCCTCGGGAAGTCCGTCCATTCCGGGGAAACCGTTGTAGGGAACAAGGAGCTCGGCGTTCGGGACGCTCAATTGGCTGGCGGAGGGGTCAGGTTGAGGCTTGTGTGGGACAGCGAGCAGGCGGTTACCGTTTCGGGGCTCGCCTGGAGCGTTACGTCATCCGAAATGAAATCACGTGCGGACACGAGCCGCGTGGAAATTCGCTGGCGCTCAGGGACAGGAACCAGCACAGCCTGTTTCACGCAGGCTCCACCTCGCAAGTCATGTCAGGGCTGGGCGGCACCGCCTGCGATCAAACGTCTCCGTCTCATCCGCAGCGGGCGGCAAGCGGGAGCGGGTGTTCCGTTGGCCCTGCATGCGCGCGGGTCCAGTTGAGGTGGCAGAATATTCCCCACTGCGGCGGCTGAGGATGCCCTGAGGCGGTGCGCGTGGCTGGCCATTGGCAGTCTAGATCGGCGGTGAGATCGCGCGTGCAGACCCATGTCAAGCTGGGCCGGCTCGCCGATCGACTCCGCAATCAGCTCCCCGAGCTCTTCCAAGGCACTCAGGGCCACCTTAAGTACCTGACGATCCTCCTTGCTCTGTCCCCTCTCTGTAGAGCCATTGTTCCCCGTCCATTCATTTTCCACGTGCCATAACCACTATCTGCACCAGCACCATGGCGTCCGGATGTTCCTACATGGGTAGTCGCCGTACGTCCCGCATTCTTCCCTTGCGCGCCCACCACCAGCCCCGCTGATCGCACAATTCGTAGCATTCCACCATGAGTCGCACGAGCGCACCAAAGACATCGAGGAGGAGTACGACCGTCTGCGCGAGTTGGCGCGCAACGAGCGCTCGAAGCGCCAGGACTGCTTCGACCGTGCCCACGAAGCCTACGAGTCCGGCGACGGCGCAAAGGCGCACGAGCTGTCCGAGGCGGGCAAGCGCCACGCCGCTAAGATGGATGAGTACAACAGGCAGGCTTCCGAGTTCATCTTCCGTGAGAACAACGCCGAGGACCGCGTCGCCGGCGACGAGATCGACCTGCACGGACAGTTCGTCGAGGAGGCCGAGGACATCTTGGAGGAGCGCATCCGTTACGCGCAGAAGCACGGCCAGACGCACCTGCACGTCATTGTCGGCAAGGGTAACCACTCCACCGGCCACGTCCAGAAGCTCAAGCCCCGCTGTGAGCAAGTCTGCCGCGATCTAGGTCTCCAGTTCCGTACCGAGGAAAATGCCGGCCGCATCTACGTCGACTTGACTGGTGGTGAAGCCCATCTGCCCTCGCATCTGGGCGGCGGTGGCCAGCGTCCGGCCAGCCAGTTCCCCATCGCTACCCACAACCGCCCGGCCTGGCAGCAACCCGCGCCCGTCAAGCACGAACAGCCCGTCCAGCACGAGCAGCCGCATCATCAGAACGGCCACGCCGAGAAGCCCCACCATGCCACCGAAGGCCACTCGTACGCCGATGCCGTTTCCGGCGAACCGCACGCCGAGCACAGCGCCCCGCACGCCGCCCAGCCCGGCGCCCAACAGCAAGAGCCCCAGCAGACAGGTAATCACAAGCCGCAATACAGCAGCCACTACCAGGAGCCGCAGCAAAATCAGAACGACGATGTTGATGAAATCTTCAGGAAAGGGAAAAAAGTTCTCCGGGTTTTCAAAAGCTGTTGCGTGGTTATGTAAGAGGTCTTGGAAGCCGCTCCGCAAGGCGCTGCCCAAGAAACTCCCATTCCACAAGAAGCAAAAGAAGTCCTACGCCGATGCTGCCGGTGCGGCGTAATCGTCTCTCCGATCGTTGCGTTTCGCGTTGCGTTGCGTTTACCGTTCACCGCCGTTCTTCGTCGTCTCGTTTCCGCTCGTCCCATCGCCGTTGTTGTCGTCCGTTTGTCCTTGTAAATACTGTATCCTGTGATACCCGTTGTTTGTGTTTTGGGTAAGTTTTTGGCTTCATGATTCCAGTCCTACTCCTGCTGATCTTTTGGTCTTGTTTTGGAGATGGGCGAGATTTGGATTTGACGAAATGAGGTATATGTGTGTTGGAAATGGTAAACGCAACCTCACGATATACGAATAAAATTCGTGTATGTGAAGACGCTTATCTGCGTGTCACTCGAGTAAGAGTGTGGTGTCTCCGGACACAAGACATCTGTGTAACAGTAAATGTTGAGGGAATTCAGGTTATTGGAGTCGGGGGGAATAGAAGGAAGGACTGGGAAAGGAATCGCATTGACAGAAACAATCGAGAATCGCAAGATTCCTACTAATGTGTTTGTGGTGAGTGCTTATCGCTGCTGATGCGGTGATGGTGTGATTCTGAAATACAGTCAAATGTTGAGACGTGTGAGAGCCTTGCGGATTAGAGTCTATATTGGCGGCAGAGTGCTCCAAGATTGTATGGAGGTAGTTAAAGTGCGTGATGAAGAAACTGGATAGATGTCGTAAGCAAGGTTGGGATGTCTCGACGCCGAACGCCTAGGCTCGCAACAGAGAGGAGAGAGTGTGTATCTGCTATCTAACTGCCTTCCGAGGAGAGGAAAGCACTCAGAGGGCCAAATGCCAAGACGCTAAAGCACAGGCCGGTCGAGCGAAAAGTGGTTGCCGCGGCGCTCCGCGCAGCGCGTCAAGGCGCATTGTTTTCCAGGTCGAGCTCCGGAGCTGTCGCAACTCCACTACTACCCACCACCCCCTCCATGGACATTTAGACGCGCGCATTCCTGGCGCGCACTCCGGCGGAAATGGCTGCAACAACTGGCGACTCCGTCCTTTTCCCGCCTTTGGACAAATGCCTGAGCGGAGAGCAACAGCTGCTGTACGTTCTGCCGACCCTGTACGCCGTGCCATCGCACCTACTGATCTCCTCCACAGCTCATGGCAAGACGCCTTCGTTGCCCTACGTAGCTCCAAAGCCGGTCGGGAGGGTGAAACCCTGAGCGCTTTCCTCTCCGACACCACCAATGTCGCCGTCCTCAGCAAACCATTCCAGCCTTTCCAGCCGCCGAACGCCCAATCCAAGTCCACTTTTGAGACCAAGACCGCCGCCATCCATGTTACGCCCTCCGATAACGACCAGTACAATATCGATGAGATCAAAGAGGACACCAAGTGGCTGTCAGCTAAGGCGAACATTGATGAGGTTTCGGCGTTGAGGATAGTGCTGCTGGAATGGCAAGCCCGGCCTTGCACCCAGCTGCTAGCTGGATTCACTGAGGAGGAGACGCTCAGCGTTCAGGATGCTGCAGGCGGTGCAAACCTAGGGTCTTCTACTTTCCTGCCTAAATCAACCATTCTCGCCGCAACGGGCAGCGGGATGGGCCAGAATTTCGTCGCTTTTCACTCGAAGGAGCGAAGGCAATTGCGGATAATGGAAACCTATCTGACCGAGCGGGTACACATCTTGAAGATTAGCGATTTGCTGGCACGGGTTGGCGCAGCTGCTGCACACGCGAGCAGCTCAACCAGCAATACGAGACCTAACGCAAATGCCCCGGCCTGGATTGAGGAGCTAGGGAAGAGAATTTTCTCTTCACAAACAACTGGGTTTATCAAGGAGGGCACCCAAGCCCTACAATCGCGCTTCCAGAACATTGACAATGGCAGCGGCTGGTACAAGGATGTTCCCGAAGGCAACGAGGAGGCTGAAGAGATGTGGGGACAGTCACAACTTGCCGAAGCTATCGTCATCCTCCAGCTCATCTTCACATACGTGGACAGCACCCCGAACCTTTTCTCCTCCGACGTTGTTGTGGATTGGTTTGAGGCTATGGCTAGTTGCCAATTCTGCAGGAATATTCAGCCGCCTTCTCAGAGCCAGCAAGCTCTAGGTTCGACCGTGCAGCTTCTCATCGCCATGGTCTCCTTGGCGGTGATCAATGTGCGGGGTCTGCTGAAGTTCATCGAAACGGAAGGCGTGAATGTTACTCCTACCGATGGGGCTGATGGTGGAGCTTACGTCAAGAACAAGTTCTGTGTCGAAAGGCTCACCACAATTTTCCTGGAACTTTGCGGATACGGTCCTACTCCCGCGAGTCCTGCATTGTTTGCCTGGGCAGTCTTCAGTCTTACCGTCAAGGGCAATAGCGATACTCTCAGTCATGAAAGGGAAACTCAAATCACGCAAGGCTCCCCAGACGTTGATTTGACTATCGTAGAGAAACTCAACGAGACGATCAGGGGAGTCACTATCAACGAAGAGGAGGAAGACGATACTTCCACATTACTGATCAAGGCTTCTGTTATCGGTGCAAAGATTTACGAGCTTCTGCCGGAGGTCGCTATCAACCTGGCCAGCACTTTTAGCGACATAAACTTCCAAGATAACCTTGCGGCTAGCTCTGGCCATGAATTGGAAGCCCGTATGCGCCTCCAGTTGCTCTGGCTCATCCGCGAAGGCTCTTTCACGGTGGAATACAGCCCTGAGCTCATCATGAGCTTCCTCACGGTGCTCAGTGGCAGTCAGACGTACTGGACGCTTGCAGAACAATCTCCGAAGAAGATCCCCGACCCGGTTTTGGAGACATTCGTCGCCGAGGGTGGAATGGGCATTCTAGACCAGGCCAAGTTCCGTTATCCCTACGAATCGGTCCCCCTCTTGCAGTTTGCCAAGACATTGTGCTTGAGAGTGGAAACGGACGACGAGGGAGAGCTTGTTACCGCCAAGTGGTTGCAAGAAAAAGCTCAATTCACGCAAGTCATCCCGCCAGGCTTCGAGGACTACGTGCCCACCCGCGAAGACGAGGTTCCCTCTGTCCAATTAAAGGAAGACTTGAGCCTCTTTTGGAATCGAAAAGACACGAAGCGCCCTATTGCGGAAGAAGAAGCCAATGGAAACGAAATCATTCCTCTTGACGAGATGCAAGCAGATGAGGTTCACTTCATTCCTCTTGGAACTGAAGGCATAGCGCTCAACCCAGATTCCAAGCCTCTTGTGATAGCGTGGATGCATAAGCATTCGGCCCTACGCTATTTGGCTGCATACTTGTCGACGTTTGTGGTAGGCAGCGAAACGATCAACACCTCAACTCTACAGCCGATCGGCATTGAAACAGCTACTGAATATATCGGTCTGCTTGCAATGCTTATTGCTGCCGCCGGGAAGGCCGCCTCCGCGAGGGATTCAGACGCACGGAAAGACGCACAGTGGATCTTGGAAGATGCCAGCGATGGACTTGGACGCAACCAAGATATCATCAGTTTGGTGTTCGACATTTTCGAGCAAGAGCTGGAGAGGCTGCGAGAGAGACCCAACAACGAAGGATCGCTTGAGCTTCTGGTCAACTGTCTGCACTTCATTCATGCGCTCGTCGAGGTGTTCCCCAACAGGGTCTGGCCCTTCTTCACAAGGAGTAAGCTGCTGGATCTGGAAGGCATTGGCGGCAGCCTCGTGGAGATTGTCTCCGGGACTGAAATGGTGATTGGTCGCTACGACTTCCTTCTGGCCTGCGCTCACCTATTCAAAGCTCTGCTCAACGACTCGATCAAGAATGTCGTGTCTAGAAAGCAGAGCCAAAAGGCGCTTGTGAGGTTCTCGTCTCTTCCCGCCTCTGGGGCTGGATCTCCCGATAAGATCACAAGCAAGGTCTTACTCAGCTTCACCAAGACTTTCACTGGCGTTTTCGAGAGCAGTCCTAGCTGGCGTTTCGGAGCTATCGACCAGAAGCTTGAACTCAACCGTTTAACGATGGAGGTCTTCTCCGACATTTTGCGTACCGTTCATGGCTATGACGACGAAGCGACGAGCCCGAGTGAAAAACTAAGCTCCGTCATTTCGCCTTCAGCTGACTACCTCCTGGACGCATTCTGCTCAGATTCGACAAATGACATTTCGACTCACGCAATCCTCAACATCTTCTTCACAGGGACAAAGCCTCTTCCCATTACTACGCCTATCCGTGTTGACAATCTGTGGAGATTACAGACCGACGCGGCTATTACCTTTGCCACAACCATTCTTCAGAGTGGCGTTCTGCTCGAGCGTCCGACATCTTATTTGGAGCACCAACTTTTTAAGGCTGCTCCACTACTTGCCCGACTGTCAATCGCACACGAAAGCTTCAAGCCATCCACTATGACCCTTCTTGAAATTTTGGTCAAGAGCGCCGCACGAGGGGAGAAGGAACCCCCTTCGTTACTCGGACACCTGGGTCCTGAGACTGCCAAAGCCTTCCTTAGCATGATTTCAACCATTAGCGGAGCCTTGAAGGATACCACAGTCGAGGTCAGCATCTGGAGATTCTTGTCTTCGGTGGTGAGCAGCAAACAACAATGGCTTTCGATCTATCTCCTCACTGGCAACACACCACGAGATTCGCTCAAGAAGAAAGAGGATAAGGTGACTGGCAAGCCTCGTGGCAAGCCTGTTCTAACGTCAGCGCTGGATCAGCTATGCGAGATCAAGTCATTGGACCCTCGGAGAGCTGTTGCTATGTTGGAGTTCATCTCTCTGGCGCAAAATCACTGGCCGTGGGCTGTTACCAAAATGCACTCCCACAAGAACTTCCTGGAGAGCATCATGGATTTCATCCGAACTTTGCAACCGGTGGCAGCCAGCGCGCCTCTAAACACGGTTGAGACACAGTCTATCAAGATCCAGATGGCATCGTTAGTCGCGGATATTGGCGCTATGTGCCTTCACTACGCACGACAACTGGGCGACATGCGTCCTGCACAGCACGTCATTGCTAAGCTCGACTTCCTCCAAAAGCACGGTGTCGATCCGCCGGCATACAACCAATCATTACACAGCAACCTAAAGAAGAACGTTGAAAGCAAATTTCCCGCTGTTAAGCTCTCGAATTTCAAGAGGACGATTCTCACGCGGTCCGAGTTTGGCCGCGATTACTTCTACGACCTCCAGTACGCGTCTGAGGTTCTTGGCTTCGACCAGACGTGGGTTGGCTTGAGGAAGGACCATGGCTTTGTGGATGAGTTCCAGAGGGCCAATGTCAACTTGTCTTTGGTGGAGGCACAGATAATGCTTCTTAAGAGCTGGAAGCTGCTTGCAATTGAACTCAGCTCAATTGCTAATAAGGACCACCGCCTTGAGGAGATTCTTTCCCAAGTCGTCCGGCAATGCCTGAAGGCAAATCAGACGTCAAATGGATCGCAAGCGCTGTTTGAGCGGTTGGTGCACGTGCGGGCAGACTTTGCATTCGTTTTAATGCAAAAGCTCATCGCAGCTGGGTGTACGAGCGATCACATCAAAGCTCTGTTCAGACTCTGCTGGGACACCATCCGCATGTCTGGCGTCGACTTCGAGATCGCTTTCATGGGAGACAATGCCGACTACTACAGGACACTTCTCAGGATACTGTTCCTGACTCTGCAGCCTCACATGAATGCTCAGCAGAAGGAGGAGCCTGGCATCCAGAAAAACATCCCGAAGATCGCATCAGAGCTCATGGAGATACTAGAAAAGGTCGTCGCTACCGGACTCCGATCTCTGGCGAACCAGGTGCACGAGGACCAAGAGAGCTGCTCGCCTGCGGACTTCGTGCTCATCAGCGCCCTGCTATCGGCTATCCTGCGCGTACCTGGAATGCAGGTCATGGCAGGCGAGATCACGCTGCTGTTCTCGGCGGCCAACACGGTGCGGCACGCGACGGCGCTGTTCACCTGGGCGGACCAACTGACGGTCGACGGCGGCGACCCCGTCTACGGCGAACTCAGCATCCTCTTCCTGCTCGAGCTGTCAAGCATCCTGCCCATGGCCGAGGTGCTCGCCGTCGAGGGCGTGCTGGCGCGCCTCAGCACGGCCAACCTGGTCAACTACTACCGCAAGCCGCGCGGCATGGGGCCCTTCGACAACCCGCCGCGCCTCTTCTCCATCTGGACGCGGGGCATCCTGCCGCTGTGCCTCAACCTGCTCGACGCCGTGGGCGCGCCCGTAGCGGCCGAGGTGGCGGCCTTCCTCAACCAGTTCCCGGAGCAGCTGGCGCGCGCATCCGCCGCACTCAACCCGCGCGGCGGCGCGCCCAACCCGCAGAGCATGAAGGACGTGGCCGGCGCCGTCACGCTGGGCGCGGCGGCCGAGGCGCACAGCCTCGCGCTGCTGAGCGTCGTGCTCGACCGCTTCCGCTTCGCCGACCCGGGCGGCGCCGCCGCCAACGCCATCATCAACCCGGCCGAGATCATGCCGCTCGACTGGGACCGCGCCGGCGTGAAAGAAGACGTCGAGGGCTGGCTGCAGGGCCGCAGGGGCCTGCGCGACCGCGTCGTCCCTACCAACGAGCGCGAGCTCGAGCTCGTCAAGCAGAAGGCCAGCGGCACCGCTGCCGGCGCGGCTGCCACGGCGGATAACAAGTTGGAGGAGAGGATCGTGGTCGAGTTGCTGGGCGCGTTGGAGTGTCTGGGTGAGGGGGCCGCCGCTATAACGGCGGGGACGGCGGCGGCGGCGGCTGCTGCGGGCGGTACTGGTGGTGGCGGTGGTGGTTCTGTTGCTTGATCGGGGGAAAAGAGATAAAGGGAGAGAGGGAGGGAGGCCAGGGAGAGAGAAGGAAATATGGAAACGAATTTTTTCCTTGAAGATGAGGGGAGGGTTTTGGACTAATTTCTACCCCGAGTCTACCTTTCACAATGTCATGTAGGGAGTTTCAATTGGTTGGGATGTGTCATGCTTCTTCTCTTTTCCGTTTGTGTGTCTCTGCAGTGAAGCGTATGCATGATCTTGGTTGTGGTCTTGGCGGAGAGAACCATATAAAAAGAGCGTTAGGGAATACATGATATTGTAGATATTGGAACTGTGTGGTGTGCTGATGGTACGTCGTCTTTGTGGCTGGAAGGTAATCAACTGCCTCTCGGCTCATCTTCATCCCGCCCATCTCTTCTTCCTTTGCTCATTTTCCCGTTCTCCGTTCCAGTCTGACACAGAGAACTGCCTAGAATATTTATCAGCATCCAACTTACTAATAGAAGAACGGCAGTGGTGGCAAGGAAGCCTGGGAGGATAGAAGGCGAAGGTAGGTTATGCAGCGTATAACGCGGTTCTCAAGAAAAGAAGGCAGCTAGCTTACGCAGGCATCTACTCGAAATTGTTTGACTAAGGCCAAGGCAACAACTCGTCACCAGCTGATGACTGCTCCACCGCGATCCGGCCGAAGGGACGACGATTATAATCACCGAGGGCGTTGACTCAACTAGCTCACCGAAAGCGGCGTCGGTAAGTTGCAGTAGCATGTAGCTTAGCTATCACAACGGCTCCGCCGGGAGCTTACGACGCTACTGTCCATCCCATTTTTACTTTTTTCTACTCTGTTCGGCAAATGTGTGTGGGTGTGACGTGAAGAGACCGGCAGCACATGCAGCTGACCACCCCTTCACCCTTCGCCCACCAACCCAAGACGGGACAAATTTATCCACAATTATCCGCGATTGCTTTGCCACTAATCTCCCTCGCTCGTCCAATCACAGTCGCCAAGCCACGAATAGTAGACGACCTATGGTCGACACGTGGGGGCCAGGTAAGCCGGCCCCCAATTGGCACGCAGCAGTCGTCCTGCCGTCCGCATCTTGCCCCGCCCTGTACGCCGCAGTGCGAGCGGCCCCATTCGTCAGCCTGCCTGATGTACGCCGTTCTTTCTCCCCCACGAAAATGGATGTCTCCCCCGCATTACGAGGCAGAAATCTCAGGCCCGGGCCCTCTGCCTAAGGCGTCTTCTTGTGCGAGGTGGGACGAAGAGGCGGAGTTTTTTTCTGCACAACGATAAGGGAAAATCAAAAGCCACACCCGCGGAGAATATGGAAACGGAAAGTGCAGACTGGGCTGATGAAGGAGGAGGCGGCGTTGGCTGCGGATCCGCGGCTGGGTCATGTGTGTATCACGCTGAGCTTTTTTCCTTTCCGCCTTCTTGCATGTTGCTTTGCGAAGTGGAGGGGGGCCGGAATCCTCAACGCTCGGAAGATTATGTGCAGGTTCCGCCGCGCCTATCGTTGTGATAAGGAGACAAGGATGTTTGGTCCTTTGGTTAGTTATTACGGCGGCCATGAGATTTTGGCTGAAGGATTTGTTTGGTAGCCCTCATGATCCATTGCGGCCACCGACTCTTAGACCAGGTGGTCGCTGCGCCGCAATCCTTCGCGATGATCGGTTGAAGTTTCCGTGCGGACGTGCGGCGGAAGGATTGCAAATCACTTGCAGAGTGCATGAGTCGGCGTGAATTGCGTATGATGACGTACAGGTGCCATTGACGCTCGGATGGACCAACATAGCTTCTGCGGATCTGATTGAGAAGGTTTCTACGTAGCGATGGCTCCTCGTATCGGAGAGAAAGACAGTCCTAGCGTGAAAGAACGGCAGGTATGGACGCATCTGAGTGCATCTAAATATCTTGACACTGGTGGAATGGTCTTGGATATCTTATCCAGCCACGATGATCTACTAGATGGTGCCTGTTAGTGAAACGGTCGCAGGTCGACAGTAAGCCAGAGATAGGCGCTAGTGTCGTCTCCTCCGAGCAGAGACTGTGGAGGACGCTAGACAAATGGTCAAAGCTGTCAAACAAGCGACGAACGATTGGCACACGGACCGAACCGTTGTACTACCCAATGCGGAAAATCGCGATAGCCAAGTATAAGAAATCGGCTAGGCAAACAACCCGTTTGCAGTTCGCATATGGTGCCACAATTCAGGCGTGGTGATAATCAAGGCTTACCGCCCACATGCTAACGTCTTGAGAAGCGGCCTTATCTTCCTTGCATTTAGAATGGATCTTGAGGTAGCATGCTAAGTTGCGGCTGTGTCGCCTTGACCGTGGTTTCGACATTAGGGAGTGCTGAAGGACGCTCAGTGGCGGACGAGAAGGCTGAACACACGAAAACGGAAGGTTTTGCGTGAAGCGGATCATGACCGATTCGTTGCGCCATTGGCGGGAGCCTTGAGCCAATCCCTTTGGTCTAGGGATGTGGACCGGCGATGGTTCCTTTTAGGGATAAATGCATGCTCTCCAGAATGAGACGGGTCGTGACTCGCTTTGATGATGTTAGTGACTGATTGAGGAAAGATATTGCGCGAGCGTCGAAGAGGCCAGGCTGGAAGCATGGCGAGCGCTGGAGCAGGGGCGAGAAGGCTGGCTGGAGGTGGAGCTGCATTGCGCTCGCATCCCTGGCGGAGAGGTCGGAAGCACAGGGCGTAAGGCCAGGACCACGCCGCAATCCTGGCGATCTCAAGGGACCAGAGGGTGGGTCGTTAATGAGGCGTACACGATCCCAAATGACGTCGGGAGGCCGTTTCCAATGAGGCGCAGGACGTCGGGGTCGGTCGCTGCGCGTGCTCCCTGGCTGCGGTAATGCACGAGGTGGTGGAGCAGAGAGAAAAATCGGCATGCTCTGGACCCGGGGCCCCCAATGCGGCCGCGCGGAAAGGCTGAGAAGGCGCGCAAAAGGCGCTATCGGGCGGGCGCCACAGGGTTATCGTCGTCGTCGAAGGGCGGTTGTTGCCGGGCTTGACGCAGCCTCGTCGCAAGAGAAGCAGCGGGGAGTCATCGGTCGCGGCGGAGAAAGCAGTTGGTGGCGCGCAGCGGACAAGCTCGGCGGCGGCGGAGGCCGCCAGACATTGTCCAAACGGAGGCGAGCCGGGCGCCGAGGAGCGAGGTGTTCTCAGCTCGCAGGCTCGCAAGATGGCACCTCTTTCCGAGTTTGCGCTGGAGTGGAGCTCTGGCGTCGCGCTGGCCGAGCACTTGGGCCGGCGCACGCGGGCGCACGGGCGCCTCGGCAGCTGAGCAACTCGCTGGGCCCGGGACCTGCAGCCGCTCCACACTCCAAATCACCATCACCAGCCTAGCTCCGCATCGACCGGCGTCCTGCAGCGAGGCTGAATGCAGCGGCAAGGGGAGGGCCCGCTGCACATGCCGCACCACGGTCAGCGCCGGTTCACACCATGAGCTCACCTCCGCGTGCTGCGGTTGGCAGGTCTCACGTCAGGTGCCAAAAATGGCCCCAAACGGGCTGAGGCCTCTAAGAAAAATTAGCGGCTTTTTCTGCCTGCAGCGAACGCCTCAGGCGTCTATCCAATGATCGTCTGGTGGGGACCATGCACTGCGGCTCGCCCAAGCCGCCTATCGTCCGATTGCCCTCTCAGTATCTGGCCCCCTTCCCCATGATATATACACCATGCCGCGCCATGCTTCGCCAGTCACTCCGCCGACATGCAACAAGCCATGTACTCTCCACTGACCCTCCTGTCCTGTCTCGCCGTTGCGGCGTCCGCCTCAAATTTCGACTGTATCCCAGGAGAGCCGTGCTGGCCCTCCCTGTCACAATGGGCTTCTTTCAACTCGACCCTGGACGGACAGCTGAGAATCACCGAGCCGTGGGCCAGCCCATGCTATGATGGCTCCGGCAATTACGACGCCTCTCTATGTGCCATGGCCACGACCAATTTCCAAGACGACGTTGCACGAGCTGCCATGTACGGTTCAACTCAGAACCTCCAATGGCAGGAGTGTGGCCCCCAGAAGTGTGTGCTCAAGGCTGCCGACGGCCTACAGTGCTCCCTCGGTGCCTTGTCTGCCTACTATGTCAATGCCACAACTGCCAACGACGTTATACAGACCATCAACTTCGTCAACAAGACCGGTGTTCGCATGTCAATCAAGAACTCTGGTCATGATTACTTCGGCCGCAGCGTCGGCCCCAATTCACTTGCCTTGTGGACCCGGAACATCCAAAACTACGAATTCCACGAGAAGTTTACCCCTGAGGGCTGCTCCAAGACGTACGAAAACATCGGTGTCATTGGCGCCGGTGTGAGCGCGGGCGAAGCAGCTGCCTACTTCAAGAAGGAAGGCATGGATATCACACTAGGTGCCATGGCAAGCGTTGGAGCCGCTGGTGGCTTCGGCCAGGGTGCTGGCCATGGCCCCTTGGGGCCCAAGCACGGTTTGATGGTTGACCAGGCCGTTGAATTCGACGTTGTCACTGCCGATGGTATCCTGCGCACCGTCAATGCTTGCCAAGAACCTGACCTCTTCTGGGCCCTCCGCGGTGGAGGTGGTGGTACCTATGCTGTCTTGATCAACTACAAGTTCAAAGTTTATCCCTCAGTTCCTTTCAACACCTATAGCTTCCTGGCAGACATCACCGATCTTCCCAAGGATGTCACTCAGAGCTGGGTCTATCATGCCATCTTTACTCGGTTCGTTGAGAGCCAGCAGGCCTGGTCTAATGCCAACATGTCTGGCTACAACTTCTTCTCTCGCAACAAGATCGAGACGCATCTCGTCTGGCCCGCAAACCAACCCCTCTCTGCCATGATCGACTTGACGTCTGAGTGGGCCAACTTCCTGACCTCGCTCCCTGGAATGAAGATCAACAAGCATGCCTACGAGCGGTTCCCGACCTACAATGACTGGGCTACTGACTCGGATTACCGCGGCATCATCAAGCGCAACGCGCCAGGTGGCATGGCCGTCGTCGAAACCGGCCGCCTCGTCCCCCGCTCGCTCTTCGCCTCTCAGGAAAACCGCACTGCGCTCGTCAACGCGCTCGTCAACGGCTTGGCCGCGGGCTCCGCCGACAACGACCACTTCCAGGTCCAGGTCTACGCCACCACCCCAGCCAACACGCCCGACGAGGCCCACGACACATCGGCTCACAGGGCATGGCGCGAGGCCTTGTGGACGCTGGACTACGTCTCCGGCTACATGGAGGGCACGCCGCAGTGCAAGATCGACGCGCTCTGGAAGGGCAGCCGCGACGCCATGGCGTTCCTCAAGAAGCTCACGCCTGGCGGCGGCTGCTACGTCAACGAGGGCGACTACGGCGAGCCGGACTGGCAAAACACCTTCTTCGGCGAGAACTACGCCCGCTTGCTCAAGATCAAGAACAAGTGGGACCCCCGCAGCCTATTCAACTGCTGGAAGTGCGTCGGGTGGACGGGCGAAGACGACCGCAGGTACTCCTGCTATGGCAACACGCCGAGCCCGTCGGAGCGCCTGCCGTTGTGCGGCTTGGCCGCCGGCGAAAAGGGCGGCCTGAAGCACCAGCATCCCGACGGCTTGCCTTGGAGCGAGCAGCTGGGCTTGGTGTACACTGAGGAGTTGTGAATACGCCGCTACGTGGACGTTTGGAACGATTCGAGGTTGATGTTCATAAGATTCCCCCCTTTTGGATAAGAGATGGATATACTCGCGTTTAGGCTTTTGGATTTGCATACAGTTGTGTACAGACATTTCCTTTTTGGTCGTTATTGTCACAAAAAGCTGGAGCTGGGTGTTGGGTTTGGGTGGCACTCTGTTTCTCCGCTCGTTATTTCGCTGGTTGGTATCGGGTTGGATGGCCTTTTTTCGTTTTCTTTTTTTGCAATATTTGGCGGCAGCAATCATCTGCTCGCTTTTACACTCGTACAGTCATCTGGAAGTATGAAAAATGTACAAATTCTCCTGCATACTTGTTCACTATTTGGTGTCTACTGTCGCGAGAAGGTGCTCCTCTGCCGGCTCTCTTACTGGCTTGTCTACCGACTCATGATAATACTCTATCGTTGATTGGTTCAGATGTGAGTAAGAAAATACCCTACTAATTCCTTAATTGATATCATTCTACTGCCAGTAAAGCGCGCCGTCCGAGGAGATGCCTCCGTTCACTTAGCACCACCATCTCACAGGATGATACGCACATAATGCAGTCGCATCTTTTAGCTGCAGGAATGATGCTACGCCCGTAGCGGTCAGCCCGAGTCCCCTCGCTTCCTCGTGTCTGACAACGTTCCAGTTACACAGCGCTTCGACATCTTAGCCGCATGTACTCACCCGTGTCGTCATTGTCAACCTCACCGACGGAGCCCCCGAGTCGCATTCTTCTTAATTCCGAACTCCATCATCATGATTAGTGAGAAATGGTCATGACAAAACAGAAACAGCTCTGAGCGCTGAAAACTGACACCAGGCGCTAGCAACAGCCAAGCAGCTACATATGACGACCGGCAGACTGCAAGCCACCGGAACAACGGTCCTGCTATGCGGGCGCGCCACAGGCAGACGGGCTGACTAGGTCGAATTCCTGCCGTCCGGGAGGCGTTCTTGTGATGCGCGACGCCCGCTCGCAGCAGCCCGATGAAGTCACGCTCTCTCTCCACTCGATGGTGCGCGATGCATGTCGCGGCTCAAAAAGAATTTAGGGAAGAGCTAAGCATGCTTAGCGGGCCGCAGTAGCTGCAACTTATTTCTGGGTGTGTGTGTGATCTGCGCGATGCAGCAGTGATCGATGATTCGCTAAGTAGTAGAACCTTCCTACTTGCCTTGGTTGCTGCTATTTTTGGGTCTTTGCCTTATCGCCAATAACGATGCAGCCACTGCCGCCTTTTTTGTACCGCACCCCGCACCGCGTCTTGCTATTTTATCGCTCCGTGCAAAAATATATGCTCTGCCTCCACCAACGCTGAGCAGTGGCTGTAAAGTGGAGTCGAGAGATATTCTGTACCGTTCATCCAATCCGTCACATGCTCGTCTTTCCCGAAAATAGCACCGTGATGTCCATCCTACACAGTACCTGTGGCGGGAGAGGCGCGCGAGCGGGACGGGAGCAGTGCGGGGGTCCACGTGCGACGCAGTCCCATGGTCTGATGCCTCAGGCCCCAAGTCGGCTGGCAAGAACTTTATTGCTGACAAGCGAGCGAGGCAAATATGATGTGTCCAGCAGTTAGGAGAAAACGACTACGTACCACAGACGGCGCGTCAGACTTGGGCAGGAAGGCCAAGAAGCACATCAAACGCGGACGCCTACCTTATCTTCAGCCGGAATGCCTCTTTTTGTCTCTTCACGATATACTTGCGCTGCGTTATTTGCTGACAAACCATGACGAGCAGCGAGAGTCAGTACACAGCGACGACGCGCGGCCCGCGACGTGCAAATCTAATGCAGAGCGATTAGAGCGACGCGACGTTATAGGTGCACCACCCCTTTGCGACGAGGGTGCGATGATGATGCGACGAGCCTTATGACGGCCGATGGGAGCAACCCCGCGCTGTGGGCTCGGCACTTCACTCCGTTTCAGCATGGGTGTCGAACCTCTTGATGAAGCGTATCATCACACCTTGTTCGGCAAACGGCATCGGTGCCGTGGCCTGGGCGTGGCCAAACAGCGATTGCCGTCGGTCGCTGCGATCCCCGCAGACCAGGGCGGCCATTTTTCCGCCTCTCCCGCTCTGCATATCAGGCTCAAGTTCGCCGCAAGGGAAGCAGGGATTGCGTGGTGCTTCATCGTAAGGCTCGGCTTGCATCATTGCCTTCCGCCCTCATTCGCTCTCGGGGGGCCGAACTCCAGCGGCCGGAGGGCGCCTGAATTGCGACTGGCCGCACACCGGGAAATAAAGAGCAGGAGTCTGCAGGAATGGATTGAAGGAAGAAGATGACCAGACCAGTAGCCGACAGCCTGTTTTTATGTTAAAAGGACCTGCGTAGGGCACCACGCGCGCTCTGGGGCGAACGGGTGTTTCTTCTTCACGCATATATCGCCGCGAGTCGCCCGGGGCCGTGGCGGAGTTGCACCGCCAACTGACGACAACGTTTTCGCCAACGGACACAGCCTTGCTTGCTAGACGTAAAACCTTGCCCCTCCGAAGAGTTGGACCATTTTTTTTTAATCCAGATCTACATCGCCCTGTTTTTTTTTTAACAACCGCTGAGCTGTCAATTTCTACCTCTTCGATCTCCTCGCTACCGTTGTTCCTGGCTGATCTCTCCACCTCACGGCCGTCTACCTTGGCGCCTCCTCCTCTTGCTTACTCGCATATCTACAGCGTGATCGATATTGTCTTTTCATTTTATTGCTTCCTTCATATATCTCCATTTGGCCAGAACAATTCCCTTTCATATTCTGGTCAGTGCGTGGTAGTCAGGTCGTGTTTTAAATGACCTTTCTTCCCTTCTTCAGCCACATATAATTTGGTCGCCTCGCTGCGGGACCGGTCCGTGGATCTGGTGCCCTTTCACAACCTTAATCTTTAATCTTCTCCGCGCGCGCGTACCTGGCACCAAAATTCCCAACGCAATCCCCCCCCAGCCCTGCTTTTTTGCTGGAGACGACGCCGGCCATCCTCCACTTCCGCCTCTTCGGCAGGCCCGCCGGCGCTGCACCCTCCCCCGTCCATCGACTTTGCGCCGCCGCTCTGCGCATCCCAGCGCGAAGCTATGGGCCCGTCGATCTCCCGCCTATGGCAGGCATACTTGATCGCATACGCCTTGCTCGTCTCGACGGCACTTGCTTTCCATGAGTAAGTCTTTCTCTCCCCCTTCATTTATCCTTTTACGAAGGTCCCCCGTACTCCGACTCACTACATCCCCGTCAATGCGCAAAAAAAAAAAATGCTGACTCGGCCCCCCGCCACTAGAGTCGCAAGCACAGCAACAATTTCTTCCAACCTGGCCTCGACCTCGAGATCATCAGCAGCAGCAACCGCCAATGCGCCGCTCAAGACAAGTACCGCGCTGCGCCAACAGCAAGGCCAACACCAACACCAACACCAACAACAGCCTCAGCTGCTCCTCAACGACGACGTCACTCCCTCATCCGTCTACATCTCTCCCTCCTCTCCCTGGTCTTCTTCCTGGAGCTCGAGTTCAACCCCAACCACGAACGCAAGCAACGGCAGCAAGCGAGGCGAAGGAAGCAGCAGGGGACGAGACGAAGGCCAGGGCAGCAGTCGGGCGCCGGGCATGAGCGTGAGCGCGGTAGCGCTGGTGGCTGCGATAGCGGGGTTGGTCGTCGTGATGCCTTTCTGAGAGGGAGGAGATTTGAAAGGAAAAGTTGGGAGAAAGTGGGCACGCGCCTTCACGTCAAAACGATGTTACGATGTTCAATGGATTATGCCAGGGGTTCAAGAGCGGAGAAAGAGAGAAAGGGAGGCGAATGTGGCTCGAATGATATACTCTCTTTTGTTCCTGTTTCTCTAGATCACGTCTCCCCATCTTATTAGACATTCTATTCGCGCTCATGTGCAGCGGATGCAATGATGGACACACCGAACTCGCGCACATAATATGAGAAGAAGTTCATTTAATTCGATACCCAAAGCTAATCAAGAGCAGGATTGGAAAAAGCTGGCTCCAATGAGACTGTTATCTAACCTTCTGAACACTTGCAAGAAGTGTGATGCTTTAACCTCCCATGAGTCTTTTGAATCAGATGCGCAATGCAGGACCTCCGCCAGTCACCAATCAAATGGCCATCTGCTGTCCAATACCATCGGCGATCAAGCAGAAACGGGGGAGATATCGCGCAGTTACCCGGCACCAACCCGTAAATCAATGTCGTAGCCGGTGAGCAAAACTCTGGCCTCATAACTGAAACCCAGCAAGAAAGAAAACCAAATCGTTATACCAAGAATCTCAGTCAATAGGAGCAACCAACGTCCAACCGCCATCATTGGGGTCGTCTCCAGGAATGACCGGGTAACGTCCAGGCAGTCCAGGCATCATGCCGCGAGGCATACCGGAGCGCTCGGACGGCGGAGTGTACCTGAATAACGAGAGCTTGCAGCTCGCCAGCTCCTCCTTGGTCAGAACATCTTCAGGGCGCTGGTGCGGCGTGCGGCTCTTCTTCGACTTGCTGTTGCTGCCATCCTTCGTCTCTCCGGGCTCGCGCGAGACGGGGCTGGCGCTCCTGCTCCTACCGTCCTCGCGCTGCTCGCCGACCTTTTCGAACATGAGCTGTTCGCGCTTCTGCTTCTCCCACGCCCTCGCGCTCGCCGTGATGTACTCCTGCGGCACAGACCGCGCCTCCCAGCTAACGCGCGTGTACTTCTTGAATGCCTTGCGGAATTCGAGGAACGCCGTCCGGAAGTCGGTCTTGTCGGCAAGGAACTCTAACTTGTAGTTCAGGCGGTCGGGGCCATAGGTTTTCATGACCGTCGTGTAGTGGGCCGGCCAGAGGTTCCACTCGTAGATGGTGAGGAGGATAATGCACTCAGGATTATTCTTGGTAAGATTGACGCGGGTGAGGGTGATGTTGTGGAAGAGGAAGCTGGAGTGGTCGCCGTACACGTGGTAGTTTCCCGAGCCCATATCTCTCATGGCGTCTTCCTTGCCGATCTCGTGCTTCTGGGCTGTTTTTTCGACGACGTCGGAGCAGCCTCGCTCGCGAACGACACCTGCAAAGTCTATCATACTGGTCCACTCTTCCTCACTATCCAAGGCGCCCTCCACAGAACGCTCCTTCAAAGCCTCCGACGAGATCGGCTCCGTAGTGGTGTCCGGAGCAGTGGTTTGGGCTGGCGTTTGTTGGGGTTGTGGGGCCTCAGCTGCAGCAGACTGACGAGTGTTGTCTTCCGAAGGAATGCTCAAGGTGCAGTTTCCAGAAGTGTCTTGAGGAACGATCAAGTCAAAGGCCCCGGAGAAGTCTTGCAGGTTGTCGTTTGCCTGGTTGTTTGTAACTGGCGTCTTCTCGGGACTGAGCAAACCAGTGCTGGCTCTATCGGTGCGGGCAGGCGTGTGAGGTGAAGGATACACCCGATAAAGTGTGTGAGATGTGTGAATAGCAGGCTGTTGGGAGCCACCAGTCACTTCGTACGCGCCTGAGCCAGAAGGACTGTTCCAAGTGCGAAGCTGCGGAGTCAGAATTCCCGTCCCAGTAGCAGCATACGAAGTGTTTGGAGCGTGAGAAAAGTGCTGCTGGCTGTCGGGCCTCTGAGGAACAGTAGATGGATGAGCTTGAGTTGTGTAGGAAGTGTGCTGCGGGATGGCGGGTCTAGGGATGGAAGCAACCGGCGGGTTACCGCGTGCATAAGGGTTGAACCTGAACTGCTGGGCCACGGGCCTGGTCCTGACCGCAGAAGCTCGACGCTGGCGCGAATTTGAGGTTGGCTGCATAAGGTTGAACCAGAAGTTGGCAACAGAGGGTGAAGTATATGGAGGGCATGGCGTGTTGGGAGTGAGCTGCTGGGAATTGGACCTGACCGGAGCAGCACCGTTCGGATAGACTTGTCCGTAGAAAGGAGGATTCTGGTGGACAGGCATAGTATTGCGCATATTGCCAGGAAAAAGTGCGTCGGGCTGAATACCCGATTCATGCGGGGGCCAGACCAAGGCAGAAGGCGATGCCTGTGAGCTGATGTCGCCAAAGTAGCGACTGTCGCTCATGAGCATGCCTGGAATGTTGAACCTGTCATCGGAGCCGCGATACACCTGAGGCGCCTGAGGCGTGTGGGGTGTGTGAGGGGGTCGCTGCGGGTGTTGCGACATGGTGTCTTTGCTTGACTGGACTGTGGGAGTAAGGAAGAAGAAAGGAAGATGGAGGGAAGGAGGAGAGGGGGGCGAAGGTCTAAAGAGACGGGTGAAGCGGCTCCTGGCCGGACAGATCTGTAATTGGTGGCCATTATGGGCGGTTCTTCGAAGGTGAGGTGCTGGTCAGAAGTGAAGTGAGGTGAGGGAGGCAGGCAGTGCCCGCCGCTCGCGAACCAAACAAGCAACTACGCAACACCTCCTCGTCCACGCCAAGGTAAACACGCAAGAGGCAACACGACGGATATAATCAAGCTGATTGTTTCTATGAAAGCTTCTGGCTCTGCTATTTTCGTCATCAGCAACGAATCTTTCTCAGACTCAGCTGCGCAGTCGCGACGGTTTTGGAATATATGTCCAGAGAAGAACGGCTGTCATCAAACAGCTATTAAATTTCGAGCGGAATAAGACCGCAAACTTTGGTCAGTTAGCTACTGCCATCAGCCATTTGCTCAAAAAAAAAATTTTTTTGACGTGGCCGATGAGGTCACCAGTACTTTCACCCAGTGCGCCGGCCCCCGTCCTCACCTTCCCCGCCGCATGGACAACGAGGAAAGGCGCATAGATTATTGCCTCATGAATTCGCACTTTCTACGTTCGAACGTTCATATGAGTCGCGTAACCAATGTGCAATTGAATATAAAGAAGCACCACGCTTCTGATCGCCACCCACGAGAGTCAGTCGTCCTAGCAAGCTGAGCGCCTGACAATTATTGAGAGAACATAGGTGACAAATCATAATTGGCAGAAAGCACATCGGAGTCACAAGCAAAGCACAGTTTCCTCCCTGGCAAGAAGCTCCGCGTAAACCAGCGGAAAAAGCTTGATTTTCAATTCACGCAGGCAAAACTCTCAATCATATGAAGAAACCCCAAACAAAGGGCCTAAACCGCCTTCGCCGCCTCGACAAAAGCCTTAATCTTCGCCAAATCCTGCTGTCCATCCACCTCGACGCCGCTGCTCACATCCACGCCGACCACCCTCTCGCCCAGCTCGCCCAGCTCTGCGATGGCCTCGCGCACGTTCTCCGGGCCGAGGCCGCCGGCCAGCAGGACGCGCAAGCTGGTGTCCTTCTCCAGCGTCTCGCGCACCTGCTTCAGGTCGAGCTTCTGGCCGGAGCCGCCGGCGCCCGAGTCGAGCAGCGACAGGGCATGGTAGGCGCGTCGCGCGAGGCCCGGCTGGCCAGGCTTGAAGGCGTGGATGACGGGCACGGGGATGCTGCGCGCCCACTCGACCGGCTCGTCGCCGTGCAGCTGCACGATGTCGAGGTTGAGCAGCTTCTGCTGCGCCAGCACGTAGTCGAGCGGCTGGTTGCGGAAGACGCCGACCAGCAGCGCGCGGTCCGGGTGCGAGACGTGGTGCGCCGCTGCATGCGAGAAGAATTCGGATGCGGCGTTGGGGATGCTGGAGGATGTCGGTGACGAGGAAGCGCCGCCCTTGCGCGGCTTCGGCGTGCTGTGGATGACCTGTGAAATCTCGAGTGCGGTTTCGTTCGAGACGCACCGAGTGCGACCTTGGACGAGGATGATGCCGACGAGGTCAGCGCCCGCCTCGATTGCTGTCTTCGCAGCTTCCGCTGACCTGGTGCCGCAGATCTTGACTAGCGGTGCTGCCCGGGGAGTGGTCTTCACCGTCTCGCCCGAGCCACCGAGAAGCTGCGCAATGAATTGAGCAGTGTTGGAGGCCCTCATCAAAGCCTCGCCGACGAGGACAGCGCCAACGCCGTTCTTCTCGTACGGCTCGACGTCCTTAGGACCAGAGATACCGCTGAGAGCGCAGACAATGGTCTCCTTGGGGACAATATCCATCAGCCTGCTAGTGGTCTCCAGGTCCACCTCGAAGTTGGTAAGGTTGCGGTTGTTCACACCAATGACCTTCGATCCAAGGTTCACTGCAATATGCATCTCCTCCGCAGTGTTGACCTCGACCAGGGGCTCCATGCCAAGCGATTGAGAGTAGTGATATAGCCTCTTCAAGGTGGCCTCGTCCAGCATCTTGACAATGAGCAAAACGGTATCAGCACCTGCCAGTCTAGCCTCGAGGATTTGGTATTCGTCAAAGACGAACTCCTTGCGCAGAATAGCAGGGCGGTTGGGCATTCCTTCCAAAGCTTGGCGCACAAGCTTCAGGTCATCAATGCTTCCCTTGAACCATTCAGGCTCGGTAAGGACAGAGATAACGCTAGCGCCTGCGAGCGCGTACGTCCGAGCTTGCTGAGGGGCACATGTGGATAGGGAAATGATGCCCTTCGAAGGGGAGGCACGCTTGATCTCGGCCATTAGCGACAGCCGGTAGGGCGACTGCCTGAGACGATCGGCGAAAGAAATGAGAGGCGGGGCGATATCCATATCATAAGCAGCCTGCAAGTCCACGGGCCTCTGAGAAGGAATCTCCTTTTGCGCCGCAACAGCGGCGCGGCGGTGGTCGAAGATCTTCTCCAGAATGGAGGTCTTCTTGTCAACGACAATGGCGCCATTGGGAGCGGTTGCAGCAGCTGGCTGGGCCTTGGCAAGCTTCTCGTTCTCGGCCCAGGTGCCTCCCTGCATCTTCAGGAAGTTCTTGATCTGCACCCGGCCGTCCTCTGTCAAGATACTCTCTGGGTGGTATTGTACACCTTCAATGACATATTCCTTGTGTCTCACGCCCATGATTATACCCTTGCCGCCATCCGGGCCGGTCGCAATCCAGGAAGAGACCTCGAGGCATTCCGGGAGCGTGGGGTGGGTGCCGGCCAGAGAGTGGTATCTCGTCACCGCTACGTCTTGGGGGACGTTCGCGTACACGCCCTTGCCGTCGTGGCGCAGCGGCGATGTCTTTCCGTGCAGGATCTCACCGGTCACGTCGACGCGGCCGCCGAAGACAGAGTAGATGCATTGCCTGAGCGCACGATGGAATTAGTGGAGGGGTTCGTCGTGTCTACGACCCGGAGACAACGCACTCTCCCATGCACACTCCCAGGATGGGAATCTTGCCCGCAAAATGCTTGATGGCGTCCCTGCTTATGCCAGAGTCGGTCTCGGGATGGCCGGGTCCAGGGCTGACGACCAGCTGGGTCGGGTTCTTCGCGATGAGCTCGTCGAGGGTGATCTCGTCATTGCGGAAGACGGTGACCTTGGCGCCCTCGAGCACAAGGTACTGGTAGACGTTCCAGGTGAACGAATCGTAGTTATCTATGAGGATGAGGTTTTGGGCGGTTTCGACCGGCGGTGCCGGGGCGGGGTGGTGCGGGGAGTGGTCGATGAGAGCTGCGGCCATTGTTGCGTCCGGAGGCACGAATTCCTGGCAGAATTCCGTGGAGAGCGGTCGCGGAGGTGTCGCCGGCAGGGAGGGAGCTTTGGGAGTGAAGCTGTCAGGTGGAGGGCGTGGGAGCAGCTTGAGTCACAGCACCAGCTTTCAAAGTTACGGCACCGGGGACTTTTGTTCACGACATGATCCGGCCAATCTCCGGTCGCCGACCTTCGTTCGAACGCTCAACCACCAACAGAACTCACCATCGCATTCTGCGAGCTAATGCCCGTCTGACTCAGTCTGACGCCCTGCTTATCATTGGCTTTGGAATGCTCCGAGTGGACCATACGCTCAAAGTTCGCTTCTATTAAGCTGCTGCGATTTGCCGCAGACTCACCTGCGCAGACAGAGCACTCTACTCGTCACGTCTGTGGAAATGTACCGTGCATATCGTTTCATAATCACGTCAAGTTCCGCTGCATACAGGCGGGCAGGGATCATTATGTGGTCTTTCATTACATTCTCCAATGGTATCTTTATGCACACACTCAACCTTCTAGAACAACCTTCTCTCAACCACAGCAAACGGTAGGATCCTCTTCCACTTCCCTATCACCAAATGTTAGCGATAAAAATACCAGAGAAAGCTGCACGTCACTCACATTCCGCTGGCTCCTCCAATGGTCACCTCGACGCTCTCCCATGAGAAGATGAATGCACCTAAGAATGCGCCAATGAAAATGCAAATAATCAAGTAGCCATTGTAGTACATGGCGAGCAGCATGACAAAGTAGGCCAGGGCGAATTGAAGCAAGTGCAACAGCGCCCTGATGGCTTGCTGCATAACATTCGGCCTGAACCTCGTCGTCCTCCTGCTTGGAAATGCGGCGGCTCGGGGGGCGGTGATGACGGCAGCGGCAGGTTTATCATTTTTCTCGCTCTCGATCGAGTCGGCTCCGTCACAGCAGCTGGTGGGAGCGGGTTCGGGTTCGCGCGCTGGGGTCCGTTGGGGCGTCGAGCTACCGGATGACGAGGCCTCGGCGAACATGGCACGCTGGTGTTGGCGCAGCAGCAGGCGGTCGTACTCCTTTGCGGTGCGGCGGAGAAACTCGAGCAACATGACCATCAGGATCACGCCGATGCACGAGCCGGCAAACATGCCGCGCGAGGTGATGTGCCATGACTTTGCAAGGAAGCCTGCATGATTTGGTCAGAAATGCCGTGCTCCTTGGCTTTGATGTTTTGGGTAGGTCCGGGGTGACCCCAACGAATCAGGGGAGGCGCGGAGTATTTCACATACAGGCATCGATCGTGTACCAGTTCCACAGCATCTGCGATATCGTCAGGGTTATGTTTTTGGCAATTGGATGTGCATTCCCTCAACGGAGCTCGTGCAAGGGGCCCTTACCGAAACTTTGCAATCGCCGCCCATGTCCATCGAAGAATCCATCGACGACATATCCATCGTGCTGGTTGACGACGCAGCTGCCGCCGTTCCGGTTGACGACATGGCCATGGTCATCGACGAAGCCATTGTCGACATGGCCATCCCGGACATGGAACTCATATCCATCTTGAACGATCGGCGGTGCGGAATTAGGGTATCAATGGGAGGCGCCGCCGGAGGTCGCGATGGCGAGGAATGGGAGGAGGAGGACGATGAGTGAGATGGCAGCGGCGAGCACTAGTAGATATGTAGTCGTGTAAACCGGGCCCTTAGCCTGGTGGTTGGTCGGCGGGCCACCGCACCCTTGGCGCACATCCCGGATGGGGACGCGTGGGTTTGAGCACGTTTCGCAACCGCGCACAGCACCGCTTACGCCTCCCGCAATTGACATATAAATTGCTCGCCTCTCCGGCCTACCCGTCTCGCTTCCTTCCGCCTTCGGATGATCTCCCCGCTCGCTGCTCCTCCTCGCCGGCCTGCAACGAGAATAGTGTGGTGAGGCAGTAGTAATCTGCTCACGGCGGAGATCGCCTGACTCGCTTCCACGCTTGGCAGCCCTGGTCCCGCCACCGCCCTCTGCTCCGCAACTCGGCAGCTGTTCGGCGGGGCCTTGCCTCGTGCAAGGTAGCGAGATGACCAGGGATCCTTCGGGTATACAGGAGGGGTATGGCAGCCGATGGCTAGCGCGAAGAATAGCAGGGCCCTGGAACTAGTGTAACTACTATGCCTCAGTTCCTTTTTTTTTTTTTTAAATAAAAAAAGAACATGCCACAGGTAGTTGAAGCTATCGTTCGGACGTGAATTCAACATTTACATCCGGATGATAGCTTCAACTTAGGTACCTAGTGTGTGAACGAAAACTAAATGCACGCTAGCCGTCGGCTGCAATAACCCCCTGTATATAGTTGCGACACTACTACTGGTCTATATTCGTACTAGCTATTTGGTAATCTAATGTGGGTATACAGCACTGCATCCTGAACGAAACAATCTATCATCTAACTTGTGCACTCCTGTGTTGCCGTGTCTCTTAACACCACGCCAGCGCAATCACCGCCATTCTCCTGTAAATCACCACCACCTTGGACCGTGATGATCACGGTCAGGAGGTGGGGGATGGTCCCCGGGAGGCGGTGGAAAGTGATCACCATGCGGCGGTGGGGGATGATCGCCATGAGCCGGGAAAGGGTGGTCATCATGAGGCGGAGGCGGAGGCGGGGGAAGATGCTCGCCATGAGGTGGGGGAGCGTGGTTGCCATGAGGTGGAGGCGGGGGAGAATGGTCACCATGCGGCGGCGGAGGAGGAGGCGGCGGAAAGTTGTCGTTGTGAGGCGGTGGGGGAGGATGATCGCCATGAGGGGGTGGAGGAAAGTCACCATGAGGGGGCGGAGGAGGCGGCGGAAAGTTGTCGTCGTGAGGCGGCGGCGGGTAGTAACCGTGGGAAGGCGGCGGGTACGGTCCATATGGAGGAGGCGCCGGATACTTTTCTTGTTGAACTCTGCCCTCTCCATCCTTCGGAGGCTTAGGTCCCGGCCCCCAACCACCCCAGTAGGAGTCATCGCGGTCGCGCGAGCTTGGGAGGCTGCTCTGGCACTGAGGGTTCTCGTAGTCTTGTTTGCGGCCAGCAGGCCAGATGGGAATGAAGCAAACCTCGGCAGCGCTGCAGCCACGGCAACGCTTCCATGTAGTCCACTGGAGATACGACACCAAATCCTGTACGTCAGACGTGGCTCTGTTTACATCGGTGGCGTTGGCGATAGAGACAAGCGTGCTGCAGATGGAGGTAGCCACGGCGTGGATAGCCTGAGCAGCAATTGGGGCAGTGGAGAGGGACTTCAAGGAGGAGACCGGCAGGTATTGAGCAGCACAGCGCTCAATCTCTGCAGCACTGTCACGAGCCCCGTAGTCAATGTACGGCTTGAGGGCTTGCTCGGCTTCCCACTGGAGGGTCTCCAAATCAGAGATCGAGGCGAGATACTCAATCCGGTCAGAGTAACGCTCAACGATCAAATCCGCGACAGCCTGCCAGTTCGTAGTCGGTGGGATCTTGCCATATGCCGGCGACGGACGGGACATGACAAGTTGCGTCACATCATTGTGCATCCGAGTCAGGGTCTCATTCGAGACATTGACGAGGCGCGGCAGAAGCTCGCCGTCGAAGAGGTCAACATCGTAAGTGAAGGCTGTGACGAAGTCGTCGTAGTTGACAGACACGCGGTTGCCACCAATACCGTCGAACCGAGATGCCACGGCGCGGTAATAGGTCATGTCGCCGAAGCCGCCTCTGGGCGGTCCATGATCATCGGATCTCCGGCCAGCTGTCTGAGTGACGCGCTCCACGTCAAGGTGCTTCTCGAAGTCGCACAGGATGATCTCGAAGCCCATCTCCATACGCAGGAATCCATCGACACGGTTGCCCCATTCGTCACGGGTCAGGTTGCAGAGGGCTTGGCCACGCTCGAAGTCCCACATGTGCTGATTGTGCTCTTCGATGTCCACCTGGAGCAAGATGGCATCGGTAGAGTCGAGGGTTCCTTTCTGCGTCTTTCCGGCAGACATGCCATCGATGTACAGAAGGGATAAGTTGTGCTTGGTGCGGTAGGTATGCAGATAACCGCCAGCACTGTCATCTTTGGCCTTGAGATCCCTCTTTTCCATGGGTGCTTGGCGGTCAGCTCCGTGATGCCTCTCCCAGCCGGGACGCACCCAGTCCGGGCGGTAATCTTCGCCGTGGTGCGGTGGCTTGTCCCATCCATGATTTCCCTTGGGGTCCGAGCTTGTCTCTGCTGCGGGAGACGGTGGTGGAGGTCCTTGTCCAGGAGGAGGGCCTCGGCCCGGGCCGCCACGGCCGGGACCTTTGCCTTTTCCTGGTGGCGGACCATGAGGCCTAGCAAAGACCAGGGCATGCTCAGGCTCGAACGCAAGCCATTCCATGCCCTTGACAGACTCGTTGCTAGACCTGCCATGGTAGAACTGAGTGCCCTCAGGAACTGAGGCAAGGAAGAAAGACATGCCGTTGTGGCTTAGGGACGAGCCCCACTGCCGCATGGACGAATGGATGGCGTTGAAAACATGGTTAGAGTTTTTCAGCGGGACTTGAGCTTCGTCGCTGAAGTCGGCTGCGGCGAGAGTGGTCTCGAAGGAAGCGCTGGCGGCTAGGCCGGTGAATATAGAAAGATTTGCGAGACGCATGGCGAGACAGAGGTTTGCCTGCGCCAGCGGCCAAAGGGAATTCAGAAAGTCGACGAGACGGCGAGAGTGCAGGAGATGCAGGGCATAAAGGATATACTTGATAATCTTATCAACATTGCAGCTAGTCTGAGCATCAGGTCGTTTTCGCATGGCGCAGCCCGTTTTGATTGGTCTGTGTCACCGGCATCCATCTGCCGCGCACGCAGGCGCTGCTGTGACGCGTCATCCCGCGGTTCGTAAAGGGCAACGTGGGCTCGCCCGCCGACAGAGGAGCTCGGAGATGCGGCGTCGGAGGCGGAGCGGTCGGGCACAGGCGCAGCTGATGGGGCGTCGCCAGCAGCGAGTGAGAGGGCCAGGGGTGCGACGCGAACGACAATTAGGCTGCTTCCAGCCGGGTCACCTGACTCCGAATTCTTCGCCCGCGACCCAGCGTGTCTCACGCGTCTCCGCTACACGCCAGCAGACCGACCGCGACCATTGCCCGCTGCATCGACTCTCCCGCACCGCTGCGCCGCCGGCCGCAGAGCTCATCATGCCGCCCGACAACACCGGCAGGATCTACTCGGCCACCTATAGCAATGTGAGCTGTCCCCGCCGAAGCGCTCAACCCACCCCCACACCAGCTGAGCTGTGCCGAACGCCCCTGCTGACATCATCGCTGCTCCCAAGGTCCCCGTCTACGAGTTCAATGTCGACAGCAACCATGTCATGCGCCGCCGCGCCGACGACTGGATCAATGCTACCCACATCCTAAAGGTCGCCGATTTCGACAAGCCTGCCCGCACCCGCATTCTCGAGCGCGAGGTCCAGAAGGGCGTGCACGAGAAGGTGCAGGGCGGATACGGCAAATATCAGGGTACGAGTCGCCCAGCTCCGAGCAGAACAACGCACTGAATGAGCCGCTGCAGGCACCTGGATTCCTCTTCACGATGGGCGCATGCTCGCCGAGCGCAACGGCATTCTCGACAAGCTTCTGCCCATCCTCGACTACGTTCCCGGCGACAGGAGTCCGCCGCCTGCCCCCAAACATGCCACCGCTGCGTCATCAAGACCCAAGGCTGCGCGCCAGAGCGCGGCTCGACGGGCGCCCGGTGGGTGCTACCTCGCCCCCGGCTCGCATTGACGGCAGCTAACCGTGTCTCAGTCGCTTATCCCGCCCCCAGCCAAGTGAGCGAAGATATTTACGAACGAGAAAGCATCCAGTACGCCGACGAGGAAACGCCCGACAACGTTACAATCGCCGAGTCCGAGTTGGAGGAGCACGATCTGTTGCATGGCGTTCACTACTCACAAGGAGGACGCAAGCGGAAGCGTGATGTGGACCAGCCGTCTGCGCAAGATCGCGCGCACCAGATCTGGGCGGATGCTTTGTTAGACTACTTCATGCTGCTGGAATCAGAGGATCGCTTCCCTGCACCACCAGAGCCGCCGCCAGGTGTCAACCTGGACCGCATGATAGACGAAAAAGGCCACTCAGCCATGCACTGGGCGGCTGCCATGGGCGACGTGGACGTAGTGAAAGACCTCATCCGCCGTCAAGCACGCATCGACTCCCTGTCTAACAACCTCGAGACGCCCCTCATGCGTGCAGTCATGTTCACCAACAACTACGACAAGAACACGATGCCCCAGATGATCAAGATTCTGCAGCCAACCGTTGTGCGCACTGACTGGTTCGGCAGCACCGTCTTCCATCACATTGCCGCCACTACAAGCAGCAAAAACAAGTACGCCTGCGCCCGTTATTATTTGGACTGCATCATCAACAAGCTCAGCGAGACTTGGATCCCCGAGGAAGTCACTCGCCTGCTTAACGCCCAGGACAAGAACGGTGACACAGCCATCATGATAGCTGCACGGCACGGCGCAAGGAAATGTGTCCGTGCTCTGCTTGGTCGTAATGTTGCCGTTGACATTCCAAACCACCAGGGCGAGACCGCCGACGATCTGATCCGCGAATTGAACGCTCGCCGTCGTGACGGACGCCATCGAGGAATGTCCTCATCACCGTTTGCGCCAGACGGAAGGCTCGGCCTCAATGGCAACACTACCTTCCCTGGGTTGCGCAACGGGAGCAACCTTCAACAAGTTGCATCTCCGCACCAGTTCCGCAGTCAAACCGCTCAGACTTTGATGACTAAGATCGCTCCGACGTTGAACGAAAAGTTTGAGCAACTGGCAAGTGCATATGAAGAGGAGCTTGTAGAAAAGGATGCGGAAGCAACAGATGCGGAACGGGTAATGCGGAAACGCCAGGCCGAAGTTGATGCACTAAAGAGGCAGCTGAGGGATATGGGCATCGCCGAGGTCGACAGCGTGATCGGTGACACTCTGGAGGATCCATTATGGGAAGAGGATGCGCGGCAACAAGACGAGGAGCTGGAGGCTCTTACACGGGAAGCCGAGGCGCTCATGGAGCTGGAACAAAAGGCCGAGCTACAACAGCGCATAGCGGACGCAGAAGCTAACGGCGACGCACAACAAGATGGCGACGACGGAAGCGAGGCCAACATCCGCGAAAGACTACGACTGGCGCTCAGTCTTGACAATGCTCAAAAGATACGCCGTGGCCTGGTGAATGAGGTTGTGCAAAACCTAAGCGTTGCGGGCATGGGTGAGCGGTCGACCGAGTATAAACGGCTCATTACGGGAGCATTGGGCATCAGAGAAGAGGATGTCGAGGGCATGCTCCCAGAGATATTAAGCGAGTTAGAGGAGGCGCGGGAGCGCGAAGTGCTCGAGGCAAGCCCGGAGTAGTAAGTCCGATCGATGGTTGGTCATCTTTAATATTTCAACAGTTGCTGCAAATGCTGCGGAGAGAAGCATATCAGCAGCAACACAAGCGCAAGCAAGGTCAGCGTATCTTCAATGGCCCCTGCTTACGTTACGACGTATGGAAGTCATCGTGATAGCATGGTCACTGTGGTAGCTTTTATTTCCTTTTTTTACGACGTCTACGATGTCAAACCCAAGGTTGAGGAGGATTATTTCAACGATTTTATCTGTACTCTTCCTTGCTCCTCCTTCCGAACACGTCTTTTCTGGTTTAAGGCGTCGATGGGTTTGACAAAAATACCCAAAGAAAAACCAAATTTACCAGTGAGAAACGGCATATGCAAGGCGTTTGGTAGCAGGTTGTTTTGCTGTCCCTTTTCGTTTCTTGTTCTGGAGCTATTACCCAGGGCTTCTACTCAAGCCCTTTCTTTCAGGCCTTTTTTTGGCCTTTATGCCTTTTTTTTTCTTCTTTGAGTGGTGTTGGCCAGGATAGACTACGGACGGTGGATGTCTGATACGAGAAAGATACCGTCGGTGATGGTCTTCAATAGCGAAGGCACGGCAGACGCATGCGAAAGCTAGGAGGAGGCAAACTTGTATCAATTAGGGATGGCAGAAACGAGGAGAGGGACTTGTCATGTTATGTGGACAGACATTTGAGCGATTGTTACCCACCGAGGATAAGGAAGCTGGTGTGGATGAAGATGCACTTTGTTTTACCTCTCCGTTGGTGTGCATGTGTGTGTGTGTGTGCAGTTTGACCTTTTCGATAATCTTTATCATACGAGCATGCGTGAAAGTGGGCTTTTCGGCGAGAAGATACACCAGTCTGACAACGATCTCCTTCACTTATCTTCTCCTTCTGTTCTTGACTACATAACAGTGAGAGGCAATAAGTAGCAGAAGTAAGAATGTTTAAAGGACCATTGGCAGTTGAACCTGGTGACTTTTTTCACCCGAATGGTAAAAAGCATCGAGTCTTTAGAAAATCACTTCCTGATCTACAAAATTCACAGCCATTTATTTTGCTATGCTATAGTAGTGAAAGAAGATTGAGAGATCATAAAGGAGGGCGTGAAACAGTGATATAAAAATTCGAACTGCGAGTACGCGTCATTCTTTCTCATAAGGGTCTGCATAAGTACGCCCAAACGCATTCAGAATAGAGACTGAACGAGATAGCGGGAAAAAGAACAACCGAACAACAGCTACATGTATCCCCCCACTCTCTCCTAGATCCCCATCAACAGTCCACTCTACCACCAGCTTAAACTTTCACCCCCGCCTCCCCATCCTCCTCCCCACCCTTCACCCCATCAACACCACCATACCCATACGCCCACGCCACCGCCCTCCCCACGCCCTCACCACTCCAGTACGCCCCCGTAACCGTCCCGAGCGCGAGGAAGCTAGCCGTGTGCTCGCCTGCGAGCCAGACGCGGCGGTCGGGCACGCCGCGGCGCATGGCTTCAACATCAGCAGCGCCGCGCTCGAGGCCGACGGGGAAGTTGCAGTAGCTGCCGTAGCCGGCCAGCTCGTCGTTGGTCCAGCCCGTGGCGAGGACGGCGGAGGGCTGGTGACGCGGGTCGGCGGCGTCGAAGCCTGGCAGGCGCGTGTAGTAGGGGGCGAAGAAGGAGAGGAGTTTGTGGTGGGTGGGGGAGTCGGGGGGTGGGGAGATGGAGGGGGAGGTGGTGGTGGTGGAGTTGGTCTCCTTTTCGCCTTCTTTGAGGATGGAGGCGATGTGTTGGGATGTTGGGCCGAAGGTGTAGAAGAGGAGGGTTGGGTAGGCGGTTGAGCCGGGCAGGGCGGCCATGTTGACGCATTCTTGGCTCCAGCCGGCGGGGTTGGTGTCGTGTGCGTACAGCGGCGCCGTCCACTGCGTGAAGCCTGGGTGGTGGCTCGGGTCGCTGTTGCTGTCTGTGGTCACGGCCTGGTCCGGCTGGTGGACGGGTGCGGTGGTGGCGGTGGTGTTGGGCACAGATTGGCGGGCGGAGGTGGGGATGGAGTCCGGGGAGGAGGAAGGTGAAGGCGACGAAGTCTCCCAAAATGCCGTCGGGAAGGTGATGTAGACTTTGTCAAGGCAGCCGTACCCTATGCTGTCGATAGCACTGGACAGACGCTCTGGCAGCGGCGGCACGAAGGCGGTATCCTTGTTGCGCTTGAGCCAGCCCAGGGGCGTGGTCATAACAACTTCGTCGAAGACCATGCTGTTGCCGTCTGCCAGGCGCACCTGCACGGCGCCATTCTCGTTGCCCTCCGCGTCGGCGATGGTTTCGACCGTCTTCACGTATTGGCCGAACTTGATGTCTGCGCCTTCGAGGGCGGGTTTCGCTATTCTGTCCAGGATCTTGTGGTAGGTTTCGGCCACGAACAGGTTCTCTCCGTCGATGCACTCCTCGAGCCAGAAGAACCTCATGCTCTGTTGCTGGATGGGGCTGCCGACGAAGGCCCCCCACATTTCCGCGATCTTGTGTAGTAGATGGCGTTTTTCCTCCTTTTCGGCCTTCTGGAGATGTTTCGAATCCTCATCGGTATACAGTTCTTTCGTTTTCTCATGAATGTAGTCAAGCAAACTTTTACTCGCCGGTATCGACGCGCTGTTCTGCTTGCTGAATTCCATGCCGTCGCCTATTATACTCCAAATCGTCTCGGAGGCCTCAACAGCCTCTTTCTCCGGAAGTGGCGAGCCTTGCGGGTCGAAGATGCACTGGCGCCCATCCCAGCTGTGGGCGATGGTTCCAGTCTCCTTTGCAAGATCCAGAATCGGATTGTCTTCAGTCCCATGGATCCAGTTCGGGCCACTGACGATTTCCACAAATGTCATTAGCCCCTGATCAGAAGTCAAGCATAATAAGGCTGTGGGCGATGCATCAAAAAGTGCACCTATACTGCCGAATCTTATGCCAGGGATGAGGTGTAGGAGTCACTTCTTCATGAGTTTTCTTCACTGAAAGGAGGATGCACATCTCCCACAGATAGGAGTGCCTCCAAAGCCTCCAAAGTGGTGGGGAGGTCGACACCGCTCAACTAAATCCCATGGCGTTCGTGCCGACGTGAAAGTGGGCACCCCTTTGCACGAGATCAAGAGAGTATTGGTACCGAGACCCTGCCCCTTACCTCTGCCTTTCGACGCACTGCTCGAAAATAGGCAAGAAAAAAAAAACATGAACGTAGGAGAGAAGACCTACAGATCGACCATTTGTCCTCCCTGCGTCTTCGCCTGGCAAAGCTACAAGCCCAAGGTGATCAGAACTCATACTCATGTGCACACATACAAACTAACTCACCCGTCCACCCACTCGATGCCTCGCCTCCAACACCGTCACCCTCAGCCCGGCCTGCAGCAAGATGTCGGCACATCGCAGGCCACTGACTCCAGCGCCGACGATGCAGACGTGGGGTTTCCTGCCGCCCTTGGGCAGAGCGCGGCGGATGAGCGGCAGCGACATGGTAGTGGCAGCCGGTAGTTCTGCCGCGGTCGGCGACAACGTCGGAGAGTTGTAGCCGCTATCGACGCGAGGGGGAGAGCTGGAGAGGAAATACTCGGGGCGATGCGGGCTGTAGAGGAGATCAAGCCTCGCGCGGTCAAGGGTACCGTCGGTGTTGAAGCCTTGTATAGACCTGGTTTTGTAGGCTTTGAGTTCCATGATTTCTTACTTCAAAAACGTTTCTTTTCTTCGATTGCGTAGATAGTGCACGGGTTGGAGGGGGTTAGGTGTAAGCATATAAAGGGAAGGCGATGAAAGAAGCAGGCGTGCCAAGAAAGGGCTTGTAGGTTCTGTTGTTCAAGAGCGCACCAATAGGGGAAGCAAGGGAGATATGTCAGAAATAGCCAGTCAGGGTGTTGGGTGGTTGTGGGGCAAGAGGGTGTAGTTGCTCTCCTGAGACGTGCAGCGCTACGGCGTGAGGCTGCGGCACCTTGTGATAAGCTGCGTACTAGTGGGATAGTCCAGTATGCAGAGCACAGGCACGCGCTAAAGAAGCGTGTATTTTGGCACATGGCTTGGAGTGGACCAGTCTTAGATCTGCTGTCCTCGCAAAACCAGGGTCCATGACCGCAGGATGCGTGAGCGAGACACGGGCGTCCGGACCAGCACGTTCCTGGACATGCTGGTTCCGCCTCGGTCTCGCTTGGTTAAAGGAGGGGCACGTAAGCTGCTGATGGACGGGGCGCTTGGTCCGCCTGACACTGTGGTGCTGTGCTCTGCCGCTTTCGTATCGCGGCGCCAAGTTGAGTCACAACGCGGAAAAACAATTGGGCGATACAATGAGAGCAGGCGGCGGGGCGCGCGGGGCGGGATAAGAAGGGATGCAATGCCGATGGCAGCCGTTGGTGTGACAGAAAAGAAATGGCGGCAAAAGGCTGAAAAGGGAATGCATACCTTACTGTGGTGTGTCGGCAGGGATATTGCTGCTGGAGCCCGCAGTGGAATGAAGGAGAGATGTCTGGCAGCGCGCTTTTGCCGTCTTCATCCGCCTCGATAAGTCGCCGCCGCCGATTGGCCCGTTCCTCAGCCTTGCACGACGCCTCACTCCCAGGTGCAGCAGAAGTAACAATGAAATCTCAGGCAATTTCCGCGCTCCAAGCTCATCTGCAACGCTATATCTACCCTGCACCGATATACCTACAAGCGCGATTCTGTACACAAGCCCTTCCGGAACGCCCGCCTGTATCCCAAGAAACACCGAAAACAGCAAATGCTTCAAATGCTCCGCTTCTCGTCGTAGCTGGGCGTTCTCCCGTGCAGAACGCCCAACCCGTCGCTACGGTTCTTCCTCTTGCCGTAGAATTCCAGCAGCGCCTCGCCCACCCGGAAGCACCAACTGCCCGCTACCATGACACCGCTAACCACGTTGACCAACCGGATCAGCAGCGCAAGGAATCCGCCGTTGTATTCCGAGATGGTGAGCATGATAGGCTCGATATCGAACTTCACGAAGACACCCGGCACAGACACCTCGGGCACGCTGTGCGACTGCTCCGTCACGGCGTACTGGTTGGTAACGATCGTGTGGCTGTTGTCCGTATACACGGTCGGCACAACCGACAGATAGTACTGGAACTTGTAGAAGTGGTCGTTCTCCGTCGGCGTCACGGCGCGCGTGTCATCGAGCGGGTTGGTGAGCGAGGGGTAGTAAGGGCCAAAGGAGAGCTCGTTGATCTGGTGCGAGAAGTTGAACTCTACCACTGTTTGTCAGCAAACCGCAACCACATTCTCGCGGGAGTCTTACGGCTGTGGTCCAAGTGCTCGCCAAACGCCATGTAGCCGTGGCCCCGCGCCGTGATGTGGAAGTCGCCCTGCACCCTGTTCGCATCCAGGCTGCCGTAGATCCTGCACGCGTCGGCGTTGCCTCTGAACCGCGGCGTCTTGGGGAACTTCCTCTTGACCTTGGCGCCGACGTAGTCGTGCACATCCTCCTCGTCGTAGTGCTTCTGGCCCTGGCTGCGCTCCAGCTTGTGAATGTTCTTGCTCTTCTCGACCCAGGTCATCCAGCGCGTGTGGTCCTTGGTCAGCGCGGAGCCGGCCAGGATGCGGTCGCCCGAGGCGTCCTGGATGTTGACGTGCAGGTCGTCGCAGCGCATGGCTACGACGACGTCCAGGTTGATCTGCATCTCGTGCCCGATGCCCTTCTCAACGCTGAACGTGTGCGACGTCTCGCCCACCCACCACCGCATCGTCTCGGTGATTGAGAGCCACACGCATGTTACTATCAGAAGCAGCGTCCAGTTGGCGCCCTGCGTCGTGTGCTGGAGGTACGTCTTCTTCGTTTTGGCTGGACAACGGCGGCGTCAATCAATGGTCCATTTGCAGGGAGCAGCAGCAATGCAAGGCGCGCAGCAAGGCGGCGGGGCAATCGCATGGTGGACTTACGGAAAGCGTCGAATGCCTTGAGCCCGCCGCTGGAGGGCCCGAAGCTGTCCTCGGAGAGGCCTTGGTCCGCGAAGCCGTTCATTGTGGCAGCTTCTGTTCAGCGACTGCTACATGGAGCGGCAGGCAAAGGAAGAGGGGAGTTGCGAAAATCGTGGGTGAACGCGCGCGCAATGCGTTCGCCGGAAAAGGCCACATCAGCTACCTGGACCAGAGCGAGGCTCCGGGGGGTTCATGCACAGGCCACCGTTTCGCCTGCGCCGCGCACTGCTTTCCACCTCCGTCTCCGCCGCGCCGCAACATGACAACCTTTTACGCTTCCGACGAAAGTTGAAACAGGCACAAAATTGCTGCCCGCGTCATCGCTCACTAGTCATGCGAAGTTCTATTTTTAGGCTCTGAAGCCTGCTCCATTAAAAAGCCGCTGATTTACCAATAATTATACAGTCCGTGTCGTAACCCATCAACCGTAACTACCATCTGCCTTTCTCTTAGGCCGACGCCTCCTTTAGAACCGAGTAGGGCTGGTCGCCAGCGTCGCCCTTGTCCTTCGGTTGCGCCGCATCGAGGCCGCTCTGCTGAGCGCTGCGCTGGAACTTCTGCTCGGCGATGCGGCCGGGGTCGTTCTTGGTGCCGATCTCACTGTTGAAGCTGGCGTTGGGCGCGTACGACGAGAAGTCGCCCTCGGTGAGGTTGGCCCCCTTAGGCTTCTGTTCGTGCAGCTGGCTCGCGCTGTAAGCACTGGGGGCGGTACCAGCGCTGCTCGTCGTACTACTAGTAGTAGTGTTGTAGGTCGGTCCCTTGCCGCTCAGCCCGCTGCCTGCGTTCAGCTGTGCCTGCTCGCTCCACTCCTGCTGCGCGTCGCGCGACTCCGCATCCGCCGCCGAGTGCAAGGTGCGCGCCGCCGACGTGTCGGTTGTGTTGGTCGTGGTGCCAGCACTTTTCTGTGCGCTCACGCCGGCCTTGAGATTGCCGGCGGCGAAAGAGCCGTCGCCCTTCAGGGATTCGGCGGCCAGAGAGTCGCTGGTGACGATTCCGGTGCCCTCGGCGATCGGGTTAGCGGTGGGGTCGGTGACCTGAGGTATATCTCGTCAGATATTGCTTTGCCGTCGAAGTCATTGTGTAGCGATTGTGTGTGACGAGGGACTCTTCTGTGCTACCGAAAATTGAATAGATGGCTTGTGCTGATTTTGACATACCTTCTGACCAGCGGAGGACGGCATGATGCTTGCTTAGTGGATGAGAATGGATGGTCGTGGTCGTGGGATGTAAGGCAGGGAGCGTTGAGATGGGCTGGAGCTTCAGTGAGGGGTATCTTGATGGTGTGCAGGGTCTACAGCGCCCAATATATAAGCAGCATGTGCTTGCAATAGATGTCATTGTCAGAGGTGTCTTCCACCATAGTGACATCATTTGCGCATAAAGTGTGGGCTCCCGCGCGGTGACGGTAGGCTATCTTTCGAGCGAATCTGCCCCGCATGTGCCACGGATCGGTTTTCCTCACCACAATCACCAATTCATGCATTTTTTTGGGTGGGTCGCCATACGGAATTCCGCATTATCGAGCCCTGATTTCCTATATACAGGTCGAGTTGGCAAGGTTCCAGAGCATGCACGTACGCCAGAGTGGCCGTTTTACAGGAGCTGGTGCTTCCGTGGCACGTTACTGCAGCGGGGCAAATTCTTCGTCGCAGTATGCAACTCGTAGCCGAGTCACCCTCAGAGGCGCGCGTTTCTGTGGGTGTGTATTAAACGCAACGTATGCGGCCAGTCGGGCATGCTATTCAAACGCAGCGTTGCCCCGGTTTGCAGCTTAGGAATTGTGGTCACTTGTCGAGATACAGGTTGAGAGCTTTTAAATCACACATCGAACATTATTTTTTGTGTGATCGTTATTCATTTCATGATCCGTGTCTGGATACCTATAGTACACGAAATAGACCCGAGTTCGCCTTTTGATATAATGTTCAAGAAACTGCCAAAGGTGCAGGCGCGCCAATCAATGGCCGCCAGAGAAGATGCTACCCTTCACCCCATGTTCCCTCAACATCACACATCTACTGCCTGGTCTCCTGGGTGGCAGTGTGGCCCCTCTTCTCCTTGGTGACGGCGTCGTTGGGAATGCCGCTGAGACCATCCTTGGCAGTCCTGCCGACATCGATGCTCTCACCACTGGTGGCAGGCTCGTGAAGAGTGCTGGCACCGCTGCCGTACGAGATGTCGCCCTGGACCTTGCCGGAGCCGACATTGACGTTGCGGGCGTCGGCAGACTGCCAGTCGGACGAAGTGGGAGGCTGTTCGGGCAGAGGAAGCTCAGCCTTGCGCTCCTCGACGGTCTTGGGGTTGGCGCTGTCGACACCAGAGATAGGGCTATAAGGAATTAGCTTCCACGTCTTTTGAGCTCTAGCGAGCGAGGTGAAAAATGCTACTCACGTGTTATTCGTGATAGGCATGGTGATGGTGTTTAAGTTGGAAGTGTAGTAGAGAGTTGTTCGTGGAGTTCTTGGAAAGGTAGAGTTTGGGGTATCACAGAAGTTGATTATGAGGATGATGAGTGGTCAGGAAGAGGATTGAGCGCAGGAAAGCTATCCTTTTGTAGGTTGCGATTTGGGAGCATATGCAGAAGGGCAGTTGCCAGAAGCATAGTGGGGCGGCTGATGACATCACAGTAGCGCAATTGCACCGAAGAAAAAGGCCCCACCTCCACGGTGATGCGCAAGGTTCATGGCAACCGGAGATCGAAGATTTGCAAATGCCAGTTGCTTTTACGATCGCGGTCTCCTCCCCGGGCCCGAACGCCCGTTGCGCAATTCCTCTCTCGGTTTGGCGTCCTGCCTTGTGTACCCCTTTATGACGCAACCCATATCCACTGCGTTGAGTGGTTCACGGCCTTCCAAGCTGGGGCTCTTGAATATCACGACATCCAAAAACCCCTACTGCGTCACTGAGCTACTAGTTCCGGGTCCAGGCCCCAAGGCCAAAGTGCGCCGAGCCGGCTTCAGGCACAGCCGATGGCTGCACGAACAGAGCGCGGTCTTACAAAGCCCTCTATCCTCGAGACGAGGCCCTTTCTGTCCAGATCCTTGGCACTGCTGACATTGCTCCGAGAGCCATCAGCCTCAGTTCCTCTGTGTAACCAATTCCTGCCCAACAGCCGGGCTTCTCTGCATCCCTGAGCACCGTTTGCATTTTGATGCCTTAAGCGAGTGAGGTGGCAATTAGATTATTTTCTTCCAAAAACGAGCGAACGTACATAATTTCTGCCTTGTGTCAAGGCAACAGCGGCAGTGTGAGATATTTTGAAACTCTAGAAGATATCCATTACGTTTCTAACCGAAATCGACCTCAGAAGCATGCCATAGGTATATTGATGGGCACATGTCCCAAAAGCACTAATAATGACAGTACCGAAATTAGAGAGAAAGGAAAGAGGGCAAGAGATGTGAGGATTGCCGTAGGCTAATTCAATGTCGTGTCCTATCTGCCCACCTTCCATATCAATCTGTGTCCCCTGCCCCAATGTCACAAAAGAATCCTTGCTTCGCCCCTGCCAGCGTGCTGAAAAGCCCTAATTTCACCAAATGCGCTGCCGAGTGCCCTTGAATAGCTTTCCATGTGTCCAAATGTGTCCGCTGGCTCCAAGTAGACTTGGAAGTTTAAGGGACGCCAGCCCAGGCCGCTGCCAGCCAATCTCTGAACCGGGTCATGCGAATGTGAGGGAAGAAGCTGTTGAGATTCGCATCGGCGAAGTCGTGCTGCCCGTCAGCCGTAGCAGCAAGATTGTGCAGCCTCAACTGTTCCGCTTGCGTCGACGCGAGCGATGCTTTGTACTTCAGCGTCTGTGCACTTTCGACAGTTGGTTCTGTGTAGAACTCTCTTCCTGTTTTGCTTGGGTCAGCATTCAACAAATGAAAGTCATCGGCCGAGAAGAGGATATAGCCTCATCGTACCTCGCACACTTCGGGCAATAGAGACTAAGTCATAGACTTTGAGCCTTTCGCCGCACATACGGAATTCGGCTGGCCATGTAGGCATGTCCAGAGCTGCGACGACGAGTCGTGCAGCATCTTGGGCCGCCGTCATGCAAACGTAAGACGGGTTATTGGCCGAATCGTACGCTGGCACCTGGGCAGTCATGTAGCGGAGATCTAGAATGTAGTGTCCTTCCTGACCAACGCCGGTCGACGAACCCAGGCGGCCAGCAGCCAACCCGCCCGGCTGAAAGCGCTCGTAGAGGACGCCGCAGACGAAGACGGTCGTTGCTTCAAAGTATGAGCGGTAGTGCTGAAGGTATGCCAACGCGGACGCCCTGCCACGGTCTAACGGATCGTTGTTCTGGCGCAGTGATGGAGGGCCCTCGAATTCGGCGGGGGCAAAGCGACGCACTCCTGCGTTGACCGATGCCTTGATGAGCGCCAGTTGTGGAGGACCGCTGACCGTGGAGATCATGATGTCTAAGCCTGCTAGAGCATGCTCGAGAGAGTTCAAGTCGTCATAGTTTACCACTTGAATCTGGTAACCTCTGGCCTCGAGATTTGGTTGTGCCTGGGAGATGGTTAGCGGTTCCGGCGTTGATGGATAAATCCCTGGGAGGGCCTGGTGGCGAGAACGGCAAGGCTTGAATGCTAAAACGGTAGCTGATGCTGACGCCCTGCAGGAGAGCACAATCACAATCAGGCAGAGTGCGTACGACTAAGGCGTTCCTTGAAAAGCCCCGCTGTTGTTGTAACTCGTGGGAGAGCAAGAGCCAGCCTCATACCCCGTCGCAGTAGCGAGGCGGATAGACGGACCGCGATCGCTGGGCATGGGGATGCTCAACGCCAACCGATACTTAGCCCGTGTCAAGAGTTAGGATATCAAGCAGTTCCTACACTATTATGCGAATGCCTCTGGCGTCTTAAAGTAACTTTCATGCCTTTGGTGATGGTAGTCGAGTCGGGTTTCGATGGGAAAGCGAGTTTTAACAACAAGGAAATTCCGGCGGCACTTACCTTTCTCGAAAGCATTACAAGCTGGTGGCTTGTTTCCTCCCTAACATAGTGTGCGATAAGCTGCGCCAAGCCGCTGGTACCCGCCACTGCGACACGCATGATGTTGGAATGAATTGGAGTGGGGTGTTTGGGGTTCATCCGGCTGTTCCAACGAGGTGGTTTCGGATTAAATAGTTGAGCCTCCCCTTCTTCAACTAATAGGGAAATAGAGCCGCAAGCAAGTGCTGAGTAGCAGCCAAGGCGTCAATCCAATCTAGAATAAAAACTCGTGATGCTATTCACAAAAGCTTGACTCACCAGTGGCCCCCTATTCGATCAGAATTTGCGTATGACTTTCAGTGACCGCTTGTCCTTAGCGAATTCCCCGAATCGGGATCGGTCGATAGCCACAGATTTGGGAATAGGAGCCTAGAAATGCCAGCCAGTTATCCAGATGGTGACGACAAGGTGGTGCCAGTGGCATTACACTCAGCAAAAAAGAAACCCGGGGATGCAAGGCGGCAGATCCGGGAGGGCGGGGCGAGAGGTGAGTGGTCTATGGCAACTCTTCTTGCTCCACTGACAGGTGTTGGCGGGGGTTCTTGAAAAATATGGAGCAGCTGTTGCCTGCGGCGGTGGTCCCAAGTCCGAATTTCAACGGCTGTAGGGCCGAGTCCGATTACAGCGAGTCAAGCCGGTTGTGTCTGATGGTTGGCTGCAAAGTCACCGAGACATCTCGTGCTGCGGTTGTGCCATAGTCCCAAGATAGCGTTCACAAGGGTACAGGAGGCGAAATCCGACAATCTGGGAACCGGTAATCCCACCTCTGTGGAGGGCCCGCTAGGAATAGCCGGTGTGGCTTGCCAGCCGGAGAACCCTAAGAGTTCCTCACAAGACTCCAGGACTTCCGCCTGAGTCAGTAACCGTGGCCGCAGCCAGAACGCCCGCTACCAACGGAGCAGTACCACCAACTTGGTTTGGAAAATGGTCCCGAAGCTGGCCGCGCAGAGGTTGTACGTAGACCTCCAGCTTTAGCACCTGCGGGCGGTAAGAATATCCGACAGTTGCACCCTAAGTGCGTCCCGGCCGCGTGGGGTCCGCAAAGCCAAAGATAATGGAGGGTAAACTAGATTCTAGCTGCTTGGGACCAGTCGCTTATAGGGCCTGATTGGCTGTCAAGTAGCGGAATTGACGACAGGGGCTGAGCGAATTGAAACGAATCTTGACCGCGCACTTATACCATCCCTTGAAGGCTGTGGCACCGGCGACCAATGGCACTCTTTAGAATGACTGTCCGTGACTGACATGATCGGATGACCCGAGGGACAGGGCTGGGAGGGCCAGGTCATGGTGGCCTCCCGTGGCCCCACTGCCGGTAATCGTGGTAGTTCTGGCCTCATATTCGGCCGCAAAATACCGACACTTTACGACAACCGTCTCTCCACTGTAGCCTGCGACAGCCTGGACTCCTGAACACCTGCATGGAGGCAATCGGAGAAAATAAGACCTTTATCCAAGGGCGGAACGAGCTGCCATCAGCAGGGGAGCTCCGGGTGTCAATACAGCAAATGGTGTGTTACTACAATCTGAACGGGTGGAACCTGGAGAAGATCGTCGGGGGCAGGAGGCTGTACAGCACGTTGAAACTAAGATTCTCCATGGGAAAGGGCCGAATCGGAATGTGAGGTAAGCGTGCGCAAGACGGGGCTACGGAGAGATTGTGGCATATCCCAGGCGTCTGCCTAAGCTGCTGTGAGATGAGGGGCAAAATCCTGACTCAAGTAGACTGCGTATCAACAGAAGATGAGGAGCATGGCCAATGGCACAATTGAAAAGACTCGAGATTCTTAGAGGCCGCGGTGGCGTGTGGCCACGAGCAAGGCGCGGTGAGGCTCATCCGGAGCGGGTACGGGAAGGAGGTTCCTCCGGTCTTACGCTCCGTGTCGCGCGGACTGGCCTGGAGTGCTTGCTGCCTGGCCTATTGCCGCATGCCGTCCGACGCAGTCCGCGTCCTACATGGTAAAGAGCGGTCCGCAGCCCGGGCGGCCTCTACGCGTAGGGCTGGCGCACAGGACGCGCACGAGTCGCGCCTCAAAGAACCACAACAGACGGACGTACGACCACGGAGAGCGGGGGCTGAGGCGGAGTTCCCCACGCGTGGCGACTCACGTGAAAACGCGTTCCTGGCGCGACTGCACGCCAATGGCGAGGGGACGGGCCGTGACAGGAGGGATGCGAGCTGAGCGCCGGATGCGCACGAGCTTGTGCCGCGCTCGCGGGGTGTTGAAGTGTGGTGGTTCTGCAAAGGGCGCGTGTGCGGACTGGGGTCGCGCTTCGCGTCATCATCCCGGCGTCGAGAGCGCAGCCGCTGTGCCGCCGATCTCGACACACGCGCATTCTCCACCACGCGTGCCTCGCCGTACCCATACCCTATCTTCTATCCCTCGCTGCTCTCGCTGCTTTTCCATTTTACCTTGCCTGCTGCTGCCAGTCGCCATGAGCGATCCCGGCTCCACCACCCCGCCAGCAGACGCGACAAAGTTGTCCAGTCCTCCCTCGGGCAGCCTGGCATTCCTCGTTCACTCCCCCGACACGGTCAGAAGCAACCTCCCGCCCGATGTCGACAACAAGCCGCTTGCACGCCAGAAGCGGAGAAGAACAAGGTCAGCTTTTGCTCCGCTGTGCTTCCCCCTGTTGTTGAGGCGTGAGACGCGTCTGTATAGGCCGCGTCAGGGCGTGAAACCTGACAGCTTCATGTGCCGCCGAAATCATGCTAACCCCCCTTTGCGCGCAATAGCCCGGAAGACCAGAAAATACTAGAAGCAGAATACCAGAGAAACAGCAAGCCTGACAAGGCTGCGCGTCTTGAGATCGTGAAGCGCGTCGCTCTTGGCGAGAAGGAGGTGCAGGTAAGGATCCCCGCATGGACCACTAAGCCGCTACTAACATTATCACCACCAGATCTGGTTCCAGAATCGCCGCCAAAACACACGTCGTAAATCCAGGCCGCTCGAACCGCACGAAATACAATCGCATCTCTCCAGTTCTCAGGAACCCATCACAGAACCATCTTCGTCCGCCCCGAATTCCGACGATGCCGAAGACGGAGAGCAGGAACAGCACGTCGGAGATGTTGCAGTGGCGTCGCTGAACAACTCACATAGCCTTCAGGAGACACCGGCCAGGTCTCCAACCATTAGCACCGAGCACGTGCCAAAGGAGAGTGCTTCCCCATTGGCGCCGGACTTGACGAATGTCGAACACCAGACAACCAATGCGGCGACTGAGCTTCAAAACCAAGTCAGCGGTATTGGACCTGCAGAGTTTGGTAGCTCGCAGCCTTTGCCGTCATCGCAAGAAAGCCAGCACCAAGGCATCGGCTATCTCGCAAACCGCCGCAGCCAGTCATTCATCCGTACTTACGAGGAAGCAATGGCGGAGAAGCCCGGCTCGGTGCCCTCGTCACAAGAACAAGCTCCCTCTCGGACCTTGAAGAAGTCCAGTTCATTTGTGCGCCTGTCGATGACTGAAGACGGAAAGGCTAGGGTCATCACCGGCGAGGACTCTCCATCTCCGCCTCGGTCTCAGCCGAACCCAACCCCGGTGATCGAGAAGTCCGAAGGTCTTCGCCGCAGCTACAGTGCTGCCGCTTTAAACGATCGTCTGAAGCAGGCTCAATCGCCCCAGGGCATCCAACGCTCTTTCTCAGGGCGGTCTCGTGACTCAAGAGCGTGGGAGTTCTGGTGTGATAGTGACGCAAGAAATTCTCTGACCGAAAAGGCCAACCAAGAGGGAAGTGGCTCCGCAGCCGACGCCATTGGTCTCATACGTTCTGCTAGCAGAGGCCCATTGAAACTGAACCCGAACAAGCGCAATGCCCAGCTCCTCACTCAAAGTTCTGCAAAGCGTGTCAAGCTCGATGGAAAGAGCACACACCGACCGCCTCTGTCTCGCTCTTCATCTTCACAAGGACGCCTTCAAGGCAAGGCGGCACCTGTGAGCAGAACGCCACTGAAGAAGAGTCAATCGGCCGTCACAAAGAAGGCCGATGACGATGGCTTCGAGGTCCCACAGACAGAGTCGGACAAGGAGAATTGGGAACCAGGTGTTCCTGGCACTAGCCTGCGTCGCACCAAGCCGCCCACTGCCGGTCAGCAGCCTGGTCAGCCACGGCGCAGGGTCTTGGGCGAGAACACCAATATTATGAGCACGAATGGCAGCCTCGGAGTTATGATGGACCGCGAGAAAGGGCTGAAGGCGACGCCGCACAAAAGGTTACTGGGACCTCGGACTAGTAACCCCGAGGATGACGACGAACTTCGCGCCTTCATGGGCGGCGCAGGTGGCCACAGCCAGAGAACAAGTGTCTCAAGCGGCGAAGAGCTGGGATGTGTGGAAGGCCTGCTCAAACTCAGCCAAGGCAATTGGAGATGATGTGCACATGTCTTCCATTACGATTCAACTTTATGGCGCAGCGGGTAACGACAAAAAAAAGGAGCTGGTGGTGTTCAGGTAATTGGGCGGGTCTTGTCATTCTGGCGTTGGACGAGTGGATGTTCGCGTGTTGGAGCCCAGGGTAAATCTGGCTTGGAAGTGCAGTAACGCGTGTAACCAACGACTATCGGTTAGACACCTCAGCAAACGGAGGCTGAGTATTTGGCATTGTTACACGGCTCTGAAAGAGGCATCGGCGCGCACCCTGTGGGCAGCGGGCATCCGAATGCTCGTCTACCCTCTTTGTCTATTCGGATAGGTGCAGTAGCCGGCAAGGTCCGGATGTAATGCATCCCGCATTATACCGTAATCGATAATTCCTGCATTCGGAGCTCAATCTATTAGCAGCTGGGGTGTTCCGATCTCTCCTGTCTTTATGCCCGCGTAGGCCATTTGGCCGCGGCTATGCGCGACTGTCGCAATATCCATTTCTCGCGCTCTGCCGTGTCGATCCGGTACAGTGGCCGTGAGACACGCATGGTGCTTGGCTTCGTGGTTTGACGCTTCTATCGACATGCACGCCTCTTCTTGCGGTACAAGGACCATCACAGATCGTAGATCGTTCGGCTGATCCCTGACCCGACATTGGTTCTCTGCCGGGCGGAATGGCATGATTGCCCGAACGCGTGTTCGAACGCTCTCGCTGGTCTGCATGCGCAAAATGCGGGGTTTCGACGCGATTCCTCGTGCCGCGCGGGACCCTTAGCGCGGTGGGAACGGCAGGAGGGAAAGGAGAGCATGGATGGGCAATATGCGATAGCGATTCATGGGCGACGCCAATTCGCGATTCGAATTCTATCGCATTCGAACAATGAGGGGGGTGACCGTGCTCGCGTGCGCGCGAGCCAACCGCACGTTCAGTGCTATCACCGACTGATTGGAGGCCTGGAGAAGGGGGTGCGTGAGAGGTGGACGCATGTGGTCTTCTGGAAAGCGCCGTCCGATAGTGCGCGCTCTGCTGTCGAACGTGATGCACGCAATCGTCGTTTTTTCTTTTCGGTCGATCAGCCGCGGGCGTGGTTGCTGCTGGGGCCGGAGCTACAGCACCTATTGCACGCAGTTGCGAAGGCCGCCCAGCCGGGCCAGCCCGGGGCTGTGCCGCACAGGATGCTGCTTTCTCACGGGCACGCAGCGGCGGTGGTTGAGATGGTTAGTTCGATTGGCCACGCCGCGCCAATGAAACATGCATGGCGGAAGGACGAAGGGCCGCGCCGCCCTTGCACATGCTTTTGCCAGTTTTGATGAGTCCGGGACGAGGCTGGCTGGCTCAACAGTTCAGACAGCGGATTGATCGGTGAGCAAGAGCTGAGGATTTCGGTGTGACGCGTGCAGTTCGAGCAGCACCATGGCTCAACCGCAGCGGCAATTGAAGATCCATCAGCACTGCCAAGTCGCACAGCCCTCGCTCTATTGGAAGGAAGCAAAGAACTATGCCTTTCCGCATGCGTGACGCTGACGGGACCTGTTATTTCTGGCTTCTCTCGTATGCCTCGACGGCTCAGCGCCGCTGCAAGGGCGGCGCGCCGTCTGCCTTTGCCTTCTCCACCGCCAGCAAGCGAGAGCATTTCTCGGTTCGGAGGAATGCTCTGCCTGTGGCATGGAGACTCGCCGCAGGGTGCGACGAACGACGGTCAGGTCACGCCCCGGAATCCGCGCCTCCAGCATTCTAGCGCGCTGCAGGTCGTGCGGACAATTGTCCTGGGGCGGACGTCCAACGATGCGGCGGTGATTGAAGGGCGGGCGGAGACATGTGCGGCACGCTCCTGGTCGCAGCTGGCGTGCCCGCGCGGCGGGAGCTTGCGTCGAGCTCGGAGAGCGCGGCTTTGGCGACTGCAGTAGCAATATCGATCGCGCGATGCCGCGAGTGTGCCGCGCGCGAGGCGCCAGGAAGGGCGCCAGAAGCGCCAGAAGCATCACGGAACAGCCGGAGGACTCAGCACTCACGTGCAGGAGGCGGGCAGGCAAGCTGGGCCGGCGGGCGACGGCGCGGGCAGGCAGATGATGACATGGCCGAGGGCGTTCGTCGGCGGTGGTTAGGGCGCCAAGCAGCGCGGTGCCCTTTGTCGCACAGTCGTCATCACCAAAAATTGGGTCATGGGCTCACGGTTAGGCGCGAGGCAGCGAGGGAACGAGACAGGGCTGCGGTGCGGTGGGCTCGAGGGCCCTCTCCCTGAGCGCTGCCCGCTCGAAACTGCACGCATTCCGCAGCAGAGGGGCCGCGGGAAGGCACACACACCACTCACACACCACTGCACAGGACCCTTCGCTTTGTGCTGCCCCACCGGCAGTCGCTGCTCTCGGTGCGACGCTCTGCTGAGCCGCTGCGCCCGGCGCCAGGGACCAGCACTACGAAACCCTGTCCTGGCGCCGCTTCCCAGCCGGCCGCCGTTGATCTGATCAGCGCCTGCCCTGCCCTTTCGAATTGCAGCTCCACCACAATCCTTGCACGCCGTGCTGCTTTATCGGCGCCCGCAACCATCCCGGCACCAAGGCCTCTATATCACCCACCCCCCGCTCCTGGCCTTCTGACACCTCCCTGTCCCACCAGCATCAACCTCACTCTCGCCCTTCAAATATCTCTCGACGCCAGACCCGCCTCCAAACACTTATAAGCATCCTCCCCGACTCTCTTCCAAGGCCACTACCACTACCGTCCGGAAACGGCAAATCAATTAACTACACTCCTCCAACACCAACTACGACCATGTCTGCCCGTCCACGCACCGCTGTCATGTCTCCCCCCAGCACCATCTCTGCCAGGACCGGCTCGGACACTCTGGCCATCCCGTCCCAGGCCCCTCGATTCCGCGCCAACCGACAGCCTAGTGCCAGCTCCTCCAACCTCAGGCTGCCCTCGCTGCCGCGCTTCCATCCGGCCAACTTCCCCTCGTCCAACTCCAGCGCCGCAAACACGCCAGGCACCAACCCCAACAGCCCGCAGCCGCCGCCCTCGCCCCGCTCCCAGCACAAGCAGTACTCGGAGGCCCAGCGCCAGCTTTACATCTACCAGAGAGAGCTCCTTGCCAATGCCACCCGCAACATGGCTACCGGCACCAAGCCGGCCAGCCCTCGTCTGAACCCTCTGGGCAGCCCGGGGCCCGTCACTCCTCTCGAGCTCGAGGGCCAAGGGGGCGACTACCTCACGGCAGGGGCTAAGGCTTCGAGCGGCCTGAACGACTCCCGGAACGACCTCGTCGAGAAGCTCCTTCAGGAGGAGGCCAGGCGGGTAGGCCAGATGTCTCCCGGCCGGCCGACGTCAGTGGGCAGCTGCTGAGCATGGGCACTTCCATGGTCGTTTAGCATCATTTCCGACACGGCCTATTTCGACGCTTTTCCTATGTAACGACTCGGTTTCTTCTTTCGATCTCGGCAATTTGGCGGGCGTCATCTCAATCAGCATTTTTCGGCGTCAAAGCAATCAATACCACAGGAGCAAGGGGCGAGAGATTGGGCATTCTCATCCACCACCACGCCAAAAATCTGCATCATCCGCATCAGGCGTCTTCATTTCCAGGTTTTCGGTCAGGCTGACAGACTGGTCCCCGGCGGTCAGTCCTGGAAGCCCCACGGAAGGACAGCATCACACCGTCCGTTCGTTATCATGGTGAGGCGTGGAGGGATCCACCTCCACGCTGTCACGGTGGCAAGCAGTCGATCGCAGTGTCGGGTCGCCGTCGTGTGATCCGCCATGGCCGTCGTCATGATCTTCGCCACTTCGTCATTCGCGAGACAAAAGACGCGCATTTCGGTACCAAGGGTTCGGGAACAATGAGGCACGGGGTGGAGATGGGGTGTTTGGTGAGATTGGGGTTGGGATTTTCTTCCGTTCGCTTTACGGTTGCGCTGTTACATTTCGTCCCCACATACCAAGTGCTGGAAAGTGGGCCCTTTTTTCAAACGCACCACACTCGCTTGGGCCTGCCCCAATTTCATTATCTACTGGTTCCCCACGCTTGAGGCGTTTGCGGAGGGATTCGTGGCGTTTGTTGTGCATTTACTATAGCATCGGGAAAGCATATTTTCTTTGCTGCGCTGTTGGTTTCTTCACGAGGACAGGGATGTCGGAGTAGGACCGCCCACGTGGGCGAATGGCACTACACATGTTAGACAATCAAACCTGGAAGGAAGTGAAGCCGTTCAAAGCACGAGCCCATGGTGACAAGGCGAGCTAATGCGCGAGAAACCAAGGCACGCAGACCAGGCAGGCAGCTTGATCGCTCGATCTCGATACCAATCCGGCTTGGTGCCCGAAGACGTCTCTCAGTGGGTGCCGTTTGATTTCTTCAACGCCCATCGCGACATGGATGCGCGCGGGAATAATACGATGAGCGGCAGATGCTACTCGGGCGCCGCGACAATCGTCGGTCTCTTGGACCGTTTCGGCACGCTGCGCATCGGACTGCGGTGTGCCGCCAACGACGGCGTGACGACAACACATGGAGGCGCTGCTGTCGATTTTGCCGCGCGAAAATTATGTCTTCACCGTGTTACTCACCCCTGGCGGGCGCGATGGTGAATACCCTGTAATGCGTGGGTACTGTGCCTCCGTCATCGTCATCAAAGCACAGCCCACAACGACTTCGCAATGCTCGACAAAGCCAAGCCCATGGAGTTGGCTATGCGGTGGATACGCAAGCAACACCAGACACAGGGTGGATCTGTCTCGCCCATCAGCAGGCACATCGGCATGCACTGACGAGGCGAGGGTCAGAAAACACGAAAAATTCCAGCCCCAAATAAGCAACCTGACGTGGGATCTTCGGGCGAACCCTTCCACGTACCTGTTGCGCCCACCCTCCATCACCACCACCACATCCCAACCACTTGCGAGTCCCTGCGTCCGACGACTGCGCGGCATCAGCCGCCACATCCCCTCAAATTCCTTCCTCCGAGGGGTACCGCACCCATGCTGCTCACACCCACCCACCCAGCGCGCCGGCCTGCCCACCCACCCGTCCTCGCGCGGCTGTTTCGCTTGCTTCCCTCCGGCAACCGGCTCATCACCAGCCCAAAACTAGCCAACCCCATGATCCCTTTCTGATGCCGCGCGGGCGACCTGCCCTGCCCGACGCACCACACCCCACCTTCCTCCGCAATGAGGCCGCCAACACTCACACGCGCACTCACACACACACACACGACTATCATCACCAACCACCAACTAGGTACCCGCTAGGCGCGCCGCCGCCGCCGCCATGGCGCCACGCGGTGCTGCGGGTCGTCGCGAGTCACCCGCCGCCCAGCGAGTCATCGTCTTGCCCGCACGCAAGCGACAACCGTAGTGGTTCTCGTAGTGTGTTTGGAAAAAATAGATTGCTCGCAAGCCACCAGAGCCTCGACGACGAAAGTGTGACGCTTACGAAGATAATGTGCGCCGCCACCACTGAGGTCACGGTGATAATGCGCGCAGCACAGGCAGCGTAGTACTATGCATTCCCGGCCTATAGCCGTGTGGGTGGTACGATGCCGCTATGAGACGTAATTATTATTTTTTCTTTGTCGCGTCGCGTACGCGACCATACAGGCACTACTAGCGCGCTACAGTACACACCTGCTCCTCCTTCCATCCACTCTCCCGGGGCGTTCACGCGGAGCGGGCGGTGTGGGGAAAGGAAAATCGAGCATCGCGACATGAACGGGTGATACGCCCGCTCTTTTTCTTGTTCCTTCTCTTCACTTTCCCTCTCCGGGTGGCCAGCAGATCAAGTGAACACAGCAAAACACGAACATGCGTCTGTCGATCGCCAGAATCCCGTCATGCTGTTGACGGCATCATCCGCTCATCACGACAACGCGCGCGTCGCGCCAACCACCTCGTTTGCTCCTTTCGCTAGTTTTTTTTTCTTAGTCGCGAGACTTGGCGGAGGTTTTGCAGGAAGGAGATGGTGACTCTGGGGGCCAACCAGATATTCCCCACATTTGACCACCTTTTTTTCTCCCATTGGGGGTAAAAAGGCCGCCGCATGCAGCACGGCGCGGGACGACCGGCAGATGAGCGGAGAACAAGAGCCTCGGAAGATGTGGGGTGGGGGAGAAAGAGCACGAGAGAGCGAGGTCCGGCACGGCGGAGGAGTGATCGTTTTGCACATCGTCACGCCCATCATGACTCCACAGCAAGCAAAGAGGAGGGATAGCGAGTTGTTGCAGCCTTCCGCCGAGCCTCAGCCTGGGAGAATCTCCCGTCTTTGCTCTTTCTTTTCTTTTGCGCTTTCCATTATGGTACCGAATCTCCGCGGACTTATCAGGCCGGCGACGTTAATGGCGCCAGGCGTCGGCTTGTTCGCGTATGCCAGAGACGGCGTCCGTCGTATTCTCCTCAATTTCCCACTCCGCAGCCCTCCTTTCCCTGCTTCCCCCGTGCCGCTTTTGCTGACGAGAGAGCGGCCCCCGGCATAATGCGGTGGTGACACCCGAGCAACAGGGACGCTATGACGGCATGGTCGTCCACCAGCGTCATTCACGATTAAGCGCAATTAGCGCACTGGGCGGGGCGCGGTGATGGTTTGTTGGGTTTTTGCCCGGCGGTAAGGAGACGAAAAGGAAGGACGAACTGGGGCCCGGGTAACCAAAGTCTATGTTGTCGTGGGTTGCAGAAAACAAGGAAATGGCGGAGCGACGAATCACGGCGCATGTGTGGTTGGGCACCCTCTCGGAGGTTACTCCACCACCGTTTTGCGTCAGAGCACCCACAACCGCTGGTTCTCATCGGAGATGGTTGCGGCCGCAATCAACACAGGGCGCTCATCAGCAAGGGAGATCGGCATCCCTGAGGCAACAACTAGCTGGTGGAGCGAATCGAACGAAGGAATGGCACGCACGGAGTGGCTCCGTCGACGGCGTGGCTGGCAGCTTTCTTCGTGCGTTCGACGCTACAGCGGACCAACCAGCCGGTCAAGAGCCCACCGCCTCCTAGCGGGGAGATCCTCACTCTTCTCATTTACTGCCGCTTGTGGCGGGTTGTAGGACGAGAGATCGGCGTCGTCGGGCAGTGTGCTGGCGGGTTGCTTTCAGCAGGCGGTGTCGACGACCGATCGATCCTGCCGGCGCCAATGCGAGCAGTGCCGTGACGGGCAATGATGGGATACAGACGCTGCTGCGGGCTGGCTGTGAAGGATGTAAGCCTGGCTGCTTCAGCGCTGCTGGTTGGGCCAGTGAGGGCGGCGCTGTGACTTGTCACAGCACACGAGAAGGACGTGGAATGAGGTCACGATCTTCGACCTGAGACGACCATCTGTCATGATTTTGCTCGGCGGGAGAGTCGGAGTGCTTTCGCCTTGCGATGCAGGGCAAGGGTTAGTTTCGGCACGTCTCGTTGGCTGCGCGGGACGATGCGACGCGAAAGCACATGGCGCAGCCCTCCATCAGAAGGGAATTTCTGGAAAACGGAGCGATCGGCTGGGGGAAGTCCCGTCCGTCTCCCCGTCCTACAGAAATTTCGGCGGCGTTGCGGCGCTTTCACGTGTATCAGCTTCGCATTATCATTCATCATCGTCACTCGAGAGATCGTCGGATTCGAAGAAAAGAGAAGGTCCGAGAGACACCGAGTCAGAGATAGCCAGCGGCGCAGATGAAAGCCACAAGGACTATCCTTTCTTCAGCCAGCACCCAAAAGCTGCAGCAGATCTCGCGGCCGGCCGCGCAGCCACGCCCGAATCGCCAATCTCACCAACCAGCGCTGCTCTCCTCCCTCCATTACCTCCCTCGCGGCTCCCCGTCCGTCACTGCCTCTTTCAACTCGGTTCGCCTTGCCGACCCTCCATCTGCCTCGATCAGGGTGCCACGCGGCAGCCAACTTCAGCCCGTTGCGCCTCGATCATCACAGCCACCAGATAGTGGCCAAAAACACCAAGTACCGTGCTACAAAAAAAAAAAAAAAAAAGGTCCTTGCTCCACCGGGCACCATCGTTGCCAACACCATCGTCATACGTAGCGATAGAGTGAGCACAGAGAAAGCACCGCTACGTCAGCGGCTTGGCCCAAGGCAAAGGGCCGGCACTCGCTGCAGCGCACTGACTGCTGGGCACCAACATGCAGCAGGCAAAAACAGCAGCAAGCAGCGAATACCACGCCAGATCTGCCCCCCCGGTAAGTTTGCGGCAGCCGGGCGGCCGGGCGGAGGGAGCCCGTGCCAGGCACTTTTTGGGGCCTGCCTGCCTGTGACATTTCTGCTGCTGGGCTCTCTAACCAACATGGGCGGCTGTCGTCCAATGGCTGCCCTGGCCTGCCGCTCCATCGCAGGACTCCTGGCGCTACAGTTCCGGCCCCCACTCTTCGTGGCCGTACATCTTTTGTGGGCACCCGGGACCTGTCTTTCTTTGCCCTTTGGCGTTTAACGGATGAACCCACGCCGCGTGCCAGAGCCCACTTGCCGAACGCCAGAGCTAGCGGTATGCAGTTGCGCCGAGGCGCGGAAGCTCTGTGCGCGCGCCCAAGGATTCTTGTCTGTTCTATGTGCCTCTTTGTGAGTTGTTTGCCCGTCCAGCGCTTGTATGCTGGCTAGCGCAATGGCTTCGACGGAGATGAATGGTGACGGTGTGTGTGTTGGCCACTGTCGTGGTGCTGCTTTGCTGGCCGCAGTCATGGGTCATTTCCCTACTCTTGGGCTCCAAAAATTTTTTTTGAGTCCTCGCCGCTCAGACGTTGCGTTGTTGGCAACCCATTTTTTGCAGTTTTTCGTGCCGCCTTTGCGACGACTTGTCGCGGCCGGGCGGCATTGCGCGCCGTCGAAAAGATGGATACTCGGAACTCATTGCCGGCGGACTCTGCTCCCTACTATCGCGGAACACCATGCAGCTGGCCAACGCGCGTGCGCACGCGTGCTGCTGCTCTGGACCGGCGGAGGCGCAACACAGTCACAGCTATGTGCAGAAGGCCTTACAGGAACCATTGTTTCTGCCGCCACGCCACGAACAGGCGCCCCGCCGACGCCATCACAGAAGGCTCTCGATCCCGAGTCCAGAACCACCCAAATGCCGGCATCGCGGGGGTCCGACCTGCCCGTTTTGAGGCGGCCAACGTGCAGCAGCTATACAGAAGACTACTCTCGATCCTGCCCCCGCCGTCGCAACGTTTTCCGTCCCCGCCCAACCCAAGTCTAGAACCAGGTCGTCCAGAACGGCATCCCGCCTTGCAGCAGCTTCACGTCGGCACTAGATCGAAGATTGTGGGGAAAGGAAGAAAGTATAGCCTGCCTGAAGACGGGCAGCGGGAGCGTTTGGTTTACTCGAACCGAGCCAGCAAACAAACGTAAGCTCGGGAGATCTCGATGCTGCGACGAGAGAGAGCAAGAAGCTGAAGGGAGAGAGAGTGTGTGTGGGGGACGAGAAATTCCTCGTTCTCCTCAATTCATCACCGAGCTTTGTCCCGCTGTCTTTTTTTCATTCTTAGCGGAAGCGCACGATGGGCAGGACCACTTTCTTCCCCTTCGCCTCGCCGCTTTAACGGCGGTTGCGGTCAGGATGGACCTTGCTCGCTCGGGGGGCGGGTACCGACCAGGAACAAGGGTAGCGCTTTGGGCGGCCTTTCGTCAAAGCTTTCTTCCCATCCGCCGCGCGCGCGCCCCCTTCCACACCTAAAACTAAAGTATTGCGCAACCTTGCGGCAGGATTCTAACCTTCTGATAGTGAGGTCGGTCTGTATGTCTTACCGGACTCTACCCGCGGATTCCGTTCCGACACCCTGGTGCGGCACATGTACAACTGAGACAACGACGCAGGGCGAAGAGGCAAAGGATAAACAATGACACCATTCGAGGACCCTCGATTAACGTTATGAGACCCTTAAAAAAGAAAGTTAAAACGGCAGGTAATATGCATAATGACGACTCAACATGTCATTCGCCCTCATCATTTGTCTATTATTTTCGGGTCTTTTTTGATTTTTCATTTCTACCTTTCAAATGAAACCGCAGCACATGCCTCCTTTCCTTCTCTCCGCCTTTCCAAACAGATACCCATGTACCCGAATACAAGGCCCGTCGGCGCCCCCTTTCCTCCCCCTCCGAAACACAGCAGAGTCCCATTGCCGAAGGGAGGGGGAATGAAGCGGTGTGTGCAATCCTACCTCGCGAATGACCCTTTGCAAAACATCGGTTCACTATTTCCTTAGCGAGGTGGCTGGTGCCAGGCAGGGTAGCAGCCGGAGCCCGTTTTAGGGTGGAGAACGTCCCGCCCGCCGACACGTGCATGCCAGGCGCCAAGCTGGCAGAGAAGCCAAAGGTTTGGTTCGGGGCGCTTAAATAAAGGAGCGAAAAGGCATGTGTGTGGAGAAAGCCAGCAGGATGCGCAACGGAGAAATACTGCTTACTGTTAGGCTACTGTCCTCTGCGGGGCGGATCCTCTATGCGTGCTGCAGCGCCCACCGCTACGTTTTGTTGACAGAAAACAGACCGACTTTGTGGCGACTAGTGCTGCTGCGTCGTCGTGGGCTACGAAACTCCAGAGCAAAATGATGCTGCTCTCTGCGGTAATTGGATGACGTCCCCGTTGCCCCAAACGTTCGGTCCCGGTGAAGCCCAATCAGTGGGCTGATGAGGCGCCGCCGCAGCTTATTATCCGTTTCAGGACCTGTGAGGGAAACAGTTGAGTGGATTCAGACACCCAGCCCAACCACATACTTTTTCGTTATCGTTTTTTTTTTTCTTAATCTTATCTTGGAGGCGTGAGCGACTTTGAGGGCATTGTGTAACCAATGCACCTTTGGTGATCGCCATCCGCTCGACCGCACTTTGTGGTTGAACGCTATGAACACAGAAAACTAAGCCATGCGGAACGTAGTTGGAAGGCAGAAGAGATGAGATCAGCAAGATCACCGGCCATAGGATAGCCGGAGGCTCAGTCAGTGTTAGAGTCCGCATAGGACATAGGTCTGAATCAGCAATCATGCTCTTAACCTTGTGAGCATTGAGCATCCGGTGCAACGTTACGCATACACACAAACACTAGCTTATCCAGCATCTCAAGAATCGAAATGACCAAAGCAACAAAAGCTGCCACAAAAACAACAACAGTGGAGCAACTGCCGAGAAAAAAAAGGCCCCCGCGATGAAACAAAGCAAAAACGCACCCTCCTCTGGGACCGGTCCCTCCGTCCGGCCGTTTCGTAGACTGCCGAGTGGCGCCGCTCCCTAGTTAAACCGCTGGCGGCGGGCTAAAATGCGCCACTATCTACTGCAAATCGAGAAAAATGGTCTGATATCGAGAATCCTCAATCCATCGATAATCCCTCCCGCCGTCGAAACAAAAAGGGTCCTCTCAAATTTCCCAACTGCCTAGCGCGGGGGGAAGGAAGTGCCTAGCGTGTGTGATGGGGGGGATTCGACCATTTAGCATGTACCGCACATCTACCCGTCTCGAGGAAGGTAGGGAAAAAAAAAAAAGGGTCCTCGTTGTAGACCGAGACGATCCTCATCATCTCCGCATGAAGTCACTGACTAGCTATGCGCGTTGCCACGCCACAAGTCGACTCGCGTGCTGAGGCGTGGCTTACGCATAGCTAGCTCGAACACTTGCATGAGTAGGCTTGTCCTATCTACTGTACGGGTTACATGGAGAGGTATTTTTTTTTTTCTCTTGCCTTCTTTTTTTCCCTGTCCAAACGACATCTGAAACCACCCCTCTATGTGGGCTGCATTGCAACACTTTGCGTCACCACGCATTGCGACCCTTCTCCACTTCTTACGGGCGTTGGGCGCGTGGACAGGACGGTAAACGAGAATCATGGGCCACGCGACGGGAGGCCCCATCGTAAAAAAAAGCGCCGGCCGAATGCGGGGGAAGGTGCATGGGGGTGTGAAAATCATGGAAGGGATGGGTGGGTGGGAGAGAGCAGGACCATAATGTGGGGAAGGGTCATCTTCGAAGGATGCGGCTTCCGCGCGCTGCTGATGATGACGAGCGGCGACAGCGAACAGAGCAGGGGACTTTGGGACGAAATTGACGCGGCGTTAATGCGGGATCTGCGGGCAATGAGGTGGAATCGTCACCGTTGCCATGTCGGTTCCTTTCTGACCGAAATATGGTCTTGTGATTGCCAAAGGTGGGCGCTAGTAGTGAGATCCCTGGCCATGGACGGGCGGGCATGGAGAGAACGGAAGTGTCCAGAATGCCCCTTTGTTGCCATTTACCCCCCATGTCATTTGGGGGCACATCGTTCCAGGTCGGCGCTGGATCTAATCAGCAAGCGCGAGTCTTCTACCTTATCTGCATGTTCTTCGGATGCTTGATATCTCATTTCAGTAACTAATGGTGTGGAAAGTACTGGCCTCCCCGAATGACTTTCGGTCTTGATACCTGCCACTTCGAGCAGTAAGTCCTCCTCGCGAGTGAACCCAGCTCGAGTATTGCGAATAGCTGCTGAGTAGAACTTATGCTCTACCACCGAGCTTCTCCAAAGAACGCGCACCCTGCTCCTCCCATTCCGCCTTGGTAACCCACATGCTCTCCTTGTCCGACATCTACGAGAGTGAGTCAGCACGATGAGGAGCTTCAACATCAGACAGAAAGAACGCCTTACGATGTTGGCCAGAACAGCACCACCGATGAAGACCATGTGCCTTCTCCTAGGAGGGTCCTCGATGCGGACCTTGAATTTCTATTAACAGCATGTTAGTGCCTTTGTAACCAGCCAAGTCCTTGTGCTGGGCGACTTACGTTCAACCTCTCCGGGTTGCCTTGCAGGACCTTCGTTAACCAGAGCTGCTTCAGCTCCTTCTCCAACCGGCTAGGCAGACCAGGGTACATGCTGCTTCCACCACTAAGCACAATAGCCTTGTAGAGGTCCGACCTGACATCGACATCGGCGGCTTGGATAGTGTTGAAGAGGAACTCGGCCATGCCGGGCTGTTCGACATCGACCAGGTGGGGCTGGAACAAGCACTCGGGAGCCTCGAACCGCTCACTACCAACCCTGATGACTCTGCCGTCCGGAAGCGTGTACGACTCGACGAGCACAGTCGTGTCCTCGCTGAGGCGCTGGTCCAGCTCTAGGTCGTAAGAGACGTAGCACAACTTCTCCTTGATCTGGCGCACCGTCTCGAAATCGGCGGTACGGTTGAGCGCGTAACCTCTCCGCAGCAGCAGGGCGATCAGATTCCTCGTGACGTCTCTGCCCGCAACGTCCAGACGCCGGGTGAGGTGGTTTAGCACGGTGCTCTCGTAGACGGGTACAATGTGCGTCACACCGTCGCCGGAGTCCACGACGACGCCCGACGACAGACCCTGGGCGTACAGCGCGAGGACGGCCTGGATGGCGACGTAGACACCGCCGAAGTTGTAGCGCTCGAACATGACCTCAGCCATCTGCTCGCGGTTCTTAAGGGGGTTCATGGGCGGCTCAGTGAGGAGGATCTTGCGGCCGGTCGGGTCGATTTTCATCTTCTCGAAGAAGGTGTAGTCCCACAGGTGCTGCATGTCGTCCCATCGCTTCACGATACCGTTCTCCATCTGTTTACAGGCGAATGCCAGGTCAGCGCTCAGGTCGGTTGGGCGTTGCCGGCGGGGCAGCCGCGCTCAGGGGAGCTCATTCGAAGCTCGCGGGAACGGGCAGGCGTACGGGGTAGGTGATCTGTAGCATTGACCGGGCGGCAGCAGCCTCGTCTCCGCACATGATGTCCTTCAGCTGTATATCCAGGCCATCGCGTTCTTCGGAGCGGAGGATCGGGCGGCCGACTATCGAGGGGTATTGGTGGTCGGGGAAGTTCTGCGGCGTGGGCACAATGGTCAGTCGGCTTCGAGGGCGCGCGGCGGAGCTGGCGGATGGAGCAAACGGACCTGTCCGGCAAAGCCAGCCTTCAGGAAACCAGTTCCACCGTCCAGGACTAGAGTTGGGCTCGCGTCAGCGGGGGTACGTCAGGAGCTCGGGGGAGCTTGCATACCAATCGGAACCTCCGCCATATTGGGCTGTAGAGCGACTCGAAGCTAGCGGAGGTGAGAGCTTGGAGATTGCGAATGGAGGTGGACTCGGGGGTGGCAGATGGCGGGATGGGTGCCTGGCGGGGCCCGGGGGGTTGACGTTGTCGGGAGTCGTCCGTGGCTGGGCTGACTTCGGCCTTTCCTTCATCCGGGGTAAGAGGCGCGCGTAGTGGGGCGGTGCATCATCGTCACTTCCTGTTCACTTGACTCGCGACACACAAGCTCTATTGATAAGAAGAAGGAGATATCGATAGGAAGAAGCAGAATATCGAGTGAGCATCATGCTCCGCAATTTGTATGCACCGGACGCCGTGAGTGTAAACTTTCCAAGACAGCTCCCATCACCAGCACTGCCTGCCCCGCTCCCTCAGCATGCACCCTCAAACCTCCTGGATATAATTCGCGGGCACGCTCCTGACGATTCCCCCCTTCTCAACGTCCGCCCATCCATCGCCCGCATCCTTGTTGATGAGCACGAACCGCTCACCCTCCACGATCGTGTGCTCAGCCTCGCTGCGCGCCTCGTAGTCGTACAAGGCCTCGGCGTACTTGAGCTTCTTTGCACCTCTCTTCGGTGCCACTGCAGGGCCCTTCTTCTTCGCAGCCACAGCAGCAATACTGTCTGCAATCGAGGCATTGGAATTGGAGTACGTCGAGCTGGGACGCACGGGAGATGCGGGGACAGCTTCGACATAGCTAGCAGGCACCAGCCCTTCCTCGTGGCCGGCGCGGACCTTCATCCATCCTGATCCGTCTGGAATAATGTAAGTAAGCTATGGAATTGGCCCGGGGGAATGACAGCTTACCGTCTGGTTCCAAAATGGCAACTTCCTTGCCCTCGTCGATAGATATCTCGCCCTCGCCCGCGGCTGTGTAAGGGTACATCATCTTGCCCTTTGGTTCGTTGGTCTTGTGACTATCACCATTCGAAGGCGCTGCAGAGTCCGCACTCTTAACGTATTGCGCAGGAGGTGGCGCCATGATCCGGTTCTTCCGTATAGCAGGAGTAGATTTCTTCCTTTCCGGCGACTTCTCCTCCGGGGCTTCTGCCGTGCCAGATATAGACCGGTGTGCTGTTGCAGAGTAGCCCGAGCTCAACGTGTTCATCGAGTTCACGGTATCGCTCCGGCTGAGCTGGGGTAGGTCTGATTGTGAGTCCGTAGCCCCCAAACTTGCCGTCGAGGCCTTCGCATCTTCCTGCCTTCTTGCCTTGAGCCTCTTCTTTTCCTCCTTGTTCATCTCGCCAGGGCAGTCCGCAGGAACCTTCATCTCGCATTTGCTGTGGCATGTGTAACCACAGTCTTGACAGTCGAACCCCTTGGCGGACAAACCCCAGATGCGATCACCACAGAGATCGCAGTTCGTGGGAATCTTGAACGTCTGGGCCTTGAAGTTGTGATTCCGTGCTCCAATGCTGACATCCCCCACTGCTGTTGTGATAGTCGCGACCTCCACCTCTGCAGTCGTCTTCTGCCGCTGAACTTCATGCATTTGTTCCTGCAACGAGAAGATGGCGCGTACACACTCAACTTCGTCACGCTTGTCCTTGCCCTCTCGAATGAGGTCTCGCGCCTTCCTAGCGTTTTGAACCTCTCTCTGCTTTGCATCAATCTGGCGTTTCAGTTCCCCTAGCGATCCCTTGCTCTTTGTCAAAATGTTCGTCAGGAAAACCTTCGTCGTCTCGTCTGCGGGGATCGTGTCGTCATCATGCCAGACGGGGCTCGGCTCAAAGACAAAGTCTGCTGGGTCATGCCAGTCCTGGGCGTTGTGTCGGACAAACATCATGGAGTCAAGCTTGGGGTTGTTGCGCGGGATTTCTGAAGCCAGGTGGTTCAAGAACTCTGTGCTCCGTGCAAGCGTGCCGGTCTCGATTTGGGCAGCCAATGACCAGATTTCATTCAATTTCGCAACCCGCGTCTCGGAAAGATCTTGCAAGCTCTGCCGTTCATTAGGAATGCTCATGGTAAGGTGGAGGAGCCGGAAATCATACATCCAGAAGTTCAGGGACATATTCGTGGTAGTATCTTTCCTTTTGCTTATTGGTTACATTGATGCTGATAATATAAGTACTCTGCAACACGGTCAGCATCGTTCGCAGCACACAGAGAGTCCTGGCTCAGACCTTTATGTTCCGCATTTCGGCCTGTTGCTGCTCGAAAGCGGCACGCGCCTTTGCCTTTCCATGGTCGAACGCGCCATCAGACTTCTTGCGGCGATTCTCAACCTCCTGGCAGGCATTGTCATATTTGCCCTTTACTTTCTTGAGGTCGTTATATGTGGAGTCTCGCTCCTTCTCCAGCTTGGCTGCGTAGTCACCATGGTACTTGCGTAGCTCTTCGTAGCGGGCGGCGAGCTGCTTAAGGGGCTCGGCCAGGTTGGTGACGAGTTGCTGGGAGAATTGCTCGTGTTCGCTCGCGCGGTTTTCGAGGGTGGTGAGCTGGACTTGCCATGTGGTCATGGAGGCGCTATCCCGAGGAGTCAGTTCTCATCCGTGTCCTCGTGCACTGGGCGCCCGAAGGCGAAACGCACCATTCCAGCGACCCCGGAGTGACGGTGGGGGTTTCGCCCACGCTGAGAGTGCTTGACTTGCGGGCTTTCTTCTCAAAGTACTTCTTAGCCAGCGCGCTCAGCTTGCCGGCGTACTCCTTCTCTACTGCGGCGCGTTCCCGGTAGAACTGCTGTATCTCGTCCAGCCAGCCAATACCATTCGCGACCTAACGCGCAGGTGTCAGCACATCCTTGTGTCGTGAAGGGAATACTAGAGCTCGTCTACGATCCAGCGATTCCGGGTTGTGGGGTGGTCGTTGGCGTCACTCGTACCCAAGCGTTAACCGGCTTGAAGCCATCCTGTCCGAACGTGCGTCAGTCATGCGTGCGCGCATAGGTAGAGACGAGCGTTACCTTGAGCTCTTCGCCGAATTGCGGGTTAATGTCTATGTCGGCCATGGTTTCTCGGGCAAGCCTGTGGAGGAGCAGGCGCAAAGGCGCATGAGAGGGTGGGCGTGAAGGGTGCTGCGGCTGGAGCTGGGCCGCAATGAGATAGAGGGCCCCTGCGTCCGTATGGCGGGGTGTGACGACGTTCTGGCAGTCGGGTTCCCGGGATTCAGGGCTGAGCCTCGCGCGCAGGCGGCAGTTTCCAGGCCGAAACGTTTGTCCGCGCTCAGCCCGCCGCGTCAGGAACATTCGTCAAGGGCACTTTCCAGATACATGCCCCGCGCCTAGCTCCACGACACACCCACACCTTACTCCCCACCTCAAGCCGCGCGAAACACTGCCGCTCGCGCTCGCAGCTTGCATCCTCCATTCGCTGCATCCTCACACCGCCCTTCGAGACATTTTCTTTGTCCGCGACGCGCCTCGACTAGCTTCACCCCGCCAAACTCACCACTGCCCACCATGTCTGACGCCGCTCCCTCCCTCGAGAGCCGCATCACCAGTGATGAGCCCGCCGCCGAGGTCGCCGAAGCTCAGACTGATGGCGCAACCCCCGCGACCGGCGGCAGCGGCCTCCACGAGCCCGAGTACGATGTCGAGGTCAAGCTTGCCGATCTTCAGGCCGACCCTAACAACCCGCTCTTCTCCGCAAAGACTTTCGAGGACCTGCAACTGTACGTCCCACGCGTTTCCGAGGCCATACAAGTTTAGTGAGACTAATTGGTTCATGTTGCGGTTAGGAAGCCGGAGATCCTCAAGGGCCTCTATGGCATGCGCTTCCAGAAGCCGTCCAAGATCCAGGAGAAGGCTCTCCCGCTTCTCCTCATAAACCCTCCCACAAATCTTATCGGCCAGTCTCAGTCGGGCACTGGCAAGACTGCGGCCTTTACCCTCAACATGCTGAGCCGCGTGGACCTGTCGACCATCGCCCCTCAGGCCCTTGTCCTTGCGCCCAGTCGCGAATTGGCACGTCAGATCATGGGTGTGGTTCAAGAGATGGGCAAGCACATGGAAGGCCTTGTGGTCACCGCTGCCATTCCCGATCCCAGCAGGCGCAATCAGAAATTTGAGGGCCAAGTCATTGTTGGTACGCCCGGTACCGTCATGGACATGATCAGGAGGAAGCTGTTGGACAGCCGTGGTATCAAGGTTCTTGTTCTGGACGAGGCCGACAACATGCTGGATCAGCAGGGTCTTGGAGATCAGTGCAAGAGAGTCAAGCAGTACGCATTGCCCAAACTGGAAACATTTCGCCAGCCTAATTTCTCGCAGGCTCCTTCCTAAGGACACCCAGGTCGTCCTTTTCTCCGCTACTTTCCCCGATGAGGTCGTCCGCTACGCAAAGTCGTTCGCGCCCAACGCCAACCAGCTCACTCTCAAGCATGAGGAGCTTACTGTTGAGGGCATCAAGCAGTTCTACCTAGATGCCGAAGGCGAAGAGGACAAGTTCCGTGTTCTTCTGCAGTTCTACGGCCTCATGACCATCGCGTCTTCCATCATCTTCGTCAAGGTAAGCATCTCTGAAGCGTTGGAAGCTGGCATTCCCGAGCTGACATTTCGTCAAGCGCCGTGACACTGCCGCTGCACTTGAGCAGCGTATGACTGCCGAAGGCCATAAGGTTGCACAGCTTTCTGGTGCTTTGGAGGGTCCTGAGCGTGATATTATCATCGACAAGTTCAGGAAGGGAGAGGCCAAGGTGCTCATCACTACGAACGTGCTGGCTCGTGGTATCGACGTTCAGTCGGTGACGATGGTGATCAACTACGTAGGTACCCAACTTTCTTGGCGCACCGACAAACTAACTGACAGTTCTGCAGGACATTCCCGAGATGGCTAACGGTGCTCCTGACCCGGAGACTTACCTTCACCGTATCGGTCGCACTGGACGCTTCGGCCGTGTGGGTGTGGCCATCAGCTTCATCCACGACAAGAAGAGTTGGACGAACCTGTCGGAGATCGCCAGGTACTACAACACGGAGCTCCTCCCGCTCGACACCAAGGACTGGGATTCGGTGGAGGATATCATCAAGAAGGTCATCAAGAGCTCGAGGGCTGGCAAGACGACAGCGGAGATGACTGCGTAAAGCAGAGAGACGAAAGGCTCGGTATACGAGCTTGAAGATACCAACAAATTTCCTCAGTTGAAAGCGTAAATGGCGGATTATTTCTCGGAAACGGAAGGCATGAAAAGGTAGCGTGCAAAAGATGATTCTGGGAGCAAACACATGATTTGGGACGAATGAGCAAAACAAAAGATTGGCTCGAGCATGGAGACATTCATGAATGGCGAGATAGCGGACAGAAATAATGAAGATATCCGAGGAAATGCATGCTGAAGTCTTATTGGGTGGCCGGGCAATCAGGCACAATTAGGCAAAAATGCTGCGGCGATCGGCCCACAATGCTCGCGGTCGGCAAGCGGGACAGCGGAGTACGTCACCAAACCCTTGAATCTCGTCACCAGTAAAGGCACCTGGCGACCAACGAGACTCCAGGTACGCGTTTCCATCCCCGTTTGTCAGCCTTACCATCCTTATCGACCAAATCGAGGCCATGATGCAGCAGAAGGACTCCGCTGATCTACCCGCACGCCGCGTTCGAGCAGGGTCCGAGCTTTCCACAGTCACGAGTCCCGCACTGGGGTAAGCTTTGGCTGCTTCCTTGTGACGGAGCTGAGTCTGGTGAACAGGTCAGACCCTTGACCGCCAACCTTCGCTAGCTCATCTCCTTCAATGGTCTAAGACATTTAGACTAAAAATCGATTCTGCACAGCACGACACGAGCACACTACCAAGAACGTAGGGCACACACGCCGCGGCAAGCTACTGCAGGAGCCAAGCCTTGCGTCTACAATGGCGCCATTTTGGAAGCATGCGTCTAAGGATAAGAGCACTATCTCGTCCACGCCCGGTCGCAGTTCCGACGTGCACCGTCGCTCGTCGTCCTCGTCTTCGTCTTCATCCTCGTCCTCGTCCTCCGCTTCCTCATCCACGAAGAAGCAACAAGCCAAGCCAATTCAACAACCACAACAGCAAGCTGCGGACCCTGCTCAAGCTTCCGGATCGCACACAGTTACTCATTTCGCATCATCCGGTCGCTCTAGCAACCTGAGCGTCAGCTTCAGAGAGATAGTTTCATACTCGTCCAGCCGCAGCGGTGGAATTCTAGAAGGCAGCATCAGCAACGTACCCGGCGTTGCCGATATGGAGCGTAGGTGGTCTGCACAGAGACAAGCATCAATGGTCAGCAGAGACGCCAACACTGCCGATGTTGCTGCTACCAGCAGCGCCGATGAGACGACGGGTATACTGGGAGCGGATAGGAACGGTGTAGGACAGCGCACCTACAACACGAATGGCGGAACGGGCTTGATCGGCCGTACCTCCAGTATCAGAAGGAGAGCCAGTGGGCAAGACGGCGGTGCTGAGAACGGCACCACGAATGAGCATGAGGCACAGAACGAAGACTCCTGGTGGCATAGGTTTTCAGAGAAATACGGAAGCGTCGAATTGGACAACAAGGGGAGCGTTGCTAGGGATCATTTGGCTCTGGGTAAGTTTCATTTTCGATTTCTGTCTTTTCTAGGGGATTTTGCCATTTTTATCCTTCATTCCGCGGGTTCCGTGGAGAAACACTTCAGTTTCCTTCGAATCGAAAACTACGCTTCTACAAAAGAACACATTACCCGGATATGAGCTGATCATTCCAAAGAACGCACATTCCTCGCCTGGCTCCGTACTTCACTCTCCTTTGCAAGCATCGGCATCGCCGTGACGCAACTATTCCGTCTCAACACCTCGATCGCAGACGGCGACCACGACGGCGACCAGCACGAGCGCCTTCGACACGTTGGAAAGCCTCTGGGTGCGACTTTCATAGCCATCTCGATCGTCATCCTCTTCATCGGCTTTCACCGCTACTTCGAGTCCCAGCACTACGTCATCCGCGGGAAGTTCCCAGCCAGCAGGGGCTCCATCCTTGTAGTCAGCGCTATAGCGGGTGCGTTGATTGTGAGCAGCCTTGTTGTGGTGTTGGTGATAGCGCCGAAGGCTTTCGAGCGGCGGTAAAGATGCTCAGGAAAGCGGTGGACACAGTGTAGGTCTTCTGATCGGGAAGGGGATGCTTAGGACAAGTACGCATTGTTTGATCGCCCTCTGCCGGTACCTTGAAAATGCGGGCGTAGAAAAGGTATTCTTTCGGAGACTGACGAGGAAAATGATGCAAGTGGACTGGATGTCCAGGGACGGCCAGAAGAGATGCCATTATTGCCACGATTTTTAGGGATTTATTGGGGTGTTTCGTCCACGAAATGAGACAAGATTCGAAAGTCTGGGGGCAATGATGACGTTGCCTGAGCCCAAGTTTATCCTAGGAGGGCTGTGTATAAATGTCTGTAGGCTTATCATGTCTGTTATCTTCTTTTGGTGTATCCACTTGTGAACGTCCTCTACTGGGTATACGGCCCGTTCTTAGACTTGTAACTTCCCAGGTTTCAACTCGATCGGACGTTTGCTTATTGTAATGGATCATATGGATCGAGCACTTTGTAGATATGAGCTAGGAAGGAATTAAGGTTTGTGAGCAGCTCTTCAGTCAAGGACGTCTGAGACCGCTATTAGCTTTGTCCGATGTTGTGTTCATCGAAATCGCTCCTGATCCACACAACATGTATTGGATGTAGTACAAATTGTTGAGTGGAAACTATGGATAAAAGTAAATCAAAGGTACTCTACGATTGGCTTCTCACCGGATACTCTATTTACACTTGATACAATACAATGCAAACCCTTCCTCTGATTACACGATTTCGCCCATGCGGCGCTCAACACTCAGCAAGTTCTCCAGTTCACTTGCTAGCGTCCATGCATCGTTTGCCCTCGTCTCCGAGTTGACATCCATCCCCGATCGGTACTTTCTGAAAACCGATCGGAACAAGTCGCCAGCCTCCAGCGCCTTTAACTGTTCATCAGCTCCGTATTTGATCAGCAAGAGCATCGTCTCCATCGCTTCCAAATCTTTCTCCGAAGTTTCCAGCGCTTCCGTGAGATATGCAATCTCGTCATAGCGCATCGCATGTATCGCCCACACGAACCTCCTCGCCCACCGTCTACTCGGCTCGACTCTCAGTCTCTCTCGAACTCTGGTCACCAACAAACCCCGCAACAACCTAAAAGACTCGGAATTCTCCTCCTTCTGCAGCAGCAGCTGCACGATCCTCGTCACCCGCCGGCTGAGCTCCGCCTCTCTGAACCTCGTCTCCGCGCTCGCCCGCAGAACACGCTGCCGCATGTTCAGAATGCCCGTCTTCACCGTCCCCTGATCGATCCTGCTGGCGTACCACATAGCGGGCCACCGAGTCGCCCTCCGCGCGCCTTCCTGGTTGGCAAGGCGGGCGGTTTCCCTGAGCTGCATGTGCCAGCGGATCGGGTTAACGGCGGCGCACTGGAGCATGAGGTTGATGGACACGTACTGGGACAGGGTGACGGCGTCGTCGAGGTAGGCAAGCTCGTGCTCGCGGCCGGTCTTGACGGCCTGCATCGCGTCGCGCAGCCGCTGCTCGTCGAGCCGGCGCTTTTTGATGAAGAGCTCGCGCGTGTGGCGGAAGTGGTTGGGGTGCAGCACCGCTAAAGGGAGCTCGGTGCGGGCCATGGGATCGGCGTCGGGCTTGGGCTCTACGCCCGCCGCCGTGGGGGACGACGAGGAGTCGGGCGCGGCGTTTCGGTGCGAGTAGGAGAGGTGGCGACGTTGCTGGTTGCGCCCGAAAGGCTGAGAGATCGGCCTCATGCTGGACCAACCCGATTGAATTGGTGCATTTGTCGCCTTGGTATCTTGCCCCGGTTTGAAGTGGATTGTCCCATAATTGGGTTTGGGTTTCTGCCCTGATAGATCCGGCCGACCCCTCTTTATAAGACGTGCCTTTTGTTGGTTCTGATATTTGTCAAGTAGGTTCCGTTTTCTGAGTTTCCTCCTGAGCCGCACCACATGCGGGAAAACATCGTCTTCCCTTTTCTTGCATTTGAGCTGTGATTTATGGCCTGCAGTTTCGGCAATTTCGGTGACCTCTGACGCAGGAAAGGGCAGCGCCGTCACCGCCAGCTCTTCATTTTTGATGCTTTTAAGCATACGTTGAAGTTTATTCAATTCTTCGCTCGTACTTGTACGCCATTTTGTCTTTAAAAGCCGAGGTGCGCCAAAGGGTGAATAATGCTGAATCTGCCGCGTTAGTACGTGAATGTACTGCGCCGAGGCCTCTATCTGCAGCGTCAGCATCCGCATATGACCGTCGCGAAGCTTCACCATATGCGCCTTGGCAGCGTCGCGGCGGCCCCGCCAGATATCAATCAATCTTTGGAGCGGGGCAGTCCGTGGACGTTTCACGCGAGGTACAGGTCTGACGGCGAGCTGTTCCTCGCTGTGCTTCAAAATCCAACGCGAGACCCTCCAAAAGCGGGGGTACTTTTCCAACGTCATGCGAAAATCCTGAGCCGTGGTTTCGGGCACTTCGAGCGTGGTGAGATCGACTTGCCTAAGTCGGCGGCTGATGGCTATCATCGGTCGTAGGAACGGACGGTCCCAATCGCGAAGTTGTTTGGTTTTAATCTGCGGAGACGGAGTGGATGAGAAGTTCCTGACGGAACAGGTGCTAAGAGTGTGTTTGGCACGAGTATTCATCAAGCCACTGGCATTGGCGGGCAAAGATGCGTGTCGAGGAAGGCTCATGATATTATTTGGGCTGGAAGCAGACTTCATACAGTCAGCATGACTACTTACAAGGGCAATGGCTACATGAAATTCCATAAGCGGGCAGGTACAAACCGAAAGTTATGTGCTACTGCACTGCCACCTACTCAGAACTGACCTTTGGCGTTGCATATCTTAAATTTCGCCGAGTTGGGAGCCGGTTGCTTGTAACCAAAAGTGAAAACGGGACGTCAACCATCGTTTGGGAATAGTGTTCCCTCCTCTCCGAGTGTTGACGAACGGACTTTATACTCATCCCCTGTTCTGACAAGGCACCGAAATAGCCGGGCCAGGCGTCGATACTGGAAGGTTCTTCTGTCGTTGTGTCGAGAATGTCGTCAATGGTGCTTGGTACAGTGCCGAACACGCATGTGTCTTGTTCGTACTTCGGTAACTCGAGGGATGAAACAGGGGATGTCAAAAATGTGATGTATGAGCCAGGCACCGCTACCGGTTGTAAACTCTGTTCTGTGGCTGGATCCATCTCGTCGACATCAGCAGCATTTTCAGCAGCCTCACTAATGGATTTCGCCGGGTCCAAGGAAATAAGGCCTGCTTTCTTGCCCCATCCGCCGCCACCACTGAGAACACGGTGGAGCTTCCCATTCCCGCGCAGCAAGACGTTCCAAACCGCGGAGTGGAATAGCTTGTGGTCGGCATTCCAAGCGTCGGTCATGAATAGAGAAGACAGGCCAGCATAGTCATACATTTGACTGAACCTCCGCGGTTGCCACTTCTTGAGCGCTGAGAGAACAGACGACGAGAAATACTTGGTAGTTTTCTCAGAAGTGACCAGCGCCCATACGGGCATAGCATGCGGGGCCTGACCCGTAGCCTCAAAGTATGACGAAACAGCCTTTTCCAATTCTTGAGATGCGGGAGCTTCTTTTCCATCAGGGCCGATGATTTGTCGAATGATGTTCCCCATGCCGGCTTTGACTGGCCTCGGGGGGGTCAATGGCACGAGAGGTGCACGAAGCTGGTGCAACGTCTCGTGCTCCATGGGGAAATCGCGAACCCTATGTGCTAGATATCGGCCAGATACCGGCCACGTTACGCGTTGAGAGTCGGTTTTGGTGACCTTCTCCGCATGCAGAGTACGACGATGTTGGAGGGCAGCATGTTCAGAATGCACGGGTTCGTCTATTTCGCTGGCTCTGTACAAGATATTGTACATTATAGACGTGTGTCCAGTCTGGAAGAGGGTATTTGCAAGAGGAAGGCGCAGTCGGATGATGGTAGTGGAGTAGTCCCTTCGTGGCTGTCCTTCCAGATCGGCCAGTTTGAAGCGATCGAAGATGTCAAAGGAGAGAGAAGCAGCAGCATCGCTGCGTTCACTTTTCCTCTTCACATCTCGTTCCGCTGTCCAGCTATGACGCGTGACATTGTCGTTGAACCACAGTGCATAAGCCAGACCCTCCCTGCCTTTGCTCGCCTGGGAGCTATCCTCGGGACTCGGGAGCCGGTCGACTACAGCGGCGACGACGCGAATGCCTTTGAGAAGAGTTCCATGTTCGAGCGACTGCTGGAGCATGCGGGACGCGGCCTGGGTGATTGCTTCCGGAGCGCCAACCACTAAAGGCTTTAGGGCGGAGGCAAAGGATGGAGTGACCAGCAACATGGCAGTTGGGCGCTTGTTATCCGGTATCAAGAAAGGCACTGGCTCAATTTGGTCAATGAGGCTACTGATGTCCTGGTTGAGATCAGTATTCGACGCAGGACAAGCAACGGCTGTGCATCACAAACCGTGTTACTAGGGTTTTTGGTAGTGACTGTGCCAATATGGTAGAGGTCTTTCTTAACCTGGAGGCTATCACGGGCATCCTCGGTTCCAGCGGACTTATCGTGAGCATCCTCAGTTGCAGCGGACTTGTCCTCGGGAGATTGATGGAGGTTCTCGATGAAGCTCCGCAGCGAGCTCTGGCTCCGGATCGGCGGGCGCGAAAGAGCACACACGCGTGGATGGGGGAGTAGACGAACGCGAGGCGGCATTGCGCCACGCAAAAGCGCGTGGCATCTTCGCGCGGAACTGAGCATGGACGGCTACGCGGTGGGGCGCATGGCAATGGAGAAAAGATGTAGAGAACGGACGGGAGCTTTGGCCTGGCATGTCTGGTTGCGCAATGGGCCGAAGAGGTGCCGCAGCGCCAATCTCACTTACGAGGGCACGAATACGTAGACTATATCCAGCGCGCACCGCCAACACAGCTTCCCAGCGCGAGCCTTGCGGGCTTTCGACTGGAATGTTCCGATCTTAATCCACTCGCTCTTTTCCGGCGCCTTGCCAACTTCCCGTACCCCGCTTACACCTCCGCTCTGCGGCTGGTCTGGACGAACACCGTTGCAGCTTGCGTGCGTGCCTCTCCTTGAACTCCGTCCCAATCGCTCGTTGACACCATGTAGACTCTATTGACCCGCCTCCGCCGAGGCCCTTGACCAAGATGCGTTCCGCGCGCTCCCTACGAAGGACCAACCCCATTACCATCGTGCTCGCTGCGCTTCTCTGTTTTGGCTTCCTGTTCTTCATATTCTCTTCCGATGCCGACAGCTCGATAAGCCCGCACCAGCTGCGCACCTCCGCCGCCAATGCGCTGTCGCCGCCATCGATGCCGTTCCGGAAGCCCAAGGGCGACGCCGAGCTGGCTCCTCCTCCGGTCGTGCATTATCACATGAACAACCTCACCACCACGAGCGATCCTGTCGGCAACCACGAGTCCGTTCTCATCCTGACCCCGATGGCGCGCTTCTACCAGGAATACTGGGACAACCTCCTGAAGCTGAGCTACCCCCACGAGCTCATCTCGCTTGGTTTCATATTACCAAAGACACGCGAAGGAAACGCCGCCACTGCCGCCCTCCAAGAGCAGATTGCAAAGACGCAGAAGGGGCCCCAGAAGAAGCGCTTCAAAAGTATCACCATCCTGCGCCAGGACACCGAGATCCCCCTGCAGTCACAGGAGGAGGCTGAGCGCCACAAGCTGGAGAACCAGAAGTCAAGGCGCGCAGCAATGTCCAAGGCGCGCAACTCGTTGCTGTTCACGACTTTGGGGCCGACGACGTCTTGGGTGCTCTGGCTGGATTCGGACGTCGTGGAAACACCTCCAACTCTTATCCAGGACCTTGCATCGCACAACAAGCCGATTATCGTTCCCAACTGCTACCAGCGCTACTACAACGAGGACTCCAAGAAAATGGACATCCGGCCGTACGACTTCAACTCCTGGATTGATAGCCCTACGGCGCAGGATCTGGCTAAAGGCATGGGCAAGGACGACATTTTGCTGGAGGGCTATGCTGAGATGGCGACGTATCGCTCGCTGATGGCGTACATGAAGGACGGTGGCGACGGCAACCAGGACAAGGAAATAGAGCTCGATGGCGTTGGCGGCACGGCTTTGCTGGTTAAGGCGGACGTCCACAGAGATGGGGCCATGTTCCCGCCGTTCGCGTTCTACCATCTGATTGAAACCGAAGGGTTTGCTAAGATGGCGTCGAGATTGGGGTGGAAAAGCTACGGGTTACCCAACTATCTTGTAAGTCTCCACCGCCCAAGGCTTTGGCCTGCATTAACCTCTGCTGCAGGTATACCACTATAACGAGTAATAGACTTCTTGTTCACGGGGCGGCGTTAGGGGCTACGATGGGTTTTCTGAGAATAGTGCAGCAGGACAATAAAGCCGTTTATTTTCGTGAAGGATGCGGGTGTCGATCCCCGAATGCAGCAAGACTAGGCATCGCCAAGCCAGAGGAGCATGAACGTGATCTGGGACAAGGCTGAACGTTTTGCATGTGCATCAGCCACCCGAGCGTCATCCCGCGCGTCTCGAGCTGCGATGGGCGCCCGGGCGAATGGCCAGCCCCGCACAGCGAGATGGTGTCATGGCAATTCTCCGCCGCGGGGTGGTGTTGCGGCGGGCACCGAGGCGCGACGCATCTGCATGGATCGCGCCGGTAGAGGCGGCAGCAGGGCGAGATCTGCTTCGGCTACGTGCACCTGCAGGGACCTTGGCCTCTGGCCCCAGGACAAACAACACCACTCCTCGCCGACCGGCGCTCTGTCGCTGCGGTTCTGCGGGCGCCCGCCAGTGCGCTGACTTGAGGCCCTCAGTACGCTCGGCTACGGCCCCAAAAATAAGCCAGGCCCGGCCCTCAGAAGGCGCAACCTCGCCGCTCTTTACCCTTTTCGGGCACGAAACCTGCTCAACTGCATGCGACGGCTCCCTTGGGCGCGCCGACTCTTCGCAACCCCACGCAAGCACCTTGCAAACGCCAGCCGTTCTCGTGCTATCGCCAGGCCTCAGGCCGCTGTTCTGCTCGCGACGCCGGGTGCCGCATCTCGCAACCCGCAGCCTGACTCCCCGCGGCTCTGCGCACCGCCTATCAAGGTACGCAACAGCACGCACGCGTCGGCTGCGCGCTGGTTACCACATGAAGCGGCGCCCGCTGACTTTCTCGTCCCAGCCCACTGGCTCGCGTTCCCGGGAAAATCTGCCCGGCCTGCTCACGCCCGCTCGCCGCCAGATTGTCCACCCTTTGTGCTTCCCCGTCTCTCCGCGAGCCCGGTAAGGTCTCAACTGCTCCGTCGCAGAGTGACAATCGGCGCACTGTCGGCCTCCTCCTTTTGATGCCCGTGCGAGCTACGGTATGCACAAGCTTCCTAGTTTGTTCCCTTGGCACCCAACATCCAACTCACCAAGCCCCTCTCTCATGAAGCCTTGTGCTCCCGTCCCGTCTGAGTCCGGACGACATGATGCAGGGGTCCGCCAGCTCACTCCACGATAGGGTGCGTGTCGATGAACCTTTCCCGCCCCGCACATCAGCGATCCAGAAGCCATGCCGTGGGTAACGATCAACGGAGAGCAAAAGAAGGTCGCCTGGTAAGTCGTTAGTCCCTGCGTCTGCCCGTCCCACCGTCCCACGCCTAGCTTCATTCTTAACTCAACTGGCTGATCCCCGTCATCTGCTACAGCGGGCCCTGCATCCGCGGTCATCGCTCGACATCATGTAATCACAAGGACCGCTTGCTACTTGAAGTCCGCAAGCCAGGCAGGCCCTTGAGCAGCTGCCCACACGTGGGAGGAAACTGCAGCTGTGAGAGGCTCGTCATCAACTACACGATTCCAAGATGTATGTTCATGTCTCTCCTCTCGCTGACCCATTAAATGACCGTCTACGCCTAGCATCTGAATGTGCCTGTCCAAGCAACGGTGAGGAACCAGCTCCTGTGGCAGAGGTTGTCTCTTCCACCATCGGCCCCCTTATCGGCCCTTCGAATCGCGTTCAGAAATCCAAACGAAAGTCCGTCAGCAACAGTCGAAACCCTGCTTCTCTTGAGAAGGCTATCAAGGCTGCGCAGGATGCCGAGCAGAAACTAAAGATTGAACCGCCCAAATCCTGCTGTGGCTCTAAACAGCCACCCGCCGCTACAGGGAGTAGCAACACTTCGCCAGCGCCGACCACTGAGGGCAGTTCACCAAGTAGCCATGATGATGGTCCCACATACTCGGAGTCGGCTTGCTGCTCGTCGAAAGCAACCTCTGAGCTGAATACCAAGCCACTCAACATACAGCTTGAGACGCGCAAGCAGAGTACCGGTTACGCTTCCACCGCCCAGGTCCAAGGCTGGGAGCACATAACAATGGATGGCAATTCTGCTTCTAAGACAATCGTTGAAGAGCCTCCGAGAATCAAGGGCAGCTGTTGTGGGGGTGGAAACACCGCTCAAAAAGAGCACCCCACCAACCCGCCAAGCCAGGGATTAAACATGTCAACGCAAGGCGACATCCATCAACAGGCTCCAAGTCAAGCTGCTAGCGGTAACTACTCACGCATACCGCCAGCACATCAATCATTCGGGCAAGGCCAACAGTATCCATTCTACGCTAGCCAGCAACCGTTCGGCAATCCTTTGCAAAGCAATGCTTTCTCCCGCGCTCCGTCGAACGGCATGCATTACTCCACAAACGGCGCCTCGCCGACTCAGCTCGCATCATACTACCCCTTCGGAATGGGCCCGCAACTCTCGAGCGGCTTTGAGACTAACATTACCGACGTCATGCACAACTGCACATGCGGCGACGCCTGTGCCTGTCTCGGATGTGCCGTCCACCCGCGTAACGAGACCACTCTCCGTCATTTACAGGAAGTGGCGAATTTCATGATCCAGGATCCATTCTATGCTAACCCCTCCTCACCTCTGTACAACGACGATAATATCCAATACCAGCCCGCATATCAAATTCCTGAGCCTACAAACACTGCCGGTGTAGATAGTTCATGGCGGGCTGGAAAACTAGGACACCCTTACCAGCAACAATCTTCGTTCCAACATCCCGGATTGCCCTATCCGCAAGATACAAATGGAGGCTCATTCTGGCCAACTAGCAATGGCTCAACAGTTCGTTCCGTTCAGGCTACGCCTACAAACGAAATGTCGCAATTTACCTTCCAAGAATCTCGAAGTAGCCAAGGTGTTGTGCAGCACGAAAGCCAAAACATTCAGCCTGGCCAACTTGCCTTGCAGCGCACGACCTCTTTCGACTCTTCCATTCCGAACAGTTTCGCCACACCAGAGCCGGCGCCGTCAACGGCTGCAACTGACACACCAACGCTATCTCCATCATCCTTTTTCTGGCAACAAGTCGAACTTCCCGGGTGTGATGACGCGAGCGGAGCGTGCCGCTGTGGCGACGGTTGCCAGTGTGTTGGCTGTCTGACTCACGGTGGTCATGACGGCGTGCCTCTGACACAATCAAGTGGTGACTATTCAAGCAGGTCTGGGTTTCAGTCCCAGGCGGAGCAAAGTCAGATGAAGTCGATAGATGGTACACTTGATGCGAAGCCCGCTGGATGAGCAGATGGTCATGGGTGTTGCATTGAAGTCCAAACCAAACCAAACCAAATTGAGCCAACACCACGATGGTGGAGGTAGCATCGTTCAGGGCATTCCCGGACGAAATGACCGAACTTCGGACCTAGGTTACGCTATTCCGCTATATCGAGCAAGCTGATATGCGATGTGCAGGACGTTTCTCATTAATCCTGTTACATATGCATGCTGCTACGCAAGGAGGCGTGGAAAGTAACGGCCTCTTGGCACACCTTAGGGGGGAAGAATCAGGCGTAATAAGCGTGAAGGATAGCTTGCAAACGCTGTAGTCGCAAGCGCAGATTGCGCTTAGAATTTGTAGCTGCTAGTATAGCGAAGACGACACCATTCAGAAAATCCAAGCCTTGTTTAGCATTCCAGCGTATTTGACAGTAAGCCGCAACGCGGCGTCTCAAGTTTGCTGTAATTCAAGTAAAGTCATCGTGAAGTGAAAAAGTAGTCACATTGGTGCGCCACATGGATTTGGTATGGTGTGCGGGAAATTCTCGGTCGCAAATGGCAAGGATGGTGCTGTCGCCGCTGTCGCCCACCATGATTTTTGGTGTTGAGAGTAGCTTCTGCAAGCTCGCTTAAATTTCGCACAGAAATTGAGCAACGCTTTCTCTTCTCCACGAGCGACCACCGACGACCTCGACAACCCCACAGGCCCATCCTCGTAAGTCCAACCGTTCATCCTCCTCGCGATGCAACGAGCGAGCCTCAGCAACGGCTGAGGCGTCTGCGCGGCCGCCGCTGCGCGACACCACAGCCCGCGCTCGATCAAGACGGAACAGAGTCTCGCAAGTTGCTTCGGAGGGATTCTGAAGCGTCAATTGCTGACTCAGGGTTTTTGCAGTGGAGCGACTGTCAAGATGCCTTTCACCAAGCTCGTCAAGAACAACGCGTACTTCTCGTAGGTCATCCGTCTCGAAAATCGCCCGCGAACGCATCCCGCTGACGAACATTGCAGCCGCTACCAGGTGAAGTACAAGCGTAGGAGGTCCGGCAAGACCGACTACTACGCTCGCAAGAAGCTCATCGCCCAGGCCAAGAACAAGTACAACGCCCCCAAGTACCGCCTGGTCGTTCGCTTCACGAACCGCGACATCATCTGCCAGATCGTTTCCTCTGAGCTCAACGGCGACAAGATCCTCGTCGCCGCCTACGCCCACGAGCTCAAGCGCTATGGCATCACCCACGGTCTGACCAACTGGTCTGCCGCCTACGCTACCGGCCTTCTCGTCGCTCGCCGCGCCCTGAAGAAGCTCAACCTCGACGAGACCTTCAAGGGTGTCGAGGAGCCCGATGGAGAGTACGCCCTCACCGAGGCTGCGGAGGGTGATGACGGTGAGGAGCGCCGTCCCTTCAAGGTCTTCCTTGATGTCGGTCTCGTCCGCACCTCGACCGGTAACCGTGTCTTCGGTGCCATGAAGGGTGCCTCCGACGGCGGTCTCTACGTCCCCCACTCCGAGAACCGCTTCCCCGGTTTCGACATCGAGTCCAAGGAGCTCGATGCTGAGGTCCTCCGCAAGTACATCTACGGCGGTCACGTCGCTGAGTACATGGAGACTCTCGCCGACGACGATGAGGAGCGCTACAAGTCGCAGTTCTCGGGCTACATCGATGAGGACGTCGAGGCTGACGGTCTTGAGGAGCTCTACGAGGAGGCCTTCAAGCAGATCCGCGCCGATCCCTTCAAGGCCGACCCTGATGCCAAGGCCAAGAAGTCCAAGGACGAGTACAAGCAGGAGTCGCTGAAGTACAAGCAGCACAAGCTCACCAAGGCGCAGAAGGAGGAGCGCGTCCAGGCCAAGATTGCTCAGCTCAAGGAGGATTTGTAAACGGGGCCACCAAAAGCTATGGGTTCATGGGTTCGGCGTATAGCTGGATAGGGATTTGTCGGTACTACGCTCGGTGCAGCATGCAGTCCCTAAGGGGAGTGTGGATGGCAGTTTCATGAATTCAAGACATCATGCATCCGCACACAGATCAGATACCCGTCTTTGAAATGCATTTTGACTCGATCCATGGTGCTCGGTGGCGTTAGTGAGGGGCGAGCGAGCCGCGCTGGCCAGACTCCCCACGAATGGATGCCAAGCGCAGCCTGCATGTCACGCGGGCGCTGCAGAAGGGACCTCGGTCCTCACATCGCGGGACTGTGCATTTTATCTTGTCGAGTGCAGATTTGCTACGTGGGCGAAGCCGCTGGAAGCGCGTTGCACCTGTTTAGTTATCCCAGCAATAATAGGGCGGCCGAGATTGTCAGCTGAGGGCCGTGTGAGCGAAGACCCTTAGTAGGTCGCAGAGCGATGACGCACGGCGAACCCGTAGTATCCCTTCGGGGCCGCAACCAATCCCGTCGCACATCCACTTAATTGCCTTGGGTCTTGCCTCCGCCTTAGAAACCAGAATACCCATAGAATCGCCCAACTGCCTCCCTCCCTCAACCGATATCACCGCCCCCGCTGTAGTCGATCGATATTGGCGCGAAACGCGATGGCGCGCTACACCTTATAGCACGGAACATACTCGATCGCGCCGTGGGCCTGCTTACGCCGGCGCTCTGATATTGTCCTCCGCCCTCGCGCCCTGTTCGTCCTTTCGCCGTGCGCCTCGAGGTCCGCGATCGCCGTCCCCGAATCAGATATAGCCGCCACAGCGGCGCGCCTGGCGCTGAACCCGTGAAGCACACCGACTCTGACATTCCATTCACCACCGCCGGACCAGAAAAGACATGGAGGGGATACACGGAGTAGACGTCAGCTGGCTACATCACTCGAACAAAGGTGAGCGGAATTCCTCGGCCTCGCGATGCGTGCGCTTCGCGACCGGAGCAGCGCCGCCGCAAAATGTTGAGCGAGCACGTCAGAAATCGGCTGGAGCTGACACCGTCAAGATAACCAACAACGCGCGCACCCGCCCACCGCTCCTGCCGCAGCGCGAGATCCTGCGCCTCCAGCTACCAACGGCTCGCAAGCCGCTGCCATCGCCGCCGCCCCGCCCGCGCCTTCGCACACTACCGAATCCCCGAAGCCGGAAGAGCCCTCCAATGGCGTCCACGACGTGAAGGAGCAAGTAGAGGAGAAGCCAGCGGCCGCCGCGCAACCAGAGGCGAACAATGCCACGAGCCAACCGAAGCCGATACAGAAGCGTCCGTCTCTGCTGGGCCGCAGCGCCTCCGATAAGTCCGGCACGACCCCGCCCGATTCGCGGTCTCAATCGAGGAGGGGATCGTGGGTTACGAGCATAGCTTCCAAGTTTTCCTCATCGCAGCAAGCCGTGAACCACGCCAATGCCACGAACGGCAGCAATGCGCCGAATGGCAAGCCGCAGGTCAACGGCGGTGGTGGTGGCGGTGGTAGCGGCCTACCGCTTATCAACCCGTACTCGCCCGGTCTCGGCACCCCCACCCCACCCACCAATGGCCAGCAACAGCATCAGCACGGCGAGGATATGGAACCCTACGTACCACAGCCGCCCGAGACGTCACGGGTGTCATTCCTGTCGAATGCCTTGAGACGCCTCTCTTCGGGATCGCAGGCGCCGCCGCCGAGCAAGGTTACTGGCAACGGAGGCGTGTGTCCTCGACGGGTCATGAATATCGATCACAATCGCGAAAGATGTCTCGTGCCGGAATTGGACAGCTCGAAGCTACGGAGGGTTGCCTTTTGCGTCGATGTGGAAATCGCCGGCGCACCGCGGTACAAAGAAGACGGCGACTCTCCAGAACGGAAGAAGCGGGCCATGACGAAAGATAAGAAGCTGAAGGAGCGGGGCGAAGGCGAGGCGTTGAAACATCCAGACGCTGTTGCATGCCAGAAAGAGAAGGATGGCGTGGTTCAGGTCAGCAACGAAGAGGTGGGAAATGACGAAGCGCCAAACCCGGAAGGTACGGTAATTGAAGGCGAGGATAAGAAGGGGGAGTCTAGCAATAAAAAGAAGGAAAAGAAGAAGAGGTCGGAAGCGGAGCGGAAGGAGCGGAAGGAGAAGAAAAGACGAAAGGCGGAAGAGAATGGGTCCGTTCCAATGGAGCTGACGCGAGATGACGATGGGGGAAGCTCGACGCCACAATCAGCGGATACCAAGCCGTCAAAGCCTCAAGATCGTCCGACGACGGACCCGCTGAGAATATATCGCAGATGCTGCCAATTGAGAGAAACGCCGATTTTGAAGCGGATCAGCGAGCAACTTCAGGAGGCAGCAAGAGGTCCCATCGAGACTCCCGGTGTTGTCACTTGCCTGAATCTTACGGGCTCAAGGTTGACACTGGCCGATATGAACACGCTTGGCGACTGGCTTGCGGTGGTTCCCGTCAAGAAGCTGCTTCTGGAAGACTCGGAACTCACGGATGAAGGATTGCGCGTCATTCTTGCGGGGCTGCTGGCCGCCAAACCTCCGGACTACAACAAACGCTCATCCGTCTCTACGAAAACAGACTCAACCAAGAGCTTCCAAGAAAGGACGGGCGTCGTGGAGAAACTGAGCCTCAAGAACAATCCAAGGATCACACGAGAAGGATGGAAACACATCAGTCTGTTCATCTACATGTGTCGGTCACTCAAGGCATTGGACGTCTCTCACATCCCGTTCCCGCAACCGCGCGCACCCCCGAAGATCCATCCATCGGAACAAAAAAAGCAGATCAAAGTGCCGGTCGACGACATTGCGGAAATCTTGAATAAATCTGTGTCGGAACGGCTCGGCGGCGCTCATCTGGAGGAACTACTGATGACGGAATGCGGATTGAATGCTCAGAACATCCGCAAAATCATTGATGGTGTCATCGTCAGCGGCATCCAAAGGCTAGGGCTGTCCAACAACTCCATCGATGCAGAGGGTATAGAGCACGTCGTACGATATCTCCGCTCTGGCGTATGCCACGGCCTAGATTTGGGCGGAAATGATTTGCGCGACCGAATGCAGCAGCTTTGCGAAGGTCTGCACGACAGATGTCCCCTGTGGGCACTGAGTCTCGCAGACTGCAACCTGTGCCCAGATTCGGTAAGGTTACTATTGCCGAAACTGGTGCAGCTGCAGAACTTCCGGTTCATTGACCTGTCGCACAATCGCGATCTGTTCGCCACGGACCCCAGCGCATTGGCCATCCTGCGAAAGTACCTTCCTCAGCTTCACTACTTGAAGAGAATTCACTTGGAGGATGTATCGATCACAGCTGCTCAAGCTATTGGATTGGCGGAAGTGCTTCCGGAGTGTCCTCAGCTGGCCCATCTTACCATGTTGGAGAACCCAGAGATTACCTCGCTGGCATCTGCATCGGACGAAGCATCCCAGGAAGAAGCCTGCGCACTCTACGCATCTCTGATGGTCGCCGTCAGGGTCTCGGACTCGATAATATGCGTTGACGTTGATGTGCCTAGTCCGGAGTCAAGCGAAGTCGTCAAGGCTCTTGCCAAGCAAGTGGTCGCTTACTGTCTTCGGAACATGGAGCGTGCTACAGCGCACGAGACTGCTGCTCTGGCCGAGAGCGCTCCTGGTGCTCCCGGTGCCACGGCTAGCGGTGCCGAGAATGTTGAGATTCCCGAAGTGCTCCTTCATCTGGTTGGACACGGAGAAGACTCTGACGGTAGTGATGAGGACTCTGCCGCGCCCGACGAGGACTACATTGTCGGAGGCACCGGGTTGGTCAAGGCACTCAATTACTGTCTGCTTGAGAAGGCGTCCGACAACCTCAGGCGGAAGAGCATGCCTGGCAGTCGTCCCGGCAGCGGAGCCGCGACTCCACGCAGCTCGAGCAGGCTCGGTAACCGCGAACAGCGCTCGGCAAAGGCCAAGAGCATGTCGAAGGATCTGCTGGCCAGCGCACGCAAGATCAGAGCACGCCTTCAGCCCGCACTGGCCAGAGAGGCGCGCGCCGGCGACGAGATGGCCTACAAGCGGCTGATGTTCCTGGACAACACGCTGCAGGGCATCATCCAGCGCTTCGAGGACGAGTACCCGGAGTGCCGTGTCCACCACCACCGCCCGCCCACCGCGTCCGAGATCTCGGCCGCGCTGGCCAACTCGATCGGCTCCCTTTCTTCCGACCGCGACGACTCGAGGTCCAACAACAACGACCACAACACCGCCACGTCATCAACGCTGTGGAAGAACGACTACACCGCGCACCACACCGGCTTCACCGCCATGGCCGACAGCGGCTCCGAAGATGAGCAAGACCTGCCGCCGCTGGGCCTGCGCTCGCGTCACAACTCGGATGTGTCGCTAGCCAGCCGTGCTCAGACCCTCGAAGAGGGCCGCATCCACAGGCTCGGCCAGTCGGTCCGGCGGGAGATCCTCAAGCCTCAAGTGCAAGACTTCTATCACCAGACGACGGGCGAAGACGACGAGACGGAGCGCGAGCCGGCGCACCTGCAGCTGCTGCGCGACCAGCTGTCGCAGCTCAGCGGCGGCGAGCTGCGGGACATGGTCGTGCGCGACGGCTGGGAGGAAACGGTTCGCAAGATCGGAGCTAACGCGCAGGAGCTGCGCGAGCTGGCGCGCGAGCGGCCCGATGAGTTCGAGCAGTGGAAGGAGACGCAGATCGCGGCGCAGGTCAATGCCGGGATGGGTGTGCCGGAGCGGCTGAGGAAGAAGAGCGGTAGTAACGGCAGTGGTAAGACGGAAGACGAGTGTGCGATCGAGGAATAAATAGTCCAGGGTAGAGACCGGGCGAGTGGAATGACTGGGGGATTTGGTTCGGTTTGTCTTACGGTGAGGCATTTTTTTCCATTGTCCCGAGGTCTCGAGGGTCTGAGCGATTTTGTTCGCATGACTGGGGCCTCGATGACTGGATTGCTGGTCGGGATCTGGGGGCTGCGGGTCTTATGAGATGTGTCTTTACGTATGGACGGCCTGTGTTTGGAGGTGGGGAAATGGAATGGTGAAAGATTGAGGAAGAGGATCATGATGAAGACAGTCTTTTCTCCTTCAGCTACCATGTCGTTTTTTTCGTCGAATTTTTTTCCTTTCTATGGGAAGCGAAGGAAAAGCTAGCGAGCGTTCCTTTTTTATTGCTTTTCTGCGCGCGCGCTGTTTGCTGTCTTTTTTCTCGTTTGTTAGCTTCTGTATTCTGTGCCACAAGTTACCCCCATCGAATTTGGGATTTAGGGAACCCCGTCCTCTTTTCACTACCCTAAGAGTCGGAGCGAGGTAGAGATGGAAGATGGAGTTTGAGAGTTGTGCGTTTGCTTTTGCAAATTGGGTCATTGGGAGGTGGTGGTGTGGTGTTTTTGTTGTTGTTGTTGAAGTCGGTCGTTACAACAGCGTCTGTTGCCATGATATCAAATCGATAGTAGTAAATGCTTGCTCGGAAGAGCAGCTTATGAGTGTAACTTCCCGTGTATTTTCTGTCTGGGAGATTAGTTTTGGTTAGTCGTGGAAAAAATGTTACGCTGGCATTCGTAATTTGATCGCATTGCCATCTGCAGGGCTTCTGGCATTCATAACAACATTCTGCTGCTGCAAAGGAATTGAAGTATCTAACAATCTCTGCCGGGATGTTCGTAAATTTCGGCATTGTTGGGATGCAAATGTGAAGTGATGCGGCGACATGATGCGCTGTCACCCAATGCGAAGCTTACCTGGCCAATGGCAGAGGCCTTTCCCTTACGTTCACGAAAAGCGGCGTGCCTGCTTCGTTCGACAATCCAGCGCCCAACTTCTGGCGTCACACATGCGATCCTACGTTTCATGATTACTATAAGTTTTCCTCCGGCTCCTTCTACCTTCGGTCTTCCACAGCACCCCGCGCGCCCGCAACCGTGCAGTTCTTGCCATCATGTCGCATCCCCCACAGCGACTTCCCTCTCCTCTCTTTTTCTCTCTCCCTACCATCACTGGATTCCACTTGTGGAGCCGAACAGAAGGACGAGGATGAGGTAAGCCCAGCATACAAGCAGTTCAGGCAACCTAACCCACAGGATGACAACACACCACCTCGTGTTCTATCAGTCCGCTCGACTTTGATAGAGGAATAGTCACTAACGACTAGGTCCCCTCATCAGAATGTAGGATCTTGGCCCGAGGCCATATCAGCTGATAATACGAAGCCAGTAAGACTGAGAAGCATCCGCCCAGGAAATACGAGCCAGGGATCACCTCAGCTGACAATACGAAGCTAGTCATTTCGACGTAGTCTTTCCCTTCAGATCAAGGGCCCTGCGCAGTCAATAATTCCCAGCCCGGTCGACGCTATGATCGTAGCCGTGGTCGAGATCACGACCTGGAGATTGCCGCGGCAACTACCAATGTGGCTCTGGCTCTGACAAGGGTTCCGATGCTGTTCCCTATCCAGAGGATGTTTTTTTTTTAGTGACTTACAGTCCCCTCTTGCAGCCAATGGCTAGCGTGAATTTGTTTTTTGCTCATGTCATGGGGAGCTGAAGCTATCGTCCGGACGAGAATGTCGAATTTTTAATTCTACGTACACGTCCGGACGATAGCTTCAAATACCCACAGATGTTATTTTTTCTAAGACAGATCTGGGGCATAGTTACGCTATGGTCTAAATGTTGATATCTGTTTTCCATCATCCATTATACTGTGCCGTTGTGAGGCACCCACTATAATGTATTGCCTCTTCCCACTTGCCATTCCTTGTCTCAGTGAAAGTTTCCACCCAATGTCCTGCAACAAATACCTTCTTTTCTCCATGGGCAGTTGAAGCAAACATTCGGGTGTATATATAGGATCGGATAGCGGGGCGTCTGGGCGTAATGTTCAACTGAAAGTATGATCAGTATTTAGTACTTCAGTTACGAGAGGGGTCGGAGTTCTTTTACACTTGACTGTAGCTTACCCAAGTACCTGCTTTGTAGTTCGTTCCCTCACTCTTTCACACCACTAATCAAGATCGATAAATCTCCCTTCGTGTGAGGTGGCACAGTGGCCGCAGCGACGGGCGAACGCCGCAGAGACCCGAAGATGTTCCTACAGGTATGCGCTAAGCTTAAGATAGAATTCAACTCAACTTCATACCAAGCATCACCACTGTCTGATCAAGACGTTTAGCTTGAAATACAACCCATCAGGATGGTTCGCAATTTCGAGAATTTCTTCCTCGATACCCCGCTTAAAGCGGAGCTATCAACGAAAAAAGAGTTTTTTTTTTGGGGGGGGGTTTTAAGTTTTCAAGTTTTTTTCGATAATGGTTTGTGGTTTTTTGGTTTTTTTGAGGTTGTGGATTTTCTGGTTTTTTTGTGCTTTTCCAGTTTTCTGGTTTTTTGAGGGGTTTCCAGTTTTCTGGTTCTTCTCTGCACTTTACCAGTTCCTTCTGCTCTTTAAAGGCCAGCGATCATTCTGCCAACCCGGATTCAATTTCTAATGTTGGCGGCGCCAGAGCCAGAGCCAGAGCCAGAGCCACCCCTACCATTACCACGACCGCGGCCGCGACCGTGCCCTCTGCCATGTCCCTTGCCGTCTCTGTTGCGGCGGGAGGCGGGCGAGCGGTCTCTGCGAGACTTGTCCTTGTCGTCACGTTGAGGTGACCTCGAGCGGTCCCTCTCATCGCGACCACCGCCACGACCACCGCGATCACCATGACCACCACGACCACCACGACCTCCATGGCCTCTGCCACGGCCACCCCTGTTGGAGGGAGCGCCATGTCCCGTACTGGGACCGGGCGCTTGTCCTCCGCTGGGGACGTTGGCCCAATTCAACTCGGACCAACGTTGCGCAATAGCGCGAGCGGCGTCGGCGTTTGGGGCAAAGGTAATTGCCCTAATGTATCCGTCGATGCTCTCCGTAGAGAAGCTCGGAGCGGATGCGGGTGCAGGTGCGGGTGCAGGTGCGGGTGTGGGTACGGGTGCAGGTGTAGGTGCAGGCGCAGGCGCAGGCGCAGGCGCAGGCGGGCAGGCCCTATAGGCCATGTGCTTCTGTCCGCACTGCGTGCAGTGCACAGCACGGCAAGGCGGCGCATGGCGCTTCTGGCACCTGTGGCACCACGGCCTGGTCTGCTTCTCGGCATCTCCGGCCTCTCTGGCCTGCCTCTCCTTCTCGGCATTTTTGGCCTCTCTGGCATTGTGAGCCTTGCGTGCCTCTTCGAGGAGCTCCTCATTGTGAGGCGGCTGGTGCGGCTTGCCGCAGATGGCGCACTTTGGCTTACCCATCTCCTCCCAGCGCTTCTTGATGGCAGCTTGGTCCAAACCGAGCCACCACTCCTCTTTGGAGTCACTGTTCTCAATGGAGACATGGGTGCCCGTAGGCGGAGAGCTTGCCGTATGCTGGGTGCCCGTAGGCCCCACGGCTTGTGGTGACTCATGAGGAGAGCCTTGTTGAACGGGAGAAGGAAGGATTTCACCCTCTTCCAACTCGACGCTTTCTTCCCTGACTCCACTGTGGGAGTATGTGGGCATGGTGTAGGTGGTGAGAGAGGGAAGGGAAGGGGAGCCGCTACGGGAGCGCGACATGATGACGGAGACGGGAAGAGCGAGAGGGAGGGTTGTCTTCGCGGGCGTGCGTTTGTGAGAGTGTGTCAGATAGCAGGCGCGCGCGGTGTTGAGGAGGAGAGAAGGTCGAGGAGCAGGCGAAAATATATAGACCTGTCGCCGGGGCGCGACACGCGACGCGTGACGTCAGATCACTGGAAGTAGCAGGCGCGGCAGGTGCGGCAGGTGCGAGGCTTGGCGCTAATTTTGGATGAAGTGAGGGCAATTGGCTGCTGCTAGTTCCGCGTCGGCCTGGGTGAGGAGATACGTTGTTGTCACCGGCGGACATTCGCCTCACTTCACCTCACGTCCGGCACTTTACCTCGTATCATCTTATTTCACATCTGGAAACTTCTATAGGCCAACAAGCAATGACATAAAAGTCTGGAAGTTGCGAGTGATAGAGTATGCTGGGTAGTGTGAAGGCCCGAACGCAGTGCTTGCCAAATCGGCTGGACCTACATAATTCTTTCCCGCAGCCCTACCCGGGCTCATCTGCCTTCCTGCAGCATGGCGATGATCCTTCCTGCTCACCACTGGCATTCCATCAGAGAGAGAGACCTTGCCTCCTCGAGCATCTCTCGCCACTCATCTTTCGCACTGTCACCTTTGTGATTGCCGCCGCATTTGGCAGCGACGCGCATCGTGACTCTCCTTTGAAACTCGCCTAGGCGCCGCTATGCACCGCCAAAAGAAAGAATAAAAAAGCAGGCAGAGGCTAGTGAGAGTGTATGCTAAGAAAGAATCACCTTGATGGAGGCAAAAAACTATGCCTGTCGGCACAGAAACAGGCTCTTCGAGGACCGCCTGTTTTTTCCCGTTACACCCTCCGACCGTACCCCACCCTCGCGTGTGGCGGCCAAGTCACAGCTTACGCAGGGAAGGCGTCTACGTCGATTCCCCACGCGTTACTGGTATTCTTGGCCGGGTCTATGAAAGGGAGGCGGACTTGCTGGATATATAAACAGAAAGAGCCCTTGGTTACCACCCACTGCTTGCCAACGTCGCTTTCCAGAAGACAAGCCGACCCATCAAGCCATCTTAGCAAACATCACTTTACCGGACGACATGGATATGATTTTCCTCACCCGCCACGACTTGACCGGCGAACCAATCGGGGCCAACGAGCCAGAGGCCGCCATGGACACCAACATCTCCCGCTATAATTTGGCCATTGAGTCGATTCGGGTCGGCGAGCTGGCAAACGCCATGGAAATCTACCGCGAGCTACTAGGCCATGACAATCTGCCGCTTCTCATTCGAACTCGCGCGAACATCGATCTCGCCTGGATCGTGGATGACTCGCAGGACGCTCAACGCCACCTCAACAACGCCGAAGCCACGTACAGGCGCATGTGCGAGCTCGTAGAGCCGGCACACCTCAATGAAAAATGGACCTGGGTTAAATTGGACCTTGATGAGCTCCCACGATACATCGCCCGATGCCGTTTGAGGGAGGCACTATCGGCAAGCATCCGATCTGCAGAGTCCTGATCCGAGACACCGCGGGCAAAGCAACTGCCTGGAGGCCATCGCAGAATGAGAACAAAGAGGAAAAGGTTGTTGGCTAGTATAGCGCTCGTTAGGCAACGCATGTTTTGGGGAAGAAATTCTATCGCACATTTCCAGCCAAGCATTGTCTCGCCCAGCTGATGCTCTACGTGACCTTCTCCTCTCTTCTCACCACCAATTGCCACATAATGCGGCTGAATTATTGGAGACGCGCATCACTGTCTCAGGTGCCACGGCGTTCCCGGTATTTCCACTCAGCCTCAGCTCGAGCCAGCCCATGTCTCAATGTCATTGTCTTACTTCCCGGCCACGCCGCAAGCCACCATGCCGCGACCGCCACTTGCACCAAGGAATGGTGTTCACATGGTGTGGCTGGGTATGTCTCTCAATCCTCTTCCAGAAGCCCCCCATAGCGCCGACACCCGGCGGGAATCTCGCGCTGTGGCGGAACTGTGGTTTCACTGTTGCCGCTCCCCCAGCCCGTCCTCTTCGCTCACGAGGTCAGCCCAGCGGAGCTCGTAGCTGAACACCGTCCGCCTGAGCAGCTCATCCTGTCCACATGGTCAGCACGTGTCATCCCCACCAACATCCCCAAAGACCAGAGCGTTTTCAGTCCCAGGGAAGAAGAAGAAGAAGAAGCGCCCCACTCACCCCAGGATCCTCCTCAAACATGACCTTCTCCATCACATCCTCGCCCAGCTTCCGCACCCTCAACCCCTCGCTCGCCGCGAGGTCGAAAAACGCCAAATCCTTCTCCAGCAACCACGGCCTGTACGGCGTGAAAAACACGTACGCCACCGCCCCCTTCTCCCTCTTCATCGTCCTCTTCACGCTCTGCACCAGCTTCCCGTGCTCGCTGTGGTTAAACAGCAAGTCCGCCAGGATCAGCACGTCGAACCCTTTTTCCCTTTCCCCCTCCGGCAGGTGCGCCAGCAGCGGCTCCGGGTCCGCGCCCCACAGGTAGCCCTCGACGCGCAGCACGTCAGCAGAGATGGCAGGGTTGGCGTGCGCGGCGTTATAGCGCAGGTTGTCGACCAGGTCGGCGTCCGGGTAGTCGGTGCAGACGGCGCGCGCGGCGCCGCAACGCGGCAGCGCGCAGACGAGGCTGGGGAGGCCGGCGCCTGCGCCTAGCTCGAGGACGGTGCGCGAGCGGATGGCGTGCGCCGGCGGGAGCGTCACGAGGAAGTTGGAGATGATGCGCGCGGCGTTCCAGATGTGGTGGCCCTAGATTTTTGATCCGTTGGTATGGGTGCCTCTTTCTTTTCTTTTCTCTTGGTGGAGGGGAATTTGGTACGAGCGTCTCTGTAGTGCTGTGCTACGAATAGAGGAGATGAAGGAAAAGAGGGAACTGATTCGGACACAGAAACGGAAGGGTTCTCAAAATGGACAGAAAGAAATCATGCCATGGCGTGGATCGGGCCATGGAATGCAGCGCTCCAAAGATAACGAAAAAAAAAAAAAAAAATAGCGGCTGGTTAACGGCTGGGATGGCGTGAACCATGTAGGACAGAAATGAATGGCTTGGAGCCAAAACAGAGACCACACTCACCCACAGCGGATTGAAGCCCACCAACCGGACCTTCAATTCCTCGCCCGACTCCAACTTGTGGGTTGCGTAAGTTGGCGGCTTCTCCGGCTGAAAATAGCCCTCGGGTTCTTGGAAAAGGTCCAGGCCCGCGCCTTCTCCCTCGTTGTCGGACGACATTTCCGAAGTTCTGTTCCCGAGTCCAGTGGGTATCCCGAGCAGCTCGGGTTTAGGCTGTCGTCAAAATTGTGTTGGATTTGTTCGGGATTCGTAGTGGCGGCAAAACGCCGGTGAATTTTTCTTCCTGGGGCTCACGGCACGTGAGTGAGATGGACTGACGTGGAGCGAGAAAGGAAAAATTTAAGGTTGGCGGTTGGCTCGAGAATACGAGTATGCGGGCGTATCAGGAAACGAACAAAAGGTTTTAGAGTAATGAAGATTTGTGGAAATATCCGTGCGGAAGAGCGCGGAAGCTGGAATCTGGTTGTTGCAATCTAGACGCGGCGCTAACTGAGAAGCGTGGCCATCAATAACATTGTCGGTAGCATACACCATCAAATTGCCTGAAATAGTTAGCTATAGTCGACGTGGAACCATGCCATTGTGAAAATCACAATCTGAAGGCATTGAGGGGAATAATTTTAGCACTTCACTCGAAATCTCCGCCGTAGTCTGCACGCGATTCAGGAACGAAGGACATGTTGGTCATTGTGTTTGATTCTCCTGCTGGCAGCAGTGGGTAGTTAAATTAAGTAGCTACAAGAAATAACGAGACAGAGGATGCGACACTTCTGCCTTGCTCGGCCGTACAAGCATGACGTTCCCCCAACTTGACCATTCCTTCTCATGCTTGCAACTGAATAGAAGAAAAGTGTAAAGGGTCTTGACGTAACAACCAGAGAAAATGTCTTCGGATCAAAACGTGCAATGAAAATAATCCGAAATCGCCACATCGACAGCGGGCTTTTTTCACAACAACACCGAAAGAAGATTCTCCAGAGGGGAACATTTCAGACTCGCTCATGTGGGAGGAGAGGAAAACACACTAAATGATTCGCTGCGCAACGCTTCCGTATATACTGTACAAAGCTGGACCAAGATAAAAAGTAAGCCACAAGAATGTTGGAAAGCAAGCCGGGCGCCGGGGTATAAAGCATAAATGCCGGGCGCTGTCGGATGGCTAACATTTTTATGCGTCGCTGAGGACGTAGGTGGCAGTTCCGGAAGAGACGGAGACCTGTTGCTTTCGTTAATTTCCGCCTCCACGCCGTGGGGGGGCTGTTGGGAACTTACAGTGCAACCGTCGTTGTTGCAGCTATCGTACGTCTTGCCAGAGCAGAAGCCCTTGCCGACGATGTACTTGCAAGTGCCAGACATGTTGTCACCCGTGATCTCAACGTTGAAGTCAAGCTTCTCGAGAGTCGTGGGCTTGTTCTGGAAGATCGAGAGCCAAGCAGCGCCGGCCGAGTAGCCAACACCAAGGTTGATGGGAGCCCAGTTGCCGATGGGCTTGTCACCGTTGGACCAAGTGCAGCCCTCCTCGACACCGACACCAAGAGGGTTGAGGTAGTACTGGGCAGAAGTGGCCTTGCCTTGCCACTGGTAGTAGCTGTTCTGCTCAGGGCAGGTGATCGGGTGCTCATCACCGGGCTGAACGTCGATGGGGATGACCATGGCCTCAGTACCTATAGAATAGTCAGACTTAAATCCACCCATGCATAAATACAAATCGAACTCACCAGGGTAGTCGGTACGGCAAATGGCAGCCTGCTCGCTAAGCTCGCTCTTGACCTGGACGGTGACCTTGTCGGAACCCTTGATGCAGAGCGTGTCGAAGTTGGGGTTGGTGAGGGTGAGCTTTCCGTTGGAGCAGAGAAGACCGCCGACGGACTGGCCGGTAGCACCCTGAGCAACGGGCCACTGGGCCTTCTGGTAACCGGCAGGGCAGGCGTAAGAGCAGTAGGCGCCCTCGGTACAGCAGTCCTCGCCGAAGCACATGTCGGCAACAGTGGTCATGATGTCGTCAAGGCTGCTAGCGCTGACAATGTTGGCCGTCTGGATACCAATCCAACCACCAAGACCCATCCAAGAAACCGGAACGGCACCATAGTCGCTGGGGAACTCCGAGCAGGGGACGTCGTCAGGGAATGGGACGTCGATGCCCGTGCCGTAAGAGGAGGAAGAAGAGCTCTTGGTGGGCTTGCTCTCCTCAGAAGTGGAGGTGCTGGACGGAGTAGGAGTAGGGGTAGGAGTGGGGGTGGTAGAAGAGGAGGGGGGCGGCGTGTAGGCAGCCGAGGTGGACGTCGAAGTCGGGGGCGCCGAGGAGCTGGTCGGGGGCTCGTAGGAGGCGGCAGCAACAGAAAGCTCACCGTCGGCCCAGATCAGGCGGCCGGCAGCGATGCCCTCGTCGCACTCCTCCTGGGGAATGATGGAGCCGTTCAGCTCGCAGACGGTGACGACTTCCATCTGGATGTCGACATCCTGCCTCTTCTGGTGGAAGTGAGAGTGGCCGCGGTGGTTGCCGGATCCGACGGCCAGAGCCGAGGCGGAGGAGGCCAACAGGGGCAGAGCAGCAATAGCGACGTTGCGCATGGTGAGATTTGGTGGATGCAGAGATGCTAAGGCAGCAATGGCGGTTTATAGCACTGCGCAAGAGACAGAAGTCACAGTGCCTGGCACTCGCAAAGTCAGACAAGCTTCAAAAATATGGCGAGGAATTGGCTCACGGGGAGAATGCTTGCGCGACGGTGTTGGTAGGTGCTTGTCTTTGGCGAGCAGGGAGTGGCGCAGCGATGATTCAGGTGAATCTTTGGCTGTGGAACGAAGAAAAGGAGTTGGGGACTGGGCGACGGTAAGATCAGGTCAGGTCAGGCGCGGGTTTTTGGCAATTCGGAGACGTACGGGAGTTTATTACTATTGTGGTGGTGAAAACGAACGTGAGTTGAGCGCGGGGCCCAGGTCGGAAGGCGGCTGGAGGAGAGAGCGACGGGGAAAGAGTGCGAAGTTGCGCGAGCTCTTTACAGCATCCGGAGAGGGAGAGGGCCAGCAAAAAGCGTGAAGGGAGCGGCAGCGTGGAGTTTTTGGGGACAGGACCCGGGGGGCGTCTGAGCGGGCGGCCGGGATGTTAGCTGTAGCATTCCCCAAAACAGAACGCCTTCGTGCCTGGCAGGAGTGCGCCCAGACTTTAATTGGCTCGTCGCCGACCAATACTAATCTCGCGCCCTCTCCGCATCTGCGCCGCATCCACGCCCGCAGACGCCCTTCTCCAGCCAGGCCAGCCCTCCGCCGCCGCTCTGAGAATTGCTCACCAGCAGGCCTTTCCAGAGGCGATCGCAGCAGCTCAGCGCGCGCATCCGCAGCTCGCCGCGCGCTCAGGAGGCGACTCCAAGATCGCCCAGGCTCATAGCCTTCGGGCCAAGACTCCGCCGGTTGCGCGTGCTGTGGAAATTGCTGCGCTTGGCGATAGGGGATCCGCTCGTGTCGATGCACCAGGAAAATCGTCAAGAAGCCGCTGTTCGCCCCGGCGCTCCACCTCGGGCTGGCCGGCCTTATGAGCGCCTCGATGCCACCCGGCGCTCCGGGCGGGCTCTTGTGCGACGCGCATCTCGTTCGGGCAGGTGAGGATTGGTGCGCTACTTTGGCAGAGAGGGGCGGTGGAGGAATTGGGACGTTGACCTGCAGACGGCGCCTCGTTCCCTGTGGCGATCCGCAGCACGCACGCCCCAGTCTGGGGACCCGAGGTGGCCCCTTGACGGCCTGTCCCTGACGCGCTGACTCTGCCGGCAGTCCGCAGTCAGCATCTTAATTCGGGTGGCTGCTCGGGTACCTGGCGCTAGCACAATCGATAGCTGCGTGTCATGCAAGGCATTCCACCACCAGAGACATCCTGCCCGATTGCGTAACCGCACAATCCTTTTGTCTGCATCGCCACAGTAATCAGAGTCAACTCATTTTTGCAATCACCCAGCGCCGGGCTCGCCTCCGGAATGCCGCGTTGGATGAAGTCACCGCTCGCGTGGCCGCAAGGCCAGGCCTCGACTTCTGGCCTCTGCGCCGCCCGTCGTTACACGGCTGGCGCAGGTACGAATCGGGCTCCTCCCGCAGCGTTCCTGTCCCGCGTGCATTTCAAATGCGCGCCCCGCCATTGACAGGTGCCACCAGCCATCATCGCGACTTCTCGAAACCTCCGTGTTGCCATGGCACCACACGCGGGTGATGCGCTGTCCCGTATTCACGCAAATCTCCCGTCATGCGCCGCCGTGCGACGCATATAAGCGCCTCGTACTGCTCCACGCCGCTTCCGACGCCAGTCCCAGCAACTGGTAGGGCGGGCCGGCCTGCTGCAGGTACACGTCGCGCAACGTGCAAGATACGAGCCTTTTCGTCCTCCTGCAGATCGCAAACCTTCTCCTGCCGCCTCTTTGCTCACCTTGCACCAACGCTGAGCAACATGGCAAAGACAACCACCGTCCGCCGCCCTTTACCACTCGTTTGCCCCCGTGACCATGCTACCGTTCCATCGCGTCAGCCCGTCAGGCTTCGGTCCGTGCTAGCTTCTGGCGCGCTTCTGGATCGGCCTCCACCCTTCGCACGTCCTCGAGCTCCCAGACGACATATTTGCCGGCTCATAAGCACGAGGAACGGTGCGAACCACGTATGCGAACCGCCCAAGTACCGACCATGCAGCGCGCACAAGACCGTCTCTCCGCTTCTCTCCATCTCCACTCATCCGATCCACGACACAACCGCTGTAGGGGCCGTCCAATGACTCCGCCGTGCTCGGGTCTGGTGAAAGCCGCCGGTTGATTTGCACTGCCCGACATGCGACGCAAGGGAGCGAATCCTGAGATGGACGACGACGTGGCCATCAACTCTCCACAGCCCACGGCACGCTTCCGACTGATACAGCAGCACTCTCGTCTACGTGGTCGAGCGCAATTGAGTAGATGCTCGATAACCCACTGGTGTTTCATCTCTCGATCATCGCACGAAATTTCCATGGCAAATCCGGTTACTGCAGGTTACTGTTCGGCGGTGAGCAAGCAAGAGCATTGGGATGACAGGCCGAAGCGAGATTTGGTGCAACTGCAAGAATCCTACACCAGATGACCCGACTGGAGACGACGTGCTGGCTTCTGCCACTGACGTGCGCGTTGCTGCACCTGCTCACGAGGCAGATTGAGATACGTCAGGCCACCTGAGAGTCTGGTACACTTGCACCCTCATCTCATGCCGGCGCGCCGTCGAGCATCCGGTCATCCATACGGTTCATCAGTTGATGTTGCCATGCCCGGAACTCTCCATTCAGCATGAGCGCGTGGTAAACTGGTCGACCGCACGCGCCGTCTTGAGGCCTTCCGAAGGATCATTTGCCATGGCAAATAGCGGATCGCTCGATGCTCAGGCGACGATAAGGAAAGCGCTGGTGTCCCCCGAGCCAGGAGCAGCGCATAGAGAGATGGACACAGAGATCTCCTGACTCGGTAAGTACTATAACCAGGTAGCGCCCCTATTTGCCGTTCCAAGCTCTTGATCATTCTTGGCGTTCAACTTCGGTCGTCGTAGACCTTGTCTAGCCGCCGGACTTGAACATTGCTCATTACCGAAGCTCCCCATAGGGTATATGGGTGCCGCGATCCGGTCCGACAAGCCTCTATTTTTGCCTGATGGGGTGCGCTCGAACAGTCAGTGCCGGACATCCTCCGCCGAATTTATTGACTGCTTGTCGATGGCAATCACCGACGGATCAGTGTAGATGTGCTTCGCCTCCGCATCGAGATGCCATGTGGACCGGTGGTGTTTGGGGGAAAGAAGAGAAGTCTGTCAGGGGCTCTGCGGCTGCTTGTGGATTAGCTCGCGCTTCGCCCCACGAACCGGTGGGGATTCGTTGCTTGGCAAACGCAGTGTGGCAGCCCGGCGAAAAGCGTAAAGAGCATTAGCAATGACGGCCCGGAGGTAGACGGTATCGGATCTGTGTTTCTACAGTGGAGAGGCTCTACAAAGAAAGCATGTCGTGATAGTCAATGAGTCAGATTCTCGGTAAAAAGGTCGGAGATCCGATCAGATTTGGACGCGACGATTACTGCCCTACTTTTTCAACCGCGAATGCGGGGTTTAGTTTTGCATCCCGGTCGTCCCACGGATGCCGTCATTGCTGACTTTTTGAAGAGCCACGCGATTCTATAACCGCACACTGTGAGCCGCAGGCTTTGGTACCTCATTAGCTCTCACGCTCTACATCAATTCCTTTCGAGGTGCATGCAGATCACATCAGCTTACCACTTCCATCTGTTTGTTTTGTCTCCGAACTCCTTTGCTTGCTATAATTTCTGAGCAGCGGTCCATATCCTCGTGTTTATAAAATTTCCCCCCCCTACCGACTGGAAAGCGGAAACCACAAGAGTCTCCAATGCTGTCAAAATGATCTCGAAACCGTTCAGCCACCTCTTAGCCATAGTCTCCCTACTTTCCATCTCAGGTCATGTTTCAGCCCAGTCCCTCGGGTTCGACAGCCGTGAAGCGACTATAGCAAACGTCCACCATGCTCTATTCACCGGTCTATCATCCTGCCGCGACGTCGTTTCATCCTTCTTGACGCGAATCGAGACGTACAATTCCAAGATCAACGCCATCATCGCCTTGAATCCGTCAGCTCTGGAGACCGCAGATGCACTGGACGAAGCTCTAGCCCAGGGCAACAGCACCGGCCCACTCTTCTGCATCCCCATCCTCCTCAAGGACAACTTCGACTTCGCCGGCCTACCAACGACGGGCGGAAACCTCGCGCTCGCGTCCCTCGAGCCCGCCGCGGACGCGCCCACGGTAGCCGCGCTGCAGCGCGCGGGCGCCATCGTCCTGGGCAAGGCCAACCTGCACGAGCTGGCGCTCGAGGGGCTGTCGGTCAGCTCGCTGGGCGGGCAGACGCTCAACCCGTACGACGCGACGCGCACGCCGGGCGGGTCGTCGGGCGGCAGCGGCGCGGCCGTGGCGGCGTCGTTCGCCGTGCTCGCGACCGGCACCGACACGGTCAACTCGCTGCGCAGCCCGGCCAGCGCCAACAACCTATTCAGCATCCGGCCGACGCGCGGACTGTTGAGTCGGGCCGGCGTCATGCCCATCTCGTACACGCAGGATGCCGTCGGCGTCATTGCGCGCAGCGTCGAGGACGTGGCGGCCGGGCTGACGGCCATGGCGGGCGTGGGCCACGACGTCGAGGGGGATAACGCGACGGCGTTGATTCCGGAGGCGAGCGTGGGCGTGGATTATTCTGCCGAGCTTGCTGCTGCGTCGACGAGTCTGGAGGGTGTGCGGTTTGGGTTGCTGGAGCCCTTCTTCAATAGGACGGCGAGCCCGGAGAACGACCCCGTCAACGAAGCCATGGACGCGGTGGTCGAGGAGTTGGAGGCCGCGGGCGCGACCATCGTCCGCATCAACGACACGGCTCTGTTCAACGTGACGGAAATCATGAAGCTCGACACCCAGCGCTACGAGTATCGCGAGTTCATGGAAGCCTACCTGCAAAACCCGAGCCACACCACTTCATCCTCCTCCAGCAACGCCAGCTTCCCACACACCCTCGCCGGCGTATACGCGACGAACGACACCTCCAGCACCGGAACCGGCACCACCGGCAACGGCTCCTTCCTCGTCATCCCCGCGCAATACGAATACGTCACGACCGCACTCGCATCCAGCACGGGCAACGCGACCTACGCCACCGTCCAGTCGGGCGTGCGCAACCTCACCCTCGCCCTGGCCGCGACCTTCTCGGCGCACCGCGTCTCCGCCCTGCTCTACCCGGAGCAGCGCAACCTCGTCGTTAAGCTCGGCTCCCCCTCGCAGGCCGGCCGCAACGGCATCCTCGCCGCCCTGACCGGCAGCCCCGTCGTCACCGTGCCCGTCGGCTTCAGCGAGGCCACGGACGACGCGCCGGTCGGCGTCCCGATAGGGATGGAGGTGCTGGGCAGGCCGTGGGATGAGAGGACGTTGCTGGCGCTGGGGAAGGGCGTCGCGACGGCGTTGGGGCCCCGCGCGCGTAGGAAGTCGCCCGAGTGGGCGAGGGAGTTTGTCGAGGCGAAGGCGTATGAGAGTGTGCCGGTTGTGCGGCCGGATAGGGGAAATATTCCGGCGGCGTATCCGGTGGGGGTTTTGTGATGGTGGGCAGGAGGAGAAATTGTGGGTGGAAAGGTGGGATAGGGGAGGAGGAGCGCGGCTTGCCGGAGATCGGTGAGAGTAAGGCGGTGTGGATGTGGCACGGATTAATGATGAGATGATAACGGAATCGTGCTTGCTCTGCATCTTTGATGCTGTGCTGGTGTTATTTGTTGGCTATAAGATCCCATGTCTGTTGTTTTGCAGTATCAATGTGCATATACGACTTGAAGGCGTCAATGAGGTATTACAATCGGAAGAACTCACCTTTCGTGTCCGTATTAATCGAAATGTATTAGGAAAGAAGCGGGGGGAGGAATACTCGGAGATCAAGTTCCGCGTTCCTGACACACTGACCTTTGTCTGCTAAAGCATCGCCTCCAGACATGCTTACTCTATTCCGTAGAATGACTTGACCAGTTAGTAGCCACGTTGTCAATACCAAGACCTGTACGTGAGTCCTGCTGCTTGTTGGAATATCGGCCATCGGAGATTTTTTTTAGAGTAGCATGGCTTACCTAGTGTGCTGATTATAGCTATGAATAAGTCAGTCGCAAACTGTGGAACAGGCAACGTCTGAGAAAGGTGGAGAGAGCGCGTAGTAAAAGCACGCATCGAATCCGGCTTGCCATAGTAGCAAGACGAATACGAATCCTCTGACGTGTGCGCAGCTTGTACATCATGTGCGGGATTCCTGGATAGGAGAGAGACCGGAATTGTAGTAGACCTAAGGGCTTAAAACAAGGTCTGTCGCAGCAAATGCAGGCACAGTGACCGGCATGATGAGACAAACGTGGACACTCTTCTGATGATGTAGCGGTGACGGTTGATCCTGAAAGGCAGCTATAAAGATGGAGCCAAAAGTGATGAGCTTAGAAATGGCGCGACCTCAATAAAGAAAGGGGTGACTAGAGTGTTGTAAGTCAGAAAGGTCGTTAGATTTGATTTCGGATTTTGTCAATAGCAGAACGCCCTGATTGAGTGAGGAGAATAAGGAAGAGCAAAATCCACGATAAGAAAAAGTTGAATGGCGCATTTGAACCCATTTAGCTGAGACGACGGCAAGGGCCTAAAGCTATTCGGACTACACGTCCGTTTAAGGCCAAATACTAAAGCAATGACATTGATAGTGTACCCATGAAAGATGTACACACGAGAAAATCAAATAAAAGAGTGCTTAGAAGTGTGGAAGGGATATTGAGCAATGACCAAAGACGATATGAAAGAGTGTTGACACTACACTTCTCGACAAGTCATTGAAATGATAGACTGCTTCGGTAGGAAACTGAAGCTATCGTTAGGATGTGAATGTATAATTGTTAACTCCACATTTACGTCCGGACAGTAGCTTCAAATGCCCACACTTTTAAATGTCAACATAAATCAAATGGATCCTCACATATACTGTAAAAAAGGTTTGTCATGGGGGGCCGTAGTTACTCACTGTTTTAAGGTACTTCTATTTTTAGCGCTAGGGCTGCGATACCACGTAACTTTTGGCTGCCTGCGGAGATTGACTGTGAAATGGTTGCGAAATATGCTTATGAATAGTGAGGATTTAGGTGACTCTCTTCGTTGTTAACAAGGTTCATCCGTCACCGTAATCGGGCCTGAAGTTTGAGTTCGTCGGTTGCCGAAACTGATGCAACACAACAGTAGCTTGAACAATGCACTCAAAATACAGGTACTCACCGCTCCGCATCTAAAAAGGGCCGTCTTTCCCGAATTATTCGTGCAAACATACTTTACTAATTCTTTCTGGGGATAGCGGAGAGGTTCCGCACCATGTCCGACAAACCTAGTTGATTCAGTTACAAGTGGGCGGTAGTTTTCGGCACCTGAGACTGTTGCACAGTCGCAGGCTGATGCTATTGAAAGGACCTCCACAGGACCTATCCGGCAATGATTCGCTGAGGCTAGGGATTTCTCCACAAGCGCAAAAGCACTCGGGTGTACCCGAGGAGGGGGGCGGATCTACCAGAAGCGCACAGAGTGGCCTCCGCGACATGCTGATCTGAAATCCCTGGACGATCGCATGGTGCACGATCAACCGCCAAGGAGGCAGGGCAAGTGTCGGCGACGGCTAGTTTGGTATCCGTGTGTTGTGCAACCTCGTGGGCGGGTCATGGCGCTGCGGCTCAGCATGTCCGGAGGCACGCGCTGAAAAGCTGTGTCCTAGACATTGCGGCGGTGATTTGGCTACAGACTAACGAGAACCAACGCACTCGTCCATGGATTACTCAATATTAACCCCTGAGAGGGTCTCAATTCAGATATTCCCAAAGCGGTAGCAAACCAAAGAAGCATTGCGCCAAGGCCAGCAAATCGGACTTCAAAACGATTTGCGTATCGTCGCCGGGGCTGCCAGGGTTTCCAGTAGACCCAACGGGCTGGGGCGCCATGTTCATCATCGCTCCAACCTACCAACTCCAGAGTTCAGTTTGCGGGTGTTGCAGAAGTGTGCGTGCGAAAGCCTATCGATTGACGCCATTTGCGTGCTATTGTCGGAACTTGCACGCGCTTGAGCAGACGCGGACAGATGTCTCAGACGCTCTGAATCCCTTTTATTTCTAAAAATGACAGGGCGATGTGCGCCTGGCGGCCGGACTGACGATGCTCGGAAATTTAGCGGCTCGATGCTGTGCTGCGGCTACAGCCTTGCGCGGCCCAGGCTGAAGTGGAGCCTGCTGTTCTGCGGGCGGGTACGGGCCGGCATGGCAAACTCGGAAGCGCGGGCAGCGGCAAACGGATTCGCGTGGAAGATGCTTGGCTGCAGGAGGGCGGTGTTGAGTTGGCGCTGGGTGTGTGTGTGGCGTGTGGTGTGGCCAGGCTGGAGGGGTTCCGCGGCTTCCAGCGGATGCGATTGGGCGCGGCCCGGCAAAACCCCTGGCACAGCCCCTCTTGGCCTCTGGTCCAGCCACTACGCCGCGGCCCAGAGCGCTGAAACTGCCCTGACCCCAGTGACGCTGAGCCCACGACATGGAAAGCTTGGACTGAGCGCCGGCTGACGCTGCACGCAAAACAAGCGCCTGCTGCCAAATCGTCCCGGCACAATGCCCTGATTTCTAACCAGCCTACGGCCGGAGGTCATGTAGTAGTCCCCGCTCCTCGCGAGTCACCTCTCTCGGAAACTCCTCTTCCGCGCCTCTTGCCCATCTCTACTGCTTTTTGCCCGAGCTAGTCCACCCGATAAGCTTCTAAGCCTCGCCCGACACGAGTTGCAACCCAGCGGGACCCTGCTTCTACACAGCTAAATAAATCCAAACGCCGGTCGTTGACGCGCCCACCAAACACCAAATTTCCACCACCAGCCATGGCCGCCACAACAGAACCACACCAGCCACCCGCCTCTGCGGACACCAAGCCCGACACTCAAGCACAAGCCTCCGCAGCAGCCGCCGCACCGGAAACCATAGACGAGAAAGATGCGGCGTTAGCAAAGGAGACGGGAGCTACGGCAGCAGCATGCGACTACGACCCCTCGGCCGACTTCAAGGGCGATGTGCAGGTCTCACAAGAACTTCCTACAGAGGCCGACATCAGAAGATGCGAGGACATGCTCGTCCTGGGCGCCGACGGCGAGTCGCGGCCCTTCAAGAGCCTGTACTCGGGCGAGGGCGTTGCCACCAGACAGCTGATCATCTTTGTGCGACACTTCTTCTGCGGAGTACGGCCCAACCTCTCCCCTTGCGCTTTACTCACTTTGCTGACGATTTGCCTGCAGAACTGCCAGGAGTACCTGCGCACGCTCTCGGCCAGCATCACCCCTGACGCGCTTCTCGCGCTGGACACGCCGACCTTCATCACCGTCGTCGGCTGCGGTCGCCCGGAGCTGATCCCAATGTACGCGCAGACGACCAATTGCCCGTTCCCCATCTTCGCCGACCCGACGACCAAGATCTACGACCACCTGGGCATGATGCGCACGCTGTCGCTCGGCCCCAAGCGCCCAGACTATATGAAGGCCAGCATGGTGTCGACGACGATGCAGAGCATGTACCAGTGCATCAAGAGCGGCAAGGGCATCGTGCAGGGCGGCGACATCAGGCAGGTCGGCGGCGAGATGCTGTTCGAGGACGGCAGGGTGACGTGGGTGCACCGCATGAAGAACACGCGCGATCACGCCGAGGTCGAGGATCTGAGGAGCATCCTCGGGCTGACCGGAAAGGACGAGGGGAGGAGAGAGCGCCGCGACGGTTTCAAAGCCATGGCGAGGAGCATGAGCTGGAGCCGCAGGCAGGAGCGCAGCAAAGAGCGCGGCAAGGACCGAAGCAGGTCGCGCGAACCCAAGGTGGTGGAGATGGACGAGGGCGCGAGCGAGGTGAAGGAGCACAGGAAGAGCAAGAGGAGGTCGTTTTTCCAACGAGCAGACAGCAACAACCACTTGAAGGCCGAGGTTGAGAAGATCTAGGAAATTGTCGGGACGTGGGGCGTCAGCGATATAGCATTGCAGCGGCGTTTGCGGGGCAAAGGGAACAAAGTCCGTCCAGGTATTTAGCGATGATTTCTCGGAATCGAAGACTTGCTAGTTTCAGTGAAATGCTGGCATATGGACGCGGGGTAGAGACGTGAAAGCCTTCCTTCAAACCTTAATCGGAGATGGTTGCACTGCCATGACTCGGGGGCGCGCATTACCACGAGGCGCGCTCCGGGCAAGCAGAGCCTCAGCTAAAACAGATGGCGCAGCCGGCGGGCAGATAGCAGCCTCAAAAGCCCAGTTGCAGTAATTGAGTCCATCAGGGCAGGCCGACCCACTGGCAGTCGCGAGACCCAAAGCGGAAAAAAGTCCCGATGGGCAGGCGGCGGATGGACTAACCTGCTACAGGCGCACTGGACCCCGCCTACCTACCCCGCCGCCGCGCGCAGGCTCGTCATCGCTGGCAAATTCGTCAGAAAGCGCGCCCAGAACCACGCCCCGCCGCGCAAGGATCCGCCCAGGCTGATGAGGGGAAGCTTTGGAAGTTATCGGAGTCGGTTGGGACAAGACGCCCGCCAGCCAATGGATGCGCGCCCATACGGTGCTGCTGTCGGCACCACGCGCCCTCTCCCAGTCCCCCACATGGCTCTTGCTTTCGGACGAGGGCACATAAAATAGATCCGCGACCTCCCGCCGTCTTGGATTCATCTCTTCCCTCCTCCCTTCCCTCCCAACTTCTTCCATCGTCCCAAAGATACCCCGCAGTTCGCGACCCCCGACACCAACAGCCGACACCACCACCACCGCCAGCCACCATGTCTGCCGACACTGTTGGAAAGGTGCGCTACCGCTAATTGAGCCCTGCTGTCCGTGACTTGCCAGCTAACTCTCGTCGCGCAGACCATCACCTGCAAGGTGCGCATCTCAATGCCAATGACGCAATCGACCCATTGACACGTTCTGCAGGCCGCCGTTGCCTGGGAGGCCGGCAAGGAGCTCAGCGTCGAGGACGTCGAAGTCGCGCCGCCGAGGGCCCACGAGGTCCGCATCCAGATCTACTACACCGGTGTCTGCCACACGGGTAAGCTCCAGGAAGCTTCGGGAAGCTGCGGCAGGCCATTGCTGAGAAATTACCCTTCCAGATGCCTACACCCTCTCGGGCAAGGACCCCGAGGGTGCCTTCCCCATCGTCCTGGGACACGAGGGCGCCGGTATCGTCGAGTCGATCGGTGAGGGCGTTACCTCCGTAAAGCCCGGCGACCACGTCGTTGCTCTTTAGTAAGTTGGGCGGAAATTTTCCTCGTGAGAGTGGGCAGCTTGGGAGCTTGGGCTCCCGAAGCTCTCCACTTTAGCTGGCCGATATCTCGGACTATTCGGCCTAATCCAAGCCAAGGCTGCGGTGTCCGCATTTGGACAAATAATGCTAACCACTACCGCACCACAGCACTCCGGAATGCCGTGAATGCAAGTTCTGCACCAGTGGCAAGACCAACCTGTGCGGCAAGATCCGCGCCACCCAGGGCAAGGGTGTCATGCCCGACGGCACTTCGCGCTTCAAGTGCAAGGGTAAGGACCTGCTCCACTTCATGGGTACCTCGACCTTCTCGCAATACACCGTTGTTGCCGATATCTCCGTCGTCCCGATCAAGCAGAATGCTCCCATGGACCGCACCTGCCTGCTCGGCTGCGGTATCACCACCGGTTACGGTGCCGCTGTCATCACTGCCGGTAAGGGCGGTGTCGAGAAGGGCTCCAACGTCGCCGTCTTCGGTGCCGGCTGCGTTGGTCTCTCCGTCATCCAGGGTGCGGTGAAGAACGAGGCTGGCAAGATCATCGTCGTCGATGTCAACGATAGCAAGGAGGCGTGGTCCAAGAAGTTCGGTGCTACCCACTTCGTCAACCCTCTGAAGCTTCCTGAGGGCACCAGCATCCAGGAGAAGCTGATCGAGATGACGGATGGCGGCTGCGACTACACCTTCGACTGCACTGGTAACGTCCACGTCATGAGGAGTGCTCTTGAGGCTTGCCACAAGGGCTGGGGTGAGAGCATCATCATTGGTGTTGCCGCCGCTGGCCAGGAGATCTCGACGAGGCGTAAGTGTCCCGACCCTTGATGATGTTCGTTCGAATACTTACATATCGTGTCAACAGCATTCCAGCTCGTCACAGGTCGTGTGTGGAAGGGCTGCGCCTTTGGTGGTGTCAAGGGCCGCACCCAGCTTCCCGACCTTGTCCAGGACTACCTCGATGGCAAGCTCAAGGTCGACGAGTTCATCACTCACCGCCAGCCTTTGACCGGCATCAACCAGGCTTTCTCCGACATGAAGGCAGGCGACTGCATCCGCTGCGTCGTCAACATGCGCGAGTAAACAAAACAAAAAAGCTAAAGCGTTTCTTGTCGGGCGGGTTACCCAAAGTGCGGTTAGAAGGAGTTCGTTCGAGCTGTGATGTGCTCATGATCTAGGGTTACGTATTGGTCAGGTCTTTGGCGATAATGGTCTGGCGGCGAGGTGTTCCAAAAATGGTTTGTCGGTGTGTTGCCAACAGTCCGTAAATATGACAATGAACCGAAAGGAATTTTATACCCATCGCTGTGACTGGGAATTGTGACTTCCTTGGGGAGTTGAAGCGTTCGTCCGGATAAAGATGTCAAGCCAAAACAATAACGTCTCCATCCGGACGAACGCTTCAGCTCCCCATGGAATGAAGCTTTAACGATGAAGGAGACGTCGAACAAATTCATGTGGCCTCTGGTATCACGACATCGTTATATGTCGATGTCGCCTACCGGCTTCTTCAATCTGGTCAGTCAGCCCGAGTAGGACCAGGTGGAAAGACTAACAAATGTGTGCAGATACAAACATAGTCCCTTATTTGGCAAGCTCCAGTTGTCGGTTCTTTGGCGTCTGATCCCGCGCTTGGTAGAAGGGAAACGAGAGGAAAAAAGATCTCGCTTTTGCCCAATCCAAATTGGGCAAGCACGCAAACGCATCGCATAAAGCAGCCATGTTCATTCAGCTTCGAGCCTCTTCTCTTCATCGCCATCACCGTCCGCCTCAAAACGAGACTTTTTGCACACACCTTAAGATCTTCAAGACACCGCACCAGCACCAGCACCAGCAACAATACGGACCATGGCGGCCCCGCCCAACCCCACCACCATCATCCACCCCTCCGTCCAAGTCGTCCCTCTTCCCGGCCGCGGTATGGGCTCTATCGCCACCGCCCGCATCCCGCGAGGCACCCGCCTCGTCTCCGACGCCCCCGTCTTCGCCGCCACCAACACCCAGTGGCAGAACGAGGAGCTGCTCGCCCAGCAGCTCATCCCCCTCTACGCCGGCCTGCCTGCCGATCAGCGCAGCCGCATTGACAACCTCGCGGCGAATCCCGACTCCGTGGACAGGTGGGCCAAGTTCTTCAGGACCGAGGACGCCGTTGCGGAGGCGGAGGCGTCGTGGGCTACTGATCCCACTCCCGCCACCGCCACCGCCACTGCCTCCTCCTCATCCTCTTCCTTAAGTGTGGCTCAAAGGGCCCATATCATGGCCTCGTGGAATACAAACTGCTTCGGGCTCTACCATAAGGAGAGTGCCGCCAAATGGGCGGCTGTCATCGCGCCCACGGCTGCCCGCTTCAATCATGCGTGCGTTCCGAACGCCACGTTCGCGTGGAATGATGCCGTGGGTGCGATCACGGTGCAGACCATCAAGGAGGTGGATGAGGGGGAGGAGCTGACAATTGCATACGTGGATTCGACAAAGAGGGGCAAGAAGAGAAGGGAGGCGTTGAGCCAGCAGTATGGCTTCATCTGCGACTGTCCGGCGTGCGCGGGCGGAAAGGAGGAAGAGCTTAATGAGATGAGAAAGAGGATCGAAGAGTTGAGGGAGATACTGGGGAAGCAGGCGAGGAAGGGAGAGGATGAAAGGGATGGGGAGACAGCCAAGATGGCGGTGGAGGAGGGTGTGGCGCTGCACGAGAAGACCGGACTGGTGGGCGTACATCTGGCAGACTTGTGAGTATTCCCCTCCTTCTTACTGTCTCGAAACAACCCTGAAGCTAAATCTCAGCTACAAAGCCGCCTTTGCCGCTACCGGAGACCGCCTGTATCTGGAAGAGGAGCTGCGTGTCCGCACGTACTGCCTTGGAGATGATCATCCGCTTGTCAAAGCGCTCATGGAGAAGTTGATGGGCGTTTGAGCCTCTCGAATCCATGCGCCACTGCTCGTCTTCCATCGGCAAGGTTTCTTCGAAAGGCCATCCGGCTCTTTTCCAACGAATGAATCCTTCTCACACCATTACCTTTTCCAATCCCTCGTCCACATTACCAAAACTTTCCACACCTCGCAGCACGAGGAGCTCTTTCATGGCCAAACTTTCAACAACCCAATTGCGGATCCATAGGTTTGCTCTTGACCATCTCCGGAGCCCAGTTCGAAGACACTTCTTTTCATCCACAACTCTTCCAACCCCAAGAAGGAGCAGATGACTTCCACCTTCACGACGAATGGTCATTGCACGCACACCCACAATCCTAAGCTCAGCTTTTTCGATGCACCAGATACCCTGGACTTGCCGCCGTTGACTCGGGTCCACCACTCCCCCATAGCGTCACACACATCCGAATCACCGTTTTGGTACCTCGGTACCCTCGCCTAACTCGTCCTGCTTTTCCCTAGCCTCTAGATGGCTTCGAAATCCCACCTTGGACTCTACCGCATCAACGGCAGAGACCTTGGTGGATCCTCCCAGCTTAGTCGCATCTTATTATGAGGAGCGGCCGTCACCTGTTCCTTGGATCGGGGCTCAGGCCGACGATAGAACAGGAGTTAATGCGGTGGCGTACTCGGTATAGATATTGGGAAGAGTCGGCAATGAGGGAACGGCTGCTGCAGGCTGGGGCGGAGGGATTGGCGATGATGCACTTTGGGTTTGAGGTAGGAATGTGGCTGTTGCGTAGCCAGAGCCACGGGTTCGCTGCCTTTTGACCACGTCTAAAAATTGGATCAGCCTCTTCTATTTCTCTCATGTTCAGTCCTTCTCACTACTGGCCAAATAGTAAATGGCTTTGGTGTTGATATTGCCTAGGAATGCCTCTAGGCCTACGATGACCAGCTAGAGGCTCTGCCTGGATTTCGGGCCTTTCGTCAGTCGTAAGGCCATACGAAGAGCATGCCATTGGTTGGGCTGTCGTATCTTGCGGTAATCACCACAGGTAGTCCAAAGACACCGCTGTGCAGGCGTTTCTGCAAGCCCCTGGGCAGGCTAAACCCAATCAAGCGCGTGCTTCGGACTCAGAAGCACGAGAGCTTTGTGATTGAGCGGTAAGTCATGGTTTATCGTGGGAGCTATTGGTATGTCAATGTACGCGGCATACATGTGATGGCCGAAATGCTACATGCAGCGACGATCGTTTGGGGTTCTCAAGCAGGGTAAGTTCACTTTGTGCTACCACATGATACGATAGCTAAATCGTGCGGGGTGGGATGATAGGCGTAGTAAGGCAGCCTGATATTGCTTGCAGCGGTAAATGTAAAAGTCGAGCAAAAAAGCCAAGTTGTGTGAGACGTGCATTGCGTGGAACGGTGATAAGCAGAATCGTGGTGGCGAGCGTCCCGGAGCCAAGGAATGGTGGGGTCATAGGCAACCGGGAACAGACATGTATCAGCCCTCTGCACCTCCCAACGTCCAATTGCCGTCCGCTAGGCACTTGCACGACCTGGGGCCTAGACAGCCCGTGGAGCACCTAACCCACTATTACTCGTCACCGACTTGGATTCGCTATCCTTCCGCTGCCCAGATTTCTCGGCATCCCTCTTGGCAGCTTTCCGCTTTGCCGTGGAACACATTACCCTCTCACACACAACGCGGCCGCCCACTTGTCATTTGAGGCGCTGACATGATGCAGTCGGGCAGAGACGGAGCAGCTCACGGGCCAAAGTGCTTGAACCCCGCCATGCGGTGTAACCCCAAGGGCGGGCTCTCAACGGGTAGCCGCATCCGGAGCTGCGCCTGCCAAGTCACCTTACGGGACTTGGCGCTGGTCATTCCTGAGCCTCTTGCAGCTCCTCTGTGCTTTTAGTCTGCCTTCTCCCACCTCTAACTCCCATTCGTTCTCTCACCTCCCCTACGCATCTCTTCATCCCTCTCCTATCACGCCTGTGCGACTCTCAATTGATGACGAAAAATAACATCGAAAACGCCCTCGCCGGGCACGTCTCGGGACAGGCTAACAAGCCATTGTCTCGTCCCGCCCATGCTTTGCCCTACGCGACCGTCACCGCCGAGGTCGGCGCCAACTCCATTGATGGACTCACCGCTGCCGAAGTCCAGAAGCGTATTGAAGAGTATGGCCGAAACGAGATCGGAGATGGTGGCGGGATCAACCCGGGGAAGATCCTCGCTCGCCAAGTCGTCAATGCAATGACTCTAGTTATGCGCACCATAGTCCATGTGTTCAAGATGAAGAAAAGGCTGATCCAACTCCCAGGTGCTCATCCTGGCCATGGCGGTCAGTTTTGCAATCAAGTCTTGGATTGAAGGTGGCGTCGTCGCAGCAATCGTGTGCCTGAATGGTATCACATCCCCAACCATCCCGCTCTCTTTGTTCCTGGCTAACAGGTACGGCTTAGTCGTGATTGGATTCCTTCAAGAGTTCCAGGCCGAAAAGAACATGGACTCGCTCAGGTCTCTCAGCTCTCCGACGGCGAACGCGGTGAGGGATGGCCAGAATATCACTGTTCCCACTGCCGAAATCGTTCCAGGCGACATGGTTGAAGTCAAGACAGGAGACACAGTTCCCGCCGACATTCGGTAAGCACCTTCCATCATTGTCGTTGAACATTCAGCAATTAATAAGTGTGTAGCTTGATCGAAGCCGTCAACTTTGGTAATCCCAACCTCACCGAACTTTGGCGATCGATAACTGACATGTTTCAGAAACGGATGAAGCCTTATTAACCGGCGAGTCGTTGCCTGTCAGAAAAGATGCCGAGGCTTGTTTTCCCGATGATACCGGCCCAGGTGACCGCTTGAACGTTGCTTTCAGCTCCTCGACTGTGACCAAAGGCAGGGCCAGAGGGATCGTTTTCGCTACGGGTATGTTTACTGAGATTGGCACGATCGCGAGTGCTCTCCGGACAAAGGACAGCAAGCGCCGCCCTGTCAAGCGTAACTCGAGTGGCAAGGCTGGGCCTCACCGCTATGCCCAAGCGTATGCCTTGACGGGCTTTGATGCTCTAGGGAGGTTCCTTGGTGTCAATGTCGGCACTCCCTTACAGCAGAAGCTGTCCTGGCTGGCCATATTCTTGCTTGGAATCGCCATTGTCTGCGCCATCATCGTCGTTGCTGCGAATCGCTTCCGCAATGAGCAAGAAATCATCATCTATGCCGTGGGCACTGGTCTCTCGATGATCCCGGCTTCCTTGATAGTCGTCTTAACGATTACCATGGCAGCGGGAACGAAGAGAATGGTAGAGAGAAACGTCATCGTTCGCAATCTCAAGGTACGTGACCTCGGCTGCGGCAGTCTACCACAACCAATCTTGATAACTGACATTTGCTATTGCAAAGTCCCTCGAGGCCCTCGGAGCTGTGACCGATATCTGCTCGGATAAGACAGGCACGCTCACCCAAGGCAAGATGGTGGCCAAGAAGGCCTGGATCCCTTCGAAGGGTACGTTCGCGGTTGGAGAGTCCAACCATCCCTACGACCCAACCGACGGCATGCTGTTTTTCAAAACCAAACAGCCACGTGATATCAAGACGGACGAAGACGAAAGCATTGAAGACGCAGCTACCTACGAGAAGCTTTTGCATCAGAACCCGAACTTGATTGAGTTTCTCAAGGTATCCACCCTGGCCAATCTCGCGCACGTCCACCAAAGCGACGAAGGAACGTGGCACGCAAGAGGCGATCCAACGGAAATTGCGCTGCAGGTATTCGCATCTCGCTTTCAGTTTAACAGGACCCGCTTCACGTCCGGCGATATCCCAGCTTGGAAGCAGATCGCCGAATATCCGTTTGATTCCTCCATCAAGAAGATGTCAGTCATCTTCGAGGAGCACCAGACTGGAAAGAAATACGTTTTCACCAAAGGTGCCGTGGAGCGAATCATTGACAGTTGTACGGACATCTACCTGGACGACATTGAAGCTGTCCCTGTCACTTCCGAGATCAAGGACAACATCATTGCGAATATGGAGGCTCTCGCTTCTCTTGGACTTCGTGTCCTGGCACTGGCATCCCGCGAGTTCACCGGCGAGATCCAGGAAGGCGATGAGCAGGCCCGTTCCGAGGCTGAGAACGGCTTAACCTTCCGTGGCTTGATAGGTATATGGCGCAGCCAAAGCATGGCAAGAAAAGCAAAACTAATCGTCGACCTTAGGCATCTACGACCCTCCGCGTGCAGAGTCCGCACCTTCAGTCAGACAGTGTCAGGAAGCCGGCATCGTTGTGCACATGCTCACGGGCGACCATCCTGGAACAGCTTCTGCGATTGCCGCTGAGGTTGGCATTTTACCTTCTCGCATGGATACCTTCAGCAAGGAAATGACAGACGCGATGGTAATGACGGCTGCCCAATTCGACAAGCTCTCCGACGACGAAATCGATCAACTTCCGGTTCTTCCATTGGTTATCGCCCGCTGCTCTCCAACGACGAAAGTCCGCATGATTGAGGCTCTTCACCGTCGTAAGAAATTCGCTGCAATGTAAGCACGGACCATCCCCAAACGATGGCCACCCCCCCTACCCCCACCACCACGACCACCACACCACACCACACCACACCACACTACACCAATCTCCCATAACTATAAGCTCTAAATTAGTATATACTAACTTGCGAAGGACTGGTGATGGCGTAAACGACTCCCCGAGTTTGAAGAGAGCAGACGTTGGTATCGCCATGGGCCAGGCCGGTTCGGACGTCGCGAAAGACGCTTCGGATATTGTCTTGACAGACGATAATTTCGCTTCTATTCTCAATGCCATCGAAGAAGGCCGTCGGATGTTCGATAATATCCAGAAGTTCATCTTGCATCTGCTGGCTGAAAACGTGGCGCAGGCCGTTGTCCTTTTGGTCGGCCTCGCTTTCAAGGACAGCCGTAGCCTCTCCGTCTATCCTCTGGCCCCTGTGCAGATCATGTGGGTCATCATGATTACGAGTATGGCAATCTCCGTCTTTAATAATACCCTAAACACGCTCACCATCTTTAAAAATACCCTAAACACGCTCACCGTCTTTAGCAAAACCCTAAACACGCTAGAACCGTTACTATCTAGAGCTATGACTAACGTATTAAACCAAATTATCAGGTGGAATGCCGGATATGGGCCTGGGCTTCGAAAAAGCATGTGCAGGCATCATGGAAAGGCCGCCCCAGGATCTGAAGACTGGTGTCTTCACCCCTGAACTACTTTTGGACATGGTGGTCTACGGGCTCTGGATCTCTGTCCTGTGCCTCGGGAGCTTCTCTCTTGTGCTATGGGGCTTTGGAGATGGTAGCCTCGGCGAAAATTGTAACAACAGTTACAGCAACAGCATGGGGGAGCCCATTTGCGACACCGTCTTCCGCGCACGCGCCACCACCTTCGCCTGCTTGACCTGGTTCGCTCTCTTCCTTGCCTGGGAGATGATAGACATGCGCCGCAGCTTCTTCCGCATGCAACCAAACAGCAAGCGCTATTTCACCCAGTGGGCCCACGACGTCTGGCGAAACAAATTCCTTTTCTGGGCAATCATTGCAGGCTTCGTCACCATCTTCCCTACATTGTACATTCCGGTCATCAATCACGACGTCTTCAGGCACCAAGGAATCTCGTGGGAGTGGGGTATTGTCTTCATCGCCGCCATACTCTTCTTCGCGGGCGTCGAAGCGTGGAAATGGGCCAAGCGCGTCTACTTCCGCCGCAAAGAGGCAAAGGCAATGAAGACTGGGCTACCACTGTCGCAGCAGACAACCCAGGCTTGCGACCCGGAGATGAAGCTATTCGCTCAGTACGGTCTTCCGCTAAGCAACGCACTCACAGGCGACACTGCGCTGAGCAGTGAAAGAAGGCTTAGCAAGGCGGTTTCGTCCGATACCGAGGGTGTGAAGAGCCAATAACGAGAGCTAGCCGCTGCTGAGAAGCGGCGGCCTCGTGCTCTTCCCGGGCCGAGACTACGGGGGGCTTCTGACGTTTGGTGAGCAGACGTCGAAGCGAGTGTGGTGGTGATGGTGCAGCTCAACATGGGCACAACAGCTTGCCTTATGAGCTCACCATCAAAGTACTCTACTGAAGAGTACTCAAAAGTGGAACTTTTTTCCTATCTCGGTATCCTTTTTGTCTTCCTTTTTGAAGGAAACCGGGTTTGATGAGGAACCCGAAAAGAGAACAACAAAAATTGGGTGGGAGACACTTGTCTCTCAAGGCGTGGAAATTGATGAAGGCGCTCAACTCGCTCCCCTAAGGTATGGTATTTACCCCAAAGTGGCCCTCCATCAACTGGTGGTGGCCGTCCGCTCCTTTTTCCCTTTTCCGTTTCTACTCTACTGTTGTTCAACTATGTAGTTCGGCACAGTGCGTCTCTCGTTAGGAGCTTGCTGCTTGAGTATCAAGATTGAGCTGCCCGCTCAGATGAGTAACACCAAGGACATAGATAGTTGATATTACAAATTGCAAATCCTTCTCTAATTATTGCTGTTGCTGACTGGAGTGTGGTTGGATTTGCTGCACCTACTCATGGTTCGGAGTCATGAAAACCGCTCGAAAGACCCATCCTGCACGTATATTGACCATACTATAGCGTTCGACTGGGGAAATATAGTCGAAGACTAGCATGAAGTGCTTTTTTGGTCATGTCATGGGTAGTTGAAGCTACCGTCCGGACGCAAATGTTGAATTAAAAATTATACATTCACATCCGGACGATAGCTTCAACTGCCCCCATATTGTTTTCTTTTGTAAAGAAAATTGCTAAAGCTGGGTCTCTGCGGAGAAGGTTCTGCAAATGAGGGGAATCAGCTGCAGCAATGCTGATACCTTTAATGAGCCCTCCTCAGATACGGACCTGGTACATAAATTCGCAGTACCAGCAGTCTGTAGAGCAGAAGAGGAATGGTACCATTCACGTTTGCTTAGGTTGCCTCTTCACTATCCGGTATGAAGCCATGGTGGCTGTTCAGAACAGACTTCTCTGCCTAGTCTGCGCGTTAGCTGGTATAAGTGACTTACTAGGTGACGCTGATCGTGGATCAAAGGTATATTCACTTCTCAATAATGCTGTTGAAAAGGGTAGGAGAAGGCTGAGTCTCGAAACATCGAGCTCTCGCAGAATGCCGCCGTGGAACTCTTTGGGCCAGCCAAACTCGTCCATATCACCGAGGGCAGGTGATATTCCTACGTTTCGCACGTGACTCTTTTACACTTCTGCTGCAAGTGCGTACAAAAAGACGATATCTCACAGATTCGAGGCTTAAACCTCAGAAAACTCTTCGTGGATCTGCAGATGCGGAGTTCTAAACTATTGCTGGAGATATCTACTGTTGGTCTTCTCGTGTCTGTAAGTCTGACGATTCTGTTAATGAATGTACGGAGCCTCACTACTTCATCATTACGTGCGTTTGATGCATCGAGGCAACAAAGACAAATGATTTGGTAAAGTATTTGACAGAAATTCAGATACTGTACACTAATGGAAAGTGCACCTATTTAGTAACTGGTTGGAATGCGAATGCGGGAAGGAGTCGGTTCTTCAACTCAGCTCCACACTCCCCGCTGTTACTCACGACAAGGGAGCAGGGCGCCCAAACAGTCAAGTCGTCCTGCCTCTCCGTTCACAGATCTGAAAAGTTGGAATGATTGATTGGTGTTGGTATTGAAAGTCGAAATGTTATGAGGAAAGTTCTTTTATATGAGCCGGACTGTAAGCAGCGACTGGCCTGCTTTGGCACGCATGGGGGCGCCAAACCGCCAAATCATCGATCGCTGTAGGCTTGATTAACACCGCGTCACGACAGAGAGATGTATCATGTGAACAGGTATGCTTCTGAGATTTTGTTGAACGCTCAAGGTTTGCTCCAGCGCTTCCACTATCTCGTCTGTGGCTGCATTTAGCACTAGAAGATTCGGCCATAGACCTCCTACGACTCATAAAGCTTTGATGTCTCAAGTGACCGAAGTTTTTCATATTGTTTCACATATAATCTTCCTCCTCTGGCTTGGTCTACATGATCGAGACTCCGCGCATTACCACCATCACTTCACCCCAGCCAACTACTGCCAGACCACACGTCCACAACCAACTCACACCCATCACCCGCACACGCCTCACCCTCAGTCCCTCATCAAATTCTGCCCCAACCACCACCACTCCCACCACCCTTCCCACTTCCCGACCAACGGATCCCTCCACTGCTGCGGACACGGCACATCGGCGGGCCACATCTCCCACTCCTCCATATCCGGCCATACGCGATTCCACACCGTCATCGCGCCCGCCGCCACCATCAAGTACGGAAACAGCGTCGTGACGGACGGCGTGTACGCCAGGGGGTCAGCCAAGAACCTCTTAACCCAGCCCCACACCACCGCCACAACGCCTTCGTCCCGCTGCCCCTCAGCAGCCGAAGCCGAAGCCGACGACGACGACGACGGCGACGACCCCGACCCCGTCGCCGTCGGCGGCTCCAGCAACGCCTCCTGCGCCGCCAACGCCTCCTTCTCCCACAGCCGGCGCCCGCGCAGCGCCGAGCGGACGGCGTGCAGCATGAACATGGCGAAGACGAGGTGGCCGCCCACCTCGCTGAAGTAGTAGCCGTCGCGCAGCGCGGGCAGCGGGATGGCGCCGAAGGAGTCGTAGTTGGCGATGACGGCGCGGAGCGGGATGGCGGGCACAGTGCCGAAGTCGGTGAAGATGAGGAGCGCGGAGAGGGCTTCTGAGTAGAAGAGTTGGCGGAATTGCTGGAGGTAGGTGAAGAGCCGAGGGGCGTAGCGGGGCGCGTAGAGGGTGGGGGAGGCGCTGTCGCGGCAGAAGAGGATGGTGTGGTGGAGGGTGGTTTTGCGGTAGGAGGGGGGGAGGGGTGGGACTGGTTCGGTGAAGAGGCGGATGGGTGTGAGGGGGGTGTGGGGGAGGGATAGCAGGACGAGGAGGATTCCGGATATGGAGAGTTGGAGGGCGATGTAGTCGGCGTTGATGAGGGAGTCGGGGTTGCGTGAGAGGCGCCGGAAGAAAAGCCTGATGCCGAAAACGCAGTAGGCAAGCTGAAGGATAAGACTGGCGAATTGGAGAATGAGACCGAGTGTCTTTGCAGTACCAAGGATGGTTGAGAACTCGTTTGGTTGAGTGGTTGTTGGCGGAGATGACGTCTTCTTTTCTTGGGACGAAAGAGAGCTGTCCGTGGATTCAGTGATTGGGGTAGGTGGTACGCGACCGAAAAGGACGCGTAGAGGGAGACGAATGTCGAAAGGGTGCTCTTCCGACTTCAACTTTGATTTAATGTAGTGAAAAAATATCGTGAGCATGGCGAAGACATGCTGAAAGACCACCGTAAGAGGGGAGAAAGGAAAGAAGAAAGGCCTCCAGTCCAGGACGGATTCTCCGCGGATCCAGAGAAGGTGGAAATAAGAAAGAAGGCCGGTAAAATAGAGAGTAGCAAGTTGCATAAGCACATCGTCATATGTCCTCATCCAGGCATGTCTGGCGCAACCGTTGACTGGGATGAAAGAATCATCAGTGACCAATCCGCTGGCCAAGGCACCTCGCTTCATGATGATGGAATTAACGAACGACAAGAAAGAGAGGGCGACGGTGGACTGGGCCTCGAGAGGAGCAAGGACCTGGCACTTTATAAGTCTAGACTGGGGCGAAGTTTACCTGTCACGCCTCGGCGATGGCATCGGTGACTCCGCCGGCAAAATGTATTCCTTCAACGCCACGAGCTATTCTTAGACCCGTATAGAAAGGTTTGGCACCACGATGTCAACGATGTAACGATCTTGCATATATACTGCGAGATAAGCGAGGGTGCCTGGATCCTCAACACAGCGCAAGCGGAAATATCGCCAGAGAAGCACGGCAGGGAATTCGGTGCTCGCGTGAAGACATCTCATGCCCAATTGCTGGGACCGAGCAAGGCATAGCGTCTGTGTGGTAAGTCAGGGTCTGTTTCAAGTGAAAGATTGATGATAAGGGCGGTGGTGCGGGCGAGAGTAGCGTGACAGGGCGGAAGTGACGTGGGCGGCAAGTGTTGGGCCCTCAAGCTCGGACGGTGACAGCAACGCGAGTTTGCGCCCGCAACGCGTCTCTCGCGACCGAAGCTTCACACAACCTCCCCACACACCACAATGCCTAGGTTCGTTAGCTCCAGGACCCCACAACGCCCCCAAAGCATGCGCTGATCCTGTCGCAGAGAGATCATAACCCTCCAGGCCGGCCAGTGCGGCAACAGCGGTGCGTTTGCTCACCTCCGCCTATCTCCCCGCAGCTCTCCACCGCACTATTCCGAGTCGCGCATACGATGAACATAGAGCTCAAACACTAACTCCTGTACAGTTGGCAGCCAATTTTGGCAGCAGCTGTGCCAGGAGCACGGCATCAACCAAGACGGCAACCTCGAAGACTTCGCGACTGAGGGCGGTGACAGGAAGGATGTCTTCTTCTACCAGGCAAGTTCCTACACCAGCCTCACTGACATGACAACTAGCTACGATTCTAACAGGCCTCGCAGTCCGACGACACTCGCTACATCCCGCGCGCCATTCTCCTCGATCTTGAGCCTCGTGTACGTGGAATAGAAGCTCCGCATCCTTGAACAGCACCAACTTACGCGCGCCCTCTACAGGTCATCAACAGCATTCTGAGCGGACCCTACAAGAACATCTACAACCCCGAGAACTTCTACGTGCACAAGGATGGTACCGGCGCTGGCAACAACTGGGCGGCAGGCTACGCCATGGGCGAGTCGGTGAACGAGGAAGTCATGGACATGATTGACCGCGAGGCTGACGGTAGCGACTCGCTGGAGGGCTTCATGCTGCTACACTCGATCGCGGGTGGTACTGGTTCCGGTCTTGGATCCTTCCTGCTCGAGCGCCTGAACGACCGCTTCCCTAAGAAGCTGATCCAGACGTACTCGGTCTTCCCGGACACGCAGAACGCGGGTGACGTTGTTGTTCAGCCGTACAACAGCTTGCTGTCTATGCGCCGCCTGACGCAGAACGCCGACTCCGTCGTCGTGCTGGACAACGGCGCTCTCTCGCGCATCGCCGCCAACACGCTTCACGTTCAGGAGCCTTCCTTCCAGCAGACGAACCAGCTCGTCTCGACCGTCATGTCCGCCTCCACGACGACCCTCCGCTACCCTGGCTACATGCACAACGACCTGGTCGGAATTGTCGCCTCTCTGATCCCCACGCCGCGCTGCCACTTCCTCATGACCTCGTACACGCCCTTCACCGGTGACCAGGTCGAGTCGGCCAAGACGGTGCGCAAGACGACCGTGCTCGAGGTCATGCGCCGTCTGCTGCAGCCCAAGAACCGCATGGTGTCGACCAACCCATCCAAGACGTCGTGCTACATCTCCATCCTCAACATCATCCAGGGCGAGGCCGACCCCACCGACGTGCACAAGTCGCTGCTGCGTATCCGCGAGCGCAAACTTGCCACCTTCATTCCCTGGGGCCCGGCCTCCATCCAGGTCGCCCTCACCCGCAAGTCCCCTTACGTCCAGAGCTCCCACCGCGTCTCCGGTCTCATGCTCGCCAACCATACCGGCGTCGCCACCCTGTTCAAGCGCATCCTCTTCCAGTACGACCGCCTGCGCAAGCGCAACGCCTTCCTCGAGCAGTACAAGCGCGAGGCTCCCTTCGCCGACGGCCTGTCCGAGTTCGACGAGGCAAAGGCCGTTGTCCAGGACCTGATCGCCGAGTACGAGGACGCGGAACAGCCCGACTACCTGAGCAAGGAAGGTAAGGAGGGCGGCGAGACCGCTGGTGTGGGTGCGTAATGATGACGATGATGACGGATATTCCCCGTCGAGGGAGTGCCTATTTTGGGGAAAGGAGGCTTTAACGTGCTTGTACGTGACACTGAAACTTGCATGGTGCTTGGCGTTTTATAAACCACCTGGAAAAATACACGGGTGGAGGGTTAGGATTCTCTTATTCGATAACCAAAGGAATTAAGAAACATTTTGGGAGAAAGGGGGGCGGGGAAGCTATGATACCGGCTTTGTCTCACTTTTCAATTCTCTTCTACAATTCTTCTTTTGCCATAAGCTTTTTTTTTTCTTCTTCTCCGCTTTGGGCCGGCTTGATTTCAGGATATGATCAAACGAAAGCCGAGAAATGAGACACAATACGTAGTAGTACGAGAAAGATATCCATGTCCAAAAACGTTTTGAAAGATTTGGTTTCCGTGATGTGGTGATGACTGTTGGAGTCAACTATCCTCTATTTCCATACTCCAGCCCGAGCCACCACTTGCCCATGCATCTGAACGTTTACTTCCCTCCCAAAGGAATGGATGCCATCTTATCTTCGTTCTGTTCTGCTACATTCCCCTTATCTCCAGGAGCACCGACGACAAGAGAAGGGGGAAAAGAAAAGTGAAAGTGATAACCGCGTCTAGTACCCGGACCGCAGCCCGTACTCGACATTCTCATCCAACCCCATACCCTTCGCGATCTTCTTGATCAGCGCCTTCTTCAGGAATTGCTCGCGAGCCAGACTCCTCGTTTGCTACATTAAGACCGTAGTGTCAGTATACATCCTCTTCCTGCGATCGAGAATAAAAAATGAGCAAGGGGTAAATCAACATACCTTAACAAACACCTCCGCCCCCACCCTCCCGCGATCCAATCCGCGACCAAGCAAGAAAATAGCCTCTTCGAGCCCTCTCTCCTCCGCCACCAATCCCCATAGCTGGCCGCCGACGACGGTGGGCGCGACGAGCGTGTCGTCGACGTCGGGCACGGTGCGGGTGCGGGCGTCGTCCATGGCGCGGTCGGCCTCACGCATGGCGTCGGCCAGCACGCGCTCGTTGGACGCCAGCGCTGCGTCCAGCCGCTGCAGCTGGTCGAGCTCCTGCTGCAGCCGCGCGTGGGCGGCCCGCAGCGCGGCGCCCTGCGCCCGCAGCGCCGGTACGGCGGCGATGTTGCCTTGGACCGTCTGCGTCGTCTGCGCGACGAGGGCGCTGGAGAGGGCCGAGAGGAGCGCGTCCTTTTGAGGGTTGGGCGGCACGGGTGGGACGGGGAGGGGCACGTCGGATGCGGTTTGGGACGGGAGTTGGACGTCGAGCTCGGAGGTGAGGAGGTCGGGGACGGGAGGTTTGGGCTGTGGTGGTTGCGGGGGTGGTTGTGCGAATTGAGGGCCGGATGGGGGTGTGGGCATGTATGGCGGTTGCTGTTGCGGGTATTGCTGATATTGAGGAGCAGGAGGCGGGTATGTCGATTGGGGATATTGGTTGGGCGGAGGACTGGAATACTGCGGGAGGCCAGGAGGTGCTTGGTATCCAGGTGCTTGCTGCTGCTGCTGTGGTGGCAAAGGAGGCGGCTGTGAATACCTGGATGGAGGTGGTCCAGGCATTCCTCCTGGAGTTATAGGACTGACTGGACTATCACGTCCGTATGGCTGAGCCTGAAAAGGAGGTCGCAGCGGTAGAGCTGCTGGGTCCTGCGGCGTTGGAGGAAGAGGTCGATCGGTTAAACTCGCCTGCCTTTGTGGTGGTATACTGTGTGGAGGTCTGCCATAGTCAGGATGGCCACCAGTCTGGCCCATTGCAGGTGGTATGGGGGGCCGAGGAGGGCCTTGCTGTTGATGTTGCTGCCCATATCCGTTAGGATGAGGGCTACCATTCACTACACCCGTATCCTTCGGTGGCTTAGGAGGAGGAGGCGGCGCCTGATCAGCTGTAGGAGCTGGCGATGCTGTAGGTTGCGGCTGCATCTGTCTTCTCCACTCTTCTGGCGGAGGAGGAACTGGAGGCGGTGCCGGGCTTGCTGTCGGTTGGGGAGAGCCAAATTGGTCTTGCTTCGCGACAACCGGTGGCTCTTTTGCGAAGACGCCACGGAGAACGGTAAGGAAGTCTGATATGGAGGATTTCTACCATCAACGTCAGCATACTCTCAAGTACAAGATCCGTGCCAAGCTCAGGCAGCCCTGGTATGAAGCTTAGGAAAGCTCTAGCAGAATGCTTCCAGCAGCTTCACCATGCCGTAGCTTTAAGCCCCAGTGAATTATTTCCATTCGAAGTACTCACATCCCAATAACTTGCCCATCCACTCAAGTATGGATGATATACTCTTCCTTCACCGCTAACGTGTTGTCCCGGCCTAACCAGCATATCCTGTGTCGGCGTGACATAAACCATCGGAGGCTCACGCGGGTAGTCATGAGGGACCCAAAGCGCTATCGGAAACCGGTATATTGCGCCACGAAACTGGACGGGCAGAGTGCCACTGAGAGTGAGCAGAAGGGCGGGGACGCCATTTTCGTAGGCTGCGACGACGGCAAAAGCGACATTGATTAGCGGTTGGACGGCGGGCGCATTCAAAGAGATGAAAGCTCTATGAGGATGATTTGTATGGAAAGCGGGGGGCGCGAGCGGATGCGGGAAGGCGCGTACTGTAAACGTCTGTTCGTGGGGATAGCGATGGGTACTGCGCGAGAGCTTCGGCGGCGTCGTTGTATGTGCGGTTCACGTCCGAATATTCCTGTACAGGCGCGCTGAGGATTAGAGAGGAACTGAAGGACTATGGCGGGTGCAGTACATTAGTCAGAACGCTGTAGAGCCAGTTCAGGACGCGGTCGTTGACCGGCGGCATATTGGTAGGTGGTGATGCGGGAAGAGCACGTCAGATCGCGCATGGATAGGTGCCCGGCACCCAAACCCCACACCGACGCGGAACTGCCGCGGCGGCAACCATGACCCCTGCCGTCAACACCACCCAGGCTCGCCCATGTCGTCATGCATTTTTGTCAAGTCACACGTCATTTGAGTTGTTTACACATCGGAACGTCAGATATGTGTATTCCGGAGGATATCAAGCATCTCACTGTAACTAGCTATAATACAACACTGCCCATACGTTTAGGACAGTTTAGCCGCCCATATGTCCACCCAGAACGCCGCATTCATAATTGCTTCATAACTCCTCAATCGCATATTAACAAAATTAGTGCTGGCTCCACTCAATCGTGTTGAGGTCAATGCCCTCCTGAACGAGCTCCCACAGAGGGCTCAACTCCCTCAGGAAGTTGACGCGCTCTCTAACCGCATTCAGGACGTAGTCAATTTCACTGTCGGTGGTGAAGCGGCCAATGCCGAAACGGATACTGCTGTGAGCGCTCTCATCACTGCTGCCGAGCGCTCTGAGGACGTAGCTAGGCTCGAGGGATGCGGAGGTACAGGCACTACCAGAAGAAAGGGCGATATCCTTGAGAGCCATCAGGAGAGACTCGCCTTCGACGTATGCAAACGAGATGTTGACGCAGCCAGGGTAGTGGCGCGTAGGATCACCGTTCAAAGTAGTGTGCTCCATGGCAAGGAGGCCATCTCTGAGCTTCTGGGAGAGCGCAGCGATGCGCTTGCTGTCATACTATTGCTCAAGTCAGCGATTGAACTAGACTTCAGATGAAACGAATCAAAAATTGTTTCTTCCAGTCATAACCCCTGCTGTGTATCAACACTGCAGACGAGGTACGATGCAAGCACCGTAGACACCCCCGAAAAGCTTCAGAAAGCCATGCATGTATAAAAGCAAATAATCATATGAGGAAAAGGTTATTAAGAAAGAGATTGAAGCTTACCTCCATTTCTTGCTTGCAGAGACGCGCGGCCTCACCAAGACCAATGGCGAGAGGAGGAGCGAGCGTGCCACTCCTCAAACCGCGCTCCTGACCACCGCCAGAGATGATGGGCTCGAGCCTGACCCTAGGCCGTCTCCGAACGTAGCAAGCTCCGATGCCCTTGGGGCCATAGATCTTGTGACCGGAGATGGACATGAGGTCAATGTTCGACTTGTTGACATCGAGAGGAATCTTGCCGACCGCCTGAGCGGCATCGGTGTGGAAGAAAATCTTCTTCGACCGGCACAGCTTTCCAATCTCGTCAATCGGCTGGACGACACCAATCTCGTTGTTCACGGTCATGATGCTGACCAGCATGGTGTCCGGCCTGATGGCCTTCTCCAGCTGCTCCATGTCAACCAAACCATTGGGCTGAACAGGGAGGTAGGTGACGTCAAGACCCTCCTCCTGCAAGTGGCGACAGCTGTCCAAAACGCACTTGTGCTCCGTCTGGCAGGTGATGATGTGCTTCTTCTTTCCCGACTTCTTGAAGAACCGCGCGACACCCTTGATGCTCATGTTGTTGCTCTCGGTGGCTCCGCTGGTGAAGATGATCTCCTTGGGATCGGCGCCGATGAGACTGGCGAGGTGGGCTCTCGCCTGCTCGACTGCCTTCTCCGTCTCCCATCCGTAGGCGTGTGTCCGCGAGTGCGGGTTGCCGTACAGGCCGGTGTAGAAGGGGAGCATGGCATCAAGGACGCGCGGGTCCATCGGGGTGGTGGCCTGCATGTCGAGGTAGATGGGGCGAGAGCCGGCATCCATGACTGTTGCCTGCTTGAGGATGCCGGCATTGGGGCTCATCATCGTGTCGGCGCCCATCCCCGTCGTCGGCATCGTGGCATCCTTCGGCTGCAGGCCGCTCTCGCGCACGAAGTTCTTCTGCTCGGCCTTGATGGCGGCATCGACGTTGACGGTGGCATTCTGCGGCTTGGTCTCATGGACGTAGCCGCGGCGGGGAGCGAGGGAGGCGGCACGCAGCGACGAGCGCGGCAGAGCGCTGTGCGACGCGCGGCGGGCGCTGAGCGAGAGGGCCTGCCTCGCAGCGCGGGGTGCGAAGGTCGACATTTTGAAAAAGTGGGAGAAAAGTCGATGGGGTTGAAGAGGGCAGGCAAATAAGAGCTTGAGGAAGCGAGAATCTGATAAGTCGTGGCGCACACGGAACGCGGTGTGTCATGTGCGTGGCGCTCAGTTGCCGGCCATCCGAATGCAGCTGCGCCAAGCCCAACTGGCGATGGGTCGGGTTGGGTCGCTTCGGCGGACTGCGGCATCTAGCGATTCCGAGCAGTCCGGCGGCCGCTTCTTGTGCCTTCCATGCTCGTTGTGTGCTGCGGTATCCTCAGGCCGCCTCCTGTGTGCGCCCGCTGCCCGATCTTGTTGCCTGTGAGTGGTCCGCCTGTCACTCCCCCCCGGCCAGATTTGCACTGGGGAGCACTACATCATAAAGCCGCAAGCGATTCCCAAGGGCACAGCCCGGACTTGGCGCCCGAGCCACACCGTCGTCATCGCCGCCTTTGGCTCGCTCTAATACCCTGCCGGCGCCGTCCTCAGTATCCACCAACACCACCCACGCCCGCGCCCTGAGTCGCTTCTGCCTTTCAGAATTCCGCTTGCGCCGGTCTCTCTCCTCCCATACGTCTCGCTTCTATCTCCGCCGCAGCCATGAGTTGGAAAGGCTTTACCAAGGGCATCACACGCGTAAGCAAGCTCAGGCAGAGCCCGGCGAATGATTATCGGTGCCTGACATGTCTCTCTTCTCTAGGCCCCTCAACAGGTCAAAGCAAAATTCAATCTCGTGAGTCCTGCCACCGCGCTGGCCGCCCTCAGTGCTACCGCGAGCTGCCGCGCGCATACAAGGTCCGCGCATAGCTGACGAGGGGCTCCATTGCGCAGGGCGAAGTCTCAAAAGATGCCGTATACATCGATGCCGAACGGCGCTTCGAGGAGTTAGAAAAGGAAACGAAGAAGCTGCACGATGAATCCAAGAAGTAAACATGGCCCCACAGTCTGCGCCGGCGCTATACTGACGTGTGCAGGTACTTTGACGCCATCAATGGTACTGTCGCTTCCACCGCGGCTTTAGCTGAGCGCATTACTGACCCTGCCCTATAGGCATGCTGACCCACCAGATCGAGTTCTCCAAAGCCATCCAAGAAATCTACAAGCCCATTTCCGGTCGCATGTCGGACCCCGACTCGTTCATATCAGAAGGCAACCCCGAAGGCATCCGCGCATGTGAGGAATATGAGGCTATCGTGAAGGACCTGCAGGAGCAGCTCGCCCCCGAGCTGGAGATGATTGAGACGCGTGTGATCAGGCCGGCCGACGAGCTTATGGAGATAATCAAGGTTATCCGGAAGCTTGCTGTCAAGAGAGACCACAAGCAGCTCGACTATGACCGCCACCGGGCCACCCTTAAGAAGCTGCAGGAAAAGAAGGACAGATCCCTCAAGGATGAGAAGGCACTCTACAGGGCAGAGAACGACGTGGAGCTGGCAACGCAGGAATACAACTACTTCAACGACCTGCTCAAGGACGAGCTGCCCAAGCTCTTTGCCCTAGAGCGGGAGTTCATCAAGCCGCTCTTTCAGTCATTCTACTACATGCAGCTTAACGTTTTCTACACCTTGCACGAAAAGATGCAGAATATGGACATTGGATATTTCAACCTCCAGCTGGACATCGAGGCTGGCTTTGAGGAGAAGCGGGGCGACATCAAGGAGCAGGCGGAGGCTCTCGCAATCACAAAGTTCAAGACAACCGGTGGAGTCAGGCGGCCACCGGCACTCAAGTACGGCCAGCAGAAGCAGCTTGCCATCGAGGGCAACACCTCGTCGCCAAGCCGCCGTCTCACGATGGACTCCGCAGACACTCAGGCACCGCCCCCGTACAGCAGCGCGCTGGCTTCACCCACCGTCGCGAACAGCCTCAGCGCCGGTGGCACCGACATCAAGCGATCTGCCAGCACCGGCAGCAACTGGGGTGCTCTGGCCAAGTCCAAGGGCGCCGCCCCTCCGCCCCCGAAGCCCAAGCCCGCTCGTTTCAGCGGCGCCCCTGCAGTAGAAACATGTACCGCACTGTACGATTACGAGGCACAGGCAGAGGGAGATCTCAGCTTCACGACCGGCGAGGTCATCGAAATCGTGAGCAGAACGCAGAGCGAGAACGAATGGTGGACAGGAAAGGTGAACGGACGGCAGGGGCAGTTCCCAGGTGAGTTATGCAAGGAACTGAATCATTCACGTCGAGGACACGATTCACTGACGACCCTTCCAGGCAACTATGTACGCTTGAACTCTTAGACTAGCTAGATCGGAGACCTTTGGCGGTGACTCGGGGCGTTTTCTGGTTCATTGTTCTCCCCCCTTTGCGCTTTACCCTCAGCGTTCCACTGTGTTCAGCGAACAGGAGGCTTGTCATGTGAGCCGACGGCTGACTGCTTTTTCTTGTTATCCCTTTCTTCGTTAACCCCCGTCATTTCTGTTGCCAAGAGAGTAATCCCCCATTCCACTATACCAAGGATTCTTAGGTAACGCACTTGGGTAGTTCAAAAGGCAGTGGCTGCATATATCACGTGGAAGCAGTATATGGTACATTCCCTTCTGAACAGTGCATGTCCAGCGTGTCTTCATTCCGGCGGCGGAAATTCGGCGCAGACCCAGCTGAGGGGGAGGGGCTGCGGTGCAAGTGCGCAAACTCCCAATAAAGGCCCAGATGCGATGTACAGGTGATCGACAGGCCACCCCTGGAGCAAGTGTCAGTGCTTCTATGACGCCAGCGCTCCGACACCTGACCTCGCATAATGAGCTACAGCGGCTCTTTAAAAGCCACTTCGGTCGGCTCCAGACTTTATTGCTTCGTCGTAGTGTGGTTCTTTGGCCATGCTTCGCAAAATAGTCAACAAATCGACTCGTCCTGTGTGCTGTGTGCGTGAGATTCTCAAGCTAGTTACGTTAAATCGTCGACCCTCGAGGAACAAGGGTTTGCCCACGCTGATTCATGTTGATGAGCTTCATCAGCATATCACAATGCAGATATGGATGATTGATGATGAAGAACACCATTACTATGAAATTGATATCCTTAAAAATCACCTTATGAAGCAATTGCCGGCTCAGCGAGGCACAAGAAGTCTGAAGCCAAGGTGTGCCATGCGCCAAAAAGTCACGCAAGTATGATCGGTGGTTGTATGTGGAAGCATTTGCTGCCTTATGCCTGAAGTGAATTGTGGAAGGAAAGAGCAAAAAGTCCGGCACATAAATATTTCTGCTGGAGCAGCTTAACGCACGTGCCATCTAGCTGATGTGGTACGTTACTGTATGATGCAACTGTGACCGGTCGGCGGCCATGTGGCCCAAATTTGAAGCTCATGGTGGCGGCCCTTCAGTGAAATATAGTATCACACTACCTGTCCTCGGGATCCTCGGTGTTGTGCTCATGTGTGCAAGAAATATTGGGGAGACAAAACAGACACCGGTGTTGTTTCTTCCGAAATCCATACGGTGAAGCAGAGTTGAGGCTTATGTATTAAAACTTTTTTCCTACAGCTGCTTGCAATAGGGCCTTTATAGAATGACGGATATTGACGTGAAATAACGGTGTGAATAATGAAAATGAGCTGATACTGAGGAGGAGTACTTCCAAATAATCCCAATTCCCTGTTGTAACTTTTGGGTCTTCGAGTGTTGTATGTCAAAGCTCATCAAAAATGGTATCGGTGAAAGGAATATCTTGTGACCCGTACTGGCCAACCTCGCAAACAAAAATGCATTCCGTCAGTAACATCTCTGCCTTGCACCATCACTTCAATTATATTATACCACCAACGGATCACCCTCACTTTCGAGCAGGGCATATTAACCAAAACGGTAATAGAAACTCGAGTTCGAACATAGGAGAAAAGTATTAACAGAGATAAACAACATAGTGGCTTTAACATCAATTTTTCAAACGACAGGATATCGAACAGTTTATACGACAGGTGGTGGTGATGTAGTACTGCCATACGAGTCAATCCAAACCTGATCGGGAAGAAGCAGTGTCTTGGTGACAGCAAAAGAAGCAGACCGAGTATTCGGAGCAAGCACAAGCGAACACTCCGCAAGCCGCAGGTATCATGTCAAAGCATGTCCGGCAGACTGTTTGTAAAGTGAATCCACACAGTTACAGAGAATATGAATAAACAGGAGAAGCCGGAGATTTTCTCCACACATTATCTCCACAGTGGTCTATCCGAGCCGTCAGACCAGAGCGCTCACTGGACGAGACGAGGTAATACAAGTAGCCCAACTTCCGACGTCTTGGAAATAACCGCTTTTTGAACTTTCCTGCTATACTGAAAAGATATCTTGTTTAAACGGCCGCGATGCAGTGAAGGCTTTCAAGCCTGTAGGGGTACTTTCACTTGCTGTGTAAAGAACAAGAAGGGGCGAAGCTTGCATGCTCGAGGCGTAAGTGACTAAATGTCGTTGTCATGAGCTACATGCAGGATGAGATGCCGTAATAGTTATTTTGAACACTGTCAATTGATGAAGTCACACGATTCTACGCCTTTCAATTGAGCGGCCAAATGCTCAGATTATGCAAATTTCGTCCAGGAGAACTTGTGTGATTGGAGAGGAGGAAAAAAGAAAAGAGATTTCATAGCTGGCTTTCTAGAATGGATGATTGTACCGGATAAGATACTTGGTGTTTCAGAAAAAAAAAAGGGTAATGACCGCAACGATGTATTGCAATATCTACTCCTAGTCGACACTGGCTACCGCCCGGAGGTCCAGGGGAGGGGGGTTATATACCCAGCAATACGGACTCGAAGACGGACGTTCGTCTTTTTCATTCCGTGCAACACGATGACATGCGGAAATGAAGATGAGCAGCCCTGAATTTTGACACTATTCTATACCAACGGCCCTCGACCCCGCTCACATGAAGCTGGATTCACGTACAATTGCAACAAAATAGAGAAGTCTAAGCTCTCACCCAGATATATTTGTTCAATTTGGTTCACCTGATATGCAACAAAATTCGGGAGTTTCATATTGCGTATTTTTATCCATATAGATCATTCTTTTGCATTTCTTAGCAACATCTGTTCTCGTCCAGAAAACACAAGTTGTCACTTTGTGACAGTGAGCTTCTGGTGGCACCTCTGAGGCGGCTGCATCATCAGCAGATTTCCCCGTGGGTCAGTTGAGCTGGCAGAGCTGGCAGAGCTGGCGACGCTGGAAGCAAGGGACAACTAGCACTAACAGCACCTTCAGCAATCCGAATTTATACTAATAGCACTAGTTCCGGCGCCGCGAGCGCTATCAGAACCACTAGTGCCGTTCGTAATCTTTCTTAGCAATTTTAGCAGTCACGCGGTGATGGTGAGCGGATGAATATTCATAGAGAATTCCCAAAGAAAGCCAGTATTGATTTCAAGGTCCCTTTGATTAATCATGGTTCCACTTCAATGAAAACGTTCTTAGCTTCTTTTATTTCCCCCGTTTCGTGATACAGGCCTAGAGCAGATCAAGGAACTCAGAAGTTGAACTTCTCACCGACCATCTCCTCGCTCATCTTCCACAGCCTCTCCGCATCATACGAGTTCCTCGCCCAAGGACCGACCATGTCGAAGCTCGCAATCTGCGCGTCTCTCAAGAACTTGCCATTGTCCTCTGCAACAACATCTGGTCAGCTCATTCGAGGAAAATAAAAGTCTGAACAACTGGAGAACTTACTCTCAAGGCCATTCCCAAACGCAGCAACAACGTGCGTCGATGTTCCCTCATCCAGCGTCTTGAACGGGGTCTTCTCCCAGTACTCCTTGGAGCCTTGTGGGTTTCCGTTGCTGTCGAACACGCTAACTGCACCCAACACATCAGCAAATTAATCACCCCAGCACAAGACAAAAAATCCAGACAGGGAAACTTCAACTTACTCAACTCCGTCCAATCATCTCCCTCAACATCGATATGCCTCCCCAAATTCGTCATGATGGCACCAGGATGCAAGCTGAACGCCAGCAGCCCCTTGGGCCCCAACTTATCCGCCAACGCCCACGCGTACAAGCAATTCGCCGTCTTCGCCTGCCCGTAGCTGCGCCACTTGTCGTACGCCTCGCCGCCGCGGAACCCCGGGTCGGCCCAGCGCACAGGGCCGAGCTGGTGGCCCTCGCTGCTCACCACAACCACACGCGGCTGCTTGCTCTTGCTCTTGCCGTCCAACATGCCGGGGATGATGCGGTTGGCGAAGACGAAATGCCCGAGGTGGTTCGTGCCGAACTGGCGCTCGAAGCCGTCGGCGGTGGTGCCGTAAGGGCAAGCCATAATCCCAGCATTCAGCATGAGGACATCAATAACGATCTCTTCGTCCTGCTGCATCTTGGCCACCTCGTCCGCCGCGCGCCGCACCGACGCCAGCGCGCTGAGGTCGACGACGACGCCCCGCACGGCGACGGCCGGGTGCTTGGCGTGGATGGCGGCGGTCGTGGCGTCGATGGTGTCCTGCGTGCGCGAGGCCAGGATGAGGAGGGCTGGCGCGTGCGCGGCGATGGTCTCGACGAAGTGCGAGCCCAGGCTGTTGGGCGTCACGCCCGTCGTGAGGACCGTCTTGCCCCGGATGTTGGAGGCGAGGTCTGAGGAGACCTCGGTGGCGGTGGTGTGGAAGCCGTACAGTGGGGCCATGGTTGTGTGTGTGTGTGTTGAGGTGTGGTGGTTTGGAGAAGGGTTTGGGTCAATTGAAGTTTAAGGGGAGTGTTTGAATGCTTAGACTGATTGCAAGAGAAGTGGTGATTTATATAGTGTGGGCAATTAACATTGAAGTGATTCCACGTGCAAGCGATTTGAATGTGTCCCTTCAGCTCTTGCAGGAAACGGACAAAGGTAACTCAATCACAGGAGTTAGGACGGAGGTGCTGACTACAGACAAGAAAAAGTCAAGCTTGGCCGAGTCAGCTTAAAATACTCGAGAGCCAGCCAAGCAGTAGATTGATTGGACCAATACCATCAAAGATGGTGCGATTGGAGTAGGCTGCCACGGACATAGTGGGGCGACATCTGGGGCGAGGTGCCTTGAGGCGGAGTTAACACGGGCGAGCCACAAACCAAAGGCGAATCACAAACTTTAAATCCGGTCCCTCCTCCGCCCGCAAATTACGAAGACCTTGTGCACGCCCGGCTCAGACGCCGTACGCCACACCAAGACCTTCCTCATCCACAATCTGACACTCGGCGCCTGAATAAACATGGCTTAGTCACCTTACTCATCTCGACATGGCGTCCCACCATCGTCATGATCATAAAGCCCCTCCCATCGCCAACACCACACCCCACCACGCCCGCCCGTCCACCGCCCAACTGCCACCAGGTAGCGACGCGCCACCCGTTGCCGCCGCACCCGCCCGACTACTCGTAACAAACCTCACCCCGCCGTCCGTCGTCGTCGCTGCCGCGGAGGAGGATGATGATGACGGCGGCACACTACTCGTCACGACTTCCCCGCTCTCCTCGGTGACAGCCACCCACACGACGCTGCCCAAGCTGCACACCTCGGCGTCGTCATCGCGGTAGATGACGCCGCCGGAGCAGCACACGCCGTTGCGCATGTTGCCCGGGCAGCCGCTGTAGTCGCCACTGCTCTGCGCGTCTGCGATCTGCTGCTCCGACAGCGGCAGCGCCCAGACGAACTGGCCTGCCGGGCAGCACGAAGATGGTTCCTGCTGCCCGTCGTACAGCTCGTCGTAGTCGCAGTCGAGCATCTGGTTGCCTGCGCAGCACACGCCGCCGTATGTGTAGTAGAGGCCCGGGCATGGGATCGGTGGTGTGATTTGGAAGCCGTCGCCGGTGGTGGTGGTTGTGCTGGGCGTTGTGGTGGTGGTGGAGATGTTTTCGTCTGCGTCGTTGGCTGTGGTGGTCACGGCTGCGGATGGTGGTGTGGTAGATGTGTGCTTGGGGAAGAGGTCGGTGTTGTCGAGTAGGGCCCAGCTGGTACTGGTCGAGTAGGTCGTCGTGCTTTGGGCGCTTGCCAGCAGAGCCCATGCCGCTACGAGGAAAATGACACCCGGTGAGTTGTAGATCGCCATTGCTGGTGAATGAGCGGAGCGACTGCGGTCAGTGCATAGGGATTCTGTTCATCATTCATGGAAGGCAAAATCTTAAGAGAGCGGGCATCAGGAGGTACCCACCATCTGAGCCATCGTGCGCTAGACCCGGAGATTGTCGAAGGATTTCCGTGTTGCACGCTAGCCGAGCGTTGCTTTTTCAACCGCGGCAAGTATCAATGCTGGACAAATCTGGTGATACATTCCGCGGGACTTTTGTGATATTTCTACAGGTTTGGCCTTGCTCAATGGGTCGCTGTGTGTTCGAATGAAATGAAATCTGCTTTAACTGCCAGAAAACAGGCCGATCGGTTCTCACAAATGGCTTTTCCAAAGTCTATTCCTTCTTGATCTCCTTCCTCATCTGGTTTTTGATCTTAGTCACCGTGCCGCTGCCATTGTACACCATGGTAGTGTAGATCATGGCCACGCTGGCACCCGCGTTCAGCAGCTGCAGCGCTTGTTTACCATTCGTCACGCCACCCGTAGCCCAGATCTCCTTCGGCTTGTGCGAATAGGGCGTCCTGTCACCGGCCACCTGTTCCGCCGCCGAGGGAGCTGCGACCTTCACAACCGGCGCAATCTCAGTCAAGTCATCGGGGCTGGTGGTGACGTTCTCGGTGGGGTCAGCGACCTTGACCTCCGCAGACGCCGAAGCCTCCGATGCGACGTCTGCCGCACCAGCCTCGATCTTCTCGACGATGGAAGCCTCTGGCTTATCTTCCTTGGGCTCAAGCCTAGGCCCCTGGTCCAGCATCTTCCTGTACTTCGCAACCATTCCGAGCGTCTTGTCAAACAGCTGCGGGCCAGAGTAGCCACCCGTCTCAAGCAGCGTCTCCTGCTCGTGTGCCGGCATGATGTAGCCTCGGGGCAGGGGCGCAGGCCTGCTCTTCGTAGTGTTTCCAACAATGACGCCGTCGACACCGCTCTCCCAGACAGCATCGCAGATGCCGGACATCTGCTCATCCGTGTCTTCGTCCGGAGAAACCTTGACCATAACGGCGGGCTTAGTCTTGCGATCAGCCGCCTTCGCAGCGTTGACGACACCCGTCAGGATGCGAGTAAGCGGCTCGACACGCTGCAGCGAGCGCAGGCCGGGCGTGTTGGGGCTAGATACATTGACAACGATGACGTCGGCGTACTTGGCGAGGCGGTCGACGCAGTAGACGTAGTCGTTCTTGATGGCCTCGATGTCGGTCTCAGGCGTCGTCTTGTTCTTCGCGACCTATATGAGGTGGCGCCATGTCAGCCTTGAATTTTCCTTCACTCATCCTTCTGAAGTGGTGTGAGGTCAGGCAGGGCAGCGCACCTGCACACACATGAGCTTGCCGGGAACCAAGCTGCCCGGCGGCACGCCCGCAGCACCGTCCAGCACGGCCTGCTCAGCATCCGGGCCAAGGCCATAGCCCATCTGGTATGCGAACTCGCGAACGCGCTGGCGCAGGCGGGCGGCGATGTTGTCGGCGCCCTCGGAGTTGAGGCCGTAGCGGTTGATCAGACCTTCCTGCGAGACGACGCGGAAGCAGCGCGGCTGCGGGTTGCCAGGCTGTGGCTTGGGCGTGATGCCGCCGACCTCGACGACGGCCGGGCCCAGCGCGAAGAGCGGATCTGGGACCTCTGCGTTCTTGTCTAGCCCAGCCGAGATGCCTATGGGGTTGTCCAGCGTGTGCCCGAAGACGGTAATGCGCAGGTCGCCCGCGCCGTCTGGGTCGCCGCGCTCGCGGGGGTGCAGGCCCAGCTGGTAGAGCGTCTGCAGTGCCTTGGTGCCGACATGGTGGGCGTCCTCGGCATCAGACCAGATGGTGCGGAGGAGCGGTGGCACCAGGTACTGGTGAGCGCTGGCGCGAGTATCGGTGAAGTAGAGGTAGCCGACGCCAGAGAGGAGTGCGAACGTGGTACCGTAGGCATAGCGCTTGAAGCGTGACCCGGCAGACCGGGTTCCCTTCTTCACTTCCTTCGCCGTTTCAGCGGCGGCTTTCGACGCGGTTTCGGAGGCGGCTTCGGGGGTCGTGGACGAGAGGCGGACGGTAGGGGAGCGAAGAAGGCTCGAGGGCTGCCATTGGCGGGTCAGAGGAGCCTGGTTGAACAGGCGCAGAGGTGCCCGACCGGGCGCGTGCCGTGACAGCACGTTTGCGCGGGCTGCCATTTGTGCTGCTGTCAAGGAGTCGGAAACTTCGAGGTCGCCAGAGCGAGCCGTGACGTGAGTCGCCGCTTATGTAAGCGCGGGAGAGCTACCCGGCAGCCCGCTCCTTGACCACAGTGGAACCAAATCATGGAAAAGATGTAAAGATAACTTAACGCTGAAAATTGAGTTGATTAGTTTACAATAATAAAATTTGACTTTCTTGAAAACGTTCAATGTCTGTACCAGCGGAGTATGAGGGACTTCTAGTCGGACGAACGGCACGAAAGTGTAGTCTCAATGCTCATACTCGAGGCCAGTGAGTAGTCATGAACTAGTGGAAAGATCTTTTCAACAAAGAACAGGAAGGTGAAGAGATTCAGTGTGCATATGCTCTCCGGAGAAAGCTCTTCAGTCTGAACTGCGGTATACAAATGTGAATTCTGGATAATACTCTCGGCCAGCGGTATGGTGATAGTACGAAGTGGGTATTTCAACAATAGAGACGGGTAGTCGAAGCATTTATCTGGATATGCATGCTTGATAGATCCGTAGCAAACCATATGCTGGCAAGAGCGTCAACTCTCCAACCTTCATTATCGTGATACTTGATGAACAAATCTCAGGCTCATATTGGTGTAGAAGCCGAGCTCCGAGCATGGGCCGGTCATGGAGGCCGGAGCCGAGGCGCCGCACAGACCCTGAGAGAAATCCCAGCACCAGCAAAATGGAGAACAGTATAGCATCACGACCAGCGCTGCTACTTGGAAACAGTCTCACACCCTGCTTCTTGGTGCTTTCATAAGTTCCACGCCAAAGTTTCGTGTCGTTTGGCTTTCAGAAGACGACGCACGGCCCCCCGAGGCTAACCTCAGCATCAGCGAGATGGGCAATAGCAGAGCACCACAACCAGCACTGCTGCTGGCAAACGGCTTTGCACACTGTCTTCTGGTGCTTTGATACCCTACATTACAGAGTCTTTTGGTTTTTGGCTTACAGAAACACTGTTTTCGCTGCAAAACTTCCCCTGCTCCCGCCATTCTTCCAGGACTTTTGGAATAAAGTATATATTACTTTTATTGCATTTCCAAGCTCTATACCGGGCAGGTGGCCGAGTGGTTAAGGCGCTACGTTTAGGAGCTATTCCAAACCGTAGTGGGAAACCGCGTGCGTTCGAACCGCACCCTGCTCACTATTCCCTTTTTTTGGACTCGTTACCGATGTCTACCGCTTACTTTTTGCTGCCCTGGTGAATCAGGCAACAACGTTTTACCTTTGGGCAGTTATGTCTCTATTATAGGCCGTGGATTACGTGTATAGTCTGCAAGTGAGGGTGGTGAGTACCCCGAGCACTACCACCTACACGCCTAGTCTTCAAGACTATGATGCAACCAGCATGTCTTCAGTATTTCAAAGCATGTAAACTATACTGTTGAAACCCAGAACAAACCTGCTGACATGCCTTGTATCAATAAACTACAGGTTCACATCGATTTGCGGGAGCGCACAGAATCCTCCGATACGCCTGACTTCCCCTCCATAGAGACGGGTTTGTTCTTTGGGGCCAAATCTGTTGTTCAAAGTCTTGATACCAGTACTAGGGTATCTGTTACAACAGTCGATATCATTGTATGGTTCGTATAGCAAAATGGGCTACCTTCTTGGACCCTGATTTGCAACATACTCGAACATGCAACAACACGGTAAATCTGCGGAATTTCAATGGTTCAATTCAGAATACACCACTCAATTAGCGGGAATCATACGTGAAGGCTGCGTAATATTGTGTGGTCTAACCATTTGTGATTAGAGTGAGGGAATTCTGGTTATTGTTTCTTTTCTAAGACAGCAGTGGGCCTTTTGCTGCTACGGCGAAGTCTGTTGCAGTGTCACGGACCGGTATATTATCTGACCACGCCAATGAACCTTCGACAACTGGGTTCATTCCAGTGCTATTTTTCCCTCGAGAAGACCTACGTTACCGGCGTAGAGCCGTGAAAGATTGAGCCTTGCATCCAACATCTGTACGAGCTCCCAAGAGCTCCACGAAGGGTACAAGATTCCATACCGGTTGTAAGCTGTACAACTTCCACCACTTTCTACTTCACCCTTTGAAGTGTTCAGAGAGATGTGGTCCTATCTTCCTCCCTGATATTTCGGCTATAATTCCTCATTCAAATCAGCACCAACCAAGCCAGTGTTGGACCACGTGCCTGTAGGTTCCTCGGCAGATCGGGATGCTTAGCTGCTTCACGTCCGTGTCTTTAGCGTTGGCGCAACGCCTTTTCGAACGATGCGTTACAGAGAGCGAGAGGTGACAAACGTCCGACTCGCACAGCCATCTTCTGGTCCGAGCATCATTTCGCCCCCGCTGCACCACTCCGCACACTTCCACGAACTCCACCATGCGCAAACTATTGGTGCCGATCTCTTGGATGATACGAGAGTCTGTTGTAGGGATCTCTCATGGCACACAATGTTTTTGCTGTCTGCTGGGCTTTTTATGCGGTGTGTGGAAAATAATAGCAAGTTCCTGAAATTAAGTATGCTTTCCAACAATCCAACAACGGGCCGATCCCGAGGCGTAGATCCCCCAGGAGCCTCATGACCGATCAGGAGAGGAGTGATCTGCTTCCTCCGTAAGCAAGAAATGCTCAAAGCATAAAGTACCGAGGCTAGATTCTTAGACCAAAGTCTGTATCAAGCCATGCGGTCATTCCAACTGCCTCGGAGTACCGTTTGCCGCAACGGCGCGTGTCACAGTAGCGAAGCTAGCTCTTTTGATAAACATGTTTGATTTATCCTGCTGAACATCTCGCGATGCCTTTGCGCTTTTGGTATGGGCAGTGTTTCTGTCCATCCATTCAGCGTCTCATCCACTACATCTGGACTATTGGCAATTCAGCACAATACGAGACCATGGAGACGTAAGGAAACATATAAAGCCCACGAAGACCAGACAGAAGAGATTTCCCACCAGCAGCTTGATCATTCGTTCTGGAAACATCTCAATTCCCATTCATTCCATTCACGTTCTCTACTTCTGCTTCGTTGACGACGCATTCCTCAATCCCAAAACTACACTCACTCACTTCAAAATGGTCGCTATCAACTACCTCGCAACCCTGGCCCTGGCGGCCTCAGCAAGCGCCATCCCCATGGACTCCCGCCTGGAGGCGCGCCAAAGCTTCTCCATCCCCGGCATCGGCGGACAGACGGCCAACGACGTGCAGTCTGGCACCTGCAAAGACGTCACGTACATCTTCGCGCGGGGCACGACGGAGCAGGGCAACATGGGCAGCACGGTCGGGCCGGCGCTGAAGACGAAGCTGGAGGCGGCCATCGGCGCCGACAAGCTCGCGACGCAGGGCGTCAACTACCCGGCGGACGTGGCGGGCACCGTCGTCGGCAGCATGTCGCCCGGCCAGGCCGAGGGCAGCAAGAACTGCGCGCAGCTGGTCAAGCAGGCCCTGTCCAACTGCCCGCAGACCAAGATCGTGCTGGCCGGCTACTCGCAGGGCGCGCAGCAGGTGCACGGCTGCCTCATCGATTTGAGCGCCGACGAGGCGCAGAAGGTCGCGGTGAGTGCACTTCCCAATCACTTCTCCCACTCAGCTCCACATATCTCTCTGCATCCGACAAACCAAGTACCCCGACTAACGTGAACACCGTTCCCAACCACTAGGCCGCCGTCACCTTCGGCGACCCCCTCCGGGCGCAGCAGTTCAAGAACATCGACCAGTCGCGCACCAAGATTTTCTGCGCCACGGGCGACCTCGTGTGCACCAACCAGTTCATCATCACGGCCGCCCACCTCTCCTACGCCTCCGAGTCCACCGGCCCGGCCGCCGAGTTCATCCAGCAGCAGCTCGGCACTCTCGACTCCTCTTCTTCCTCTTCCAACAGCTCGTCGTCGTCGACGGCGTCAACGTCTGCCGACAGCACCAGCACCAGCACCGGCTCGTCCGACAGCAGCGCCGCGTCGTCCGGCCTGGGCTCCGGGCTGCTCGGCGGCTTGGGCGGCTCCAGCGGTGGCTCGAGTCTGCTCAGTGGTTTGAGCGGGCTGAGTGGAAGTGATTCCAGCAGCAGTGGCGGTTCGAGCTTGCTGAGCGGCTTGAGCGGTTTGAGCGGGAGCAGCGGCTCCAGCGACAGCGGTTCGAGCATGCTTGGCGGGCTCAGCGGGCTCAGTGGGCTAAGCGGGCTGGGCGGATCGTCATCGAGCGGTGGATCGGGCCTCATGAGCGGTCTGAGCGGCTTGAGTGGCTTGAGCGGCCTTGGGGGCTCGAAGAACTGAGTGATTAATCTTGTATCTTCAGATGCGTTTGCGTTTTTTTTTTTCTTGTTGACTCGCGGAAACCGCGCTTGCTTGTACTTAATATTTGTAGATATTTGTTAGTCTGATCGCGGGGAGCTGGTCTTCAATTATGCACATTTCTTTGTATTTGTAAGATTGATCACAAGCTGCGGTGACTACGGCGAGCGGAAGGTCTGATCGCACCTTTTTGCCGTGTCCGTCCATGGCTGCTTCTTATGGTGTCACTTTCTATTAGCTTGTGCATAAAAGACTATATTGTGATCGTAAAACTCACTGAGCTTTTAAGGCGCTTGTACTGATGTTGTCTGCATTAAGATTCAACAACCATCACCACAATCCCCTCAACCACCCGAGCACTCCGGCAGCACCACCCCCCTACGCTCACCACCCCTTTATTAAATAGTCCCATTCCCTTACCCGTGGAACTCTTGCAACGCGGTAACCTCGTATTGCGGATGATGATCCGACCCGCTGTCGCATGCGCCCTTGGTGGTGGTGTTGAATGCGCTAGGCCATGAGCGCGAAGCGGACCGAGACGGACGGCGAGGGGACCTTGGAGTGGGGTCGATATGAGGCGGAGCACTCGCATTACGCCATGAGGATATGCGGTAATGCTACCAAGATTTGACCCCTCGCTATCCAATCAACTCAGGGACTCGTGGCAAGTGTCTCCTTCTTGCCGTTTCCGCGAAAGGAGAGGACCAGGGGCGCGGCCGTGCTTGAGTCGTATTTGGAAAGCAGGTGGATGATGTAGTCGTGCGTGCGTGCGTTCGCCGCCCTGAATGCCGCGTTCCGGGCGAGCGGCGGTGCCTTTCCGTAGCCCTCGCTGTTGGCTGCAGCTATAGATCCAGGGAGAGAAATGCAAGTGCACTGCTGACATAGACGCGTATAGCAATTATGCTATTGAGATTTGCGGTGGGGGCCATTATACAAATAGCACACCTTTGTTGCTTATTTGATATTGTTTGGTAGTCCGGGTTGCCTTCAATTCAGCGTTCGCTTTCTCTATTTGGTAGTATTTGCGCCGTCTGAGAACTTCGAGCAGTGAGCAATGCCGATCTCGTAAGTGTTGAGTGGAAAGATGACCCTAAAATCGGTCGGAACCCTTGATTGTTGTCGATCCGCTAATGCTGCGTCCGGCATACCGAATCAGGCAAGCGTGTAAGAAAGAGCGCGCGTTGGTACGAGCGGCGGTGTCGAAGGGGCACAAAAGCACAAATAAGCTCGTTGCACGTCCTTGGTCATGAAGATCTGTGTTGTTGCGGTGAAACATGATAGTACCCTGTAATGAACTAGCGTGTCAGTTGATTGAAGTGAGCGAAAAAGCAACTGTGGATGAATGCGCGCTGAGTGATGATCATAAGACAGTATGCTCGACTAAGTTAGAAGGGATAGATCTCGAGCCCATCGAGAAGGGAGCAAGATTCTGCATTCATAACTTCGTCTTATTCTATCGCTAATGATTCTCGCATTAGTCCTGCTTGAATAATTCAACTGGTAACGTGGTAAACATTAAATTCACAGATGTGGCACACTCAGGCTGGCCAGGAGCAGATTCACAATGCTCAGGAGACCTTCTCCAAGAATTAGACCACTGGCAAGCACAATTATGGGTGTCTCCTGCTTGCCGCGGTAGCGAAGCCAGTACAGGTTCATGAGGCCGCCGATTGTCCTAGCAAGTGTGAAGGACGGTGTGTTGTACATTCCTGTTGATTGTCAGAGATAGACGTGCAATGTGGAATAAATCGAGACTTACCGACAGCGACAGCAATACCGCCAGGAATGAATCGAGTCCACCGGCGCGTTCCAGCCTTCGACTGTTCGCCCACTCTGAATGCAGTGCCAACCGCAAAAATCAGGCCCGCGCCAAGTGCCCATTGCATGACCATGGGAGGTAGACCCTTGCCCGTAACCAGTCTCGCGGTAAAGATCCAGACGAAGCCAGTTGGTACTTCGAAAAGCTTGCCAGGGACTTGATAGACATTGGTATACAAGCGGTAGATGAGAGCCGACAGTACCGCACCGACACCGGAGCCGATGATTTGGGCCCAGAACTGCGCATTTGGAGCGGCGCCCAGAAGGTGGCCCGTCTTGATGTCCTGCATGAGATCACCAGCTTGTAGTGCACCTGACTCAGAAAGAGCACCAGCAACAAGATTAATGACGACAGCATTCTTGTTCGTTGAGGCGTTCGGAATAGCAAGGGCTATGAGTAGCTGCGTGAGTTTGGAGATGCCAGAGACGGGGTTAAGATCAGTCTCGCCCAATGCACGGACGCCCATGATACTCAGAATTAGGGCGAGAAAGAGACCGAGAATGTTCAAACTCAATGGAACGAGGTTTCCAAAGACATAGTGCACAGCTCCGATGCTCAGGCCAAGTGACAGGACAAGACCGATCAAAGTGGTACGGGTGGAGATCAGATGCTCTGGCGGGGCGTCTTCTTCCTCATCGGATGGATCACGCTTTAGGATGTGAGCACCGGATTGGCCGTCGATAGCTGTGTATCCGTCTAGTGACTTTAGTGAGTTTGCATCAAATGAGAAGATGTCGCTCCAAGACCGTTGCTTAAAATGGTCAACAAGTCTTGGCACCCATACGCGAGCGTAACGGACGAGAGGCCGCAGAATCAGCCAGCCAAGGCTAACCAGAGAGTCGGCCAGCATAATGGCAAGACTGACCCATACAATCCAGCCTTTACTACCAGTCTCCCAGTCATTGACGGGGCCGGGGGCCCAGCCTTTCCTTTTCGCAAGAGGTGAAAGGACACCCCAGCCGAGAATGGCACCAAGAAGCATGTGCAGAGTAGTCTCGGGTCCCATGATAATGCCCTGGCCGATGTATGCTGGAGAAGGGTTAAGGGTCCACAGCCATTTGCTAGCCAAGTGGAGGCCGAAGATTGGCACGTCACGGAGCTGGGGGACGAAGTAGGTGAAGACGGTCTGATCACAATCAGTCAGGACTCCCATCAATGCGATGCAATGCACGTACATAGACAGCAGATACCACAAAAGCTATGGTCAGAAGGCGGACCTTGGCCTTCCAGTCGCTCTGTGCATCCAGGCCGGTCCCCGCTTCATTTTCCTCATCCGTTTCGGGGAAGGTCTGGGGTGGAGGGGAGTCCGCAACAGCTCCTCCTGGCGCACCGCCGACGAGAAGATGTGCGCGCTCGTCATCATTGCTGTCCCTCTGTGGTTCGTCCTGACGGATGACGGCGCCCTTTCCGGATTGACCATGTAACACGCCGATCATGAGGGCAGCTGCAGTGCCACTCGGGAACTTGAGCTTCTCCCGAATTATAACCTGGCGACGCAAGGGAACGGCGAAGACGACACCGAAGAAGCAAATTCCGACAGCCCATACAATGAGCTTCCACAGGCCTACGTCTAGCGGCCCGTTCTCCTCGGGCTTCAGCAGATATTGTAGGGCGGGAATGACGCCGACGAAACCGCAGCCCAGCGGCATAGTGCCGACGCTGCCAGCGACGCTCTGGATAAGCACATTCTCGACGGGCGAGAAGGGCAGACGCAGGTAGCGAGACATCAGACGGAACCAAGCGAAGCCCAACAGAGCCGAGGGCATGGCCATGCTGCTGACCCATCCCGTCTGCAAGCCAAAGTATGTGTTGGAGAAGCATATCACGATGCCGATGCCCAGGCCGACAAGGATGCCGCGGAGGGTGAAGTTCTGGGGCTCGGCGGCGCGCTGAGCAAGTAGGGATCGGGCACGCGCATGATCCTGCGGCAGGTTTGCATCGTGGTCGTCGTCGCCGCGATAGGCAGAAGTGGGGGGTTGCGCGCCTTCGCTGCGCTGCGACGGCGAGACGTTGGCGCCTCTATCGGGAGCCATGGCGGACGGAGGGTCGAGAGTCGCCAGCGGGATGGCCTGGACGTCGTCTGCTGGAAAAGGAGACACGACGGGCGACGCAGAAATGAAGCGCGATTGCGAGGGTGGTGAACGCAATTGCGGAAGCGCACGCGACGAAGCCATGTCGCTGATGTAATTGCTGCTATCTCCTGCACGCACTGGTCACCCGCTATGGCGCAATCGACCTGCATGCGACTGGCTGCCCTCTCTCGGGTTGCCAACATCAGTCACTCCGCGCCCCAGGCCCAATAGCTAGGCGGTTGCATGCAAATAACTTCAACGGGGCCGGATGTGGAGGAACGCGTCGCGTGCTGGTCGAACCCTCGGCCATGTGCACGCCCCGGCCTTCCCGCCGCCCGCGCAGCAAATGTTACCTCGTCATAACCATGCCTCAGCTGCCCGGCCTGCCGGCCCCTTGTCGGTCGCACCCGTCTTTATGCCGCATTTTTATCTCACCGCTCTCCTAACTAGGCTTTGCCGCCGCATGAGGCACACCGCGCGCTCTGCCCGGCCCGGATGCTCGCCTCACAGCCAACAGCCTCTGCCTGAAGCAGCTTGTCGTCAATGAGGCGCAAACACGGGCGCGGACAGCGCGCGCAATGCGTGGGTGGCGTCACCGGTATCCATCGCCGGCAAGCTTGGTCATTGCGGCGGCAACAAGTTGCGGTCTTTTTGCCTACCTGACGGATGCTAGTGGCCAGGTAGGGCTGCGATGATCCTGGAGAAATTTTGCGGAGACTCTCCCTGACGCTTCGGCGCGCACGCGGCTGCTTGCCAAAATTTATATAGTCGCCCGGCCGGCGGTCCCAAGTCTCCCCACGCACACCCTCTTCCCCACGTGCGCCACCAGCCCGCCAGCCTCTTCATTCTGCCTTTCATCATGCCGTTCATGGGTGACAGCGATTGGTCGACGCCCTCGACAGGCGAGTGGTCGGTATGACTCCTCTGTCCAGACTCTCTTCGTCTTGACCTCTCCTTCAAGGCGATTGTCGGCAACACTCACCCGCCAACAATGTGCTTTTAAGGACTCGTTGTACATCTCCGTCCCCAAGTCCAAATCCAAGACGTCGGCCAAGCCTCAGCGGCCGGCGTACCTGAAGCACAAGACGCACGCGTCAATGCCCAACCTCAGCGAGGTTGAGCAGTACGTCTTCCGTCCGGCTACCTACGCCAACAAAGTCGACCGCCTGCGCAACCCTCCCGTGTCGAAACCGACCTTGAAGCGCACGCAGAGCCTCACCACGCCTGCCTCGACCTCGATGGCGGCCAAGGTCGAGAAGCACGTCCACTTCGTTGACGAGGGCTACGGCTCGGCTTCGACGTCGCCCGCATCGAGCCCGAAGGTTAGTCGTAACCGTCCGGTTCCGTGGTGGCCGCAGCTCACAGCTCTGTAGCAAGAGCCCAAGCGCGACGACAGCCGTCCTTCGACGTCCGACTCCGACTTTGAGCAGCTCGTGTCGCAGCAGCAGAAGATGACTCTCGATGAGCGTCCGTCAAAACCGCAGCGCACCGTGACTAACGTGCAGCCGGTCAAGGCGCAGAGCAGAAGTCCGACGCGCAGCGCTAAGCGCCTGTCGCGCAGCCAGACGGCCCCTCTGCAGTCAAATCGTCGTGCGCAGGCGCAGGATGACAAGATTGCGGGCACTGGCGGGTCTTACCGCAATGCCAACGGCAACATCTGTTTTGACGAGTTCAACTACTTTGGCGGAAGTGAGTAGTTTTCCGGGCAGATTGCGACATCGGCGCCGGCAGCTCGGCTAACAGCAAGCAGTTTAGCGTATGATGGCATGCGTCCATCTGTAAAACAAGGATTCACAGGGACGGCGTTAGCAGGGGATCAAAAATCTGGGTTTGCATATGCCTTTAGCTAGGCTGTAAAACAGCGCGCACACATTGAATTGCTACATCTGCCAATCACGGCATTTTCGTTGCTGCCCCTTCCCCGCAAAATCGCCCTGACCAAGCGGTGGCCGGTGTTTCTTTGTTGACTGACTGTTGCCAACTTTTCCTCGCTCCCCTATACACAAACAAACGACACTTAACACTTGCCAACGTGACGGCCTTGCGTGCCTACATTCACCATGGCCGCCACCTTATTTCAGGTCCGCTGGCACCAGGCACCCGACCGCCATGGTCGCTCTAACCGCCATCCTGACCCATAAATATAGGCACCACTGGCTTCCGTGCACAAGCCCTATCCGCTCCCTCGACAATCTGCCCCCTTTGGCCGTCGCTCATCAAGACCCTGGGGGTCTGCCATCCACGACCTTCATCTCTTCTTCGACTTTTCTCCCGCGCACAACAGCAGCAAAAAATACGACCCTATGCACATCTCCACGGCAACCGACGACATACCCACTACCGCCGACATGGCGCCGACCACGGCCCCGCTTCCACCCTCAACGTCGCCAAGAAGAGACGGCAAACCTCCCCGTCTGCCGTCGCTCCCTACCTCTCTGGTACCCATTGAGGGGAGGCTCGTCAGACATCGTCCCGAGACCCATGCCGACCAGGTGTCACGTTCGCGCGGCCCCACGACCGCCGTGGCGGCTCCAAGTCGCGCGGTCAGGTCGGGTGGCGAGCGTCAGCAGCGTCAGACCTCAACGCTGAAGAGCATGAGCTCGCGACCGATAGATGCACTTTTCGACGAGGTACGTTTTAGCGCCATTTTCCTGCAGATTTCTGCGAGATCTCCCATGATGGAAAAGATCGAGAAATGCCATTTTCCCCATATGTTTCGTTCGACTCGCTCACACAAGTGCTTCCCCACAGCTGCAGGCACCCGCCGACAACGACTCGTTGGCCGCCAGGCTGCAACGCCGCCGCCAGCGCCGCCGTTCCCCGGACCCCAACTTCACCCCGCCCAGGTTGGTGCGCACCCAGCCCGTGCGCACCTGGGTGACGCTGACGGGCGATGCGCGTGCCGTTGCTGCCGCCTTCGGAGATGCCACCGACGGCGATGACGGCTCTGCCGCCAGCAGAAGCCCGCTCAGAAAGCGACTACGCAGGACGCCCGTCGTCTCCTTCTCATCAGACAGCATTAGTAGCCCCTCCGACGACGCTGACCCCGTGCCTTCGGCTCCATCCGTCCCCACTCCTGGTGCTGCGGGCCGTCGCCGACGTGGTGGTCTCCGCCGGTGCAGCAGCGTTGCGAGCGAGGACGAATTCGACGCCGCAACCGGCGACGCTGCTGTCGTCACCCCTCTCCCCCAGCAGACCCACACCGATGCCCACGAGACCAATACGGCTGCTGTAGCCTCCTCATGGATCCTCCCCCCGCAACGCCGCCGCCTCACGCCGCCGAAGAACCCCTTCGACGCTTTCGACTTCAAGCACGACGACGATAGCGAAAACGACTGCAGCACCACCGTCAGCTTCCTCTCTCCCCAGCGCCGTCGCGCGTCCCCCTCCGGCGCGGGCGACGAGCCGCTGCGTTCGCCGACTGAGGAGTTGAGCGCGCTGTCGCTGGGTAGTGATGAGGACGACGAGATGATGCCCGCTCTTTCTCCTCCCTCTCCTTCTCCCTGCTTCGCCGAGGACATGGCTCCGACGGTTGCGCCGAAGAGGAGGAGGGGCGGGTTGACGAGGTCGATGGCGGGGAGGTTCAGGATGGGCGAGGGCGGGGGATTGGAGGCGGATTGCTCCACCTGAGATCTCTTTCATCATTGGACTGCATTGAGTTACATTACGATGGGCGCATTGCAGATACCCCGGCATGCGGAGAATCTGGTCGGCTTTCTCATGGCATTTTCTGGGAGCTCTTGTGGGCGTATGTGGAGGGTTGATCCTGTTTTTTTTTTGTTCCCTTTTTGTAACAGCATTCTGGTGGCATATTGCGTTTTCAGAGCATTTGGAAGCGAGGTTCATGCATCACGACATCTGGCGTTGGTAGTGTGGGTTTGGCATTTTGCTAGCATCTTCTGTTATCCTAGCGAAGCGCTCGCATGGACGGGCCCCTGGAAGCTCTTCATAGACGTTGCTTTCCGAGTACGTATAAATTCTTTTAGCGCGTTGTGTTTACTGATCGAACATGTTTATCTGATGGAAAGGCTAAAAGGGTGAGTCAAAGGAATGACTGTCACACGAGCCTTAGTCCATGATAGTCCGAGACGGGTGCACGTAGGTTCCATCAAGTCTCATTCCAACCAACCGCCGCACGTGAAGATCTACACTGCACATTCTACAACCATTCTACAACGTGCGCCGCGACCACGGTGCCCCCTGTGTCCTCCGTTCCCATTGCTCGCCACGTGCAGTTCTTCGCTTATCATGCTCAACTAGTTTCTGCCTGTGCAGAAACTCCCTTGAATCAATCCCTTCCGTCAGTCGTTTGACTCTTTTTTCTTCCTTTCCCCTCTTCATTTCAAGGTGTGGGAAATAACACGGTAATACGGCGAGCACGATGAGGGGAACTCGTTACCTCCACATTATTCGAGCGCCTGATCATTCATTGTTTTCCTATGGCGTGACTCTGCTGTTATGAGCCAAAGCCACCACCGCCGCCGCCGCCGCCGCTCCACGTTGCCGTGCCGCATGTGAGGTGATGGTTTCTTCAGGAGAAACAGGGGCAACCACGTTCTCCGCGGGAAGCAAAAAGCAAGGGCGAAGGGGAGGGGTGCCACGGGACACGGCCATTATTATCCGAGACGCGGCTGCGAATGACGGCCTCCCACAAAGCGGGAGCGGCGGCCTGCCCTATGAGACTTGTGGGAGAGAGGACCGGTCTGTAGGGCTGGGGGGGACGGGAAGGATTGGCGTGGGCGGAGGTGCGTCCGGGGTGGCAGGATCGCGAGGCTACCGTGTGGTGGCCGTGACGAGGCGGTGCGGGGAAAAGAAGTAGTGGTGGCTAAAGCATGTGGGAAGGGAAGAGAGGGGGAAGCGGAATGCTGTGCTGTCTCTCTCGTGAGGGAGGGGGGGTCTTGGTCGAATGCTGGGCATCGTCGTGGTCTGAGCCACACCTGGCAGGTTGGTAGAGAGAGAGAGAGCACTGGAAAAGCATAAAAGGGCCACGCGAAGCTGGATGACGGGTAATGGCAGAACGGAATTATTCTCGTCTAGAAATGTGTGTGAAAGTGATTACGCTCAAAAAATCGTCCAAAGCGCCTTCGCAAGCTTCTTGGTACCTTGTTTTGTCGAACCCTGCGCGTACTTCTTGTAACCAAAGCAGAAAACAGTGTCTATGGCACACAATGCACCTCTCAAGGAGAAATCTTCGAATCTTCCAACATGCCCTTCAGGCTCACCACGTCCCCTCCTCCTCCGTCCCCTCGGCAGCACCTCTGCGCCTCTAGATCCACCTCGGCGGCCGGCGGCGGCGCGGCCATCGGCGGCGGCGACGGTGTTATCGGATCCAGTTCGATCGAATTCCGCCTCGTCGTCTGCTGCTCGCCACCACTACCATCCGCGTTCTTCCAGATTATCTTCGCGGGACTGAAGCGGGGAGGCTCGGAGAAGAGTTGATCTTGTTTGGCGGCGGTGACGATGACCTCGGTGCTTTTGCTGCTGTTTTTGCTGCTCTTGTCGTCGTTGAGGCTGTTGTTGTTGCTCGGCCACGTGCGGTGCGGGTTGTTATCGTACGGCACTTTGAACCACGGCCGCCGCTTCTTTAGCGTCAACGGGTCGAGGCTCATGCGCCTCTGATATGGGCTGAGCTTGTTCATTGTGCTATCCAGTTTGGTCACCCAGTGAGTCACGCAGACGGCGAAGAGGACTGCGTCGGAGCGTCAGCTTTCAAATCGATTGGGGATTGACGTCTCGGGAATCACTCACCGTCCAGGTTGCAGGACAAGAAGCAGACCCAGTTCGGCTCGCCATCCAAAGCCAGGAGGAAGGACATATTGATGACCGTTACTATCAGGGCTAGGACGGAACCGATGACTGTGCGGAGGCCGAGGTTTCGGAGCGTTTTGGATTCGTCTTCGCTGGAGTAGTAGAGTCGGCGGAGTCGGATGAGGAACATGACGGTCAAATAGGCCTGAGTCGCGTGAGTGATTGTCTGAGCATTGAGTTTGAGTGACCTTACGTTCAACGCGACGTCGAATGACAACATAGGGATGAGTGCCTCCTTTTTGATGCCGACAATGCAGGTCCCTTCATCGTTGATGTAAGAGAATTTTCTGCCATAAATGTGAGTGAGTTACTTCAATGAGGCACGCAAGCGGTCATACTTAGCAACGTTGAGGCCGTAGAGGACAGCGCACGGTAGGAACATGCCAAGCGTGTTGAACAAGTACAAGGGGTCCTTCTTCCGAGGCGTAGTTGTACCCCGGACAATATAGATTCGTTCCACGAGGAAGATATAAATACAGGCCTTCGAGAGCGTGTAGAAAGTGAGGCCTGAATAGACGTCAGCCATTACCTTCACAAATCCGCAGCGAGTCTTACATATCAACATGGAGCCCGCGCATCGACTCTCCGAGCCATGAATGCCAGCATCTCTGTAGATTGTTGCTGTGAAAATGAATACAAAGGAGCTGGCGTAAATCTGCTTGTGTGTTAACTTTAAAGACATGGCTGTATTGGGAAGTTTGGTCGTACAGCGAGGACCATGTAGAAACACGGGGGCAAGTTGGACGTGATCTTGATGCCTTGTACTCGCCTGAGGATACAGATCGAGATGACTGCCAGGCCAACAAGAGACACGAACATGCATCCAAGCTTTCCAGCTATGGGGACATTCCCTTCTCCCATCGGATCGTTCCTCATTTCGTAGATGACTTTGGCCCTGCCGATAAGGACGGTGCCTTAGGAAGGTGATGGGTCGGCGTGTAGCATGTGGTCTGGCAATGCGGGAGAGGACTAGAAGTGGTTCATAAAAAAGACCGACTATGCAAGTGCCACGTTGGTGGTGAGCAGCCAACGTCGAAAAGGGTTTAGATGTTGCATCACAGGAAGACGGTGAAACCCACAGCCGCTCTGAGAAACATGGGAAAAGGTGCAGGAAAGCGCGGCATGGCAGTGCACTACGAACCCTGTACGTGGAGAGAAAACGGCTAGTGAACTCGCGCTTTTGCTGCGAGAGCGAACCGGGCTCTGCGGGGCGCAAAATCTGATCGACACGAATCCTGGCCGGTCGAGGGAGATCTGCGGGTGGCAAACTACTCAGCCGGCCCGCATTGAAGTCCTATTTGTACTCGAAGCGACGAAGACTTCTCGAAAGCGCCGTCTGCGTAAGTGACGGATCTCCCACCAGGATCGGAGCCATTCCCTATGGTCGATTCGATCACGACGGTTACCGCTGGTAGGTGTTCGACAGATACCCGTCCCGAGACATGGTATACATGCTTATCTATGCCCCGCTCGGAACCACAGAAGCGTCCCCGTATCGAGACTACACTGTTCTCGTGTGCCCCAGCCCCCAATCTTAGTAAAATGGCGGGGAAAGAGTAGCGTTGCATGCGGGCGGTCAGAATGAAGGCCCATGGAAGATTGGAATTGGCGGCGATGAGTAGGAGCAGTCGGCGGGGAAGCAATTGATTTCCCGTGACCTCGTCACGAGAATGTCGATCAATCGAGTGCTGGCCGATCGAATTGGTGTAGACGTCGCATTGCTCCGGTGAAGAGACTAGCGCTTAACCAGATTGAATACGGGGCGGAATCAGCGAAGCAGAATTGGCTATTCGAAGGTTAATGCAGTAAGAGACCCTTCATGTGGCGGCAAAGCAGGGCGACGATGCAAGCAAGAGAAGAAAAAGAAACCCCAAAGTTTCGGAGAATGCTAGCCCAGTGCCGTTAGATGGACAGATATACTTGGGCTAGGGGAATATAGACTCCCAAGCAAGGATCTGATTGGCAGCAGCGACGTCATCTTCTCGAAGAACGACAACCACGGGACAGGCGGATTCCTTCAGAGCTTCTGATTACGGGGCTGCGGGCAGCCACGAGGCATACTAGGGCGAATGAGCGCCACCGGTCAGCAAGGCACGGCTATAATTGAGTTGTTGCAGCGTTATTGTCGCCCAGGGATTAGAATTCGGCATAGAGTGCTATTGGTCTATAAACAGGAGGTTGACAGCTCTGGTACGCAGAAACTTCGGCGGTGTGGAGGCTCAGGAACACCAGCTAAAAGAAGCTAAGGCGATGGCGATACCGGAGTTGAGCGAAGAGCGCGAAGTGCTGACGGGCTGGATGACCAGGGCGGACATATGAATGAGGAACGGGAGTCCCGGAGGCCAGCTTTGAGGGCCGAGACTAGACTGGCCTCAGCCAGAAGGAGGTGATGGCTGCTGGCACTGGCTGGGCTGCATGTAGATGATTGACAGATGTCAGGGCGAAAAGTCACGAAGAAGGTTGTCGTTGAGATTGCGGCTTGATTGCGCCATTGATCTGGATGCCGAGTTGCCGCGCCATGACGCACAGGCCGGGTGTCAAAATCTCACCTCTCAATGACTCCCGGCGGCTCTTTAATCCTCATTCCCCGAACTCTTATTTTGCTCCCGCTGCCAATCGAACCCAAAATTCCCGCAATGGACATCGAGAACAAGCTCGATCGCGATGCGCCCGACCTGGGCGGCAAGAAGCCCTCAAGCGGCTCCCTTAGCCGACGACTAAAGGCCGAACTCAGCACCAATCACATGGACATTCCTATCTTGGCCTGTTGTCTCTGCTCTGGCTTGACTGACAGCACACTATACAACGGTGAGTTCTTTGCAGCCATTAGGCCGTGTTATAACCGAAAAACTGCACGATTCAAGTGCTAACAACATTCCACAGCGTACAGCACCTTTGTATCCATGCAAACCGGTAAGAAACAACAAAAAAAAGTACCCCACATACCAGCAATTCCTAATCCCACGCAGGAAACACCATCTTCGTTGCCCTCGGCGCATCGCACCAAAACACAAAGCCGTACGGCTGGGCCCGTTCGCTGTGTTCCATCGGCTTCTTCGTGCTGGGGTCGCTCTTCTTCAGCCGGCTGGGCGCGCTACTAGGACCGAAGCGGCGCGGCACGCTGATAGCCTCGTTCTTGCTGCAATCCTGCCTCGTCATCGTCGCCGCCGCCATCGTGCAGGGCGGCGCCATCGACGGCACCGTCCCGCAGTCCAGGTCGGCCGCCACCGAGGTGCACTGGAACGAGCTGGCCCCCATCGCCCTGCTCAGCTTCCAGTCGGCGGCCCAGATCGTCTGCAGCCGCACCCTCGGCCTCAGCGAGGTCCCCACCGTCGTCGTCACCAGCTTGCTGTGCGACTTGATGAGCGACACGCAGATCTTGGCGTCGTTGACCGGGAATGTCAAGAGGAATCGCAGGGCTTCGGCTTTTCTCTTGATCCTGGTGGGCGCCATTGCTGGTGGGTGGATTTCGAAGGCCACGAGGGGGGTGCAGTATGCGTTGTGGGTTGTCGCTGGCGTCAAGCTTGGCATCACTCTTGGCTGGGTGTTGTGGAAAGAGAAAGTTTAATTTACCGGGGGGAAAAGTTTCTGCATGGTGTTGCTGGGGTTCTCGAAAGGTACATTGATTGTTCCCTGTACTCCAAACACGCGAAGACTAGATTAGATGATAGATTAATTAGCACGTGAAAGCATCAGAACCCATTCAAGTTGCTCGACATTCATGATCAGCGCGCGCTACTACTTAAAGAAGGAAGTTGATTAACTGAGTACTGATTAGTTGCAGATGTTTAGATGAAACATCACTAATTATCTCAGACATAAATGTGCGGCATATCTGTCTTCGTTCATGAAGATACTTCGATCGGAAACAATCACAATTTTACTGCATTACAGTTCCACTTACTCAACCTCACCTCTCTCCTTGAGAAACTCACGATACTTTCTTCCGCACTTCCTCCTCCAACTCTTCCCGAAGATGCTCATTGGCACAGCAGCAAGCATGCTAGCTAAAACGCAAAGTCCGAAGAACGTAAACGCCCATCCATACCCAGCCGTGTTGATGAACGGCTGTACACTGTACGAGATAGCGAAGTTGATGCACGACGAGCAAATCGCCAGCACAACGACCAGTTCTCCGGAGATCTACACAACAGATGCAAAAGTTAGTTAAACCACTTTACTGGAGCCTGATATCATATCCAGATGCCAAAGATGGGAATCGAATCAGCTTGAAGGAGGAAAGGCAAGAGGCACTGGAGAAAAAGGGAGCACCCCTCGAAAAGGGTAGAAGCACCAACAACATACCGCCGGAAAACAATCCATCGCATACGCCGTCGCAACCGCGCACGCGCTGACCTGGTGCGCGATCATGGCGCCCACGCCAAACGCGATCGTCAGCCAGTGCGCCCCCTCCCGCGCGCCCCACCCGTACAGGAAGTAGCCCGCCGCGGCGTACACGGCGCTCGCGCACAGCGCCCACAGCCGCATCTCCGGCTCCTTGACGCCGCCGTTGCGCCGTGCTAGGTGGAGTACCAGCGCGTCGCTGAACGGCCCGCCTGTCGCCCACCCCGCGCCATTGCCGACCAGCGCGGCGAGGAAGACGAGGCCGGTTGATGTCGTGCTCCAGTTGTAAGGGGGTGAGGTGAGGATTTCGGAGACTGGGGGAGGGGGAAGAAGTGTTAGTGTGGGGGGAGGCTAAGGGAAGTGAGGGGGACGACGTACTGGTGTTGAAGGAGACGATGCCTGCGGTGCAGCCGAAGGCGAAGATGAAGCCGGACTGGGAAGTGTCAGTGATATGGTTCTCCCCGTTGGTGAAGGGACAGCAACGCACAATGACGACATTTGGGAACCCGAACAGGAAGAACGGCCTCCGGAAGTACTGCCACCATGTCGTCGTGTCCTGCGGACAGTACGTCCAGAGTTTAAGCTTCTGCACCGCGGTCCTCTTCGGGAAGTCGGGGAGTGTATCACCAGCTTCGGTATCGACACCGCTCGCAGGCTGCTGCTCGGCGACGACACTTGCGTCCTTGCGGTCTGGGTCGGCCTTGTACTGGCTACCATCACCCTCCACAGGCCCATCGGAGCTCCCGCTCACAGCAGCAGCACTGTGCCGCGCAAACAAGAAACGCGGGAACATAGTCTCCTCAAACGAGACGACGAGCAGCACCAGCACCGCAGCATCGATGACGGCGACAATCCACTGGCTCCAGCGCCAGCCCGGCCCGTCGGCGATGCTGCCGCCGGTGATGAGTCCGAGGATGGAGCCCAGCTGCTGGCCGAAGAGATAGTACGACAGGCCGCGGCCGCGCTCGTGCACGAAGAACATGTCGAAGACGCAGAGCTGGATCACGGCCTGGTACGCGCTGGTGCCGACCCCGTTGAGCACGCACGACAGCATCCACTGCGCCGTCCCCGTGAAGTTGGCCGTCCAGATGCCCGCCGCCGTGCAGATGAGTGTCGTCAGCAGGAGCACCGGCCGTCGTCCGATCTTCATCGCTGTCGGGATCCACAGGATGTTGACGAAGCCGAGCAGGAGGTAGTTGAGCGCGCTGCCGCCGTTCATGTTGGTGAGGGATACCCCTGTGTCTTCGCTTACGGTCGTCCAGGCGGCTGAGAGGGGTTAGTCGGGATCATGAGCGATGGGCCTGGAGGGGTAACGCACCGCCGAGAGTGTTTTCTCCGTATGAGAACGCGCAGGCATAGAGTGCAAGGAGGAAGAGTTGGTAGTATTTCTTCCATTGTGGCCATGTCTTTGAGAGTCGGTCAGCAGCCTCATGGCTAACCAAAACTCCACTTATCCGCTAAACGATACAGATGATCCGAGCAATCCATCGAAGGTAAGATGGACCTACCAATGTATCTCCAGCACAGACCGTCGGTTGTGGGATAAGCACAACGTCCGATCTACCCTTTCCCGCATGAGAGACGTCCAGGTGATGGCCAACTTTGAGCAATCAGTTTTCCCGGTGAATTAAGATGGTGTTGGCCGCGCTTACCATCAACCAAATACTCGGTGCCAGGGATGGCCTCCCATCCGGTACTCGCAGTTGACGCCATGACTGTAACCCTCAATTCACTTTCGCGGACGCTTTCGGTGGTCGACAGGTCAGGAATGGCCAAGCCATATCTTTATACTTCTTTTCTCATAACGCGGAGAAAGGGAAGGAGTGACAGGTCAAGTCCGCTTATCCCAAAAGTGGGAGAGATGATGCTGATTGTAGGTTAACAGGCCTGCAAGATAGGCCACGTACGAATCGAGTGGACTATTCGGCTGCGTCTCTTGAAACTGCCTTCTACCGTGAGTCCTAGATGGAAGGTCCAGGCGTGTGGCGGGGAACATATGATTGGGCGGACCCCGCTTCCTTATCATTGGCGATCAACTCCGCATGTATTCAAACGACTTCATACACCGAGATGGTCAACAATTTTCTTATTGCAGGCGTAGTTTCTAAAACAATTGCTAATTTAAAAGAACTTCTGCCCGACTAGGTCCTCGCTCAGCTTCCATAGCCTCTCGGCATACTCCTCGCTGGTAGCCCACTCAGCAGCGTCCCCGAGCTGGCAGTTTGACAAGTATGCGTTTCCTCCGTATTCTATCATCATCAGCAATTGAAAAACTGTCTTCAGGGTTCAAGATGCTGTACTCACTCTGCAGGGCAGGATCAAGCGCCGCCACCAACGTTGTAGATGCACCTTGGTCAAGGTCTTTTAAGTAGAGCCCGTGCATCTGAGCAGCCTTAGAAGTGGTATCCTTCCCACCGAAGTCTCTGCTGCCATTGGTCAAGATGACTGATATCTGTCAGCCATGTAAATAGATAGATTCCGGTGACGCTAGCTTACCTCCCGGTTCGGGACTGTATGCTGCCGCCTTGCCTGCAAGCTTCTTGTTCAAGGCAACCGCGGTCAGAATATTTGCCGTCTTGGTTTGCCCATATGCGCGGAACCCGGCGTATCCATCCACAACTTGTAGAAGTTCGGGAGGAAAGGATTCCGTGAGGTCCGGGCCACGCTCCGACTCGGGCAGCTCCGAGTCGGCCTTCTCGAGGTTCAAATCACTCCAGCGGATCGGGCTGGCGCGGTGCCCTTCGCTGGTCACGTTCACGATTCTCGCCTTTGCGCCGGCTGGAAACTTCTCAGCCAGGAGGTTGGTCAGCAGGAAGCCACCCAGATGGTTCGCTGCGAATTGACCCTCGATACCCTCAGGCGAAGTGATGCGCTTGGGCATGGTCATAGCCGCGTTGTTGATGATCACGTCGACTTGCGGTGCCACAGCCTTGATCTGGTCCGCGGCCTGCCGGACTGACTCTTGTGAGAGGAGATCGAGCTGGATGACTGCGATCTTGACGTTCGGGTACGCGGCACGAATCTCCGACGCAACGATTTCGATGTTAGAAGGCGTACGTGAGGCCAGGATAAGTAGAGCCGGGGATTGCGAAGCAAGGGCCTTCGCAGTCGTTTCGCCGATGGACCCTTTGGAAATGCCAGTCACAACAACTACGAGGCCTATCAGTATCTGAACAATATTTGAGAGTAATCTACAACATTCGTGAGATATCAATTACTTACAGTAACGATTCTTGATCTCGCTGCTAAAGGTTTCCGCGACCTCCGTGGCCGGAGTCTTTTCGTTGAAGTGTGAGTGAGAAGTCATAGTCAACGGTTGCTTCTAATTTGAAGTTATCAGACAAGTTCGTAAACCAAGCTGTTGTTTTTGTAGACTTTGGCTTTGCTAATTACAAGAAACCATGAGCTTTTATATATGAAAGAAGCACAAACAACTAACATGTCGGCTTAAGGAACATTCTGCTTCCGAAAGCTACCAAAGTCATGGTAGCTTAGAAATCCTCCTTTCGATACCTGAGCATCTCGATGCCTGGAGCTTAATTTCAAATCGAGGCAATAGTAGTAGCCACAGGAAAGAAGATACTTCCGGCCCCTCACTGCAAACGCATGGGCTCAAAAGGTTGTTTATAAATCGAGGGCTTGGCAGGACCGGGAAAAACTACGGTTTACGGTTGCCAATAAGTAACGAGCGACGCGCCAACCGGTCAAAACCGCCGCTACCAACCTTTTGGCACTCAAAATACCCACTCTATACACCACTGGGACTCGTTGCTTTACTCGTCCGCTCATCCCTTCGCTTGTCCGTTCATTCGCTCGTTCGTCCGTTAAATCGTTGGTCCGTTTACTAATTGGTCCGTTTACTCGTCCGTCCTCTCGTTCTTTTACTAATTTCTTCTCTTATTCTTTCGCTCGTGCGTTTATTTATTTACTCGTCTTTTTATTTCTTTATTCGCCCGTTCTTTCGTTCGTTATCGGCAACCGTAAAAACCTACGTGGCTGACAGCGCCAAGCAGGTACAATCGGCAAAAACCTGAGAAACCGCTACCTACAATCCCCAAGGCCCTCTAAAAACCTGAACAGCCGATACGCGAGAGAAAACTGATGTTCTTACGCCTTTCCTGTCCGCTTTGACGGAGCCTGCATATTCCTGTTCTACCGAGGCATTTGCAGCAGTAGGCGGAGTTGCAAACGGTTATCCTCTGATAGAATGAGGCGGGGAAGACGAGGAGGAGTGTCAGTAATGCAAAAGGTAAGAGACGAAAAAAGGCAAAACTGAACCCCGCTACATGCGGGTTAAGCTCAGAAAGACTCCTTGGGACCGTCTTTTTTGCCTTCCCTAGCCCGTGTTCGAACCTTCGACCTCTTTATTACCCACAGAGGACGGGTGGAAACTTGGACTGCCTTACTGTAAACCTTCGGGCTCTCATTTAACCAAGCGCCACCTCTTCGAGCGTGACTAGCATACCGGGATGGCTGCCTAAGTGGCTTATATATCAACACCACTCGTTCCTGCAGGACGTGGCGGGCTATTATGACGTTGGTGCCGCAGTGGAAAGGCACTGCAACAATGGCAATGGCAGTGACAGTCATCAGTCCCAGGTACTATTCTTGGATGCCAGAGCTTTGACGTCCGACTAGTGCCTGAGCCCCTCGCTACTGGACTCTCACTTCGACTCCGTCTGGGATCCTCCCCCATGTCACACAGGCTCATCACATCAACTTGGCGTCCGCCTCAATGTGATCGTTATCCAACTTTCCGCAACACACATGTACATGCTATCGATATGCAGGTCAGTTCCAGACTTTGGCATGGTGTTGGCAAAGCCAATCTTTACGATAGACCACCTCGTCGTGTTTTCCAGGGGATTCTTCAGGCGCTTCAATGGCCAAATGCTCATTGGGAGAAATGCAGCATTGCAATCAACCGCCTTTCTTGCGCGGACCAACTACTTCGGCATTGACAGCTTGAGTGTCCTCCTTCGCGCGACGGAGAGACGGAACGCTCTGTGGGAAGTTGCGACCCAAAGGAAAGGGCCAGATCAGATTACCCCCACTGGCTGGCAGAATCTCATGAGTTGATTCAGCAGCAGAAACATCCGTGACGTGGTTTAATTCAGAAGTCTTGCAGTCGGTGAACCAATGTGATTTTTATTCGTTGGGAAGTAGTACAATCGCTACAACCTGGCTTCGCTTATAGAGCTTAATTCAACTTAATATACAATACACCCCGCTGGACGAGCGGAGCTAAAGGGCGAGGAGCTGCAAGCCGGCCTTGCGGCACATTTCATTGCTACAGCCGGTCCGTGCAGTAAGCCTTGGCTTCAAGAGCTTTGGTTCCAGTCTGGGGAATCAAGGCGGATCAAGACCAAGTTTCGAGAGAAGAACAACAATAGCAAAATAATTAAACAAGAAAAAATGCTACTAGCGCCTGGGCGCCTTCTTGTCGGGTTCTGACCGCGAAGAGTTCCCCGCATTTTCTTTCGTATTTCCCCGCATCTTCTCATCTTGGACCATCCTCGCGATGAATTGTCCCGACACAAGCGAGTTGGTCGAGGGGTACAAATATTTATATCAAGTTTTCCAAGTATCTTAATGTTGGTTTACCGCAGCTTCCCGTTTTTTCAAGAGACAAGGATGAGGTTTGGCACGCTTTTTGCACAGTTATCATTCTGGTTTGCGGTTTCTTCACGAAGCCAATCTACAGAGGAGCCATGGAAACGGTACATTTACAGCCCGAGCAGCCGAACCGTCAGTCCAACGTCGATTCACGCCCTTTCAGGAGACGCAGTAATCACATCGGACGCCAACGGATATGTGCTATCTCTGAACCCTGGAGCTCAAGTCAGTCTTGATTACGGAATCGAAGTGGGCGGGCTTGTAAGCTTCAACACAGCAACCGAGAATGAAGAAGGCGCCCAATTGTCTCTTGCTTTTGCGGAATCTCCAATCAACGTCAGAGCGATATCGGACGATGCCACCGGGTCTGTATCGACACAGGACTGGGATAGGGAGCTGAATGTCAGCGTATCGGCAGGGCAGACTCAGTACACGATGCCGCAGGAAAAGTTCCGAGGAGGGTTCCGGTTCATGACGGTCGTGGCGAAATCTCGAGTGGAAGTGTCAAACATCAGCTGCGCCATTGGTTTCTCACCATCACAACAGGACTTGCGGGACTACTCTGGATTTTTCTGGGCACCAGAAGACGACTTGCTCACGAGGATCTGGTACGCTGGAGCATATACCGTGCAAACGAACATAGGTCCACTGGATACCGGCCGCTTTCTGCCGCAGGTCAGACCGGGCTGGGCGTACAACTCCAGCACTGGAGTAGCCGGCCCAATACTGATGGACGGAGCCAAAAGAGACCGCGCGGTGTGGCCAGGAGACCACGGCCTGACCGGGAGCACAGCCTTCCTCGCGCTGGGCGACGCTGGACTGGAAGCTTTCAGAAACGCACTCTCGACCATGTTCTACCACCAGAACAGCACCACCGGCCGATTCCCCTACGCCGGACCCTCGACCCGGTCCTTCAACGGCCGCAACGCGAGCGACACTTACCACGCCTGGAACCTGATCTCCATCTTCAACTACGCCATCTTCACCGGCGACGAAGCCTGGGTCGACCAGCACTGGACCAACATCACGCGCGGCGTCGACTACATCCTCGCCGGCCTCGACAACCCCATCGGCCTGCACAACCAAAGCACGCGGTACGACTGGGGCCGGCAGGGCGCAGGCGGTTACAACAGCGCCCTCAACGCGCTCGACTACCACGCGCTGACCTCCCTCTCCTCGCTCGCCTCCTCCCTCAACCGCAGCGCCGACCTCGCCGCCGCCTGGTCCGCCGCCGCCTCCCGCCTGCAAGAAGCGTACAACACGCACCTCTGGGACGACGTCGCCTCGCTCTACCGCGACAACACGACGACCTCGCTCCACCCACAAGACGGCAACGCCCTCGCCCTCCTCTACAACCTCCCCGGCCCCGCCCACCCCACCCGCGCCGCCGCCATCAGCGCCGCCCTGACCAAAAACTGGAACGCCATCGGCCCCGTCACGCCCGAGCTGCCCGACGTGATTTCGTCCTTCATCTCCAGCGTCGAGGTCATGGCGCACCTGTCTTCTCCCCCTTCTGCCCCGTCCCCCTCCTCGGAGATGGCGGCTCGCGGTCTGACTTTGACCCGCCGCCTCTGGTCCTTCCTCCTCGACGCCCCCACCATGACAGGCAGCACGCTAGCCGAAGGCCTCGCCGCGAACGGCAGTCTCCATTACCGCGGCGCGTCGGGCTACAACTTCGACCCGGCGTACACCAGCCTCGCGCACGGCTGGGCGTCCGGCCCGACCATCGCGCTGTCGACGCGCGTCGCCGGGCTGGAGTTGGTCGGCTGGCGGCGGTGGCGGTTCGATCCGGCGCCGGGGGGGTTGGCGCGGGTCGAGGCGGGGTTTAGGGGCCCGTTGGGGGGGTTTCGGGTAGGGTGGGAGGTGCTGGAGGGGGGCAAGGTGTTGGAGGCGAATGTGACGACGCCGGAGGGGACGGAGGGGGGAATGGAGGGGCTGGTGGGGAGGTGTGAGGGCGTGGAGGTGGATGGGGTGGGGTATGAGGGGGGAGTGGTGGAAGGGGGAGGGACGAAGGTGGTGAGGGCGGTGGGGTGTGCTGGCTTGTAGAAGTTGATCTGGAATGGCGAGGTCGGGCTTGGTGGATGCTTGCTTTGACTTTGGCATTGTGGCTGTTTAGAGAAATACATACTTGCGGTTTACGTAGTCGGTGGGAATTGCTTTCAAGAAGTGTTTGCCTGTGCTGTGATTCTGGTCTTCGGATCAGGGGTGTCGGTTGATGGCTTGAGCGTTAAAGCACTGTCCGTTTTTTTTTTTTTTCTTCTTACTTTTCGGGAATCACAACAGGCTTGATCAAACCAAGGCCTAAGCTGCAAGCCGATTTTGTGGAATGGAATACGCGTCAAAGTGGCACAAAACGAGTAGAGAGCATGTCTTTGAGAATCGAAACTCTTAATTCTGAAGGTTGCCTCTCCAGCCACAATTGCCGGCAAGAAGGCCAAGATAGCTCATATAATGCAGTTTCGTACTATTTATTATACATTGTGTTCTATAACGTTTGTACAGGGTCCCGCCTGACAGGACAAATGTAATCGGGTCTTCGTATCATAATCCTCAATTCCATCGCCGTCGATAAGCCCATTCAAACCCCTGCTCCGCAGGTAAGGGGAGTTCGGAAATCAATCCCTCCACATTTAGGTCATCTGGCAGATCTGGGGCTTCTCGGTCTCCTGGGTGGCAATCTCGAAGGGGATGCACTCCTGCTTGCCCGTCTCCTTGGCGTAGGCGGCCTCGGAGTAGACGCTGTAGACCTTGTCCTCGTCGCTGGGGCACGCCAGCCAGGTCGACTGCTTGTAGAGCAGGTGCTGGACGTCATCGGTGGTGCTCTGCGAGAAGCCGATGATCGAGTCGTCGGCCGTGAGATTGTACGGGTAGTTCTTGTACGAGAGGATGCCACCCGCAGCGCCGGCGTTGTCGATGTAGACTGGGATGTTGGGTTAATATAAGAGGTTACCATGAGTAGGATCTGAGGAATGCTTACCCATCTGGTCGGCGACCATGCCGTTTCCGTAAGTCGTGATGGTGCCGTTGGTGTTCACAAAGGTGGGAGCCGTGTTGGTGCCGCAGGTCGTGTTGGTCTGCTTGGCACCAAGCAGGAACCTGCCCTTGGTGCCGCGGACGAATTCGCCGTCGAAAGAGGCACCCTTCGAAAGAGCCAGCAAGCGGAAGGGAGTGGCGGCGGCAGCAGCGGAGCCAGCCACGGCGAGAACGGAAGCGACGACAGCGGAGGTCTTCATGATGGTTCGTTTGGTGAAAAAAGAATGTAAAGGTCGGTTATTCTGAGAGAACGACTGTGGTGGTGCGGATAAGGCTGAGGGTGTGGCGCGAAGCCTCTTATATCGGTGCGGTTGAGGCGTCGGCATTGTAGAGGTGCCGTGCGAAAAGGGAAAGTGATCGACGGATGTGCAATAATTTACCGGCACGTTGTGTCATTGTGGCCAGTGCGCGCCCCTTCATACAGGCGTTTTAATCAAATGACTTATCGATAAAGAAGTTTCTTTGAACATCCGGAGGCAAAGGAGTCGGAGGATTGGACGTTTGGGGCAGCGGTAATGTCGGGGAGATGAGCGAAGGAAGAAGCCGGTGTGCGGTGAGCGTGGCCGGTGAAGCGTTGGGAGACAGTGCGCTGCGGCTGGCCACCGAGAGTTCCGATCGCAACGGGTGCCTTGGCCTCCCGCTGCCAGATTGCTATCCGTGAGCAGGGCTGAAACGCCAATCTGAGTGTTGGGACTCTTCCTTTGGACTACTGACAGGGAGGCAATAGCATGGCTCGGTGATGATGAGGTCTGGTGTGGTCGGGATTGCTATGAAAATTGCTGCTTACAACCGCTCAAATTTGCTTGACCGAGTGGGGTTGAGGTTCTAGATCCAAGTTGTTGATTGCTAGATGGTCTCCTGGGCACATGGTGGCCACCCGGCGAACGGCAATCTACAAGGCGGCCAGAGACTTGTTCTCCTGACAGCCCTTGACCCCGACTATCACTTTGAGCAGCGGAAATTCCTACTCCCTATGTCATCAAAGAGAATAAGCCAAGCTTTGAGAGAACACATCTTGATCGATGCTTCCCGACTGGATTTTCAGACCCGATCTGGAGAAAGCTTAGCGAGCGAGACGAACAGCACGATCTCCAGACAATCCATAGGCTAGTCTATCAATACCAAAAAGATCCAGATGGTTCTTCCAAGTCGCACTTAGGGAAATGTTCTAGAAATGGAAAGAAGGTGCCGCGATTCGTCTGATGAATGTAACAGTGTTCATTCCATGACCGGCTACAATGACATGGCGTTCAGGACATTCAGCAAGACAGGAGGATTCGTTTTGATTTTTCGTGGGACTTGGCTTTCTTCCACCTGGACTGTGAAAATAGGGTCATTTTCTCTTAGAAGATTTGGCTGGCAACGTAGTTCATCGGTAAGAAATACAAAATGTAAATGAAAGACATGCATTGTTCCTTTACTTCCAATGCTAAACTACGTGCTTAGTCATGTATGTACATATTATCCTTCCTCACCCAACTCAAGGAAGCTCCCCGCTCTTCTGCCAATAAGTGACATAGTTGAAGCCCTGAGCATCGTAGTAAGGACCCAGGGTGACAGTCTCACCGCCAGCCGTAGCCTCAAAAGCCAACTCATCATCGCTCGTCCGCTTCACCGACGACAGGTCAAGCGTAGGGTTGCCGTCGGGCTTCGTGGAGCCGTAGTTGCCGGCCAAAACGACGGGACCGTACGCCAGCGCCACGACCGACTCGTCGTCGTTGGCAGGCACGATCCTGAAGTCCATGGGGATCACCACCGTCACCTCATCCCCATCCTGCCACTCGCGCGAGACAACAGCATACGCTCCCGACGTGGTGGCAACGTCGGCCTTCGCGCCGTTGACGTAGATCTCAGCGCCCTCGGTCCACGCGGGGATGCGCACGTTCAGGTCCCAGCTGCCCTCGCTGCTGCCGGATACCTTGAGCGTCGAGTTCTCGGCAACCGGGTACGTCGTGGTCTGTTCGACGGTGAGGCCGCGGTTCTTCCAGGCCAGGGTCGACGGCGCGAACAGGTTGACGTAGAGGGCCGAGTCGTCGGCGTTGCGGAAGTAGATGGAGTCCATGAGCTTGGTGTTGGTCTCGACGCCGGTGCCCTGGCAGCACCAGAAGCTGTCGTAGTCGGTGCTCCACGTGCCGCCGCCCCAGGCCGGGCCGACGCCGCGCACGCCGCCGGCGTCGAGCGAGTTGAAGTACGTCACGTGGCCGTGCGCACTCTCCGGGTCCTGCTGGCCGACCATCTGGTTCGTCAGCGTCAGCTCGTAGAAGTCGAAGTAGGAGGACGCGCTGGGGTCCGTGGCCCACAGCTCGCGGGTCAGCTTGAGCATGTTGTACGAGTTGCACGACTCGGCCGTGTCGGTGTCGAGGTAGGCGGCGATGGCGTTGGGCTCGTGGAAGTGCTCGGCCTTGCTGTTGCCGCCGATGGCGTACGTGTGCGCCTTGATGGTGATGTCCCACGCGTTGCGCGCGATGTCGTGGTACGTCGTGTTGCCCGTGGCCTTGTACTCGCGCTCCGCCCCGATCCACTTGGGCACCTGCGTGTTGGCGTGCAGCCCGTCCAGCTGGTCCTGGTTGTTGGCGAGCGGCGTCAGGACTTTGTCGTGCTCGAACCGCTTGGCCACGGTGAGCCACTGCTCGTCGCCGGACTGGTAGTACAGGTCGGCCAGGACCTCGCTCATGCCGCCGAATTCCGTGTCCAGGATGGTCTGCATGTGCGAGTAGGTCAGGTTCTCCGTCCGCGTGTCGACCCAGCCGGCCATCGCCAGCACTACGTCCTTCGCCGTCTCGTCGCCGATGCTGCGCCAGACGTCCAGCAGTCCGGCCATGAGCTTGTGGACGACGTAGTAAGGGACGTTTCCGTTGGTCATGGTTCCGGCCTCGAGGTCGTCGAATTCGGACTCTGGGAAGCCAGAGAGGTAGCCTGCGGTGAACCCGGCGGCATCGTTGTTGTTCTGGCACTTGAGGAGCTCCTCTGAAAATTGAACGGCACGATCGCGGCATTCAGTGTCTCCGGTGGTAGACCAGCATTGAGCCCATGCGGTCAGAAAGTGGCCCTGGGCGTGAGTGCGGAAGGGGAAGTCAGGCGCATCCCAACCGCCATTGGTGGCAGCTCCGTTGGTGGACAATCCATGCGTTATGCGGTAGTTGTAAAGAAGGCGGTCAAGATCGACGAACTTGAGGTAAGTCCGAGTGCGCTCCTGGTTTTCCTGCCATCGGCCAGTGTTCAGTGATACTTGGCTGATGTCGAACGCATAGGCCGAAACACCCTGCTCAGCTTTGACTGGCGGTGCGGCCTGAGCAGCTACGCCAGAGGCGAGCAACGCCAGCGCCGCTGCAATTGAAAGTGGAGTCGGCATCGTGCTGCAATTGATCGTTGACGGGATTCATGGGTTAGGAAAGAAGAAACTTTCGAATATATACGGTTCTTCGTATACATGGTTTGCATCGGCCGTTGTTTGGGCCGGTGGGCGACGATGTCGGGACGATCAACGCGTGACACCGAGACATTCCGGTGGGCTGAATCGTTTACTCCACCCTCTAACATCTCATAAGGCCAAGGCCCGGTGGTGGGTTTCCCCGGAGCGCCCGCTTCCCCATGTCATTCGTTCTCCGGAAACACGCTTCACCTTCCCGGCCCGGTTAGCGCCAGCGAAAGAGCCAATATACGGTGCGGGGAAATTCTTGGCAGCTTGCCTTTTACCGCCTCTACCTGGCATCTATTAGCTTTGGCTGATGTAACAATCTTGTCATCCAAAATAGTGAGAAGTCCCAGATCTGTGCGAAGTAATAGGTTGGTATCAATCGGCTTGGCATCGTCCTCCTGGCACATACACACGATTTTGCGTACGATATCCGGGAGCAGAATGGATGAGAGAAACACCGCTACTACGGATTTTAAGAGAAATGATACCGAAGCCCGAGAGCTGCCCGTATCGAGATCGCACCCGGCTGCTAAAAAAAAATGGTTTGAATTAGCCAGGAGTAACGACACCAGACTTGGCACCTTCTGCGTGGTGTCTGCACGAACACGACTTCCCACCTTCACAATGGATAGATCGAGAGATCAGACAGCTGTTCCAATCCGCCCTTACCGTCCAGCAGCATAGGCGACCTGCAAACAACCGATTTTACCACCACATCCCTCCGGAGGACATCCACACATGGAAACCAGAAAAGGAAAAATCTACAGCTTCCCAGCCTGCTGCTGATGACCCTCCTCCTTCTTCCCCAGCGCACCCACGACCTCCTCCGCCCCCCGGAGCCCCGACCGCACCGCCCCCTCCATGTACCCCCTCCACACCTCCGCCGTCTCGGCGCCCACGAAATGCACCCTGCCAAACGGCTCCGTCAGCGCCCCGCGCACCTCGGTCAGGACGCCAGGTCGCATCAGCGGCACGGGGCCACCCCCAAAGAACTTCCTCCCCACCCACTCGCCCTCGACGTACGCCACCGGCTCCGGCACATCTTTCTCCCCGCCCGCCAGCACGGCGCCGAAGCCGTGGCGCAGCTGCTCGACGACAGCCTTCTTCCTCTCCTCCACCGTCGGCAGCGCCGCCCACCGCCGGCCCGGCGCGCCGACGATGAAACCAGTGATGCTCCAGTGGTTAGACGAAGCAACGCTCGTGCTGCGCGAGTAGATGACGGGGCCGAGGATGGACTCGAAGATGGCGTTGAGCGGGCCGACTTCGTTGTCGTTTTCTTTCCACCAGGGCCGGTCGTAGACCAACGTCGCCTTGCCGAAGCAGCCCATGTGCGCAGCATCGGCGAGGCGCTGCTTCGCGGGCGGCAGGGCGGGCGCGAAGGTGAGGGTGCGGTGCTGCGGGGAAGGCACGGCGAGGACGGCGCGGGCGCCGCGGAAGGTGGTGCCGGAGGTCGTGGTGACGGTGACGGAGGTTGATGAGGACGACTGGTCGATGGCGGCCACGGGGGACGAGAGGCGGACGGTGTTGGGGGCTAGCTCGGCGGCGAGGCTCGTCGCGATGCGCTGGGTGCCCTCGCGGATGCGCAAATGCTGGCCGCCGCCGGCGCGCGCGGCCATCATGTTCTGCAGCCCCGTGCCGGCGGCGCAGAAGGCGAGGAACCAGAGCGCGCTGACCTCGTCGGCTTCGGCGCCGAGCAGGTAGCGCACCGATGCGTTGAGGAGGAGTGGGATGAGCGGCGCGGAGGAGGACGCGTGCTGCGCGCAGAATTGCGCGAGCGTGATGCTGTCGAGTTCGGTGGCGGAGGGGTGGGTCCACGGTTTGGCCGGGTCGATGGAGGAGACGGTGGCGCCGAGGTGCGCGTAGAAGGAGGCCATGGCTTTGAGCTCGTCGGGCGTGAGCTGTGGGGGGAGCTGTTAGCGTGGTGTTAAGAGGCCCGTTGGCGTGCTTGCCTTTTTGTTGCCTTCCGTCCCTGTCAGGATCCCGCCGTCCTCCATTTCCCTCAGCAGCTCGCCTTCGGAGTTTTGCTCTTCGGTGGTCAGGCCGAAGCGCTGCACCAGGCCCCAGATGGCCGACTGCGTGGTGTTGTTCAGCCATGCTGCGCCGACATCAATGGCAACTTTGCTGTCGGTAGAACCTGGGTATTGGTCAACCGAGAGAAGCATGCCACCCACACGGTCCTCCGCCTCGAGTACAATGCATGAGTATCCTGCCCGCTGGATTTCGCGTGCTGCCGTGAGCCCGCTGAGGCCTGCACCAATGACGATTACGTCCGCTGTCTCAGCTGCCATGGTGAATCACAAAGCAGTCTATGCCGATAGAGGACGATGAGTTCGGGGTCATGGTTGACTTTTGTAGTCTGACATTGAATGCAGCCGCCGAGATCCGGTCTCGGAAACGGATGCTGCGGGGGCCGAGGAAAGGTGGAGAAGCTTGAGCGGGGCATCTACCTACATGCACAACGTTGTATATCTAAACCGCCGAGCTGCAAGCATGCCTTATCTCCCCACTAAATGGGACATTCTATCTCCGTCTGTCAGAAATCTATGACGCCTGTGCTGACGCCAGCATGCACAATGTCTTGTGGGTGCATCAACCTGGCCAATCACAACATCTTGGCGACGTTTCCGAAGCCTAATGTGCAAGGAGCGCTTGTTGATTACTTTATTCGACCCTATCTCCTCGGCTGTCGACGTCCTCCGCCACATCCTCCGCTACGTCATCCGATATCCTTTTTAGGTCTAGCGTTCACCTGTATAGACCTAGGTATATTTTCTAGCCAATAGATAAGCTACGATAAAGATTAGCTATATATCGGACGACCTGGCCGAGGACTTCGACGGCTGAAGACATAGTGTTGCTGTAGAGTAATTCGGAAGCCGCCATCTTGGTCGCCTGCATAATCAGTCGCATAGCTGTGAACAGAGACATTCTTATCTCTGCTTTTCAGATTTTGCACCTTGCTCCTGTCTTCTCCTTTTTCGTCTTCTGTATCCATCACCAAGTAGGTGTGTAGAGGGGTTGATCGACAGCAGTGCCAGTCTAACTGAAACCGGCAAGCGCTAATCTGAACACTATGCAGCTTGGAAGATCAAGCCTTGTAGAGCAATCAAAATGGAAATCATGAAATTTAGATCCAAGTACAGAACATCCGCCCAACTCAGCTTCAGACTTCTATCCTTTACGTCTCACCTCCTATTGCGCTGCGTAATACGTTGGCCGACCCCATCGTCGCCAAAATCCTCCAACTCAAGCGGGGCCAGCTGTGTCGACATACCACCTAGCGTCATCTTCCTCTGCTGAATTTTCTCTCTTGGGCGGCGGAGCCAGCTCGAGAAGACTATCTCCATCATCTCGCTCCCTTGTCGGCGTGAATGTTGGAGGTGCTGTTCTTTTCCACATAAATCCTGAGTCGCTTGCATCCTTTTTACCAGTCACATCCCCTCCGTGGATAACCGCTACGAGGCTGTTATTAGTTGAGAACGGTGCATTTCAGGAAAATACCTACCAAGTTGTGGAAGCGGAGCTGCATTAGTAAGAAAAGCCGAAGCTGTGATAAGAAGGGCTGTGATAAGTTTGCCGTTCATGTTGATCGGTCGTGCGGGTTGGTTCTGTGAGGTATCGGTGTATTGTGCTTTTGAAAAGCCTGACTTGTCTAGTGATGGTCTTGCTGGGCTTCAGCCACTTTAAATATTCAAACTCATGGCATGTTTTTCTTCTTGATATAGCGCTAAGACCGCGCACTGCCCTGCGGGGCTAGGTCTCTGCATACATCGCGCCATAAATAGCAAATTGTACTTTGTATACCACAGCCACTGCTACGCCTGAGGAACCCTCAGCCTCGCTCTCACGTCGCACACCAGAACGGCTGAGCTTGTGATACCTCTCGCTCTGTCCGGTTGTGTTTCTCAAAGGGGCCATCCGTGTTACGAACATCAACCTCACGACATCGAAATATCAGAAAAATGCCCAGTTGAGCTGTCAAAATATGTGGCGAGTAGCAAGTTCTTCGACATAGCTTTTTCAAACTACGCCCATCGCCACATTTTCCCACGATACGAAAGTGTTATTAGCTGTATAAATGCTCAATCAGCAGGCATCCCCTGTCTTGGCCCCTATTCCAGTGTTGCTCCTTTTCCGATAGTTGAGTAGCAGTCTCCGGGCTCCAGCATTATCTTGTCTCTCAGCCTCGCCACTCTATTCTGTAGAACACAAAGTGTACCATCGGTATCACGTTCTAATTTCATTCATCTGTTACAGAGAAGGTAGAAGCAAGAAGGCTGTGAGAAAGGCAAAGGCTTCTCTGTGTTTCGTCCAAGACCAAGGTATCAAGTGAAAATGTGTACTCGTATGGGAAATTTCACGAGATCTTGCAGAGAAAAGGAGAGAAAGTCCAGTGTTAATAAAGAAGTGCGAGGGCACTAAAAACTCACTTAAATGGCTTTGGGGCAGATGAGCTGCTGAAATTCTAAATTTTTGTTACTGTTACAGACGCTTCTCGCGTCTAACAGTACTTGAAAGAATAAACAAAGATTTTGGGTTGGTAGAAGGGACGATATGCCAGGTCTTGTCCACAGGCGTTATGCAGTCCCCTCAGAACTGTCCTCCAAGGCTGAGAAATTTTTTCTCTTGCTGACACTCACTCAGTGGAAGTTTCCGCGTTGTTTCATTGCTTCCGAGTCACATCCTTCTGCGATGCGTCATGGGCGGAACCTTTTCCGCTCATCTTCGAGCTAGCATGAGACATGCTTGTCTTCACTGCAACGCAAGTCGGGCCCCATACCTACCTCGACAGCCTGATCCTCCCCTCCCAATGCAGCTGCGCGTCGAGCCCCTGCCAACTGCATCGTCATTCGCTCGCGATCTGTCAGCAGTAGTGCTGCCAAAATGTCGCAACCCACCCCGTGTTGGTACGTGCATTCTTAACAGCCATTCCGCCTCACCAGTGCGCGGGTAAGCTTGCCTCCGGCGCCAAAAAGCGGTACGTAAACGCCGCCTCGATCGTCGTCGATGGTCGCTCGCAGCCCCCACAAGTCTCCGACGTAAGAAAGGGAGCGCCCAATTTCCGGGACCTGAAACCGAGTGACGGAGACTAGTATGCTGCTGCTGAAGGACGGCAATAATAGCGGCCAGTTTGCGTCAGCGGCTGACGTTCTTCGCGTCGTCATTCAGCGTGCATATCCTTCCTTGCTCGAAACGCGCGACAGCCGCCCGCTTCCTGCCAAACCGGTCGCTCGCTCGCTGTCAGATAGGCGAAAGAGAGAGGGAACGAAAGAAAGGGAGAAAAAGTCAAAAAAGCACGCCGTCGGAGCCAAGCCTTTCCTAAGCTTCGTTCGGCGCCGAACCGCACCATGGGGGGGCGTCCCTTGGAACCAGAAAAAAAAAAGGAAAAAAAGAAATCCTGGAAGCCGTCGGTCCCGATCCGACCCGTCCGCAACCAGTTGACTCGCAACGAAACGAATTAGAAAGCCTTACCCCAACCGTTCGACCGGGGAAGCAGTTTCCCTCCCGCTCTGCAACCCCATCGTCATTGTATCATCAACAATGCGACGAGCGTGACTGTCAGGCGATGCAAGGAGAAAGTGTGGAGGAGAGAGAGGACCGCGAAAATCCCCCCCAGTGAAAGCGCGATGCCGAAAAGGGAAAAAGCTTGTACGTAAAACCATGGACGTCCTCCCCTCCGCCCCCCCAAGACGTCACGTCAGCCACTATCATCACCAACAACCTTTTACGCTTTTTACCGGGCGTCAAAAGCGGTGATGGTGTCGGACGTGGTGAAAAAAGAATAGAACAGCTTTCTATTTCATTACCACATCATGCGGGGAAAATCGGGGCGAACCCCAATTTCTCTGGGGTAACAGAAACTCCACAACCCCGGGGTTTGGGGGAAAGGCGACCTGGGGAAAAAAGGATCGTGCCTCAGTCACGCGGTCGCGCCCGATGGCTCACGAACGGACCAGGCTTGGCTTCCATTCCTTTCAAGGGGTAAACGGCATGACGGGTCTGGGGAAAATGGGGAAAAGAATGGAGATGGAGACCGGATTGCGGGGCGGTAAGGGACCACGTTGGGCAGCAGCCGGGGGGAAAAACGGGAGTCGGTGAGTCTTTCACTTCTATCATTAGTCCTGTGGCTTGCGAAAGAGAAGGAGACTTACGTTTTTCTCCGAGCTGGTGGTGGTGTGGACTGGGTCGCGTGATGTGCACGTGCGTGTTGAAGAGAAGGGGCTTTTCTCGTTTCCCCTACACTGCCGTTAAGCTGGAGTTGAGTGCCAGAGTGAAGGCCGGTTAGAACGTAGCATGTAGGAGTCCTTCGTTGCAATAAATGAAGAATTTGTAGCGTCTGAATTCCAATCTTTTCACAAAGACAACGGCCAAAGTAGTATGACGTTTGTTTCATTAGTTATGTAGTTTCTTTCTCATACTCTCATCTCAAGATGGATGCTGCGCTGTAGCAATCCTCTCGCCTAACGTGCCAAAAAAAAAATCATATATATACATTCACATGAGCGCCCCCAATTGCTTCATAATACAGGTAAAAAGAACATGACAATCATTTCGAGTTGTCGGCACAGCTCCAGCTCGCACCGGACGAGTCGATGGACATCTGGTAGCCGGAGGCGTACAGGCCGACGCCGAAGATGATGACGGCGATGACGATGAGGCAGAAGCTGGCGAAGGCGGCGAAGATCTGCTTGGGGCCGTCGAACCAGCGGCCCTTGTTGAGGTAGAACCACAGGAAACCGGGGATGCCGTACGAGAACCACGACGCGCACAGGGCGCTGACGAAGCCGAGCAGGTCGCTGAAGTTGGGGATCGACGAGGCGATAATCCACGAGATGGTCCACGTGCCGACGCCCAGGCCGATCCACGAGCCCGTCGCGACGACGCCGCGGCTGTGCAGGTACTTGGTGCCGGCGAACATGCGCAGGTAGACGTACTTGGCCGTGACGTGGGCGAAGATGACGCCGGCGATGACGATCTGTGATGGGCGTTAGCAAGTGTGTCGCTCGAGTGTGGGGGGGTTGACGTACGGTGGGCATGGCAATTCCCCAGGCAACCTTGCTGACGACGGCGCTGTTGGCGCTGAGAGCAGGGCTGGGGACGTCCTCGCCGGCGTAGCGGTAGATGGTCAGGGCGGCAATGACGTAAAGCGTGGTATCGATGGATTGCAGAGTATACAGGGCCTTGGGGAACTCCTCAGGGTTGCGGAACTCGCTGATGAAGCTGAGCCATGCGACGTGGCCACCGTAGGCGAAGACGGCGTTGGAAATGCTGTTGAAGGCCGAGGGGAAGCTGGGGTGGTAGACGCCGTCCATCTCGGAGTAGGAGGCCTTGGGAGCAACGCCGAGGGCAATGATGGTGAGCAGAACAGCGGAAAGAATGCTCAGGAAGGCTGGAGAATGGTCAGCGATTTTCGGGGCAGCACGGAAAGTGAAACGTACAGATGATGGACAGGAACGAGACGTTCTTCAGGGTGCGAGGAATGGTGAGGATGCTGAAAATGACGAGTCCAACAACGCCCCAAACAATGCTGCACGTCGCGTGGCCAGTCAGGACGTTCATGGCAATGACGAAGGTCAACAGATGGCTGGCGGCGGAGAAAATGCAGTAGAGTACGTAGAAGGCACCGAAGAACTCGCGACCGAAGCGGCCAAACAGAACCTCGCCGACATCACCCATGTTGGTGCACTGATTATGGAGTTAGCAGCAGCTTCGCCAAACGCGGAGAACTGGAGCATACCTGGGGGTAGCGCATGCGGAACTGCCACAGCAGGTGGCCGGAGTAGGTGGTGAAGATGCCAAGACCGACGATGGCGATGAGACCACCAATCAGGCCGACCTTGGCGATGACTGCAGGCAACGAAAGAATACCCAGCGAGATGTTCTCGGCAATCATGACTGCAGCAGTGTGTTAGTCCCGCAGCTCAGGCATCGTGTTTGACCAGACTACATACCAATTGCACCCTGCCACCACTTCATCGTCTTGTACTGCACGGCAGCGCCGACCTCATCGCCGTACGGGTCGAGCGGCTGCTGCTGCAGCTCCTTGGCGTATCCCTCCTCATCGTTCTGGCTCGAGAGACGCTTCTTGGTCTCGAGGTTGTCGTCGTGGTGCACCGGCGGCGCGGTGGTGAAGTCCTGGCCCGTCATGGTGGTTGGGAGATTGGTTGAACCCAGGAACCAATGTGCGTCGAAGATCTTTGTAAGGGAAATGCAATACGCCGGGCTAGAGCACCAAGAGAACGTCGAGCCGAGATCTTGCGGGCATTGCGTCCCAGGAGCCACCGAGAGGCTTTTATACGTGGAGCAGATCTAGCATTTGTGGGTGCTGTAGGGTTTTCCATTACCATAAAACATCCTCAGACTAGCTTAGTGTGGGCAGTAGTAGGGCCGGATATACGACCGTCGGAACGCTGGCCCATCACCTGAGGCCAGAACAGCCGAGCTCTTACGAAATCCTCACGGGACGCCGCGTGCCTGGACGCTCTGCCCAAGCCGCTGGGACGCGCCGCCGGGCACGTCGAAACAGAATCGTGGAGTTGCAAACGGGCGCTCTGCGGCTGGGCTTGGAGGCGTCTTTAGCCCCGGCGCGAGCTAGCAGCCCTGCGCGGATGACGACTGATGTGGGGCCGTGACCAACGAAAATCCCGTCGGTTGCGGCGTGCTTGGCCGGATTCTGAGTTGCGAGGCGGCAGCCTCAAAGGCGCTTGCGATCGCCGGCCGGAGTAATGCGCAGAGTGAGCGTCGCTGGTGACGGCGGTCGGTGAAAAATTGTCTAGCGCGTTTCTGGGAAGACGCGGCGCTCGGCAGAACGAAGGCGGCGAGTTACGGGAGGCCTAACTGATCTTGGTAACTAACGGCCCTGTGCCGCCCTCAGCGCCCGACGGTGCCTGAGCTCGGCCGATGCCGGGTCAGAATCTCTCTCGCGAGGGGCATGGTGCGACCTAAACGCGAGATAAGGCTCGAAACGTGCTGTGGGAGGCGCCGCGCGCTGATAGCTGATGTATTTGATTCCAGTAATTTGATCGCCGCCCGCAACCACGTTCCTGACCATCCAGCCAATCACGCCCACGGACACTTGATGCTCACGCGACCTTGAGAGCATGTCTCCAGAGCGGTCAGAGGCATTTTCGAATTGCGAACCGCTCGTCTACAGCTCCTCCGGCACGTGTTATTTCAAAATCTTTCACAGTTCAACTACTAAACATCAATTGACTCCCCCACGCCCCTTTTGGCCGCAGCCAACGACCGCAGCAGGCTGTGCGGGGAAGGGCCCTTTGGTGGTCGTCCCATTGCGCCCCACCCTCTGTGAAGGGTGCAGTAGTGTCCAGTCTACCCCCATGCCTCCCGGAACTAACGGTACCGTTGCTGATCGTTTCCTTGCAAGCCCCATCCCTGGCCAATCACGCATTTCAAATAGATAAAATAAACTACGTCCGCTTTTTGCTTGTCTTCGGCCTTATATCCGCCCTTCCATATTGACAAAGGGTCTCGTTAGTTTCCGGGTGGGACGCGGGGGTCTGCATGACATCGGCTCTCGGACTACCACTGCTGAAGCATTGTCCAGGCTGAGCCTCACTTCATCGATATGGAGAGGACACGCTTGCCGCTGCATTACTATTGATGACCCCCTTTTCGCAGCGGTCAGAAGCTCTTGGAGCCCAACTGACACACAATTGCCTTTTTCCGCAACTCCACAGAATCCGCCAGGGGATTCTGTCAGCGTCGGTGTGCGTTGGTCAGGTTGCAGTGCAGAAACAGCAAGGCGGTGTCGGAAATCCGACGGCCTGCCGACGCCACGGTGATCAGTGCTCTTGCCACCCAGCCATGCTCCACCGCAGCCGCCGTCAAATGCGGAGCCGTGACATCTCCACGTGTTATTACTTTCGGTTGCATGTCGGCTGCTGTGCGCTTGCCGACTGCCCATGCCTTGCATCGCCTATCGTGATCCTCTCCGGGGCCAACAATGGGCTTTTCGCTGATCCGTCCTCGCACCAACAAGGAAACTTACCAACTTCGTCGCAACATTTGTCATATGCCACATCATGCCTCCGCACCGGCTATTGTAGATGCGTACGTATGCAATATTGGCGCGCCTCAACCCCGTGTTATTCGGCATGACCAGCGGTCCGTGGTCTGACCCTTCCTCTGATGTCACTGTCCAACCTGCGAACGAGTGACACTTCTCTTTCTATTGCCACTGCTTCGATCCACTGTCTTCTACTGTTAGCTAATGGTGCTCCTTCCTCAAACCTATGTTTCTGGTGATTAATACAAGCCACTAACACTTGGCTGCCTCTGAAGCCAACCATGGAGAGTTTGAAGTTGGAAACCAGAACGTTTGCTACTCTTCTTCATCAAATAGCAACCTAGTCATTACGCTTCTACATCTCTATCCGCGCATTTACCAAGTAGCGCCGGTTTGAAGTTGTTAAGTGCAGTAAATTCCCGTGATTCTCTCAACTGTATGCCTGGGGAAAACACTTCAGGTGCGGGCCCCGAGCAAACCCCGCCAAACCGTCCAAATAAACCTCGTCCCTGAGAGCTCTAAAATGGCCTTGCTCTTTCCATTATTCCCGTCACCGCCATCGTAAACAGTAATGATCACTGACCCTCCACGCCTCCACTGTGCGGCCCGCTCGAACTTCGTCCCCATCTCTCCGCACTGACGAACCCCAAACCCCACAATGCCATCCTTGCCTCTTGCCTGTTCCTTGCGATTCTCCACTCTGTGTCCCCTGAAGTCGAATCCTGCCTCCCATCCTGCATGTCGTGCCTTCCGCCCCGATGCAGCAGTGCCAAGTCCACCGTTACACCCCTTGTGAAGATCTTCATATGACAAAGTCACTGCTTGATCCTTGTCACCCACCGTTCTATTCAAATAAATTGCGCCCGCTGGCCATTTCTTAGATTTGCTTTATACTTAACCCAAAACCCTGGACGCATTTCCCATTGATTACCTAAGCAGCAGCTTTAGCTCACTTGGGAGAGCGCCAGGTTAGTTTATCCAACTCGATCTTCAATCCTCGCAACATCACACTAATATCTCACCAGACTGAAGTCCACTTCAGCCAAACATCACAAACTCTGTGCGGTATCTGGAGGTACTGTGTTCGATCCACAGAAGCTGCAAGACTCTTGAACAAGTCTTACCGGTCTCAGACCGGTTGGAAGCCTTTCTTTTTTCCCTTTTTTTTTTTTTTGCTCGTGCTTTCGGGAAGACGGAAGGACGGAGAAACTATTGTGGTTGTACTGTGGCTGTACTGCGGCTCGTGCGTAATGGCTCCGCTTCGGCGCTAATCACGGAAGCAGACACGGTGCGGGTGGGTTTCGGAGAATGAGCGAAAGGCACATGCTCTGTGAAGAGTACCACCGAGGCCGAGGTAGGTGATGCAGGGTGCAGCCAATACAGGTACCTCAATTTAAAGAGGCTTGCCTGAGGCAACGCCATAATCCGAACTTCGAGCGGATATTTTGTAGTAGGGCGCATTTAAAAGCTGTGAAAGGCTTTCGCTATTTATGAATTCTCAATTATTTTCCGTTATTATTTTCTGGAACACATCAAAGCCACAAGTTCTATATCTCTTGTTTTTTTTTTCTCCGGTGAACAGACACATTCATTCCCGAATCCGTGGGGCATCACCAAGTACTCTATCATGGCTATTAGTAGTAGGATGACACATTTAAGAGTATATTCGTTGACTAGTTTACCTTTTTCCGCTTCCTATTTTCCCTCCCTCCTTTCCTTTTCACCCAGTAAATTTGATGTAGATAGCACCATTGACCCTGAGTTACCTTGGGTAGTTCCGGGAGTACTTCAAAAAATCCGGCGTATTTGCAATCCTGGTAGTGTGCTAATAGAGAGAAGACTACTAAGAAATTTATTTGTTAGAGATTATACTCGCAGTACCACGGGACGGAGTTTTACGAATAAGGGAATGAAGAGACCCGGAGTTATTATGGACTGTTGGCGTGTAGAGAAGGAATGGCGAACTGCTGCTCACAACATCTGACACTCCTTTTTTTTCTCTGACAAGTGCCATTCTAGTAGCATATACCACAGCTGCTGGTAAAGTTAAAAACGAACTCTCCCTCTCACACTGGCTACCAATGCAGACAGCCTTTTCCATGCCGCTGGCTTTACACTATACTGGAACGTCTTGGTTTCTCTGCGATTGCTTCACTGAGCCTATATTAATGATGAACTCACCCGTACGGGTCAATGGCCTTGCCGAACGAAAGACAGAGGTTAACATGTGACACTCGTTTTCACAGAATCAATCCGCTAACATATTCATTTCGCCAGATTCTGAAGTGTAAGAGTGTGTTGGAAAAGTATTCATGACTCTGTCAGCTGTCTCTGTAGTTTCAAAGCTTCGCCATTCCCTCCATCTGTTATTTTTCCCCCTTCATCTAATTCAGCTCAGTCTGAATATAATTGAAGTCCTAGAGCCGCAAATCAGTCTGTGACGCCGGTTAAATTGATGCTGGTGCTTGACTTACCGCCGGGTTCAAGGTCGGAAGGTTGGTACCAGTATTGTATATGGCAAAGTGAGAACCCACAAAATTCTGCCATCCCTCGACATAGGCCTGCAACCACTTGTTCTCCACACTTGCCACGTACCTCGTCTCTCCTTCACCGACCGCATACCCGAACCGATAGCCAGCCTCCTTGGCCTCAATGAACAGCCTTACGGGAGCCTCTCCCAACGCCACCCCTTCATCCTCGTGATACGTCGTATTCAACGTCGCGTCCGGTCCACTCCTCACATGCGTAACCACCGCCCTCTTCCCCGTAACGTTACTCACCGTCACCGCAATCTCGTCATGATAATGAATGCTCAGATACACACTCACGCCCGCCTCCTGCCTCCACCCGTCCGGCGCGAAACTCGTCAACTCCGCACTGAACGTCGTGTTGAAATCGACCTGCTTCCTCAGCACCGCCGCGGGCGTCTCGCGCTGGCTGAGGGTGTACAAATTCCCATGCAGCCGCAACCACCCCGGCCGACTCTCAAAATCCACAAACCTCTTATACGGCGTGCGCAAGAAATAGTACCCCTTATCCACGAACCCGACCCCAGCATTAAACCCATCCCGCCACACCCTCAGCCTCTCCAGCTCGTACAGCACCCCCGGCACCTCCTCCCGCACCACGCCATCGCCCCCGCAGAACGTCGGCCAGCCGTCCGCATCCCACTCGACCGGACACAGAAACGTCTCGCGCCCCAGCTGGCTGACGCCCGACGCATTGCGCGGATTCTGCGGGCGCGTCGCCAGGAAGACGGCCCACCACCGGCCGTCGGGGCCCTCGACGAGGTCGGCGTGGCCGGTCGAGAGGACGGGCAGCGACATGTCTCTCCCGTTCCAGAGGACGGGGTTGTGCGGGTTGGGCTCCCACGGACCAGCAGCCAGCGTGCCATTGGGAGCGAGCCGGTAGACGTTGGACTTGTGGTTCGCCTCGGTGCCCGAGTCGGCCGTCAGCATATAGGCGGAGCCGTTGATGCGGTAGAGATGCGAGCCTTCGGTCAGCGGGTAGCCCTGGTCGCGGGGCACGGTGGTGGTGTGGAGGAGGTGGGATGGGGTGAGCGAATTGCCTGTCGCGGGGGAGATGGTAGTGAGCCAGTTGGCGAAGTTGCCGGTTTCGACGGATTCGGAGAAGGTCGTGGTGAGGTGCACGACGTCGGGCGTGGATGGGTCGAAGAAGAGGTCTGGATCGAAACCGGGCTGGTCGACGTAGGTGGGGTCCGACCAGGTGGTTTCGTCCCAGATGTTGCGGGTTGTGACGTAGAAGGAGCGAGGGGTGCGGGTGGCCTGCGTGTGGTCGGAGTCAGGGTTTGTTTGTTTTGAAGGAGAGGAAGGGGTGTACGTTGTCTGGGGGATTGATGATGTCAAACAGAGTAGTGATCAGGTAGAAGGTCCCGTTGACGTGTCGCAGGGTGGGCGCGAATATTCCTCCGCTGGGAGCAGTGCCTCTCAGGTTCAGCTGTGATGGACGGTTGAGGGCATGTCCGATGGTTTCCCATTGTATCCTTGCCCTGCATTAGCGTCTTCCAGTAAACCTTTTCTCTGTCGCGCGCTTACAGATCCCTGGAATGGTAAATGGGCACACCGGGGAAGAACTCGAACGTGCTTGTTGCCAGGAAATAGTCTTCGCCAACCCTGACGATGCTAGGATCTGGGTTGAACCCCGGGATAATTGGATTCTTGAATGCATCCACAGCACCTACTAACCCTTAGGATCCAGATGCATGACTCGTCTGTTGGGCATACCTGAAATAAGCGCTATAATGGGGAGCCAGGCCCGTTCCAGGACTCTCATCATGCCGTCTCAAATTGCAGAAACACGAATGCAGTTGGGAAAATGCACGTCTTCTTTAAAAATGGCATCATGCTAAAACCCCGCATTGCATTTGCTTGAGGGTAGTAAGAGCCGCAGGTGCAGTAGCTTCGCATGAGATTAGGCAAAAGTCGACCTTTACCCGTCCCGGTGGGCATGCTTACAGAGTCCCGAGTCACGAGACTGCATTTCAATATTGCACACAGATAATGTAGCCCGGAAGTTTATTCGAGGTATTACTGCATTGTTTCTATGCACATAAGGAATGGTATCAAACTCAAAATCAAATCATGACAACTGCCGCTGCAGTCGCATCGCGGCGCAGCATCGGAAAGCGCCAAAGAGGGGTCCGGAAACTCCTCCGTGCAGCTGCATGAGCGCTGCACCCTCGCGCTCGCCTGGGTATCACCAAGTCACTCTATCTCTAGCTTCTTTCTGACTCTTTGCAATCTAGCAAGTCTAGACATCAGATCTCGCACCCCGTGCGGACCTGTACAAAACGGAGACCCAGTCTCCGGTTTGAAATGGTGTGCTGTTTCACCAGCCAGTTTAGGCGATCTGGGCAGCGTCCTTCTCCTCGCTGGAGTAGCCTCTCCGCTGGTTGACGTCCGAGTCGTTCTCCGTGTCGGACACCATGCCGTACGAGCGGGCCTTCTCCTCGATCTCGGCCTCGGTCAGGTAGGGCAGCTCCTTGGCAGCGCGGACGTAGCTCATGTTCTCGACGAAGCCCTTGGCGAAGATGATGTCGATCTCCTCGAGCGTGCGCTGCTTCGTCTCCGGGTAGAAGAAGTAGATGACGGGGAAGAAGGCGGCGTTGACGGCGCCGAAGAACAGGTACGTGCCCCAGCCGATGTTCTCGAGCATGATGGGCGTGACCATGACGATGAGGAAGTTGAAGATCCAGTTGGTGAAGGTCGAGATGGCGTTGGCCTTGGCGCGCGTCTTGAGCGGGTTCAGCTCCGCGGGGTACTACTTACGGTTAGTTTCAATGCGTTTTATGATGCTGAGAAGGCCAAAAACTTACCAGCCAAGGCAGCGGCAGCCAAGTGGCGCCAAAGAAGGCAATGTACAGGAAGAGGCCGACAGCAGCGCCCTTGGCCGCCCCTGTCGTGCCGGGGATGAGACAGGCGAAGACGATGACCATGGAAAGACACTGGCCGATGGTGCCAATGAGGAAGAGCTTACGACGGCCGGTGCGCTCAATGATGAACCAGGAGACGGTCGCGAAGATGGAGTAGATGATCATGTTAACACCGCCAAGGAGGAGAGACATGTTGGGCGTCTCGCCGATGGACTCCTCGAAGAGAATGGGGAAATAGTAGATGACGGCGTTGCAGCCTCCAATCTGCTGGAACAGCTGCGCAGACGCACCAAGCAGGCAGCGACGGAAGTGCTGGGTCTTGCCGCCGGTCAGGAGGTCGCGGTAGCTGGTGCTGCCAACGTGGCCAGAGGCACGGATCGAATCGATAATGACAGCGACTTCCATGCGAGTCTCCTCGGCATCAACAGTGTGGCCGCGGAGCGCAGCGATGACCTTGATGGCCTCCTCATGCCTGTCCTTGGTCAAGAGCCAACGGGGGGACTCGGGGAGGCCGACCATGGCAATGGCCACAACGAGACCAAACAGACACTGGAAGGTGATGGGGAAACGCCACGACAGGTCCTGGCTGCCATACGAACAGCCGTAGTCCGTCCAGTACGCAATCATGGTACCGAAGGCAATGACACCGCCTTCGATACAGATCAGCAGACCACGGTTGGTGGACTTGGAGCATTCGGCTTGGTATGTCTGCGGGGATATTAGCACAATAGCAGGATAGGAAAGCGGCCGGCCAGGCTTACCGGAATGGTCGAAGTGTTGATTCCGTTACCGACGCCAGTGATGGTACGGCCGATGATGAACTGGGCCATGTGATGGTACGGCTTGACAGCCGAAACCTGGATAACAACGCCGACAATCATGATGACGGCGCCGGCGATAATACCCCGTTTCCGGCCAAGCCTGTCTCCGATGATAAGCATCAGGACGGCGCCAAAAAAGCATCCTACATTGGCGCCGAGTCAGCAAGAGTCCGCCAAGCGAGTGCCCAGAGGATCTTCAGGAAGACGCTATGACGTACCGACTTCATAAATGGCAGTGACGAATCCTTGGTATGTCTTGTTGCCCTTGGTTTCCTCGAAGTAGTCGTTAAACGGTGCGGCGCCGATGATACCGGACATCACGCCCTGGTCGTAGCCGAAGACTATTTGCCGGAGGTCAGTGTCGGGGACCACGCCGATTGGGATAGTGCTCGACTTACGCAGGAAGCCCGTCGTAGCTACAATGGAGACGACGATGCTGAGCATCTTTCCCCGCATGCCCAGGAACCGCGGCTCCTTGACATTGATGTCGGAGCCCGTGGGGTACTGGGGCTCGGCGGGAGCAGCATTCTGCTGCTGGCTTTCGTTCTTCTGGTCAGCCATGGTGGCGGGCCTCGAGCTGAGGAAAGGAGAACGGCGCGGTCAGACAGCGCGGACAGGAGACGCTGCAGTCTGACAGGCAGAGATTTGGGGAAAAGGGAGGAGAGAAGGAGGAGTGGTGGAACAAGGCTCAAAACGGGTGAGCCGCGGCAGTGGACATACTTATACGGCAGCAACGTCACATGTGCGGCAACAAGGCCAGCAGTGGGAGCGCGAATTTTTCAGAGACGAGATTACCGAATGATGCAACCTAGGTAGATGTGCATGGTGTTTGTGGGGGGTGTGGAGAGGGCCGAGAGTCGGACAACAGGCCGCAACGGGCTGGATAAGCAATGGCGGAGACCGCCTCGTTGCTTCCCTGCGGAGGATGTCCTGGGCGGGCTGGGGCGTGGGCCTGGGGTCTGGGCAACGCGACGGTACTGGTGGATTGTGGGGGACGAGCCAAGTGCCCAGGCGGCGGGAGGCGCCGCCAAGCGCTCCGCCGCGCTCCTCCAAGACATCCAAGACGCCTTCTCCGACTCGTCCTCGCCAAACTTGCCCCCCAATTTCCCTCAGCAAGGCCAACTTTTTTGAACGACTGCAAATTTGCCCCGTCAAACTTTCCCCGGCGTCGTCAGCGGCGTGCAAAAAGTAGCCGCATGACGTTGTGTCACCCTACTTGATGCCGACGCACATGCTACCCCGGCACGCCGCGTACCAGGACCCCGTATTCTCCCGGCTCATGTGCCGGCTTTCGGTTGGGCCCAGCGATCTTTTCCGGCACCGCGCGTCCCAGTTGCCCTTGTCTGAGAGAAACGGGAAGTTGTCCACCAGTGCCGTCGGATGCTCCCGAGATTTCTCCCTGCCGTGGTTGAGTGTTTCGTTGGGTAGCTTGCGAGGTAACTCGGCTCAGCTCACCAACTCCGCGTCGCTGTTGGATTCTGACGCCAAGGCTGCCAGGAGAAGGCACAGCTGAGCTGGTGGAGTCCCCGTCCCAGTTGGGCCGTGGCGTGGTGTTGCCTCCTTGAAGTTGCGTCTCAGTACGCAAGCGTCAACTGCACGAGTCAAGTCAGGGCGACAGGACCCACCCCCACCTCCACCCGTCTGGAGTCCCGCCTTCTGACTAAACGCTTCCCCCATGTCTCGGTTGGCTGTTTGGTGCAATCTCTCGTGCGTTCGGCCAACATTCGGATTACCTGATGCCAACATCAGCGCATATTGGTTGCATTCATTCAATATGATTCGCTTAATTTTTTTTTCGTTCAGCTTGAGATCTGATGCGGACGCCAACACCAAAGAAGTGTATGGCAATAAAACGTCAGTTAGCGTTTATATAGGATGCGCTCAATGGCATGGCCCCTGTGCCTTTCATCCCCCCTTGAATGGCTAACGTGGTCACTGTTGACCTTTCAAATGCAGCCTGTGCCGTGTTGTAGCTGTGGTATGAGAATGGACCGTGCAAAAGAGACATCGTCCCAACAGTACAACACGTGACTGCCTGTATTAGGATCGTCGAGGAATAGCTAGCTCTGGTGGTTTCTCCAGGTAATACGTGATTTCCACATTACCCTTTGTCAAATTGGAGGAAGTGCATTTGGTCCCGTTGCATTACTCACTGATCTTGTAGGTAAACGAACGTTTAAGCCCCCGGCCGCATCTGCTAGACCCTTCCCTCGAACTCATGCATCGTTTGACAAGGTTGTTGCTGCAGCTATGCTCGGGAAGACCCTTTAGCGTGCAGACGTGGAGACGTGAGCCGCGGATCAAAAGTGGCATCCTGGGGCATCGTCGCATTTGATCGATGGTCTATTTTAGCTGCACCGGCCCGCCCGAAACTAACGTCGACCACTGAAAACTCAGGAAAGCGGGATCTGCGTTTCAGGCATAGCGGGTGCGATCGACAGGTACGCGGCTTTTCCCCTAGTGACATAACTGATCATCGAATTACTTATGCGGGACGCAAGAAGATCCACTCACATGAAGTCTTTCATAACCTTTGATCCACCAGCGCGTACATTATATTTGATGCTTCCCTCGGCTCTGCTTACTCCCTCTTGCAAAAAGTCCTTCCGACCATCCTTCACTTGGAGAATCTCCTCTGACCAGCGAATATCCGCCGCCTCGGTTGCTTGGCCCATGTCCATTCCTCCACCGTCATGATAAATTGCCCATCATCTCTTCACGCCCAGCATGTAGTATACCTTTGTCTGGCGTCAATTTCTCTCGCTTGTCGAACACTTTGCACAGATGAATAGGGTGGGTGCGAAAGCAGGGCTGATGATGAGACGAGGCAGAGTCGGACCAAAGTCTGTTCATCTCCATTGATTTTTTTTTTCCCTCATCAATAGTCCTCCTGCAGTGACAGAGGCTAGAGACGGATATGTGCCGTCAGACGAGCGAGGGGAATGGTGGTTGTGTCAATTTCGGTGCCACGGTGGTGGAGGAGTTCGGGGGCCGCGCCAACGCTAGTAGGTTTTCGGTGAAAAAAAAAAACATGGCCAAAATCACCCGTGGGCAATAGTACGCGGTGGTAAAGCGAATGAAAATTTCATCTATTGGTTGACGTGAAATATCAGCAGGTAAAGCTAGACTTGCTTGCAGGGAAGCGTGCAGTTCCCTCAGGGCCAAGCCTTAAACGATGGCAGACCAATCCTTAGTCCGCAGAGCCTCATAAAGCCTACGTTCGTTGCTATTTTCTCCGCGTGTAACCTGGACGAGATGGTACGGCGGTAGACGCGTTGAAGAAACGAAACCCGCGACCAGATGTACCAACGACGCTGAAGCCAGCGAGTTTGGACGGAGCAACGGTGCGCAGGTATCAAAAGCAATGACGGTTGAGATAGAGTGCGTGCAAGAGAATGGGATGGTGGTGCGAAGGGTTGGACTTCGGTGATGAAAAGGTGTTGTGGGGGAGTGCGATCGCGGGGTTGACGCAATGCGGAGGAGACTCTGCTGACTCATTTGACGCACAGTTCACATTCACAACCCACCCTTACATTCACTTTGACACCTTTACCTCCCACTCTGAATTGGCGTGTGAAACTGAGGATCATCGTCAAACAGGTGAAATATGAAACAGTTACGACTATCCCCTATCCCAGACTGATAGACCGCCGCACAAGCTTCAGCTCTTCCAAACTCCTCCGCCTATCCCGCAATGCTGTGGGCTGACCATTTCTGCCTTCGCCGACGTGGAAACTTGCGAATCGCTCCTCAACCCCCTTTCTATTTTCCACAACGACAGCTATCATGTTTGTTCTTTTCCAGCTGAGCGATCCTAAGATGACGCTGACGAAGCTCTTGCTCTTCACCACCGCCATGACTTCCGGATCCTCCAAGCGCGCGTCTTCAACCTGCAAACATGAAAGATACCTGCAGCCGCTTTTGTCAAAATACTCTGCGCACAGCCTTCTTGTTCCTTTGGGCCCTAACCATGACTCCTCTTCCAGGACTATGTCGCAAATTTTAACATTCATCGTCCGGGCCTCCAGATGAAGTACTGATGGCGTCAGTTCGTAGCTCTGGTCTTTGAAATACGAATGTTGCTCAAGCTCAGCCCACTGAAGTTTTCGGCCATCGCCCATTTCAACCGCTACCTGAACCGGTGCTGCATCACTCCAGCAATCGTCATCTGGCCAATCCCAGGGGCATGTTACACTTCCCCTCCAGCCCGCCCACGACCAACTCGGGAAGCCTGGACGGCGGGGACTTGGTTTGTATAGGGACCAGCTCAATCCACGCATGAAGCCATCCGACGTTGATCTATTCGTTTTCACAAGCTTCCCCTTGTCTTGGTAGAATGAGGGAAAGACAGGAACTCCCCAGAAGTGATACAAAGGTGGGTTCATGTTTTCGTATGCCCTCAAGATTCCGGTAAAAGCGTTCAGGGCGTCGGAATCATACGTCAGGTCGCGACGAGAGTATTCAGAAATGCGCGCCGCAATATCCCAAGGATTGTGGCCTATTGAGCCTGCAGTTGGATTCGAATGAAAGGCCTGATCAGTCGCAGGATGATCTAGAATATCCAATCGAGAACACCGGAAGGTCCGTGTTTCAAATCCACGACCAAGTTCAATCTTTCCACAGCACCACGATACTCCACGATCAGTGAACACCAAGCCTCTCCGTGGGAACAACGCTTCCTGGAGTGTCCAAGCCCTGGAAACCCATTTGGATCTTCGGGTCATTCGTGTTATGTGCGCATCACCAGTGGAAAATCCATCTTTCAGAAGCATGACGTCACCGATAAGGTGGCACGGTGTCAGTTCCCGCGGTCGACTAATTCCAGGAAGCCCGTAGCTGGGACCTTCGCCAGCGGCTGCTGCGATTGTAAGGTCTGATTGCTGATAAATCAAGTCCATCTGCCTGATCTGGACGTGCTTTTCCGGGTCCTCTTGGTCGATGCAGTACCTGTCGACCCAAAGATATTCTAGCCCCATCTCCATTGCGACCAGAAGCGCATCTTCAACGAGTTGCTCAAAGGTCTGCTGAGCCTTTCCTGATTCATTGAGAGGCTTATCACCTTTTTCTTTCTCACGGCCCCAGACGTAGCTCAGCGTTGCATATCTCTTTCCCTTTACACTTGCCACGATCTTCCGAGTCTTGCAATTTATCAGTTTCAATCCTTGCACAGGAGATATGCTTGATACGCAGCAGGAGTGCCCATGAGCTTCAGAACAGTACATCATCATTCTTCTGAGATTGTTGAAATTGATGTCGGGCGAGCCGGTGAGCGACAACGTCTTGACAGACCATTCGCAGTAGGCTTCTCCACAATACTGAGGTCTGATACAGATTGTGATAGCGCCATTTTCTCCTCCTTCCTGGAGCCCCGAAATGATGGCAGAATGAACACGAGTAAGACCTTCACGCCCAGCTTTGTCCTTGCGCTGAATGAACCACCAATTCTCTCTTTCCGCAAGCTTCAGTTGTTGGATGAATCCGCAGCAGACGCAGTTGGGATCTCGTCTCGCTCGAAAGCTGAGTGTGACTTGGGTCGCCAGCGTCTTCAGGCTTCTTAAGGAAGCGTTGTCTCTGCAGTCTTCGCACAGCGACGTGGATGCCTGTGCCGATCCGAGAAGTGGAAGGATGCCGAAGGGAAATCTTGGCCGATGACGTCCATCTTCTATCTCAGCCACCGTAACCTGACTCATTTTCTTGATCATGCCGCTGACAGCAACCCCCGGAACCTTCAAATTGATGAATGCATCAGTCAAACAACGAGCGCTTGAGTGCGGGCTCTGGTGCCTGGTGAATGCTTGGTTTGTGCGTTGAAGAACAGCATCAAAGTTGCCAAAAACTACGCGAAGGGGCTTGCTAGTTTCTGCACTTAAGAGTAGGATGGGCGCACAGCTGATAGCTGAATCGAGGTGCAGGCAGCAGCCAAGCCCTACGTCACAACAGGGCAGGTGGCTGGCTGAAACCACGGTCCTCAGCTTTCTTAGCAATAAGCCTCTCTGACTGGTGGACTACTTCTTGGTATTCCTAAGCGACCATTAAAGGGGAAAAGTGGACAGATTCATCATTGGTGAGCAGAATGGGCTGTGTGGAAGATCGGCACAGGTGCATGTGGAATGACGTTGTTCGTATTACCAGACCCACCCTTTGTCAGCCCCAGGAGTGGTGAGAGAATGATCAAAAGAGTAGTCGGCGGAGTCGATGTGCTGTTTCAGTGGGACGGATTGCATAATCTGCACACATTTGGCTGTTCATACTGCCAAGTCGTCCAGAAATAAACGGTGCCAAGATGTCGTAGCTGATTCCAGTAGTACAAAGGTGGCTCTTCTCACCGTCTTTCAATTCTTGCGGTGAAACTAAAAAGACCCTGATTTTCATGCTGCATGGAGGTGTTCATTCAACCAAAGATGGGCTACTTCAGTCACTGGAAGCTAGAGCTTCTGGCTCTCTTGTTCAACCTTGCCTCTCTTACTACACTCATAGCTCTCCTCGCAGCTTTCGATGGAAAAGCTCTGTTCAATTGGCATGGGATAACCCTTAACACGTATATTTCTATCATTTCAACAGCCGCAAAAGGTTCAATACTCTTCACCGTCGCCGAGTCGATAAGCCAATGGAAATGGATTCTCTTTACGAAGGAACGGCACTTGCTCGATTTTCAGAACATAGATTCTGCAAGTAGAGGCCCATTTGGCAGTTTTAAACTATTTTGGAAATGTAAAAAGGAGTAAGTTGTTCGCTCGACCAAGTTCAGTACGTTTACTTACGAAGAAAAGATTTCTATTGCTGCTTGGTGCCTTGACCACGATATTTGCCATCGCCATCGACCCATTTACGCAGCAGCTTGTCCAGTTTGAGGAAAAATCTACCGAGGTCGAAAGTTTTGACGTAATGATTCCTCGAGCAACCAGATACGCTAAAGGTTGGGTCTATAATGATTATTCCAGCAACGAAACACAAGGTATGCTTTTTATAATTTCCGGGGATGAGTTGTTGCTAATAGAAGCCAGTCAATGGAGTTTGGTTTCAACCTTCATCCGCAGATGCAGATTTTGCCATACAGGCTGCTGTGTTTTATGGTCTCACGCATTCAGTTGAAGATGCTGTGCGCGAGGCTCCTTTCCAATGTCCCACGGGGAATTGCACCTGGGACCCTTTTGAGTCTCTGGCAGTGTGTAGCAGATGCAACAACCTATCGAATATGGTGCAGAAGCGAGCGGTGGAAAATGATGAAATTTGGGGAAATGACCAAATCATTTTCGAACTTCCAAATGGCCTCGCTCTTGATGCGCTTTGGACTGTGAAAAACGGGTCCAGGGTATGGATGAACAGTTGGGGTACCACCAATGCGTCCGAAACCGTCAGTCTTCAAGATGAAAACAGGTTGATTTGGAGCATGACGATTTTGAGGTGGAAAGATGGCTTCCAGTGGCCAAATGCAACAGTGGAGGCAGTTGAATGCGGTTTGCATTACTGCGGACTTCAGTACACGCCTAGCGTTCGAGCCGGAACCTTGCACGAAAAAGAGGAACCCGCCTCAAACGATACACGAGCAGAGGACTCCTGGAAACCCAGAGGACGGTACGGGTATTTGGATCTGAGCAAGGCTGGTCTCCTGGAGAGTCTGGCATACGTCAACGGTCCCGCAAGCTGGGGTCGCACTGATCTGAAGCTTGGTGAAAGCTTTAACATTTCTCAGGGCGCTGTTCACAGTATAAGCTCATTCTTCCAAAATACCTTTAGCACCCGCGATCCAAGGCGGTTGGCTTATGATGATGGAGAAGATATCAAATACAACGGTTTCGCGCAACTGCGGGGCCAGTACAAACCATCCGCTATGCAGGCATTCATGGAAATACCAGATCTTACGGTTCCATTCCAGGCTGTGGCAAGAAGCATGTCAAACGTAATCCGTAGCAGTACTGAAGGCGTTTCTGTTGAGCATGGCCGCATGGTGGTCTCGAAGACACACTACATCGTCCAATGGCAATGGATTATACTGCACTGCGCCTTCGTTCTTTCAGGGGCGGCCTTTCTTTTTCTCACAATGCATAAGAGTAAAGAAGCGGGTGCTCCAGTTTGGACATCCAACGCCATAGCAGCGCTTGCGGTAGGAGGTCACGTTTCTAATGACTTGCTCGATGCAAATACAATTAAAGAACTCGAAAAAAGAGCAGGCGATACCTCCGCTCAGTTGGTACAACAAAATAGCAACATTAAAGGTAAGTAAAAATGACCTTGTTACAACAACTCAATGCTCATATTGATCAGTATAGGTACCGCAAAGTCTTGCAGGAGCTCTGATGAGGGCTTGCTCCTAGGCAGCGCTACCTCAACACCTAGGAAAATGCTGGCTTCGGACTCGTATGGCAACTCGGAAGGTCCTGGCTCGAGATGATATCTCTGCACACTTCTCAAAAGCTCTCTTTCCTCTTTCCACCAACAGACAAGATTCTGTTTCATTGTAACGATGATGGTGATGAGTATGTTAGGACTATACAGGGACCGTCATTTCAAATCAATTTTAGATGTAGCTGTCCACTTTGCTATGTAATATGCGACCTGCAGTTTCTATGATGGAGTTCAGTTATTAGAAAATTCAATCAGGGCAACTCAAGCGTGATCCGCCATACAGTGCAGCAGTTCATGATATTAAACAAGCTGGAAATGCTGTTATTCAGCAGTTGCCAATTTGCTTGTCACTGAGAGTCTTGAAGTCCGAAACTGACATTTGCCTTCACCATATTCTGATGTAGAAGGATCTTTACTTGTTCGTTGCTGGACGATGTTGACTTACTATTATTGAAATACGAAAATCTAAGTTGTGCTTAGGAGCAATAAGGGAGCTACTCATGTCTGCAGAGCAAGAAGACCATTCTGAAGGGTTTTCTTGCCGGCCACGACTTAGCGTAACAATTCTGAGACAATGTCGGTTATTTTCCGTGGTATTTTGCCGACAAGCCAGCTCTGTAGAGAGTTTGAGTAGCTGAGGCGCCACTTGGAAGTACACAAGTATTGGAAGGCCTGACGGACTGCCAATTGCAGCAAGTGGTGGGGGGTTAACAATAGCAACAAGTGTGGTCGGGATTTCGGCCCCCAAGCACTACGGGCCGGCTGTGCAACCAGGCTCGATTTCGACAAGCGTAGGATCGGAGGAGAGTTGCCCCTCCCGGCGCGACACCCGCACCCGAACCCCCCCGTGGTTCCCCGAAAATCGAAAAAGGACGTCACCTCGGGAAAGAGTCATATCCCACTGCATCTGCAGGACGGCGTCGGGTCACGGTCGTCGTCGATCTCGAAGCACCAAGTCAATACTTTTCGGCTGCAATAGCAGTGCGGCTAAGCACACCTCCAACGAAGCGGCTCAGCGACCAGTTGGGCACCCTCGGAGCATCCCGATTCGTGGGCGGCAGCTGCGGCACGGGCGTTGTCCAGCACAGCGCGTGGAAGCACGGGATCGAGCCGACAGCCAGTTGCGTCATGGGACAGACCACCACCGACCGATAGCCGCCGCGAAGCCCAAAATGTACAGTCGGCGTTCGCACCGGAACTCGCATCACGGGTGCCGCGAGTGCAAGGAGAGGAGAGTCAAGGTAAGATTGGGGGCCCCTCTTTTGTCCGCTTCCCCGAGAACGCCTGATCTGAGCGCTGAGACAATTGGACTGCTGTCGTGCTCCGTTTCCTCTATGCTGACTCCTGGCCTTGGGTTCCCTCGTCAGTGCGACGAGACGCAGCCACGCTGTCTGCGCTGCAAGTCCAAAGGCCGCAAATGCACCTACACGCACTTGTTGTCGCAGCACAACCCGTTCGATCCTCAGGGCCGTGATCAGAACCAGGCAACAACTCCGAGCCTCACTTCGCCGCAGCAGCAGCCCCTGATATGCCGCGCGAACAGGATCTCGGCGCCCGGCGGTGGCAATAGCAATGCTGTCTCGCTCTGGGACCTGTCCCTGCTGGACGAGGGCGGCGAGATCTTCCACCACTACGTGCACGTCGTGTCCATCACGGACCCGACGCACCGCGTATCAGAAGGCTTCTGGCGCTGGGACAAAGCCGTCCAGGCCTTTGCGCCGTCTCACGACTTCCTCTATTACGCCGTGCTCACCTTCGCCTCACTTCACCGCTCCGAGTTGTACCAGCGCTGCATCAACAACAAAAGCAACAGCAATGCTGCCGCCGCGGCGTCAGCACGCCAGCAGCGTGACCGTCTCGTCGCTCTCGCGTCGGCGTACCAGAGCCGTGCCATAGCCAGCTTCACGCCCGCAGTCACCGAGATGCAGCGCGCTCAGAGGCGGAACAGGGGACTGGTGGGCCGTAAGGACGAAATTGGCAGCCAGAATGCCAGTGCGACGGACGCGGTGCTGACCTGCTCGTCCCTCATCCTCGCCGCGGCCTTCGCCTTTCCGCCCGCTCCGGGCCAGGACATGATCGACCGGGCATGCCAAGTAATCCATCTCTTCTTAGGGACGTTCGCGCTGTACGAGCGCGCGTGGGAAGAGGACGACGACGGCGAAAACCGAGAGCCCCTACCCTCGCCCTCGCCTACCACCTCTTCCTTCGCCGCCGGCACCAGCGACATCGGGGCCTACGTCCGCGACCGCGTGCGCGCCGGCGAAGAGCTAGGCGATGGTCTGCCCGCGCCGGAAGCAGAAGCGTCGCTAGAGCGCGTCGTTGACGCCGTCCTGCTCCGCGCCGCTACCACCTCTTCACCCTCCGCCTCCTCATCCTCCTACTCCTGCTCCACCTTCCTCGCCATGCTCAACCCCACCCTCCTCTACCAATCTCCCCTGTCTCCCTCATCCCCCTCCTCCCCACCACCACTAGATACCCTCCCCCCATCCTCCCCGCTCCCCACCTTCCTGCCTCCTATCCAAGCCCTCCGCCTCCTCTTCCGCCGCCTCCAAGCCCGCCCCGCCCTGCACACTATTGCCCTGCGCTGGCCCGCGCACCTGCCACGCAGCTTCCTCGCCGCGCTCGAGCGTGATCGACCGTTCGACGGCGTAGGCGGCGGCGGGAAGCATGGTGGCGGCAGGGACCCGCTCGCGCTCGTCGTGCTGGCGCACTGGGCGCGCTGCCTCGCCGGCTTCACGCACCTGTGGTGGATCAGCCAGTGGGGGGCCAAGGTCGTGCGGGCGGTGGCGGCGGAGGTGCTTGGGAGTGGGAGAGGTGGTGATGTTGGCGGCGGCGGAGGGTTGGGCGGTGAGGAGGGCTGGCCTTCCGGAGTGGTAGAAGGGGAGGAGGACGGCTGGGCGGAGACGATGGCAGCCGGAAGTGGGTCCGTGGGACGAGAGAGGAGCGGAGCGGGGTGGTCCGGTGGTGATAGTGGCGGAGGCGCCGGTGGGATGAGGGTGGCGGCGGAGGCGGCGGGTGAGATGACGGGTGGAGCGGTGGCGGCTGCCGCAGCGGAAGCGAGCGCCTGGCGTGCTTGCCTGGAGTGGCCGGTGCGAGGACTTGGCGATGCAGAAGCCTCCTGCTGGTATCGGTGATCACGCACACAAGGACGAAAAAAACAAGGGCATAGGTGGGCGGCGGCGGCGGCGGCGGCGGCGCTACCGCCAGCCGCCCGCCTTCCCCCCGGGCGGCCGTTTCGATGATCAGGCTGGGAGGGAGAAGCATGGATGGGAAGTGAGGGCAGGCAAAGGTGAGAGGGAAGGGCATCGCAAAAACCGCGGCGGCGCGCGCAACGCCCGGGGCCCGGGCAGGCAGGTTGGGGGGCGAGCGGCGGGCGGATTGGCGAAACAAAAAGGATTTGCTGATGAGCTGATATGCGATGAACGCGCTTATGGCCGTGCATGAAGAGTTGCGCCCACATCCCTCCATCGCCCCCCCCTCCCTCGCGCAGCGCCCCGAAATACACAATATGTGACATGTCAACTGGAGCCAAACCGCCCGCGCCGCAGCTAAGGTGGATATGCGTGTCTCCTCTTTGCCGGATCGTGCGGATGTCGTTGGTCGCCCCCGGCGTCTAAGTGACGCGGCCACGTCTGTTTGGGTGCGCTCGATATTGCGTGGGTATAGGAGGGAGAGAGAGAAGAGTTGATGAGAGCACTGCGTGATGGAGGCAGATCGGTTGGCCTGCGGGTGATGAGCTCGATGCCCCCCCCCTTGGCCCTGCTCGGCCTTTCATTCCCCCTCTTGGTCTTCTTCCCCGCGCGTTGCCGCACTGGGCTCGCCTCGCTGATACGACGCGAACCGAAAGTGGTCCGTGTCACGTGCAGAGGGCGGCACGGTGTGCTAACTTCGCTGCCTTTTTCCTGAACGGGCTATTCAGCTTCTACTTCTCTGCCCTAGAACTGGCGGTATACGGAAGGGAGGGTAAAAATAGGGAAGTCTTCTATTCAGACGGCGCCTCTCCCAGCCGGGCTAACCCATCACTTGCGTCTCTTCTTCAGCTCTTCTCCTGCAGAGACCCCGGTAAGTGATGGATTTACTGACGTGGACCCAACATTCATGCTGGCCAGGTGGGTCTCGTCGTTGCCTTTGCGGTCTGGAATTGCTGGGCGGACTTAGACGAAGCTGAGAGAAATAGGAAGCATGGAGTGATTTCAATTCTGGATGTACACAACCGGAGCATGGAGCAGCCGTTCCCATGTCGAATGCCGGACTTATCACCGTCCGTGAGCCAAATGGGGCCCGTGCCTCCGTTGAGGTGCTTGCCGCAGGGCAGCAGCAGGGGTCGAGGATAATCGCCGCGAGCAGGGTTGGCGAGGATCATCAGCTGCTCTCTGACTTCTTCGCCCAGATCGCCCAATCCCCCTGCAGCTTCCGCAACGACGACCGCGTAGTCCCGTCTGGAGGAACATTCGACATTCTTTTTCGCTGTGGAGATCCCCGAGACGAGGCCACGCAAATCGCCGTTGCCTGCTTGACTTGTCATCGCTTCTTGGAACAAGAATGAAAAAGCAAACACGCAAAAAAACAAAAACGAAAAGAAAAACGGCGCATGAACGCCAGGCCCAAACGATCCACGAACCACTCGCCCAGCCGAATCTGCAGTGCGCCCGCATCTTGCGTCACCATCACACGCTTATTCTCTTGCCGTCTGAGAGCGGAGCGGGGCCAGACAAAGTTTAGCACCTGCTGTGCCACACAGCCTGAGACGCACTCCGCTTCCTGCGTTTGGCCTTTTCCTGGGTGACGCCTCCTGGAGCCTTCTGTTGTGCCACTTCGCCGCGGCCCGTTTAGCCGTCCGCCGCTTGCCTGTCGCTTCTCCGTGGAGTTGATTCCGTGCTCGAGGACGGCTATTTCAGTGGTGCATGAAAGGGACCTGAGGACCCGCTTGTGGGTCAAAACCTCGTTCTCGACTCTCACCCGCTTTTCCACCCCCAGACACGTCGCTGAGCGTATGTATGGTCGACGAGTTGTACGATCGTGTCCGGTGCTGGCTCCTTCCATTTGGCCGGTGCAAGCTGAAACGGACGCCAGCGAACACTGCATCAGGGATCTGTCCACCGCGGATCTTCACACTGAACAGCACATCACTAAACATAGTACAGCTTGGACCAAACCGGCTTGTTCAGCTGCCTCCTGCAAGGCGTTATTCTGGTTATGTCCAAAGATCAGCGGAAAGAGCGAGCTGTGGCGAGCGGCAGCAAGGGAAGAGACTGAGAAATCGAAAAGAGTACGTGACCTTTCACATGGCACTAGAGGACAGGCACGGTAGCCACGGAAATACGGCCGTACAGTTGCATCCGAGAAGCTGTGGAGGCAATGCAGATCGATCGCAGGTTCGCAGGTCCATCGCCTTCAGGGTCTCCAGCTCTTGCATCACGCACCCCACGTAGCAGCGGTCGCACGGACATGGCATGCTCGTCGACAGACAGAGCGACGGATCAGAGCGCCATATACTCGTTCGACCGTCTTCTGACAGCGCCCCCCCGTGGCGTGTGTCACCTCGTGATTTGCCAGGGACGGAGGGGAGAAACAGAGGGAAAACAATCCCTGGTGGGGTGGGTTTTTTTGGGGGCGTAGTTGAGAGGCTGGGGTTCGTCCTTTCGGGGGGCCACAAAAGAGAGAGGTCCCCGGTGGTCTGGCCTTGGGCGGAAACCCCCCCCATCACTCACATCGCACGCGCGTCATTCGCCCGCATGCGAAACCCCCTCATTTCCCGGCTGCCGGCAGACAGCGGCAGATCCGCCCAGCGCAGCTGCTCGATGGCAGACTCGGCGTGCGCGCGAGTCATCGAGCCTGTTGCCGAAGGGTCTTCATGCAGATCTTCAAACCGAGTCCCACGAGGCGATCTTGGTTGCGATCGAGGGCCGGCACGGGAAGGTGTTGCATCGGGGCTGGGTGGCTGGCGGAGGTCCACTTGCCGATACGGAAGTGGCTGAGCTAACGGCCGCTGGCTAATTGCTAGCTGCTGGCTGTTTTCACAAAGGGTCCACTTAATGCATGGAGATATCTTGCTGCTCGTATCTCCGATTCACCATCTTAGCGATTTGGTTCGCCGCAATCCCTGCAATACATCAGAATCTGTGACGCATCTCTTGGCGCCCTGTTTAATCTCACTTCGCCAAGCTTTTGGCCGCACCATGCAGCTATACGAGATCACGTAGTCGATGTGTGGCAAGGCTGGACGCAAGATGCTCGTGAATGACAGAAATCTGCCGAATCTACAGTGCTGTAGACTTCTTCTCACTTAATCTTAATCCACCATGCCATACCACCACCCAGCACTGTTTGGCCTGTGACGACTGGAAGCAAGATCCTGCGCGATTCAACGCACCCCAGTACCCAAGTGTCCAGGTCTCTTCGATCGAACCCACCGCCGCTCACGTAGTTGAGCTTCCAACCGATGTCCTAGTAGCGAGTCCCACCCCCCTACCATCACAGCCAGCGCTTCTTCCCAGGTATAGAGAATTGGCCACACCATTCTGCTAACCCACACATACCCGCCATTTACCCATCTCGATCGGCTCGGAGCCGTAGCGCTCCCGTCGGACCCGCAGCTCACACTCGTCCTAGTACTAGCCCTCGCTCCACAGTGGGCACCGCGCGATCGTCCTAGATCTGGCAGTCCCATCGAGTTGGAAAACCCTGTTCCCAAGATTTCGATTCGCCCCTCCCACCCGTCCCGTCAACTCTTCGCACGCGCAGAAACCTGACTCATGGCCGGACGCAACGCAGACCTTCTCCTCCGCTTCCCGCTGCCCAGGCCCCCCCCCTCCCCCTCCCCCTCCCTCCCTTCTGCCCCTCCCGCGTCCCAATCCCGGCACCACCCAGCCACCGACTCTACCCGAACGAATTCTCCGCTCCCACGCCCCCGGTTCGGCACGATACCGGATATAATCATAACTAGGCTGGTAACGGTAGTTAAACGGCGAGGGTGGGGCCCAAAGGAAGGGGGAAACATCCAACCGACCGAGCGAAGCAAGCACAGGCATGCACTTCAGATCCAGTGACTCTCCCACCCACCCCATCCCTCCTCTAGGATCTCGCGTGCCGCGGAGATTACCGAGGGGGCAAGGATCGGGGGTTGAAAAAATGGACCAGCATGTATGCTTGCTCGGCACATGCAAGCAGCCGCGGCAGGGGGGGAGGGCTAGGAGGGGGCCAAAGTCTCCGGCAGGTGAAAGCGGGAAGAGTGTGTGAAAAGGAAGCAGATACGGCGCGGCGCGCGGTGCGGTGCGGCAGGGAGCGTGTTAGAGGGACGCGGGACGGGGGGTGGGAGGAGGAGGAGGAGGTGCGCTAGGCATACGGGTTGCTGGGCTCTCGGTAGGCTGGTTTTTTCGCGGTCGTGTGCTAGGTATGTCCTGCGCCCATGCTTTCTCTCTCTCTCCCTATCTCCGCGGTAGCTTTTGGTCGAATGGTGGTGGCGAGACACATCGAGATATCGACACTTGCGTGAGTGTGTGGAGGCAGCAGCGGACGATAGTTTGCCTGCGGCAGACCCCAGTCCCGGCGTGTCGTTGTCGTGTCCTCCTGCTTTTCCCGCACAATATGTCAGTGGCTTGATGTTGCCATCACTTCGTGTTCAGGTGCGGCTGCAAGCGCTGCTCCAGGCAAATCGTGCGCGACGGTCTTCGTGGGCGGAGTCCGCGGAGCGGAGCTCGACGGAATGGGCGGGCCTTGTTGTTTCCCCCCTTCTCACTGAATCGATTCGTTTCAACCACCGACCGGAGCGAAAGCGTAGGAAGACACGATCCATCAGTGCCAAGCTGCCGCTGCGCCCCGGGCCCTCAGTCCCCACGGAGGAGGACTGTACAACATGAGGTGAGGTTGGCAGTCGTTAAGGGAGTGGGTCGGGGCTGACTTTCCGAAAGACTCGCAGAGTCAGAGGAAAACCCGTGCTCTCGTCGCCGGGCGGTGCTTGTGCGGCCGCTGGCACGTGTCGACACCGCCCGCCGCCGCCCGCTCATCGCCCGCCCGGCTCCTTCCCGCTTAATCATTCCCGGCGTAATGGGAGGGCAGTGATATGATCGGTGGAGTGTCCGTGTCCGCTGTGCTGTTGGGGGCGGCACCTGCATGCACGCACGAGAAAATGGGGCCGGAGATCGATCATGCCCCCCTCCCTCCTCCACCGCTAATGCCCTCATCATCATCGTCATCAACCGGAGACCAGGCAAAGCGGGCTTTATGCAATGTGGGGCAAGGCAAGAAGGATCAAAGCAGGGCACCCTACGCACATGCCCTCCCCCGGGGGGCAGCGGCAAAGCGGACGATCGGTGAAGGGGGGGAGGCTCCTGCGGCGAGTCAAGGCCCGATCTTCGACGTCGTCAGATCTTCGGGAGATTGGGGAACGAGTTTTGGGCCGGCTGGCTGGCGGGAATGAGAGCTGTCTCCTACATGAACGGTTACAGTGGCAAATGGGTGCTCCAGGCGACAGTGGATACGCGATACGCAAGGTAGTTGGCTTCTGAAATGAACAGATTTGACTTGACCGCCTGGGAAGGAGCTACTTGGCCTAGACCGCCCTTGGCGGCATGATGCAGTAGCGGTATGCACTGGCACTCGCTGCAGGAGAGCTCAGGCGAAGAGGCAAACAACTCTAGCTCACCATCACTTCACAAGTTGCAACCAACGAGGCTGAACAGCCCTGCCAAGCCCTGGCTTCTCACCCTTACAAATGCGTTTCCCGGGTTTTGTCGCCCCACCTTGGTGGTCAGGCACCTGCTAGATTGGATCTACCTCATAAGGCCATGCCGTACATGCATTGATGAGACTGGTCCTCTCTTGTGTAACCTGTAGTCCTTCTCCTTTACCTCGCAGTCGTAGCTATTGGATATACTGTGACCTGTACGACGGGAGATTCGCCCGCAGGTAAGCCTCGCAGGTTGGGCTATTGACTGTGGGTTGGGTACACATGGACATTGGCTAGGAGCCGCCGGATAATGGTCCACTTCCGTCTCAAAGTACACTCCGTCCCAGACACGCTGTCTTTCTGAGCCCTATGCCACATGCATGTGCGACTGCATACGGCGCCGTCGCTCTCACGGGGCGCTGTTGCCCGTGAGGTGTCTCGCTGATCCTATTCATGCTGCAAGCAAGGGCGCCGTGGAAGCTTGGTAACGGAGGCACCTCCCGAGTCAACATCTCTTTTCAAAAGTACCCTGGACGTGTCATCGTTGTGTTCTATTCTCATCACGCTCTGTCAATCCTTTCTCCATGTGTGTTGTGCGGGTAAGCGCTGATCCGGAGTTTCGACCGACAGCCCCGAAACAGCCGGGGAACGCCAAGGCCAGCAGCCTGATGACTGTCGGCCAGCCTTACTGCGAAACTGACACTGAGACATCCAGAATTGAGACAGTACCTCTGGCATGCTCAGAGTGAGAAGTCAGAATCGACGACCAATGAAGAAAGCCGAGACAAAAAGACAATGTAAGGGCCATTGTCTTCAATTACCGTAACGCCGGACGAACCTATTGGACCAGCCTGATTGCCCCCTGCTAAACAGACTGAACAACAGATTACGAACCCGCTTCTTCCAGACTTTCTGTCTCAAACGAAGCTTCCCCTGCCCAACCGTCTCGTCCACGTAGACAATCGCGTTGCTGCCCATCCGTCGTCACCGCCCCGAAACCCGCCGGCACAACGATCCGCCCTCGACCCCCCCTACCCCACAATGACCGGTCTGTCGCAAGGCCAGACCCATACTCTTGAGACGAGCAGAAGGGGGTGTTTCGAGCCCGGGGGAGGGGGAACCAAAGAAGTCGCATGATTCTTGCTTACGCTCTCCTCTTTTCCCCCTCCCCTCCTTCCGCTACAGCGGTCTTACCGCCAAACCGTTAGACCGCCAGAGCGTCAGAGCGCGGCGCACCGAAGCGGGTTGTGTTGGGGCCTCGAAGGGAAAAGAGGGAAATGCAGAAGAAGCGAACGAAGAGGAGAAGAAATGCGATTCGGCAGCGCTTCTCCGTTCTCCACGTCCCTCGGTGGGTCTGGTGAACCATGCAAGTCCAGCCACAAAAGGTCCCGGCAACCTGGGACAGCAAAGAGCAGGGAGGGTCAGGCAGAGGAGCGCGGAAGCGGTACGCTTCCCGGTCACACTTGCTAGCCGACGACGAGGAAACACCATTGTCAGAGGGAATTAAAGAGAAAAAAAAAAGTGGACCAGAAGCGAGAGGAGGGTAAGCACAGAGGTGGACAATGAACAACAAAACCTACGCACAGAAGGTTCGATGGCTCGAACACACGGGAAATCTTGTCTAGACCACTCCCCATATACACGCATTTCTTCCTTTCCCCATCTTTTTCCCTTTGATCGTTCCGAGCGGGAGCCGAGTCAGTGGACTGCATGACTAGGCGGTGCGGGTGGAAGAGCGGGATACCAGACGGCCGGGCTCAGACCGTCGGGAAAACAGAGCGAAGGACCGGCCCGCAGGACATGAGTTTTCCGTCCTGACCCACCTCCCACTGACCGGCTGGCGTACATACGTGCGGGTGGGACACGCTTGTGGGAAGCATACATATGCCGCATATTACGGTTACGTCGGAGTTTCCGTGACCCAGCTTTTAGTGAGGCGTTCACAGCAGCAGGATTGATGACTTGTCGATCAGGCGTCGAGAAGCGGGTCGGGCTGCTCGCCGTGTTTGTGTCTCTATTGTTGGTGGTTTGCTGGGGGCCCAGCTGTGTGTCGGAAGCGGGCGTCGCCCTGCACCCGATCGCTGTAGCCGTACGTATGTACGATAGGAGTAAAAATTCGCGAAAAATAGTCAAACTCCGGCCGTCCGTTCAGCTGCTACATCCGCCCCATCCCACAACATGGCCGCCCAAATCCTTCTTGCTCCCGGCGCGGTGGGCGTCCCCGGTGAACAGTGGAATGCAGTCGTCGAAGTCAAAGAGGCTGGGGCGCAGTGAGACCCCACTTCTGGACGGATGATGGGGGGAGTCTGGAAGCCCACGAAGGACACGAAACTTTAGCCAAGAGTGAGCTGATTTGTTGCCCGAGATTGGCGGGCCGGGGATGCGGGAAGAGAGGGCGGGACCCTCTCAAGTGGACACGAGGGAAGCACAGAACAATTATCGTTTGGCGCCGCCGCAACGGTTCCCCACGCACAGATATTTATTTTATCAGTAAGGCTGGACCGGTCCGATCCCGCGAAACGCAAGCTGGAGAAAGGTAAAAATAAAGCCAAGACAGACATTCAGCATAACAAAACAACAGCGAGCGTGGTGAGTCCATGGCCAGCAAAAGGCACGGGGCAAAGTCCCCACAAGTAACTTTCTTTTCTGAGACCCGGATTCCGTTTTCCTTCTCCCTCTAGCGATGCGGATTCGTTCGAGTACGTAGAGACATGCCGAAAGCCGACCCATAACCCTTCCTGACAGAAGTGATGTCATCAGATGCGGGAGGTGGACATAGCGGAAAGGAGGCCGTGCCGATAACAATGATGATGACAAATGACATGCTGGTGGTCTTGCCCTTTTCCCCTCTCCCAAGCGAAACAGAAAGCAAGTGCCCCATGCCTATGAACATTTTTGTGCAGAAGCCAGAACCCATATCCCCAAGCCTCTTTTGATTCCCGCAAACCCCGCCCAGTATCCAGAAAAGCGTTTCCACAATGCCTTGTTGCGCGAATCCCAATTAAAACCCCTAAGCGATGGCAAGACGCAGGACCAAAAACGGGCAGAGGGAAGATGAGGAGGATGTGGAAAGGACGAAAAGTAGTAGTAGTAAAAACATAGGAGACCCAAGAAGGAGAAGCCGGCGCCGTTTCCCAGTAGAGTAGTAGTAGTAAATCGTGTCCCAAAACCCAATGCATGTGACGTTCTCATCCTCATCAAGCTTGCTCTCTCTTTTAACGGGGTGTTACCCCGAGCTGTGGGCGGGCGCGGCTTGCGCGGAAGATGCGGCCTTTTCCCTCTCCCGGGCCTGGTTCTCGCGCTCCTCGGCCAGGAAATCGGCCCAGTCCTTCCAGACGACCCACTCGGGGCTGTCCGGGTTGAGGCTGCGCAGCATGGCGTCGATCTTCTCGGGATCCTCGTTCCAGGTGAAGACGGCGCCGGAGGATGTGTTGGTGGCGGACGAGGAGCTGGCATTACTGCTGGTGCTGGCGGGCTCCTCGGCCACGCTCCCGCGGCTTCCGGGCGAGTAGGCGCTCGATGATGAGGGAGGGCTTGCCGCCGACGTCGAGTGCTGCTGCTGGTGCTGCTGCTGCTGGGGGAGGTAGTGGTGGTGGTGGTGGTGCTGTTGCTGGTGGGCCCCCGAGCCGTCGTCGGGCGAGAGGATGCTGGAGATGGACATGTTGTGCATGCGGCGCAGGGGCACCTGTGACGAGACGGACGGCGAGGGCGAGCAGACGGACGGGTCGGCCTGGGGCGAGGCGGCGGGAGTGGGCAGGCCGGTTGTTGTTGGTGGTGACGAGTGAGGATGGTCCGAGGGATAGAGGTGGTGGTGGTGGTTATTGGCAGACATGACGCAGGCACGCGACTCGAGGGAGGTCGTCGGGGGGCTTTGGGGTCGGGGCTGGGGCTCGGTGCAAGATGTAGTAAGGACGGGCAGCTGGGGAGGGGAGCGGTAGGACAGAATGGCTAGATATACTTTGTCCTTGCATCTGGCGCAGCAGCCGCAGCTCGCGCAGCAGCAGGCAGAGCACACCACGCCGTGCGACCAGCTCCGTTGCGCGCACTGAGCGGTAGGCCGCTGGATGCAGATTTATTCTACAGCAAACTTATGGGGCCTGACTCGCGGCCGGGGCCAGGGCACTGCCTCGCTTTTTGAAGCGGGCAGCGCCCTTGCGTGCGGCCGGGGGGCGTGAACCTTCTTTTCCCCAGTTGACCGCCTGGCCTCGGCACTTGGGCGTGCGCCTGCATTCGCGCGCTCGGGGAAAAGCGCTGGCGCAGATTCCGCCATCACGCCCGGGCCGCAGCACGCTGCACGCTTACATCAGGAGCCCACCGGCCGTTGCTTTTTCGGCGCCCACCAGCCTGCCAGCGGGGCTCCACGCCGGATCGTGCCCGCCTAGTGTGCAGAATCGGCGGTTGAGGGCAGACAGACGGTCGACGATCGACGGCAGCGATGGCTGACATGCAGCCAGTGGGTGTGATGCTCGGGTGACAGCCCGCTGCCGCCGCGCAGGGGGCCGGGATGGCGACAAAGCCCGGCAGCCTCCCCATGCCCACCCGCCGGGGCCCTTGTCTCCCTGCAGCGTGTCAGCGGGGAAGCCCCACTGCCGAGATCCGCCTGCCAGAGCGCACAGCGTGCACAACTTCGCTTAACGCCTGGGCTGAGACGGACGCGAAACGCCATGCTGGCCAACCCCTTCCAGAGCCGCTGGCGGAGCGGGAGCGCCCTCCCCCGCCGCCTAGGGCCCGCCGTGCGACGGAGCGGAACCGGAGGAATGCGGCGCAGGGCCACGCGCGCCTGCGATCTGCGATCCAGCGGTTCCAGCGCCTGCATGGAAATTGGTGGCGGAGCGAGCGAGCCAGCCTGCCGGCGCTCTTCACGTCAGGCTGTGATGATTGTGCCCAAGCCATGGCAGATGCCGTCGCTAGGATAACCGTTGCGCTGGCTGCGGCGCTGCTCGACGATCGCCGCGGGAGGCCAGCGGGCCGGAGGTATGTCCGCCGCGGGCGGCTGGTCGCCTGGCCAGAAACGCCCCTGGCAGCCGCCGCTGCCTCTTCGCTGGGCGGGCGCACGTCAGCGCGGAAGGATCCTCGCTGCAGACGCAAAGCATGCTGCAAAAAGCAACGAGAAAAAGACGCATGCAGAACAGGCGTTCGCGCTGGAGGCACGTCGTCGGGCCGTGTCGCCTGGCGGGCGGATGAGGCTTGGGCAGCGATATTTACCGCGCGGACGCGCGCGCGGAAGAGCCGGAGCGGGCGGACCGGACGGCTCTGCACATCATCTTGGCCTTTTCGTTCAGGGGTTGCTTCGTCGTTGTCGCGGCCGCGCTGTCATGGAGCCCGGCGGGGTGGAAGCTCGGGGCGGGAGAGGGTCCCTTGACCTTAACCCTCCATCCGGGGTGGCAATTCACGTGTCTATCAGGAGAGACGAGGTAAAACTCGCCCTCGTCCCGCCTCGACTCCGTCAATCATCGCTTTTGTCTTCCCTCGGATGCACGTTCAACAACGCACACACACTATGCAGTGTGAACCCGTCCCGGCGGCGTGGACCGCACGCTGCCCTCCGCGGTGACGTCAGGATTCTGGCGGTGATTCGGGGCGACGTGGCTAGCTGCACGAAGATGGAGCGAGTGTTGGTGGAGCTCGGCGGACAGGCCACCGGGGATGCGGGAGCGGCTCATCAGTGCGCGGATGCAGGGACAGGAGCGCGGCGTGGCGGCTGCGTGCTGTGTCGCTTGCTGACTGCCCATCGTGGAGCCAGCGCCGCTGCAGCGCGAGTAGGATGCCACCTGTGCTTTAGGGTTAGGAGGGTGATGAAACACGGTGGGTGGTTTGGGCATGGACATCACACCATCCGAGCTGGCTGGCAGGCTGGGTGAACGTCGGCCATCCCCGCTTCCGCGCACCGCCTGCCCGGCGACTCAGCACCACCATCCGTTCCCGCTGAGATACGCTCGAAAACGCAACTTCCCGCTCAGATCTGCCTCTCCTTGGCCTGGCAAGCCCCCCCGCCGCCTCCCGTCCGCGCTAGCATTGTCAGATTCGGCTGACTCTGGCCCCCGACCCTCACCCCATCTCTCAGCGCCCTCCGCCCCCCGTCCGCGCCAGAAGGGGCAGGTCTGCCAAATGTCCGCCGTTCGCGCCCTGCATCTCCGCTCCGCCGCGTCCAACGGCCGTTCGACACCGCGCACACGACCCGGCGCGCGCGAGCGGCGGCGACTCAGCATCCCACGCTCGGGTTTCAGGTCATTGCGCTCCATGCTTTCCACAGGAGCCGCTCCTCATCTGCCGTCGTCTACGCAAGCTCCGAGCCCTCTAGACCACCATTTGCCTAGACCGGATCGTCCAACATGCTCCGGCGAGTTTAATCAGCCCTGAGACACACTACTCCTCCCCGTCTAAACGGAATCAAAAGCCTCGCCGCCATGGCAAACAACCGCCCTAGCGCCCTCTAGCTGCTCCTCCGCCTCACCCAAATCCTCGGGGCCAATCTAAGCGCCGGATTGCCCGCCACATACGGCTACACTTCGATCCCCCGTCATGATGCTTGCTGCCGAAATTCTCCCTACCTACCGCCGTTCTCTGCACCCTATCCGTTCATTCGGTTTCGACGAGAGCAGGACCGCCAAGCCACTCTAGCACCGAGTGCGCGGGCTCCAGGGGGCTGTTTTCCTGACTCACGTCCAGTCTCGACTCCCTCCAGCGCCTTGCCTCTTTGAAATGAAGCCCATGGTACGAAGCCGACAGCCTTTCCAACCCACGCTCCATGTGTGTTGTCCTCATTGGCTCCGCCGTGGCTCCCGCGCGCTATATCTACTGCAAGCCCTAGTGCCGCACCGCAGCTGGCCCCGCCACAGCAGAGTATCATGCTGCGTTGCGCAGAATCCCATTGGCGCCGTCCATTACACGGCCGGAACCACTCCTGGGCTGACCCTGCACGACGGAGCCTTCCTCTGTTCATTGGGTTGAGCTCATCACCCCCCTTTTCGTATGCTACACAGTCTCTCTACTGTTCCTTGCATCCGATACGAAAAGACTGCATGAATGCACTCTCTTTGCCGGCGTTGTCGTCTGGAGTCCGACTTTCCCGGTCCGTCCTACATCCCGGTCGTCGTGCGCGAGGCAGAAAACCGGACACAGGCATTTCCTTTCTCGTTTGAGACTCTGGCTGCTCATCCTTCGCGTCTAGGCTTTTCCGGTTCCGTGCCCACATGAGCCGACGTCTTTACTGGATGGATCAGGACGTGGAACATGCAGCCATAGCGGCCGCACCCAGATTACCACTTAATCTAATGCCAGGAGACATGCTTCCTTTGTGTGAGCCCCGACTATGTCCTCCGCTTCACATATGCCGGCGAAGTCCCTCGTGCAGCATTTATTTCAGGGACGTCGAACCGATGCGTTGGGACTGATGGTCTGTTTAGACGCCTCGGTGATACCGATAGATCCGGACGCCTGCATAGCTTCAACCACCTTTTGGGCACGGATGGTCGGGCCTACGTACGAGAAAGGGTCTGCCCCTTGGGGACCAGTGGCCTTGCAAGTCTTAAGCGGGTAAGAGTCGCGCTCCCCCTTGTCCTCCGGCAAGTGCCACCCCCGCTTCAACCGCCGTCACGGCTGGAGAATACGAGATGCGGACTCCCGAGACATCTGTCACTTAGAGTTGGGGCAGTCGAACTGCGCTCAACTCGCTTTCTGTTGTCTCACCAGACGTGGAGGAAATGAAGCAGCAATGCTTTCCTGCCCAAGCCGCCACAGATCCAGCAGACTGGGTGCATCGGGCCACTATTCCCAAGCCACTGCTACCAAAATGGTCGCCATGCAGAACCCGATGCTCCTGACCCTGGTGCTTTTCACACCCCAGATTACGCAAAAGTCAGCACAATCAGCGACTTGGCGGCCAATCGGCAATGTTAATATCCACCATACGCGTGGCGCCGCTTCCCTTAAATGTTTCCAAGACTGATGACTGATACGGCCAGGCATTGACATCGACGATGACTACTACACGGGAAGGAAAGGCCCTCGCCACGCACTATCTTCTCAGCTCGTCTTACTAGAGATTAGCGAATGGAGGGCCTGAGAAGCCACACTGTCGTGGAGCTGGGCTGAAGCCCTCCCCCGTTGGATGGGATCACGAGCCTCATGCAACATGCAGAGGGCCAAAGACCATGATCGACCGGGTCGATAGCAGGGCATCGGTGATCAGGTGGCGGGAGCTAAACCGTGTTGTAGCGCCTATCCCCTGCGCGGACACGATTCCGCAACAAAGGGCCTGGTGATGCGGGGAGCCTGAAGGCATGCAAACCTGACAAGAGGCGGTGGGGAAACGGAAAGGAGCTCTACTGGCTCGGCTGCATCTTCATCACATCCCCCTTTCGGCGAGCTTTGGGATCCTCAGCCTTGATAGCAGTCAGCTGCCTGATTTCTGCATCTACAGCCGTGCTTGATCCGCGATGACATGGTCCAGTCAGCTCACTTGTGGGCGGCTAAAGCAAAGGCGTGGATGCACTCATGCTCTACTCAGACCTGCTGTGCAGTCTCAACGCCTGCTGACCGCTGTTCTTGCATCCCCGAGCTATTTCTTCACATGATCGAGTGAGAAAACTGCGTACTTACCCTGGTATTCCCCTGCTTTCGAAGCACTCTGCCGTGGCGACTTCGCCGTGGCGAATGCGACATCGCACAGGCCGGTGTCAAAACATGACTGCGGTGAATACATCAGCCATTGGATCAGGAAACACGCTCGTTGGCGTAGGGAGAGGTCACTCTACCGGTATTCTAGTAATGGTCCCCGAGCGATGGTGTCCGGCGTCACGCATCGGACATGCCCAACGAAGTGCGGCGGCGCAGCTGTTTTGCGCGGTCTCTGCTTATGGCTGCGGTAACAGACACCGCGAGACAGCGACCCGACTATTTATCGCCCCTCACGTTACGCCATCGCCATCACCACAGTTCACAACACCTGATCGCAGCGCATCAGGAGCCTTTGACGCGCGGTGGCTCGACAATCGAAGATGTGGCGTTTCTTCACCTACCTTCGCCTAAAGGCGATCGTCACGTTGCTCCGCTTGTTTGTACGGCTACGCGGCGCGCCCGCAATCTCACCCAGCGCCAGCGTGCTGCACATCCCGTCGCGCGACCCGCAACGCACCATCAAAGCACACGTCTATCGCTCTTCGGCCCATGCGACTGACGCCTCCACCCCGACGCCCGTTCTCTTCAACTTCCATGGCTCCGGCTACATGCTGCCGCTGCACGGCAGCGATGACTACTTCTGCACGCTGATCGCTGCCAAAACGCCGTACACGGTGCTCGACATCCAATACCGCCTCGCGCCCGAGCACCCTTTCCCCGCCGCCGTCAACGACGCCGAGGACGCAGTCAAGTACGTGCTCGCCAACCCGACTCTATACGACCCTCGCCGCCTCGCCGTCTCTGGCTTCAGCGCCGGCGCCAACCTCGCCATAGTCGTCGCCGGCGCCCTGCCTGCGAGCTTTCCCCCCGGCACCTCCATCGGCACATGCATCGCCTTCTATCCGGGCACGGATATGACCATCGATCCCGGCGAGAAGAAGGCGCCTGACCCCACCGGCAAAGCCATTCCGCCGTGGTTCGCAAGGCTGATCAACGACTGCTACATCCCGCCGGATGTGAGCGCCAGCGATCCGCGCATCAGCCCCTGCTATGCCGACCTGGCCAATTTCGCCGGCATGACATTCGCCTTGCTGTCGGCCGCGCGCGACAATCTGGCGCCTGAGTCGGAGAAGTTTGCCGCGAGACTCGAGGAGGTTGAGGGGACGAGGGTTGTCCGGAAGAGGTTCGAGGGGTGCATCCACGGGTTTGATAAGCACGCGGAACCGGGAAGTGGGAATGAGAAGGCCAGAGATGAGGCATATGGGATTGCGGCGGATCTGCTGATGGGGCGGTAGGCTCGCATCGCGATTCGCAGCTGGGAGCTTGACCGCTTGAGTTGAGGTCTGTGAGAAGAGCGTCTCTGCCGACTGCCCGTTATGTATACCTCCACAGGACCCAATCCTTCCAGATTCGTCTTGGGAGGAGGGCACGCCCGGGAGCGGCTGGATGCGGCTGTCGGGATCTGCGCCGTTGCCGCGGATAGCCAAAACTACGGATTTACGGATTTCGACAAGATCTGAGGATGCGGAGGGTGGGTTGATTCAAGCAATCGCCGTCTCGTTATGCAACGGATCAGCACCAATGGGAATGTATGTCTAGGACCCATCCGAACCTGTCATCTTATGAATCCTGGGCCCATCAAAAGCCGCACATTCGTCAAGCCGTTGATCAGCTGAGAACGCCTCTGCGATGCCAATGACGACAGACACGGACTTCCAAACGCTGGCGATCCTCCTTTTTCTTTTGCTGACAGACTCGACGCGGCTGCGGCGCTTGTTGTTGGCCTTGCAGCAGTGTTGGGCACCATCGGCTATTGCTTTTCAGCCCACAATTCTTGCGCGGCAGCACACAACTGCCGCTGCCTCAGAGGCTTGCTGTGGCTGCTTCTCGACTGCTCTCTGTCTCTGATCCCGGACTGCTCTAGATCCTACCGTTCCTTCATCACCGGCCTCGTTTCCGCCCGCTTGGCATTCGTGTCCCCGAAGATCGCGATCTTCTATGCTACATGTGGCATCCTCCCGGCACATCACATCGTTCGTCCCCTCTTTGCGCTATCTTCGGACCGTTACCCGACACATAAAAAAGCAAGGCCCTGCTCGGCGCTTCTCCATCCCCCTATACCGCCGCTGCTATTCCCTTCTCTATTGCTGTTCCCAGATTTTCTATTTCGATTTCGCTGCCCGAAAATCAATAAAACCGAATCGTGCTCCGCTTTCCCTTTCTCTCATCACCTCCTGCTCTCCCCTTGGTCGATCCCGCCGCCGCCGCCGCCGCCGCCCACCCCCCAGTCCTTGCCGAGTCATCTCCGGCTACGACCAGCCACCCGTCAAAATGCCCTTCCCCGATTGAAACTAGCCGACGACCCGCCGAAAGCCTGGTCAAGACAGAAAAAAAAAATTTTCCCCACTCCACCACCAACCACGCCAACGTGAATACGAATCCTGACGATGCAGGGGCAAAAAGATGACCACACCAGGGGTCGAACCTGGAATCTCTTGATTCGTAGTCAAGCGCCTTGCCATTGGGCCATGCGGCCTGTACAACATCTCGTCGCCTTGAACCTTGATTCTGAGGCAGCTGTGGTGTTGTTCTTGGAGAGGGGGTTGACAGGCAGTCTTTAAGAAGGCAAGGGTAAGACAATTTGAGGGAGATAGCCGTTCAGAGGTCCATGAACTCAGAGGAGGATCAGCGCCGGCGTTCTCCGATGGTGGGTATTTATGGCGACGACCGTTGTCTATGATGCAATTGAAATCTTTAACCGCCTGTGCAAAACTCTACCTCGAAGCTGTTTGCTCCGTGTTCTGGTACTGGTTGAAAAACAGGACTCATGCTGACGTGCCCTGCGTCGGTCCATTGTCCCTGGGCTGCAACCCGCTGGTTGGTGGAGTAATCATTGCCTTGTGAACCGGATCCCTCGCATGCTTCACAGAATGGGATTGGTTTTCTGACGACTGATGATGTTGGCTGCATGATAGAGCCGCGCAAGAACACTCTCAGGGCAACAATCCAATGGAGTTTGTACCGGTGAAATTTCCTGGGAGCTTGAAGATACTTGCCGAGCATCTACTGTAAGCACCATTCCCATCGCGGGGTATATCGATATTCCAGATTTCAGGTTTCGCAGGATATACTTTTCCCTTTCAACTGCGCTGTTATTTTGATCCGGCCATCACACAACATGCTTTTTCGTTATCAGAGTTCTACCCCTCAAGATGCGAATCACGAACTCTGCCTCCTCCCAATTTCTCCGAGACATGAATCAAGTTGCCACCTGCCTTTTCATCAATTGCCCAATCAGCAGCTTTAGCTCACTTGGGAGAGCGCCAGGTTAGTTCATCTCAGCTCCCGCATCCGCCTGCCGAACACCCATCACTAACATCACGACAGACTGAAGTCCACTTCAGCCAACAGCATTCATCTGTGCGGTATCTGGAGGTACTGTGTTCGATCCACAGAAGCTGCAAGACATAGTCTTACCAGTCTCAGACTGGTGTGCAAGCCATATCTTTTTTGACTTTTTGTGACATGGCGTGCATGATAAGGAATTTTTTTTTGTGCGGGTGGCTCGTGCGTTGGAGGGGGTGTGGAATAGCTTCCGGCCCCATCCGGCGCTAAAGGTGTAAGAGGGGAGGCACTAACGGGGTTGGGGAAGTCGGCGGGAGGGACGGTGTGGGTGTGGCGGTTTGCTTCTTTTTCTTTGCTTTTTTTTCCTGCTGGTGGAGGAACCGTCGCTGTTGCAGATAGATGAAGCTTTTTTTTATTGCGGCTCGGCGCTGGGCACAAGCAGAGAGAGGGTTGGGCAGAAGTCGTGGGGCTAGCTGGGCGGCTAGCGGCATGAACTCGCATACGGCACTACCGGTGTCGAATCGAGATTGAGGACTTACTAGCTGTTTCGGTGAGCATTTGCGGCGCACATCGCGGCGGGCGCCTGTTTGACTGTGGCGGTGCTGGATGCTGCGGCGTAAATCTGCATGCATGCGGCGCGGGCGGCCACGAGCTTGCTGTGGCCGTGTCATTGACAGCGGAGATGTGAAGGCATTACATGTCAGGACTTTAAGGCATCTCGCTCTAAATGTTCTTAGAGATAGCCACTCTAGACTCAACTGGAAAGACGAATCGTGTAACAAGGAGAAGACTCCAGATTTCTTCACATTGTCAAGGAAGATACAGCCTTCAAAGCCGGTCAATGCAAATAAGCGCAGGCTCATTATCAGTATGCTCCTCATGCTAGGTAGCAGCATTGAGTGGACGGCTGCGTCAAGCCAATTCATATGGGATTCATGCAACGTGAAGATGATGAGAATTGTATTGGAGAGAAAGGCTATAAGGCGGCAGCCGGCAGGCAAAACGTCACGCGGCGTGAAGCAGCAAAGACACAGCCTACACCGCAACCTAGAGCTCGACCCTGGACCTCAGCTCTGCATCCTCCATACCCCCGGTCAAAACTGTGTTCTTCCTCTGCTCCTCGTGCGTGGCTCTGTAGACATCAAATTTGTGGCTAAACCACTCATCACACGCGATGAGGCGCCCCTCAGAATCCTTAAACATGGTGCCGTGCGCCGGTCTGCAGAAATACGCAATCGAGTAGCGATGCTTCGTTTCCATTTCGGCGACGGGCACGACTCTATGCAACACCGACCTCAGCCGCATGCCGGATAGAAACCGCAAGCTGTCTCCAATGTTGCAGATGGCATGCCCGGGCTTCGGCTGGACCCAGTCCCAGGCGTCCTTGTTCGTGACGCTTGGGACCTGCAAACCCCACTGCTGCGCGAAGAGGAAGGCGATACTGCTGATGTCGGTGTGCTTGTTGTGGCCGACATTGGTGGCCTCGCGGGTGTCGCGGCGCGGGTATCGGTGGAAGGTCATGGACGAGTTGCTGGGCTTGTCGTCCGCATGGACAACGTCGAAGCGGTCGGCTCCGGCAAGGCCAATTGCGTCAGAGAAGGAGGAGAGCAACGTCTTCACGTGGAAGCGGGACTTCGTGATGAAGTCGTTGAAGAGGGTCTTGCTCTCGAGAATTGCGGGGGGCAGTGGCTTTTCAGCCCAGTCGAGGCCATTCATGGCAACCTGCGGGTCTGGTCAGTATTCTGCGCGTGGTTGGACGGAATCCATGTCCCTCACCCGGAGCGTCTCGAACCCATCCTTGGAGGCTTCAGTGGCACCGGTTTGCGTTCCGATCGGTTTGTAGCTGGTCAAATTAGCTACTGTTTTGTGTTGAAGCCTTGTTAATCTTACCCTTGAGTGTCTGAGCCGTACGCGAAGGGCGTCTTCTCTTCAGGCGGCTGGGCAAACCAGGCTTCCATGACGGAGAGGACGCCTTTGTAGTCATCCCAAATACCCTTGCTCTCGGATGTGGTCAGGTCAAGATAGAAGAATCCATCCTTTTCGCCGGCCTGAAGCAACCTGGATACCTCCTGGGCGTCCTTGGCGAGCAGCTTCTGGAAAGAGAAAGTCTGAAGCTGAGCAACAGTGAAATGGCGCTGATCGGGGAAAGGGCTAGAGGGGATGGTGGAAGACATGGCTGGCAGTTTGGAGGTGGAGTATACTGAGATGAGTATGCTGCGACAGAAATGTGGATGAGAGCTGTGTTGAGAAGGAGCATCTGCTTGATATCAAGCCTTTATATATCCCGGAGGCCCTCATCCTTGGCAAATCCTATTTGTACTTATGAATTGGAAGATCATCTTGGAAATCGGTCTGGACGGCTTCATCGTTCAGCCTAGGCAAAACCTTCCACCCACATGTGGTTCCTGACGTCATCAGCTTCCTTGCAACACCGTGAGATGAGCATACTCAAGACATTGTGCGCCCGGTCAGCAACTCAGCCAAGCATTTAGCCCATTTCTTTTTTGTTTTGTTTTTGCTAATATGACGTTGTGCGGCTGGGCTGATGCGAGAAGCTGAGGAGGTGAACGGGTGTTGTATTGAGCTACCCGAAAGAATGCACTAAACACCCGCCTTGGCGATCGTGCCTGCCAACAACGTTTTCCTTAGACTGAGTACGTTGCCATCGGGCAGACCGATGGGTGAAGAACCGCAGCTGGTGTTACGAGTCTCGTAGCTACGCAGACTACTATGATGTCAAGTATGAATCCGTCATCATCATCTTCATCATCACCATCATCATATGATGTCAAGAATTTGAGACGGACGGCAGAGCTCCGGATGGTGTTGGCGCTCAGTTCGTCTTCTAGTAGCCATCGGTATGATATGGTAGCGTTTGGGACCACCACTGTGTTCATGACTTCAAGTATATATAGCGGCGCGCGTATGTACAAGATCATCAAACTTCACCAAGCTTTACCAGCTCAGAATTCCTCCAAAATGATCCCATTTGTCCTGCTCTTCGCGTTTACCTATGCGGCATTCCGCATTAGCCTACTCGCTGTGCCGTACGGCATATCCAAAAAGCTTCGGTACCGTGGACATCGCTCTCAGAAGCCAGTTACTTCAAAGCCGGCGTACCAGTCGGACCATCACCGTCTCCTGTCCCAGCAGATGCACCAGCACAAGCTCTTGTTCCACAAACTCCACAACATTGAACAAAATCCGTCTGTTCTCATCGAAGCCCGAGATGTCCTACTCTCGCTGTTTGCGGAGGCAGTTTCCTCAGATGGCGGCATACTGAAGATCTCGCGCTTCACTCCCGAGGCTCTTTCGGGCTTCATCCGACGCGAAGAAGACGAGATCACGGCCCGATTTGAATCCTACACGACGCGGCGCGCGGCAGGCGGTCCTCGAGAACTGTTTCCTACCCTCCCTGCTGCGCGTGAGTGGCTCATCGAACGCGCCCCCTTAAAGTACGTTGACGGTGCGTGGTTGGGCTACATCCACCGTCTCAGCAGCACGCCTTTCGCCCTCCGCGGCATCACAAAGAACGCGTGGCAAGTGCTCTCCGAGGAGCTTGGCGACGGCGACCTGGCAAAGAACCATGCAGCCATCTACGCATCTCTCATGGAATCGCTCTCTGCTGGTCTGCCCGCACCGACCGACGCCGACTTCATCACGCGTCCCGAGATGAACGACGCCGGGGCGTGGAAGGGTGCGGTGGCCCAGCTTCTCATCAGCCTCTTCCCGGAAGAATTCCTGCCGGAGATTCTGGGCTTCAACCTGCACTTCGAGATGGTCGCCTGGGATACCCTACTCGCAGCCAAGGAGCTGTCCGAGCTGGGCGTAAAAGACGACTATTTTCTGCTGCACATCTCGATCGACAACTCGGACAGCGGACACACGGCCATGGCTCTCCGCATTGTTCTCGACTATCTCGAGCACGTGCGCCAATCGGGCGGCGAAGAGAGTGTGCAGCATGCATGGCGGCACGTGCAGGTGGGCTACGCCCTGAGCGATATGCTTGCAGCTCCGCGAAAAGATCCATGTGCCCTACATGTGTTCAACCCGCATGCGAGCGAGACTGCCGCCATCTTCGCCGCCAAGGCAGCTGTTGCATCGAAGCTCCACTGCGCCTCTCGTGTGAGGCTGGGAGGGCGAAAGCTCGTCGACTGGCTGCAGGACCTGGCCCTTTCCTCGGAGCAGAGCCAAGCCGGTTTCCTCGAGAGCCTCAGCAAAGCCCGCCCGTGGGTTCGCCCTGGTGACAGCACCAGCAGTCGGCTCGTGCAGGCGCTGGAATGGGGTGGCAAGATGTTTGGAGCCTTCACGTCCCAGGAGGTTGCCGTGTTCCGGAACTGGATAGACGCGCTGGCCTTCCCCATATCGGTGAGCCCTGCCGGGTACTGGGAGTATGTGCGCCTTGGACCAACTTCGTCCGAGGATTTGCTGCAGCGGGACGGGCGCGATGTAGCGCTCACCGCCCCTGTCTTTGACGACGCTTACGGTTTTGCCTTGTTCCACCAGCGCGCTGCCCGTCTTCCAGACTCTACCGTTGCCCCACTCCAGGCTCATCAAGTCAACCTTGCGCAGCTTCTCCCGCTCTGGTTCGCCCACTCCAGCCTGCTTGAGTCATTCGTCTCTGTTCCCTGGTACACCTGCGATCCTGTTGGCTGCGCTGCGGTCCGTATGTTGCGTGCTCAACGGGGCTTCTTGGCTGAGGGCGAAGGAGTTGCTGGGATGGACGAGCTGCAGCGGGCTGACTGCGTTAGCCTCGTTGATATTGGCGTCGAGATGATGAAAGAGGCGGGTATGCCGGCACCGGCGTGTCTCGGAGATGTTTTGGGGCTTGAGAGTGATAAGACGGAGTTTGCGCGCTGCATGCTGCACTGGGCGATGCGCCCTATGCAAATGGGAGACGCGCTGTTGGGAATGTCTGAGGCCTTTGTGGAGCTGCACGAGTGCCTTGCTGTGTCCAATGCTGGCACTAATGTGCTTTCAGATGCAGCCAGAGCCGCGTTGCGGGACATGGCGCTGAGGGAGCGGATCATCTTGGACGAGTGCTTGCAGGAGATGCGGAAGCATGAAAGGCGGATTGTGGATTTCGGGGCTGGAAAACGGCTCGCCGTGGCCGAGATCGTCGATTGTTTTGCGTGATTCTTGGTGTTTGCAAGTGCTTACTCAAAACGGTAGTTGTACGTCTGTAAGCGATTGTTCGTAGAGAAAAAGAGAAACCTTTCTTACGTTTCCAGACTTGCTGGGGTTGTTCACGGCAATGAAGCCACTTTACTTCCGGCCTGTGATTCGAAAACATTTCTCGTGTAACAGAAGGCACACTGCTAATCGAATCCTTGTGTATCCTACCAACCACATCTTATGAATGAAGCATTTCTATTAGACCATCAATCTCCACAAACTTTGCGCTAACTGAAGGATGAAACAGCTTTCGTCTTTGTGGAATATACTTCAGTCATAGCTGCAGCTCAAAGTGAGCATTTTTTAGGGCAAAGAAAAAAAATAAGCAGAAGCTTACGAAAACCAAACACTACGGGGCCTGTACGACGCTATGTCAGAAACACATCGCCACCTCTACCACGAATCCTGCACTACGCTACGTCATAGACAAATTGTGAGACATTGCCACCTCTACTACGGCTAACCGTGGTCTTCAACGAAAACCCAAGACTTAAAAAGATAGACTAGTTCGTACCATCTGCCAATCCATCCCATATGAGCATTTTTCACCGGAAGCCGCAGACATGGATTCAGCCCAGCAGGAAAAGGCACCGCCCCGTGCTGTTCATACACTGGAGCCTCAGTATCCGCCCCAGGACCGCGGCCTCAAAGCATGGCTGTTCCTGCTAGGCGCATCCATTGTTGAGATTACTGCCTGGGGTACGTTTTCCCGGTCCGCCTCCCTGAATCTATGTTGCTGATCGACGCCCTGAAGGGTTCCCGTACTGTTATGGTGTTTTTCAGGAATACTTCTTCACTCACGAGCCCTTCAAGGGTGCCAACGTTGTTTCAGTGGGCGGTATGCTCGCGAATGTAATCTACCCACTCATTATCAAAACGTACCGGCCTTGGCTAACACATGATAGGGCATTCTCCAAGTCTCTTTACCGTTCATCATCTATACTCTAAACAATTTTCCCAAGCAGCGTAAGAACGCTATGTGGCTGGGCTGTCTCATCTGCGGCGTCGCTCCCATTGGCGCTGCATTCACCACCACTGTACGTAATTGCGAACACCCCAACGTGCACAGGTGCTAATAAATGGCAAAATAGCCTGCTGCCTTGGTCGTGTGTCTGGGCCCGCTCTACGGTCTAGGGGCCGGCCTTCTTTTCGCGCCGTCAATGCACTTCATGGGCGAATGGTTTGTTGCGCGTAAGAGTCTCGCCTACGGTGTCATGTAAGTAAGCCACCACCCATCCCCAGCCGCCGATCCTGTGGTTCTAACAAGTGGTCCATTTCCACAGCTGTGGTGCAGGAGCAGCTGCAGGGGCTGGCTTGCCCCCCGTCTACACGGTTTGCCTCCACGCATACGGCTACAAAGCCACACTGATCGGCTGGGGGCTGATCACTTTTGTCGTCACGACGGTCGGCCTACTCTTCATCCACGCACGTACACCGCCGGAGCCGGCGCCAAAGCCAACACGCCATGACTTCGACTTCCTGCGCAAGCCGCTTTTCTTAATATTCCTGGCGTCGACCATCGTGCAGGCGCTGGCCCACTACGGCCCGAGCGTCTACCTGCCGTCCATTGGCGCGGACTTTGGACTGACGCCAACAGAGGGTGCGCTGCTGGTGTCATTACTAAATCTTGCTCAAGCAATCGGGCAGCCACTGCAAGGTTTCATTTGGTAAGTGCCCGGCGGTTCTTCTCACTCAACCATTTCACCCGATTTTACTCTCGCGAGGCTGACAAGATCATAATGTAGTGACTACCGTGCGTCCTTCTACATCCCATTCGTTTTCAGCACCCTCGGCGGCGGGCTTGAAAGCTTGCTCATATGGCCCTTTGCCCGCAATCTGTGGTCACTCGCCATCTACTCAGTCGCCTTTGGCGCTACTGCTGGCGGTTTCGCCGTCCTGCGTCCGCGTTTCTCTGCGGCTGTGGTTGGTGACGACGCCACTGTTTCTTCAGACAGTGAAAGCGACCAAAGCGGCAGCGACGAAGACGAAGTCCGAAAGAAAAACAAGTCCATGTTCATCTTCGGCGTCCTGACCGCATCGCGTGGCATAGCAATTGCATCTTCGGGTTTCGTGACCGAGGCCCTGGTGAATCAAGACTCTAATGACATCAGCAGCTACGGCGCGGGTAGGAAATGGCGGGCGTTGATGATTTATACAGGAGTAACCATGACGGTAGCTTCACTAGGCGCTGTTGCGCAGTTTGTACCTCATCATGTCAAATTGAAACTAGTATAGCGAATGGCGAGTATCGGTTCTTCAGGTGGGTGGAGCGGAGGCCCGGGGGCGGATGACGCTACCGGGTATGAGGGGTTCGGAAGCGATGGCGGCACGGCGTGTATGATGGCCTTTGTGCTTAAAAGAGACCTGGCTGGTAGGGCTGAAAGTATTTTAACGTATCTTAGAAGCCGGAGTATCCGGGACGCGCTGCTCGTGTGAATTCGAGATATTTTCTTGAACTGTCTCGTTCATATTTCCTTTCCTTCTGCGAGATTCTGTTTGCTTAGACATGCTTCTGAAAGGAAGGCGACATCGGCAGGCAAAGCATCAACTGGCGCGAAGCCGCAAAGGCACCACCTGCGAGCAAGCACAGCTGCAAATTACAACCGCCGTAAAAAAAAAAGAAAATGTTATACTTAGGTTTACTGAGGAAATTTAAGAAGCACACGTAGCATCCTCCACAAGCACATTGCAAGTCAAGAATAGCGCGGACGTATCCCGCTCACTTGCCGCCGATTCCTAAAATATTACCAGTGACGTCACCTGCGGCTCTCGGCGCGGTTCCGCGAGCTTCTGACGGCCCGGGCGCTAGATATTCCGTGCCTTCCTCACTCGGCGTCGGACGCGCTGCGATGCCTTGAAGAGTTTCTACTGTAGCCTCGTCACCCTCACTCTTTCCTCTACACCCACACCCTTTTCTCGTCGCATCAGTCATGGCGCGCTCCGCTCATTCGCTGGCGGACCCCGCCATGCTGTCCAAGATCGACAAGCTGTTTGCTTGCAACGTTGGACACCACATTGACCTTCCGCAGATTGTTGTCGTCGGTGACCAATCCTCCGGCAAGTCGTCGGTCCTCGAGGGCCTCACCCGCCTACCCTTCCCACGCGACAGCGGCCTCTGCACGCGTTTCGCTACTCAGATCACCTTCCGCCGCTCGCAAGCCGCTTGCGTTTCGGTTTCAATTATCCCAGGCAAGGATGCCACCCAGGACCATGCCGACGCCGCGCGCGCCTGGAAGAAGACTGACCTTGCGGCACTTGACCTGTCAGCGTTTACAAGCATCATGCAGGAAGTTCAAGGCGTCATGGGAATCGACAAGAAAAAGACTTTTTCGTCCGACGTGCTGAGCATCGAGGTCACCGGCCCGGACCAAGAGCACCTCACTGTCATTGACGTGCCCGGAATCTTCCAGCGCGTCACCAAGGATGTTACCACGAAAGAGGATAAAGAGTTCGTCAAGTCTATGGTGTTCGACTATATGAAGAACCCGCGTTCCGTTATGCTCACTGTCATCCCTGCCAATGTGGATGTTGCAACTCAACTCATCCTCGAGATGGCAGAGGAGGTCGACAAAGAAGGCCAGAGGACCCTGGGTGTCTTGACCAAGCCAGATCTCGTTGACAAAGGTGCCGAGAAGGCTGTTGCAGACATGGTGGAGGGTCGCACTCATCAACTGAATTTGGGATGGTGCATTGTCAAGAACCCAGGTCAACAGGACATTGGAAATCTGGATTTTGATCGCTACGCCGAGGAAGACGTCTTCTTCAAGACTGTTGAGCCTTGGAAGGGTCTTCCTATGGATCGACTCGGAGTTGAAGCGTTGAGAGAGCGTCTGCAGCTGATCCTCGCCGCCCATATCCGTCGCGAATTCCCCAAGGTCGGTTACCCTTCACTTGAGATGCCAAGAGTCGTTGCTGACTGTCCTCATGCATGCAGGTCAAGCTCGAAGTGAACTCTAAGCTCAAGGAAGTCAAGAAGGCGCTCAAATTCATGGGTCAGAAGCGTGATACACCCGCCGAACAGTCGCAGTTCCTCATAGACATCGCCACGCGCTTCCAAGCCATCGCCACTGAGGCTCTCGATGGGAAGTATGTCAACGACTGCTTCATGCAGTTTCCGATTCTCAAGCTCGCGACGCAGGTTGTCAATCGCGAAGAAGAATTCTCAAAGGACTTTGCACTCTTCGGACACACCTACCACTTTTCATCCAATGACGATGATGAGGATGAAAGTGGTGCCCAGAAACAAGTCAACCCGTTTGAAAACATAGTACCTCATGCAAACGCACCTACTCAAACCCCCCAACCCCAGGCAAAAGTATGTACTCGAACCCTGCCTGCTCAGATGAAAGAAGCCCTCGCGAAATCGCCGCTAAAGGTCCCGCCTCAGGTACCAGCCTTTGGAAGCACGCAGCCTCTCGGAAGCACCTTCCAATTCACGCAGCCCCAGGCCAAAGCACCAATCTCAAGCTCGAAAGCTCAACGCGAATGCAGCTCGAGGAAGCGGCCGTTCTCCGCGACAGGTTTATCGGATATACTCCATGACAACACGACGCTGCCTTGTCCGAAGGGGTCCGAAATCTTGAAATGGCTGTCGGAAACCTTTGTCGAGAGCCGTGGCTTTGAGCTGGGCAACTTCTCTCCGACACTCCTCGGCACGACGATGAAGGCTCAATCGACGAAGTGGGATGACTTAGCTTTCGGATTCATATCCGACATCGTCTACATAACCGACTGCTTCATCATCAAGCTGCTCGGTCTGGTTTGCCCGGACAACAGGACCTTTGATCGTCTGAAGGAAATGCTAGTAGATGAGCTACAGGTTCGTTACAAGAAGGCGTTCGAGCAAGTGCGTTTCATCTTGCAGGTTGAGCGCTTCAGTACGCCTGGTACCCTGAACCACTACTTCAACGACAATCTTGAAAAGTGGTAAGTAATAAAATATATTAAGAAGCTAAGGAACATGACTAACGAGAAACAGTCGCCAGAAGCGCCTGCGCAAGCTCGCTGAATCCAAGTCTCGTTCAAACGAAAGCGGTATCGCATTCGTGCGTGTGGATGACTTGGTTCAAAGCTCGACTGCCATGAGCAACAAGGACCATGCTGTCCAGGACCTCCATGACATCCTCAAGGCCTACTACAAAGTTGCTCGCAAGCGCATCGTCGACAACATCGTGAGCCAGGGCGGCCGCTACTGGCTTATCATTGGCCCAGACACGCCACTGAAGCTCTTCAACCCCGCCTTCGTCAGCCAGATGTCGATGGAGCAGCTGCAGGAGGTTGCCGGAGAGGATGCCTTGACAAGGCGTAGGCGTGCTCAGCTTCTCAGGGAGCACGATGACTTGGAGAAGGGCAAGAAGATCCTCTCTTAATGGAGTGACATACGACTTCAGGCTTAAAGTCAGCGTCTGGATAGTATCAGAGATGGCGAAAATCCACAGTGGGTTTTGAATAGCTTTGCCCGCCTTGAAACAGCTTTGTCTTCCTGGGTGAGCAGCTGAAGCAAATGCTGTACCTTTCATAGCCCAAATAGCAATCAGGATATCTGCTTCAACTTCCCATTCATGCGATGTGTCTTCTAGTGGGTATGCAACCCGCTGCCTGATGTTGGACGAGCGAATGAGTACTTGCATGTTCATAAGCACTAGTGGCTCAGCGATGTTAGCTCCCGTCATGCCCTCGGCGCCAACTGGGCACCAATGAATGATACCTCAAACTGTACCAATGAGCTTCCGCAGAAGTCGAATCTCTTGTCTTTGAGAAGAGTACCTGGAAAAGCTCAAAGAAAGGTCCTACCGTAAATCACTTTAGGATTGTTCTCCGGTCTTATTTCCGTGAACTTCCGGGGTTGCAATGAGAAAAGTGGCTGCTACATCGTTTGGGATGGTTATTGGTAGCTCACATCACCGATCCGCCTCTGACGTACGTGGAACAACTGCCCCGCATCCTCCGGGAGCTCCGAACTTACACAAAAACCCCTCTTTCATCCCAATAATTTCTACATTTTCCAACGCATCCGAAAAGCAAAAACTAGCGAAATAAAGAAACAAAGAAATCCAAACAGCCCTGTCCGATAGCAAACCACCCCCACACCAAAGCAAAGCAAACGACAAAGCCCGCCCCTCCTCCTTCCCAAAATGGTCAAAGTCGCCATCGCAGGCGGCACCTCGCCCACCCTCGGCCAAGCCATCGTCTCAGCATTTCTCAAAACACACCCCGAAAACACCCCCGTCGTCATCCTCTCCTCGCGCCCGCCGCCCTCCGCCCCCACGCACGCCACCGCCACGACCCCGTCCACCATCTCCGCCGCCTCCGACCCCACCACCATCAACACCACCAGCACCCTCCACGCCGGCCGCGTCGAGGTGCGCCACGTCGCGTACGCCTCCCACACCTCCCTCACCGCCGCCCTGCACGACGTGCATACCGTCGTGTCCGTCATCAAGATCGCGGATCCGATTGCGATGCGCGACGCGCAGCTCGCGCTGCTGCGCGCGGCGAAGGCGGCTGGGTGCAGGCGGTTTGCGCCGAGCGAGTGGGCGTTTGGGGCGGCGGACAGGGTGGATGTCGTGAGGGGGAAGGACGAGGTGTGGGAGGCGTGCAAGGCGAGCGGGCTCGAGTGCGCGCGGTTTCGGTGCGGGGCTTTCATGAATTATTTGGCGATTGGGAGGAGGTTTGAGAGTGCGGATGCGAGGGAGAAGGCGTTGGCGGGGTTGGAGGATGGGCCGGTTTCGTGGTGGGATTTTGAGAGGGGGGTGGCGGAGTTGCCGGTGGTGGTGGAGGGGGCGGATGGGGGGGAGAGGAGGATGTTTCCGAGGGTGACGTTGACGGAGATTGATGATGTGGGGAGGTTTGTGGCGGCGGCGTGTGCGTTGACGGAGGGGAGTTGGTTGGAGGAGATGGATATGGTGGGGGAGACGGTGCGGGTGGATGAGGTGGTGGGGTTGGTGAAGGAGTGTTTGGGGATTGAGTTGAAAGTGGTGGGGGTGACTAGGGAAGAGTTGGAGAGAAGGGTTAATGAGGTGGAAGGGGTGGGGAAAACGAGGGAAGAAGTGGTCAAAAAGATGGTTGCGCAGCTTTCGTTGGTGATGTTGGAAGAGAAGGAGGGGTGGGCCATCATGAAACCGACATTGAATGAACTGTGCTGGCATACCAAGCCGTTAAGTGTGAGGGAGTATCTGACGAATTACCAGTGAGGAGAGGGAGGGGTGACGTAGCGAGAGGCTTTGGTGAGTTTTTATTTGGACTTTGCCCACCATTTCCACTACTATACGTTTTCCGACATAACCCAAGTTTAAAGATACCAATACTGCTACAGTCTGAATTTTTAACGGCCGTATATTCCATCAGCAGTACTTTCAAGCCTGTTCCTAATACCGATACCACTTCCAGGCACCTCAATTTGGTCGAAATACTGTCAGGACTTGTTATATCCAGTTTAAACTCGAAGGAAAATACCAGCCTTGCATTCCCGTAAGGTCAGCTCAGCATCATGAGACTACATGTTTTGTGATGAGCTTACCTAAAGCACCGTCCAGCATTTTAAACAAGATACGTAAGAGGGTAATAATCGAACCAACGCTTCATCTTGTTGATGAACTGCCCCTCGAGGAATGTAAACTCTGGGAAATCATCCGACAATCGGTTTGGATCAGTCTCCTTAATTTCTGTAGGGTTTTGCTCTTGCTGGGGTTGACTCGGGCTTTGTTGTGGTTGCTGAGTTTGGGTTGCTTGCTGTTGACTCTGCTCCTGTCCCTGCTGGCCTGACTGATTGTCTTCCACGAAGGTGAATTCTGGGCGATCGCTGTCGGCCGGGCTTGGGTCATTCTCCTTGATCTCAGAAGGGCCTTGATCTTGTTGTTGGGTTGGCTGCTGAGTCGGTTGGCTCTGTGGCTGGGTTGATTGCTGGGTCTGTTGGTTCTGTTGAGTCTGCTGTTGGTCTTGCTGCCCATCTTCTTGAACAAAGGTAAATTCTGGGCGATCATCTGATTCTGGGCTTGGACCGTTCTCCGTGATCTCCGAAGGGCCATCTCCTTGACCCTGCTGGCTGTTATCCTGCTTCGGCGCGTCGGTACTCTGTTGGTTCTGCCCCTGCTGGGTTGCGGTTGTCTGTTGCTGGTTCTGGTCCGGTTGGGTTTGTTGTTGATCGTCCTGAACAAAGGTAAATTCTGGACGGTCATCTGATTCCGGGCTGGGTCCATTCTCCGTGATCTCGGAGGGACCATCCCCTTGCCCCTGTTGGCTATTCTCCTGCTTCGGTGCATCCGTACTCTGTGGGTTCTGGGCTTGTTGACTTGAAGTTTGTTGATTTTGCCCCTGTTGGGTTGTCTGTTGCTGATTCTGATCTGGTTGGCTTTGTTGTTGATCATCTTGAACAAAAGTAAATTCTGGGCGGTCGGAATCCGGCGGGCTTGGGTCGTTTTCCTTGATTTCAGAGGGATTCTGCTCCTGAGTATTGGTGGCCGATTCCGCTGGGATATTAGATGAGGTGGGATTGGAAACAGCAACATTACTCGTGGTGGTGGTACCCTTTGTTTCACTTGAAACTGAAGTGGTATCTGGCAGGATAAAGATCGTTCCTACACCACTGCTTTGTACGACTCCAATCTTGTCTTTGAACCAGCATGCAGAAGTATAGCTCGCGGCAGCACAGCCCTGTTGCCGTACGCAGAGATCTGCACACTCTTTCGGGCTTCCAGCCGGCGCACTGTGGAAGCTGTTGACGTTGCTGTCTGCACCACAGATGATGCGGAACGTTTTGCCGCCAGTTGTGTATTGGAGACCAGGCGACGGAAGACATGGCGCATCAGCTCGCTTTGCAAGTCTGGTATTGGCTTGCGTACCGGCCGTGCTAGACTGAAGATCTTCTGGAGGAAGTGTCAAGCTGGGTCCACTCCACGTCGTTTCAATAGATCCAGCGGAGATATTGGTCTGTGCAGATGAGGAGCTACTCGCACGTGCATTGACCATTGCAGCCTTACCGCTGGCCACGCAGGAGCAGGCGCTGGAGAGGGCAGTAATATCGCTACAGTATGTGCGCGCCCAGAACGGTACGGCAGTGGACACAGCAATATTTGTTGCCTGCCTCGCCGTCAAGCGAGAACAGACTCTGACTGCATCACCGCGTCTGGTCAGGAAGCCGCGGGGACAAGCTAAGGCACGTCAATAATGCTTTCATTGAAGATAGATGAACATGTGGGACATACCATCGATGAAGCAGCGTCTGGGGTTAAATCTTACAGCGGCTGCAGTCGTTGTAGTTGCCGCTGTAGACGTGGTCGTCTCTGAAATACGGCCGAAAGGGTGTTTGTGCTTGTTCTGGCCATGGAAACCGTTGTGATGATAAGCATGAAAATAGTGATCATCAGCCAGAGCAGTCAGGGCAGTGCAAGCCAGGGTAATAAAAACGAGCAACTTCATTTTGTAAATCGACAGGATAGGAAGAGTATTCTACCCGCTGGTATCGAGAGCGAGGCAATCATTATTGGGTATACTTATCCGATCATCGTTTGTTCAGCTCACTGTCCCGGGTGTGTGGTTTGGAACGAGAGACAGAAACAGACAAAGGCATATCTTTCACCTTCCTGCTTTTATGAGCTCTCCACGAAAGCCTCAATTTCCACTAGCGGATTGAAGGTAGGGCACAAAGAAACTTGAGAGTGGTGGGACCTGCAACGCAGCAACACAACCGCAGCTCTTCACGTTGCCATTAGTAGGCGGTTTCCCCTATGATGTTGATTCTGAACAACATCAAATAAAAAGGACGCATACGAGATATATCGCATAATCTTATACTCAGGTAGTATGAGGCAACAACAAGACCATTTCGCTGTTATAACAACTACTTCGAAAATGGTGAAGTGATGGTCAAGCAGAATGATTGAGTTGCATTTGTTGTCAGAACCCTCACATTGCTGCTCAAGCTGAGACATGGAGCTAACGTAAAGATTAAGTTGGTTCAACGGCTAACAGTGTGGCTTCATGGGATTTCATGATTCTTCGTTCGAAAGCAGGGTTGCTTCTGAATCTATGGCGGAGAAATTGGACAAATATTCCGGCTCGGGGGCGCAGCTAAGCCCTTGAGAGTTAAAACCACGACTCTTACTCCGGGATTGACCTAGAGTAAGTATGAATGGTGGTTTGGTCCCGGGGCGTTACCAGATTTTAGTTGAAGAATACTGGGCGGCGCTAGGTAGGGGGGTCGCTTGTTAATGAGGGGCTGTATCACCAACCGCTTAGCGCATCAGCACACTTGCATGTTTCACAGCACCACGCAAATGGACACGTTGTTGAGTTTGATTCGTCTGAACATTGGCTGCAATGACTTAAAAAGACACTGCGACCGCAACCATTACGAGGCTAATCGCACTTCGAATGACCATCAATTGACGCTGGTTGAGCTACCCCCCGCGCGGTCAATTATTAAAGCAAAGCATCAAAGCTCTGCAAGGCGGAATTCCCCAGTCGCTCTCCAGCCTGTTATTCAAGCCTGTACCACAAGTAAATTTTTTCTATTGCCGAAGATCAATAACAGCTTCTTACATCTTTTTAGGTCCCCAAACACTTGCAATGGGAAAAACCTTCTACTGCTGCCAGTGTGGCTTTGGCCCTATGGACGCGGCTGCCCATCCAGCCTGTCTATCTTGCTTCGCTCCCCCTTGTGCGGACTGCATTTGGGAAGGGGATGCGATGGACCTACCGCCTATTCTAGTTGGGACGGTTTCAGTACACCGGCTTGACCGTACGCACGCTCCGAAATCAAGATCAACTGTTTGCAACAACTACACCGATGTCTCTCAAGCTGAGTTGAGTGTGGACTTGGAAATGTGTAACGGTTTGTCAGAGGTATCAAAATAGCACTTTAAAGTGTAGATGTAGCACAAGTAAATGGGGAAGCCAAAAGAGAAAACGGATGGGTGTAATCAAATTGCGGTTGGCGCTGGTTGAAGCGGAGTATTCAAGTTTTGCTAAGAGTATAGGAGACCCGTCCTATTCAGCAAGTATTTGTTTTCTCGTGATAATTGTGTGTGACTAGTTAATGCGAGCTTCCTATATATTTGACGCCGGCCAACCTTCACCAGCATGTTGATTTGCAAAAGTCTAACAAATCTTAGCTTAAAAGTAAGTGAGCACTGGTAGGCTTTCTCTTTGGCAAGAAAGCTAACAAGAGCAAGACACACATATAAGAGAGCCCTCGGACTTCAAAAATAGAGCAAGGCACCCAGGAAATTCTGGAGTCTAATAAGGACACTGTCTTTCAAAGGTCCCGCCAGGAATTCGGCCTCTACACTCTTTGAGGTTCAGTTGAGCAGTTTGAACTAGCGCATAATGCAAAACGAGTACGCTGGACGAATGACGGCCGTGATTGTGGGTTGCTGATGGAAATAACTAAAGCAATATCGACGGGGAAATTGAAAACAACATTAGAAGATATCGGCTGAGGGATCAAAACCAGAGAAAGGCTGCCCGTAATCTGGAGTGAACCAAAGGGGATCGCTGGGCAGCTGGAGATTGTTCCAATCGAAGGCGCGAGCCGCATCACTGTCCTCCCCGTCTTCATCGTCTTCCAGCAAGCCAGACTTTTCCGCTTCGATGAATGAAGCAAAAAGCTCTTCTTGACATTGCTGCATGGTGGTCATCAACATGTTCAGCAAGGAAGCTTCGAGTTGGTGCTCGAGTTTCATCCTCACGAGATTCGGGAGCCGCTTGCCACAGTACGCCCGAAATTTGTCCATGTACCATCCTGATGGCTCGAAGTCTGATGAGATTTCAGTGGTTGTTAGTGGATGATTCACTTGGAATATACCAGAAAGAGTGTATAAGAGATGAAAGCGGAAGAGACTAAGGGGCCATATGCACTCACAAGGGCTTGGGGTCTCCGCGGCTTCATCCAACCCGAAAATGATACGATACATCTTTCTCCACTTGTCCTCCTCGCTGAGGCCCTTCAAGTCCTTCTTTGACTTAAGCTTCTCTACCTGTTCGTTGGTGATTGCTTCCCTTTCAGGTCTGTCTTCTTTGTCGAGCGTATCGCAGAGGCCCTCTCGCAGGTGATTGCTGAGTTGTTCTACGGTCTCCAACTCTTCAAAGCAGCGTGGGCACTCCGGAAGCGTACGATGAGCCCGGTAAATATGCTCTCTAAATATCTCTAGATCAGAATCTTGTTCCAACTGCATTTCTGAGTCTTAGTATTTTATTGAGCTTGGCTTACTTGACTCGGTTCGCATTCTCGAATCCCGGAGGCTTGGAGCAAGAATGATTGCTCCTGAGCCTTCCAGGATCTTTCTTGAAATACGGGCAGCTTAGCCTCCTCGAAGGAGGTTCAACTCCATTGTCCTTCGTCGGAGCTGGCTTGCGACGCTTTCCTCCACGGCCGCCATTGCCACCATCCGGACCTGAGCCGCTTGCTGGTCGCTTTCCATTGTTGCTGCCTTGGGTGGCCGAAGTATTAGTCGACCGGGACATATCGGACCTTCCTGAGCTTGATGATTGTCGACTGCTTTGGCCGCCGGCATCTGTTGGTTCATTGTCCATCTCTTCATCCGATATAGATAGAGAGGTTAAATCCTCTGTATCGGCGTCGCTGTGGCGCTCTACAAATTCCCATAGACCTTCGTCGGCAATATTGCGCAACTCCTTCATGGCTTGATTCATTATCTTCTCTTTGATGGGGAGTAGAAATGAACTCAGAAAATCAGGAAGTCCACGATTTGGCCGACCATAGCTTGATGTTGCTGAGCACGAATCGTTAGATTCAACATCAGAGCTTGGTTTCTTCCTGGATGATACCGGCAGAGCTTGTGATTGGATTCCAAGGTCATTTTCATCTCCATGACCTACTGTCCTGCTCTTCGGGCTTCTGCTACCACTGCTGGGGATGGAGGGGGTCGGCTCGGGGAGGAAGAAGTGGCCGAAGTTCTTTGGGCTGAATCTTTCGCGGAATTGAAGAAATAGGTTTTGAATGACCGCTGCAACGGCTGGCTGGTCCCTCAATTGGCCATTGACGTATCCTTCCAGCATCTCAATGACTCTGAGATTCTGTTGCTTTCTCAGAAATTCCCTGTTGCACAAGTCTACCAGAGGGTTTCAGATTTTAGTTATTTTGTAATGTATTACACGGTGTCTACTTACAAGGGTGTGGGATGTCTCCGTCATGAGATTGAAACATTTGAGTCCAGATGTCATGAAATCTCTCGAGCTCAGTGTCTCCGTTTAGCCGAGGCCGAAGTGGAAGCTTATGGTCTTGTTCGATGTGATTCCTGTGGCATAATGTGAGCGTACGTTGACATAAGGGAATAGGATTTCACTAACTTCAAAGCCTCTGCATTTTCAAAATCGCGTAGCCTGCAAATGGACGACTCTGGCAGCAGGTGGGGATTCTTGAGAAAGTATGGACAAAGTATTGACTGCTGTTTGGATGCACCATTCCGCGAATCTCGTGCGGTTTGTCCAGCGGGGACGCCAAGTGACAATTCATCAATTTGCTGCGTGGGGATCTGCTCTACCGATAGTGGTTCGGTCTCGGGTGGTGGCGTAGGTGGAAAGACCTTGGGGTTTGGGGATCGTCGGGTTACTCGGGTGGTTGCGAACATGATTCTAACCCACAAAATATTCACAACAAGGGTGACTAACTGAGAGAAATCAGGAGTGGTGGTACTCAGAGAAAATCCCTTAACTGGGTTGGGGGAACTTCGGTCCCTTAATGATCGATGGTGAGGGGCAGTGTAAGCGTGCAATTTTGCGCGCGCCAATACCTACCCTGTCTGCGCAAATGAGTTGTGCGCAACTGCGAACAACATCTTTGCGAGCAAGAATACGACCAACCATATTCAACAATACACGTACCGGGTCTGCCTTGCAATCCGATTGGCTCAGATCCTGTGTTACGGACTCGTTTTCTGTTTGATGCCTGAGCACTCAATCTGATCTGATTATTTGCCTAATGGGTTATAAATTCTCGGGTGGCTCTTGGTGCATCATGGTTTTCTTACCTCGCGTTCATGGTTTTCTGCCCTCCAGGACAACAACCAAGGCAGACACTCAGGCATCCAACCACCCTCGGAGCGGCATCACGCCTCGAGATATTCTACTTTTTTCGCAGTGAGCATTCAAACTTCTATCTCCCTCAACCATACCAACCTCATTCAATTAATCAGAATACCTGTGGGATATGAAAGCCTTTTACTGTTGCCAATGCGGCTATGGACCGATGGAAGAGGCCTTCTACAACGCGTGCATCTCCTGCGGAGCTTATCCATGTGCGAACTGCACTTGGGAGTTTTATGATCCCATAGATTCAACACCCCATCTCCTTCAAGCGGCAGACAAACATTGTCAAGTCTGCCCGCATCACATACACCAAAGGCAAGTATTTCCCTTTTTACTATTGTGGAGGCAGCCAGCTGAGAACATTCCAGTCTAAGAATGAGACATTCACAGCGACGAGCGTCCGCAAAATGCGCTGGACGGAGACACAGAGCTTCAAGCTGGCCTCGAAAGCCAAGGCTTAGATTTCTTCGCGGATTTCGCGTTGTCTGGATTCAAACAATGAAAGACGATGCATCTAAGTTTGACATTTGGGACCTTCCCGCTTCTTCGCAATCTCAGAGGGGCCATCATTTCTTGAGCTCGTGAGCCAAACATACGTACCCAAGTCCATCCATGTCGCGACATGGCCACTTACGAGTTGAAGGGGAGAAGTGTGGGTGTGGAGATGTTGCTCGTCTGATACAATGTACAATGCAACTCGTCCATGATTTGAAAATTTGAAGTGATCGACAGGTGCTGAATAAATTAAACAACATGAATCATTGCGGATTTCCTAACAGTAGATGATATAAGTGAATTGTTCGCTCCAACTCAAGCTTGCCGCATCAGATCACAGCCCTTCCACCCACTAGCTGCCGTTCATTTTTCACACCCCCTCCGCGAACGCCTGGCTCCCAGCACTCAAATCAATCTTCATGCACTCCTTCAACCCACAAACCTCAAACAAAGCCTTGGGACTCATATCCTTCGGCGTCCCCACCACCCCCTTATCCCTCAACCTCTCCAACGTCTCCTTAATAGCCAAATACGCCGGACAAACCGTCGCAAACGAAAAAATCATAATCCGAAACCCCATCTCCCTCGCCTCATCCACCGTAATCAACGGCGTCACGCCATTCTCCACCATATTCAGCAGCACCGGCCACGGCGCGAGGTCCGCGACGCAGCGCCGCGCCTGCTCCTTGCTCGTGAAGCCCTCGAGGAGCCCGACATCGAAGCCGATGTCCCGCGCCTCGCGCAGCCGCGCGACGCACTCGTCGTAGCCCAGCGTTTGCAGCGCGTCCGTCCGCGCGATCAGCACGAAGTCCGAGTGCAGCGCTGCGCGCGCCGCGTGCGCGGCCCGCAGGCGCGAGGCGTATTCGGACCGGGGTACCACCTTTTTGCCGCCCAGGTGCCCGCAGCGCTTGGTTAGGACTTGGTCTTCCAGGTGCGCGCCGGCGACGCCTGCTCGGATGTACTCGGAGATTGTGCGGGCGACGATGATGGGGCCTGTGTGGAGGCGTGTGTCAGCGAGGGTGTCGGAGGTTGAGGGGAGGGATGCTGCACTGATGTGTTTGGGGGCAGTGGGGGTGGATAAGGGGATAAAAGGGTACTTACCTCCGTAACCGGTGTCCATGTCGGCAATGAGAGGTGGCCCGTACGGGTCGAGGTTGGCAATCATTTCGGCATTGGCACGCATGTCGTGGAGATGGGCGATGCCAAGGTCGGGCTGGCCGAGGCGGGATGCTGTGGTGCCGGCGCCGGTCTGTGGATGAGCTGTCAGCTGGAATGGCTGGATGGTGAGGCTCAGGGAAGGGTTCTGACCATGTACATGGCATTGAAGCCGACCTCGTGTGCAGCACGAGCAGAGATGCCGTCGTAGACTCCTGGACAAACGATAAGATCGTCCGTCTCTTCGAGCATCTTGCGCAGCTTTGTGGAAGCAGCGGGCGGCCGTGTAGGGGCCAGCTTTGGCCTGGGTGATGGCGTAGGAGTGACATGCTCCTGCACCTCTGTGAGGGGCGCTAAACCATTGATCCGGTTCTTGACGTTGTTTGAGTGCCGGGAAGGACTATCATGCTCGCCATTGAAGAAGTCAGTCCTGTCAGCAGACAGTTCCGTGACAATGGGCTCTCCGATGGATTTCTCAGACACAATGAATGCGCTTGTCAGCGGCTCGGCAGAATGGGGAGTCATGTTTGATAAGGGAATGATATCTGTTGGAGAAAGTGATATGCCAACTGAGCTGGAGAGTTGCAGCGTAGGAAGGCAGATGAAAAGGAATGAAGAGCATCGAGCACACTTAAGTAGACCGATATCGGGAAAAGTCGAAACTTCATTATGACTGGAATTCTTACTAGAATCTACTCCCAATGGTGTTTTGGCCTAGACCGCGTCGACCCAAGACAAAATTGTGGGGAGTGCCTGCGCAGCTCACGTGCGGGGAGGGCCGGAGAGCCAGTCAAACGCTCCCGTTCCCGTCCGAACCCGCACGAAAATAGGTAAGCTTTCTCCGCACTTGGAGACAGGCCAGGCAGTAATTCGGAGATTTAATAGAGTAATTTGTCCGTTTTGATTGGGCAACTTTGTTGAGACGCAAGTGTGACACAGAACGCTTGGTGTGGCTTACGAAAGTACCCGATTTAAGCTTGCCTCAACTATCCCACGTCAGATATATTCCAGTCATTGCTCGAGAAAACAACGGCCTTTGCATACTTCCCCGCTTTGGTAGTCACCGACATTTTCCGCTTGGATCGCTATCCCCTCCGATCTTGTGCAGCAGCGCGCTGATTGCTTGATGCGGAGATGCGGATCCGAAAAAGCTGCGGAAAGGAACGGTCAATCGCGGGCCATTTGGTCTTTAGCGAGAACGAATGGGGCAATGCATCATTGCCTTGTTACTATTTGCTGTAAATGTAGAGGCCCGTTTTCTCTGGACGATGTGGAGCATTAAGTGTCAGCCAAACAAAAACATATCAGAGTCGCATCCATGTGGGATGGCCGACCACAAAATGTATCTACACTGATTTGTTTGACAATTTTCAGTCGTTATTTATTGAAAAGATGATATCTACAACCAAGACATTGCTTCCTTCCTAAGGCAAGCAATGCTATGTCGTGGTACTGTTCTTGCTCTCTCTGCTTCTTGCTTGCTGTACTATCTCCTGTTTTCTCCGTTTCCGTTCCTCTCTTCGGACCTTTGCTGCTTCAACCTCGTGACAATGCTCCCACTCTTCACCTCTCACTTCATTGACCAAAGAAGGGAAGCGCTCCTCCATCCAGAGAATGACTTCAACGAAGGTCTCCAACCAGCGAATCTCGTTGTCGCTATGCGGAAACGGATTTTTACCCCGAGCCTTCTTGGTCAAGAACCTACCCTCTCTGCCATCAGCCGGCTCCGACACAGACCATGGTGTGCGGGCCGTACGCAGTGTCTCAGGCCTGCTCGGATCCAGCATCTTCTCCCCATACACGTGGTAAAACGAAGGCAGACCTTCCAGAACCTCCTGCATCATCTCCGCCACCTTCTGCGGGTAGACGCTCTCCCCCTCTCCACGACCCTCCGCAAGGCCTTCTTCCTCGGGCACCGGATGCCGCTTGAGCACCTCGCAGAACAGCCTCAAGCACCAATCATACGGCACCAGCGCCGCGAACGCCGGGCGAAACCGATACCCCGACAACTCCCTGCCGTGCCAGATGCGGCCGTCGACGTTCCTCCTCTTCAGCCGGGCCGCCTCGCGCCGCAAGCCGGCGACGACGTGGTCCGGGTTGGGGCGGCGCGTCTGCGGGGCCCACGGCTGCTTGACGCGGTCGGCGTGCCGCTCGTGCAGCGCGACCAGGCGGTCCAGCTCGGCGGCCTGCGCGGCGATGCGGGCGTGGCGGATGCGCTTGTAGAGGGCGATCCAGCGCGCCATGACGGGGAGGGGCGGGATGCTATTGGGCCATTCGTCCACATGTATGGAGTAGAGCTTGAAGGCGGTGTCGATGAAGAATTCGGCTTCCTCGGTCTCGCTCGCGTTGAGGAGGGGGTGGTGGTCCGCGGGGAACAGGAAGTAGGCTGTCTCGGCGAAGTTGGGGTACAGGTCCTGCGCGACGGAGCGCAGCTTGCCGCGCACGATCATGGCCCACTGGCTGGCCCAGTCGGTGGGGTATTTGGAGCGGAAGTTGTGCTTTTGGTTGCGGAGAAAGCTGAGCTGGTAGTACATGAGGCTGTTTTTGAAGCCGCCGGTCGCGTAGCAGAGGGTGCTGATTTCGTTGGTGAGGTCGTCGAGCTGCTGCAGCACGGCCAGCTTGCCGCGGAAGAGGCGTGGCCATGCCGGGCTGTTTTCGATGGCCCACGTCACTCGCGGACCGCCGAATTGAGAGACGCGGATGATTTGGCCGTACTCCAGGTCCGCGAGGACGGGCTCGATGAGCTCCGCCGGGAGCTTCTCGAGATCGCGCGCAATGCGAGCGAAGCGGCCGCCTTTGGACATGGTGAAAAGTCGAGTGGTTTAGGAATGAAGTGCCATCTTCTGCGGAGTAGGCTATTTATCTCGGAGCAGACCTTGGAGTCATGGCGTGAGTTTGCGGAGGAGCCGTAGGAGCGCTAATTGTGGCGGAGCTGATGCCGGGGCGATAAGTCGCGTCCTCATCTCTGCCGCCGCCTGCAAGCGCATTCGGCAACCACTTCCGAAAAAGGCCCAGTCATAGCTTGGGGGCCAAACTGCTGCCTAGCTCATCTGCATTGGCTACACCGCCGTAATAGTCAAGCCACTGCCGCTGGATTAAATACTCAATTCCTCCCTCGTGAGGCGTATGCCCAGAAAAATTACGGCCACGTCGTTGATCATCGGCGTCCAACCAGACATTCGCGCAACAGCTGGAATGGCCGGACAGACACTCAATTCCAACATGATAACTCCAGATCAGGACTGCTGGAAGGTCTTCGCCACCACTCAGCCGCCAGAAGTCATCGCGAAAAGAATTCACGAGGATTCCAAGCTCGTCAGCGACGGCAAAACGCCAAGCCTGACAGTGTACCACCTGCCGAAAACGAAGACTCCAGCTGCGTTGGCCATTGCAGGTCACCTGGCTCCCTCACCGGATTTGTCCAGAGACACCAAGTTTCTTCTTTACGAAAACCTGCTCAAAAAGATTAGACGCTACTTGGAAGGTGGTCCGCGAGGCTATTGGCCTACGTTCTACAACGGCGGCGGCAACTTTCTCAAAGACGGACCAACCTGGGATGCTTCAGCAAGCCAGGCAGCCAAAAGCAGCGACGAGAATGGAGACGAAGAAGTCACATCCACAGAGCTATCCGTGACGCTCAAAGTCCTCCAGCACCTCCTACTCAACTCATCCCTCAAGCTCACGACCCCCATCTCCGCCGCCACCGCGCTCCTCGAGGAACTCCTCGACTATCCCCCCGACACCACGACATCGCCGCCGGAGCCGGAGGAGCACCACCACCACAACAACGAGACGTCCGCACCCACTCCCGCCCTCACCTCTCAAACCACATCCCTCGCACCACCACCTCCGGTTCCCCAACAACAACACCGCAAACGCCTCTGCTACATCTGCCGCCTCGCCCTCCCCTCCCCCACCGCCGCGCACCCGGCCTACCCCTGCCTCTGCGCCCCCTGCGGCGCCTACAACCTCGCCCACAGCGCCATCTCGTCGCCTCCGCAGCTGACCCTCGCCCCGACCTTCACCGCGCTCGTCACCGGCGCCCGCGTTAACCTCGGCTACCACGTCGCCCTGCGGCTGCTGCGCTGCGGCGGCCGCGTCATCGCGACGACGCGGTACCCGCGCGATGCCGTGCGGCGGTATATGGGCGAAGCGGATGCTGAGGTGTGGCGGGATAGGCTGAGGGTGGTGGGGGCGGATTTCAGGGCTGCGGCGGATGCGTTTGGGGTTGTGGAGGTGGTGAGGGGGGTGTTGAGGGAGTGGGGCGGTGGGGAAGGAGAGGGGAGGTTGGATTTGTTGGTTAATAATGCGGCGCAGACGTTGACGGATAGTGTGGGGAGGGAGGAGAGGGCGGTGCGGAGGGAGGAGGTGTTGAGGGTTGAGGATGGGGAGGGGGGACGGCGGTTGTTGGTGGATGCGGGGTATGAGGCGAGGGTGAGAGGTGGTGTGGGGAGGTTGATTGGAGGGGGACAGCAGCAGCAGCGGTTGGCTGGGTTCGAAGGCGGCCAGAAGGAGGAGGTGGTGGGAGAGACGGGGCTGGTTGCTGTGGGGGGCGATGGTGCGAGCAAGGAGTTGCAGGCGTACACGAAATCCTCGTGGGTGCAGTCGCTGTTCGAGATCCCCTACGAGGACGTCATCTCAGCGCATGCGGTCAACACCTTCGTCCCGCTCATCTTGTGCCGCGAGCTGCTACCGCTCATGGGCCGCGCGAGAGACGAGGTCGAGCCCGAGAACGCGGCCGCTCGCTCGAAAAAGCCGCTGGGCTACATCGTCAATGTCTCCTCCCGCGAGGGTATCTTCGAGGCGAAGGTCGATGCTGCCAAGAAGGGTAAACATGTCCACACGAACATGTCCAAGGCTGCCCTCAACATGATCACCGAGACCGAGGCCGCGACGGCATGGCAGACGCGTCGTGTTGCAATGAACACGGTCGACCCGGGGTACATGAGTGCCGCGCCAGAATACGAGGATGCGTACGACGGCATCAGACCAATTGGGTGGGAAGATGGCGCAGGCCGGGTTTTGTGGCCTATTGCCATGGGTGAGAGGGAAGGCGAGGCGATTTGGGGACGGTTCCTGAAACATTATGGTGCTGTACATGTGGATCCCGGAGTAGGCCGAGGATGAAAGCGTGACAAAGAGATATTGATACGCTTTTGCTTTTGTTGTCTCCGTGCGTGGATGAATATGTTGGTGGTTGAGGCGCTTGATTAAAATACGTCCCTTCCTTTAGGGCTACCGTGATCCCTGCTTCACTTTCAGTGCGTGGGTGGATCTGCCTCAGAAATAATGACGGGAACAAAATTTGCTGATCGCCTTTTTCTTGCCTTCTCGAAGGTGTACCCCGGCCGTAGAGCAGCTGACGCGTTGGCGTTGTTCCCAGATCTGCTGCTTTCCATTTCCAAGTCGTACGTACTCCGGTATGCAAGGGAAGCAATGGAAAATTGCCAATCAATGGAACCATGCTTTTGATACCGGGAAGATATTGGGTATGCTTCACTTCAGCTGCTCCCCTCATGTGCAGCATCGATGACGTGGGGTTCAGATACGGTCAAAAGGCCGGGGGAGTCCGAAAGCGGTATTCTGGGCGTTTTTTGGTGTGACAGTCATTCACAGCGGAAGCAGCGGCAGAGGATGAGCGGAATTCCCCTGTACGTACCTCTTCCAGGCTCACGCGGAGCAGTGTTGACCGTGTCGTACACGCAGCCGGCCAGGCAAATGGCATGCAGCGGCAATAAGCGGCCGACGAGGGAGATGCTCGAGGTGCAAGGATGGTCAAGGACGGGGATATAGGCGCGCCGCATGCTGATAACGCAAGGGTGGCACAAAAAGCAGTGCCCCGCGCGGGGCGAAGTGCAGCTGGTGAAATTTGGGCGCCAAAGCGCCACCCGCGGAGAACGGGAAAGCGTCCGTTTGTGACACCGTGGGTAAGGCCGGGCGAGCTGCGTTTGCGTGACTGTGCGACGGGAATGTGCAGCTGAGGGCGCTTAGCGGCGGCTGCCCTTTGCATATCCCGCAGTCAAATCCACGAAGCGAGAGGCGGCCGGGATAGGCTGGAAGTGCGACTCGGAATTCTGCATCGTTGCCTTCGTGGTCTTCATGTAGGAGCAGCTCGAATAGGACTTAGGCACTTGAGTGCATGATGATAAGCGGACGTGTTACCTCACTTCCGAGAATCCTTCACGATTCTTTGAAGAGTGTAAAGCGGACCATCAATATCAGCCGCTTTTGGCAGCATATCAGGTGAATCTGAATCATATGCTGGGAATTATCATAATTCCGTTCAAGTCGCCACGCTTGCAGCACCCATAATGAGACCAGGGCATAGCGGATTGCCACTGAAAGTTGTGTAACTCAGATCGGCAAAGCCGTTGCAGGGACTTTCGTGTGATTGAAATAGACATCGATAGCCCTGGCGGATCACGGGATCCGTGGTAGAAGTTCCGACGCAAGCAGGGATCCAGGCGGAAACATCTAGGCTTCGCTTATGGAGGTGATACGCGGCCTCTCGGACGGCAAGGAGAAGCACGGGAACGTGACCAATGCTCCGTAGTCTCGAACTGGAAAAGGGACCGGCCCGATCCATCGGTGAGCCACAGATCTGAGAAGAAGGTTGCCGCGGTTTGCACACCACATGCTGCTGCTCAGACGTGGGGTGAAAATAAGCCGACGCAACTCAACTTGCATGCTGCAGGAGACTCAGTGAGACAGGAACTACTGCGAATGCTCCGGCAACAAGGGTCCAGTTGTAAGATAGCGATTTGTTCACATCCGGTCCAGGGGCCACCGATGGTTGAGTCAAGAGGCAAACGCCTGAGGCAAGCATCGTCGAGAAATTGCAATGAGCGCATAGTGCGCACTTGAGGTCTTAAAAGCCATGAGAGGCGCCTCCAATATTAATGCTCGAGGGGTTCGATAGGGCGCTCGACGCATTGTTCCTGGGAACATCGTGCGGCGTTGTCCGTGCGCGGTGTTCGCATGCAATGTGATCATCGTGGTGGTACCGCATAACGTGGCTGGGATGTGCTGCCCACCTCTATTCGTCAGAGTGCAATGCAGTGTCGCCGATCCCGAGATAGATACATGCTGCAAAACACTCGATTAGCGAAGACCCCTGTAGCTATAGTATTGTGGCCTGAGCAAGTGACCATGAAACAGACGTTCGACGCTCTTCTCGGAATCGTGCACTCGTGGACCTTTGCAACACCTCGGCGCGGCAGGCAAAATCATGGCGGCATCATGCAACCATCCATCATGGAGATTGGTAACCTCAGGAATTGTCATGCCGTGGGGAATGAGTCCATGTCAGGGTGCCTGAAGAAGCTGGGTGTCAGACAGCGGCGCTGGTCTGGGCGGGTTGAGATAAATAGAAGCGTCCTCTGGTAGAATACCGCCTCCGCATTATCGAACTTGTCTCCGCACATCCCGCACCAACAAACATGGCCGCTATGAGTCCTGAATTGCGCGTTGCCGCATGGTTGCAACTTGCCAGTCATCACAGCACCGAGAGTCTGAAGTCCATCGCGACGCCGTATTCCGCCCAAGCAGGGACGACACAGACTCCAAACGATGATATCTTGACCCCCCTCGCTGCCCTCCTTCAATGTCGCCTCGATGTTCAGAGTATTACGGAAGGGCTGGGGAAAGCCGAAAGCTGGGCTGCATTGAACAGCTCACAAACGCAGTTCTCTCAATTGCGGACAAGATTCCAGACATCAATGAAGAGGCTGAGCGGAGGGGTTTTGTCTCGAAGTTTGAAAATCAAAGCAGGAGATGTTCCATTTGGCAAGGTTCAGTGGGAGAAGACTTGTATGTGTCACGATGGTCGTATTTGAATTTTGCTGAAGCTCCCAGACGCCGGCAGTTCGACATCAGGCGATTCCGACGGAGACCGGACCATGACTGACGAGTCTGACGACTCAGCCGAGGAGCTAAGCGATGAAGACGACGATGACTACGAGTCAGATTCGGAGGGCGACGAGGAAGATGAGAGCTCAAAAAAGCCCAGGGACTGCGGCCTGGATGAAGTGAGGTAGGCCTTGACATTATCAGCAATTTCCGAGCTGCAGAGCTGACAATCAGCACCAGTGGTCCGAGACTGCAGCGAACTCGTCAGATGCATGTCTTGCATAACACTGTGACGCTGTGTCGGCTCGCGAGAGTTATCGCCAGTGTGGAGCAACTTGGGGCTGAACTTCTGGCTAAGGACGTCAAGAGCGCAGCGTGTGCGGGGGATACAAAGGCGAAAATTTTGGCTCAACTGCAGAATGCGGCGGACGAAGCGCGAGCGAGCTGGGCGAAAGAAATGCAGAGAGAGCTTGAAGTTGCAGAGCAGTACCGCATCGCGATGATTCAAGTATTGCAAGACGAGCTGCGGCGTTGAATGAGGGGAGTTGCTAATAGCTGCCGTCGGCGACGTCGGATATTCGGTCGTTTTGTAGGTCACTTCGATGGGACACTGATGGGCTGTGCCTTTGAGTAAAAAATACCCAAGGCACCCGGCAGAGTGTTCCAATTCTGCCAATGACGTAATGAGTTGAGAAACAATGGATTCTTCATGCGAAAACCGTAGCGGATCCGATGCGGATTCTTCGGGCGTACAGGATGGTTCCTCGTGAGCCATGACGATGGGAGGTGATGACGAGACGCGACCTTTGACGCGTTTCGTGCGCGCCGCCCGGAAAGCCGAGGAGGGGCGGGGCGGCCAATCCTTCAGCCGAGACGCTCCTCACTTCACCCTCTGCCCTCTCTACCTCACCTCTCGCAGTCACAATCTCTCATCTATTCCATCAAGCCTCAGAGTTGGACCATCTAGTCTACAACACCCATGCATAGCACCACCATATCCCCTCTCTCCTAATGCACCATGGCAATGAGGCCCATAGCTTCGTGCCTGGTTACCAAGAGCTGTATCTGATTGATTTGCCAGCGAATTTGTTCGGAATTTCCTCTTACGGGTCGGATACTCGAGTGTGTAGGCAAAGTCGGCGGTCATCCCGACCCCGCGTCCCTGATTGTTGCTTCTCTTTATTCTCCTTTCTCTGTCAGCTGCCTTGGATAGGCGGTGGCTTAGTCCAAGCGATGCGCAGCTGCGTAAAATTTCTTAGTCCGCTTTCATATCTCATTACCAGCGTCCTCCCCGGAAAATGACCCTCATTCTCGAGCATTCGCATATTGTCTTGCCTTTCTATCTGTGACAAATGTGAGCTAAGAATACCAGGGTTCGAGAACATAGCGTAACTATGCCCCAGCTCTGCGTTGAAAAAAAAAAAAAAAACGCGTGGGTAGCTGAAGCTATCGTCCGGACGAGAATGTCGAATTAAAAATTCTACATACACATCCGGACGATAGCTTCAACTACCCATGACATGGATAGTCTCCAGGCGGGCTGAGAGTCTCCTACTCTGCCGCTATCCGATTTCCTGACAAACGGGTCATTGAGAAAGCCGGGCGCTCGCATGGCGCGTTGGCTGAGCGTCAGGCGAGCTGCGCCATACGCCCGGCGGGCTGCGCCGCATTTTTCAAGCCGATCTTTCACATTTCAGCACCTTCCCAGGCGCACACGATGCAAAGCGCGCGAACACGCCGCAGCGGCGCAGAGTTTTCCCGACGTTTGGCCGGGGTGCTCGTTGTTGCCAAAATGGGAGGCTGCCTGGCCGCCCACTCTCTTGACCCCGTCACCAACACCTCTTTTTTTCCCTTCGCACTTTCAGCGCGACCCTATCGCTTCCCTTTGATCTGCTTGCCGCTTCTTCAGTGTCGCACTGCCTGACTCTGGCACAATGAGCCAGGCAGCCGCCGCCGCGCGCCTATTCGAGGCGCAGTTCAATCATCTGGTTCTACCGGCTAGTGTGCCACACAAACGCGACCTCAACCTTCCTCGCCTTGAGGCTGCTATCACAGACCGTCTACTCCGAGCCTGTCACCTTCTTCGGGAGTCAGCAGCGGGCGACAGCTACTTCGAGTGGGATAAACTACGCCGCGTCCTCCTCACCGCGAAGGCCGTCAACCTTGATGGCAGGATCGAAAAGCTTACTCTGATCCAAGAGTTTCGCCGTCTCGAGCATGACGGTTTTTTGATACTACACGTCGCAGAGCAGAATGCTGGCCTTCTTGTTCGCCGACTCAACAGGTGTGTACATACGCCTGCTCACCACTGTCTCACTTTGCTAATGACCCCGACCAATAGTGAACACGGCCAAGAGGTTGCCTTTGAGGCTTTCGAAGCCTCACCTCGGTCCAAAGACGTGCTCGCTACCGAAGCGGCTTTGGAATGGGAGTTTCCAGGCGGTGCCGTCGCCGTGCCGTACACAACCTTCGCGAATGACGGTTTCCAAGACAGCGTCGCCAGCTTTTTGCAGCAATGCAGCATCGAGTCGATAAAACGCTTTGCTGCACGTGCCGATAAAGGCGGCTCTTCTGCCATCGAGACCCGCGATACAACGGATCCTGCCATGATATCGTCGCTGCTCATGACCGTCCTCGAAGCTCACGGCCGACGCTTATCGACGCCTTTGCTACGGAAGCGCGTGCGCGATAACGTTTGCTGGGGTGATGGGGCAGAAAACCCATGGCGGAGGCTTCCCTTCTGGCTGGTGCTACGTGTTGGACTTGCAAAATACCTGGCGACCCAGCATGGTGGCGAGATCGGCAGGCTGCGCTACAAACTCCTCATGTCCGTCACAATCACTCAGCTTCTCCAGGACTCTTTGAGCCATCTCGACCCGCAGAACATCTCGACCCTGAAGGCTAAGCTCGCTCGCCGCCTTGCAAAGCTGGAGATGGACAAAGACCGAGCCTCACGACCTGTCCACATCCACTACGACTCTGCCTTCGCCACCTTGAATCCGAAATTCCAGAAAATATTGCAGGAAGCAAATCAACACGTTGACAAGGTGTGGGACGCACTAAAAGGAAGCATCCGGAGGCCCATTCGAAAGCTCACTCGCTACGCGCGTCCGGACCACTTGACACTCACTTTACCGAAGTCTAGCTCTATCCTGCACCGCATTCTGAACAATCCTATGGATATGGATGACGTACAGATGCATCCGGTCAAGCTCGATATGGGTGCCGCCAACCAGAACATGAGGCCATTGGCAACCCACTGCTTCTCTCTGGCTCAGTTCGAGATGGACGTGGAACAAGGTCATGCCATTGCTGGCGCGTCGACCCTGAGCGATGTGTGTATGGAAGCGTATCGAAAGATCGATAACTACCTTGACCTGGTCTCTTCTGCGTACGATGGTAACCCGGAACAAAAGAGCATCATGATCTTGACAGTCATGGACTTGTGGGTGACCTTGGATCGGGCTGCCACAAGGCTGTTCGGATTGCTCCTAGCCTTCTCGCCCGGCATCTCCCCCGAGGCCCTTGACGTCCTTCAGCTTCCCCGGTTTTCCGACATGCAACGCTTGCAGAAGATTCAAAGCTGGCTTCGCTTGAGGCAGGAGAAGAGCAAGTTCACCAAGGAAACCATCTTCGACAATCTACACCCCGGCTGCTTCGCAGAGCGTTACTACGACGAACTGGATACTGGAACGCTTCCGGAGCTTCATGAGCGCATTGAACATGCTGCAGAAAGGGCTCGGCAACACAAAGAGGAAGAGTTCCAAGGCCTCAGTGAAGAGTTCGAGAGCCTGCTTCAAAGCATCGCAGAAATGTCATGCGTCTACTCTGATGACGGGTTCCTGAGAGAACATGACATCAAAAGATGCACAAGGTGCTTCTACGAACGAAAGGCAAAGAGAATGTTCATCGCAACTCACGAGCACTTCCTACCCAGAGACCCTGTCCATGCCAAAGCTGTTGTGTTTGAGCTGGCCTGCCCTCCTGCTTTTGCAGTATATCGCAGCGCTACCTGGAAGGTCTTGGGTGTTTTGGGCCGTCCCAAACTGACATGCCGCGATGAGCCTCGTTTGCTGATTCAGGAATATGGCCCCCTCATGCCGTACTCAACTCCTCGTACAGGCGGAATCACATTAGGCTCAACAACCAAGTCATTTCTTGGAACTCATTACCGCAAGGTCTGGTTCCCGGCCAGTCTGGATAATGTCTGCTTGCCTAATCCGCTGCGACTCAACTACTTCGACAAGTTTACGGGCTCCTGGCCTGGTTCAGAGAAGGGGAAACCGACATTTGCACATCATTGCCAAGTGATGATTCCTTCCAAGTCCCCATTCTCCTCGCTGCTGTCACAACCTCAGTTTGCACCGGATGCTAATGGCCCTCCGTCAAACGAGGTCATCGCTAGCCAAGCTCGCTGCCCACCAGGTGTCTCCTCACATGAGTACATGGCCTTCCAGGGCTTGTTCTCCGGAAAACACCGCAGATGGCCTCTCCTACTTGTGGAGTTGGCATCATCAAATCTCAATTTCAGCGCAGAAGCAACGTCCTTGCTAGTCTCTCAGCTCTCGTCACAGGCCGGTCCGGAACATGGAAAAGACCCTCTTCGAACAGTACACCAAGTCTTCCGTGACCCGTCCTTCTGTGAGAAACTACTCGAGCAGATTCGGATACGCCTTGAAGTAGTAATTGCAAACTGGAGAGAGACGAACAGTATGAGTATGCTCATCACTCTACTTTTGCGGTTGATTGCTTTGGGTTGTCGGGAGCCTGTTGATGATGCCCTGACCTTGCTTGATCGAGCACGACGCATTACTCACAACTGGATTTGCCAGCTGCGTTCCGAAATTCACAAAGCAACTGATGCCGAGACTTCCCGCCGGTGTTCGAGGTATGCCCTTTGGGCCGCCCTTCTCTGCCGGAGAACCTTCTCTCTATACTGCGAGAATGACCATCAAAGACTGCAGCAGACCCTATCATCAGCGGACCTCCAGAACTTCGTTGAATCCTCCATTACTCTGCAAGACAATATGGTCAGCGACCCAGCCAGCTTGCCTGCAGTGTTGCGGCATGCTCTTATGCGGGACCTCAAGATGATCCATCGTTTGAAATCCTTCATTCGTCAGTCAATTGCTGTGAACTCTGAAGGTTTGATTGCCGCAATCAACAATGTATGGCCGTCTGTGCCAGGATCTACCTCGAGGACCTGCTCCGACTTGCGTTTCCTAAGTGCTCCTCACGCCTGGACAATCAAGCTCACCTTCATGGGTGGGGAGCAAAGCAAACAGCAATCGGTTCATTACGACATTCTCGAGGGTCACCTTTTGATAGACAACAAGCCCCTGGGTAGGCTTCCCACAGAGCATCGTAATTCAGACATCCTGTGTGGACTGTTCGGTCAACAGAACCTGCTTGTCTACCCTTCCGGGCTCTACGGAATGACTTACCAGCTGGCCATCTCTGAGAAAGGCAATGAAATCCATATCGGCTTCCGCAATAAGATGCTGATCGTCCGTGCCCGTACTTGGGACAAAGACAACGGGGTCAGAATTCTCGAGCTGATTCCCCGAGGGGCTTTCAGTAACGACGGGGTGTACGACCTTCCAGCATCTCTGGTCGATGACTGTGCTCATTGGTTGGATCTCAGTAATGCTCGTCTTGAGATCCGTCCAGTCTCCGACATGTGGATCCGAAAGTTAAGCAACTGGTGGATTGATATGCGGACCCATATTGCCTACCGCCGAGACAGCCGCTTGGTAGATCCACACTGCCCACTCTTCCGCCAATTTGCCGACGTTTTCCAGTTCTTCGAACACCCACAGCGGTTAACACTGTTCCAACCGCTCAAGCATTCGCTGACGGTTGAATTGAGGCGACTAGAGCTCACCTTTTTCGTGAACTTCAGGAACTGCCTTTATTCCAGAGAGTTGAGAGCGGAGATTGACCCGCACCAAGATGCCGGGACTTGGTACGGACTCAATAGCAAGCTGGTTCTTCGTGATGCGATGAATACACAGAACCGTAGCATCATTGTTCCCTTAGGGCCTCTCTCGTATCACCGCAACAAGTTTCACGTCGCGGTCAACGTACAACCCAACGGAAACTACGCCAGGTATACAATCAATACGGTCCTCGGTCGGCTTGATTGTCCTGCAGAGCCATGGCTACTGTATTTCAAAGCACAGTTGCACGCATTTACATCGGCAGTCCTTCCGGACCCACTCACGGGACGCACAGGCACTGAGGAGGCCTTGCACTTACTGCGATCCGGCAGCTGTCAGCCTTGGTCGCCTCTGCAGCCCGGTCCATTGTCGTGTCTCATTCAAATTGCCGACCTGACTCCGACAAGAGAGTACTACCCTGAAGGCCTGAAGCAAATGCTTAAAGTTCACTGGAATCCCAATTTGACAGTCACAATCCAACGAGACGAATTTCTACCGTTGGTGAAGACTATCTACAGGCGGTCCTCTGAACTGCTCAATTTCGTAGATTCAACTTCCGAAAAACCTCGGATTCGAGAGCTTGATCTACATCTGCTTCAGCGTAGCATGAACCACAGGCAGCTCTACGAGCGTACTAGCGACGAGTCCCGGGAACGGTTCGCTCCCGAGGACGCAATTTACATGGCCCGAGACAAGCCAACGCTTACAAGAGAGCGCCAAAACGTATTTGAAAGTGTGAAGCTCCTCACGAGATGGTCCCCGAACCTTCCTACGACTTCACAGCTCGGCCAAACTCTGCAAAAATGGGATTTAATCCAAGGCCATGGCCAAACCTTCAACAAAGTCCTCCTGAGCGACTATCTGGATCTTGAATTTGGGTCTCATTGGGGCTCTCTGATCGACTTTTGCCGTGAGGCAACGCAGGATCAAGTTTACACACTCAGCTTCATGTTCGGTGCATTGTCTTTCGATGTAAATGCAAACATGGACATAGTTCAGGTCCTCATTGCTTTCACGATCTCTGAGCAGTTGAAGAACTTGCAGCCTCCGAAATGGCCCTCCTATGCGAACTTTCACCAAAACCATGTCCCCACTGTTGACGACATCGCGAAGCTTGTAAAGCGTTTCCGCAAGTCTTACTCTGGCGATTATCGATCGGAATTCGGCCTCAGCCTTTCTGCCAAGATGCGGAGGAACCTGGAAGCACAGCAGCTTGCCCATGAGGAAAAGGAAGAAAAGGACTGTAACGACTTTGCTGGCTTCCTTCTCAAGCAATGGCCCTGTGCAGAACCGACTCTTGATAGTCTGCCACGGAATTCCTTTCCTCTAATAGATGTCAAGCGGGCTTTCGAGATTATCAAGCCAGAGTGGCTTCGGCTTTTCCAGAACATCGAATTGTCTCAATATCTCGCACAGGTTCAGCAGGTACTTGATCACTACCATTCCCCGCAGATACCGGTGCAGATGGAATTGCCTTCGGAGGAAAAACACATTCTCTTCCCTGGAGGCCGTCGCGATGAAATTCCCTCACTGCCAAAGGATCTACTGTGTAAATCGAGCACTTTTACGACGAAAAAAGTCTTTGAAGATTTCGGACCTTCGGTAGGGATTGCGGGAGGTAGCATCCGCCGATCACAGGCGTTCAGTAACATCAAGGAGAACATTCCTACGGGCCCCAAGCAGCTTCGTCAAACGAACACGGCGTCCTCTAAAATCAAAGAAGTAGCTGAGCTAGAGCAAATCGTTGGAGCTCTATCGAACTCAAAGTCCACAGTCAAACAGCACTACGCACGAGACCTAAAGCAAAGCATCGACTCGCTTAGGTCATTGGACACTGACACCAAGCTGTCAACAGACGCCAAACTGCCAGCTCAAATGGTCGTTGCTGTTTCTGAGGCCCGCGAACAAGTTCAAGCTCACCTGAATTCCATCGAACAGAACCTGGCCCGCAACGATCCGCGAGCGAAGTGGTTGAAAGCAGGAGGATTGTGGCCATGTACCACAACCGTGGCACTTCTGGAGCAAATCCGCTCTACATCTACTGCAGTCTTCGGTTCGGGGATGAAAGAAAGTCTTATTGACTTCGCAGTCTCCATCACCCACCTTCAAAGAATGCTACGCTTGCACGATGCGTCTTTGAAAGACAACGAGCAAAAGCTCAAGGATGAGCAAGCGTACGCAGGGCACACCAACTGGCAACCGGCCAGTAATACCGACTGGCTGCTCCTCGAGGTTGATTCAAACATCCTCATTCGACCTGGACAGATTGACGTCGCGCTTGCAACTATTTCGCCAAGCTCGGGTGCCAATTCTGTTCTTCAAATGAACATGGGTCAAGGAAAGACTTCTTGCATCATACCAATGGTTGCAGCATCGCTCGCAGATACAAAACGACTCGTACGCATCGTCGTTCCGAATGCCTTACTGTTGCAGACCGCTCAATTGCTGCATGGAAGGCTTGGAGGCCTTTTGGGTCGTCAGATCCGCCATGTCCCTTTCTCACGCAAGACTCAAACTACTCAGAGCACCACCAAGGCTTTCTGGGACATCCACAAGGAGATTATGAAAGACGCTGGAATCATGATTGCTCTTCCGGAGCATATCATGTCATTCATGCTCAGCGGCTTGCAGCGCCTGTCGGACAACCGCATCCCTGAGGCAACACCGATGGTGAGAGTCCAAGCATGGATGCGCAAAGTCTGCCGTGATGTCCTTGACGAGTCGGACTTCACCCTTGCCGTTCGTACTCAGCTCATCTACCCCTCTGGGCAACAGACTTCTGTGGATGGTCATCCACACCGTTGGGAAACGGCCCAAGCTCTTTTGAAACTGGTCGAGACGCATCTCTGGAATCTGCATTACGATTTCCCCCAGAGCATCGAAGTCATCAGTCGGTCAGCTGGAGGATTCCCGCTTTTCTTCTTATTAAGAAAGGATGTGGAAGACGCTTTAGTTTCGCGTGTCGTGGACGACATCACTCGCGGCAAGACCTCAATCTTGCCATGTCAAGAGTGCTCTGCTGCAGACAGGCAAGCTATTCGGAGATACGTCACGGATTCCTTTGTTCCTCAGTCAACTGTGGACCACATCCAGACGATGTTCACCGATACTCCAGTAGCCCGCCAGAGTCTCCACCACATGCGAGGCCTTTTGGTACACAGGATTCTACTACTCACGTTCAAGAAGCGCTGGTCCGTCCAATATGGCCTCCATCCCTCTCGAGATCCAATTGCTGTCCCATATCATGCCAAGGGTGTTCCTTCGGATCAGGCGGAATGGGGCCATCCTGACGTTGCCATCTTGTTCACTTGCCTCTCCTTCTATTACCAGGGCCTCTCAACAACTCAGCTACGGTACTGCTTGGAGACCGTGGTGAAGTCGGACGACCCGTCAAGCGAATATGACCGCTGGATGCACAGTGGTCCAAACATACCAGGCTCGTTGAGGGAGTGGAATGTCATCAACGTGGACGACGAGTCCCAATTGCACGAGCTATGGCAGCATCTGCGGTGCAGCATTGTCGTGGTCAACTACTACCTGAACCACTTCGTGTTTCCCACCCATGCAAAGCAATTTAAAATCAAATTGCAGTCCTCGGGATGGGACATTCCGCTGGTGGCGTTGACCCCGTCTCAAGACGGGAAATCCTCCAGCCATAGGCCATTGACGACAGGATTCAGTGGAACGAACGACAATCGGACGTTGTTGCCGTTGACAATCAAGCAGCAGGATCTTGCTGGTCTTTCTCACACCAACGCTGAAGTCATTACGTACCTGTTGCAGCAACGTAACCGACGTTATGTCCTTGCTGCCGACCAACGTGGCAGGCGAATCTCAGAGGTGGACTTTCTACAAACCCTCGAAAATCTCAAGATCCGGATCCTGATAGATGCTGGAGCTCAAATCCTTGAGATGGACAACCTTACCCTAGCTAAGTCGTGGTTACGCATTGACACTCAGGCGAAGGCGGCTCTTTACTTCCAGGCCAACAGACCTTTCATCATTTACCGCAATGGTTCTAAGGTTCCTCTCCTCGCAAGCCCGTTCGCCGACGATCTGAGCCAGTGCCTCGTTTACCTTGACGAGGCTCATACCCGTGGGACCGATTTGAAGATGCCGATAGATGCTACAGGCGCACTGACTTTGGGCCTCGGGCAGACCAAAGACCACACCGTACAAGCTGCAATGAGGCTTCGACAGCTGGCAACGACGCAATCAGTGGTATTCTTCGCCACTCCGGAAGTTCATCAGAGTATCAAAGACCAGCGGCAGATGAGTCGCATGGGAAGGCCAATCGATTCCTACGACGTTGTTTGCTGGCTTCTGGAGCAGACCTGTGCCGGACTCGAGCAACTTCAGCCGCTGTACTATTCTCAAGGCATAGATTTCTGCCGCAGATCGCAAGCTTTGATCGACAATCCTGATATCCTCACGAACTCGGGCCAACGTGAAGATTGTCTGAAGGCGCTCCGCCAGGTGGAGCATCAAACGCTGGAGCAAATGTATAAGCCCAAGACGAAGACTAAAGTTTCGAACGCCTCTAAATTGTTCTCTGGAGAGCTCGCAGTGTTCGTAAAGGAGCTCAACAAGAGGCGCAAAGGGTTCCAGGACAACGGAAACGCTGTTCATGCGTCAGCTCTTCAAGAGGTGGAGCAAGAAAGAGAAGTCGCACACGAAGTGGAGAGTGTGCGTGAGGTCCAAAAGCCGGTGTTTTTCTCAGGTCTCAAGTATTCCGGCCTTCACAAGGACATCGCAAGTTTCGCTCAGACCGGCAGGCTTGTAGCCGGCTCTTTTGCCTACGAGCACATGTTCGTCTGCCTCCGTGGTACTGCTTTGGGAGCGAAGCACAGAATCAACGGGGAGGTCATCAAGTCTAAGCTGTTCGTATCGAAGGAGTTTCCGAGAACCGTCGTACTATCTCGTCCGAACGACAATTTCTTGCGCCAAGTCAACTGGATACTTTGGAGCACAGAGACGGACACGGCGATGCTCATTGTCCCGGAAGAGGCGGAGGAGCTCATCCCTCTTCTCCGCGAGGTCGAGAAGCCCGTCACCTACCTTCTCACTTACGCCGCTGCGGTCACCCGCAAGATGGTCCACTTCAACGGCCTGAACTACTATTCAATTCCACCCATGTCGCCCGATTGGAAAGCTCCCGAATGGTTGACTATGGAGCTGGGCCTCTTCGCCGGTCGTTTGTACTTCGAGTTCGACGAGTATGCGGGAATGATGAAGTATCTCGGCCTCCGCGAAGACGAGGTGGAAGATCTTGCCGACGGCGTCGACGGCGTGGAGCTGCTTGATGGCGCTAACGAATCCGAAGATGGCGAAGAGGACGAAAAGTCTTCAAACTCAGGCTCTGGCACTGGAGAACAGCGCGTCAGCAAGAAGGCGGTCCCTTTCACCGCCAAGCCTCTTACCTTCATCCGCGAGTGGCTCGCCTCCCGCCGCAAGGGCCAGGACTTCATTCACACGCCCATGGGTTTCCTCTGCCAAGGTCGCCCGCTCTCTGCCGATCATCCGTTCTTCACCAAGGTTGTTGAGGAGCCGACGTTGCCAGCGGTGTTGAGTCATACGAAGAACGGTGCCAACGGTGTCAATGGCACGGCTAATGGTGCTCTGGAGCATGAAGACGAAGAGTACGATGACGCCGAGGAAGAAATGTGGTTTGATGCCGAGGAGGAAGGTGTTGCAGGAGAAGAGCATGCGAATGGCTTCGAGGAGAGTGATGAGGAAGCCGAGGATGAGGAGAGCAGGTGGGGAAGCAGTGAGGAGAGTAGCGAGGAGAGTAGTGATGGCGACGATGATGACTATATGGGTCATTGAAGGGAGGCAGCTTTAGGGCCAGATGGTTGTTGAGAGAGCTTTACGGTATACTGGGGACGATTTCGGGTTGCTCTTTTGCTATTCTGGCTAGGTAGCTGACGGGCCTTTTGCTTCATGGATAAGGTGGAGGGATAATAATGGGAGACATGGAAAAGACTAAAGAGAAAGGGATAAGGGAAAAACAAAAAGAAAAAATGTGTGGCAGATGGGGTTGATCACGAAAAGCACATATGACCCTGGAGTAGATAAAATAGAAAATGCATGATACATGCGCAAATGTGTGCACGATCGTCTGTGATGTGATTTCTACCCCATTCTCACTTCCACACTTACGTTAATGTGCAGCTGATCTCGATGAGATCGTGCACCAAGTTATTTGCAGAAACGAAGAAATTGCATTTATGGTATCTCAAAGTCTAATGAAAAAAAAAAAAAAAAGCCATTTGCTCAGAAACCTCTAAAACTCCATGCCCATACCCCATAGCAGTCAGCCTCCCTCCCTCCCTTTCCCTTTCCCTTTCCCTTTCCCAATCACCGCCCACGCACCCACCTCCCCAGATCCCCCCTTATCCTCTCCCGCAGATGCTCGTTGAAGCCGTAGGTCAGCGCGTTGGCGAAGCCGACGTACTGGCTGCTGCTCTGCAGCACGGCCAGCGTCTTGCTCTCGTGGCCCGTCGCCTCCAGCAGCCGGTTGACGATTCCCGGCAGCCAGAGGATGACATACATGATCGGGTACGCGTTGAGGAGGAGCATGCGCTTGATCTCGCGCTCGACCTGGTGCGATTGGCGGCGGGCGTAGGAGGAGATGGAGGGGAGGGAGATGTGTTTGGTTGTGGTGGTGGTCGTGGTGGTCTTGGTTGTGGGGATAAGGGGAGGAGGAGGAGGTTGGGAGAGGAGCGGGTGGATGGTTGTGGTTGAGGCGGTGGGGGCGGGTGGGAAGCTGTCTGTGCTGAATTTTCGGGGGTGGTTGTTGGTGATGGTTGTGGTGGAGGAGTAGAGCGAGGTTGGGTCGGAGGGTTGGTTGTTGCCGGGGTATATGGGGCCGGGCTGCTTTGGTGGAGATGAGGTGGGTTCGGGTAGCTTCGAGCCTGTGTGCGGAAGCGGTGTTGTCAGTACAGTGTGCCACTGGCTATATTTACAACCGAAATTTGTCGAATTGGATTTCAAAGAAGTGTTCCTTTTTCGGTCCTGGGAAGCTAAATCGAGGGTGGGTGGAACTCACTGGGAAACGGAAAATCCAGGCCATGGTCGTCAGAAGTAGACTCCTCATCCCTCATAACGTGCGGCGCTACCTCCTCGTCTCGGTCTTCGCAATCCACCTTATCGGCGCTGTGGTGTACGGTAGAAGTGAACTTGTCGTCCGTGCTGTATGCGGGGAATTTGAAGGTCTGCGCATGGTGATTCTCCTTCCGCATCCGCATATACTCCAACTGCAACTCCTCATCGTAGACTGGCCCATGCCCATTCCCTTGCTTCTTCTCTTTCGCGAAACTGCCACTTCTGAGAGTGGTGCCACTAATGCTCCTGCTGTGGAAACTGCGGCTCGTATCAATTGATCCCCTCACCTTCGTGCTCTCCATCATCTGAAAGTGCCCGCGCATATAGCACCACACGTAGATGTAGACACCGATCGTTGTGAATATGATTGCGAAGCGCCAACCATGTCCCAGGGCATATCTCAGGTCAGTACGCTTTGCTGATATCCAGCACCAGTTGCCGCTTACGGGGACCATTGTTTGCAAGCCAGTGGCGATGGTACCTTAAAAAGAGACCCTGTCAGCTGAGGTTTGATCGGGTCAGATGCGAAGCACTCACTGGTAATGAGAGGAACAACCCAGACGGACATGCAGATCATGACTTTCCTGCCAAGAGATGCATTGGGCATGTACGTTTTGCGGGTGATGGTGAGGACCGTCACTAGCGCTATGGCGAGGATCGAGAAGTCTGCGGCCTATAATGTGAATTTCCATTAGATTATGCCGTGATCACAGTACTAACGCGGGGCGGTGAAGGCGCTGCATACCTGCACAGACAGTTGTCCAACCCAGCCATTGAGTGTGCATACTGGACTTGGCGAAAGTTTGTGGCTCTTTACATATACAATGCCCGATATGGAGTTGTTTAATGAATTGATGAATTCTACGGAAGTATATTAGCGATCTTCAATAGTATGCTGAGTGGTACAGTGAGAGATTCTACCTGCAAGCGCGAGGTTGAGTACCAAGGCATGGCGGAACGAGCGCTGCTGCTTGTGGTAGACAACATATGAGGCGAGGACGCAGCAGGTAGCAGCAAACGACAGCAGGCTGCCAACCAGGGTTATAGTCGCTATCAACTCATCGTAGGCCATTCTGGGCGCACAATTCAGAGGGAGAGAGCAGAAGCAGGAGAACGGGGTGGGTGACCGTCACCAAAATGAAGGTGCGGTGGCGACGGGGCGTCAGGTAGCCCAGCTATTCATATACGAGAGGCACCGTTATGCATCGCTTAGCCCGTCTCTATCTAGTTTCAGGAACGAACCGACTTGGCACGCTGGAGGACATGAAGGAATATCCCGGGAGCGTAGGCGGGACGCTCTTCGAAAAGATGAATCATCAGACTGACTTTTCCCCACAGATCGGCGCGATGCCACGGAAGGCTGTGCACCCCCAGATGCTTTGCTTGTGTACGCTTCTTCCCGTCTTTTGTTGATCGGTAGATGCTGCAACGTGGGCAGCCCCGTGCGGTGTGGCCTGTGCCTTAAAGTTGCCCGATACGTAACCTAAAAATAGTAAATCTACTACTGAGAGCTAATGCTTGCCCGCTATTGGTTGTCGCAAAGATTGCAAAGAATTTATGGCCATGCGAAATCTCCATGGGCGTCAGTGTTAACATAGGTGTCTTAGTCATGTACTTCTTCTCTGTGGAGCAAGCCTTGGGGGCTGGGCAAACCACCATTCAAAGCTGCACGCTTGGCAGGTGATTCAATATGTGACGCAACAACACTTAGTAAGTCGCAGGTTGAGAGCAGATCAGATGACAGCTTTTTGACGGAGCTTCTTGGTCAGCCGTAGCATCTGGATTTCACCATCTCCTCTGAGTCGTCAACCGAGCTAGCGTCCTGAATCGTATTCAGGGTAAAGCATGACGGAAGTAGGCGATTGCGGAAGGTGTCTGTGCACAGGATTCAGGCACCGTCGGTATTTATCGAGCACGGTAAATAGATGAGAGACAAGGAACCAGCCTCACGAGAATGCTATGGCGAAATTTCAAGAATAAAGTATCTACTGGAGATTTACGAGCAGCACAGATTAAGCTAATCGAAGCGATCTGGTTCTGAGCTTAGTGGTCCTTGTACGAAAAGAGTTTCGGAGTTTCTGCAACAGTCATGACTCGCTGCGAAACGGCTGACTCCGCGCCAGGCCTCCCACCGTCAGTGATCAAGTGTGACGACCTATCGACAGGGCGAAGTCTTGGAACGTGCTGCCTATCGTCTACATTTCCCGAGCGATCACCCAAAGCAATTTCCCCGTGCGTCGTGCAGTGGGGACATCTCGAGAAGACAGCAACCGAGGGCGGTGACGAGACGAAACGAGGGAGCCGCTGTCGCAGATTGCTGGGCGCCTTGAGAGAAAGCGGGAGCAGTTGGCGAGTGTTGGTTTTGGCTTCGAACAGTGCGTGACGATCATCCGGCGGACCCGACCCGCCCAAGGTTTTGACCACAGTTGTACATATTTGTAGGCCAGCATTCCTGGAGAGCTTGTAGATATGTGTGCGACGTTGTCTTTGTATCTCATCTGTGCGCCCTGCTTGCATAGCCCATACCTCAGTGCTCGTCAAAGCAACTTCGGTCGATCGTTCAATCTTAGCTACATGGACAAGAGCTTTTACGACGATTTCATATGCACAAGCTGGTTGTGTTGAAACAACCTGCAGCCTGACATGCTAGTATATCAATTCAGAGCATACTCAGAAATATTATGTCTGGATCATTCGGTCTCAGCCTACCGCGTCGGAAACTCCACGACTCTCCATCCCTAAGAATAGGACTTTCGAGCCTGGATGGCATGCAAGGCTGAAGAGATCAAAAAAGTTTGAGGAAAGTCATGACTGCGTCATTGAATGCATCTTTGATTTGTGGGTTGCGGACGCGGGTCCCCATTTCGTATAGAAGTCGTTTTCCCAGCCAATGATGCACGGCAGAACCTTGTAGTACAGCAGGTCCACACTAGCCACGTCCGCTACTTCTATCTTTACCTTGTCACATGAGGCTGCGCAGAAAAGCTTCACTATCTTAATGGTTGTCTTGCGTGTTTCTAAGGTTATCCAAAAGCACCAAATAAAACGCGGACACGTACGACAAGCAAGTGCGAGAAATCCGATCCATTGCGACTACTTCATCGCGCATCGGATTCGAACAAAAGGGCATTCTAAAACTTGGTTTTACGTCAGCTTAAATTTCCAAGCCCCACTCAAGGTGCATCATAGCGGGGTAGTTTAGCTGAAAGCTCGCATCGTTCTCTTGCTATGCACAATTGAAGTAATTGCCCAGACTCAAATGTAGAGCTAATATATTCATAAGTAAACATCTGGACAATAACGTCAGTTTTCCACATAACCCGAACAAACTCCTCGCGAAATTGGGAAAGATCTTTTTATCTGGAGGCTTGTGGACCCTTAATCTGTTACAAGGCTCTGCTATTCTTATCGCTAGTTTTCGACGCTGGCCCCATCTGTACTGTGTCTGTATCACAGCAGACTTAGCTGCAAGGTGGGCCGATTACACTGAAAGAGGCTGAGCTTCAGGTACCACAACGGCTTGAGAATAGCATGAACGAATTTAGAAACATTTCTGAGGTGTGTACAACCTCAGTATCACTGGTTCCGAGTGTGAAATAATATACCTTATCGAATCACTTTTCCTTTTCTCATTGTCAGGTTGTTCCGTTTACATGCAAAAACTTCCATTTTATCGCCAGAAAAAAATCTCTTCATCCTATTCAGCCAAACGCGTGCGACATCTACAGACCACAGGCTCCACCTCGAGGGCCAGTGTTGGAATCGTGGCCGAGATTCTCTACTGAAATCCATCAAGACCCTCACTAGCAGCACGATGCCTTACTCCCCAGTCCGACCAGATGAAGACCCAGATGACTCTTTCGGTTCCAACCAAATTGTTGAGCCCTTGGCTGGTAACCCAGACAGCGACGCCGGGAAAGGTGAAGATGAATCTATGCGGGTACCGTTCTTCTTACGGCCTACAACTCTGTTTGTCTTTTCGGCCAGCCTTATGACCATTGGACTTGCTCTTGGAATCCTCGCCTGGTATTCCGTACAGCACCGAGGAATCTGTGCGGCAGGAGATAGGCAATATTATGCTTGGACTTATGGCCCAACTGCCGGCAAGTATTACAGACTTCGAGATTTCCAAGATGCTGTCTCACATTCTTCTAGTTTTCACTCTATTTTCAGTGTTTTGGAATCAGATTGACTACCGCACAAGGCTGCTAACGCCCTGGATCGCTATGGCTAAAGGTCCTCAACCCGCTGAGCGGAGCGTTCTGCTTGATCATATTTCCCCAAATATCGCGGCAGCCTGGCTAAATTCTTCGAAAGCGCGTGATTTCCCGGTCGTTCTTTCTATCACAGGTGCTATACTTGTGAGAACGTTAGTAGTCCTGTCTGCAGGTTTGTTTACGCTAGGTACTACTCAAAGACAGTCTCCGTCGATGTCTGTCCGTGGAGGTCTATCGTTCTCGGTTGATCACTTTAACGCATCACAGGTCAATGGACAAGCGATATCCCGAGTATACGGTGCTCACTCTCTAAATCTGGGTTATCCATTGTACACCAATGCGTCCATCGGAAGCGAAGTACCTCCTTTTCAAAATGGTACAATCTATATTTGAATTCTCTTCGGTCACCCATTCGATTTCTAATATTTGAGCCTAGGGAGCGACTCAGCAATAAAGAACATTGCGATTGTTGATACCATCGAACCGCATCTCGATTGCGAATTTGGAACACTAGAAACCGTCAACTACGCCATAGTTTACGATGAGATAGGTGGTACGGTGAATGAAAACGGCCGTTTATTAGATTTACTTCCCTGGTTCATGGGAGTACGGCAAAATTTCCAACTTTCGGTTCGCATTACCTCTCCGTCTTGTTCAAACATCACCACCAAAGGGAACACAACCGAGCCTCTGTGGACTATCTTCTCTGATGGTCAGAAAAGTGACTGCTCTGGCGATGACCGCCGTTTCGTGGTCGGTTTCATCAACAGCTACGACGAACGAGCGGGCAATTACTCAAATTACCCAACAGGACAAGACGACAAGCCCGGGGCAAGCTACACATGGTTTCGAGATGTTTCCGCGTTCCTAGTTTGCAGACCAGACTATGCTATTCGGAAAGCTGAACTCAGTTTCAACCCCTCGGCGGCTTCGAGCGGAGATCAATTCACCATCCATCTACTCGACTCCTTAGATAGCCGTAAGCTTGGGAACATTACGGGATGGGATTTGTCCGAAGGATTCGAGAGCTCATTCACTTTCTTGGACTTTTTCGAAGCTCTCAATGCAACCTCTCCACAGGACAATGCGACAAGGTTTCTTGACCAAAATCTTCTTCTGGATACCTTCAGCAAGCTCTACCAAGCTACCATAGTCCAACTTTCGAACTCATATCTCCTGCAAGATTCCGGAAAAGAATTTGAGATAGCTGAGGTTCAAGTTACCGATCGAATCCAGCTTCAGGGACCAGCATTCTGGGTTACTGAAGCGATTATCCTCATAACCGTTTTATTTTCCTTCTGCTTGGTCAGAGTTTTCTGTAAGGAATACGTCGTTTGTGATCCCGGACCAATGGCTGGTATTGCCACGATGTTGGCGTCTAGCCCAATATTCACGAGGCTCCTGCATTTACACGGAAGCTCTGATTTGGAAGCTATCCAATCGAAGCTGGCTCTCTTTTCCTTCGAAACAAAGCGGGATACGTTGAAGGGATATAACAGCTCTCATACACTATCGATTCTACCTCTTCGTCGCAATCTAGTCAGCAAAAGTGGAAACCGGGCTGTTCACGCGCGGAAACCGAACTTAATCAAGTGGTATCATCCTTTCATCATGCGGATTTCTGTCCGAATGATCCTGCTTATCTCGACGATCGCCCTGATAGCATCATTGGAGGCCATGTACAGAGTCTCCTACCGCGAGGATGGACTTCTCACAATCACCGATAAACCCTACCTAGACTACCGTTTACGCTATACTCCAGTCACAACCATGCTTCTTTTTGGATTGGCAATTGGAGTGCTTGACTTTGAGATCAAGACATTTGAGCCTTTTCACACACTCCGGAAAGGCCCCGTCCCTGCTACATTGTCGATGGATGAAAATTACTTTGGTCGTGTGGGATTTCATGCTCTATGGACAGCATTACGGAAGCGCAAATGGTGCACGGCTGCTACTTCAGTTGGGATGGTTCTGGCGCTATTCTTAACGATCTTCGCAAGCGGTCTCTACTATACGGATACGGCATTTGCTACGGAAACGTTATCATTACGGCAATCTGACTACTTTACGCTCACCTCGTTTACGGAACTACATGAGATTAGCGTTTAGTCAGATGGTGTTATGGCGGCTAATCTGGTCTTAAATGATCACATGGACCTGCCCGACTGGACCTACGCAACATTTGCAATTCCTACGCTTCAGCATAGTGTTGATCCACTGCCTGTCCGGTCCGAATCATTCATTAGAGTGACCATACCTGCCGTTCGCCCTGTCGCCAATTGTACCATAGTCACTCCGGAAGCCATCTGGGCATCTAGAGACTCAGACGGGTCGATTTATTGGCTAGAAATGGAAGTCTCATCATTCCCTACGTGCGGTGATCAACACAAATGGTACGACATTCATAGACAAGAAGTACAGATGACATTCCACGGCGGCTTCTTCGGAAGATGGATCGACCGCAATGGGATGGATTACCATTGCCCCCAATACATGGCTGTTGTAGGGAAACTTGATAGCACGGCAAACACGACCAACCTCACGCAGGTAAACGTTTTACATTGCACGCCGTATTTAGAGCGTGTAGATGCAACGGTTAGCCTGACGTACCCAGAACTGCATACACTCAGGACGACTGACGATTATAACATGACCTCAATTGATACTGCAGCAATAATTCCAGTCCTCAACGAATCCATCAAGCAGACCCTCAGTCCTGTCGAAATCTTGAGTCTCGGAGATAATATCCTGACTTCTTACGCAACTGAAGATGAAATAGCTTCTCTCGGCAATGTCGATGGATTTTTCGGCACCCTCGTCCGCAATGGTGCCTCTCTTTCTGATTTTGTTTCTGACTCCGCCGCACTAAAGAGAGCCGTCGAAGACCTATACGCCCGAATTATGACGCAAGTCGTGAGCGTTCACAGGGACACGTCATCTCCATCAAATGCTACAATGGAATCAGCGGACCTTGGCCGACTCTGGAACGCCACGCTTTATGAACCGAACCGGTTACGTCTGCATCAAAGCGCGCTCTCAACGCACGCGCTTGCGGCCCTGCTCTCTGTCATGAGCATCTGCATCGCCACGACCTTCCTCATGCAGACAAAAGAAGTTCTCCCAAAGAATCCAAGAAGCATTGCCGCAGTGGCCAGTCTGCTTGCGGGATCGAAGATGCTAGAACGGTGGCCAGAATGCCGCGACGAGGGGTTCAGCATGGGATATTGGCGAGATGAGTCTGTTGGGGCAGATCAAGCTGAAGCGAACGATGATGGTGATGAGGGAGCTGAAAATGGAACAACGGAGGAGCGAGCTGTATTTGAACGTGTTGATAGTGAGACGGATGGTCAGGATACTGACGTGTCGGAGCTCGCTGAATCTGACTTTACCGACGGTGATGGAGCCGGAGACGAGACTGCTGAAACGGGGGAGAACAGCAGCGAGGGGATAGAAAATGAGCTGACTATGGACGAGGCCGGCAATCTGAATGTGGAGGTGACGGAAGAGGATAACAGGGGAGAAGAAGCTGCTGCTATGATGGAAGCCGGAAAGGCGAATTTGCGGTTTGGGATTGATATAGGGACACCTGATGAGATATAGCTTAGTAGGTCGACGCCGCAACGCACCGAGATGATGCTGTTCTTTTCCTTCGGCTTCAGGCGTTATTGGAAAACTATTCATTTTATTCCAACACTGAGACCTCATATTCGTGTTATTAGTGATCTCCTGGAAGCGCCCGACAATCAAACTGTCGGTCAATAACCCTCTCTTCAGTCAAACCCCTCCCACTCCTCATCTTCATCTACCTTGTTTTTGTTTTGCTCCCTGACCTTCTCAATCATTGCCTGCAGTTCATCTTCCTTCTTCTTCTCCTCATCCGTCATCTTCTTCTTCCTCTCCACCTCCTTCTTCTTATGCCTCTTCTCCCTTCTCTCCTCCCTCAGCTTCTTCATCTCCCTCTGCTCGCTCCAAGCATTGTCCTTTCCACCCTTCCGCTTTTTCGGGTTCTGTTCTTCCGTTCCGTTCTCCCGAGCCTCCTTCGCCTTTGCCTCTTCCTCCTTCCGAAGCTTTTCTCTGGTCTTGTCGGCGTACTTGAAATTCTCCCAATCGATCGAGAGACCCAACTTCCAATCCCCGTCCCACTTCTTCATCTCCGGCATCCTCGGCAACTTCAACAATCCCCACGCATCTGCGTGTTCCTTCCAGTCGAAATCCTTGACGCGGAAAATGCTGCTCGCAGCATGCTTGCTGTACGACTGAACCCAGCTCACGAACGCGCGCTGAGCCTTGTCGTGGATGGCGCGATCCTTCAGCACTAGGTCCCGGATAGTTTGCGCTGCTTCCTGCGCCTCCTCATCTGTAGTCTCGATGCTCGGATTCGTCAACGGCGCGACGGGTGTTTGCCGCACGGCGAGGAACGGAATGTAGTCTTCCTCGTGGGTTCCCTTGGTTAGGAAGGTGACGGCCAAACCACGGCGTCCTGCACGCCCAGCGCGTCCACAGCGGTGAATGAAGGTTTTGGGGTCGGAAGGAGGGTCGATTTGGATGACGAGGTCTACGAGAGGAATGTCGAGGCCGCGGGCGGCCACATCGGTGGTCAGGAGTACTGTCGGAGAAACGCTTTCGGTAAATCGCTTGAAGTTTCTGTCGCGCACATTTTGGGGATGCTTTCCATGTAAGGGGACAACAGTGGCTGCTGTGAGTATTGTGGGGAGTACGTGCTGGAAGTAGTCGACTCCGGCACATGTCGAGACGTAGATGATGGATCTCTGGGGCGTAGGGGACAGGGTGGAGAGAAGTTTCGCAACGGCAGGGAGTTTGTGAGAGGGAGATGTGAGGAGGTAATTCATCTGCAGAGATGCTGGGGTGCGCTTGTCAAGAGCTCCAGAGGCCGACTTGACCTTGACTGCGATGCGGACCGGATTTCTCAAGCCAACACGTACGAGCTGTGACACGGCTTCGCTAACACTAGCACTGAACAGGCCGGTACGCCTTTGCTTTGGCAACCTCTGCAGGATCTTCTGCAAGTCATCCTTGAAGCCAAGATCCAGCAATCTGTCGGCCTCGTCCATCACCAGGACCTCGAACGAGGATTGCGGACAGTGTACGTGTGGAGAAGAAAGAAGTTCGAGGAGGCGTCCCGGAGTCGCAATGAGCAGGTTGGGAGAAGTTTTGAGGAAAGTACTAAGGTCCTGGGCGGGAGTGGTGCTTCCACCGAGAAGCAGCTGGGGTATCACTTTGAGCGTAGAGGAAGGGAAGGAGGGTTTCTCGTCGGAGGTCTCGTCGCGGGGTTGTAATGCGGCTGCGGAGGGAGCATGAAAGGCGAGGAGGGAGGTGAGGACGGCATGGATCTGGGTTGCTAGTTCTCTGCAAGCTCACAGTCAGCCAAACGCGGCAACAGCGGAGAATATGGGAGGTACCTCGTAGGAGAGACGACAATGGCGCCAACATGGTGCTTCTTGAGTGGCTCCTCCAAACGCAGAAGACGCTCGACGACCGGAATGAGGAACGATAACGTCTTTCCGCTGCCGGTCACAGCTTCCACCACCACATCCTTATAGCCCATGAAAAGCGGGATTGCGCTGGCCTGGACGGGCGTCATGCGCTCGAAGCCCATGCTGGAGACGGCGTCCAGGATCCATTCGGACAGCGGCGGAGTGAGAGCATCCCAGGCTCTGGGGTTCTTGGGCTTCTCGGGAGCCATGGCGAGGCGTATGTCGTGTGGGCAGCGCCAGGTGGAAGCGGCGCGCGGCGATGCGCTCAAGTCGCAGCGGGCGCTTCGCAAAAATTCGAGCGCGAGTCAGCAGTTATCGATAAGAGGGCGCATTGAGTCGTGCGCGGCACGTGCACGTGACTCGGCGCATCAGGGTCGGAACAGGTAATTCATCGACAGGCTACGGAGGCAGAGAGCGGTCGCGCGAGCGGTGACTGGCGCTATGCGGTGGTGCAAGCACATGCTTGCGGATGACTGGCCGGCCGGAAGCGCAATGATGTGCGATCCGAGTCGGCCGGGCCAGCATCGCGCATGGGAAAAAATCAAGGCTACCCGGGTCCGCCGACTTCCAGCTCGCAATCTTACCTGTATCTGTGTCTTGCGCCCCTTCCGCCGCTTTTATTTCTGCCTGCTCTCTACATAAGCCTCCACGCTGGCCGCCGACACCGACGCCGCAGAACATGCGCCGGCAACACGCGCGACCAACGCGACGACGACCCTTCCATTAGTGCCCAGCTTCTTCTCGGCACGAGACCACCCTGCGACAACACCCAGCTCGTACCACAGTCCAAACTTCTACAACCTACTTTCCGAACTCTGGTCCTCCGCACGTTCAACCTTTTCTGGTTACGTCCGCCCACCTCTCCTCCCACCGTTCTCCGCCTGCTGGTATCCCGCCATGGCCGTGTCCATGCAATCCCAAATCCCGCGCACGCCGCGCGTTATCAGCCCGTCGCCCACCCCTTCAGAGAATGGCAGCGCGAGCGGTTACTTCACCCGTTCCGCCGCCCGGCGCATGAACAGCAACCGCGAAGTCGTTTCGCCCCCAGCAATCGACGAGAACGACAGCAGCTCGGGCTCCGATGAGCTTGGCAGGCGCCCGCGCCTGCGCAGCAGAAGCCCTGTCAAGAAGAGGTTAAACGACGCTGCGGTTGCGCAAGCGGCAGGCAGGAACAAGAAGGACCTTTCGCTGCCGAACGGCGCGGCAAACGGTCACCTTTCGCCGCACACTGCCAGTTCGAACAAGGAGTACTGGCGCAGTCTCAGTCGGAGCCCAAGCCCGCTCGGTCTGATCCCCATCCACCAGGAATGGCGGTCATTTGTACGTCTTGCTCTGCCTAGGATATGCGCGAACAGCGGGAAGCTAACGGTCTACAGATTCACCGACACGAAATCCCTCGCAAGATCCTCCACACTTCCATCGGCTTCCTCACTCTCGGGCTCTACGCCTCGTATGCGCAACCAACCCAGATCCACCCCGTTCTGCTCTTGCTCTTCATCCCGATCTTCACGACTGACATCATACGGCACCGTTATCCTGCGTTCAACCGCTTCTACATTCGATGTTTGGGCGCCTTGATGCGCGAATCTGAGGTCGACGGTTGGAACGGCGTTATCTGGTATCTTTTGGGCGCTTGGGCGGCTCTCCGCTTCTTCCCCAAGGACATTGGCGTCATGGCCGTGATGCTGCTGAGCTGGTGCGACACGGCTGCCAGCACTGCCGGCAGGAGGTGGGGCAGGTACACTCCCAAGGTACGCCAGGGAAAGAGCTTGGCAGGCAGTCTGGCCGCCGTTGTGATGGGTGTCATCACCGCTGCGGCGTTCTATGGCTGGATCGCGCCCGGCGTGGAATCCCAGAACCCAACCATCGATTCCGGAGACTTCGCGTTTGCGTTCCAGGGTCAGCTTGGCCTGCCTACCGCGGTTAAGGACTTCCTCGGATGGACCAAGGACCAGGGAATCATTACCGGCAACCTGGCTCTCGGCACCATGAGTGTCGTGGCCGGTGTTGTGGCTAGCGTTAGCGAGGCCATCGACCTGTTCGGCTGGGACGATAACGTTACCATCCCCATTCTCTGCGCCGGTGGACTGTGGGGCTTCCTCAAGGTTTTTGGATGCGCATGAAGCGGCGCACTCTCCAGAAGAGGTTCGAAGAGATTTCCAATACAAAGCATCTAGAGCACTGTTACAGCTTGACATATTTTTGCACTAGTTTGGCGTTTAGCAGGGGTCATTGGGAAGGGTCTATGGCTCGGGGCGGGAGGGACCGGAATGGCCGGGATCATCTCGCGCCGCGTTGAAGAATGAACACCGAAGGATTGACGATCATGCCTCACTTCTAGAATTTTCTTTGGCCTGTCGATGCCTGCGAGGTAGAGGATATCGAAGGAAGAGCTTGTATGATACCACAGGCTGTGTAGATGATGAAAGCGAAATAGCAGTAATGTTTGAACAAATTATCAATTACCCGCCTTCCATCTTGCTTCAATCTTGCTCGTCCGTTACTTCCAGATCCCCGTTCATAATTTTATGCATAAACTTTTTAAGGCTAAAGGGAGCCGAGAGCCCCTGTGAATCGCTCTCGGCAACTCGCACTTCCAAGACCGCGTACCATAGACTTCGCGCCGAGACTAACATCGGCCGGGCGTGGAGGCCGAATGCCGACGGCACCGAGCAAGTGGGATGTGTAAGTACGGAGGTTTTCCGCTCCAGCTCCGTCAGTATATTCGCAGTTCGCATGTATACTCGGGTCCGAACGTCTCCTTGGCACAGCCGAATTGTAGGTATGCGACTTCTCGGTCTGGGGAAGCAAACAGCTTGGCTTTCTCCACTGTGATCTTGGGCTGATTCGTTGGTCAATTGCATCGGATGTGGCGCCGGAGTTCGGGGCGGGGAGAAGTGATGCGTGCAGGTAAGCGGAGCATTATTGGGATATATATATACATGTCAGCACGTTTCTACTGCCATCGGAGTATGAGAAAGATTGCAGGAATTTCCAGCAATTCCTAGACGCATAGCGATTGACCGTTTCGTTCCGCTTCTTGCGCGTTTCCTGACGCCGAAAGGGCGAAGAACAAGGTTAGCGGCGTCGTGCCCCGCTCTGTACCACCTCCGTCTTACACAGCAGCTTACAAGACACCTCGTTTTCGGAACACATCCGAAGCCTTGGAACTTAAGCTACTGCGTCAATCATCGCAAATTATAAGCAACCGAGCCCGAGGCCGAGACCGAGGAGGGATACCGATCAAGCTGTAGTTTAAATATTCCCCACTCGAATCGCCAGAAGCACTGGAGCTGCTTGGTTACACAGCGCGAAGAAGAAAGCAAGCTCTCCGCCATCTCTAAAAAACCGAATTCTCCCCAGACAAGAACAAAAGAACCAAAAACACCAAACAAAAAAAAAACCATGGGCCTCCCCACCGCCGGCCAAACCCTCCTCACCCTCGTCTCGCTGACGACCAGCTTCGGCTGCTACATCGCCGACTGGAACGACACGCACATCTACCACCCGCTGTGGCTGCCGCACGCCAAGTTCCACAACGGGCAGACCATGTCGATGGGCCTGCTGCTCGGCTTCGCGACGCTGTGGTACACGTTCGTGCCGGGCGCGCTGCCCGCGTCGCTGGCGGCGAGCAAGGAGAAGAAAGCTATCGTCGAGGTCCGCCAGAGCAAGCAGCTCGAGCGCCTGCGCACCGCCGTCCTGCTCGGCGCCCTGTACTGGGTCACGCAGGCCAGCGCGTACTTCTATCCTGGTGTCGCGGCATTCGATCACGTGCCGGGGAGGGAGCATGAGGTGCATGATCCGCTGCTGCAGGCGAAGCTGGAGGCGGCGATGTTTGTCATGTTGGGTGGCGCGTGGTGGTTGGAGAAGAGGAGGATTTTGAGCCAGGCGTAGAGGGACGGTGTGCGGCTGGCTGAGGCGCGAAAGCTGAGGAGGTGAACGGGTGATGCAATGAGCTACCAGAAAGAAGGCACTAAATACCCCCCTTGACCATCGCGCCTGCCAACAACGGGGGTGCCAGGGCAAAATGGGGGAGGGGCTATTGGTGAGGCCAAGTTGTGGGGTGTATATGCTTGGAAAATGCAGGAAAAAGGATTAGGTCGGAGGGTTCATGGCGGAGATCAAGAGGAGATTGCTGAAGGAATAGTCTCGGAAGCCAGGCTTTACAAGAGAGAGTCCTAAACAGGGGTAAAAATTGAGAACGGCGAAAGAATTTATCTGTTTTCATGAACGTATTAGTCTATTAAGCGTTTTCTAGTCTATTTCCAGTGATGATACATGTCTTCATACCCGTACACATGGCCCGTTACAGATTGGATAAGTACATTGCTTTTTTACATTGTTTTCCAAACATCAACATCGTCAACGACTTTACTCGTCCGAAGTCTTGTGTGCTTTCCTCGCTTTCACATTTTCCTGGCCTTCGGTAGCAGCGCCGGTGGCGGCAGCCTGGGCCTGGGCCTTCGCCTCGACCTCCATCATATACGACACGATATCGTCCTCATTCTGATCGAGCATCTGCTCGTCCAGCTCGACCTGCTTCTTCTTCTCCTCGGTCTTCTTCTTCTGCCTCTCCATATTCTTCTTCAGAAGCTGGGTGATTGAGAAAACGATGGCGCAGCCGACCCACATGATGTTGCGCTTGCCGTAGTATCCGGCGAGCAGGATGTAGCAGCCGGGCGGCACGACGCCGCCCTCGAACTGGTCCGGGTGCTCAGCGCGCAGGACGCACTCGTCGTACGCCTTGCTGACCTTGGTGTGGACCTTGTTGACGCGGCACGCCGTCGTCTTGCAGTTGACGAACTCCTGGTCCCAGCCCGGGTAGACGCGGGCGTGGGGCGGGTTGAGCCAGTCTAGCTCGTTGCGCCAGGCGAAGTGCTCCGTGTTGCCGTCGTGCGTGCCGACCGCGACCCACAGCTCGGGGTGCTCGAAGGGGTACGACTCGCCGTCGATGTTGGCGGCGTTCCGCTCGATGCGCAGGATGCTGTTCTGCGGGGCGCGCATGTACGACAGCCGGAAGCCCGTGGGTGCGCCCGGCGCCACCTCGCCCACCTTGGTCAAGTTGTATGCAACGCCCTTGACGTCGTGGGTGCCATTGGCAAAGACAGTGTCGAAGCTGATGGTGCCCTCGATGGGCACGCTGGGCGCGACGTCCGGCTCGGGCCCGTCGACGAAGAGACGCAGGGCGCTGGCGATGTTGTCGTCGCTGGCCCCGCTGTTGATGGGGAAAGCGATGTCCGACACTGTGTATCCGTTCACCTGCGCGCCCTCGTCGCCGTCCAGCCCGAGCGTGCGTGTGATCCGGAAGTCAATCTCCAACACGCCGTCCTGCAGGTTCTTCTTCGGCCGGCTGGGGTCCGCGGGGAAGCACTTGCTGCACTCGATGGGGAACTGGACGTGGAGGAAGCCGCTGCTGCCGCCATCGGCGACGCGGATGGGGAGGTCGTTGAAGGGGCGCTGATCGCGGGGCGAGATGAGCATGTCTTTTTTGATGGGCCGCCAGCCTGCTGAGGCCAAGGGCGCGAGGCTGCCGGTCGCGGCGAGAAGGATTGTCGAGGTCCGCATGGTAGCTAACGTGCTGGGAGGAGCGACGGAGGTGAGAACGGCGGATGAAAAGGGGAATTGGCGCGGAAGTGCTGACGGGGAACTTTTGAGAAAGGCGCTACGGTGGAGAACTGGCTAGGGTCTGGGTAGATGCAAGGCGGTGAAGCGTGTCGGCTGCGTCATTTTTCTCGGCGACGCTCGGGTCCCCCGCGGAGCCCCGAGCAAGGGTCTTGCGGTTTTTAAAGCCCACATCCACGCCCACTCATGCGCCGAGAATTTGTCAATGGTTATCACCTCGGATTTTCTCCAACATGCCATGCTTTGGAATCAGGAGAATCGAAATTTTTTTCATTCAGTACCGGATTTTATCTGACGAGACGCACCAAACGATATTCAAGCCATGACATAACGGAGCACATTTCCAAGTCTCATTATTCCAATACCAGTTCAGCATCCAAAGGAAAAATTGAAGAAACCTGGCCGTGAGAATAAATCATAGCAATTTGGTAACGTAAATCCCGAAATTGACTGAGACTTCACAAAGTGAGCCGCCAGAAAATCAAATAAATGGGAGCAAGGGAGAAGACGGTACTAAGACTCAAACAAGGTCCAATCAGGCTCCCAAGGATCAGGCAAATCAGAGATCAATGCATCTGACATCCCAGAATCGAACGTGAAAGTGCTGATAGGAGGAATCGGGACCGGGGCCAGGGCCGGAACGTGTGCGGCGTCATGAACACTCTGGGCTGGCAATGAAAGATTACCATCAAGGTTGAGTCGCGCCATAAAGGCTTCGCAGGCCTGGGGTTCGGCCGGCGAAACACGGATCTGCGGCGCCGGAGAGCCCTGGTACAGGACGTGGTTGTTGGACAAACACGCCTCTCCGCCCATCGTCTCGTCAAATTGACGCTGCCGTAGCTCAGCGTCATCCATCCGTCTCTTCTTCGAGATGTTAGCCTCAGAGTCGGCTATGGGCATCGACAGATTCTCTTCGAAGTAGAGCGGAGTCCTCGGAGATGCGCTCATCGGGGTGCTAGCACGGGAAGTGCAAGAGCTGTGATCGTCGTCATTTTGCTGGGTGTGGAATTCCCCGAAGAGCTGCTCTTGCACGTCGCGCACGAGATCCTTCATCTGCTGTGCCGACCCTGACCAGACACCGCCTGGAATGGCGCCGAGTTTGTCCCCCAGAATGCGGTCGGAGTTCTCCCTACAGTATCGGTGGTAGTCATCCAGCTCTGAGTCGGTGCAATCTGTGAACAGTAAGCACCCATACAGCGGTACAAGCCCAGACGCGGACCCGAGGGAACCTACAAGGCGTTGGTATCGCCACCTCATCCGGAAACAACGTCTTGTAGATAGCTCTCCACTTATCCTCGTCTGTATTTGTGTCACTTCTCCGCTCTCTCTTCTTCAACCTGCTTCTTTGGTCCTGATCAAGCCCGTCATCGTAGTCTCGCTGGCACTCGCGCGTGGTGCAGCGGTCTCCCGCAATCCGATGTTCGTCAAGAGCGGCATCGTCGTTTCCAAAAACTTCGTTGCACCTCAGGCAGCGAAGCTGCATGTGATGTCTATATAGATGCTCCCTTGGCCGTGTTAGGAGCAATAGTCGTAATATGCTTTTGGCTACTTACTTGAGACGTGCGATGCTCTTGAAGCCAGGAAAAACACAAGACCTCTGCTTAGGTTTCCGGTTTGGCGAGTGTTTGTAGTACGGACAGGCAAATTTTAGCTCAGGTTCTTCAGTCCTGATACTGAGTGTGGGTCGAATGCTCTGATTGGGCGTTGCAGTCGGGGGTGCGAGCCAGCCGGAACTACCACGTCGGGCGCCTTGATCTAAAGTGTAACTACCTGGCGCGCCGGAATAAAAAAAATCATGGTCGTTCATGCGGCAAGTTTGGAATGATCTGTGGCTTAGAGCCGGCTGCTGTAATGGATATGGTGACTCGCGGTAGGAGCCTTGCAGATCTTGCACCCGAAGCGGAGGTATGGTGGGCCACAGATTGCAAAGAATGGCGGGGATAGGGAGTGACAAGGAGTTATGGAGGCTGCCACAACGTCGAGGGTTTCAAAATTCCCCAATAGAAGGAAATGTGCGCCCACCGAAGATCTCCGGCTAAACAGGAAGATGAGTAGATTAGGGAGGGCTCAGCCGCGGCGTGGCGACGTTACTTATCAACCCAGGTGGGGATGAGGCTGAAAGTCGCAGCAGGAGTATTCCGCAGGTGAGCGTTTTGTTGCGTGGGGTCACACGCCTGTGCTGCGCACACGTGCACGCAGACCGGTGTCGTCTTCACTGGCGGACAGCAAAAGCAGGACTGCATTGGCACGGCAGTCTGCACATTTTCCTTGCTTTTGCGTGCGCAGCACTTGCGAGGCAGAATTTGCAGCCTGGAAACGGCCGACATGCATCTATCCCACATACCTAGTTCGCCAATCATCCCCAATTCCGCTTTTACCGCTCAACACAGCCATGCTGCAGGCGTTCTTGCTCCGCCCCGGACGAGGCAGTCTGCAGCCTGGCGAACATGTTCCCCTCCAAAGATCTGCAAATACATCATACCCTTAAAAAATTTACCCTGCGTCCTGGGTGGCTTAGCACATTAGCGCTCCTTGATGATCGTCGGAGACCCACAACAACGTGTTCATGGAGTCCGAGCCCGCTACATGATGAATGACGTCGGAGACCTAAGAAAACCTTCTAAATCAACCCACACTAGATCATTCCAATCTTCACCTTAAACTTAACCTATCAGGTACCGTAGATACTAGCTAATAAGACAGGCTCATGAGCACCACCCGAAGTGCTTGTAATTACTCGGCGCGGTCAACCATCGTAAAAAGCTATCTGCGTATGCTAAGCCCCTCATCATTGATTGGGCGGAAATGGAAGTAACACATGTGAGCACTAAGATGCCTCATAATCACCTGCAGGACTAATGTTTGGGAGTTTTACCGATAAGGCAGATTGACAATATGGAGAACGGTAACACGGTATCCGCAATGTCTTCTGGGATTGGTGGTGTTTTTCACGCTCATCGAGCTTAGTGTCAGCCGGGCTTTTCTTGATTGTCAGTAGCACCCAAGTTTAACAGCTTTCGATCACAGACACTGAAAGATTCGGTATCTTTCTCTTTCGTAGGAATTCGAGGAACGCGGTCTGACCGGCTTCAATGTCTGGCAATTATCGGGAGGCGGGGAAGAAGTGACGATGACAGGTCCAAGGGCGTGCGGCTGAAGGAATTCAGACAGCAGCTTTTCCAACTATTGAAGCAAAATTCGGCTGTTAAAGCTGTACCGAGAAAAGGGCTTTTGGACATTGGCGGAGCCGTCCTCGATTCCTGGAGAAATCAAAAATTAAAGGAGTCAGCAGAACAAAATGGTATATGCGCTCAATACTATACCCAGGTTTTCCGGGCATTTTTCGGTCACAGTTTCGGCGTATATTGTAGCAAAGATGTAGGTTCAGCAATTGAGTGTTGAGAGTAAAAGGCTCTGTCGATGTGGATTCCATTGTCCATGTCAATTGATGAGAAGGTGTGCAGACAATTGCGTTTTTATGCTGAGTGCTCTCACGAGCAGTCACCCTAACCGCTGGCTTGCGCAATGCTCCGCGCGATAACTCGCAAGCGCGCAAGATGATGGACGCCGCGCGCGCCTCAATGCAGTGCTAGCAAGGTGGGTGGTCATACATTGCCTCAGCTGAAGGTTGCGCGGTCTTCCGACAGCCAATCAACCTCAAAAGTGGGTGTGGGAGCACCACATCGGGAACTAGGCGTCTAATCGAGCTGCATGGCTGCGGCGAGGCAGAGTTGGGGGCCACGCAGCATACGAGGCAGACACTAAAAAGAGGCAATTGTGCGGCCTCCGTAGCTCTTCCGGATTAACCGACGTGCATGAACCCCCAGGCCCCACAGCCACGGACTTGAACGCAAAGACTCAGCCACCGTCGGACGCGCGCTGTCTCTGCTGCCTGCTGGCTTGTCAAAGAACGAGCCGCATACCAATGGCCTCACTTATTGTCTGCAGGGTTCCGCTACACCAATGTGAAGATTCATTGACGAGATACTCAATCCAAATAATCCGAAATACAGCCGTAAACGAATGTTGATTTGCTGGAAAGAACAGAGGGGGATAGTTGCCTGTTCAATAGCCGCCGTTTTGTAGAATCCAATGAAAGATATCCAAAGTGAGAGTCACTGTTACTGGTTCAATTCTCGTAGCCGCGCCAGCCTCGCTCTTGAGCGCCATGGATTCGACGCACGTGAAGTTGGCTGTCCTGGAGGGATGGGTTGCTACGCTGATTGGTCACATCTCGGTACATGAACGCTGGTGGCGCATCATGGCGCCGGTCGAACCCAAAATCCATCGATGCCTCTGAATATGGGGGAAATAGTTCGCCTTGCTGAGGCGTCCAATCACAAATATTGAAGTCTGACTGAGTGCCCTCATTCACAGTCTCTGGCAAGGCTGGAGCCAGAGTATTGTTTCCAAACTTTTCGGGTTGAGCCCAGAGGCCGTGTGAAAGCGGAGGATCCCGGCCCCTAGGCCAATTGTCGTTCGAACCACTGATGCCGCACGGAAAAGGCTGTGGCAAGTCGATTGCATTCGCACAATGCTCACCACTGCTATTTCCGACAGGAGATATGAAATTGGCAGTTGAACCCTCGTTCTGGCCGGTACTATCCAATGTTTGATATTGCTGAGCCTGATAAGACGGGCTTTCACGAGTCACAGCCACAAGTTCCCGAATTTGCTCATGGAACTCGGCAGGGACAGATGATTCTCCAAGGCCGGCCATGAACCTGTTCAGAGGCTGTTGGGGATCATACTTCGGATGAGTATGGGAAGTGTCGTTGTCTGAATCATCGAAGGAGTCAGTCGCCTGGCCGTAATGGGAGCGGTTCTCTCAGACACCCGCCCACAGAGAAGGTCCGGGTTCGTAAATCCACTTACACGGCGAAGGGATGTCCGAATCGTTTGGAAAGAGTATTTTGTATACGTCTTGCCACTTTTCCTCCTCGGATCTTCGGGTTGCAGCCCTTTTCTTCAACTTATCCCATGTATTTCCAGAAAATGTCCTGGGATCGGGTGAATTCCGCACTTCACATGCCCTCTGCGACATTCGATGACGCTCATATGTCTCAGCGTTGTCAAATATTTCATGGCATCTTCCACATTGGAGTCTACAGCCATGGCATCTGAAGAGATGCTCTCTAGTATGAAATTTAGCAAAGACTCTTAAGAATAATATATTTCTGACCTTACTTTATGCGTGTGACTCTCCGCCAAGAATGAGTGCAGGCGCTAGCAATGGTATCGCTCTGTGGCAGTTTCTTTGAGTATGGACATGTAAGCCTTTTGGCAGGTAGTGCTTTGGAGTCTTCGTATCAGATGTTAGTCAATTCAAATTTTGCTGGAAATAACGGTGAAAGAAGACTAACTGTCGGAGCTAATGTTCGTGAGCTTTGAGATTGACCGTCTCGACGCTGGACGGCGCCGCCTGTCTCTGAGATCTGTGTGAGACTTCATCTTTACTGGAAAGTTGTGAAGACAGGAAATACCTACATTTAAATTTGAGCCAAAAAGTGACCAACTACTGTCGCCTCACATCGTGCCTTCATCCAAGATCCGCTCACGACGCGCGAGCGCCGAACAGGGAGACCACTGACTGTTAAATCCAGGCATTGGTGCCCAACCAAATAATGCCAGCACCTTTGGGCGTGAATGCATACGCATATAGATGCCTGTATGCACCACATTGCATGTCAGGAAATGAGTCTACCAACCGCACGAATATGGGGCTTACCCCGAAGTCCCTTGAAGCCTTATATTGACATCTGGCCTGTTCATCCATCAATTTTAACAGGTGTGACATATTCGTGACATGTGCATGGAAATCCCAGGCGACTCTTCGGGGTCTATGACCAGTATCGTTGGCTGAGGCGGCCATGTTGCATATAGGCGCCGGAATGACCCGGTGAGCAAAAAGAACATAAGGCTAACGGATTTCCTGATGGCATGTCAGCGCCTGCATGCATTGATGACCCAGAAGTAGTACAACCTCACAACTGGGATGGCTCCATGGCTTCCTGAGGTGCCACATGGCCCCGGAAACCTTCACGGCATTACTGTCACGTCTGGGCCTCCTCACCACGTAGACGGCCGACACCGCCATTAACAGGCATACCCTTTAAAGTCTGAAGAGTGTGCCACCATCATCCAAGTTGCTTCAGGTGTATGATCGCAACCGCGCTCTCGCACGCCTTGCCCGCCGCCTCGCCGATATGACACGTCTCCCAGGCCTCGACTTGCTGTTGCTCGCGTGGAGTGGTTGGACACAAGGCGTTCGGAGTCTTCTGCAAAGACCTGCCAAAAGCGAGGCTTCCAACAAATGATTTTTCAGGATGGCCGTACTAACGTCGCATAGGTCCGTGAGGTAGGGCGGGTGTTTGGAGAGGCGAGACCATGAAGTGAGGAGGTGGGGGCGCCACTCCGAGAAACTACGGCTGCCTGCGGATCCACCTCTTTTTCAGACATCGAAGCGAACAGTTGCGTCAGCCCAGCTTTCTTGACGTCACGGAAGTTGAAAACGCTCAGAATCATTCATCCAAAGGTTTCGCAGTTGAAACGCTATTTGCGAAATCTTTTAGGTTCGCTCGACGTTAAAGGCGTGCATAATCATATGGTTCTACTGCAACGAAGCTGCTATAATAGCCTGTCCCAAACAAAGAAAACAAAGTTCCAGTAAAGATTCAGTGAGGAACCGAAGTTCTAGAGGCACCATCTAATTGATTACACATCATTCATCGAGAACGAGGCATTCACAGACCTAATATGAAAAGGATGACACTCAGCCAGCCTACCTTATCCATTGAAAACGAGCAGCCAACTACCGACGCCCCAAAGTCTACAAAGATGAAAAGAAATCTCTAGTTGTGTACATTCTTCTTTACCTCATATTCCGTCTTATTTTACCTTTTTTTGTTTCCAAAACGACTCACGCTTAGCGGAAAACGGCCCACTGCGATTAGGACTTCTTTCAGAAAATCGTGCGCATGAACCAAAAGAAAATTACTACAAGACAAGAAACAACTGAGAGGGCTAAAAATCAGGACTGGTAGGCCGCTTGTGTTTGGAAACTAAATTTACGAACAATTCTTTTACCTGTTGATTCCAAGTACGGTTTACCGAGGATGACCATGGTAGCTCTCTCGGTATATGTGGTAACAAACGAGAAAATGCTATAAATATACACCTGTTTATTTCAATTTCCAAATGGGTGAACGAAGTCTAGACACGAATGATTGGTGGTTTTGTTTGCACTCAAAAATGAAACATGTGCGTATGATCCTATAGTCAGGTGATGCACTGACTATTTATTTATCATCCTAAGAAGCGTCCATGGATGTGGAGGTTTCTGCTATTGCGAGTCTTGTATATATATCAGGTGAATTCTATGGCCACCCAGTCATGGAATAGAGCGCTTGCAATGATTATCCCGTAATACTAGATTACCACAACAGAATTTAATTGAAAGAGAAATAGTAGACACGAAAACCTCATTATGGAAAGGGCTCTCCAAAAACACTTCCCACTACCAAATCAATTCTGGAACGCAGCTTCAGGGGTCTGAGAACTGTCCCGAAACATGTCTACCGTGAAACCAGTAGCAACCAGCCCAGCGAATGTTGAAGGCAGGGGCGGGTTCTGTACAGCTATCAAGTCTTCAGGCGGTGTTGGCAAAAATTGCATGGCCTGCGCATCCGTTGATGGAAAACTTCCCTCCGTCGCGAAATGATCTGTAAAGCCATATTCAGGCTCACACCAGGCCTGTGATGAAGCGGAACCATGCGCGACAGTCTTTTCACTATCCCAATTAACATCCATCATGGCGACACTGGGATAGTTGCCATAATCACCACTGGCAGTCCCAGTGAGATAGTTCGGGGAGTCCGACGTGGAAGCCATCGCCGTGTTTGCGAATGCAAACTGCCGGATATGCCCGCTTGACATCGCATCTTGCTGTATATTCATGAATTCTGCTTCATCGAGGGCCTGTGGAGTATCTGTAGAAGTGACAAGGGGTGGTGGCCTCGCTTCGGAGAGCTCAAGTGATTGGTCCTGAGCTGATTCGCGCTGTTGCTCACACTGAAATTCCTGTACCAGATCATCGTTGCATGCACGAACAGCCTTGATCACCTCGCTTAGGACTGACTCGGAGAGTAGTGAAGCGCCTGTGTGGGGCACTACGAGGGCTCTGAGCGCCAACTCCAGCCGATCGGGTAGCCTGTCCCAAGCACGCTCGCGGTACTCTGCTAGAGGAAGCTCATCGTGAACTAGAGCAAGATATAATCAGCATGACATGCTGCACTCATGGGTAATCTTTATGGCCGAAATTTTGAAGTTGCTTACAAGGCAATGGAATGTCTGTGTCGTCGGGAAACAAGGTTCGATATACCCCAATCCACTTTTCCTCATCCGACTTCTTCGTTTCCCTTTTTTTCAATTTGTCTTGAATGGCCCTCCCAAAAACCTGTGTCTCAGGCTGCCGGCAGGGCTGACAGATGTTGGTCGCTTGGATATGCCTCTCCAATAGGGCCTGGCTGCCAAAGGGTGCACGGCATCTCAGACATTGATGCTTCTCCATGTGGCACCTGTAAAGGTGTTCTCTGAATGAAGTCTTAAATTAGCATGGTATTACTTTTGAGACGAGGTGTACATACTTGAGACGAGAGATGTCCGGGAATGGATGAAGGCAGGATGAGGCTTTGGGTTTGCATTGCATATACTTTTTTCGGTATGGGCATGCAAGACTTTTTCGTTTGAAATCTGATATTAGATGCTTGCCTTTTCTGTAGGCTTGGACGCCTGGAAGGGCTCCCGGCTTGGTTGTGTCAGAGCGTACATATGGTTGAGTGGATCAGCCTTGAGCGTACCGAGGACGGGTATGTTTTTGTAGATTTATTGGTCCTTCTGGTTGATCCACGCCAGCCGTCCTTGTAAGTGTGACCTCTGTTGGACATCCTGAAGTCAGTGAATGGTCTGAGCAGGTAATGATATAGAATTGGGGTTCAAGGGTGTTAGGATGGGGGGGTCGTGCCTTTATATGATTTTAACAGCAATGAGCAACTCTGGTTCCACATGGATAGAGGGGAAAAAGAGAAGGAAGTTCTGCGAGAGATAAAGGATATGTTTTTATATCAGCGTATTGCACGCTCTGAGGATGATTCTTCTGGAGGAGGAGCAGGCTGGTGTCGGGGGAGGGATTTTGGAAGAATGCGCAGTCCGAGGCTTTGCCGACAAGGCTTAACTAAGGAATACGCACCTCGTTCAATTCGCAAATGCTCGAAGCCAATTAAATGGGCAGGTTTTAGCCCAATATTTACCAATGAACAGTCGTGGCTTGGCCATTTTCATTGCAAGCCAGTCCGAAAAGCGATATAAACAACGCCAATGTGACACTGCAAGGTATCAGGCTGTGGCGTAGCATCGAATGACGTGAGTGACTACAGGGGCTCTATAACCATTCAGAACGTGTATACTTATATGCTACGGCAAACTTGAAGTTTAGTGCCGCTGAGCTGTCAATGCATAGCATTCATATTGATTGCACAGATGCGAAAAAGACAAATATTAAGTAATGCGCAGCACTTCTAGGCGTCAGACATACCACGAATACGACGAGCCAACTCTTGAGAAATCAAATTTACTGCGCTTATTGGGTACGTATTGGTGGCTGGTGGGGGGCTGCACCGTAAAATCGGGCCACTCTTACTACATCCCAGGCACGGCTGCAGATACTCATGGAGCTCTGGACCCGTCGAAAGTGGGGGCTCAAACGAGGCTCAGCACACATGAAGCTCAGCTTATCAACCAGTCTCCTCTGCTACGCAATTGGGTTTCATGGATATTGTGTTTCACGACATTCAAGTAGCATCATATCTTTTGGCCAGAGAAACCGAAAAGTAGATCTTGGGTGTGTCAGTCACAGATTCATCGAAGTTTGTTGAAGTTCAGCCTCTCGCTCCGCCCCGCTCACTTCCCTGTTTTTCAACCCCGCATAATGTTCTAGCCTCCGCAAAAAGCAAAACGATCCCGAGGCGATTTGACGTATCATTCTCGCTTACAAGCCAATCGAATGTACGTCGTACAACGTACCAATTACCTGCAATCCAAAGGGGATAAGCGCACGTGGACGAAGGCTTCAAATGACAAAATGCCAAAGAAGAGATAGAATAACCTTCAGTTCAGGTTGCTGGGGCTCATGTCTATGTATATTACGCAAGAGACGTGGCATAGAATCTTGGATGAGATAGTATTACGGCATTCAGATAACCACTCTTTGTGCGCTTTAGCTCCATGAATTGGAGTATATTCAGTCTGAAACCTCATCGAATGTGTTTCTGAGAGAACAGCAATGATGAGAGGTTGGTTCATGAGTTTCCGTTAGTAAGAAGAGAAACTCATATCCGAAACTAAAATGTACTGCACCGCATGCTCTCCTTCATCCATTATTTTGGGAGCCTCCACCAGTGAGTCAAGGAGAATGTCAAAGGTCCTAAGCGCATCAAGGTTTGCCGACAACACGGTGTATCCTGTTCTCCCTTCATTACTAAATGAAATGCAACGAATATAAGAGATAGACATGATGGATCTGCTGAAACTGCTAAATTTCGGCCCCAACCTCAGACTCCGGCGTATTTTGGCTTGAGAAAGAAATCTTACCACATGTATGAGACAGTTCTGAATCACTGGATAAAAGGACGAGAATGAAAGGGTATGTGTCATGGTTCTCAAAGAAGCTGAAAAAAATATTAAGAACAGCAAATGTTTCCCCTGCTGCAGACTTTGAGAGGCAACCGAACAAACTCCAACACAATGCATTCACACCCAAATTGAGCAATCCCATGACGCCAAAATTTGAAATTGTGTAGGAGTTCACAGAAGGGGACCACAACGCATGTCCTCAGCGAGGCCACGCTGATCTGTAGTGGTGGGCAATGTCTTTTGTGTCCAATCCGATCCATCGGTCAGGCTCCTGTTGGTAGGAAATTGCGTTTGAATGAACGGCTCGCTGATTTGTTGATTCACGTTCCATGCGGCTGGAAGACTGGTATTTCCCCATTCAGGCTGCCAATCCGTGGTTGAAGAAGGCCGCTGAACGCTGACAGGAAAATCCATCCAGGCACTTTCGCTGACTGCTACATCGACCTGGTCATTGTTCATGTTGATCAGTGTTGCAGCAGAAGGATAAGTTGACACTATAGTTGCTGGAAAAGCAGGTTCGGTACTCAAATGGTCGAAGGAATTGCCATGCTGCGTGCCAACATTGTAGACTTCGTTGCTCATACTCGGAGTGTTGATAAAGGGAACGTTTGTTGAATGATTAGCTATCGCGGCTATGGCTGTCTCGTCCAAAGAAGCTTCAATCTGTTGGCTTTGCTGGAATAGCTGCACCATGTTGTCGTTGCATTGGCACAGGATGTCCGCGATCTCTTCTATCACGACTCCTGAGAGTTGAGAGACGTGTGAACTTTGAGGTCTCATGGAGTTCAGCTTCTCCAACAGCAGCTGCCGTGAATTTTCACGAGCGTATGCGCGAAACTCCTCCAAAGGTGCTTCATCGTGGTCTTCAAACTGTCAGAATGAAATCCCATCGTGCGGAACAGTAAGCCCAGAGCAGAACGCACAGGGTGATGGAATTTCCTTCTCTCCAGGAAAGATGGCCTGATACACTTCAGACCACTTTTCGACTTCGGGCATTCCTCTCTTGGACTTCTTCTTCAACTGCTCTTGGACATCACTCCCGAAAGTGTAGAAAACGCTTTGTTGACTTTCAGTGCACTGTACTGGGGATCTGAGGTGGTCTTCATAGAATACCTGAGTCTTGAAGGCTGTGTGGCACCTTAAACATTCGTAGAGTTCCATATGAGATCTGAAAAGATGGCCCCTATCCAAGAATTAATGGTTGGAGAGACTTCAACGAGGTATACTATCCCTACTTCAAGCGAGCGGTAGTGGGAAAGGCATGTAGGCAGGATGTAGCTCGAGTAGCACATGTCGGGTATCTCTGTCTGTAAGGGCAAGAAAATCCCTTGCCTTTGTTTGAGGATGGAGAAGACCGCGAACTACTAGGGCGCTGAGGTCGTATATGTTGGTAGAAGTAAGTATCACCCACCAGAAATGCTGAGTAAAAGACTAGAGCCTTACAGAGAGCCGAGAACGATGTGTTATTTGCTGTTCGCCTTGTTTAAAGCGGAGATCATCACCCCTGTTCAACTTGTGAGCCTCCATGATGCCTTAGATGATAATTGCTAGATGAAAATGGGATGACCGTACTTATAGTATTCTTGCGAACACAAAAGTTTTGAGTTGGGCCCAACGTTCAGAAACAACATGTTCAGTGAAGTTATATATCTGAGCCCATTTGCTTTGGGCAGCAATGCATATGTTCTAGAATGGCAAAGAGTACTTGAAAACTATTTACAGCTTGATTTAGGCCGCCGGATGTTACTCGAAAAAGACGTAGTCGCCACCCATAGACTGAGCGGCGCCACGTAGGAGTTGCAGGATGCTTCGGCATGCTCGGCTGCTTTGAGAGTGACGAATGTAAGCGCTAAAATGCAAAGCGGATGCACATAGCACATATTTGCGATAGAAGGACGCAGGATCAATGGGGTTCAAGTTGGATTTGTCCAATCGAGGCATCCATCAGCCGGCTCAGCCTTGCAACCGCAGGCGGCCAGACTCAGTCTACGCACAATACATCATGAGCAAACGAAGCAAACGTCGCATTTGCGAGCGTCGTGGTTGAAAGATGCGTGGCACATTGCCAACACATGTGCATGCTGTGAAACTACAAAGCTGGCCGGCCATCTGACTGGTTGCCCGCTTGGAACGCGTGGTCACCAGTGCGGCTGAACGATGCCTGCGCATAGGGTATAGCCCAGTAACCTCTAAAAGGTTCTCATCGTCGACTGAAATTCGATTGCTCTTTGAGACATCACCAAGGGAAACGGATTTTCACAGAGAACGGTGTTTGGAGTGGTTGTTGAGATAAGGAGCTGCCAGCCAGTAATTCAGCTCTGCGCAATCGCGGAAGCACTACGCAAGGGCAAGGCTTAGCAAATGGTGTCAAGTCTCCAACCAACATGGTTGTTACGATGCATATTTCCATTGAGTCAAAGCGCGCCGTAGTTGTCAGCTACACAAGGTTTATTCCAGGTTTACAGACAAGTCCGACGCCTGATTACTGCTCCCCACCAAACGAGAAACCCGAAGCATGGCACCAGCACTGGCGCCTCAGTGGCAGCCTTGGAAATTTGATTCTGGCCACTCGTTGTGCCGCCAGGTAGATGTTTGATGAGTAACAACATTGTCGGCAGCAAGCCCGGCAACTCCGACGGCAGCAATGTTCAGCCTCACCCGCCCTCAGCCCCCTCAGCCCCCTCCGCATTATCCGCCCCCGCGTGGTGTTCCCAGCCCAACCCCAAAAAAGCAAAGCACGATAATAAACGCGACTCGGCGCGTCTTCCCCGCGACGGGACGCGGCAGCGGGGGGACACAAAGGAGGGGCTGAGTCCCCTCGCGCTACTGACGTCACAAAAGGTGTCGCAATAAATGGTGCGACATGCAACCCACATCAAAGTGTCGCACTAGTCATGAAGACTTCGGCGCGAGAAAAAAAAATAAAAAAAAAACCCGGTCGCTCACGACCAATCGTTCGGTCGGCTGGATATTACGGTCTTACGGCTCGGTTGAAGCAGTGGAGGTCTATAGGGTCGTGGATAAGGGCTGCACGGAAGACATTTTCCACACTTATTGAGATCAGCGAGACTTTGCCAGAGATGCTAAACAGATTTGTCCCTTCAACAATGCGGGTGGATACCAGCGACAAAGCACGTCTTCCGACAAGCTTTCAGTGCCAAGGGGGGATACCAAGCTCTCAAGTGCAGTGCAGAAAAAGTGAACCGAAGTGTTTTGAAGAAGAAAAAAAAGCCATTCACATCTCGAATTTTGGTATCTCCGATAATTAACTGCTGCCATGCTCATATACCTCCTCCTCACCCCCTTTACTGTATCCAGCCAAGCTAAGTCAAAGCCAGCCCTTTCAGTTTCGCACAACAACAAAAGTCAGACGCCGATTGATGGCCGACTACGCAAAGCTAACATCCGCTTTAGCTCTCGCTCTCTCTCTCTTTTCTAAATTCCCTTTCCCTTCTTTCCGTTTGTTTCATGATCCGCCATGCGCAGCACACCGCAAGCAATCATCAGCGAGAAGAGGCTTGGTGATGCTGGTTCGGTACGTTGAAGACAAGATAAAGAAAAAATTTCCTCCCTTGAGAATCGATAAACGAGAAAAAAGGAGCAAAAATAGGAGGAAAAGGAAACGTTTCAGCAAACACCTCCCAGAATGTTACCATAACACCCGCATTTGGAAAAAGTGGACAGAAACCCTTCGAAGAACATTGTGTGCAATGTTGCAACGCTCATGACAGAAACGCTGGTGCTCGAAAAAATAGAAGCCGCCATGGAAGAAGGAAAAACAGAAACGTCGTCAACCACTCTGGACGCGTGGTATGTATATGTGAGTGGTCTCCATCTCTCTAGAAACAAGCCACATAGCGCGATTATGTCGATCGTCGTGGTACAGAGTGTGTGCAAGTAGTGTACAGTTCTTTTCGTGGCGCGCGCGTGGGACGCTATGATGATAAGGTGTCATGACGAAATGGTCCCCTTACTTGGCCTCGGCGGCCGTGGTGCTCACGCTCCTCTTTCCCCAGCCCCAGAAGCCACCACCGCTGTTGTTGTTGGTGCTGGCGGTGCTGTGCGAGCTGCCCGGCGGCTTACTCGACGACGTGAAGAAGCCGTTCTCGCTGGTCGCCGACTTGGAGGGCGTGAGGCCGCTGGTGGAGCTGTTGGGGCTCGGAGTGGCGACGCCCAGCATCTTGCGCATGCTCTCGAAGCGAGCGCGCAGCTCCTCGAGCTCCTGGCGAGCGACGGCTTCGGCCGTCTTGGCGTTGACGAGCTCGAGGAGGAGGGCATCGTCGCTTGAGGGATCGGGGGGCGGCGACGACGAAAGGGCGGCGTGCGCGGAGAGGGACGAGCTGCGCTTGGCGAACATGGGCGAGGCCGATGTGTGGGGGCTCGAGCTGCGCTGCGGGACGGGCGCCACGGCCGAAGTGTTGGGCGTGGGCGCAATGCGGCCGAAGCTGTTGCGAGTCTTGGTCGTCGAAATGGATCGGGTGGTGTTGCTGCGGCCGAGCTTGAACTCGCGCAGCCCCTTGCCCGACGTCGATGACGATATCGAGTCGGCCGTGTCGGACCGCGTGAGGCTGGGCACGTCGGACTCGGAGCCCGACCACGTCGATGCCTTGCGCGCTTTCTGGTTCTCCGCCTTCAGGTCCTGAATGCTCCGCTCGAGACGCTGGCGGTCGACCATGGACGCTTGCAGGCGGTGGCGTGTTTCGTCCAACTGTGTGCGCAACGATGCCGTCTCCGTCTCGGCGTCCAGCAGCTGCCGGGACAGCGACTGCGAGCGCGTCGTCTCGAGATGGAGCTGCTCCTTGGAACGGGCCAGCGATTCGCGGAGGTACTGCTTGGTCTCGAAGACGGATGCGCTCCGGTTGTGCTGCGCCTTGGCCGGGAAGCGCATTTCGATCTTCTCGACAAGGCCCTGGAAGTCTTCGTTGGACGTCAACGAAGGCGGAGTCGACATGCGCTTGTTCTTGAGGTCGTCGATGCTGTTCAGGGGAGAGGTGCGACGGCGCTGCGCTTTGGTCGTGGTAGTGATGCCCTTGTCCTGCTTGACACGCTCGACGAGGCTGCGGACGACACGGTGGTCCTCACGGCGGTCCTCGCGCTCCTTCTGCAGCTGGGCCGCCAGACTAGCGTGCTCGCGCTGCATCTCGCTCAGGGCCGTCAGGAGGTCCTCGATCTGGCTGTGGAGATCCCGGTCGTGGTGCGACATCATCGTGTTCCTAACGTTTCCCATCTTCATCGACTTGACTGACATGGCGTCGGATTCGCGATTAGTGAGCTCCGTCATAGCCGTCGCTGTGCTGTTGTGGCTTCTACCTGTGCTGTCAGAGCCATCGACCGAGTTGAGAGTCGACGCGATGCTCTGCTTCGAAGCCGTGCGCTTCATGAAGCTGACTGGCCTAGAAGGCTTGTCTGCGGGCGGGCTGAGCGTTGCCGTAGTGTTCCTCTTGTCGGGGCCCCAGATGCGGCCCAAGAACCTCTGTGCCGCGTTCTGGACTTCAGGGAAGAAGCCTTTGGAGGCCGTCTCGTCGCTGGAGGCGTCCCTGAAGCTGGCCTCGAGAGCCTGAAGGTGCTCGCGGGTGACAACGCTAGTGAAGCTGCAGAAGTCGTTGACGAGGTCGTCGGCCGACTGCTGGTTGCATCCGTAGGGGTCCCAAAGGGAGCGCGACAGCAACAGCTGGATGACGTCCTCAAACTCGGTGAAGGCCAGGAGGCGCTGCTCGTTCTTGCGCATAATGGCGAGCGCAACGCGCATGATAGTCTCGGAGGCACCCTCGGCGAAAATGACGTCGTAAATGCGGAAGAGCATCGGAAGAGGGCAGGTCACTGCGAAGAAGGACAGGAACCATTGCGAGAGGTAGGCCGCCTCAATGTTCATGGTCTCGAGATGCGCGTAGAGCTCGGGGATGAGCTGCTGCATCAGGCGGCGGAACTGGTAAATGCGGAGGTGCAGGCCGGAAAGATCGGGCAGGAAGCAGGAACGGAGGTCATAGTCTTCCATGAGACTGCGCGAAGTCAGCAAACTGCGCCTTCGCATCACAAGAAATCTTGTACTTACCGGACCAGCACGCAGAAGGCCTCCTTGTCGCCCATCTGCATGAGCAGGGGTCCAACGAGGAAGCCCAAGCCCTGGCAGTAGCCAATCTTGTCATCGTACAAGCTGAAGCACTTGAGGACACGGCCAAGCATCTTCTGGCCTTCGCCTTCGGGGTCCCTGAACATCTCGACGCCGGGGAAGCTCCTACCAATGTCCTTGCCGATCATGTTTTCGTAGGGGCTGCTTTCGGTGCACAGGCGCTCATACTGCTCCTCGATGCCGCGGTCGCGTGCGCCAGCCATGCTGACCCAGGTCACGCCACGCAGAGGTGCGGGGATACCGGCGCGGATTTTGTTCGAGGTCAAAGTAGGCAGGCGCTGAGCGGTGCCCGTGTAGTCGCGAACCAGCGCAGCCCAGAACTCAAGCTCAGTCATGGGCGGCGGCGAGGGGAGTAGGGAAAAGCGAACGCTCTCCGAGTTGTTTTGGTCCTCGACCATCTTCTTCAGCTGGTTCATCGACGGCGGCCGCGACTGGCTCCGCGAGCGGGCTTTGGAAGCGGCGTTCTTGGGGTCTGTAGCAATGGCCTGGTTTTCCTGCTCAAGTCTGGCAAGGAGGAGTGCGGTGTTCTGTTCGGTGGTTAGCAAAGAAGGGTCTCGAGGCAGTTGAGAGAAGAGCTCACCTCGTCGGAGCCCGCATCCTGCTCAATCTGCTCTTCCTTCTTATCAAGCTCCTCCCAATCGACCTTGCCGCCTGAATCGGCGGAGCCCGAGCTGCCGCTGCGGGAACGGACGATGGTGGATGTTCTGCTTCTGGGCTTCTGCGCGCTGTCCTCCGGGGTATCATTCTTCTTCTCTTCGGTCTTCTCCATGACGGCCTCGTCCAAGCTCGGGGCAGCGGCCCCTATTCTGCTGTCGCGCGTCTTGTTGACGGTGATCTCAGGCTTGGCGGCAATAGCGTCCAGGCTCTGGACGGGGTTGCTCGACTCGGTGGGCGACAGCGGAACGGTGACCATGGAGTCGGTGGGCAGGGGCTTGCCGCCGTCGTGCTTGCGCGAGTTCTGGAAGTCGATGGGCGAGTCCGCGGTCGGCGAGGTAGCTTCGTCGAGAGCCATGGTGAGGTCTTTCAGTGAGCCAGCCTACGGCGGGCGACCACGGCGAGAAGTCGGGAGGGGTGTCGGGGTGGAGGTGCGGCGTTCTGCAGCGGCAAGATGATGTCGAGGACGGGGATCGTGATGGAAATTAGGCGCTCTGGGCTTGGGCGGGCGGGCGGGAGGCGGCCTCGGTTTGGCGCGCGACAGGCATAAGACGACGCAGCTCGAGCAGTGCGTCGGACGCTGTTTCAGACTGAGTAGTGGGGCACAGGTTTGGGCAGAGGCGAGAATTCCGGACGTCGCGGCGCACGCGCGGGAGAGTCAATGGGGGCGTAGGTCCGGCGTGAGGAATGGGCAGGGCCGGGCGGCGGGGAGACCTCTGCTTCAGTGGTGGAGGAACTCGCAGGGAGCTCGCAGTAGCTTATCACGCCCGGCGTTCAGGAGTCGTCTGGCGGTAGGCCGGGCAGCAGGGATCGCCGCTAGGCATGCGCGCGGCCCCCCCACAGCGATGATTGGTCCAGAGCGCGATGACTTTTCGCTCAAGAGCCGGCCGACGCACACTTGGGCGCCTCTGTTGTGCTTTTGCCCTGCGCTGCCTAGCCTGCCAGACGGTGACGGAGCGGTGAGCGCGTCTGTCGCGCGCTTGACACGTCCGGGCGCCGTTTCTCACGTGCTGGCAGGCCTCACGCGAGGCTAGAACCCCTGGTCCTCTATTTCGACCTCCTGGCCTGCTCATTTCCGGTCCCCATGCAGGGCCGCCGCCTGCTGGCCAGTCCGCTTTATCGATTGCCGCCCCCATCGTCATCGCTGCCAGTGCTGCATGGTGCCTGCGTGAACCCAAAACGCCTCATGCCATGCAACCTGCGGTGAGCAAACTCTGCAGCGAATGTTCGATTGCGGGCGTTAGAACGCAGATCGTATCGTGCTTCCCGTTCGCCGATCCTTGCTGTCACTCGGCCTGTCTCCACCCGAGCGTTCATCATCCCACTTCCCAAAGCCACGACGCGCCAGATCTCCCAACCCGCGTCGACCTGTCTTCTAGAAGCACGGCTGCTTGGCGGGCCTGCTACGTAATCCTCCTCCGGGCTAGACCTCCTTGAGCCGTCTCAACGTTGAAAGCTGATGCCACTTCGATGTGGGGTGCGCGCGACGGGTGGAGAGCGGGCCTGACGTGGCATTGCCGCACGCACCGACCTGTACAGCGACGACGATGGATACACAGTAAGGCTGACAGGAGACACCAGGTGGTTGTTTCCAACTGTCCAGTCGGGTCGAGTCAGGAGATGGCGACAGTGATGGCTGGTGCACCGTTTCCGCGATCCTCCTCTGCTCTCCAGCACGGATTGTCACCATCATCGCACATCAAAGTATATCGCGTCAAGTGATGCTTAGAGCGGCAGATCTCCATCTCTGTTTCTGGTCCCGAAAATTCGCCTGGAACCGAGTTGGTCGTCTCTGCGTACATCGTACCACACAATCTCGACATCAACTGCCGACGTAGAGCCTTGCCTCATCCGCATGAACAAACAATTCAACTTCCATCCTGAGACGCGCTAACAGAACGAACAGACCTGCAAGAAGTCCTCGTCGTCAAGCTAATATTCCCCAACGACCCTATACTCCCCATGGTACTCCTCCTCAAACGCATGGACGCGGTACCCCACACGCCCGCGCCGTTAGCCCATCAGCGCCGTGGCTTAGAATAGCTCACCCCGATGAGCGCATGGTCCAAGTCTCCCTATCATCAGCCACTGTCGACATCATCACCGTCGTCTGTCAGCCTCTGCTGCTGCTTCGCTGCGCCGCCTCCCCCTTATTGGCTCCACTCTGGGCTTGTTTCCGAATCCGGCAGACGCTAGTCCGTAAGCGCCATGCCGGCATCCTCGTCCTCTTATACTGCTGGCCCCACACTGTCCATCACCCGCATTAGTAGTGGAGTAGTGGCAGTGACGGCAGCGGAAGCATCCTGGCTCGGCTCCGCGCTCGTGCGTTGCGGCTAGATCCTTCCGGCGTGCATCTTCTCGAGCTCAACGTCCTTCTTCAGCTGCACTGCAGCACAAGAGTGTAGGGGAGTGGCGAAAAGACTTGCCAGTACTCTACAACGGCGACAAGACGAGAGGGAGGGAATGGCCATCACGGCGGCGACACGAGTCCATCGGGGTATCCAGTGTCGGACTCTACAACAAGTAGCCTTTCGCCTTGTGCTTCGCTAGGCTGATCAGCAGAGTGTCGAGGCAGAGAGGCACGGCGGTAGAAACAGGCAGCTCACTGCGGGACAGTATCACCAAGAGAGCCAAAGCATAAGGAAAGTAGAACTGAGAGACTGAGAAGTCCTCGTTCCTTGTATTGGAAATTGAAATTCATCTTGTCGGGCAAAAACCTGACGACCCAAGTGTAGACATAGAGCTACCCGCTCCTACCATTCATGTTGCTTGTTGTTCAGACGCGACCAACACTCTTTGTGCCGCTTGGGAGCATCCACATCTGAGAGCTTGTGTCCTGGCCTTAAGGCTTGATACCAAGGCCCGCCGCCTCAGTGTCGGTGGCCACATAGTGCTTCTTGTGAACGTGACGGCACCGAATGATCCTAGCGCGCGCCGCAGCGGACATCTTGTCGTTGTTGCCACGAATCTGGCGCATTCCGTTCGTAGCAGAGTCGTTGGAGTTGTCGCCCGTAGCGCTGATCGCGATCTTGTCGTCGTCGTGGATGCGAGGAGAAAGGTTGCCCTGGCTGCGACGCTGCTCGCGCTGCTGCTCGCGACGCTGCTCACGGCGGTGCTCGCGACGCTGCTCGTGCTGCTGCTGGCGGCGTGCGCGGCGGCTCAGCATGGGGGGAGGCTGCGTGTGGTTCTTCAGCTGGTTCTGCTGCTGCTTGTGGGCGTCCATCATGGCGATGCGGTTATGCTTGTGGAACAGGAGCACATCGCGGATAATCTGGGCCATCTGCTGCATGCACTCGAAGACGTCGTGGAGGCACCATTCCAAGCCAAAGCCGACGCGAGAGACCCAGAAGTACTCGAAGAAGATGAAGAAGGAGAAGGCGTGGATAGCGAGGCCCCTGGACTGGTAGACGTGGCCAAGGAAGATGGTGAAGCCGAGGAAGATGCTCATCGCGAAGGCTTTGAGGACCATGTAGAAGACAACGTCCTCTACGCCAAAGAGGAGCTCAGCGACATGAGGAACCATGTTTACGGACGAGGCGCTGGGCGAAGAGCGTGATGTTCCGGACGAGTGCGTGACGCGCTTTGCGTGTTGCGGGTCGCAGAAGCTTCCGAAGAGCCTGTTTGTCTTGTCAGTGCATGCAATCCATGCGGTTGGAAAGATGGCGTACCTCTTCGTGTCGTGCCGCGTCGTGAGGTTGTGGTGGTTGGGGTCAGAAGATCTGAAGGCGAGCGAGCTTAAGTAGAAGCCAGCTTCTTCCTCGGGGCGCAGCTCACCACCCGCAGTGCCGCCAAAGCTTAGCGTGCAGGCGGCCACTCACCGCGCTACGTCACTTAGAGGTGCGCCTTCATTTCCCTGTCGGGACGCACTTCGAGAGCAGAGGCGGCATGTCCTCACCAGATTCTTACTACAAATGGCACGTCTTCGAGACCACATACTAATGGCCTCTCAGCTACACATGCTACAGAAGCTACATACAATGCAGCGAATCCTTTTCCTCGGACCCTCCCACGACGCGGCACAGCACGCCGGCTTCGATTGGGTGCTGCACAGTCTCTGTACAACTCCACACGTCACTCTCGAAGCCGACTGAGGAGCCACGCATGCCAGAGAGCCTCGGGCTGACATCTTCCAGTGAGCTTGTAACCTTGAACCGTCTGTCAGTCTTGCTGCAGGAACATTGGATGCGAAAATCACCACCATGTCGCAACGGTCGAGCACCACACAGCAACACATCCGCCACCCGCGCGCCACCTGGAAAGCTACATACACATCAAGAGATTCCTTGCAAGGATCGCTGTCATGCGTGCTACTACTCGCAGTCGTTTGCCAACTCAGTGACCTACGACTTCGTGACCCATGACCGGAGGGATACTTGAGAATGAGTGGGAACGAAGGAGCCTTGCACTTTTCAAGGCGTATTGGTGCATGAAGACTTTCAGACGCTTCCGCACCTACGTAGATATAGTATTTCAAGCAGGTATACCGGATTCTTTGTCGCAGTCTGGCATTGGCGCCGGGCTGAGAGAATTCGTGGCCGCTGCCTTTCTAAGTGCTCCGAGCAAGAAGTCACACTCTGCTCAAGCGCGAGCTTGGGGCCAAAACTGGACGCTGGAGCTACAAGCCGTCGCCACCAACTCGCTCACGATCCTGACACTGCTCAGCGAGGTCGCGTCTTTCACGCAGCTGAAGTCGACTCCAACCGCGCGCGCTGACAAATGGACGATGTGGGTCACTGCTTGCGACGATTATCTGAAGCTCCGTCACGTCTGGATGATGAGGCATGTCGCACGCTGGTAAGATCGGTGGCCGCCCATGCGGATCTCCAGGTGAGACTGCAAGCCACCGTCGTAGCCACACGTTCCCATGTCCTTCCGAGAGCGCGGCGCAGCAACTCACGGGGAAGACTTCCGGTAGAAGGCCATGGTGGGCTCTTGGGTCACTTGCAGAGTGACATGCGGGCAGTGCTGAAGCTCCCTCGAGCTCACTTGAACTCCGCTGCAAGAAGCGGCTACGCTGAAGCATTTCGCGGACACAATTAGCGACAAAGAAGCAAGAAGAGGCCCATCCCGCGTTTTCGGAGTTGTGGACAGGCTGCCGCGTCGCACGTCAGCGTAGAGCGTGAGGACGGGGAGTCTCGGATGCGCAACGAACAAGCAGCGTAGACGCGCCAAAGGATCGTGAGCGCACAGCAGGATCTCTAAACGCAGCGTCTCAGAGACCTTCTGGACGCACGAGATGACGTGAAAATTCGTGCTACAGCAAATTGCTTTTCTCAGAGTCCAATTGCAAGTGAATTTCCCTTCCCCCTGTCAGCTTCCTCTTCCTCAAGTGCCCGCTCAAGGCGAGCAATCTCAACGAAAAGGTTCAAAGGTCGCGTCAGCTCGAGTCAGTGCAATACGAGCGACACTGTGGGCCGAAAGGATGGGAGTCCCCAGAGCCTCCCGACCCAAGTTCCAAAAAGTGGAGTAATCATCATGGTGCCGTAGCACCCTCCTTGCAATTACGCAAGGAGGACCACCACTGTGGTCCGAGCCAAATGGCAAAGAAAGCTGGAGAGAAAAGGAAAAGGGTTGGGTTCGCAGGATGGGCGGCTTAAATAGGACCCTGGTGGACGAGATTGGCCCGGGCGTCACCTGCCAGCGGCGGGTGAGCGTGTTCACGCGGTGACGTATGGCCCCGCGCGCGGGCTCTATGCCGCGCGTGATGCACTGCGCGGCTCAGAGCCAGTAGCTCACCCGCGCTGCGAGCGGGAAAGCAAGGGACAGCAGGCTGTATCCATAACACCTGATCGCTCAGAGACTTCAGACTTTACCAGTGGAGCTGGATGAACAAAGCTTTGTTCTCGACAGCGTACCAGAAGATCACTTGCGTCGCCATCGGTCACCAAACAAGATGGACGATCAGGGAAAGCATCGCTTGCAATTTTGGAGTCATTATTGGTCAAAAATGCTGCCTGGCGCAGTCACTCGCAGATTGCTGGATTATTTGCCATCTCTCTCATTCGCACAGAGGGCGAGCGCGGACGAGATGGTTACTTCGTCTTCTGCGGCGGACAAAGATGTGAGCTCAGCCTCGAAACAATGCCGAGTATTATGAGCTGAAATCGTTTTCTTTCTGCAGTCAAGGAGTGGCGTCCTAATGCCAAGGTTGGCGTCGGAAGCCCGTAGAAAATCTCCCTCTGGATATATCGCACAGTAACAGTAGCTTACCACGCGCACAAACTGTGAAATTGCAGCTCTGGCTATGGCGGACAACGAAGGATCCTTGGTCTTAAGACTGCTTCTAAGTCTGCCTTATGCTCCGCCGTAAGATAGTATGTGTGTGCCATTCGTGCGCGCCCAAATTGCTCTGTGACTGTAAGACAGCCTTCGTCGGGATGGGCTTCCGCAGAGTCATTGTCTAAACCCACTTACAATAGCTCAAGGTAAGTCAGACCAAGGAAGTTTCGCCGTCCTTCTGGGTGCGTGTCATGTCTGTGGGCGCAAGTGACGGAGGGGCGGGTGCACGGACATCAGCCGTTTTAATTCCTGGCGATGTCCACCGTCCCGACGGACACCTCGACACCTCCAACCTCCCCTTCGGCCTGCATGTCAGCGCCACCCGCATCGCCTGCAGTCATGTTGTGCTACCGCCTTGAACTCCAGCCCTGTCTGGACTGGCTCTACCACACCACCAACTGTGTTATGGACGACATCACCGACAGCGATGAGAATCAGCTGCAGGACATGCCCTCGCCTGTGATGCTCTTCCGCCTCACCCAAGACATTGTTGCGCTGTGCGACTTCGTGCTTACCCCGAACATGATGCCGGACGTTCCTCAAGACTGGGAGCCTGACGTCGCCGCGCGCAGGTACGTCGAGCGCATCATCGAGTTCAATATGGAGCACTTGGCACACTGCGCCAACCCCGACACTCTGGTAAGCTATCGCCATCTCGACGTGTTATTCACGACATTAAATCGATATGCTACCTGATACCATCCACTATGAACAGCGCGCTCTGGACTTCCTCTGGGTCAGCTGGACCGCGTACCTCAACCCCGGTCAGGGCGAGAAGCGCGAGGGCATCCAGAACGAGCGCACTAACAACGCCGACATCTGGAGCGAACGCACCAACAGCGCTGTGATCAAGCACGAACTCTCCCACAGCCCCGACATCAACAACGAACGGGCTAGCTACATTCAGAACCTGGCCGACAGCGGCTACATCCAGGACCTGAGAGAAATGGCCAACAGAGTCCGCATCATGAGCGAACGGGCCGGCAGCGCCAATATCAAGACTGAAGAACGTGCCGAAAGCATCAACATCAAGACTGAACCTGGCGACACCTTCATCAAGACTGAACCTGGTGACACCTTCACCAACAGGACGTACAGCAACAACAACGTCACGATCGGACGCGACGCCATGCGCCACGAGGGCGCCCGCTCGAAGGCGCGCAATAACAAGTTCTGGACCCCGTAGGAGCTGAATTACGTCGAGAAGATCTACCACGAGCACGACGGCATCCGTCCCGGAGACGCGGCGAAGATGTTCAACGATCACTTCCGTGGCAAGACTATCGACGGCTTCAAGCCCACGAAGAGGACGATGCACGCGATCGCTCACAAGTTCAAGGACCTGAAGATCAAGCAGGCTGCTGAGCATGTGAAGCAGGAGAAGCGCGAGGAAAGTGAGTAAGCAACTTGTGGAGCATTCAGACAGAACACACTGTGGGATCATAAAGGTCGCGACGATTAGTACTGCGTGGTGAGGCGCTTGGTACTTTCCGGTGTCATGTCTGAAAAAAGCATATGATGAAAAGGGTTCTGATAAACAGAAGTCATTGTCAGAAAAGCTACAGGTGGAGACTTTCGGATAGCAATACACTCTTCCTAGCGCGTCGTGCAATAATCCGCGAAGTCCTTGCAACTTTCGCTTCAACTGCAGCAAAGAAAGCAGCAGCATGGATTGCTTCCTAAGAGTCCTCATTAATGGTAGATTAGGTAGTATGTTTCATAAAATATTGGTCACGACTACGGGTGTGCTGTCCAGGAGTGCCCGTCTTCCAACGGAAACGGGACCGAGTACTTCCTGGTTGGTCACTGTCATGAACATACACCTCACTTGCGCAAAAGCCGCTTCACCTTGACTCTATTGTCACCTCATTTAGACTCAGACTAAAAGTTTTCTTCCTTGAAGTCCCGCTCAAGGCGAGGCAGTCAACGAAAAAAAAAAAAAAAGTTTGGCGCAACACAGAAGGCAGTGCAATATCTGTGCCACTAGTCCGCAGTTGTTTAAAAAAAGAATTCAACTCGGGCTCTAGATTGAAAGTTATAACCATGACGTTGAACGTTGGATGGGGAACTCACCTTGCACCATGAGTTCGATACTCCTCATGATGCTGGATTTAATCTAAGCCAAAAGGCAAAGAGAGCTAAGGAAGGGAAAAGGCTGTTCGAACCGTAGAAGGGAGAGGTATATGTAGGCGCTAGAGCAGGCCCATCTGGCTTGGCAAACTGGTCAGCTGAAAGGCGTGTGGCTGGAAGACCCGAACAGCCGGTTACTGCCCCACTTTAGGCAGCTTCTCTAAATAGGAAGCGGCGCGGATGTCCCAAGGATAGCAGCGGCGACTTTCAGTTTTGCAAAACTTCGGCAGGGCCTGGCGCCAAGTTTCAAGATCCAACGATCAGCGGCATCTTTCTGGGATGAGTTGAAATCAATGCCTGTCGAGACCCGACTACATAATTGGTTCCTGGCTCCTCATCTGAAAAGTGAGGAATTGCAATCTGTAGTTTACTCCAACTATTTGCAATTTATCCAGTTACGATATTTAAGGTCCTCGACCATCCCTGAGCTGGCTACGCCCTCGAGCGCGTTGTCGCGGTTGTACCAACCTCTGAGCTTGCGTGCGTTATCCACGGAACCGGAGGTACTGACCAGCTGGTCGAATCCGTGCGATCCACAGTACACGTACCCATTGTAACTTCCATATTCGCGGTCGTTGTTGGCCGCGGTGACAATGGACCAGACCGCAGCCGGATCCGAATCCGAATCCGCAGGTGCAGATCCACACCCCGTCCAACAGACCTACCCTCCAACACACAAGCACAATGGCCGAACAGAAGCAACACCCCGACGGTTTCAAGCGCTGGATCTTCGGCAGAACCACCGGAAAAGTCTTTTCCAGGCCCGCCGCTTCGGGATCCAAGCAGGCCATTACGAGGGAGGAGATCCAAGATCTCCTCGTCTACGACGTGCCGTTCGGTTTAATATTTAACATGAGGTTGATTTGCTATGGGGTCCCTTCCTGGTGATCACGACTTCAATACTAGTATTTGCTGCTTGACAATGAGTGGAAACAATGCGTGGTGGTCTGGTATATACAATTTGTCTTCTACCAAGATTGCCCACCTAATGTATATAAGATCTAAAGATTATGACGGATGGGTGAAAAAATGATAGATATTATGAATGAAAAGCCGGCCCGTAGCACAGCCACAGCACCCTGACGTATATATCCATCGACCTCTCTTAACCAACTTCTCTTCTACAATGTCGCCGCAAACCAGCATTGCCCAGGACAAGGCTGCGCCAAACGATCAGAAACACCCCTCCATCAAACCAGGCACCACAAGCTGTCCGAGCGTAGCCACAGCCATGGCCGCCAGGTTTACGCAAGACGAGATCGACAACAAAGTCATGAGAATGATGACCAGGGCTTTCGTGCTGGCCAACTACCACCTGAACGGATATGACAAACAAGATGTCCGCGACCTCTATGGCGCCATGGCCTCCGCATATCGCTACGGCCCTATGGAGAACAGGCAGATCACGGCGTACCTCATCTGCACCAGCTCGGACACCTTTCGGGCCACGGCAACGGCCATTGACATGCTCCTCTGCGCCGTCCTTCGAGCCCCAGCCGGCGAAACCCCTCCATGATACTCAACGCCACCACCCCGCCCACCATGCCCGCCGTCGCATGCTTCCTCGTCATGCTCGACGACGCGCGCATGCAGGCCACATACGAGCACATCACCGGCCTCGCGGCCCCCAACGCCGGCTATCCCGTCCCCACGCCCTTCTACACCACCCCCCTCGTGGCCGGAGGACGCTACTTCCGCATGCCCGGCCCCAACACAAGCTACAACTACGCCCGCGACGGCGACAGCTGCTTCAGCTGCTTCGACCAGCACCAGCGCCTGGCGCGCACACAGTTTTGGTGTCGCTGGAGCAACAACGCGCGGCCCTTCCCGTACGACTGGGCCGAGACGATGGAGAGGACAACTGGACCGATGCCGGCACCGTGGCCATCCTCAACCGCGTCTGGGGCTACTGGATCGCGCGCCTCGGTTACCCCGTGGCCGGCGAGTACCTGGGCCACACAGCCCAGAACTAATGAACCCGCCCACAAGGCATGTAGCCTGACAAGTTGCTAGCGGGCTGTGGAGGAATTGGCGTTGATTTCCTGGGTAGTTTTGGGCCGTGCTGATTCGTGAACTTCCACACTAGAAGGCTAGCATCACTATAGCAATCAACAGTAGCCTCTACTTCATGTTTCACCCGTTCAATTGTCCAATAAGTATGTCCGTTTTTGCTAAACCTCAACAGCAATAAATTTCCCGTATGCCACACAGTATGCTCCCCATAGTTCCCCAGTTATTATATTATACTTCGGCTCCGTGTACACCACCCAGCATCAATTCTGACATATGATGATTAATCAGTGCTGTACACATTGTTTATATTCGTTTAGCCACGTCCACGAAGCAAAATTGCAGTCTGTTTTAGCATCTTTCGAGACTGCGCTCTAGCAAGAAACTCCTTTAACAAGCAAATATGCATTACTAGAGAGTGAACATTGACTTGTCTTGATTGAACAGAGTATGAGATGCGGACGGTCTTCGAAGAGTGTTCGCGAAACGCAGCCGCTGCTACTAAGCAGAAGAGAGGCACAATAGCCATAGCTGACGGCCTGTCTTTGCAAAGATAATGATGAAAGTAGTGTCTCCACCATTAGATAGCGGTCGGTCATCTGCGACATGAAAGCTCTCGAACAACAGCTGTCCAGCGAATGACATGGCGCAAGCATCGCATCGAGCCGCGCTGACACAGTGGTGGCAGGGTATACGCACTGAACAACAACGGGAGTGACCAGAGCTGAAATTGATTTGTCTTTGCAATGGGCCACAACTGTAATGTCGTGTAACAGACTTGCGACCCTGTTCAGACACTGGCTGACGTCTGGGGATTTTCCGGAGAACAGCCGTCTTTTCCTGCTCTCTCTGGCATCGCGTCCGCTGAAGCGAGCACCAATCCCTGTCAGCCGGCTGGCTGGGCCCACTCTCGCCACGCGATCGACACTCCCCGCATTCCTGGGGAAACGCCAACTCATTGGTTGTGGATCGCGCGGTGGATTGAAGTGCCCTTGGCGTGGCCGAGGTCTGGGCAGAAGAAGAGCACCTGCCCATGAGCATATGTATGTGTTCTGTCCAACCAATGGCAGACTGCTTGTCCAAGGGGCATAGTAATCGAGATGCAGGAATTGTGCAGCGTTGTCCAGGGACCTGACGTGCGGCGGAGATGCATGAGGTATGCATTCAGTGGTGAAATGATTCAAGATGTGTTCTGACTTTTCAGCGTTTCACAGCGACCGTACTGTGCGGCTACCTGCAGATCTCGGCTTGTGAAATGTTGGTGGCGCTTTAAATTGGCCCCCAACCGCTCGTCGTCATCGAAACAGCGGATGAAGTTTTTGTAGATAGCCAAGAAAAGCAGACATAGAGCGCGTCGTCGGCATATTGAAGTGGGCTTGTTCCAACCAAAATTGTACTATTACTGGCTACTCTCCTTTCCCACGACGAGCGTGTAGCTGGCTAGCCGGCGATCGCAGATGAATAGACATCAATCCTTGTGACTACGAGCTTCTCGCTCATACTAGAAAGCGTACTTGGGCAAAACCTTCGACATAAACGTGCTTGATGTAAGTCGTGAGTGTTAGCTTGTGGATCACAGCTTAATAGTCATCCAACTGCACACCATCCGTAGAAGAAGTAAAATCGTTCGTTGTGTCTGTTCCTTCAGAGTCTTTCACAGCTTCTGGAGTGCAGAGAAATGTCACCAGGGCAAGCCTCAATGAAGAGCTTTGATGTCTCACAAGGCGGCAGTGAGGCGGCTCACTCTCAGAACTCTTCTCCTTCGCTGAGAACTGCCAGCAAATGGTATAAAGCTGTAGCAAAGGAACTGGGCAAGTCCGAAGAGGCACCGTCCATTATTTTCTGCCAGGGCAAAAGCGCGCTCATTCTTCCCAACCCGACGGTCTCGACCACAACACAACAACGATAACGCCCGCGCCCGCGCCGCGCCCGCTCGTTTTCCCGCACGCAGCAGACGTATACGTGACGACGGCGCATCATAATGTCAGCCGCTGGTCCTTCCGACGTAGCCGCCCTGCCGGCGGCGCACCCCGGCAGCGACGCGGAGGACTCGATCGCTCTCGGCAGCGAGGATTCGGACACCGATAGCTCGGGTGAGGATGAGGACAGCTCCGATGAAGAGAGCCTTTCTCTCGAAGAGGAATCCGATGGAGGAGTGCCGATAGTTGAAGACGAGGAAAGCGACTGGGAGGACGATGCCGATGAGGACGAGCCGCCCAACTACGGGCGCCTTCTGGAAGGCGGTCGCGGCTACATCCACCCGGACGGTCGCGAGGAGGTCTGGTACAAGCAAAAAGTTCCTGACAACCCTGACGCTCCTGGCTGGACCACCCTCAACTCTGGCTCTCGCGATGAGTTCGATAAGCCCGTTCCCGCTGATAGCGACGAGTGGTTTGTCGCGGCGGCCGCAACCAAGGCTGAGATCGAGGACTATGCGCCCAACCACCAGAAGTGTAACTGCTCGTCCATCCAACTGGCAAGGCTCTACGATGATCTCCCCTACTTCAATCATGAGAATGGTAGGTCTCACCGCAATCCAGTTCACCAAGCCTATCTCGCTGACGCTCGACCCCCTACGCAGGATACTGGATGGACCCAGCCGCAAAGAATCCACGGCGCACGATGCAGCCTTTCGACCAAGATACTATCCGCGTGAACGCGGAGAAGGCGAAGAAGCGCAAGCATGCTACCGTCCACGACAGCCAACTTGAAGCTGAAGGCTCGACTGCAAAGGCTAATGACGACCCCAGCCCTACCATGCTGAGCTCCGAGGTCACGGTCCCGCAGTGCAACCTACACTTCCCCGTCACCGGCATTCTCGACGAAGACTGGAACTTCATCGCCGGCTCACGCTACATCAAGCAGCGCCTGTACTACGAGAGCCAGATCGATGAGGCGGCCTCTGACTCTGACTCTGACAGCAGCGACGTCGACAGCGAGCCTTTCGGCCCCTCGCCGCCTCCGCACAACGCTCTCGACGCCGACACCATGCCCTCCAACATAGGTCCCGAGCACAACCGCAGCGCAGCCAACGAGACCGCCGCTGCCGCCGCCGCCGCCGCCAACGCCGGTTCCTCCTACGTCCAGTACGTCGACCAAGCCTACCTACTACGCCTGATCGAAGAAGACTACAAGAACCCGGCCTGCCGCAAGATGAACATCCACGCGCCGCCACGCCACTGGGACTGCCCCGCCTCCATCGCCAAGCTCGACCGCTGGATGACCAGCTTCCGCGAGCGCCGCCGCGGCGCCGCCGAGATGGCGGCGAAGCAGCAGCCGCAGCAGCAAGAACACCACCACCAACAACAGCAACAGGGACAAGAGAAACCGTCTAGGGTTATCGAGGCCCACAGCACCGGCACTGGCATCAAGAAGTATCCGTGGTCGATGGAGGAGCTCGAGGCGGTCAAGGAGAGCATCGTGCAGCAGCTGCGCGAGACGGGCAAGTACAGGATCGCGAGGCTGTTGGAGGTGCTCGAGGAGGGCTGGCCGGACAAGAAGAGGACGCGCCACGCGCTGGCGATGACGCCAGCGCGGTACGGTCTGACCAGGCGCGCGAGGGACATTGTGTACGGCGAGGAAGGGGAGAAGGAGCAGGTTGTTGAAGAGGCAGATAATGGCGAGGCGGATCTGGAGGATAATGACGATGATGAGGAGATTGAAGGTACGGATAGCGTTACTGACCTTGGACAGGAGGGGTCGCGCTGCGAATAAGCACCATGTGGAGACTACTTGCTCATCCTCCTGCTGTGGCCCATGACAGGGGAAAGGCTGCCGTGGTCATACTTTGTAAATTTGAACGGCAGGGTTGAGAAGGGAAAAGAAAGCTGGCATCGGAGGGAGGAAAGGGCGTGGAGGTCTCTACCGTGCCCGTCTACTCTGGTCAATTTGATACACCTTCGAGCAGAAATCTCAATGAACTGACAGAGAAGACGGCGAGAAGTGATAGCATGAATTATATGAGCGTTCCCTGGTATTTGCCTTTGCGTCCATTATGTGAATCGTAGATGCCACACATCTTTGTCGAATTTTAAGTTTGCTTTTCAAAGTGCCGTGGGCGTCCGGTCGCTGTTTGCTGCGAGCGCTGCGTCGAAGGCATTCTGTCATAAACTTCCAGACCCCGCCGCTCATCTCTGACGTCAATGATAGATGTTCTTCGTACACATAAAAGCGACCACAGGCGATTTTCCGTGCCCTGTCTCTGATGATGCACGAAGGAAGGCGAGGAAAGCAGCGCCTGATCTCAGCAGGCGAGACGCTGAGAGAACCTCACACCCAGCGCTTGGGTGCTTGGGTGCTTAGGTGGGCTTTGTGGCCCACCAAGGGGAGCTCCAAGCAGCACGGCCCTCTCAGTGAGTGCGGGCGATTGGCGTGGCGGCGCTCACAGCAAAGTGATGTCATCGCAGAGCGCGTCGCCGCGAGACTGTCGCGTCAGTCCCACAGCGTAGGCCACGCTTTCCGTCCCTTTAGAAGCATGAGTTCGCGATAAGCTACGAGTGTGCTGGTCTGGCGCGCTGACTTTAGGAGTTGACGGCGGTGATGCATGCTACGACCGCGAGCGAGCGCTCTTGTCGTTCTCAGCCCCGCGGCGAAGCAGCACCAGCGACCACCCATCAGCGAGCCACACCTGCGCTCAGCTTTCACTGTCGCTGACACGGACCAACCATAAGGCGCTTCGCTTCCTTAAGCGGTTTCTCAGGACGGCGCGCCAACAAAACTCTCGCAGTCTCACGCCGACCTTTCTCCTCTCTTCTACACCTGACAAACTTTGTGTTCGCCGACTGTGATTGCAACCGCTTCACCCGCGCGTTTTCTCTCCGGCTTCTTCCAGAACCAATATTCAGCGTATGAGCTTCTTTCGTCCCACTGGGCGGCTTTGGCTAACAGCTCCCTTCCTTGCGCTCAGGCACCGCACGCGCAAGTATCCGCGTCGACCAGGCAAAGACACCCACCGTCGCATTCCTCGTGAGGTGTCAGCAAACATGACCCGTCACAAAAGCCATTCGCTGGCCCAGACGCCTTCTACTGCGGCTCGTGAGCACGCGAGGCGTGCGCGCCGCAATATGCTCACCCCTCCTACTTCATCGCCTTACTTCCCGCAGCGCATGACCCCTTCGGGCAGCTCGTTCACCGGACCTGGCTACTCTCAGGATCACGCTGGATTCCAGACTTACTACAGCACGGTTACCTCGTCTTCCAATCTCAGCTCACCTCCTGATGCTGAGTACTGCAACACGAGCCGTGAGAGCTCCGTCCCTGAGAGCGCCAGTAGTGATGGCAAAGACGACGATGTCGAGAGCGAGGCGAGTGAAGAGATGGATGTCGACAAGCATGACCTGCCCATCAAGGGAAACGTCTACTGGGACAAGAAGCTGGACTGCCCCGCTCGTCCCATATCTAAGCCTTGTGAGGAGACAGTCTACCCAGGTCCCATGGGTCCGCGCACCAAGTGTATCTGCGGCGAGCTCGTCGGCGGTAAGCGCGTGCCTCTGCGCAGCGCAAAGAAGCACCACTACAATGGCCCCAAGTTCACCTTCGATGAGAAGCTCGGTAACTCCCCTCTCCACTCGACAAATAAGTCACCCGAAAGCTGACACGTCTCGCCTCCAGGAGCTTACGTTGCGGAGAACGTCACCATGCTGTCCACCCCGTTCCACACTTTCGAGGTTAACGGCAAGCCCATCTGCCAGCCCATCACCGTGTCGAAGGAGGACTACCTCAACGGCAAGCGCGGCGCCAACCTCTCCGCCGAACGCAGCGTCCCTCAATGCGCCCACTTCCCGGTCACCGGCCTCGTCAACTTCAACGTGCCCTTCGTGCGTGGCCGCATCTGCCACCGCGCCCCGAGCGCGCAGAGCCTCACAACGCGCATCCAGGACCAGGCGCGCTTCCTCTGCCTGATCGAGAACGAGGTCCGCGCCGACGGCTCCATCCGCCGCCGCATGAACATCCACGCGCCGCCCGCGGACTGGAACGACCCGATCGCCATCTCGCACCTCAACCGCTGGCGCGCCCAGTTCCGCCAGCGCAAGCTGGGTGTTACCTCGCGCGAGGCCCGCAAGAAGTGGACCAAGGAGGCCCTGGACTACCTCGTCGAGCGCCTTGCCCGCGACCCCACCACCTACCGCATCGAGCTGGCCCGTGATGTCACTAAGCGTTTTGGCAGCGAGCGCAGCGAGCACGCCGTCTCCTGTGCCATTGACAACCACAAGCTGCGCCGCCGTGCTGACGAGCTGCGCACGCAGTGGGAGGCTGAGGGCCTCTACTCCAAGTTTGGTGAAGTCGATGCGGACATCCTTCTTGGTGAATCTGATGAGGATACTCTCATGGATGAGGTCCCCGACTCGGACATTGACGAGCCCACTGAAGACTTCAACGATGACGTGAAGGAGGAGGATGGGAGCAAGGCTGATGATGAGCCCAAGACGCCGCCTCCTCAGCAGCTGGATCAGCGCAGCCTGCCTTACAATGATGAGGAGGAGCAGCACTGTGCCGGGACGTCGACCTGGCTACTTTGAAGGCTTCACTTCAAGCTAGCGCCGCCCCGCCGATAGCGATCGCTACGACAAAGTGTTCCGACCATTCCAGGCCTTTCCAATTTTTTTCTTTGTTTTACTCCAACGCAATCCGTACAATCAGCAGCCGCTTGTTATCTTATCGGTACCAGTTTTTCTTCGGCTTGCTTTCCTCTGCCACTCCAGCAGATCGTCTTTACCGGTTTGCTCTGGCAGCCTACCGCAGCTGACTCTATGAATGGTCAGCTGCTATCAGTTGGATTGTACTCAAAATTCCTTCTATTTCATTCTTCTTCGACTATTCACTCAACTTCGCTTCTCAACGCTGAGACGACCCGAGAGGTCAACACATCTTTCCGGTTACGATACGAACCACGTCGCTCAGCGTTTCTTTATTTGCATCTTGATCAGCCATGTCGTCAATGGTCATAGCTTTTGGTTACGGAACTGGCGGCCTCATCGCCAGTGGCAGCTTCCACAGATCGGCTTTCGACACTTCCCACTGTTGTGTCATATTTTCTTGCAGACCTTGCAGTCGTGAAGGGAGCGGTCACTATCAGCACAGTTCTTGCAGGCTTCGCCATTCAACCGCTTGCAGCAGCGGACGACCCTGATCTTTCTTTCTTATTTCCATTTCATTTCATTCTTCAGGTATATCGGGCTGGGAAAGGATTGGGTAGACAGGCTGGATGTCCATAGATGGTTCTGCTTTTCATAGATTAAAGTCGGAGATGTCAGTCAGGGTGAGCTACAGTCTGATCATGGGTCTGTCAGACACGGCACGGTTTCTACGACTTTCTTACGCTTGCTTGCGAAAAGGGCTGAGAGGTAGACTCAATTGCTGAAATCACTACTCTGAATACGCAGTGCTTGATGTGAGACCAGTGATGCCATTAGTGACAGACTTGTGTGGAAGTGATGAGCAGATGGTGTCGTGCTTGAGAGGGCCCTTCAGTGATCATCGCCACTGAATTGCTTTGCGTAGTTGCTCGTATTTTCAGTGATTTCCAACGTCTTCGCTGGAGGAGTGCTACAGCCAGCTTCCGAGCAGGTTGGCTTCCTCTAAGCTGAGCTCTGTCTAGAGCCCTGCGAGCCGACTGGTAGTCACGCACAAGGAGACGCGTCTACGCGTTGAGACCTCTTCAGCTTTTCTCGCGCGTATTGCCCTGCGCTTCAAGGCTGCCCGCGAGAAGATCTCTCTCCTACCCGTTGCATCAGCGCAGCCCACAGGCCCAACAACAACGCGTCCCGTCCCCTCCAGGTGCAGCACAACATCAACAACACCAGAGACACCGCACGCTCCCGCACTGCCTCAACCATGGCCCGCGCACCCAGACGCGCTCGCACGCCGTCCTCTTCCTCAGAGTCATCCTGCGCTCCGCCGCAACAGCAGCAGGAGGAGGAGCAGCAGGAGGCTCAGAGCCCGTACGCCAACTCGCCAACCGTCCGCGTCAACCTCCACCTGCCCTACGACGCCACGCCCGCCCGCGGCCACCGCTTCTCGACACTGCGCGTGGTCGCCGATCCAAGCCGCCCGCCGTCTCACTCCGCCCCCGATCCATCGAACAGCAGCGCCGAGGATCTCGCGGGACGACGCAACAGCCAAGACAACAGCAAGAAGGAGAAGGCCAACCGCGAGCGCAACGAGCGCGCTCTTCGCTGCCGCTCCGACCGCAGCGAGGCGCCGAGCCCGCCTGAAGAATCGCCGTGGCGGATGAGGAGGAAGGAGCTGCGCGCGGCGAAGATGGCTGCGAGGCTGGCAGCGCAGAAGAAAGAAGTGAAGGACGAGGACAAGGACGCCCAAAATGATGAGGCTGACGGTAGCGCTATTGGTAGTAGTTCAGCATTCAAGCGCCGCCGCGAGGGCCGCAGCACCGCCGACGTCGAGACTGGAGGAGGCCCGGCGGCGGACCAGGATGTCGTCGGTATTGACGCAGCGCTCCGCACACCAGCGCCCAAGCGGGCTAAGCGTGGCGCCGGTAAGGCTGAGACCGTGTCTGTGACTACAGCGCCGGATCGCGCGCTAGAAGGCGCCACGAGCGAATCCGCGGCGGCGAACCCCTTTGATGCGACGTCAGACGCTGAGACGGTCTCGAACGCGTCAGATGACGGCAGGGAGGGTGATGGACAGGCACATAAGGCTGCTGATCGGCGCCGTAGTTTGGTTTTGCTCAACGCCGCGACGAGGCAGGAAAGCAGTCTCGAGACTTCGCAGTTCGACACGAAGAACGACCATCTTCCCGGAAGCAATTGCAACGATACTGGCGGTGAAGACGTCGGACAAGATAACCGCACCATCGCTCACCGGAACGGCCACAAGAACAAGCATCGCGATCCTCGCCCCGCACTCTTGGGCACCATCTCCACGAGGCGCTTCGCAGCTTTCGAAGAAGAAATCCCGCACACTACCACCACCACCACCACCACCACCACCACCGCGTCGTCTCCCAGACCGCCCCCGACGCCACTGCTGCAGCTCGACCAGTCCGACTTTCGCGAGGAGGAGCTTGACGCCATCGCCGCGGACACGACGCCTCCCATCCCTCGCGCCAACTATAAGTTCGTGCACGAAGTTCTGGACCCCGCCTCACTGCAGGAGCTTTCGTCCTCGTCATCGTCCAGCCCTTTCGCAAGTGTCCAAAACAGGAGGCCTCCGATATACCACATGTTCGAGCCGACGACCGGCCGCTTCCTGGTGCAGCAGAAGGGCGAGGAGAAGATGATGATGCACAAGAAGCAAGTCAAGGAGAAGGAGATCCTGTACGAGGGCTGCGGTCAGCGCAGGGTCTCGGACGGCGCGCAGGGCCTCGAGTTCGGCAAGCCGCCCACGCCGAGGAAGACGAAGAGGAGGTCCAGGATCGTCACGATGCCGCTGCCGCTGGTGGTGAAGAAGAACTTCGGAGGCGATCAGGGCGATGGCCAGCAGAAGTAGGCCTGGTGCTGACACAGATGTGGTTTTGGCAAGGATGAACATGCGTGCTTGAGATTTTTTTTCTTCGGCTTGGGTAATGTCTAATTGGGAGGCTTGGGCTTTTTGGCATTTTGTGATTTCGTCTTGGGCGATTCGTAGAGGGCTTGTTTAACGAGACATAGATATACCACGACGACTGCTCTTCTGAGAGACTACTAAAAGATGGGGGTTAGGGGAATAGAAATTCCCCAGGAGTGTTGCAAGCTTAGACCAATGAGAGTTCAGTTCTAAAGAAATGCCGTGCATAAACACTCCGTCATTACGATAACTGCATAATAGATGTATATCAAGACACTGCCACATGTAAACCAAACATTCTAATTTGTGTACCATAGACTTCCTTTGCTTTTTTCATCATTCTGCAGCGAACTTTGCGTCAGTTACTACGCGTGCGTCATCTTTGCACTAAACTCCCATGAGCAAGCTTTTACAAATCAGAATTACCTTCCACGTGAATTATATAGCTGAACATTATCGGCTGATCAAAAGAAATTCGGAATTCCATTGCAAGCCAAGTGATTTGCTAAATATCTCGGAACCAATCAGTCAATGGAGTATATTTCCAGCAAACGCGCGTGCTGTAAGCGCCAGTACTAAAGTTCTAATATTAAAGTATATAAATGGCTGCAAGATGACCTGAATATCGTTGCAAAGAGTACAACTTTCATTGGATTGAAACAGTCTGCTTTATCATCTTTGGGTCATTGCACGGATTGTATATATACTGAATCTGGCGTATTTTGATGGTTTAGGCAAGTGGAAGGAGTCGAGAATCGGTCACTACCCGTACGGAGCTCTGTTCCTCACAAATTCTAGAATACTAGAGTGGCACCTATACTCTATTCCTGTCTGCATATTACCTGCGGTGGAATATGCGTGGGTTCTTGAAAGTTCCAGGTCAGCCGTCGTTGGCTGGCGTCAGGTACTCTTTGGGAGCGCCATGCCCGACCTGCCCAGCTGGGGTTCTCTGCCTTCGCCATTGCACATTCACAGTCGGATCATTCACCGGGCCGCAAGTAGAGGGTGCGCGCTCCGGGCTAACACGGCGATCAGCCGCACCTTTATGGTCGCAATCCGCTCCTGTCCTTGACATCTTCCACCAACTCCCTGCGCAACCCGCTTCGACTACTGTACACCGCCGACACGCGACAACTCTTGCTGCACTCTCCTATGCCGAGCGCAGAAGCACAATCCTGCTTCACGCTTTACAAACTGCTAACTGCAAAGCCTGCTTCGCGCCTTACTCGTGCTTAGCAGTAGAACACTTCTTCTCGTAGATACCACATTCCACCAAACAGAACGAAGTCCACCCAGCTAACATCGTTCGCTCCAGCTACAAATCCGGGTTTCCAACATGCCCTCTACAGATAACTCTCCCACTCTCCGCGATCGCCTCGTATCAACCGGTAAGTCAATCAGTAAAGCCCGGGGTCTTACACTAGTACTGACGATAGACCACAGATGCCATGGGACGACCCACCGGCATGACGGACCTATTGGCGATGATATTCCCAACTAGCAACGTCCGCGCAGAGCCCGGCCCGCCGTCCAAGCAAAATGGGAAGAACACCTCCAATGCCCAGGGGCTTGGCACCAAATCGCCCAAGCCGTCATCGTCGACGTTAACCTCGACTTCCAATGGCGAGCCATCAACTCAGGAGCTAATGGATACTATGACGCCCGAAGAGATTGAAGTTGCCCACATCCTTGTCTCCATGAGCCGGTCTGGCAACACCTACGCAGCCGAAGGGGCTGGGCACACAGAACAAGGAACAAGGACTACGTCAGCGGATGTAAAGGCTGCACAGACTCTGGTGGACTTGGCCAACACAGATGCTTCCATCACAGCCACCCGCAAGGCCGTTTCCGACTCTAGAACCGGTCCTGGAGATGAAGCTTCTTCAACTGATAGAAACCTCAAGAGCATCCCCGTCTTCTATCCACAGTTCACAAAGAAGCGCCAGGCGGCTGACACCAGTGACGCCAACGAGCAGCGCCAGACGAAGAAGCGCCGTCACACCTCTTTGAGCCCGTCAGCTCCAACTCCCCAGCATGACACTTCATCCAACAATGCTAGTGTCAACAATTCAGGCGCACATGAACAATCCGAGGGGATCGCTACCCAGGGACGAGCCAGGCCTTTGCGTAAGCGCAAGGCAGACAAGGCGGCAGAGGTTTCGACTGCCCCTGCCAGTCCCAAGCGTGCACGCTTCTTCCAAGTGCGCCCTGATCCCGAACAAATGCTTGCTCCCCAGCATACGGCTTTCCCCAAAGCGAAAAGTGTCTTCAAGCAATTGAACAGCGCTTCAAAGTCAAACGATACTCCCAAACCACAAGAAGGCCCCAAAATAAAAGACGACCTCAACTCAAAGGATGCCCCCAGATCGAAGAGCATTCCCAAACTGAAGTTCGTTCCCAAACAGAAGACCACGGGAAGCAGTCTGCCATCCCTTCCAGTCCTCGGTCGGAAGAACAAGGGTGTCAAGGAGAGCACCGCCGCGCTCCTTGAGAAGATGCAGTCCGAAGAGCCCTCCAACTCTCCCGAAGCCGCCGCCACCAACACCGAGCCGGCCAGCAACGGCCAGGCGCAGTCCCCGCCCCCTCCAGAGCCTGAAGTCCAGAAGGAGCAAGTCACCGCTACCGCTACTCCCATCTTAACTTCCACGAGAGCCACCACCACCACCACCACCACGACCGCTGCCGCTGCCCCTGTCCCTGCCAAAACGCCACCCCCCATCCCCGGCCCCCGAACCAAAGCTGCCAACATCGCCATCCCACCCCACATCCAAGCCAAGCACGCCGAGCTCATGGCACTCCGCCGCGCAGGACGCTACCCCCCGATGCCCACAGCCGACGAGATGCGGGACCCGAAGAACCCGCCAGAATGGGTTGTCGGCGCCAAGGCGCACACCATCCTACTCCACCCGGTGCCGCACTACAAGCTCGCGAAGCACCTGGCCGCGGGCCAAGAGCAGCCGCCGACGGAGCTGTGGTTCGTCAACGAGACGACGGCGCCGCCCGGCGGCGTGGTCCTGCACGAGCCGTACGTGCGGCGGGGGAAGAAGAAGGACGTCCCGGTCGACTTTAATAGTAGTGAGGATATTCGGGATTTGAACAAGTGGGTCACGCAGAAGCTGTGTCGGTGGGAGTTTGCGAGGGTGAGGACGGATATGTACAAGCGGAAGTACTGTGACGAGGAGATTGCGTTCTTGTGGGAGGCGGCGAGGGAGTGGAAGAGGGAGTGGAAGGAGGAGACGGGGAAGGAGGACGGCGAGCTCAATCGCCCCGAAATCGCGAGGGAGATGGCCAAGAGGTTGAACGAGAGGTTTGCTGGTAAGATGATCAGGGCCACGTACAACGGCAAGCAGGACAAGGAGGAGGCGGTTCGTCCGCCCCGTGAGGCTCCGGGTGTTGACAGCATGCTGGATCGAAAGGGGATCTTGAAGGAGCTGGGAGTCCCGCCTCTTCGTAAGAATAAGCGAGCTAAGAAGGAAACGGAGGCGGAGGAAGAGAATGTTGTGGGTGCGAATGGAGAGGAGTTGTGAAGCTCTGGTAACTGGCTTCGATTCACTGTTGTGGATCAAAAGTCAAAATGCGAGGCTTGACTTTCTCATAGAACTAGATGAGCTCAAAGACTCTATGGTAGTGTCATAGAAAAGTCCTAGTCTGAATTTGAAAACGAGGAAAAGATAAATTCCCAAGAAATGCGTCAGTGTGTTTGGTTTTCACGGTATTTCATTTTATCACTACATGCTATCACCTATCTGGAAAATGCGAAACGGTTTGACAATCCCACATCTACTGAGTTGGTCATTTTGTTAGTTCTGATTTCCTACTCTCATGTGATTTCTACACGGGTTTGTTTATGACTTTGTTCTTCAACGATGGAGTAGAATCAATGATTGTTCAAATTGTAAAAGATCTGCCTAACTAAGATCTTCCGTGAGTGGTAGCTGCTGTAGCATAGCACGGATAAAGTGGTGCACCGAGATGGCACGTCATTTTGCTGTTCACCCACTCCATCTACCAAGTCCATTGTACACTTAACGCTCCACATTGTATCCTAACATATTCCGCATGGCTACGACTCAAAAGCACTCACTTCCCTGGCGCGAACTTATGTTTCCCCCCAAACCCGCTTCTCCTCTCTTTAACCACCACCTCTACAACCTTGAAATCCTCGAATTTTCAACCACAACCCACTTCGCTGCTCAACTCACCGAACCAAGAGCATTCAACAGTACAGATCTACAACATGTCGAGTCAAGACAAGATGGACGTAGCTGCCGAGCTACTCAAGGCCGTCCACGGCAATAACAAACGTCTTGTGAACTCACTGCTCCGCAGGACGGAGCCCGAGTTGCCTTCTCCCATGCCCGATGGCAGCGAGAAATCAGTCACGACGCTTCTTACGAACAACAAGAAGCAAATCGATCTCGACAAGGCGGGTAATCCCGGTGTATACGACGCTATCGAGCTACCTAAGTCTAGATCGGCTAAGGACCGCGAGCTGGACGACGATCTTATCGCCATGGGCATTACCCACAAGAAGAATAAGAAGGAGAACAAGACCTCCACCAAGAGCAACCAAAAGAAGGGATGCAACAAGAAGGCAAAGAAGGGCGGCAAGGCATCCACCAGCGCGGTGGCTGTCCAGGCCCAGTCCACCACGGCAGCAGCTCCCCAGGTCGAGGGCACGAGGAAGAGTGCGCGGCTAGCAGGTACGGCTCTTGCCGCACCGGGTCGCTTCACGATAGCTGACAACGACGATGAGGAAGACTTCGAGATCAGCTCACCGGCTGAGTGCCCCAACTCCCCAAACACCGAGGACGTTGAGATGCAAGACGCTGTAGGCATCGACAATATCCCTACGCCAAGCGACGTCATCTACCCGCCCACACGCGGCAGCATCGTGCGGTCAGTTGTCTACCCCACCAGCAACATTAGGGACACGCCTATCCATGGCGCCCTCCTTCGTCCTCGGCAGAGCTCTGCCATCCACCCTCCCACCGAAGAGCAGCAGGCCGATGCCGAGCAGCGCATCATCGAGACTGCGTTGGAGCGCCATTATCCCTGGGACATTGCCAAGAAGGCACGCAAGGCGCAGGATGTCGAATACGAGGACATCCACACCCTCTTCGCCCGCATGAGAATCGCGGTCCAGCGCACCGATGACTTCGAGACCATGGTCCGTCAAGACTTTGCACTGCGCAACGCGGATGCCACCGGTTTTGTCTCGGAAATGGACGATGAGCATGATGACATTGACACCGTGCTCACGAAGGCGTACTTCGACTGCATGGAGCAGGCGATGACGCAGTTCCTCGAGGAAAACCCGCCAAAAGGGTCGAAGGAGGAGAAAGCCATGAGGGCCAAGAAGAATAGGGAGACGCGCAGCAGGAGGAAAGCTGAGGCAGACGCGCGAGAGAAGGAATCTCTGGAAGCGGAGCTGATCGAGATCGGCGGCAGGATGACTCGCGCGCAGAAGAGGATGCTCGAAGAGGTCCTCACGGCTTCAACGCCAGCGCAGCAGGAACCCCGGGCAGAGTCTCATCAGGAGCCCCGGCTTTCGGAGCCGTTCCGGTCTGTGGTCTGGAGCCGCTACCGGAATGCGCTGCCTTCTCCGGAAGAGGCACTTGCCAAGCCTGAGCGCGAGGCCTCTATCACTAACACCAACGATGAAGAGACGCTTGTCCCGAAAACACCCCCGGCACAGCTTACATACACACCATCGCTGGAGGATATGGAGGCCATGTTGCCTCAGCGTCCCACCGTGTCGCCTCTCACGCCCGCTCCTGCTTCGAGCCGTCGCCGTCCTCGGAGGATTTCAGACTCGTCAAGCTCAGACACTGCGTCTGGACCTGCTAGCAAGAGGACCAAGCTACAAGTCAGGAAACCGAAGCCACCTACGCCGCTGGCTAGCCAGCAAGAGGCTGTTCCTCACTCCCAGAAGACGATCATCGTCTTGGACGATGACGATGACGAGTCCGAGCTCTCCGACGACATGTCCGATCTCACCATCAAGACGCCTGCGAAGCCGTCTGGTGACAACTTCAGTTTCTATCCGGGCAGGCTCACCGCCCACATCAGCCACGCGCATCCGCAACATCGCACTATCATCGATTCCTCAGCCACCACGCAGCCAGCGACAAGCAGCCATGACGACAACGCCAACTACTCCTCGCCGCCGTCGGGCTTCACCACCCCCACGCCGACCAACCCTGGCAGACACGCTCAGTCGCCCGGATCTTGCATGGACACGTCCCCGGCCGCCTCCATCGCCGGTGTCACCATCATCCCCGCGGATGCTGGCAGCAGCCAAGGCTCGGACTGGTTCGGCTACAGGAAGCAGTTCCAAGATGATGAGGACTCCGATGGTGACTCTCGCATCTACAACGAGGATGACCCCACCGAGGACGAGGACGATGGAAATTGCGGCGACGACGAGGACGACCATGACGATAAGAAGGCGTACGCTCACTATGATGATGATACGCTAATTCTTAGTCCTGTCCAGACCTTCAGTGACGGCTACTACCCCTCTGAGACAAGCATTGTCGAGGTGAGGGACGACCGGCACACCGATGAGCGGACTGAGGAAGAGACTGCGCCGAGGCAGCCGAAGCGCAACAAGGGCAAGGAACGCATGAGAGACGACGTCCTGGTCGCTGAGGACGACAATGGCAACGAGGTTCATCTCACTCCGGGGAACTTCGCGAGCTTCGAGAGGGAGCGCGCCCGCATGGGAGCAGCCAACACCCGTGAGATCCACAACGTGTGGACCTTTGGCGAGGAGATGGGTATCGCGGATTTCATGAACGACGGTATCGAAGACGAAGAGCTGCTGACCGGCTTGTACAATCAAGAGTGGGCTGGAAGGCGTATTGGGTTGGAGACGGTTGATGGACACGTTTGGGTCACCTTGAAGCCCAGGAAGATCCCTGAGGTCCGTCAAATGATGACGCAGCTGGAGTTTGACATGAACGCGTGCTCGTCGAGCGCGGAATACTAGAGCGAGCGAAAAGGGAGAATTGAGTGATGGCTGGTGGCATTGGGCATTTCCGCAGAGTTTGGCTTTCTTTTTCTCTTTCTGCCGATAGCGATACTTGGGGTTTTGAGACAGGAGTTGTTACAGTTCTTAGTATGCTGGAGATACTCGAAATGTTGTTCTTGGGCTTTGTTCATTGTACAAATCTGGTGCTTATGAGTACTGAGAACGAGAGAAATGGAGAAATATTTTGAAATTAAAATTGCAATGAGCTTACATATATGTTGAGAATGAAATCAGTGTTGATATTTCAATGCCTCTCACTCCAATTCGAAGTGTATATACGATGGCTGAGGCTCACTGCTATGTACACATTGGAACATAATTTTGCTGCACGGGTTGCACACCTATGAAAGGGGAAAGTATAATGATTATACCTCACCGACCAAGTGAAGCAAATGTGAAAAGGACCTTGGCCATGGGCGCTGAGGGCAGAGGTAGCAACAGAAAGCAGGACGATTCAAGAGCGATTTAAAGTCACTTTTTTGCATAACCTCAAAGAGCGACACAAAGACTTGAGAGAGCGCCTGGGTGTTTATTCCGTTGTTCCCAACAGCAAGCCTGATTCGACAATGGAAACCATCCGCTGGCAATGGAAGATACGCGATGGTGGGAGCTCAACCGCCTGCGCATGCAGGGTCGTCCGCTGACCTGCAGCTTTGGCAGGCGCGCGTAAGTTTGTTGGCCCAAGCTTCGTTCGGCGTGCCTTCCCCAAACACTGACTGGTTTCTTTTCTTTTCTCAGCATCCATAACCAGCCTAAAATTTGCATCCACTCTCATCGACCTTTTGCATCCTACGCTCTTGTACTATAGAATCCAGGCTTCGGTATTAGCGTTGCATGCCGTCGCCGCTCGACCACGACATCGTTGCGCCCTGGTAATCGTTGTCACCATGTCGAGTTTGTGGACCAGCTCGTCCTCAGTCATCGCACCGGCCTTTCAAAGCGGTAAGAAACTGCCGACCTCCACCATATGGCTTGTAATTTACGAAGATTGCAGTCCTCTTTGAGGAGCTACTCCCTGGTCAAGTAGGTGACTCTGATTTCCTCACCCAAGGCACCAAGATCAAAGTGATCATGGAGGAGCTTGAGCAGAAATACGCTCGTATTCATCATGACCTCAAGGACGGCCGTTATGATATCACTAGCTGGGGTTCGATTCGTAATCTTCCCGTCGTCTACGACGGCTGCGAGCAAGTCGACACTCTTACGGCTCTCATGGTTCACCACGCTGTCCAGACGCTCGATCTCGAGCTTTCCTTCTTTGTTCCCGGCAGCAGTGGCAAGATTCGTCCTTGCAGCAATTCCTGTGGTTTCATGTTTGTCGGACTTCACAAGCACACGTACATTCGCGGCGCTTTGGGTAATATTGTGCCCATGCCAAACGAACCGCCCAATGCAGAGGAGGACACTGCCCTCAAGGTGGTGGCGTCATACTGTCAGCGCGTTGGTTTTCTACCCACAGACCCCACTATGGAGCACGTGGAGGCTCTGCAGACGGAAGCTCTGAAGCATCTTCGCAAGTCAGAGGCTGAGCTCTTCACAGGCCAGCTGATCATGGAGCGAGCTATGAGGGCGGACATGACGCGCGACAATAATCGCGGTGAGAGTCTCTCATCTGAGACAACAGCGGGCCCTCCGTCTTCTTTTAACCGAGACCATACCATCGGAGCCAGCGTCACCCCAGCCGCCCAACAGAGCCAGCCCATCACCATGTCCAGCAATGTCCAGGGCCAAGCTCCCGTCACGAACCGCAACGATATGAACAATGCTGCCACCGTGAGGGACCAGGCGACTCACAACATGAAGAACGGCATCAACATCCTGAGGTGGAGAGCCAGCCTGAAATGGATGCCAGTCCAGACGCCAGACAGCATGTCCAGATCCACGACGGCCGAGTCCAATGCGGATATCATTGTTGATTCGGAGTCTGCCTCTGAGGACGTTACTGCGCCCGTCGAGCCGGTCTCTAAGCGCGCTCGCGTCGTAACTCCCAACCCGGATTCTCTGAACGACGAAGTCCCCGATGGACGCGTTCAGCACCGCACTCCGACTCCCGTCTCCAGCTCCTCGTCGTCTGACAGTGAAACCTCCTCCGACGACGAGCAAAGCTCTCGCTCCCACTACACCCTCAAGTCACGCACCTATCGATCCCCATACACGACGCCTCACCGCAAGTACATATCCGCGCGCCCCCAAACCTCGTCTTCCTCCCCTGCCACGCCCAGTAGCATTAGTAGCAACATGCCGACGATGACCACCACCGGCGAAGTCCTCCGCAACGACAAGCGCGGCCTGATCACCGGCGCGCGCGGCTTCCGCACCATCCAACCACTCCCTCGCTTCGTCGCCAACGGCAAGGACCAGTCAGCCAAGCTGGTGCTGCACTACTGGCAGGACGACAAAGACGGCGTGCCGCGCTTCCACACGCAGCGCTACCGGCCGCGCGGCGCGCTCAAGGACGGCATCGACTGGGCCGACGAGGCGCACATGGCGACGCTCAACCGCTGGGCCATGCAGCAGGTGCTGCGCAAGGGCGCGGCGCGCGCCCGCCCCAGCATGCGCGAGCGCGAGTGGGCGCCCGAGGAGACGGCCTTCCTGCGCGAGCTGGCCGACAAGCACAAGGACGACGCCAAGGTCGTGCGCAAGGACCTGTTCGACCAGTTCAACGAGAAGTTCGCCGACAAGGTCGTCGAGGTCACGGGCAGGGATGGCGTCAAGAAGGTTATGAAGAGGTTCAGGCGTACGAACGAGGCGCTGACGTCGCATGCGGAGAGGACGGGCGCGTTCGCGGCGCTGAAGGGCAAGTGGGGTAGGCGTGGTGGTGCTGTCGCTGTGAGGGAGGAGCCTGCTTCGGCGGAGGAGTCTGGTCTTGTCAGTGCGGCTGAGGGCGCTGGAGATGTCGCTGACCCGGCTTCCGATGGCGATGTCCTTGTGGAGGAAGACACTGATGGCGAGATGTAGGCGAATCGCCAGGGCATGGGGAAGGGCTTCGGGCCATCTGGAGCCTGCGGTTCCTAAGCTCTGGAAGCGGTGTGACTAGCCTTCATACGACAAAGGCCTGTGTTTTCCTTGATTTCCTATCTAGACTTTTCACTAGACGAGACTACTGGCAGCTCTGTGGTTTATCAGCAGACGCTGACCACAAGGGCTTTGCTATGGACCTTCTGTAGTCTTCTTTGTTTACTTCGGCAGTCATATTCCAAAGAACCACGAGACAATATCATGAACGATTTGCCCCAAGAACTGCGCACATGTCGGGAGACAAAGCCTTGTAGTGTGTCGGTGTTTGCCAGATCCGAGCAGTCAGGAGTGTCGGCTTCCAAGAACTTCCATATAAGTATGCGTGATGAGCGGCCAACGCATGATTCTGTGAAGATGTGCCGCTTTTGGCTGTCTAAGATAGGGCAATGTGTTATCGCCGGCGTCCGATACCGCGAGGCCCACTCGGGAGTGATGCGTCTGTACTTCATGCGGCCTGTTAGAGGTCTGCTATATCTTATAGCGTCTTACAGCTATTACGAGACTGTCAAGGTCATTTATATGTGATCATTGACATGGCCGTTGCGGTCATACGACGGGCGGAAGGGAGCTCTTGCCCTTGAGCCCAGAGAGCCGTCCAGATATTGTTGGGGCAGACTCCCTGTTGCAGGCCTGTTTCGGAAGTAGAGTGAATGTACGTTGAGCCGCGTCCCTTCCGGAGTGGGCGTGTTTTGGGTGGCGCGTCGGCGGCTGCGGGACCGCGTGGGTAAACACCAGGCGGCCCACCCGCGCTCAGCGGCCGCAGCAACGTGCACCTGCCTCGTTAAGTACCCTCTCTTCTTCGCTTCTTCTTTCCTCCTCCTCCCTCTTCAGCCATCTTCCCGTCTTCCTCCCTCACGCTCCCTGCACCAATACCTCGGTCTGCGACACTTCTGCTTCACGGCCTACCATCCAAACAAACACCACACTCCGATACCTCTCCACACCCATCATCAAAATGCCCACCCGCTACGAGCTTCGCAGTGGTGGCCGTGTCCCCGCTACCGCTCCCGCTCCCTCTCGTAACAACGGTAAGCTTGCTCACGCACCGCAAGTGTCCTGCAGTACTAACCCGCTTCGCAGCATACCGCAAGAAGGCCGCTCGTATCTTGTCGCAAGCCAAGATGAAAGAAACAGCGCTCCAGAAGAAGATTGAAGCTCGCTACACCGAAGCCAAGGCGTGTGTAGCTAGTGACTCCCTCGACGTAAGCACCTCACGCGTTCTCTGACGCCGTCAAACCTAACCGTTCCGCTGTAGTACTTCGAGGCCCAGGGCGAGCTGGACATGTTCATGCTCCAGCATGCTATCCACTTTCGCGACAGCCCACTGGAGACTTTCCTCTACAATGGCACGCGCGAGATCCGCTTCCGCGACCCTTTGGCGAGGCGTTCTTTCGTTTCGCAGGCCGAAAACGGGGAGCTCTATGTTCCGGGCATCCCTTCCAACTCCACGCTGCCACTGTTTGGCCAGCCCGTCCCCCAGATGCACCCTCCCACTCGCGTGGACGGTCGGATTGTCCAGATGTCTGCCGGCGGAGGTCCTCACGCCTCAACACGAGCCAACAGCAGCCCCATTGCCAGGACCAACGCGGCGGCCACCACCCACCACCCTCCCGCCGCCAGTATCATCACCGCCACCACGGCTCAACATCCTCCAACCGGTGCTAGCAGCACAGCCAGCGCCTCATTCCCAAGCCACACATCGGAGAACAACACTCCGCACACCCTCAGTCAGCAGGCTGAGTCGTCAGACAGCGAGGCCGCGGCCGACAGCGACAGCAGTTCATCGGTGAGCAATAGTCGGCCCTCAGGCATCATCCTCAGGCTCACCGGTCTCCAGTCTGCTCATCCCAGAATCCAGGTGTTGAACAGAAAGGCGCCCGAGGAGGATTCCGCCAGTGATGCCCCCAGTACTAAGCGGAGCCGTGCTGCTTCTCCGACCACTCCTGAACGTCGAGTCTCCGCCAACACCCCAGACCAGATGCCCGAGCAAGAGAGAAGCGAGGGGGCTACAGGCTCGGTATCACACACGTCTACAGAGGGCGGCAGCTCTGATGACCAGGGACCCAAGCCGCAGGAGAGCGGCAACAACTCTGCTGGTAGCAAGTCTGCTCGTGGTGTTGTTGCTTCTGGCAGCAACAGGTCTCTGAGGAAGCGCAAGGCTGCCATCACGTATGCTGAGGACGACTCGTCCGACTCGTCAGACTCGCCACCAGCGAAGCGTCCCCGAGCAGGTACCCTGAAGAGCGCTGCCAACCCCGCCGGCGCCAACTTCCACAGCACGTTTGGCCCGTCCATGGCTCCCATCATGTCCACCACCACAGTCAGCACGTCCATCACCACGAACTCCGCTGCCGGCCCGTCCGCCAACTCGGCGGCCACAGCAAGTGCCGCTCCTCCTGCCACCCAATACCGCACCCGAGACGATCCAGTCGTCGGTGCCAACGGCTTCCAGCTGATCGGGAAGCAGCACTTCTTCCAGGTTGGCTACGACCAAACCGAGCACCTGACCCAACGCTACACCGTTGTGGAGAACGGTGTCAGGAGCGGAGTGCGGACCCACACCTGGGAGGGCAACCGGGGCAAGACTGCCGCAGATATCGACTGGAACGATAAGAAGACCATCTCTCGTCTTAACCAGTGGCTCGCCCAATGGATGCGCAGGTCCTGCGGTGTCGGCACGATGAGGCCGAACGTGAACATGCTGAGGTGGACGGAGGAGGAGTACGACTGGCTGCGCCAGTACGTGGCTGACCACCCGGAGAGGCCTCCCAGGAAGCAGGTTACGACTGACTTCAACAACCACTTCCGGGGCAAGGTCTTCACGTACACCGACAATGCTGGCGAGCAGGTGACGATGCCGGCGCGTGAGGATAGGCTGACCGAGGCTATCTTCACGGCGATGGACCGGAAGAAGATTGGCTGGAGGCACTTGGAAAATTAGATGATAGACAGTGGGAGGGAGTTGAAACAGGGGATCACAGCGTGGCTTTGGCGATTTGAAAGGAAAAGACAATGGCTTGACTTTGCTTGCTTCAAAAATCTTCTGTATTTGTATCAAGCGTAATGCGTATGCCTTCCTCCGATAGTTTCATTTGATATCTTCTACATTAAATCTCGTTGAAGTGCCCTCCGAAGTCGAAATAAGCGCACCTATCCCGAGCGATGGACTGAGAAGCGAGCCTCCCAAAGGCGAAATCAGGATGCGGGATGTCCAGGATCTGGAGCGCGTTGCACAAAGCAGTTTCAAGGTGTTTTTCTCTTTGTTCATGGCATGGGCATTGTTTGACCTTCTCATTGGAAGCGCTCTTTCCTGGCACTGATGTTCTGATTGCTATGCTTCTTTCAGAGAGGCTGCCAAGATGCTACATGGAAAACAGCCATGAACGGTTGCTAAGGAAATAGATCGGGGGCCAAGAACGCCTTGGGTGTTTGAATTCGAGCAGTGACGTCTTGCATGAGGCGATTCGCGCGTCGCTCGAGAAGAGCGAGTGGCGGATCTCACAAAGCTTTGTACACAAAAGGCGGTGCCTTCGCACGTGATCAGGCTATCAGCTCTTTGCCCGAGAGACGCTGGAATCTTGCGACAGGAAGCACCAGTCCCTACTCGCCTCGGACAAATGGTGACGGCGTGCCGCGCGCGCGTTGCCTCCCGCCTGCACGGCCATTTTCTGCTACGCACCAACGCCGCGCGCAATCCGGCTGCTGCACCTTCGCTTCAACTCAACACACGACAGTTGCGCATGTCCGCCATTCGCAAATCAAAGATGGACCCCAACGCCCAATTCGGTGGTGGAGACGGTACTCCGCTTCGGAAGAAACGCAAAGGCAACACCAGCATGCCATCTTCGGGCAATAAGCAAGCTGGACAACGCAGCACCGCGCAGGTAATGTCACACGCCACTGCCAATTATTGGCTCCGGCTCACTAAGAGACAATTGGATAGAACCTCAATCGTGTCGCTCCAATGTACCCCATGCACTCTTTCAATCAAGCGGGATATCCAAGCTCAGCCATGCCGGCGTCTATGCCACAGTTCCCGAACTTTGGACAGTCAAGCATCGCAAACTTCCCAAGCACTCCAAGCATGGTGGCACCCACCGGCTTCAACTTCGACCGCTACAATCCGCAGATTCCCGTCAACGGCGCTTCCGTCAACATGCCGCGCGCTGCCCGTCCGAATCGCAGAGGTGCTGCCAACACTTCTCAGAAGCAGAACCACGCCACGTCCGTGGATCCACAGCTCATCGCAGCTGCCTCTCAAGCGCTAGGAGACGTCACAGTTAAGATGAACAACTTGGGCAATGCCCTCATCGGCCTCAATGCGTCCATGATCAATACCGTGGACTACCTCAACAAGCTCAGCGCGGCAGCCGGTGGCACTCCCGCTCCCGCTCCTGACCTAGCTCCCGCTCCGATTGCCAATGGCCCTCACCATACTGCTTCGGCTAGTCAACGTACTGCTTCGGCCGGCCCTTGTCCCCTCGCTCCCGCTCCGCCGCGCCCTCCCGCCCCCACCGTGTCTGGTCCAGTCGCTTCCACCGCACCAATGACCCGCGCCTCCTCCTCCACCCTCCCACAGAAGCCGAACCCAAAGAAGCGCCCTCACCCGGACTCCGCCGCCGCCACCGCGACCGCCAACCCCAACCCCACCCCCATCGCCTCAGTCGGCACCTTCACGACCCTCTCCTCCTCCTCGCACCCCCACAAAGCGCTCAAGCGCAGCGTGCAAGCCTTCGCCGGCTCATCTCCCCTCTGGCTGCCCGAGGAGAAGCAGTGGCTGCGCGACCAGGCGCGGCGCTACAAGGGCGTCGTGCCGCGGCCGTCGAACAAGCAGCTGGCCAAGGAGTTCAACGACCACTGGGTCGGCCGCTCGGTGGCTATCAAGTACACGACGCAGGACGGCGAGACGCACGAGCTCGCGTCGCTGCCGCGCGAGGCTAGGTCCGAGCGCGCGGTCGAGACGGCGGCGAGAAGGTACAGGTTGTGGGATGATATTATGGTTAGCAATTTGGGACATGGGAGGAAGAAGAAGGAGGAGGAGGAGCAGAAGAAGAAGTGTGCTTTGGAGAGTGCGGAGAAGGGAGATGATGGTGGTGCGGAGGAGGGCGTGGCTGGAGATGGTGTGGCGGGCGGTGAGAAGGTCAAGGATAAGGCTGGTGGTGGAAAGAAGGACTAAATGTAGCGGTGAGGTGGACTTTTGGGCATTGGTATGCGGAACGAAGTAAGGTTGGATGGCCTTTGGTGTTTCATCGAGATCTGGGAGGCTCGGTACACTGATTAGATGGAGGGCCAGGCTTTATATTGGCTCTCATCTGCTGTGCTTTGTGCAGCTGTACCATCCTTGTTTGCTTCAGTTATTGGCCATTGTGCCGTTCTATATCGAATTCCAGAATCTCAGTTATCTATTTCTCGTCGTGACCTGCGTATTCAGGCTGGTCAATCCTGCCCAAACGCTTTCCCTACCGTGATATGTGCACATGAGCAGAGCTTCTCAGTGAGACATTATGGTACTACTCGATCCTTTAACCTGAAAAAGAATATGTGGAATCTAGATGTAGCTTAGGTGCGTATTCTTTGGTCTAACTATGCCTCGCCGTGGACTTTTATACTCTATATAAAACTTTACTTCTCTTACAGGTCAGTTTAAAAGCCATCTGGGCCTTCCCATTCGACATGAAGATCCGGGATTTGTAATAATAGCCGTAGTGGCTACCAGTATAGTTCATAAAGAAAGTAAAGCAGAGTCGTGCCTCTAAGGGTGCAGCGACCTGGTCATACGTCCCGAGTGATGCCAGAGAAGTCACCCGGCAAGTTCCACCTCTAACGGGAGCTTCAATTACTCACCACTCTGCTTACAGTAATGAGAAGGACTGCCACTTTATTGGCTTGCTTAGCGGTCCGGGTCGGGATGATATCGGGCGGGCGTAGCTCGTCGCTATGAAGTGTTATGGGCGCACCCGCCTTGCCTCTTCCCTTCTCCTCCACTCCACTTCCCCTCCAAATCCTTTCACCTGCGCATTGTTCGCTCTAAACCACCTCGAATCAACTAGAGTCTGCTAGCTCCTCCTAGAACCCTCCATTATTGACTCACTAATCCACTACTCGCCAATCTCCGAAGATGCCGTGGCCTAAGCTCACTCGCGAGGAGTTAAATGTGATCCTTGCTCTTCCCGAGGCCCCACATCCGAAGACCGAGTGGAATAGGCAGCAAGACAACTTTCAGCTCAGGATACCTACACTTGACAGAACGCTGAATTACAAAGCGAAGAGTCCCGTTGAGCGCAAGAGGCATGCAGCGGAAAGACCACAACGCGCTCTCTTCAGACGGGTATGTTTCTTGACACATCGCCGCGCGTCAGGATATAGCTAACATAAGACATATACAGGTCTACGAGAATCAGAACTTCCCGCACCAGCGATTCGTGTCGCCTGTCAAGTGCTCGCCTCTCAGCGAAGGCGCGCCGCGAACCTACCCGCGGAAGACGGACTCCACCGTCAACATGAGCCCTGGCGAAGCTACACCTAAGCCCATCCCGACCTTTGAGATGTTTGAACGCGAGGTCAATGCCGTGGGCTACTCATGGGTTGAGATGACTGCTCCGGAGGGATGGCTCTTCGACGCCAATGCCAAGCGCCTGGTTCGAAGGAAGGAGAACATAGCAGCTGCTAAGCATGAGAAGAACCCGCCTGTCAAGGAGCAAGAGGAGGTTCCTGTCAACGAGGCGGACAAGGCAACGGTCGCCTCGACGGCTAGTGGAAGCTCGACCAGCACTGTCCCGTCCAGCTCCAGCCCCAGCTCCAGCCGTAAGCGCAGGGCCGATAGCGTCTAAGGCTCCTCAACGGATGATATGCGCAACCCCACCCCTAAGAGGGCTCGCTCTGCTCTGCCATCAGAGCAGTTTCCAGTATTTGCCTCCATCCAGCCCCTCTCCAACATAACTACACCTCAGATTCCCACAATCGGTGGCTTGCAGCCCTTCGGTGGTGTTCTGGATTTGAAGATGCCCAAGACCATGGCTACGGCCACGGCAAAGCCCAAGCATGAGTCCAGCTCCCACCGCGCGCTCCGGTTCAGGAACAAGTCTCAGGAAGACGAATCACCGCGCCATATCTTAAAGAATGCTCCCATCTATAGCGCTGTGGAGCCCCGTTTGAAGCGCAAGGCCGAGGAGGTGGACATCGCAGGCAACTTTGAAGACAGCCGCAAGAGCAAGAGGCAGATGAAGAATCACCATATGGACAAGACCGAGAAATTCAACACCATTGACAGCACCAGCGAACAGCTGACCAAGAAGTCTACAGATCACCATAGCAATGCCGACCAAAAGCCTCATAATAGCAACAAGACACCCACCAGGGCACAGGTTTCGACGACGCTCAAGGACGCCATGCAAAAGGTCCAGCGCAACGTGCAAGATGCATTGGACATGTGTGCACCCTTCAGTATGGGACTATTGAAGGCTGCGAAACCTTCAGAATCAGAAACCGGCATGAAGAAGTCGGGCAGCTCTTCTTCAACACAGCAACCGTCCTTTAGGCGCGCTGTCCGCCCTAAGCCTAAGCCCTACATCCTCAATCTTCAGAGTGGCGAGCGAAGCGAGCTGTCGCCCGAGCGTCTCCGCCTGTACAAGGAAGAAGGGTTGAAGAGGATTGACAGCAAGGATCGAAAGTCCTCCAAGCAGCCGACGGATCCTCGTTCCAACGTCGCAAGACCAGAAGCCATCAGGGCCGCGGAGGACCTACCCAACACCACTATCAATGAAAGCAAGAAGCCCACCGGCCCAGCCTCGTCCGCTCCCGCCACCCTGTCCACCCGCAAGCCCGCCCGCTGTATCAACAGCTTCGAGCTCATCGGCCCACGCCCGATATTTGAGTGCGGTGTCAACGGCGCCCACTTCCTTCCCCTCCGCTTCTGGCAACATGACGAGGATGACAACCGTGTCGGCAAGCCCGTCGAGCTTCCTTGGCCTGAGTCCAGGGGGATCACCGTGGAAGATCTCGACTGGAACAGCGCTGAGCACATCGGCTGGCTGAACGAGTGGGCCACCAGAGCCTTAGACCACTTCGGATGCTAGCGGCTGTCTGTTTTGACAAATACACGGCAGTGTTGAAGAGGGAGCTACATGTTCTAAGATGTCAGAAGTCCCAGAGGAAGAGTTCAGAGTAGTATCATGAAGAGAAAAAAAACAGCGAGAGAGATTGAGATCTGGGAGGCTCTGCACACATGAAAAATGCGATTGGGATCTGGGAGGCCCAGCGTAAGCCAAACTGAAGTTGTACAGGATCTGAGAGGCCTGGCACAATCTTCAGAAGTGCACGGGACTTAAAAGACCCGACACATGTATGTGCAACAGGCGCCTGAGATCTGGGAGGCTCAGCGCCCATCTGAGAGGTATGAGTAGTCTGGAAAGTCGAGTGTACGCGTGAGAGCTGGCGTGGAAAGGATCTAGGAGGCCTGACACGTCTGTGAAAAGCGAAAGGGATCTAGGAGGCCCACAGCGGACAGCAGAAGTGCTCACATGCTGCTTGTACAATTGTTTTACTTGATCATTTTGGGATTGGAGTTTGCTTCAGAGGCATGACAGTCGTAATTCGACAGAGGCATATAGATGTCAGCAGTAGATTTTGACAGACCATATGATGGACCCCATGATATTTGCCTCTCTTCGTTTGTTGATTGCTGTTTGTTAGCTACTGATGGGTATATATTCACCGTTGCCCACAGACAGCTTATGGATCATTCTGCGCATTCGCCAAATTGTAAGACGGTCGCATATTACATTATCAACCTCACATCCCTTGCGTCTTCGTATGGGCGACTTCAGTCGCAGATAGCAAATGTGTGTTCAGACAGGCCTCAGTTTTAGACAAGTGAACCTACAGACAATACCCATATGTGGCAAAGAAACAAAGGACCACCGAGTTAATTATACTGCATATTCTTTGTTTGTCTGCTTTGTTAAAATGAGATCCTTTGTTTGATGGTTACGAAACGATCATTGATTGTTGAATGTCTTGGTGGAGGTAATGCCATTGTTTTGCGCGTTGAGCGTATCCTACTTACTATTTTTGCTCCTCCATTACTCAGAGGTCCATTGAGGGGTGCTTTAGAGGACTCCATTATCTATATAATTGTAAAGATGAACGGCCGCCTTTTTCTTGTCAGAGCGACAAGATACCGGCGAGCTGCAAGTCCCGCAGTGTTAAGTATCGCCCGATAGACACGGCAAACACGTGAAATTCTCCCCCAGCCTCACCCTGCAGCTTTCACCATCACAAACTCGCCCCACCATCGCCGCCGCCGCTGACCTGGGCTCCTTAACCTGAAACACTGTCTGCCTATTGACGCCGACCTTTCACACGCTAAGCATTGTCTGCCCATTGTAATTGGCACTCGACACAATAGCATCGCGCACCCATTGAGACTGTGCCTACGTACTCCTCGCAACTCTTCGCAGCTCTTTCTGCTCTTCTTCCTCCTCATACATCCTCAAACCTTCCGCATACACTGTGTCTAGCTATCCGCAACAATGCCGGGCAAGATGCACCTCCGCAGCGCTGGTCGCGCCCCTACACCCACTGAACCCTCTACTGTAAACGCTCGCCCTGTTCGCGCCGGCGCGAAGAAGCCGGCGGCCAAGAAGAAGGCTAAAGGTAAGAATCTCAATCCAGCAAGCTTGCAGCCATCAACTGACTCTTGCGCGACAGTCGCACCTCGCCCTCGGCCGACTGCTGACGAGAAGCGCATGGAAGCCGCCACCAAGAAATTGATCAACAACGCATTGTACCAGAGTGATTTCGAGAAGAGGGGTAACCCAGGTGTCTTCGCCCCATTTCGGCCCATCAGCGACCAGGAGTGGGAGCAAGACTGGGCGGCCATGCAGCCAGTGCCGAAGGCGCCACCTCCAACACCTAACCACAACGAAACCAACAACAGCGCCGCCATGAACAGCAGCACCGCATCCCGTCCGCAGAAGGCCAAGAAGCCGGTCGCCGGTAACAACAAGCGCAAGGCTACAGAGGCGCCCAGCGAACCCGCTCGTCCTACTAAGCGCAAGGCTACTGAGCCGCACAGTGAAGCCGTCCACTCCAAAGAGCAGCCCACTGAGCCTTCTCAGGACAACACGCGCAAGTCAGTACGCCTCGCCAACAAGCGCCCTCGTGGTGAAGATAACGAGCCGAAGGAGGCTCCTACTGCGAAGAAATCCAAGCCAAACAACACCGTCTCCAAGCCATCCTCCAAGCGTCCAAAGCCCAGCAACACCCGCCAAAGGAACCGCATCACCACCCGAGCTGCTCCCTTCCACAGCGCTAACAACCCCATCGTCATCCCCGACCACAACAGCGCAAGCAACCCCATGACCATCCCCTCCGGCAGCGGCTCCGCCGCTCCTCCTCCTCCTCCTCCCACCACAGCCCTCCGCTCCCGCTCCGACCCCGTCACCGGCAGCAACGGCTTCCGGCTCCTCCACCCACAACACCACTTCGTCCGCGGCCCCGACCAGACGGCGCACCTCACCATCCGCTTCGTCGACAACACGGCACCGGGCGTCACGCAGACGCACACCTACACCTCGCGCAAGCAAGGCGGCCGCGCGCCCGCGCCGATCGACTGGAACTCGGCCGCCGACATCGCGCGCCTGAACCGCTGGATGTGCCAGTTCCTCAAGCGCAGCGGCGCGGCGTCGCTGCGCCAGGACGTCGTGAGCTACACGCCCGAGGAGCGCGAGTGGCTGCGCGCGCTGGGCAGGAAGATGGCTGAGGAGATCGAGAGCGGAGAGAGGAATGCGGCGTACACGAGGGAGGAGCAGGTGCGCTTGTTCAATGACGTCTGGGCCGGCACGGTACTTCAGGAGGGCAGGCATGCGGGCCAGCAGAGGCCGGTCAGGACTGCGGCGTCGTTGGAGAGCGAGATTAACCGTTCCGGATTGTACCCCGCCAGCTTGAAGAAGTCGAAGAAGTAGAGAGTTCTGGGAGAGAGATTCGAGATGCGCAATAGACCTGACGGTCAGTATCAAGGCAAGCTTTGGTGTCGGGGATGGTGTCCACCGGCGGACCTACTTTTCATTTCCTCTGTTTTGTCAGCATTTCTCTGGGAGGCCTTTTTCTTTTTCTTGTCCTCCTGCCTCATTTGGCTGCACAAAGGCGATCGGTCTTTGAGCAAGCACTTTACGGGTCAATGTTTTCATAAGGCCCCTTTACAAGCATACGCAAGCCTCTTCACTGCTCATGTGTTGAGCTAGACTACAGCTTGTAATGTGAACCGAAGCAGGATTTATTTGGTAGTTTGTACATGCACATCGGTCCATGAAGACCTTAGACAACGGTTAGCAATTGAACAATGTCCGGTCATGTCCTCTCGCGTCTCAAGTGTGCAAAGAAGCTTTCGTCTACAGAGTGGTGCTGCGGCCGATGGCTAGCGCGAAGAATAGCGGGATCCTCGAGTGTAACTATGCCTTATCTTTTCCCTTTCAACCTTTCAAAAAGAAAACAACGTATGGGTAGTTGAAGCTATCGTCCGGACGTACACGTAGAATTTTTAATTCGACATTCTCGTCCGGACGATAGCTTCAACTACCCATGACATGAGCAAAAAAAAATAAAAACAAATACACGCTAGCCATCGGCTGCGAGAGGGACTGTACGTGCCTTCAGACGGGTTTTCGCTGTTATCAAATTTCGAAATGTTGGGGTGGAACGAACAATCCGGCCAGGGCGGCCCTACAGCCGGAGTGAGCAGCAGAGCAGGAAGAGTGCAATTGAGTTGTGAATAGAAATCATGACATTGGTGGGCAAATTGAAGCGACTCTGCTGAGGAAGGTCGAACAGTTTGCCAGTTCTCTTAGAAGTGTCGCAAGTGTTAAGCTCAAGTGACTGAATGTTTTCATGCTTCTCCTCTTCCAAACCTGTGTCGGGACGTTCACCCGCCAGTTACGTTCCGTGCTCCAGTCACGCACTAACAATCTTACAAGCGGGTGTCATATTCTTATCCTTAGCTTCGTCAGTCCCAACTGCTACCCTCCGACACCAACACCAAGTCCACCCGCAGCGCCACCGCGACCATGCCAGACTTTGATCCCGAGGATAATGTGCGCAATCCTGACCTGCAGGACCTCTACGATGCCCTAGACATCCACCCCGACGATCAGCCCGTGTTCGACGTGTTTCGCGAGGAGCTCTATGACAAGCTTCTCGACGCTTCAGAGCAACAGCGCCGCAGCGGAAACGCTGATAACCACAGTAGCCAGTCTGTCACGACCGATGACGCCGCCGCAGCCGACTTCATGAACCGCCGCATCACGTACGAGATTGAGGAGGCTACAGACGAAGACGAGGAAGACATCCTGGCCCTTTCCCGCGGTTCGCCGCCGCCGAACAGCTGGGCCAAGGTCAAGCCTGGTCCTGGGTACGGCGAGCTACACTTCCCGGGCCACGCCAACTACACAGACAACGAGATTCCCATCACTGGTACGCAAAAGCCCTTCCTACCTTCCCTCCAAGCCATGAAGCTTCCTCCGCTAACACACATCCCGCATTCCGCCAGGCGACCACGGCTTCATGCTCCTCCACCGCCGCCCGCGCTTCAAGCCCGTCGGGCGCTACAACGTGTCGAAGGACCACCAAGAGCTCGACCAGCTCGCGATGATGACGCTGCACTACATCGACAACTCGGAGCTGCGCGTGCAACACGAGTCGTACACGCGCGAGGAGGTCGACTGGACCAAGGACAACCACATCCGCAAACTCGAGTACTGGGTCAAGCGCTTCCTGATCAAGCACGGCGCCAACCCGCGCCTGCGCCGCGCCGAGCAGTACTCGTACCTGGAGGAGGAGCGCGAGTGGATCCGCCGCACCTTCGAGCAGCACCCCAACATGCGCCTCGGCGAGCTGTGCAGGCGCTTCAACGCGTACTGGGGCGGCCGCGAGGTGCCGGGGGTCGGGAAGAGGCCCACCAGGACGCACGGCGCGCTGATGAACGAGGTGTATAGGAGCGATCTTAAGCAGAAGAAGGTTCCTCAGCTCCGTAGTGGCCCGCCTCGTTCCCAGAGCGGTAGTGTTGGTGGCATGGAGATTGATGAGGATGGTCAGGAGGATGTTGGCGAGAAGATGGCTGGCGAGGAGAAGGCCCCCGAAGAGAACGTCCACGAGGAGGAGATTGGCGATGAGCAGGACGGCGAGTACGAGATTGACGAAGAGTACCTGGATAACAACGCTACAGCCGGCGATAATGGTCGCGGCTACCAGGTTTGAGCTCCTGGAGTCTGACTTGGTGGAGTAAACGCTCCATAGCGAGACTAGCGGGCAGAGTCCGGACGCCTCGCTGCGTACTACCTTCTACTCATTAAGTGTTATCGCACCAGAGTTGCTTTGGGCCTGTTTTTACACATGTGGTAGACTCCAAGAAAGAAGCGGACGGGATCATTGTTCTTAGACTAGTCTAGTCTAATAATTTGCGAGATGTTCACGAAAAATGCAGAATGTCCACATTGTTCATAGTCGTGAAATCACGGAGCATCATTAACACACAACTCGAAATGAGTGGTGCCATCCATATTGAGCAAGAGAAATATGCGTTGTGGGCGGGGTGAGGAAGTGAAGACGGCAGGAGGTGAAGCGCTCTTGTCCGCTGCAGAGCTTGTGTGCCTCACCTTGTTACAAGCTTCAGCGCCGTTGGTTTCCATGCGGCGCAGAGGAGTGCTTGTAGCATGTGGGAGCCTACCTTCCAGATCGGTACATTCACTGTTCTTCGACATACTTAAGATCTTCTGCGGCTGGCCCTCCCTCACTCTCCACCCTCCACCCTACCTCTTCATCGTCGCACTGCGCGCAACCTTTGACCTAGCCAACGCCACGGCTGACACCAACGGAGACGACTTTCCATAAGCTCACCGCAACAATGAGCGACGACCGCATCATCGCCAACGACCTCATCTACGTCAGGCAGGACGCCGTGAAGGCCCTGTACAAGCGTGGGGTCCTCTCAGCCGACTTCCGACTTCTCTACAACATCGACGACAGTATCGCCGCTCTGGCCGCATACAGGAACGTGAGGGTCGAGGTTGAGCCTCTCATCGAAGATATCTTGCATGACGTCCAGGCTCTTCCAAACAGCTCCATCTTGCCGCACGCCAATGCCGGTCCTTGGGTCCCGCGCATGGTTAAGAAGACCGACCTCGAAGCCGTTGTCGCCAACGCGATGAACTCACAGACCACCAGGGCCATGACAGATGTCTTCGACTGGGACTTCCCGGACCGGACCATTGAAGTTCTCACGCTCTGGCACGCTGGCGAAAAGTACCGTCTGCGCAACATCGGCCGGGCTCTCCTTCAGGATGAGCGCGCCGCGCGCTACTCCGATGACAGGGACATCGGATTCACCGTCGACCCCAAGACTCCTGGACGTGCGCTCCTGAAGGAAAGTGCGCTTGGCCTCCTGCGCCCAAGCTGGCTCCACGCCCACGAGGTGCGCGGCACGAACAATGGCTTCGCTCTCCTTCACCCCATGCCCATCTTCGTCCGCGGTGAACGCTGGCAGAACGTCCGCACGGGTCCGAACAACGAAATCACCGTCCACGACCAGCTCGCCCAGCTCGTCCTCTACTACATCGATGACATGGACCGCAGCTACCTCGACCAGGAGCGCCGCCGCGGCATGAACGCCTACCTCAGTGCCAGGCAGGACGTGTTGTCCGACATCAACTCCGACATCGGTCTCGAAGGCATGGACGGCGACGAGTGGGAGCACATCGAGAGCCGCAACGCCGACAACAGTCTCAAGCCACCCGCGGCCCGCAAGGCCGGCGCCAGCTGGCACGACGCCGTGTCCAGCGCCGCCATCTCCGTCTTCGTCGAGGAGATCCAGCACCCGGACGCGACCTCGGTCATCGCCCGCTCGTCCTGGGAGGAGCTGAACTCACGCATCCAAGAGTGCCGCGGCATCCCCGCCGTGCTGGACGCCCGCCGCGTCAAGAAGCTGGTCCACCCGGACCTGCTGGACCCGCAGAAGCGCGACGCCATCGACTTCTCCGACGGCGACACTGTGCGCAAGTACAACCGCTGGGTCGTCGACTTCCTGGCCGCCAACGGCGTCGCGTTCGACGCGAAGCTGACCGTGCCCGAGCGCAAGTCGCTGACGCGCCTGGCGGCCATGCCCATCCCCGTCGACACGTACAACGCCGTCCCCGCCGCCCTCGGCCTGTCGCCCCTCGAGAGCAAGCTCGTCGCCACGCTCCGCAAGCACCCCGAGGAGCTCGCCGCCATGTTCACCGGCAGCGCGAGCGACAAGAACTTGCTGGAGGATGCCGTCGCTCTGGCTGAGTGCCGCTCGTTGTCCTCGGACGAGTTGGCGGCCCAGTTCAACTCCCTCTGGCACGGCGCTGTTACGGACTCCGATGAGAAGCACTTCGGACTCGCTATCAGGCCGAAGATGAGTGTCGAGGCGATCAAGAACAGTGTGAAGGCCGGTGAGGCTATCGACTAAGCTGGCGGATGTGGACCTTTGCTCGAGTATCAGAAGAAAATAACGGGGAAGAAAAGAAAATGCATGAAGACGGCGATACTAAGGGAAAGGTTTCAAAAGGGAGAGGTTTCAAAAATGAGCGAAAACGATTCGACTACTCCCCATAGTTGCATAGGGGTAGATAGACATAGGATTTCTTTTACAAGACCATAGACTCCAGTCATAGCCAGTAGCCTCTATGAGAGAGGCTACTAAATCATATCAGGCTTTGCCAAAAAGAAGATGACTTCAGTGACCCCACAAATGCGAAAGTGCCGAAAAATCTGCCGCTGTAAGCCGACGTCGATTTTAGATCTTGAGCTTGATGAAGCCACCAGGAAGTACCCAATTGCTATCGTCATGATGTTTCCGATTCCGAGACAAGCGGACAAGTAGATCGGTCCATTCGTCATTGGTTGGTTCGTAACAGGTCTGCGGGGAAACCCTGCTGTTCCCTTATTAAGGCGCGAGCTTGACCGCTGCATCCGAAGAAACTTTGAAATGGAAGCCTGTGCGGCCAGGACCAATGGAAAACAGTCTTGGTAGCTCAGAATCTGGGGCCCACGTGGTGGATTTTAAGTGTATCTGGCGCGCTGGCGCGTCCGGGGTTTGGCCAGTTTATCGATTGCATATATCGTGACGTCAACAAATTTTGTCAAGTTGGTCTGCTCATCACCACATTGTGATGCCACAGATGCTTCAAGCATCATCGCAATAAGAGATACACTTTAGCGTACCTGACTTTGCTGGATATCGTGATCATGAGCTAGGTCTCGAATTAGAGCACCCTTCTGCTTCGGATGACAGCCGATTGGTCGCCTGAGACAGAAAGCCGGTTCGCTTATCGAGATGGATGCAGATGGCGCCTACGTACTCGAGGTGTTGATAACAACAGCCGAAGACTGCCGAGGGTATGCAGCGGCAGTACCCGAGGTCTGCAGGGCCTAAATACTGCAGATCCCCTGACTCTGTCGTGCAGACAAATGGCTTGAAGTAGTGCCGATAGAGTCTAGCTGGAATTCAAATTGATCGCACGGCATTAGCCTGTTTGAGAAGCATGGGAATTGCGGCTCGAAAACACGGCTGTTCAAGCCATGCATCTGCAGAGTCTTGCAACATGCCGCAACAGTCAATCCTGATCCCCAAAAGTGAAGGTCCTCAAGCTCTTAGGATTGCGTCACTCTGGCTTCTGATGAAAGGATCATATTTTGCATAATAAACCACGTGGGAACGGAAGGTGGACAAGCAGCTGTTCTGATTGGCGTGTTCACACAGGAACGCACGGATTCCAAGAGCGGGCATTCTCCGCACTTGGCTCCCCGCACACAAGCAACCAACCCCACAGAACCCTTCCCCAGATCGTCGGCGTGGCACCTCGTAACGGCAGCTCCATGGCCGGTTGGTTGGCTAATGGACCAGGTCCCACGCGATAAACCCACGCAATAAAACGCAAATACTGACGCGCACTGGCTCTCTGCCCACAGCGCCATCGGGTTGTTCCAGCTGACGATGCGTTTCTACTTATGCGCCACCACGATAGACGGTGACAGCAGTCGGCATCATGACTGGAACAACTGCCGGGGTGTGGAGCTGATCTTCCCGGGGTCACAGGTGCCGAAGCGGCAGCGCGAGTCGCACGCTACTGCAGTGGCGGTAAAGCTTCCGCCACCAGCGCGCACTTAGCAGAAGCCAAGCTCCAAGTCTTGTCAGTCACTGCCGTCGCAGCCTAAAACCGCTGGCGCGTGCATGCCGTGTGCCAACTGCCGACTACCGTTATGAAGCTTCCCCAGCACTCGTGAGTATCTCTTGCTTTCAGGGCGCCGATCAGGCCCGCCGTTGTGTACCTCTCCACGCTTCACAAAGTAACTTTTGTCCAGAGTTCATAGCGCCGCGCCGCTCGTGGCTGGTTGCATCGCTCGCCCCCTGGTTCAACCAATACACAGGCCGCTGGCGATAAGGCGTGTTGTGCCGCGCACAAATGTCATCGGGCCCTTCCAGATTCTGATGGTTGACCGACCAGCCTCTTTGAGCCACGCTCTAATCAGACCGGGGCCCCGGATTTCTCCTTGATCCTCCCCAAAGCGGGCGGGCTCAGGGTACATGGATCTTCCAATTAGTGGCACTACCCCACGGCATGGCGCTCCCAGCTTGCATATATTAACGTCCATCGTCGCCTCTGTCGACGTCTCGTGTACTCTGAGACGGTGTGTTGGCACGCTTTCTTCCATTGCTGTGCGCAGCGCACTCCCCTTACTTTATCCTCGCCGGTCGCACGCTTCCCTATCGACAGACGCGCCAGGGCTTCAATTCACACCAATCGGACACATTGTCAGCTGCATTGTGAAAGAGCTTGGACGATACCCTAGTCGCGACGCGCATGTCTCAGCGTCACGAAGTCTAATTGGGGGACGGCTCAGAACAATATAAGAACACCAAGTCAGTTCAAGCGAGCGCTGCGATCTTCAGGTTTTCCAACACTGCGATTCTTTTCCCCGAGGCATCCAGGCCTGGGACAGAAGCTGCTCATCATGGAGACGAATTATACGGACAAGGTACAACAGCTTGCACGCTCGCCCGACTTTTCGCTGACAGTTTTTCAGGATCTCCACGAGATCGAGGATGAGCTCCACATCGAGATTTTGCCGGGCACGGAGATCATGCGGGATGTCGGTTCGCACCACTTTGTGAAGTCTGGCGACACCACGCACCGTGTGCTCGTTCCACAGCCCACGGACGACAAGCACGACCCGCTCAACTGGACCGGATGGTGGAAAGCCTCGGCCATCACCGTCACCACATACATCACCTTCGTCCAGGGATTTGGGCCCCTCGCGCTGGCACCGCAGTTCGAATACTACATGAAGGACTTCAATTGCAGCTTGGCCGACGCGATCCAGTTCACTGGAGTCTGTATTCTGGTCTTGGGTTTCAGCAATTTCATCTGGTGAGCTCCTCGGCTTCCCCATTGGCTTTGTTCGATGTGCCACAAGACGCTGACGAGAATATCGTGTCCAGGGTTCCCATTAGCTCTTCGTTCGGCCGCCGCCCCGTCCTCTTCTTCTCAACACTGATCTGTTTCGCCTCATCCATCTGGCGCGCCGAAGCCAAGACCTACGGTAGCTTCATGGGCGCATGCGTTGTCAACGGAATTGGCGCCGGTCCCGCCGAAACAATGCAGCCCGCAATCATCGCCGACATTTTCTTCCTGCACGACCGCGGAAAGTGGAACACGTTGTACTGGGTCGCATACATGGGGTCGCTGATGTGAGCTGAGTCTCTTTCCCCTCCTCCAACCCCTCCTTCTTGGAGAAGCTGACAATTTCGCTCGTCTTCAGGGTTGGCCCGATCATTTCCGGCTCGATGGCGCTCCACGCCGGCTGGCGCAGCTTCTGGTGGCTCAACACTGGTCTGCTCGGGCTGGGCTGCCTGCTGGTCGCCTTCCTGTACCCAGAGTCCAAGTTCCCACGACCACACGACCACGACCTCCCCCCACCGACGAAGGCCGTCTCCCCCGCCGCCTCCACCACCGAGGAGAAGGACAACGCCACGACCATCGAATTCGCATCATCCGGCGGCGACGGCATCGCCCAAGTCCCCACCGCTGCCTCCACGTCCGCCGGCGCAGCCGTCGACCTCGAAGCGACTCCCACCGCCCAACGCGACCCATGGCTGGGCCGCGGCACGCCCTCGAAGAAGCAATGGGGCATCTACCAAGCGAACGCGCACCCATGGCGAAGCATCTTCCTAGACCTGTGGGTCCCGTGGAAGCTGTTCGCGTTCCCGATCGTCGAGTTCGCGTCCTTCGTCGTGTCGTGGTCGTGCTCGTCCTTCCTGGCCATCAACCTCACGCAGGTCCAGAACTTCGCCGCACCCCCTTACGGCTTCTCCTCCGAGGTCATCGGCTTCATGAACTTCGCCATCCTCGTCGGCGCCTTCATCGGCCTCTTCACCGCCGGGCCCCTGAGCGACTGGGTCGCCGCGAAGCTGACGGCCCGCAATGGCGGCATCAGGGAGCCCGAGATGCGTCTGCCGGCGATGATTCCGTACGTGCTCATTATGATTTTGGGGAATGTGTGCGTCGCCGTGGGCTACGATGAGAAGTGGCACTGGGCGCCCATCGTTATTGTTGGGTATGCGTGCGCCGGCATACAGGTCGCGGCGCTGCCGGCCATTGCGAGCACCTATGCTGTGGACAGCTACAAGCCTGTCGCGGGCAGCTTGTTTGTCAGCATCACTGTGAATAAGAATCTGTGGGGTTACGGGTTCAGCAAGTTTATCACGCCGTGGAGCGAGGAGGTTGGGTAAGTCATTCGTCTTCCCTTGGTATGGTAGAGAGCGTTTTGCTGACAGGATCTCGTACAGATTCATCCCACCGATCATGACCAATATGGCACTTATTACGTTCTTCTCGGCTTGCGGTATCATCTTCTACTATTACGGAAAGACGATGCGGAGGTGGAGCAAGAACAGCAACGTGCATAAGATGGAGTAGGCTGGGGCAGTGGAGACGTCGGTTAATGTGTGATGGTTGTAAGAAATGCGGTGCTACGTGTATCGGGATTCTCAAGAGTTTGAGACTACGAGAGGCACCGTTTTGCTTATGTAGTTATGAATGAATATGATTCAATCAAAAAGTTGCTGTCCGGCTTCATTCAAGAGACAGTGTATGCAGTAGATCCGCTACATAAGAAGACATCAAATCCCTATGAGGACTCAAGCTTCCAGAGATCAACACGCATTACGGTTGAACTGGCTGGATATTTCACTAGTGGACTTTAGTTGTGGCCCTTCAAAAACCACTCGCAAATGTCCAATCCCGTCACTTCAAGTCTAAATAGCAGGTTAAGAACATCCTACGCAGCTGTGGGTGCAGCATGATGGCTGTATGTATTGAACATCGGTACAAGGGCATCAGAGGATGGCGTCAAATCTGTCATTGCGAGAAGTGATCTCGTATATCCCGGTGGACATGTCAGGCTGCTAAATTTGATCTATGGTAGCTGAGTATTTAATGGGGTCTTATCTCGATGCACTACCATTTATCCATTGACCATTGCCATTGTTGTGCCATTACGCTGCCTCTGCTGGAAGTCTCGTGCTCCGTTGTAATTGCAGTTGTAATCCATGAACTCGGCAGTCGTCCTGCAAGAAAAATCAGTTCATCAGTAATTGCAGCAGCAAGCTTTCTTAGTCAGAGACAGGGAGCACTCACAGCGTAACCTTCGCATCTTTCCCATTCGTCGCCGGCCTCGCCGCCTGCCGACTATACGCCTGAATCAGCGTCGCCCTCTCATACCTACACCCCACCATCTCCTCCAACCTCCTCCCCACCTCCTCCCTCTCAACCCACCCCTCTACATCCTCAAACACCGCCCCCAACGCCTCCGCATCCTCCAAACTCTGACTCGCCCCCTGCCCCTGCGTCGGCAACATCGCATGCGCCGCATCGCCCACCAGGACGACCCTGCCCCTGCACCACCTCTCCAACGGCTCCAAATCCCTCAACTGCCACAAACCAATCGCGCCCTCCACCGCCCCAAACATCCCCGTCACCCACTCCGGGAAATCCCGATACGCCTCCCTCAGCGCCCCCAGCTCGCCCTCGCTATTCCACGACGCGCCGGCGTCGTCCTTCTCCGCAGCCACCAGCAGCTCGTCCGGCACGAGCGCGACGACGGCGTAGTCGCCCGCGTTCGGGTCGGAGGGAGCGTTGGTGCGGCACGGCCCCATGACGAGCCGCCTGTCCCAGCCCATGACCATGCTGGTGTACGGCGCGGCAGGGTCGATGCGCGCGGTGAAGGCTGGGGCGGCGGCGCGCAGGCGCGATATCGGGACCATGAAGCGGTACGCGGAGAGGCCTGTCGGGATGGCGGAGGGGGGTTGGTCCTGCGCTAGGACGCTGGCGCGCAGGGCGCTGCGGATGCCGTCGGCGGCGATGATGAGGTCGGCGGTCAGGGTGGTGGTGGACTCGGGTTCGTCGTCTCTGCCGCCGGCAGCGTCATCGCCATTGCTTGCGAGCGTGACCACCCCAGCCTCCGGATCGCAATGCACGACGCGCGCGCGCAGCCGGATCGATGCGGGCGGGTGCGGACGGGAAACACTGGTGGCGGCGTGTAGTAGGAGGGCGTGTAGGTCGCGGCGGTGGTAGACGACGCGGTCCGCGCCGTACGCGTCGCGCCCTTTGGCCAGCGGGATCTCCTTGACCAGCTCGCCGTCGGTCGAGTAGATGCGGAAGCCCCTGTCGACGATGCGCGGGCACGCTGGTTCGGTGGAGTCCGTGCCGGCGCCGACGCCCCAGCGCTGCTCGAGGATCTTGGAGGCGTTTGGTTGGAGAGAGATGGCGGCGCCGACTTCGCGCAGGAAGCTGGATTGCTCGAGGATGGTGATGTGCCGGTTGGGCCCGCGGAGGGCTATGGCCTGCGGTTTGGGACATGGGTGTTAGAGACAATGTTTTTTTTTTTTTTTTGAGGAGGAGCTCCATTGGCTTACCGCGCTGAGCCCAGCGATTCCGCCGCCGACTATTATGATACGAAATGGTCTCTTGCCATCTTTTTCTGAGGAAGACATGGTGTGTTGCTTGGAATGGTGGCTTCAGCTCGGAAACTTCGGGATCAGTGAACCACCACACAGTCTGTACCGCCTATTTTGTTGCGCCAGCACTTCACTTATCACTCACCGATGTCTTTCAGCTCTTTAGAAGACCCCACGGGGTGCTGTGGGGTCGGAAAGGGCGTGCATCTACAACCCCGCAGTCCCGGGTCGGAAACGCCGCGCTAAATCGGAAAGGTGGACAACTGCGGAGGATCTACCATCAGCCGCCCACCTTTCCGAGAACTTCATTCTGCATTGACCGGGTCGGAGACAACTCCCAGAGGGATTGGAAGACAGGTGTGTGGAAGCGGAATCCTCTTTGGATCTGCGATCAGGAAGCTGACCGCTAGTGTCCTTAAAATGGCTCCAAATCTTGCGACTGTCGTCCAAAGCCCTCTCTCAACGTTAACTCCAACGCCGAACTTCGTTCTGACCACTTGAAGAGAAACAAAGACTCACCACAAGCATGTCTGCCCAGCCCCTCCAGGCCCAGCCCTCCGGCCCCAACCGCCTGCTCTGCTCCGAGTCGGACAAGCTCTACGGCGACTTCCGCGACGACCTCTCCCGCGATGGCTACGCCATCATCAAAGGCGCCATCCCACGCGAGCGCGCCGACAAGTACGCCGACGAGATGTACTCGTGGCTCGAAGGCTTGTACGCCATCTCTCCCCCTCCCCCCTCCTCCTCCTCCCCACTCCCAACCAACCCTCTCTCTAACGCCTCCCACCCAGCAACCTCGGCTTCAACCGCCACGACCCCAGCACCGTTCACAAGCGATACCTGCCACACATCACCGAAAAAGGCATGATCCTCAACTACGCCGCGACGCACGAGTCCTTCGCCTGGGCCATCCGCGGCGAACCCGGCGTCATCAACACCTTCGCCGCCGTCTACGACACGCCCGACCTACTCGTCTCGTTCGACGCGCTCAACGCCTCGTTCCCCAACCGCACCGACATCCCGGCCAACTCCCCCTGGCCGCACCAGGACCAGGACCCGGAGCGGCCGGGCTTCCGCTGCCTGCAGGGGCTCGTCAACCTGCTGCCGAACGGCGCCGATGACGGCGGGCTGATCGTGTGCCGCGGCGCGCACCGGCTGAGCGACGCGTTCCACGACGCGATGAGGGCGGCGAGGGACGAAAGGATTCCGGCGTGGACGAACGAGTGGTACGGATTCACAGATAGGGGGATGAGGTGGCTGGAGGAGCAAGGGTGCGAGTGGGTGAAGTTGTGTGCGGAGCCGGGCGATCTGCTGCTCTGGGACAGTCGGACGCCGCATTACAACTTGAGCCCGACGGCGGGCAAGGAGGGCGCCAGGCCGAGGTTTGCGATTTATACGTGTTATATGCCCGTGGCGGAGGCGACGCAGGAGGATTTGAGGAGGAAGAGGGAGGCGTTTGAGAGTGAGTTTTCGCCCTGTCTTCTTTATTCCGGTTGAGGATGTTCTTTCTTGGGTCAGCAGCAACATGGTTTTGGGAAACGGGGGGCGCTGACGATTGAGTATAGAGCGCGTTGGGACTACTCACTGGCCCAATGCCAAACATGTTGGCAGCAACGTCGCGAAGCGCGATGGCGAGGATGATCCGCACAACAGGTTCAAGCCGGTCAACGAGCCAGTCTTGGATGAGCGCACCTTCAGGCTCACTGGTATTCCGTACATTCAGGAAACGGTTGAAGTCCCGGTCGCTGCCGTAGTCGAAGCCCCGCAGACGCAAAGCATCCAGCCCGAGGTGGCAGTAGGAGCGTAAGAGGGGAGATGTGGATCTGGTATATGAGTGTAGTGGACATTGCGCCACCTCCCCGCTGGGGTTCATTGAAAGAAAATGACAAATGGAGAATACGCTCGTTGAAAGAAGTTTGAGAGTGGTCTTGAAATTGTAGCTCAATCGATTCGTGTTTCTGGCCCAAATTTGCAATACTAGCAATAATCGCTTGAGGAAAGAAAAGAAACCCCAGATTTCGCTATGCAGGTGAATCGGAATTTAAAAGCCTTTGAAGTAATATTACAACAACCATAAGAAAATGTGGATATCATTGTCAAGAGGAAAGCGCAGTTGAAAGTGTGGATTCCCATCATGCCCCTGAGACCCCCTCATCAAAATGCGGTAATCCCAAAAACGCTTCGAGATCATAATCCCATGGGCCAGTCTCGAAGTTTAAATTGCCGGAAAGAAGTTGCGACCAGGGCTCTTCGTTTAGGATATTGAGTTCATCGGTGGATTGGAAAATGTGGAACGACTCGTCATTGGCAGTCGATTCGGAAAGATTCAGCCGGTGTGCATCGTGTACAATGCCTGTTCCGCTTGTCTGCGATTGGTCGCTGATAGGAGATGACTCCGGGGCGGGTGTTGCGTGCTCCGCATGCTTAGAGGCGGCATCTCGCATAAGCGCAAACATTTTGTTGAAGGCTGGGTCTTGGCCGATCGACTCAAACATCCCTTCCGTCAATGTCGCAATATTCAGAAGTAGCTGGCAGAATATTTAGCTAGTGGCTCATGAAGAAGGATTGTCGCAGAAACTTACTGCCAGATCACTCCGTACGTTCCAATGAGCAGGATGTTTGAGTATAGAGATAGTAAGGACGAACGTAGCCAATAATGGCGAAGAGGCAGTAAGGGGGTGCACGAAGTCTCCGCATGAGCTCCTGAGTTCGTTGAGCACTTGGACAATGGTACGAGCAGAGGCAACACAAATATCTTCCGCCTTGCTTAGCCGGTAAGACGGCTGGCTGTCTGGCACGTGACGTTTGACCTGGTCGCGGAAGACATTCGTATCGAGAATCAGAGCCGTCCGGTGGAGGGTGATGAGACTGCATGCATGCCTTGAGTATGTATGCAAGAAGTAGCTTTAAGGTCACACTCACGCTTCGTGATATGACGCCGAGAAAAAGGTCGCAAAGGGCTGATCGTCTGGGGTACAGTACAGAGTGGAGCCGGGGCGGAGATTGTCTGGAAGCTTCTGCGCCCACTCGACAAGTCGATGGTCCAGGTGTGCAGTGTCGTGAAGAAACTCACGCATACCTCTTCTCCGGTTGGCTTGGCTGGTCATACTCCGTGCAATGGCGCTTTGCACTTGCGCAAGTCCGACCAAGTGATGCAAGAACAGAGAAGCGGCATCTGCAGCAGGGGTCGACTGGTCACAGTCCTCGTCATGGATTGCGGAGGGACGTCCGGTTTGAAGGGCCATCATTTTCTCGAGGCAAAAGAGCGACCACCAAATATTACGGTCAAGGATCATATTTTTCCGGAGCGCATCTGGCATAGCGTCCTTTTGGAGTCGATGCAGGCCAAGAGATTGAGCCATGCGAACTGCATGGCCGATCACGTGCCAAGCGACTCCTTCTTTGTGGCGAGCCCTGAGAGCAAGAGCCAGAAGTAGCAATGCTTGAATAGATCTTTGATACGGCACAGCCACAATGTGGGCGTACATGGAATAGGCACTAGTGAGGTATTCAGTGGCTGGTTCCGATGGCTGGCCAGAGGTGGCGTCCATTCCGATGCTTGTGACGGCATAGCAGCAAGCAAGGGAAGGTAGATCCGATACACTGAGGCTTTGTGCGTCTTTTGCGGCAAATTTGGCGAAGATTTGAGCAAGGTCCGGGAGGTCCAGAACAGGAAACAGAGGGTAGATTCGGGATTTGTAGACTGCGAGATACTTGGCGCATTCTGAATAAGGGGTCAAGGGCTTGGGGGAGGTCCATAAATTAAGGGAGAACTCTTCGGCTGTTGTTATGCCGTAACGAAAATACTGAGAGATTTTGGGCCAGGGTCCACGTCGCGAAAAAGAAAGGTCGAGCCACTGAACAAGGACTTGCGAGCTGCTGGCGCCAAGGAACTTGCGCTTCACGGGTTCATCGCCGTAGTTGAGTGCGTAGTCAGAACTTTGCGGGGTGAGGACGGCAGACGGCCGTAGTTCATCGTCGCCAGCAGCTGTAAACTCAGTGGGAGGCTTCGGAGGAGACTGAAGAGGGCCTTCGCGGTTGGATGCCTGAGGGGCCGCGAACGTCGTCCCGGGCGTCGCAAACTTGGTCCACGTCGCGGGAAGGGGAGCGTTCGCTGCGGAGGCGAGAGTCGAACTGGCGGTGCTGAAGGTCTCCGGCTGGAGCGAGGCTGGAGTTGTTGGGACCAGCAGACTCGTGGCGGTACTTGCAGTGGTTGAGGAATACGGCGAATCCGGATCCGAGCGACATGGTGGCGGTTGGTGTTCGTTTTTGGAGTGCTTTTTGGAGTGCTTGCGGTCAGCGGAGGAGAGCTCTTTGCCGCTCTTTGGTTCAGTTGTAACGCAGTCGAGGTTGCGAAGGCGACAGTTCAGACAAGAGGGGAGGGATTCATCACAGCGGACCTTCTGCTTGCGGCACCAGTTGCAGGCGCGAGAGAGGCGCTTACGTTTGGGTGGCTGAATCGGCGCGCCTCCTATTGGCTGCCCCGCGGACCCCTTGTCTGTCATGCCGGCGCGTGAGCTCTCGTGAGACAAGGCAGCAGTGACGCCGCCCGTCGGCAACCGCGCATGCCGCGCTCTGCTCTTATCCAATGCCATCCGGCATGTGGAGGGGATCGGCCATTGCCTCACCACACGTGCATGGCCAGTGGCTGGAATACTGCGGGGTAGCGGCCCAGAGCAGCCACCAGCTGAAATACGCCACAGCAGTGCTGCTTCGATTCGACAGGCACCGCCGGAATGCCGTCCGGAAGACGGGTGGCGGCCATCGAAGGGACGATCCGCGGGAGATATCGTGGCCCCGGCCACCACTTCGCTTCTGGCGGAAATCCCGACGGTTGCGTAAATCGTGGCCTCGGGAGACGCTCGGGCTCCCGCGTCGTAGCCGCCCACATTCCTCGCTCGCCGACCACCTTATCCTCGCTATCCGTTTCCGAGAAGCTTTCCGACTTGGCACCTGGATAAAATGGAAGACGACGCTTTGGAAGCTGAAGGAATCTTGGCCCTTTCGCCAGATTCGTTTCAATCCTTAGCGCACCATGGCTGAGAACAGTGAGTGGAAGGACAAGACTCGGGATGAGCATATTGAAGTGTTCGAGGAAGCCGCGGTGCTGGCAGCTGGAGATACCGTGCTGGTTGACAAGGAAGGTCATGTCCGCAAGTTACCAGTTCCCTCTTCAAGCCCCAACGACCCTCTGAATTTCTCCTACTGGAAGAAAGCAGGCGTTATTGTGTCATGCTGTTGGTTCGGTGAGTCTCCTGGTTACTGCTCTTCAAGTCTGACAAAACTAATGGTTTACAGCCTTCATGTCTCTTGCCGTTGTCGGCTCGCTTGGCCCCATCATACTCGTCTTCATCAACCTCTACGCTCCTGAAGGATACTCGACGAACACAATCATGTTGATTGCGACACTTCCGTCCTTCTTCACTGGTGTTGGCAATTACTTGATTCTACCATTTGCTCTCGCTTATGGCCGCCGCCCGGCTTTTCTCCTGGCTGCTGTAGCCCTTGTTGCATCTTGCATTGGTGCAGCAGCCAGTCGTGACTTCATCGGTCATTTGGTTGCCAGAGTCTTCCAGGGTCTGACCAGTGGAGCTACGGAATCGGTACAGTGTCTGCGTCTTGCTGCTCAGTGCATCCGCTCACGGATTCCCAGCTACTCCCCCTTATGATGGCCGAGGTGACTTACGTGCATCAACGAGGCAAAGTATTTGGCCTGTACTGGTCGCTGCAGAGCATCATATCCAACAGCCTCACCCTCGCCAGCAGCTACGAGGTTGCTGCCTTGTCATGGCGCTGGTACTATGGCATCATGACCATCGCCGGCGGCGTCGGTCTCATACTCGCCATCCTCTTCGCCTTCGAGACGCGCTTCCACCGCCCTCCCACCTTCGCCGACGGCCAAGTCATCATCACCGACGACTTCGGCAACACCCGCCTCATGACCGACGATGAGTACCGCGAGTACAGCGCCGCCTACGGAACCTCCTCCTCCTCCTCTTCCGACCCCTCAGACACCCAACCCAAGGCCTACGCCCAGCTCCTCCACCCCTGGCCGGGCCGCGCCCCCAACGCCGCGCGCGTCGTCGCCACGTCCTTCGTCGAGATGGCCAAGTGCTGCACCGCGCCCGGCATCATCTACGCGACGCTGGTGCCGAGCGTGACGACGGGCTGCATGATCGCCATGTCGCTGTCGTACAGCGCGGTGCTGACGGAGCACTACGGCCAGTCCGCCGCCTCGGTCGGCCTCATCAACATCGCCTCCATCCCGGCATCCTTCGCCGCGCTCTTCGTCGCCGGCTACGTCGGCGACCGCCTCGCCGTCGCCATGGCGCACCGCTACAACGGCGGCGTGCATCAGCCCGAGCATCGCCTGCTGCCGTTCGCGTTTGGCGGCATCGTCGGCGCGGCGGGGTTGCTGGTGTATGCGTTTTATGCGGATGGGAAGCCTGATGCTGGGGATGGTGGGTGGGTGGTGGTGTATGTGGCGTGGGGGCTGTATCTTTTTGCATTTGTGCTGAGCTTGATCTCGTCGACGACGTTTGCGGCGGAGGTGTGGCCGAAGGCTCCCGGGCCGGCACTGGTGGTCGTGGTTGGAACGAAGAATATTATCAGTTTTGCGATTTCGTACGCGCTTACGCCGATGTTGGAGAGGTATGGGTACAGGACATCGTATGGGATTCTGAGCGCTATCCACATGGCGTTCTTCTTGGCGGGCATTCCAGTGTATTACTTGAACCCGAAGTGGAGAAAGTGGAGGGCCAGGAAGGATGCGCTGAAGGCAGCTTTATGATGATACACTTCTTGCCGTAAATATGTATGCCATAGACGAAAGATTATGGAGTCATAGAATCTACTTCAGCCATGCCAAATTACCGCACCACCAATATGAGGAGAGACCCAATCAAGCATTGCAAAGGATCTTGTTGCAGCTGCAAATTGGAAGGCCGAGTAACTTGCACACGCGTGTGCTAGTGTGTCTCGGGGTGGAGTCACGAATTGCGACAGCGTGGTTTCACTGGAAGCAAGGTATGCAAGAGCAAGATTGTATTTAGGCAGTTTACATACACTACTCTCGGATTCCTTATTTTCCTTCTCGCTAAGCCATTATACATCACCTAATTTGCTGCATTGCCCATCACGACGCCAAAAAAAAAAGTCATCTTCCAATTTGCAGCTCTGTCTGCCGCTTCAAATGCAAATAAGTGTCTTTGCGGTAGGCGAAAAGATGGACGGGCAATCAGACTTTACGAACCGAAAAGGATAGTGTTACACGAGTAAAACATTGGATCCTTCTACGCCAGTGTACACATCTTGCACACAGAACCGAGCCATCCCAATCCCACAATAAAAAATGCACCAAAATATTTCGGTTTCATGTGCTGAATCCAACCCCTGCAGAGCCTAAGAGACTGAGTCAAACTGTACTACGCCCATTATATCAACCAATGCCGTATCTTATTGCTCCTTCATGATGACGTCGTGGTGAGATGGCATTGGAACATTGATTGTGACACAAGGGATTTAGAGGAAGCTGAGCAGAAAAGGGAGGAACTCAAGTTTCGATACAGCATGCCTGTGAAAGCTGATGGCCATCGTTGAATTGACTTCGAGCGGAACGATGGACGCCTGACCAAGGTTATATTTCTCAGTTTCTCTCCATCCAATATGGTGTTTTAACTCCTTTTCTCTTGGAGACTTTGAATTATTGAAAAGAATGAGCACAAGACACCAGTCCGAGGACATCAGTCCCACATCGAGCCATGCACAACGTGATCTACCTTCCCAACGCGGACGCGGTGAAACAAACCAAGATTCTTCCCCAGGCCCTCGATCAATGTCATCAGACACCTCCTGCGGGGATCCAACACTACGAGACGAACCTTCTGAAACTCCCTTCTCCGCCGACTCTGAGAAGGCTTCGGTAAACGCTCCATTCTCCAGGCGCCTTGGACGGTATTTACTGTTCTGTAACATCGGAGCTCTCATCCTTCTCCTCGGTGCCATTTCAGTATTGTCTTTCCTATGGTTTGGGAATGATAGCGACAGCCATTGGACAACAGTCATGATCGACGGCTGGGTCGGGCAAGCCGTAACTCTTTCCACTCTTGCTGTTCGACTGGCAGTTGCTACTCAGGCCAGCACCGCGGTCTCTATGCTTGCCGCCATTCAACTCGAAGCAAAACAAAGCAGAGGGGTCCTTTTGGCCGACGCACCAGCTATTTCCGTTGCTCGGCATGGGAATACTGGTCCCTTGACTTCGATCCTCACCTTCTGGAACGATACATCCAGGAGGAAATGCGGTATCATCCTTCCTCTCATGGCGATCCTTGCGATATGCACGTTTATATCGCAGTTCACATCGACACTCCTTCTGTGGGATATCCGAGTTGGTGTGGTGCATGGAGTTTCTCAAACCACCCGCGGGGCCGTTGGTATGGGTATGAAAGGTTACATCGGGAGATCTGCTAGGACTATGACAGGAGGTGATGATTACTGGAAGTCATCCCCGCAATCTTTCCCCACCTTTGCGGAATACAAAGCAGAGCTCCAGGTTCAAAGTGCTTCGATCGCTGATACCGGGCCTACCATTCGCGCATTCCTTCCAATCAGCTCTCAATTGGACCGATCCATGGTCAACACATTCGAGGGCATAGCCGCCGTTTTCGATGCTCGAGTTTCCTGTGCCCGACCTGTTCTTATTGACTGGAAATTTGCCCCTTATCCTAGCCAAGGAGATAATGACACAGTTTACTTCGAGGGTTATGCCAAACCATCAGAGCTTACGGAAGAGCTCAACAACATACTTCGATTCGATCAAAGTGAGCACGGGCTCTTTTTTCGATGCAGTTTCAATGACGTATATTTTCTCTCGGACCCAATGTTTAAAATATGCTCATTTAACAAAACAAGCGGTGGTCTCATAAACAGTCTGGACCCATTATTTAATGGCTCTTTGGATTACAGATTTTATGATGCATTTCCGCGTCTGGCGTTACGCCGGACGTGGGCAGCACTGACTAATCATAACAAGGAATCGTGGCCGGTTGAATTAGGACATACGTTCTTGATCATCCGCGCACGAAGCAACTCAACGCTAAATGCCCTGACTGGCAGTCAGCTTCCAGTTTCAGGCATCACATCACATGACAGGGGTGTGTGGGTAGATTTTACAGTCTCAGCTTCTACTCCCACGTGGCAAGGTATTAATACATCATCATCTGCTGAAATTAGCGTAACTATGTGTTACGACGCCTGGTTAGTTTACAGTGAACATAGAAGAGCTACAAGCTGACGTATTTAGGTATAACGCAATCGATGATCTTCGCATCAAACATTTGCAGGAAATCCCAGTCTTTGCTTCACGGTCAAGCAACAGTTCCGAGCCATCATTAAGCTGGGATTCCTTGCGCAAATCCTACTACACGGCTGCCATTCGCTCGCAGCTCATAACTCTTGCAGAAAACAACACAGATCGTGCAGTTTTGGAGTTAAATATTGAAAAATTGAAGCACAGCCAACAAGTTTGGTCCGGATCATGGACCCCGAGTCATAATTTCTCATTCCATGATGGTAACTTCTCTACAAAAACAGTAGTGAGATGCAGAAAGTGGTTGCTGATTTTTTCTTTTTGGTAGGAATCTATGTAAATGTTTGGTTTCCAAACATGACCAAGGAGCTCGGCTTCGAGGGTAGCTTCGTCGATTCCGAAGATAGATTAAACCAGCTTGTCAATCATACCATAGATGAGACGTATGATTTTATCCACAAGACGATATGGGAACCTTTTGATGCGGGACAAGGTGTCAAGAATTTTGACATCTCCGCTCCATGCGGAAATTGTCCCGCATATGACACTACGGGGCAAGGTTTACCTTACGTCTCATATAAGGCCCTCAATCCTATACTCAACGCCATATTTCGAGATACACTTATCGAGACAGACAATCCCGCGCTGGCCTGGCAGGCATTGACAACAACGGTCGCGCGAATGGCATACTACGACTGGCTTCCGACATTTGACAGTTATGCGCCCATCACGACGACATCGATGGTTCCCTGCCAAGTACCGAAGTATCACACCGGCTTCACAGTTGTCGCGGTCAACCTTGTTGTGCACCTCAGCCTATTCATCGCGATCACCATTTGGTTCTACAAGGTGACGAAGACCTCGCTCCTCAACAACGCATGGCAAGCGGTGGCGCAACTCGAATCGACCGAGACGGAAGAGCTTTTCCACCGTGCAACAACGGCAACCGATGCGGAAGTGAAGAAGTGGATCAAGGAAGGCCAGGAACCAAGGAGGAGATTTCGGATTGTGAGCGACGGGCAGTCTAACCGGGTGCATTTGTCTTGAGTTCAGGATCTGTCGCAACAGCGAATAGCTACCGAATGCCTACTCCTTGAAGGCTGGCTGATGCAGAAGCGAAATAATTATTGTAATTCCAACGGTTACGATGGCGTTAGTACAACAAATTGCAGAAATCCTTACCTGTTGGGCGCGCAAAGCGAGACTGCGCGAGCAGATCAACCATGGAATTATTCTGTATCGCACCGGCTTGGCTCGGCTGTAGTCTGACGTCGTACGGGCGGGGCAAAAGTCTGGGGCGAGGAACGGCGTGGGGTTGCAGTATGTGTGACGTATCTTTGTCTATCAAGCGGATTGATCGGATTCGGCATCTTCTGGCTTGTCGGCGATCGATTCAAGAAGTCCATTGCGGTCTGACACGGCCTACATTTTCAGGCACGGAACCAACGCCCGCTGGACCCTTTTTGCCATCCTACCGCGATTTGTTGGTGATGGTCTGTATGATTATTCATGCAAAAGCCACTCGAGCGCAGTTCAGAACATGAAACAGCCATTTCGTCAGAAGCGCCGTGATTTTCCCTTTCTCTTTTGCTTTTTCAAGGCTGTAACCGTTGTTGAGTAATTATTGCTGACATTCATTTCCGTCGTTGTTATGCCGGAGTTGAAGGGCGTTTGTGAAGTCCGGCGAAGGATTCTCGGGGATGACCGATGTGGGAACCTGGAATCTGAGTGAACAAAGAAGCCGTCGCTGGGCTGTACTTCAGGCTCGGGGGTCATGCCACTTTTTTACTGCGTCGGGGGCGGAAAATCAGGGTCAGGCTGAGAGTGGGTACCGCCGGCCGTAACGAAGTGTTGATATGCCCGGGGAACCGACGGGCCGAACTGAGGGGACGAGCTGCCGAGCTGGTGGCCTGGGTGTCTGGTCAAAGGCAAGGTGTTACTGAAGTGCTTTTCTTTGCTCTGGGGAAGATGCTCTTACTGGCTGCCCTGATGGAATCCAGGAAGAGAGATCTGAATGTGTTTCGGCGTTGAGTTCGCCTTGAATATCTACTGCTCATCTCCAAATTCGTTGGAGGCTGTGAATATCACCTTCTGCAGGAATCATTTCTGATCGAGTAAAGTCGAGGTGAGAGCACGATGGGGCGTGGGGGAAGACTGGGGATGGTTGCGGCTTGATGTGGGTAAGTGTTTACGTAGCTATGGGTACGCTGAGCCCTCATTGACCACCCGGTTGGGGCATACCTGGACCATATGGAGTCCCGATCACCAATGCCCTTTTCAGGACTGGTCCCTCGGTTCCAGCACGGTAATCAGGAGAGGGCATCTCGCAGCAGGCGTCGCAAAGTATACGCGATGCATCCTCATTAGACTCGGCCGCGGCATTTAAGCGAGATGGAGACTAGTGTGCCTACTGCTCGAGCCTGGACCTTCTGAAGGCCTTTTGAGATGCTGGCTTACGCTGCTAGGTACCGAAATAGTGCTTCGTTGGATGTTATATCGGCTATAGGCTATAGCGTGGCCAGGTGTTTCCACAGGCTGCGCCCGATAGGCGAGCTATAGCTCATCGGGTCTCTTTGTCACGATAGACAGGGCTGTCTCCAGTTTACTAGCTACAATATCCATAAAACGGCGAGGATGGCAGAGCTTGACGGGTAGCTTGGCGAGCTTGGGGTGTAGTAACCAGCAAGCCAAGACAGTGATCACACGAGCGGGAAGCGGGAAGATTATGATGGCCCGGGTGATGGGCGGGTGTGATCCAAGGGCAGAGCGGGTCCTCACGAAGCGCAGCGAAAATTTTGTAGGTCTTTGCGGCACACATCGACGGGCCTCCCGATACCGCGGCTGCCGTGCTCCGACGGTGGGCTCGCATCAGTGGAGTCGGGGGTGCGGTCGAGGGAGCCGGATTGTCGAGCTCTGAGCGTGAGGGCGTCTTTCCTTTCTGCGGAGAGCACTTCGCTCCACTTTGCGGCACGGGAGGTTTCCTGCTGTTTCGATTTTTTGACAATTCGCGCGGCGCAGGGCTGAAGGCGCCGGAGGAGAGGGAGAAATTGGGAAGGTCTGCGGGCCAGGCCGTACTGCATGTCTCACAAGGTGCATTAGCTCCGGAGCTCAATAAATTTGATAGCGATGCCGCTGTGGGAGCGGGCCTAGTTAACGGAAAGAGGCGCGGGTCGAGAGCAGTGCGAGGCAGCTCAGCGCTGGCTGACGGCTGACGAGTTTGAACCGTCGGGAGGCGCACCATGGGGACGGAAGCTGGTGACGACGATGTGATGGCGTCGAGGCGATCGCGAAGATCGACGTTTTATTTCCGACGCACGCGCGAGCGAGATGCGGCGCGGGCTCGCTTGTGGCGCGCCGCCCTGGCTTTTTGCCTCGACCTCGCCATCGCCATCGTCATCTGCCTCCTGCTGCCTTGTCTGCCTCGCCGCACGCCCGATCGCGGTCTGCCATTCCAGTCACCGCAGACTGCCGTCGTCCTGGTCTCTGTTCGCCGCCACGGCCAGCCCCCATCGCGTCGCATGGCAGAGGGACAATTCCAAACAAAAGGCCCGTCTGCCTTCCTTCGCCGCAGAGGGGCAAGCGTCAGGACACGGCCAGCTCTCGGATCGCCCCGCCCCACCTCTGTGACGCTGGCCTGCCGGCTGCCGTCCGCCGTTTCATCCCAAAGGGGGATGCCGATCACACCTGCTGTTCACCACCCGGAGCCTCGGCTCATACTTGCGCGAGCCTGAGCGAGCCAGGTACTCCCGTCGCCCATGCTGTCATGAGCACCGCACATCTCGCACTGCCAGAGCATCTCCGGCGCCAATCGTAGACAGCACAATTGGCCACAGTTTCGGTCGAGATCTTTCCACAGCCACTACAGGTTCCACAAGTCTGGCCCTCGAATTGGCTCGTTCTCGCTTTACGCATCAGCCCCGCCGTTTTCGGACCGAGCTTGCCAGTTGCCAACACGCAATAGGCAAAGGGAATATGTCAACACGGCTGGTAAGCGGCTGCTCAGCCCTGGCGCCCGTCGGGAACACAATCCCCGGCGCAGGTACCGCGTAGTTCTTCTCCAGATGCCAGCTTCCCGGGCGCCCGGTTTCTGGACAGACTGCTCTTGGCGGCGTGTTCCTTTCAGGAGGCCTCTATTCCTGGCCTGCCGCTCCCCCGCTGCATGTTCTTGCAATGTCCGGCCAAGGTCTCGGCGGCGGCCATCGTCTTGCCTTGCCGGGGGTCCCGTGGCCACTCAAGCTTGAGGGATCGCTCTGAAATTGCCCAAAAGCGCCAGAGCAGCAGCGGTGATCGCAGGCTGCCGGCAGACAGGGTGTGCACGCAGCACTCTGCCACCAAGCCCTACCGGTCTCGTTACAGACCCTCTTACGAATCCACAATGCCACTATCCACAGGGCGAGATCCCCCAATTTCCATGCCAGGCGCCCTCCACGCCAAGAGCCGTCGGACAAGCATCTGCTTAGAATTTAGCCAGAGCGACGGGTCCCACGGATGAGTGACTTTGCCCTCTGTTCCGAGGTTCTGGCACAAATGCTTCTAGATTTCACTGCCATCACCAGATCCTGCCGTAGAGCGTTTCCCCATTTCGCCAGAGGTCGGGGGATCAGGACTTCACCGACAGTAGCGCTACCAGGCCCTGGCCCTGTATACAAGTCTGAGCGCCCCGGCCCTGGTCCTGGCCATTCAGGCATTGCTTCGCTACGGGCGCAGTTCGAGGCCCACCCCCAGGTCTTTCATTCCTTCAGCGCTCGTTCCCACCCGTGTCTGACATCCCTTCCGTTTCGTCTGGAGCCTGCTTAAACCCATACACTCCCTGTTCCCCAGCTTTGGATCCGTCTCTCCGCCACCTTCTGACACCTCGACGACACCACCGAACCCGCGGACCTGAATCTTCCACACTGCCGCTGCGCGTGCAATCGACTCGGTGGTCCGTCGGCGACCACCTGTGATATCCAACACCGACCTCTCCTTCGCGTCAGGCATCCTTCACCATGACTTTGTTTTTGGATAACGCGCCGCATGTGGCCGGCTCCATCATCAGCATCACGATCCTTGCATTTACGATGTATGGCCTACGAGTGTATACCAGGCTAAAGGTTGCCGCTTGGGGGATGGATGACTGGTGTATGACTGTGGCTATTGTACGGCTGCCTTCCCCGATTCCGTGCACGCCGGACGCTAATTGTGTTAGCCGCCTTTCGCTGTACTTTCGGCATCATGTATTGCGGCGTCCTTTAACGGTGTTGGTGTCCACGCGTGGAGGTTCAATGACCCTGCCGTTGCGCCCTACATGGAGATTGGGCTAAAGGTAAACTTGATCAGCTCGCCCTAAGCTTGCGCATGCTTACAATGGCAGTGGTTCTTCATGTTCGAGGTCTTCTACTGCGTTGCCATCATCCCGATCAAGCTCAGCATTGCGTTCCAGTTGATTCGCATTGCAGCGGGCCGGAAGTTCTTTGTGTACAGCCAGTATGTGGTGGCAGGCATGTTCACCACCATGAACCTCATCGCTGCGCTGTACATCATTTTCCAGTGCAAGCCTGTCTCGTAAGTTGGTCCGCTCGTGGGATGGATGTGTTTTGGCACTAACATCAAGAACAGATACGCATGGAACACCAACCAGGAGGGAAAGTGCGAGGACGCCAAGATTCTGACCGACATCTACTATGCAACTACGGCCGTCAATATCGCGACGGATTGGTTCTGCGCCGCTATGTACGTCTCGTTAAAGATTGTGGTTGCATCCTTCGCGACTCATGGACACGGCTAACGAGTCATAATCCGGCAGGCCTATCCCGCTACTTTGGAACGTAAAGCTTAATCGCAACGCCAAGATCTCGGTCGCCTGCATCTTGAGCCTTGGTATCTTGTAAGTAGAGATGTGCGCAATTGCGTCTTCAGTGCTGACTGCGTCGATCAGCGCATCGCTCTCCGCATGCATCCGTCTCAAGTACACAGTCAACCTACAGGCCAGCGATGATTACCTCTGTAAGCCCCCCTGGCTCGTCCTCTCTCGCCTTAGACAACTAACTAAAAGCTTCGCAGACGCCATCTCCGACATCCTCATCTGGGGCTACGCCGAGAACGGCATTGGCGTCATCGTTGGCTGCATCGGCACGCTGCGACCGCTGTTCCGCAAGGTGCTGCACCTTGGCTCCGACAGCGACGGCTCGACGCCCATGAAATACGGCGGTGCCTCGTCACGCGGCGGCAACTTCCCGAGCAACGCGCGCCGCACCTACGACAAGTTCGACTCGCAGTACGAGCTCGAGGAGGGCATGGGCCCCTCCAACGACAAGTACGGCGCCCAAGCCAACGAGACCGAGATCCGCGCCGGCACCGCCAGGACCGGCAGCTTGCGCAGCGACAGCGATAGCCAGAAGCAGATACTGGACGATAGCCAGGGCAACGGCATCATGGTTCACAGCCAGGTGCAGGTTTCTAGGGGCTAAAGAGGAGGGGTGGAAGCACGCAACATCAAAGCAAAATAAAACGCATGCATATGGGGAGTTATTTTCGGCGCTTCCGGTAGGGACAATCCTGAGGTATTTCTTTCCAAAGGACTGGCAAGGACCACGGGCGTAATCTGGGTGTGTTGTTTTCTTACGATGGCAACCCTCACGATTCCTCTTCTTTCTATTTTCTTTTCCAGTTATAGACTTTCCGAACAAGATACCATGACGTAGGTCCTTTCAATTTCTTTTCTATTGTTAATAATAAATAGATCTATACGTTCTACAACACCAGTCCACACAGTCAAGCTCTCGAAACGACACTGTTCTTCACAGGAACCAGTCGACTCAGTGCAGCGCAAGATCGATCTACCCCCTTACCGTAGAATATTCCGTGCCAAGATCTCGCATGAAGTCTTGGGTACGTGCCCTATAGCGAAGGTCCCAAAAGTAGCCTAGAAGCGCCCCGTTTCATGGCTGAGGAAACTCCACACGGCACTCGGGCCTTTTGTCGAACCATTTCTGCAATCGTCCTATAAAGCGGTTCTATAACGCATCACCGGTTATAGACCGACCAAACTTCAAAGCCGACAGAGAAGAAAACTTTCACATGCGTGGTCCATATGAAACGGGGCTGTTCCGATCTTTGCCAACTTACGCCCACGACGCCGAACGAACGAACGACACGCCTTCGTTGCCGCGTGCGCGAGACATCCGTCCACTTTTCCTTCGCGATCGCCTCCCAAACGGGGCTACTAGCAAAACGATCAGGCAACCACGCTCATCATCACCGGACAGCCTTGCGCGCAACTTCCCTCCGCCCCTTTTGTTTCCGCCTCCCTTTGTATCACTAAACACCGACCGGCCGAGGTACGAGGTACGAAGGCGGTAAAGGGAAAAAAAGGAGAGAAGTGATCTCTGTCTTCTCACGTCATCGCATTCGCTTAGGACGTTGTACGAAGAAAAGCGAGATCTGGATCGACAGTTTCTACTTACGCGGTGGGTGGGGTACAAGTGGGCGAAAGAGGTCCGTTCGTTCGCTCGCATAGCACCCCTCAAACTCACATGCTCCTTCATTCCTTCGAGAAAAGACATTACCTGCACGGGCGGTTTCTGCATCTTGGCCTCGGATTGGGATCGATATGGTGAGGCCTGTGCGTTTTCTTGTCATTTGCTTTTTCGGACTTCAGGTGTTGACCGAAAGCCGCACGAAAGCGGAATGGAAGGGATTTAGGATGAAGTGTGACGTTGCAACTGCTGGTTTTTGTCACGGCAGGTATATTTTAAGCTGCATATAAGTGTGGATATTCGACGGCAAGGGATGGCAAAAATAAAGGAAAAGTGTCAACAGCATAGGCTGTCAGTCTAATGGAAAGGACGTATTTTGATACTGCCTGGTAGAAATCATCATCGCATCACCACCTTTGAAGCTGCATGTAGGTTAAAATAAAAGTTAAGAAGCCACTGAATATCTTTTCTTGTAGGGCTTATATAGCTACGTATTCACTCATCCGAAGGTAAGACTCCCTGACGGTAGGGTCGAGGAATGAGTAAGGCTTTTTCCAGTATTGCATATGCTTTGCTTGATAGGAAGTGGTAGGCATCTCTGGAATAAGCCATATTCTCGTGTTTGTTTCTTTCAAACACTTGAAAATCCGACACCAAGACTGTGGCGGGAGCCAATGGCCCGACAGTATCCAAAAGAACGGCACCTACATACCCCTTGCCCACAAGAGTATTTAATAAACACCATTGTGGAACAGACCGACTTCTTTGTCACCGCCGCAGACCAGTGTGAAGCCCGTCTCCCCTTCGCAATCTCTCCCATCCTGCGTAGACTGCGGACTCAACTATCAAGAACATTACTCAGCCCATACTGGCCCAAAGCTCTTTCATAAACTTCCCGGTGCCATCGTGTTCTGTTTCTGTTCCGGTGAGGGTCTATCTGCAAACAGCCCTTTTGGTCTACAGCCGCTGGCCGAAGGGTAGGCTCCATTTGAAAAAAAATGTCTATCAGCAGTGCTGTGCGAACGGGCGCTAAAGTGTATCTGCTGGTCAGGTTGGCGTAGCGAGTATAAGACCAGTTGCTGAGGTCGCCAGGGCCGCGGCGACTGGTGGTGATCCATATCTGGAGGCACTGGACGAAGGTGAATCCTGTGATGGAGAGGAAAAAAGCATGGACTGTAGCAGCCAGAACTATGATCGTGTCAAAATCCGCATGACGTATGAACGGGCGGAGATCTAGCTGGTCAGTAGTTCAAAATTCGGCACACGTGAACTAGTTTGCTGTCAGTAAATATGCGTTCTTATGGCACATGCACAAAGGGTTTGTGAAAGAAAACACATGGGAAACAACAGCATGCAAGCAGAAGGCGGACATGCATAGACAAGCAAGCTGTGCAGCAGCAGGTCGCGTGTCGGGTTTATGCAGGCGGTGAGAGCCATGCGGTGCAGAACTGTCGCATGGTGAGGCGCTGGTCCAAAGCTTGATATTTCACATTTGCCTGGACCCTTCTCTTCCGCTCCCCGTCGCAACGATAATAAACCTCGACATCCAGCACTTCAAGATCTTCCACACCCACCCTCACTGATCCAGCTCCAGACAACGGACAAACATGGATCCAAGCCTTCAGCCGCCGGCCGACCAGGTCGAAGCGGCCCGCCAGCGCCACATGAATGGCATGCGCGACTTCTCCAGAATGATCCAAGTCCGCCTCTCGCGCCTGATCCAAAACGAGTACGAAGCAAGCCACGGCACGGCAGCGAACCCGATCGCGATCGACTCCGACTCCGACTCCGACGATGCGAACGCGAACGGCAACGACCCCAGCAGCCAAGCCAATGGAGACGGCGGCGCCAACCTCACCTCCCGCCTCGACGACCTCGAGCTGCACACGCTCCCGCTGCCGCGGGCGCCGCGCGCCGAGCTCGACTACGACGGCGAGGACGCGCCCGACGAGGGTCTCTGGCGGGCGCCGCCGCACGACCAGTTCCAGCACGACCCGCAGTGGCCGTGTCTGGTGTCGGCGGTGCGCGACGAGCCGCTGCCGCCCAACATCGCGCTGCCCGTGCCGGTGCGCGCGCCGCCAGGGCCGACCGAGGAGCACTTCGTCTGGGCCGACGAGCGCGAGGAGTATCTCGCGCGCTGCCCCGAGAATGCGGATTTCAGCCAGGTAAGCCCGCTGCCACAGCCCTTTCACCTTGTTCCTTCTCTTGTTTGCCCACTGACGCAAGCTCCGCTCGCAGATCGTCTTCATGCCCGTCCCGCGCCCCGCCAAGTTCGACGCCCTCAACGCTACCATCATCGACGATGACGACGACCACAGCCGCAGCCACCGCAACAACAGCAACAGCAGCGGAGCCGCCATCCCCGTCACCAACACCAACACCACGACCACCGCCCCTCCACCCCCACCGCCTCCCCCGCCCTCCCCGCACCAAGACCTCCTCCTCCTCACCCCCTCCGAAGCCTCGCACATGCGCAACCTCTTCATCGCCAAGGGCCAGGCGCTCGCCGAACATGCCGCCGCCGCAAACCCATCGCTCCCTTCACCGCCGGCGTCCGCCACCGACAGTCGTCGCCGCTTGCTGCGCATCCCGCATTTCGACGACGACGACGATTCGCTCCGCGCGCACTACGAGTCGTGCGAGGTTTGTCGCGGCATCCGCCGGCGCGCGGTGCCGGACGAGCATGAGTATTGGACGCGCGTGAACGAGGTGGGGGAGGGGAAGGTGCGGGAGATGAGGGTTGGGGGTGTGGTGACGAGGGCGAGTGGGAGGAGTGCTGCTGCGGCGGCGGCGGTGGCGGAGGTGAAGAAGGAGGAGGGGAGTGAGGAGTGATAATGCGGGGGACAGTGGAGAGCAGTTACGGGGCTTGCAAGACGGACAGGCGAAACCAGGAAACTGTGGGAGACAGAACAGGTTGCTGAAGGCAACAAATGGGCGAACAAGACTGTCGACTACGGACTTCATCGGCTTGGGGGAGCGGAATCGAGGAGACGGACGATGAACAGAAAACGAAATGTGGAGTGCGAGCCTGGCTATTCGATGAGCGGACTACGCGACAGAGATGACTGATGCTCAAATGATGGGTGGGCATGGCTTTGATTTCCGGCAGCATGTGCGATGGACGATGGGGCGGTAATGTTTAATCTGGATCTTTACGTGGCTTGATGGGAAGGGCACAGAGATGATTTGACGGGCGGTGGTGCATCTCGAGAGATGCGTGATGAATTAGCGATGGCTGAAAACTAGATAGATGGAATCGACGAGGTTTGCAAACAACAGGTGAAGTGAGAGACGGAGGCTTGCGCACAGACCGCTCGGCGATTTTCGCTTGCAAGCCCTGCAGCTGCATATTTTCTTTTCTTGGTGCGACGCCTCAACCTTCCCCGTTCAACCACACTTCGAAACAAAATTTTGAGCAAGATGTCACACTCGTCAGCCTCTTCAGATACGGGCTCGGACCCATTGGATATGCGCGGTGAGGAGGGCTGGGAGGATGCCGAGCCCGACGTTGAGGAGATCCGCGTCGTCAGCCTCTTCGACGACCAAGTCTTTCCGGATGTCAAGCAGATGATCGAGGATTGCAAGAAAAGGTACAACTTCGATTTTACTGGCATCCAGAAGAAGCTGGGTGTGTATTTCTCCTTATATCCTGCTGAATGCTCTGTTCTGTCGTGCTCTTGTTCGAAGTCACGTGTTTCTACAACATCCCCACCGGATTTCCCATCCTCCCTGATCTATCTGTACTTCAAGTCATTTGTCCCGCATTGCATGAACCACCTGTAGCAGTAAATCGCCCTTACTAACTCCAGTCTAAGGCCTTGACTTTTTCGCGAGCATCAAGCTGGTGAATTACATCCGCAGCGAAGTCAAGAATGGCAACAAGAACCCCGACGTGTCTGATGCAGCAAAATTTGCCGACGACAAGTACCTGCAACCCGTGCTCGAGGATGATGCCGTGCTATTCTCTCTGGACGAGCTGTCGGCAGATGACGAGGAGCCGCAGTCTGAGGAGGCCAAGAAAGTCAAGGAGCTGGAGGAGCAACTTCAACAACTAGCGAGCCAGTTCGCCGAGTACAGGGAAACCGTCTCAAAGACGCTTGAAGAGCGCTGGAACGAGAAAGACACGCCTAAGGAGGGCGAAGCGGGTCCCTCCGGATCGTCAAAAGCTCCCGAGGGCAAGTGGGGCATCGATACCGGATACTTCGACTCCTACTCCTATAACGGTAAGCTGCACAAGATCGTAGATCGACGCATGCCCTGACTCTTTTAGATATCCACGAGACCATGCTCAAGGACGCCATCCGCACTGATGGATACAGGGACTTTGTCTACGACAACAAGCACATCTTTGCCGGAAAGACGGTCCTGGACGTGGGCTGCGGAACGGGTATTCTCTCCATGTTCTGCGCAAAGGCCGGCGCTGCCCACGTCATCGCGGTGGACAACAGCGAAATGATCGAGAAGGCCATCGTCAACTGTCACGCCAACGGATTCTCCGACAAGATCACCTGCCTGCGCGGCAAGATCGAGGAGGTCGTCCTTCCGGTCGACAAGGTGGACATCATCATCTCCGAGTGGATGGGCTACTGTTTGCTCTTCGAGGCTATGTTTGACAGCGTTATGTGGGCCAGAGACCGCTACTTGAAGCCGGATGGCCTGATGGTGCCTAGCCACACCACGCTGCACATTGCACCCTTCTCTGATGACGACTACATCGCGGATAACATCGAATTCTGGCGCGATGTGTATGGCTTCGACATGAGCGCCATGATGGAGAAGATCCGTGAGGATGTCAGGGTTAAGAGTCTGAAGACCGACAAGCTTGGTAAGTCTAGCAAGGTCGGAGTCGAGTGTATATATTTTGCTGACTTATTCCCCATTTGTAGTTTCCAAGTCGTCTCAGTTCTTGCAGCTCCCGCTGCACACCATCACGACTGAAGAGCTTGAGTTCGTGAAGAATTTCTCGGTTGAGGTGGAGGCGGATGCCAATGCGCTGGACGGCTGGTGCATCTGGTTCGACACCTTCTTCTTGCCATCCCGCGACACTGTCCTGCCAGCTGATGCGCGGGCGGAGACGTGGAAGGGCCCAGGCAACGCGTTCACGACGGGCCCCGGCGGCAAGCCTACGCACTGGGAGTCTGGACTGCTGCTCGTCGAGCGCAGCGGCAAAAACGACGAGCTGAAGAAGGGGCAGAAGATTGCAGGCAGTGTTACGTACAAGAAAGCAGGCAAGAACACGCGCGACTTGGCCATCGAGATCGAGTGGGAGGTCGAGGGCGGGGCAGACGGAAAGCGGAAGCAGGCATGGAAGCTGGAGTAGATAGTGGCTGCAGTGGGACTTGAGAGATAGAGCTTGGGATAGAAAACGCTCAGGGAAAGGGTTTAGCGGCGTCGATTGGCTGCAGGGCAGCGCTAGGAATGCAAGATTATCGCCCACGGACGACCCTGTGTAACGTCTCTGCAGCCGAATGCGGCGCAGAAGCATCGGCGCGTGAGAGAAATGCGGAGGGCACCCTGACTCGGCGTGTCGTCATCGCACGGGCCTGCTGCCCCAGCGCGTGTCGCAGTCACCCCATGACAGCTGGCCTAGCACCAAAACTCCAAAAGGATCCTCCTCTCGAGACCCCATCGCCAACTGCGCCCTAGCTCTGCCCGGATCACCAGAGCTCCCCGTCCCCTGCCCGGCCCCCGGACCATGCCGACGCAGCTGTAGAGCTCGCAGCTCCAGCATTCCCGTTCCATGCGCGCCATCCTCCCCGGCCGTCCCAACGCAGAGCTCGCTGCTGTGACCACCGGGCTCTGGGAGGGAAGGCAGCTTATCGTGCGCACACCGCCCTGACCGCCGCTCAATGCCACCGCGCTGACGTCTTGGTTGCAGGCGTACATCTCCGGCAATGCCCTCATAATCCTCGGCGGCCCGCGACACATAATACAGACCATCTACACCGAAGATGAGGGCAACCTGGTGTCTGTGGTTTTGGACGAGCCGTCGGGCAAGATAGCAACCGCCTCGCCCAAGGCCGTCTACGTCTACAAGCCCCACGGCCTGGACATTGGCCAGCCCAACGTGCGTCAACTTTGTCCTGCGCCGCCCCGCATCGAGTGTCTGACAATGAGATTTCGCAGTGGACCCTCCAACACACCTTGACCCTTGCCGATCCGCAGGATGATATCAGGACCCTCTCCTGGGGCCTCGCCGAGGAGCTGCTGGTTGGCAGCTCGTCCCTGACGCTATTCTCCACCCACAACCACGAGTCCGAACGTCTCTTCACCGCGCCGCTCGCCTCCCCGCCCAAGTTCGCACATTTCTCCTACGACGCCACCTTCATCGCCACGACCTCGACCTACGACCGGCTCGTCAAGATATGGCACCGCCTGAGCTTCGGCAGCGTCGAGGAGCGCTTCGACGTGGCTTACCTGCCGCACCCCGCCACGGTGACGGGGCTGCACTGGCGCCGGCCGCGGCACCGCGAGCAGCTGATCGAGAACGTGCTGTACACGGTGTGCGCCGACAACAAGGTGCGCGTGTGGGTGGGCGGCGAGCACCGCGGGCCCGAGATCTTCCAGCTGTGGGCCGAGGTCGACCTCATGGAGTCGATCAAGCCGCGCGCCCTCGACCCGGGCGCCCGCTCCACCCGCCGCTACGCCTTCTTCATCGACAGCGCCGACTTCGCCGTCGCCACCGAGCGCGCCGTCCAGCAGGCCTCCGAGGCCAACAGCAAAGAGGAGAGCCATGCCCTGCAGCACCTGATCGAGGTCGCGAACCGCACCCCCGAGGTGTGCGTCGTGCTGGATGACAAGGGCAACATGTCGGCCTGGGGCTTGGAGAGCGTGGATTCGAAGGTCAAGAAGACGAGCAACATCTTCAACATCGCACACGTCGAGGGGCTCAGGCTGCATTTTGCGAAGGACCCCCTGCCCATCGAGGATAATGTGCAGTTCTTCAGTTTCTGCGGGGACGCCCACGGTAGTTCGTTCACTCTGCTCATGCACCACTTTGATGGAAGGATAGAGTGGATGGAGGGCAAGATTGACCTGCTGTTCGATCCGTCACCCTTGAAGTTGACGAGGTTGGAGCGAGAGACCATTTTGACCGGACACACGGCACCTATCAAGAAGGCCGTACGTACAGCGAGTGGACGAGCGCTGATTTCTCGAACCGACAAGAACGCGGGCGTTGTGTGGAGGCAAGAGAATTCGAAGCATTCCGGCCCTGTACTCGCTCGGCACAGCACCGTGCAGGTGCATGAGCACATTCATCGTACGGCTTTGCTTGCTGAGGGCGACTTTGTCGTGTTCCTGCACCACGAAAGTATCTCATTGTGGGATGCCCGGACGCCAACGGCAAAAGAGGTGGCTCGTTGCAAGTACCAGTTGCAAGGCAAGCCTCTCTGCTTGCTCATCATTCCGGAAGTAGAAACAGACTCTGGATGCGTCCATCTTGCCACCATCTCGTCCGAGATGAAGGGAATCGGCTGGGAAGTAAGGATACCACCCAGAATGACACACGTCAGCTTCCGTCCACACCGCCGGACACCATCCATCAACATCGCAGGAAAAATTTCCATCGAAGAAATCTGCCAATTTGATCTGGGTGATGACGGCGACCTGGCTTATGTCATCCCTGTCGATCCTGCTGGAACGCCGCCCGTGATCTCAGGTTTCTTAGACACTTTCGCCCGTGATATTGCAATCTCGTACACAACCTCCGGTGTCATCAAATCATGGACTGCAAGAGTCAGCGAAGATCGGAATAAAATCGAATGGTTGCTCACGTCGACGGTTGATACTGGCGTCGAAAATCCGACACTCGGCAGTGGCACTTCAATTCGCAAAGCGGCTTTGGTTGATGCCCAGAAGACTGGTCTCACCATCTGGAGCACAAGAAGTGCCCAGTTGGAGCACGAGGAGCGTTTTGAGGCTCATGATATCATCCAAGACATCGATTGGTCGTCCTCTCCGGACAATCAGTCCATCCTTGCCGTTGGATTCCCTCACAGAGTTGTCATCTATGCACAGCTGCGCTACAACTACCTCGACCATGGGCCATCCTGGGCGGCGATTCGCGAAGTCCGTATCCGAGAGTTCACGCCCCATCCGATTGGTGATTCGGTCTGGCTGGGCAGCGGTAATTTGGTCATTGGCGCTGGAAACCAATTGTTCGTCCAAGATGAGCATGTTGAGGTCGATGATGGTGTCCTTCCAGATCTGCGCCTCGTTGAGCACAGGGAAGCACACCGAAAGAAGGGGGTGGATTTGTTCACTCTTGTGAGCAGACTCAACGGTCCGCTGCCGGTGTACCACCCGCAGATGCTTGCTCAGTGCGTGCTTCTGGGGAAGCTGCCGCAAGTGCAACGGATCCTTATCAACCTTTACAAGAAGCTCAAGTTCTACACTGAGGGCGATGCTTTCGATACTCTACTTGAATTATCGCCTGAGAGCTTTTTCGAGGATCACGAGGTGAGTACTGTTAATTGGAAAAACGCCAGATCATATAGCTAACCAAGTTGCAGGCCGCTATGAACGGTTCAGCTCGAAAGGAGCTGCAGTCTTCATACGCCGATTTCACGGATGAAGATGACGAGCCGGCCAGTGTGACTGAGGCAGTCGCTGCAAGCTTGAACGAGCTCCTCTTGACAAAACCGGTTCCACAGCTGTCCAACCGTGAGCAATTTCACCTGGCAGACATTGTTGAATGCGTCGGTACTGTCGAGAAACACCGGAGAAGCGTTGACGACAATGCCTGTCGTTTCCTACTCTTCTTCAGACAACATTATCTTCGCGACAGGGATGGCATGCGGAGTGAGGAGAAGTCTCACATATCGTGGCGCGAGATCACTTGGGCATTTCACAGTGGTAGTCAAGACATTCTGTTGGATCTAGTGAGCAGGCATTTCCAGGGACGTATGACGTGGAAGCAAGCGAAGGAGGCCGGTATCTTCATGTGGATGACCGACATCAATGCAGTGGTGAGTCTCGGTTCTACTCATAGGAAGTAAGCATGGCACTGACAAGTTACAGCGCGCTCAATTCGAGGTCATCGCCCGGAACGAATATACCAAGACTGAGGAGAAGAACCCAGTTGACTGCAGTTTGTATTACCTCGCTCTCCGCAAGAAAGCGGTCCTTGTCGGTCTCTGGCGCATGGCCACATGGAGCCGCGAACAGCCTGCCACGTACCGCCTGTTCCAGAACAACTTCAACGATCCCCGTTGGAAAACGGCTGCCCTGAAAAATGCGTACGCACTGATGGGCAAACGTCGTTTCGAATACGCAGCCGCCTTCTTCCTCCTGGCCGACCACCTCCAGGATGCAGTCGCGGTCCTGTCGAATCAAATGAACGACATGCAGCTCGCCATCGCGGTCGCCCGCGTCTATGAAGGCGGCGACGACGGCCCGGTGCTGCGCAAGTTCATCACCGAACGGGTCCTGCCGCGCGCCGTCATGGAGGGCAACCGCTGGATGGCGACGTGGGCCTTCTGGACCCTCGGCAAGCGCGACATCGCGGTGCGGGCGCTCGTCACGCCGCTGTCGACGCTGCTTTCGCCGCCCGACTCGCCCAGCCTGCAGTCGCGCCTCTTCCTCACCGACGACCCGGCACTCGTCGTGCTCTACCGCCAGCTGCGCGACCGCTCGCTGCAGACGCTGCGCGGCGCCCTCGCCGTCTCCCCGCGCGCCGAGTGGGAGTTCATCGTGCACACGGCGCGCCTGTACGAGCGCATGGGCTGCGACGTGCTTGCGCTGGACCTCGTCCGCAGTTGGGAGTTCTTGCAAACCCCGCAGCAGCCGATCGCGCCCCTGCCGACGAAGTTGCCGCTGCACTCGTCGCAGAATTCTGCTGTTTCGGCTGCGCCGACTAGTCCCGTTGCTACGTACGACATTGATCCACGCAAGCTGCTGCGCAGGCGGAGCAGCTTGGTCGTGCAGGATTTGCCGCACAGGCCGCTCGCGGTCCGGTCGGCGTTGGATGGGTTCGTTGATGGGGATGAGGGTGAACGGGATGGCGAGGTGGTGGTTGACGGGGAGGAGAAGAGGAATGGGGTTAATAGGAGTGGTGGTCGGGGCAAGGAGAATGGCGGTGGTGGCGGTTTTGGTGTTGATGGTGCGGGAGAGGTGGAACAGCAACAGAAGAAAAAGCCGCCGCCGACACAGTTTCACGAGCCGGATGCTAATAGCTTGTTGGACTCGTTTGGGTTTTAAGTGGCTTGATTGGTCGGGCAGCTTAAATGCGTTGTGCGGGGGATTGCCTCTTTTGGGAATGGAGGGTGTATAAGGTTGTGGCGGGGGGAAGGATGACGATTACGGTTTTTGTGTTTTTTTGGTGGGAAGGTTGTAGATTACCCTTATGGCATTGGGATATGGCGTCCTTTAACCTTTTTTCTTTTCCTTCTGATTTTTTTGATCCTCGAAAATATCCTGTTGGTGGAGGAGGGAAAAGGATTTTGGGGGAGGTATAAAATGATGATTTTGCGAGTAGGATTTCCTTTTCGTCCTTGTTGCTCTGGGAGACGCCAGAATCCTTAATGTCTTATGCTTTCCTTCTTTCTCGTTCGATGATTGGAACTTGGCATCATCTCCGGCATGAGGATGGTAATGAAAGCAGACCAAGAAGGGATAATGACTAGGTACCTATAGCGCTGAATCCTTAATTCGAGTTCGCAACTTCAGAACGCGCGATCGTAAGGTTGTGGCGCCCATTGCGTGTTGCCGTAAGCCACCCGCCACTTTCTCACCCTATTGCTATGCATATGCACGTTTGGGGAAAAGAGAGCTTATTGTTGAAATGTGAGGGGTCACACGTGGTGGTTACCTACATGGAAGGCCTATTTGGGCTTAGTCTTACCGGGAGTGTACATGGTTTCTGCAAGTCGCACGCCCATTTGAGGGACTGTCTATTGTAGTTTCACATTATACAGCGGAAATACTTGACGGATGAGGTGACATCCATGCTGTTCGCTTCGTCTCTGTTTACTGTTTACCTCCTCTCCGTTCACTGTTTGCTAGTTTGGTCACCCGGTAGCGTGTATATTTTACGCTACCCGCAGGTAGGCTATGGATCATTCTACACATCTTACTCAGCATTCCCGTAAAAATTTATGAGAAAGCTGAAGTCGGAACAGCAAAATTGTTCACGTGCTTTGGCGTCTTGAGGCAATAGCCGGGGAATGGCGTCAATGGCATGTTGAGGCTGCGGATGCACCGGTACGAGAATGACGCCGACAACCGCCAGATGTTGCTTCGCCACAAGCACTTGCACTTGAACGGCTTTGAACGAGGCTTCAGGCTATTGAATTTGCCACAGGGCTGAGTCACAGACAGAATCGTCACCCAAATCAGCTGCTGACAGCCTCTCCATGCCTAACGCCGAGAGAAGAGTTCACCCAGGATTCCAAAGTCAAATCTAAATCTGGGGAAGCGCGAGACGGGTTCCCCTGGTGCCGTGAGCACTTTATTGATCCTTTCCGATTCTGGGTGACGTATCCCCATGCCCGACTTCCAAGATCCGAAGCCGTTACTGGGGGGGTTCGGTTGGGGCTGCGTGGTTTGACGAGTCGTGATACTTTTTTTCGAGTCCACCGGTTATCGACGGTTCGTCGCAGGTCATGCAGGGATCGGCACTTCGATTGGATGCGAGCAAGGACCGTCGCTTGGTAGGCAAAAAAAGGAGGTTGGTGTGGAGACGTGAATTTGTAAGGAGGGTCATGACTCGACTGGTGGCTAAGTCAGGTCGCAAGGGTCTGGGGAGCAGACCTCACAGACCTCAAACAGACCGCAATCGGAGCCCCGCGCACGCTAACAACCGTTATCAGCCTTCCGTGCTGTTAACGTCTCTTCTCAACCAATAGAGCCATTGCAGCTGTAAACAAAGGAAACGCGGCTAGCTTCTACAAGCATTTTGCAGGCTGTGTCATGTAATCCTTTCTGTACCGAGGCACAATACTCCCCCCACCATAAGCAAAACCGAAACATGCATCATGAATAGAGTTTCCTTGTCGCGGCGCCATTACAGGGACTTAATCTGTGTGGATCTTGCAGGCGCGGCTTCTGTTGGGTGCAGGGCGAATTTGAACGGTCGGATGTCCGCGGCTGATCTGCGCATGGGGCCCCGCTTCACACGATGTGTTGCTCCGCCCCTTTGCCACTCCGCCCAGGGGAACAGATGTGAGGCTCACGACTCGCTGATATGAGACTCGTTCATGCTTCAGCTGTCTCGCACTCGTGATCAGATAACGCCCGAGTCAGTAAATCCCCGGCTCCACATGCACTACAGCGTCCATCGCAATTAAGATACCCGGCATATAGATGATCTGCGGACATGCCGAGGGTTGGAGACCCATAGGTGCCCAGTGAAACCCCAACTCTGTTGGGCACTGGTTAGAGGGAAAGTCAGCTAGTCAGGACCCTGAAGACAGACCGGTAGGCTGAGATTCGTGCATCGCCGCCACCTTTCTCGAAGAAGAAGGCTCGCTCGGAGTCGGATTCACTCGGTGGCCGATACGGACCCTGTTCTTCGCATACGCGGACTCGGATTCGGCCGACAACGGTTCCTGCCCAACAGATAACGTTGCGGTTCGGCCGTTCATCACGCCGTGGTTCGAAGCTTGTGTGACCCCGACTCACTCAATGCGTCTCAACAGGGGCAACGGAAATGTCCGCAGTATATCGATTCACTTCGTGCTCTTTCGCCTCACATCGTGAACTTAGCAGACATCTCTCTCTGAGTCTTTGGCTTAGGTTCTATAGTTAAGCTCTCTATTAATAAGAGTTCGTTGGTCTGAGCGAAGAAGCTCCTCGACGATCAGCGGTGAGCAGCATTGTGCCTCGTTTTGCATGCTTTGACCCCTTTACCTTGACGGGTCATTACTATGGGGATCAAAGATCTTAGCATTGGATTGGTTACAGAATTCTACTGTACGCCTTTGAAGAATTCCTTGTCAGATCTCTGGTGTCCGCAACGTGATCCCGGAAGAGTCTCCCCAGCCTTGGCACTCACTTACAAAGTTCTATTCAAAGACAGCTTCCAATGAGAAATTACACGTGTCTTTCTACGAGATTCCGTCTACGCCATGTTTTGAGCTTCAAACTTTGGCCGAAATGGCCCGTTCAAATTCATCACAGGATCCCCGCGGGATTCACTCGACAATGAACTGTCCAAGCTGTGGGAATTGACCAGTTCAGTTCGCTTGATGGATTGGTAAAAGTATTTTTGCGAGTTATCTAACAACTAAGTTGAGTTTTCAGCTTCTTATGCGTAAGAGCTCGTTTGCAACAGCCAAATATCTGCCCAAGTGAGCGAATATTGAAAATGTTTCATGGACAACTGTAAGGGTTAACGCTACAATTCGGCATACTAATATATAAGCACTACAATATAGTTCAGCTACGAGAGCTATATAGATAATGTCGAAGAGCGTTTCGAGAATATGTGTGTGGCTTGGTCAAGCTTTGCGGCTTGCGGCCCTCACTAAAGAAACAACGCTGCGCCATGCTCTCGCCATGATTTGCGCACCAGATGCGTTGCACATATCCATATTGCAGTGATATAGCTTGAAAAAAAATTTACTGGTATTTTACAATGAGCTATTATTTCCTGGGCGGGTGGAGATGAGAAAAGTAGTAGGCGAGATATTCTCATGCTCTATGCATTCCAATGAATAGTGAGGCATATAGAGAAAGCTCAAAGTATAAAATGGCGCGATTAGTTCTCAAATCTGACCACTTTATTGCTGGCATTCGTAATCACACTGCACCTCGTCCCGACGTGAAGCGTTGTTGGGCACTGAATCAGTTATTTCTCATCCAACCCCGCCGTAAGAGCCTCATTCAAAATCGCCTCAGAACTGATGCCATTTAACAATGCTAAAGGACAGTGCGCATCACCAATAAGTGCCGAGGTAGATCGTACGACTACAATATCGCTTACGCTCATAGCCGTTGATTGACGCTAACCCGATGCCGACGGGAATCTGCGGCAGTCACAATACATCTGAAGCAACCAGCACGGTCGCTCCAACTTGCTTACACCACCAACTTCATCACTAGTATCTCTATAGACACCTCATAGAGTGGTCGTTGCCCGCCTGCCTTTTTGGGACAAGCAACTCCAAGACTGCCAAGGAATTGCTAAGTAAAGATGAACCAACATAGCACCAAAGCTCCCGAAGCGAAGCGGTGTAACCTAGCTTCATGCTCGTTCATCCGAATGCCGCTGCCGTGTGCACCCAAAGATGGTCCGTTGCATCATACATACGCACTCATTCAGCTCGAGCAGGCCCGTTCCTTTGGGCTCGTCGCATCATTCCTCAAACCATTGTCGACGTCACACCGCTATCATAAGCTCTCGATAATAGAAGAATAGCATGTAAACTATTATGCTCATGCTCCCGATCGTGACACCTCGGCCGTCCGGTCCCCGCATCGGGGTCCCGACGGCTATACACAGCATGAATCGTGCATCGTCATATCCGTGAAACCCCGAGTGCCCGATGCCGATGGGATGAGGGCCCGAAATACGAGGCGTGTGTCGGGAGCCGGACACCGAGCGGCCGGGCGAGGTGGCAGCAGCAAGGTTGTTACCTTCTCGTCCAGCCAGCAGCGGACGCCGAGCCCGCCGTAGTGGATAAGGCGGGAAAAAGTATGTGCTAATTGAGAGAGGCGGGACAATCGAGCGATTGCCTCAGACCGCTACGACGGAGTGTTTCCAAAATCTTTCGCTGCCCTTACGGCATGCATGGGGCGCGTCGATAGTTTTCCTACATACCTACCAACGAGGCGCGAGCAAGGGAGATTTCCGACGCGCACCCGGCCACACACGCCGTCCGGCGCGCGGCATTTGCCAGCTATTTGAATTTTTTTTTTTTAAACACCAGCGGTCGTGGCACGTCTCACGCGTGCGCACGTCTCCACCAGAAACTTGCATCGAGAAGGGCAGGAGGGAGACAAGCGAGGGTACCTGGATTCGTCAGCCGTGTTGACTTTTTTTGCGCCCCAATTCCGATCGCTGGGTCGTACACGAGAAAGCCACATCAGCCGACGAGGGCACTCGCCGTCTCGGTACTCGAGCAGCCACGCATCACTGTCACGGGAAGCATCTTCCTCGTTGGCATGGCAGCTGGCCAATAATCTCGCGTAATCCCTGTCGATGGAGCAGTTCTTTGGGGACGGGACGGAAAAGAAAACAAAAAAGCAAAGAGAATTGAGGCAGTTTTGTCTCGAGTGATCCCAACGGGCCCACTGTTGTTCGGTGTCCTGCCAGCATGTCCATGTCAAAGAAGTATTGACTCTTTGGTTCTGAACAACTCATCACTGTGACTGCTGCCCGAACACTGTGACGTCGACGCAGCGAACGCGATGTTTCACGAGAATCACCACTTTAGCCTGTTTCGTAGACATCGCTTGCTAGTAATGTGATTTGAAAGATCACGTTTTTTTCGCACTGACCGGTCTATATCGGCGGCAGTAGCGTGGAATGCAGATGGTTCGATTGATCCTCTTCTTTCTTTTGGCCTCTTTCCTGGAGAACGACTATGCGTACCCAGGTATTTGGAAGATGGGCGAAAAAAGGAAATAATGGACGGCTCGTAGCGCGACAGCTTATTCGCCAGCGCCGCAAATCTCGGAATATTTTAGCCGGACAGTCGGTGATGCCGAGTCCATTGGTGGACGTGCACGGATGCAATTGTGATGCTTGGTGCCTGGCACATGTATGGGAACCCCAGGCAACCTTCCTTCTTTTTTTCTTTTTCCTTTCCTTTTTGCGTCGTGCCTTGTTTTCCCTGTCCGGGGCCGAGTGTGCCGGGCTCGTCCGATTGTCCAGTTTGGCGTCCGTGCCGCGGTACCTGGGCTAGCTGACATGGTGATGGGGGGATGGCTTTTGCGGTGGCTGAGCATGGGAGCCGCTGTCAAGTTTCACCACATCCGGCAACCAGCGCGCCGCAGAGCCTCCTCTCGCACCAGCCAGCCAGCCTTCGAAATTTCTGTCCCCTGCATCTCGCGGCACGAAGTTGCACACCAGCTGCAGCGCACAGTTCGCGCACGCGCACCAACTTCACACGAGTACTGAATCCGGCGTCCAGCAAGATAAAAAAAAAAATTTCTTACCCGTCCCGTTGTCTAACCAACATGCCGTCAGCTGGTACGTCCGTTGTCGTACTTCGTACTTGGCCCCGGGGCCCTCGGACCATCTTTCAGCTGCGAAGGAAAAATAAAGGGATTAGCTGCGCCTTGACCGCCTCTACTAGCCGCCGACGCCGTTTTCGATCGTCTTTTTGCCAATTCCTTCGCGCCGGGCACTTGTGTGTAGCGTCACTGGCGTCATCCTTTTGCTGCTCGCCTTACGAGGCTGTCGTCGGCGGATGACGTTAGGCGGTGAGCTTTTTTCGCGTCTTTGCTCCCGTCTGCACGCGTCCAGATGCGTACTGAGCACTCGTTTTCTAGAAAGACAGGACTGAGCATGGGCTTTTCGGGAGAAATCGGTTCATGCGACCATAGCGAGCGCATACTCTCTCACTGCTTTGGGCACGATGGGAAAGAAGAACCGCAGCACAAAGACGACATTGGACGGCAATGAGCGAGAGAGTAGGCATTACATCACGCGGAATACCGTCCGCCCACAACGATCCCCACAGGATCTCTGAGAGGTGGGTCCAGTTCAGCCCTGTCGGTTTGAAAACCCCTTCGACGCTGTGACGCGTTTCATCACGAGCTGCTCACGCCGTTTTTTTCGCGCGGGGATACTCGCGCGCGCCTTGAAAAAAGGGCTCGGAAATTACCCGCCACCCGCTTTCTTTTTATTCTTCGATCTTCTGGAAGGGTGCTGGAAGGAGGCGAATAGATGGTCGAAGCGCACGAGAAAAAGTGCCGGCGCACCGACTGGACCCTGTGGATCGTCTGATGAGGCTCTGTGCAGGTAGCACCACACCACCTGAGGAGCGGTGGACTGGTTGCTAGGGTAAAAAGTAGCGTACCTGCCAGTAGCGCCGCCGTTCGAAGGCGCCATGGAAGCGCCCGACCGGCGCAGCGAGCTAAGGTAGAGTCATCTGTGGTACGCCGTTGCCCAAATACTGCTAGCAGTAAACAAGCGGTGACGGAAGGCCGGAGTATCGACTGATGCCTCGTCGAGGCGACGAAGAAGGAGGCGACGGCGGCAGTGCTGGCGTCTCCTATTGCTCCTAGTATAGAGTCATTAACTGGCGATTGTAACTTTTGATGCTCAAACCTAAAAATATGACGACAGCACGGACGCAAGAAAGGGGGCTAGGGAGAATGAGGCAGCTGGGACCTTCGAATTTCCTTCTAGAAGGATGCCCGTTTCAACCGTTTCGCGTTTCGTCTCGCATCCCTCGCTGCCGTCGCAGCCGCAGGATTTCGCAGGGCGGGTCGATCCCTGCGGATCGGGTATCTGTCCAGATTAGCGATCCTGTGGATTCAACGCGGGTTGGGCGTGGGTGATGACAGCTGGCCGCCGGCCGGATTAGCTAAACCTTCGATTATTATCTTGGGCATACTGACACGATCTCGGGCAGAAGTATGTGGGTGTTTCGTCGACGAGAATGAAGCTGCAGGCTCGCCGGGTAGGCACCAATGCTGCTCTACAACACTGACACAGCATAATGTAACGGCGCACCCACGCATCATGGACCAATGGCACACAGCGGGAGGGCGTGGGGCGCCGCATTCCACCCGCCCTGAAACGGCGACGTAGATCCTCCAGAGGCATGCACAGGCAAGGCGGTCAGTAGCACGTCGCGCGTCACTCTTGCGCAGCCTGCGTGCCTTCAGGCGAGTCGGGTTGCAGGCCGAACCATTGACCATGCTGCTTGCCTTCAATCCCTATGCATTGCGCTTGCTGAGTTGTCAATCGCGCTCTTGTCGCAGACTACTGTCGCGGCCTTCTGGCCTGCCTAATTTCTCCGGCGTGGGTGTTTCCTCCATATTGGGGCCCCCCACACTCGCCATAACAGGAAAACCAAGCTCCATCACCACAAGCTTCCTCTTTCTCCAGTCGCCTGCCTTACCTTCTTTTTGCCCTTCCTTCAGGCTCTTCAAGACCCACAGCACCAATTGACCACGAAACAACCACCGCGCCTCTTTCTCCACCAGCATCCCGCCTGAGCTTCGTCCAAGCCATACCCCAGACGCCAGAGCAGCCATCCAGCAACGACCCGTCGCGCCGGCGCAGACATACCAAACCACCTCACCTCGGGAGCGCCTAGCTCCACCACACACATCTCCACCACCATTAACCCAAAGCAACAAGAGGAGCCACACCACAGCCATGCTCGCCCTCGCCAACCCACGCCCCGCCGCCACCACCACCAGCGGCAGCGGCCGCGGCCACCGCCCACGGTCCCGCCGTTCGTCGACGCTGCCCTCGCACCTCCTGTCCGGTTACGCTAACGGCCCCGATGCTGGCCGCGCACCCAGTCGCCTGATGCGCGCCATGACAACGAGCACACGTGGCAGCCACCGCGGTGGTGGTTCTGGTCCTGGGTGTGGCGTCGGTGCCTCGGCTGAGGAAGACGGCGAGGCCGATGGTAGCGCCAACGCGTCGTTCGAGAACGTGTTCCTGGGCGGCGGCGGCTGGAACGAGGGCGACGACGACGATGCGATCCCGCTAGTTGCGCTAAGCGGGCGCTCGAAAGCTGGGGGTAAGATGAAGGGCAGGATGATGGAGCTGGACGACGACGATCAGCAGCAGAAGGAGAACGGCAGCAGTCCGATCGGCAGCAGCAGCAGCAGCGGTCGCAGGAGGAAGAGAGTGTATCGATACGTCAGCCACGGGATTGGGGGCGCAGGAAACTTCCGTAAGTCCGCAATGGGGGAACATCTAAGCCCCCATTTTCCTTTCTTCGTTACTATGGTTCTTCACTACCCTTGCTGTTCATCATCTTTCCCCACCGCGCGGGCACCACGTGTGCTTGCAGCTCTCTCGTTGGACCCAATCTCGTGGATTGAGACCACATCGGGCATAGCGGTGGCTTGTGACGTGGTTTTCGAGCTGAACCCTATGGGTGGGGGCCATGGGGTCGCCGACAGAGTGGGTCCAGATGCAGGTACAGCGTGGTTGTGGGGATGGATTGGCAGGGCGCAATCTTAACACGCGACCGGAGCTCGGCCTGATTGATGAGATGTAGAGATCTATTCTCGGCTGTTGACGCGCGGGTGGGGAACTTCGCGAGATGACCGGGGGGGCATCGAGCGACGAAGCGAAAGCGAAGAGAGATCGAAAAGAGATCGCACACGCACACGGTCCATGAAGAACGAGAAAAACGATATTGCGGAGAAGCGAAAAAAAGAAAAGAGGCAAACCAGTTTGTCGGATTGGGAGAGATCTCGCGAGGCTGGCCCCCAAGAGGTTGTGAGGCGCTTGTCGTCACTGCCCCCGTCTTCCCAGCGGAGCGGAATTGCGGCGCAGAAGGGGGCGAGTGAGAGCTGCGCGCTCTGCGTTCGCTCGGAGCTGAGAGTGGACGCGCTGCAACACAGGCCACCACCCTATCCCCATCAAACTCCCCCATCACAACGTCATACCTGTTGTCAATGCTGCGCACACACGGAAAAAGAAAGGAAATAAGAGAGTAGAGACGGTCGCTAACACGAACGTTATGACGTATAGGTAGAGTCTTGACCAGCTTCCGCTCCGACATCACCACCACGGACCCGAGCTTCGCGCGCAATCACCAGGCTGCAAAGAGCCATCAGCAGCACCAGAGACAGGCTAGCTCCGGCCCCGACCCCGGCCCCAGCAGCAGCACCATCTGCGCTTGTTCGCGGTGCTTCAGCAGCGGCAGCAGCGGCAAGAAGGTACCGAGTACGGGCAGTAGTGGTGCTAGCGGCAGGACCAGCACCGCCGGTAGCGGCAGCGCCACAGCACGTGCGTAACCTCTACTGGGGTGGGCGAAGGGTGTGCAAATCCACAGAATCCTTCAGTGCCGCGCCCTTGGGACTGAAGACTGCTGGGGGGCCGCTGCTTGCTGGTACGAACACGCGTATCGCGGCTTGATAAGGCACGAACTTAAGTTTTTAGCTCCCTCGTTCTTTGGGCCGAACCACAGAGGCGGGAGAGCATGATGGGCAATGGCGCCTGCTGTGTGGAGAACTGAAAAGTGAAAAAGCAAAAAAGCTGTCTGAGTTTGGGTCGTGGAGATAATCGGCCTTACGACGGCGCATTTTGTTGCTTGCTCGCAACATCGGAAAAGATGAGGCTGCAGCTTTTGCTTTTCTGAGATCGACTTCTGCATTTCCTAGACTTTTCTTCTGCATTGCATCGCATCTGCGAGTAATGCATAATGAGACAGCGGGCGGTTGCCTTCATTTTCTTTTTGCGTGGCTTTGCCGGGTCAGCAGGCGGTGGTTGCTAGGGCATGGACTTCCACATGAAGGCAATGGGGAGCGCTATGGCCAACGTGTGGGTACGAAAGAAGTGAGGCACAAGACGTAGATCAAGATTACAGATAGATTTCAAACGGAAAATGCATAGTTTGATTGCCTTCTCCACCACAACACCACAGTGATCTACGAGATTTCGTGTAACAAGGAAAGCAAGTCTGATTGTGCCATCTAACCCAACGCCCCGTCGTCCGTAGACTTTTTTTTGTAACGCCTTTGCCAATGCAGTAAGTTTTGTATCAAGTATGAGAGCCCGGTATTTTTGCGCCTAAGAAAGATTCTGGTATCCTGTCATACATATGAGATGCGAACATAAGGAGATCCGTCGCGGTGTCTGCCAACCAAGTAGAGATATACAGGAAAAAGGAGAGTACAAGAATAGAATGCCGATGAGGCAGCGTGACAATATGAGACGGCGTATGCCATGCGCGGCAGCTGGTGCTCGCGAAGGAGTAAAGTTACTCCCTTTCTCTCCTGGACCTTGGCGCATGGTGAAACACATACGTGTAAACCATATGCAGGTCCCATCAGTCCTGTGAATAGGAGGACGATGTTAGGAGGCGGCGGAGCAGACAGGGTTCAGCAGTCTGCGCTGCCGAACCCGGCTTCGCCCGGCTTTGAGCGAACCCCAACGATCTCCGGTGCAGCATGCAGCGGTGATCACGCCAGCTGAGCCAACGAACGTCAATGGTTCGATGGGGCGCCTGATGGGTCGCGAATGGAAGAAGCTCTGGCCTAGCGAGTCAATGTCCTATAGAGACTCCGTTAGCAATTTGCGCATGGGCGATGTGCACAGGGAAGCGCACGGAGCATGACTGACCTTTTGTCGAAAAAAGGGACCACAGGAGTGACTTGGCGAGAGGCTCCACAGCGGGAAAAGGTAGGGCTATACGAGGCGAAAGCGAAGGCGGTGGTGCCTTCGGAGACGCAATGCATTCAGGCCACCGACAGCCTGGGAGCCATGAAGTTGAAGGATGTCTGAATGGCAGGCAAGCGCGGCTTGCGGCTGCTACAGAAGCGCTTGGCCTCGTGTTCTTCACGCGGAGACTGTTGACTGTTAGTGAGGATCGCTTTCGGATTGAGGGAGATAAGATACTCACGGAAAGTGACTCAGGGTTTGATACCTGGCGCTGGCGATCCCCCAGGGAAATTGCTGAGTCGAGCAACCAGCGCGACATGGTTCGAACATGCGACTCGCTTACAACTGAGAGCCTCTTGCGACGCCTCTGCTCTGGTGGGAAGTTAGCAAATGTCGCAGACACTGTGCGGCTGTGGCTTGTCGTACCTGGCACGGGACCTGCGGGCGTGACCGGGGTGACAGGCTCGGCGTCCTCAATGTCGTAGTCCTCCTCGTCGTCGTCGTCGGCAGCAGCGAATCTGGGGCAGGGCTCGTCGACAACAATGGTTGCGTCCTCGGGAGACTCGTCCTCGTCCATGAAGCTCTCCATCTCCTCTTCCTCCTCGGGGGTCATGTCGTAGTCCTCCTCCTCGTCATCGAAGGCGGGCTGGGGCAGCACCAGGCCGGAGACGAAGAATTGGGAGTAGCCTGCAAGCAGCAGGAGGTGTGCCTGGTAGTAGGACATTGCGATTGGTGTGTGTCGACAATGGATGAGCACGTCAAGTGCTTGTTGGATTGTTTGCGTTGTGGTGGAGTGTGTTGGTGGTGATGAGCTGGAGCAGAGAGCAGCGGGGGCGGTAGGTATTATAGATAGCGTGGTGGTTGTGGCGGAGGCAGGAACAGGCCGGATCGATGACGGCCGCCGCCATAGCTTCTTTGCGCCGGGGCCTCCGTCAGCTGCGGGTAGCCATGGATGTTGTTCTTGCCCGACGACCGCTCGGGCATGGAAGCACGGGGATTAGTGGCAGCCTTGGCTTGAGTGTGTCAGCTCCGTGTGTTGTCAGGCGCCAGGGGGCCCATGTGTAGGTCGAGCGCACGAGGCACGTCCGAGCGCGAGGGCCGCGCGCCTGTCACACTGCCACGGTGGAGCTTTCCAGCCTTACCAGATGCGCTGCTGAGGCCCGTGTTCGCTTTCGCTCGCGGGCTAAGGCGTGGGCAGGTGTAAGTTCAGATCCAGCACCTTAGTCCGTATAGCGCCCGCCGACACGGTGTTGCGTGCTCCAACGGTCACTAGGTTGGAAGTCCACTTGTGAGGTGTGGAGGGCGGTCCGGCGCTCATTGGCCTGCTATGAATATCGCTGGTGCATCAGTGCACGCTGCGAGCCGCTGGGGCGGAAAGTTTGCGATGAGATAACGCAGGAGAAAGGAGAGCGACAATCCGAATCAACGGCCAAGGGGTTCTCCAGACTGACTAGCCCCGCGACGTGTGCCTGCGGCAAGCGACCGCTGAGCTTAGCGCGCGCGCGCTTAAGTCTGGAACGCGAACACATCGACTAAGCAGCGACTGCGCTGATGTTTCAGCGGCAACGTGACGGCCGCTGGCTGGAACACCTCTCAGCGCGCACACGCAGCGGCGCCTGGGTGGCCGCGCGCGCGCAGTGGCACGAGAAGCTCATTTGGTGAGGTTCCGACATAGCGGTAGGCCGCAGCGAAGTATGTAGGCTCTTGGGCAGAAGTTTCACTCTCATATCAGGCGACACGAAGCTCCGCTCCGCACCGTCTGACTGGCTCACCGCCGCCTGTCTTGGCCCGCCGCGCTCCCCCGCCATAATCGCGGCTCGCACACGTGACACGGTGCCTGAGGCCGGGATGAAACGGCGTTCCTGAGACCCGATGCCGAAGCCCGCGGGCTCCAGATAAGCTTCGTCCTTCATTCCCCCAGGGTCCTTCGAGGCCGATCCAGAACACCACGCTCCTCGGGCTCGTCGGAGGACCGAACACTTGCATCGCATTGCGGCCGCGAACCTTCAAGCCACCCGCACCCCTCACCGGTCGCCGTCCCTAGTCGGTCCATCAATACATGTTGCATCGCACATGCAGTCATCACGCGGCCGGCTCGGAAGCGTGACGAGTTCGGTGGGGGAACCTCTGCCCCGCAGCGCCATCCGTCGTCTCCGCACAATCCTCCAAGCCGTACCCGCTTTTGGGCCAGCGTAGGATCGTTGAGCTTAATCTAGGTCAAGACGGACTGCCGAGCCATGTCACGCTCCCCTCTTCCTTCCCAACGCCACATACGCCGGCCTACCGCAAGGGGTTTATGTTTGTGCCCGCATTCCTGTCCTGCGTGCCTGTATAAAGCCTCCTGTGTACCTGCACAATGTCTCTTTGCAGTCCTGCGATTCAGTACCACCGCCGTTCCTGGCCAAGATGATCGTGCTCGCCCTGCTCGCCCTCAATCTCGCCACCGTCCTTGCTGTCAATCCGACGGTGCCCCTGGGCTACTCGACCTATCAGGGAACTCCCTACGCGAATGGTATCACCGAATGGCTGGGCCTTCGTTACGCCGCCCCTCCCACTGGTGACCTCCGCTTTGCTGCTCCCCGCGATCCGTTCACCGTAGACGGCGTGACCCTCGCTAATCAAGTATGTATCGAAGATGTTGCGTTGATCTTTTCCTACAAACGTGAGCATCTACCGCTGCAGTGCTCGCCCGCCTCTTCACCACTGACGCATGTCCACTCCCTAGCATGGCCCCATTTGCATAGCCACGGGGGCTTCGCCCTCGGTCACCACGACGTCAGAGGACTGCCTGTTCTTGGACGTCTACGCCCCCAGCAATGCCACTCAAGACTCCAAGCTGCCAGTCTACTTCTACATTCAGGGCGGCGGCTTCAACGGAAACACTAACGCAAACTATAACGGCAAAGGGCTGATACAGGCCTCTGGCATGAACATAGTCGTTGTGAATTTTAACTACAGAGTCGGCCCTTATGGATTCCTTGCGGGAAAAGAGGTTGCCAAGGGCGGCAGTCTTAATAATGGGCTCAAAGACCAGATCAAAGCGCTCCAATGGGTTCAGAAGTACATTAGTCAGGTAAGCGTCCTGTGCTCAACCCCATACTCTGCAACATGTAGATCATATCTCTGATACGTCCAACGCATGCTTAGTTCGGCGGCGATCCGGATCACGGTAAGGCCTCCCGCCACTCTTGTCGGCATGTGAATCGCTAACAGAGTTTCGGTAGTTGTTGTTGGCGGCACCAGTGCCGGAGCAGCCGCGGTCACCTTGCTCCTGACGGCGTACGGCGGGCGCGACGACGGCTTGTTCCATGCGACCGCGGCCGAGAGCCAGTCGTTCGGCTCCATCTACACCTTCTCGGAAAGCCAGTTCATGTACGACAACCTTGTTATCCGGACCGGTTGCGCCAGCTACGTCGACACCCTTGCCTGCCTGCGTAGCCTGCCCGTCGCAGCCCTGCAGGCCGAAAACATCCAAACCCCCCTGCCTGGGGCCCAGAACCCGCCATTGTACATGTATAGCACAACCATCGACTATGACCTTGTTCCTGACTACACGTACAAGCTCTTTGCCGAGGGCCGTTTCATCCGCGTGCCGACTATTTTCGGCGACGACGCCAACGAAGGCACCGTCTTCACCCCCAAGAACACGTCGACCATTGGCGACTCGAACACCTTCCTAAAAGATCAATTTCCCGCATTGACCCTCGAGCAGCTACGCCGCATCAACGAACTCTACCCCGTCGATGGAACGCCCACCTTTCCCGGTGCGGGGCTGTACTGGCGCCAGGTGAGCAATGCGTACGGCGACATGCGCTACACCTGCCCGGGCTTCTATGTCACCTCCCAGCTCGCCCGCGCCACCAGCGGCCGCTCGTGGAATTACCTTTGGAATGTGCAGGACCCCGACCAGGTTGCCCAGGGCCTCGGCGTCCCACACACCATCGAGGTCAACGCCGTTTGGGGACCTGAGAACACCAACGGTGTCTCTCCTACGAGCTACTATCCCGGTGGCGTCAATTCCGGCATGGTGCCCATCATCCAGGCGTATTGGACCAGCTTTATCAGGTGCTACGATCCGAATGAGTACAGGCTGCCTGGCACTCCGAGATGGGAGTCGTGGCAGCCGAGCTTTTCGACGGGGTTCAATCGGTTGGTGTACGAGACGAATGGTACGAGGATGGAGAATGTAGATTCGGCGACCAAGGGGCGTTGTGGCTACTTGACGAGCATTGGAGTGGCGCTCAAGCAATAGACGGTGGAAGACCATAATGTGGTTAATTTCGCTATACATGATATCCAATAATCGATTTAGTTCAGTTTGCAATCACTCCAACCGTGCCATTCCGAAGCTGGATCGTTGACAAGTGGCATTTTACTTTCTGCTCAGAAGCTTTTTTGGAAGATCAAAAGCACCGAAATAACCAGCGAATGTGATGTTGCAATCTGTCCGGTTCAAGCCTTACTCAAGAATACTGCCATATTTACCCCTTTCACTTGCGTGTACTAGTCAATCATCCCTATTCAACGCAAGTATGTTGAGCCCTCACTATAAGGGAAATTAGCGCTTTATGATATTTGGCTCAGAGACTAGTTAAAAGTTTTTTAATTATTTTCAAGTGGCTTACCGGTTGGGAAGTTGTTGAAATGGCTCTTCTAATGTGTCATTCAACACTTGGTCCTGTCCGATAGTTTCCATAGACCCACATGTATTACCGCAGTTCCTTTAACAAAGGGAAACTGTTGAGTAGTGCAAATGAATTGAATTGAACACTGCCGATTCTCCTCATACAGGAGTAAACTACCTACACCAACTGCTTGGAATGATTTCATAAAGTAAATCAAATGAGTGACGTTATTGTGGTGATATAAACAAAGCGTCTGCCTTAGCATTACAGAAAAAGCAATGAAACACAGCGGATACAATCGGTAACAACCATAAATAGTGGTGAGGTCTGACAGAAACAAACAGTTGGCACAAATTTAAAATTTCAACAGTTCGATTCCTCAACAAGTCACATAATGGCGAAGGGCCCGACGGCCTACTGAGTACGTCGGAAGACACCCAACCGTATTGAATTCGTCTTTCCATACTTGAAACGATGTTTCGAACTTGTTAGCAATTTCTATTTATCCGGCCAACTGTCAGTCCATCTACGGCGTTCTATATGTTGTTAAAGAATGCGAAATGATAGCGATCAGTAGATGCGGCCAGTAGTAGTAGTATACCACCGCCGTCCCAACCTGGAAAGAGAAATACCGTGGTGATAAAAAAGGAGTAAACCAGGCAAACAGAAGCAGAAATCAGCAAGCCGTTGTCCTCATGCAAAGCATGTTCAGCGGGCTGTTTGCAAATTGTGTCATAACCACCACGCGCAACCGCTCTTTCAACAATCAGCACTCAAGCGAGTGCAACACGGTTCTATAGTGTAGTGGCTAGCACTCAGGATTCTGATACACCAGAACATTCCTGCAACCCCGGTTCGATCCCGGGTAGGACCTATTCGTTCTCTTTTGCCTTTTTGGCGGTTGTTTTGGGGCGGGGAGGAGGCCGGGGGGCGGTGTGGACGAAGTCTGCAAAATCGACATTTTGGGCGGGCTGTACGCGAGCAAAACGGGCGCGGGAAGGCAGGAACTTCTGCAGGACTTGGCTCTTTTGCTTTTTGCTTTTGCTATGGCAGTGTAGCTTCTATACGGGAGGGTGGATGCTCAGTCAGAAATGCGACACAGGGCGTCCTGTCACACGGGCCAAAGCAAACATCAACGCAGCAGTATTCATACGCAAACCATCGCATGTATTACGTTTAAAAGCGATACTCACGATAGCTAGTTTTCTAGATCTTGTGTGGGAGAGGTGGTGGTTCCCCGGTTGTGGGGCCGAGGCCACAAAATTTTTCTGTCCGGGCCGAGACCGAACGGGCGGGAAGTCCGACCGAATTATTGCCAACCACAACCATCGAAGTACACTATGCTGATGCATCCAAAAGTTCGCAGGAAGGAAGAAAGAAGTTTGTACGACTATAGACCCAAGAACCTATTACAGAGATAGTCAAGCGCCAAGGTTATACGAGATTAAATACTGAACAGCCTAAGAGCAACATCAAATGTGCGCGTTGGATTGATTGTAGGATATCAAAATTTCTAATTATTTGTGAAAAGAAAAAGAATTGGACGTTATAGATTAACATCCACACCGAGGAAATGTTGTAAAGATCTGTAAGTTGACCAAAGGACTCTCTGCCAAATTGAAACATTGCATCGTTGCTTCCGGTCATTCGTTACAATCTAGATGGAATGTAAAAGACCAATCAATATCGGATGAGCCATCAGAGGTTGTGTCAAAACCGATAGGGAACGAAAGTGGGGTACTTGTACTGCAGTATCCCGAAAAATTTTCGGTCAAGTCCGCAAATTCGGTGCCCAAATCCAGCTGTTCTTCCCAATCCTGAACAAAACGCTGATAGGAATTTTGATCTGTGGTGTCGGTCTGGAGAAGGAGGCCGTTTCGCGATTCTCTCTGTGATGTGAGCCCCAAGGAGCCATCTAACGGTGCTACATGACGAGGTAGTGCTGGTGAGGGAAAGTCTTCATGCAAGTTTCCACAGAAGATGCTCGGTTCTGCAGATATTTGATCTGGGACGAATGTTGGCGTCCGTTGCTCTTTGGTGTCAAGTATGTCCTTCATCGTACTTGTATTAGGTGCCTTGGATGAATGCTTTTCTGGGACGGGGGGTGCTCGGTGGCAAGTGCTCGTTTTTTCTTCTGATTGGCCATCCGGTTTGGATCCACTTTCGCTCTCGAATTGTTCGAAGCGAGAGAAAACTTCGTTTTGGACATCGCGCACTAGATTCAGTAGTTTTCTCTTCATTTCCTCGTCTTTGAAATGATCATCGTCCTCAGCTGCCCGCTTGAGCCGATCGTTTAGAATGCTGCCCACATTCCTTTCACTGAACTCCTGGAACTTGGTAAAGCGTCCTGAAGTTTCGACTTGTATATCTGCATTCCATTATGAGATATGTCTCAGAGATAATCCAGGGGTATGTGAGCTTACAAGGAGATGGTACAATCGAATCTTGAGGGAAAATGATTCGATAAACATCTTTCCACTTATCCTCTTCTGATTGGCTCTTTCTTGACCTTTTTTTGCTTTTTAGCTCTCTTTCTTGTTCAGAGGTGATCAATCCTCTTGAGCTCTGCTGTTCGCGGACTTCACAACCCTGTGTCGCCCTCTGGTGATCCCGCAGCAGTTGTTCGGAATCAAAGTCCGAGCAGCACCTGTGACAATAATGCGGAGAAATTTTGTGTTGTCTGTACAAGTGCTCCCTGAATCATTGTTAAAACTTCAGATAAAATTCAAGTAGTGCTTGAGACATCTTACTTGAGCCTTGAGACTGTGTTAAATCCGGGCAAGAAGCAAGATGTAAAGTCTGCCTGCTGTATACCTGCTTTTCGAAAGAAAAATGGACATGCAAGTTTTGAATGTGATTTTCTTACGACTGGGTTTTCTTCCTCAGCCGCGTTTTTCGAACTCTTGGTGGGAACTTGATAAAGAAAGCGGAGGCGAGGAACACCTCCCTCCGCTACGTGCGGGGAAGATCAAATAATTGAAAGTTGGTCCTGTGGAACGTCAGAATGAAATAGAGAGATACTCGAACCAGCTCATGTTTATATAGAGTCAATAGAGCTTCGCAGATGCGCATTTATCAAGTTGGCCCCCAAACAATGATGTAATATGTCTCAAATGTCATACGGCATTATTGCGCACCTGCGCAATTTCTGCTGCAGCACAGACCCAGGCAAGGCTGCGTACAACACGCCACAGCCAATCAATTTCGTATAGCCTACGTGAGACAATGCTGTGCATGCAATCCAGTAGATTTTCCCAGGAAGTCTCTGAGTGGCCTTACAGTAGGGCTCGAATACTATTGGCGAACTTCATTCGTCTGCATGTTCTCACTAAAACTTAGGGGCTGGACCAGTCACATCCTGATAGAACCTTGGTTCATAGTATGGGAAATGTGAAAGCACCGCCTATGATTAGTTCGAACGTTTCGATAAGGCAAAGTCATTTGTGAAAGAGCTGTCACACTTGCCTTATTCTTTCATCACCACATGTGTAACACTACCCTAAACCCCCACTCAGTAGCTGCACGACACTCAAGAAAATTGGAGGACATATTAGCTCTTACGAAACTTGCTCGTTTCAAAACGCGTTTCACTGCGTGAGAGAAGATCTAAGAATCTGCGAAAGCCAAACGAAAGAATTTGCACGATCAATCTTGTGTATGGCCCAGATATAGAGCTTAACAATGATATCCTCACTCCATTCAGCCCGTTTTAGCTCCATCAAAAGTGAACGAAAAGTTGGAATCGAAGTCCAGTCCACCAAAGAACCCATCTTCGCCGATTGCTTCTGAATTAACACCCAGAACATCTGCGAAGGGCGAGGTCACCATTTCGGACGGACTGTCCAAGTTGACTTTGGTCATATCCTGAAGCTCATTAGAGAACGTCATAAGCTCGTATTGCTTGACTTCCCCAATGCTCACATTTAATATCGTGTTATCCTCGTCGACACTTTGTGGTGATAGGGCTTCGTATTTGAAACCCAGAGCCCAAGACTCCGCATCCGTTTCCAAATCATTCCTGCCAGTCGGAATACATGATGGAGGAGGCTTGACACTGATGTCGGTTGCGTCTTTCCGAAATGTGCCGGGTGTTTGTACTCCTGTGCCAGCAGGATTATCCTCGACAAATTTCTGGAATACCTGCTCTTGGCATCTCATGACAACATCCACGATGTCTGTGTTATTCATTTGGTCAGAGCTAGCATGATGGGACCAGTCGAAGAATCCAAACTCGCGCATCAAAACATGACGAAATACTCGACGACTAAAGTCTCGATATCGGCGAAAATCCAAAACTGATGCACGACCTCCTTCAACGTCTGTTAGGAGTCAGTATCAAGTTTTAGACGGATATATGTATCGCAGTCGGGATCGTTTTACTCACATGGAGTTGGTTCGTCAGTGTCTTGGGGAAACAGGATGCGGTATACTTCCAACCACTTCTCTTCCTCGCTCATGGACCCGGGCGATCGCTTGCGGCTCCGAAGCTGTCGTTCTTGGTCTTTGGAGAACCCTGAAGGCTGTCGGGCTTGTCGAAGTTCGCAAGCATCTAGAGCTCTTTGGTGATCCTGGAGAGCGTCTTCGGTGTCGAAGGTCTCTAAGCACCTGGGGCATTTTGTGTCCAATGCCCTGTGCTTCTTATAGAGATGCTCCCTATGGGATTGGTAATTAATGAAATGACATGTAGCGGATGATCTCAACTTACTTCACCCGAAAAATCGTGGGGAAGCCGGGATACGCGCATGACGTAGACGAAGGTCGCTGGTTTGGATACCGCTGGTAATACGGGCAGGCGAACTTAGGCGTGGTGGTTCTTTCATTTGATGCAGCACAGTTGCAGTGTGAACCGCATAAGCAGCCAGAAGGACCACTGGAACTGACCACTGAGGATGATGAACTGACCTTCCTCTTTTTCAACTCTTGCCCCGCGCTTTCAGGAGGGATCCGCTCAGACATCAGATTCAAAACAAAGAGAAAAAAAATTAGGTGTTTATATCCGAAATATTCTTTGAAACCTTTAAGAATGGAGTTCGCAGCCACACGGTTGACCGTGAAATGTAGAAATCATTGGAATCGCTGCTCAGTTTTGGAATTTTCGCAGCTGCTCTCAAAGAGACCTATTAGCTATGTCTACCCTTTAAGCCTCAAAGATCCCGAAGATGATTCGTAGTTGAAAAAAGATGGGGCTGGATATACGGGATTCCTTACCAGACGAAAGAGAGGAAAGTCATACAAAAGCGGGGCTGGTCGGCAGGGGAACCTGATTATTATGTAGTCAATCGGAAGTACCTTGGCTAGCTGCACGTATGACAGGCTGATGTACGCATGACTGGTAGGTGCTGGTGATGGTGGGCAGACTTCGTTGCCTAGTGATAGGCTGCCTTGGCATACTGCGCAAATGCGCATTTGCGCGAAAGCAGCCTTGCCATGAGATAGGATGAGCGAAACAGGGCACTTATTGCCGGGCACAGCATCTTCAACTATTGCACGAGACCTACTTACATCTAGTACAAAGCGGCCTCTTCGTCCTCTTATCATCGGGGCTATTTCACGTGTTAGGCTAGACACTTTCAGCCTAGAATTTGCAGCCTCGAAATGTGGGCGTCCTGATGACTGATAGGGCCAACCTATAGCCTGCGGTTTCACAAAATAAAGGTCTATCAGTGGAAAATTAGATACAGAATGCAATAATGCTACATGTTCCCAGTCTAAAATGCTCCCAATTATAGCCGAAACAAGGAACGAGACAAGCAATCTAAAAAAGAAACAAGAGAAAACAAAAGGAAAATGGGTGTTGATGTGTAAATATGCTTTAGGGCGTGAGGTACAAATTCGAAGAGGAAAGTGAAAAGAACAAGGGTTGCGTGGATGCTAGGACATATAAACAAGGATGCAAGTAAAAGAATTCATAATAGGCTGACCGGCGTTTGATCAGCAAACTTTTTCGTATTACTCAACCCCCGCTTTCATTCTTGACTCGTTGCTCCGCTTGTGGGTCTGATGGAGCCGAGATGTCGCTCATTGGATCATTTCTGGTGCTTTCGACCGTGCTCATAGCGGACTGGGGTGAAGTTGGATCGTGCGCAGAATTCTCGTTTCCCTTTGATGTTCTGGCCTCTCCATCGGCATCATCAACTGATTCAGTTGGACCAGGTGGCGACGTCTCAGTGGTGGCAGGTGTTGCACCAAGCTGCCCCTCAAAAGTGCTGTGGTGTAATCTTGCAAAAGTTTGCTCCAGACAACTCGACAAAATGTCGAGAAACGTCTTGCTGTGATCCAAGAGGCTCTTGTTCTTTTGCATTTCAGCCTTTACAAGATTTGGCAGCTCTTGCCTCAGAATCTCTTCGGATAGCGGGCTGCTAGAAACTGTATCGCAGACTAGGCTCCAGTAAGTACATGGGCTGATATGTTTGTCACAGATAAACTTACAGGCTGAAGGGATCTTCTCGTCCGGGAACAAGATGCTGTATATGTCTCGCCATTTCTCTTCATTAGAGTTGCTGCCAGATTTGCTTGTCCGTTTCTTGCTTTTGAGAGCCTTTTCCTGCTCAAGGGTGATGCCTTCTATATGAGTTTCTGTGTCTACTTGGCAGGGTACTGGAGCGCGCGTATGTTCTCGGAGCTCCGTTTCCGATTTGAAAGTCTCTAGGCATCTGGAGCATAAGTGCTGAGGTAGCATGTGTTGCCGGTAGAGGTGTTCCCTTATTGTGTCAGACGATGATCAGTGATGTCGAGCGACATAAGAGAAGGGGAGGTCTTACTTCAATCTGGCTATGCTGCTAAATCCCGGGTACACACAAGAAAGCCGAGTCTTTGTAGGCTTTCGTTTGAAGAAAGGGCATGCGAGTCTCTTCTTGTCGTCTTGAATATCATCCGCATCTCCATCCGGCTGTTGATCCAGCTTCCGCTTTTTGGCGGGACTCGATAGAGCCGAAGAAGCGTCCCTCTTGGAAGACATCTCCTTTGGGTGTAGAGGAATATCTGCCACAGAGCCGCCATGCTCCTTCAAGTGTTGAGGCGAGCACGAACCTTCACTACGTCCGTATTCAGCCACACATTCTTCCCTTTCCATGCCAGTACGAGCTGAGCACATGCTGACCTCCCTTGTAATTTGGAACTATTCTCTGGACAATGGAGTGATTGTTGCATAATATGAAAAGCGTTCGAAACAAATAGCGATGTCGTAAACGAGATTTCTTGTGACCCCGGACGCAGTAAAAGAATAGAGGACTACAGCAAACGAGATATGGCTGCCTCTGATTCAGCCAAGGAAATCAGATGTATGTGATTGTAGGGGCTTCGCAGGAACCGTAACGTATAGTCATCACCTACGCGAGTGTTGAGATGCACAATTGCGCCCTATGCACTTCTCTGTGTAGGTATCCCTTACTCCGAAACAGAACCTCGAAGCCTTTGATATGATCGGAATCGGCGGCAGGAAGGAACGGAAGGAGTATCAACAGTTCAAGACGATCGGCAGGACACCATAAATAGGCTTCTGTCGTAACGGATGTAGGTTCTTTGTGTTGAGCCTCTCAGTCTCGATTTTTGTCGGTTCCTGAGACTGGACGGTGAAAAATTAGTAACGGCAATGATAGGATACAGGATTGGGAGACGAACCAGACGGCAAGTGGTTTGAATGAGGCTCAACTGAATCATGCAGTGAAGTCCATGGGACAGGAACGCAAGGCTGTGGATTTCGCAACCGCGGATTAAGACTGGAAGAAATAGGCAGCAATGGGGGCGAAGATGATGCAGGGGGTCACATGCGCGCGGAAGCCATTGTGGCTGTGTTTTTGAAAAGGAAGGGCTCGTGTAAGCGAGAGCATTCATCCACCATCAGTATTAGGCATCACCAGATCTAGCCTTGTGCGCAAATAACATACAAAGACTGTTGCAAAGTATGCACGCCTGCAATCCCTTGAACAAAATTGTTTATAGCAAATGGTATGTACCATCCATGACTCCGGTCCTTGGAGAAATGAGTCAAGCCGCTAGGTACTAACCGGCTGTGCCGTTCATTGGCGGCCTGGCCCATGCTCTGCGGGAGAAGCCAGCAAATCGGAAACAGTTATTGTCTCAACGCACGTCGAATCAATGTGGCTGAGCTGGTTCAAATTCAAGAAACCTGCGGCTGTACCATGAACAATAGAAAGTTCTAGTAGGGTCCAACTTATTCTTGGGGCAAATGGGGGCAAAGAACCAACTCAAGACCGGGGGAATCGATGGATGACTGGTCGTACAACAGTACACGCCAGTGCGTCGTAATCTCGTCAGCCCTGATCGGGCAACAAATCGTTTCGTCGCAAGTGGTGGAAAGTGGCTAGAATGTCTTCTAACACGAACCCCAGCTGTGGATAGCGTTGTGATAGCTGAGCACGAATATATTCGTCGTGCTCCTCGATGACTCGTAGGTTCTGTCGACGCTGTAGGGCTTCTCGGTCCCAGCCATCTGCAAAGACTCAGCTGCTTTGTGGGTGGCAAGGGGCGGTGGCAACGTGTTTGCATACATGGTGTTGGAATTTGACCGGTGAAGTCAGGGAATATTTGCCTCCATATGTTTTCGAACTTTTCAACCTCTGATTTGTCCCTGTCTTGAAAGGGTAGGTCGATGCCATGGTTGCGTTTCAGGTGTTGCCTCGATATAAGATTAGATCGAGACTACTGCGGACTGGGATTATCAACCTACTTTAGTCGCGACACATTAGGAAAACCAGTACTCCAGCACGCAGTGGATACTGGTGGTAAATGCGGCCCCTTGATTATGTAAGGACAGCATATTCTGCCGTCACTTCCTGACGAGTGTTGTGTGTCTTGGGGCCTGGTTTCGGCTTGTTCGGGTTCATGACTGGCTCTATGGTTTTCAGCAGCACCAGCGACGATAGACTCATGAATAGATGACTCTTCTGCTTCATTAGCTGGTTCTGAGTCGCTCACATATGTTCCTTGAATGGCATGGGGGTCGTAGTCAGCAGGTAGATATTGGCCCCATGTCGCTGATTGGGACGACAGCTCTTGCTGAAGCGAAGCTTCGTAGTACCTGGACCTGCATGCGTAAGCCCCGGGCTAGGACGAGCGACTGTGAAGCTAGTATAAAAATGAAATTTACTCACGTTGCATCTCTAAACCCAGAAATATGTGTTGGGTCGAGGGTGGTATCACCTGAATTCGTAATTCCCATCTCTTGATCAACAGTATATTGAGCGGCATCATCATATTCGCGACTGACATTATCGAAGCCTTGTTGACCAGCCTGGTTAGGGCTCAATCTGTGAGACTGGCTGGAATAGTCAAAGGCGTCTCGGTAAGGGAGTGGGTGCTGGTTTGCGTAGTACCCAGGCCTCTCGCTTGGTGAGCCACGGACGTAACCCCTCGGGCGTTTGCGTGCGGCCTCCCCATATGGGTTCCTTGACATGTTTTCTATGAATCAGAGATGTAAGAGCCTCATTTCATGATCTAGAATGTAGGATGGAGCGAACCAACTCTGTTTGACTTTTGTTCAATACTGGTGCCTTCGAGGCAGAGCTGAACACTGTTGTGAAAGAACGTGACCGCTGCTTGCGCAGGGCGAAGTAAGAAAGGATAGCCTTGCAGCCGGAGTGGGAAACCGCTCGTTAAAGCCTCATCGAGATATAGGGTAACGGGGCGTCGGATGAAGTATGCCTTGGCCTGGTTTCCCTGTACGCAACTGCGGATATCGGGACTGACGGCCGCCGCCAAGAGTTGTTGGGCAACTTATATGAGCCTACTATCACTAAATAAACGTTGGGCATCGTTCGGGCATGTTCAACGTTTAGGGAGGTTGAGAGAAGTCATCAGCCACCCTTGGTGTCCTTAGGAATGACGTCTCACTTTGGCAGCAGTTGAGCTAACCTTTAACAGCAAGAAAGCGGAGCTTACCATGCGATGTCATCCAATCAGTAGTACAGTGCTGCCTACTCCCCGGTGAGACAGTTTGCCTGGGCAGACATGGCGGTCCTAGCCAGGGCCGCCCAGCGCAAAAGAGCCGCATCCCCCGAGACCCGCAACTGCGTATTTGAGGATGAGCGAGAACGCGCAGCTGTGGGTTTCCCCTATTCGCGCAGTATGAACACAGCCCACAATGAGCGCCTTGCTGGCTAGCAAAACCCCGGCTCAGGATGGTTTTGAGACATCATTCGAGATGTCGAATTCTGATTTTGGATAGCACAGCCAACTTGCCACCCGAAAGTGCGTGAAAAGTAAGCTCAAGAGCGCCTTGAACAGACCGCTTTCGTAGGGAGCCAAAAAGTACAAATTGAAGCTGATACCGTGCGACCTCCATGGTCAGTTTCTGCACGCATTCATTCCAGCTCTCTGAACGCAATATACCTTCCTGGTTTAGTCCTTTAAGCTTCTTTATCTGAACGCACCGAGTCACACCATGAACACTCTCAGTTGTGCCGAAATGCAGTCTCCTGCTGGGGCAATTACGCACGGGAAAACTTTCTACTGTTGTCAGTGTGGGTTTGGGCCTATGGATTCAGATCTCTACGTCCAATGTATTGGATGCGGTGCGAAGCCATGCGGAAGTTGCGTATGGGAAGGAGTTGAAAACATCCCGGATGGTCACGACCTTGGTCATTGCAAGAGGTTTGAAGTCGTAGAGAATCTCTACGACACTGTTGAAACGTAAGATCACTCTCGACCCTGTGATTGAGATAAAGACTTACCAGCTTAGTTCTACGAAGCTATCTTTCGAGGATCACCAGTTTCGGCTTCCTTCCGAGGCGTGCGGGCCTGATTCAAAGGTCGGAATTTCTGATATGAGTCTCTCGGACACCCAATAAGTGTCAGTAAGTCTCGAATGAAAACCAGAATACTGCAACGGGATTCAACTAACACAATGCAGTCAAATTTCCACCTGGAAGCAAACGAGGGCGCGATTTGATCCTGTCGCCAGGATTACCATCGATTGACCTGAATAAATCTTTACAAATACTGTGAAGATACCTCTGTACATAAGATAGATAGGGGGGTAGATGTAGAGGGGCAAGGGCGACCAGATTGACAAACCTGTCTTGTAAATATCTCCTTTCCCTTTTAATTCAATGACGTTTGTCTACGTTCTTTCTCTGGAATAATTGACGTTGGTCATTTTTCCGTTCTGCTACGTTACATTTGCTTTGTCAGCTCGGGGAAAAAGGTGTCACATCCTTTCGCAAAACCCCTAAATGTGCTGCGCCACTTCTGCCAAATTGCGTGCATAGAAACCATGGATTGAATGGTTTCCGAGAGACGAGGATGTGGGTTGGAATGTGGTTTTCCTGGCGATCTGCACAAGGCTATGGTAACAAGGCTGAAGGATAGCCGCGCAGCCTTGCATGACATAAGCAAAATAGCGGCAGAGTATGGCCATGTGAAGCGAGAAAAAACAAGAATGGGGGCAAGGCACAGTCGTGCGGCGTCGAGGCACAGCGTTCAGACTGGCCTTTTAGGCACCCACCCGGACGATGAGGCTCTGCAGTCTGCGCTAGCGCTGACAACAGCGTCAGCAGTGCGGCGGCTGGCGAGGCTGCAGCCTTGCAACCGATACAACTCCACTCCCCACAGTTCGGTTCAGCATGCAAGCGCGTTTCATCGCAGAAAGCCAACCAGGCCATCACATTCACACATCTACCTACGACGGGGACCCACTATGATGCAGTACTCTGTACACCGACAACCCAAAAAAAAAAACCACCCCGCCGTGCGCACGTCCGTCTCATCAAGCCGCCAGCTCGAGCAGCACCGCCTCCGCCTGGACCAACTCAAGGCTCACCACGCCGCCCGCACCAACCGTCACCGTTTCGACCTCCTCCTCGCCGACCTTCGCGCCGGAGCTGGTGTCGAAGCTAACCCCGCCGACGGTGACCTCGCTCTTGGCGTTTGTGCCGGGGGCGCTCAGCCGCAGCACGCTGACGGCGGCGCCCTCGTCCCACTCGGTCGCAGCGCTGAGGCTCCGGGTGGGGCGGGTGCCATTACTGAACTGCGTGCCGTCTGTCACGGACAAGGTGCTCGGGTTGCTCAGGCCCTGGGTGCCGTTCCAGACGCCCATGTCGAGGAAGACGAGCTTCTTCAATCCTTCACCCTCGGCGCCGTAGATGCCGAAGCCGCTGAAGTCGGAGCTGTTGGCGGTGGGCAGGGCGGCGATGTTCAGTTCCTCGCCGTCGGGCCGGGCGAGGACGTGGGCGAGGAAGTAGTGGGCGTAGAAGCCGGGGCGGATGCCGGCCGTGAGGCTCTCGTTCTTGTGCTCGTAGGCGACGGGGGTGAAGCCCGAGTACTCGCTCTGGGCGCCGAGGTGGAAGTAGGTCTTCTCGATGCCGATGCTGGCGGCGAGCAGCACGTAGTCGACGCCCCACAGCGCGGCGCCGAACGTGTCGCTGATGCCGCTCTTGCCGGAGCAGCTGATGGAGTTGGTCTCGCCCAGCACGAGCGGCGAGCCGGCGGCGTCGGCGGCGGCGACCTGCGGGACGTACTGCGAGACGTTGAGCCAGAGGGTGGTGTGGTTGGACAGCAGGTCGAGGCGCATGCGCAGCCAGCGCTCCGTGTCGCACGTGCTCTGCGGGTACAGGTGCACGGCGTAGGTGCTGATCAGGTCCGGGTCGACGAGCCCGCCGGCCGTCAGGTTGACGATGTCGAAGTCGTCGATCTCGTCCTGCTGGTCCGGCACCCACGGCGGGTCGGCGAAGACGGCGGCCTGGAACTTGGGCGGCGACGGGTCGGCCTGGTACCAGTCGGTGGCCAGGATCTGGTCGGTGATGTTGCGCCATTGCTCGATGTACTGCGCCACGTCCCAGCCCTCGGCCCGCCAGCCCTTGCTGATGAAGTGGTCGATCTCGTTGCCCAGCTCGAACAGCGTCAGCTTGTCGCCCAGCGCCTTGTGCACCGCCTCGGCCTGCGCCAGCGCGTTGGCCCACGCTGACTCGTTGATGTGCAGGTTGAGCGTGTAGATCAGATCCGTGCCCTCTGGGAAGTAGTCGGCCCACGTGTCGTACCACGCCGGGCTGATGTTGAAGAACTGGGCCGTCGCCGGCGTCGGGATCGAGATGGACGTGACGTTGAGGTCCGGGTGCAGGTACGTCTGGTCCGCCGTGTTGCCGCCGATGCGGAACGGCGCCGGCTTGCCCGTCACGTTGGCGATGGCGCTCATCAGGTTCGTGGCCAGGTCCGACTTGAGGTAGTCGTCCACCCACACTGGCTCCATCGAGTAGCCGTACGCGTCCGGCAGCAGCACCCGCGTCGAGAGGTCCGAGGGCACCGATACGTTGCTGACTTTGGTCGTCGCCGCCAGGCTCAGGGCCCGGGCGGCGACTGGCATGACTCCAGTGTTCAGAAGCATCTTGGACTTTGGATGCGCTCGAGAGGACCCAATGGCCCCGGGCCGTGCCTATATATCCTCATGTTAACACGAACAAAACCAAGTTTTGTTCCTAAAGCATTTTTCTCCGGTGGGTTGTGGGATGAGGTCGGACGAGGTGATGATCTGCGGAGGCTGCGGGGTAGCTTAATACGAGCACTAAAGGAGAAGGCGGAGAAAGAGCCGGGCGAATGCGTCCCGAGTCCAAAGCTTAGCACCGTTGCGCCATCCGCGCCGCCTTGATGATGCGATCGAGGCGTCAAGAAGCCGTTGAGCAGGACAAAAGATATACAACCCATCCCTGATGTGGGCTGGACACATGCGGGAGGCTGACGGAAACCCGGGGGATCAATGCACCATGACGACGCCAAGACTATTCTCCACCAATCAGAAAGACGCGGCTTGGGTATTCTCCTACCTATTATCCGGTGTGCCAGGAACCAGGAAATCAATAATAATTATGAGCGAAAACAGAAACAGGACGAAGTCAATAATACAGCGGATGCAGCGAAAGCAATTTGGCCCCTCAAATACCCTTCCATCACCATATCCACACAGAATCAAACCGGAGCTTTGGAGGAGCTGCGCCGCTCCAACTTCTTCGGCTTCTTCTTCCCAGGCCTCGGCATGTTCCGAATAGCTTCTGAACACGGAGTTGAGGCCCCTGTCCTCGGTGACTGCACCCCAGAGACAGGACTCTTCGCCCTGTTCTCAAACGGATTCTTGACAATATTCCCGAATGGACTCTTGACCCTTTCCACAGGACTCTTCGCCCTATTTTCCACAGGACTCTTCGCCCGATTCTCCACTGGAGTCTTTGCCCTGTTTTCAACTGGAGTCTTCGCCCTGCTCTCCACGGGAGGCTTTGTCTTATTCTCCACCGCAGCCTTCGCCGTATTCTCTGTCGGACTCTTCGCTCTATCCTCAGCCGGTGTCTTCTTCACCTTCGGCTGCGCTCCCTCAGCAATGCCATGAGCACTATCCCTCCTCTTGCCCTTAACATCAGGCGCCGGCGTAGCAGAAGCAGCGGCAGCGGGAGTAGCAGCAGGCTTCTTAACCTCCTTCTTCACCTGCGCCTTCTTAGCCTCCACCTTCTTCCCATTGATCTGCTCGCTCGTCGTCTGCACCTTCGCCTTCTCTTTCCCCTTCTCCTCTCCCTTCTCCCCTTCCTTCTCCTCTTCCACCTTATTCTCCTCACAAACCGGCTCCTCAACCACAAAATTCGCCGCCATGCACCTCCCCGCATTCGTCGGCCCCACATCCATCGGACACGCGCTCATGATGACCACGACATCCCTCTCCGCCCGAAACTTGACCCACCCACCCTTCTCGCCGCCCTTCCCCCACTTCCCGCCTTCGAACTTCCTCGGCTCCTCGACGACGACGTGCCCACTGCCACTGCCGCTGCTGCAGCCACAGTCTTGTCCTTGCTGTTGCCGCACACTCGTGTTCATAAACAAGCTCAACGGCACGGGGGCGCTGTTAAGCGTGACGTCCGCGCCCACCGTGCGCGGGCCCTTCAGCCCCGTCGACTTGTTGAACTCCTGCAGCGCGAGCACCAGGTTCTCGGCGCACGAGCCGTGCTCCTCGCCGTTCGCGTCGGGCCCGGCCAGGTTCTTGTACGTCGTCGGGTCGCACGCGGGGAGGATGGTGCCGTGGCGGAGGGGGATGGACGCGGCGGACGAGGAGTCAGGGGTGGTGGTCGGGGGAGATGTGTCTTCAAGTAGCGTGAGGAGCGGCTCGTGCAGGTTCGAGACCAGCGTGTCGCCGGGTTCGGGGGAGAGCTTTTGCAGCGTGTCGATGGTGTGCGGGAGGGAGAGGTACTCCATCGGCTCTGTGCGGCTGCGTGCGGCTTGCAGCTTGGTGTAGGCTGAGTAGGCGGCGTAGAGAGAGCCGGCGGTGCCGGAGCCGGTGGCGGCTGCAAGATTGTTGCATGAGTGGGTGGCGTTGAACACGTGGGAGATGGGTTACGGCTTACCTGAGAGACTGGCAGCTCCGACAGGAGTCTTTGAGAACTCGTAGAGCTGCTCGGCATAGGACTTGGTGGGGTCGCGGTGGTGGGAGGAGGCGAATGCGGAGAGAGCATCTTTGCTGTTGCTGGGGAGATAGGAAGTAAAAGAAGCACCGGATGGCAGATATGAAAGCCAAGTCCTCTGGCTTCCCTGCTTGTCACTTGTACCAGCTTTCGGATCCATCCCATAGGCAGCCTTTGCCCGAGCGCGGATTGAGGGGAGGTAGGATCCCCAGCTCCTTGAAGACTGGACTGACTTTGCATCTGTATAATCATCCTCCGATTTGTCCGATGGAGTCGTTGTTCCTGCAACCTTGACCCCTTCATCGTCCGCTTGGGCGGCATGATCCGAGACTTCAGACTCCACAGCTTCTACCTTATCCGTCTCTTTGCTTTCAGTGCCGTCCTTTTTCACTTCTTCCGATTTGACCTCAGCATTATCCTTTGAGCTCCCTTCTCCTTTCTCCTCACTGATTTTGGGAGCGTCCTTGCTCGCCTGTGCAGCAGATGCTTTGCTTCGGTATCGCAGCGCAGACACAGACGGGACGGAAGGAACATAGGATGACCAAGAGCGCACTTTCTTGCCGTCTACTGTCTGGATTGTAGGCTTGGCTGTTGGAATGGCCGGGGCTTCAGTGTCAGTTGTCGTTTGGGCCTCATCCTGGGAGGGCATCTTCTGATCTCCGACAGGTTCTTCGTGCTTGGCAACAACAACAACATCAGATGTGTTTTCGCCGGGTTGTGTATCGACTACGGCCGGCTGCTGCAGTTGGGCGTTGACTTCCCTCTCGGCTTCTTGCTGAACTTGGTTGAAGGCTTCCTCGGCAGCTCTCTCCTCAGCTTCGGATTCTTCAGTTGGAGGTTTGTGAAGGGCGAAGACCCAAGTACTGATGACCTGGTTGCCGTAAGTGTTGATGACTTTGATGGAATGGCCTTTGGGTACGAAGGTCGCGATGCCGTGACGCGCAGGCACGCTCTGCCTCTGGCCGGTCATTTGGGCGTGTGCAAGCATGACTGCAGCACCGGGAAAGAAACTAAATAGAAAAGAAATGGACAAGAGCAATACAGCTCTATGCAGGTCGGAGAGTAAAAAGGAAAGGAATTCGCTCGCCAGAAGCTGGCTTGTCGAGCGAAGACAGCGACGTGCATGACGTCTGATGGCGCACGCTGGCGCGCTGGGCTGTCGAGTTGGATTGAAAGGGCGATGCGACAGCGTGCGTCATAGCGCTGAGCGACGAATGGCTGATGTAAAAGTTGGCCAGCGGCAGGGTTGGCGCTTGCTCTAGATGAAAAGCCACACACGTGATCGGGCTAATCCTACCCGGAGATGATCCAGATAACGGGCGCTAGCATCTTCCCCGCTTCATCTCCGCTTCCCACCCTTCACACTTTCTCACCCTCAGTCACATCTACGAATTTGCCAAAGTGGACGAGGGTTGCGTCGATGTTTTTGCCACTCAGTCCGATACATCACCGCACATCTTCACCCACGTCGCGGTCCTGCTTTCCAGCCTGACCAGGCCACCCGGCGTCATTAACCAGGATCTAGGGCCTATTTAGCTTCGATGTTAGGCCGAGCGCACCGCTTTGACCTCCGCCTTCCTGAACGTCATCTCATACTGGTCTACGTTGGAACGATATATTGGCCGGCTTGCTTCTTTGCTGAGCTGTCTTGAGGACCGTCGCAGTACTCCGTCATGCGCAAGACGTGTTCCTGTCACAATGGATCGATCGTCGACCAGCAAATCGGAGGAAACGCTTAATTGCGAGTAGTAAGTGTCTATCTAAATGCGCCTTAATCGTACAGTTGTAAGCACCCTGGTATCGTACATCATATTCCGCTCGTCTTTTCGTATCCTATCCTTGCGCCAATAAAGCAGTCCAACCCCAGTCCCGTGGTATCTTGTTCGTCCCATATCCCATAAATCATCACATCCTCGGCCTGTATGCGTCCGCGACATCCTCCAACCGCCTCACCATTCCGTCCGTCTGGTCTTGGAGGCCAGTCAAACTGCGCGGTGCTGCACCAGCCAACAGGCGTTCGGCTACGGTCGGCTGTTCTCGCACGAAGCGGTCCATCATTGGCGACGGGTCGTTGTCGAAGCTAGATGATGTTAGCGATACGCGATCCCGACCCGTTGGACTGGAACACATACCCGAGAGCAGAGGCACCGTGGGCATCGCATGGATTGCACCCGGCCCCAGTCTGAGCTCGGTACTCGGGAAGGCTAGCGAACCTGCAACTGCTGCAGGCCGGCGCGCCGCACTCGATGCATGCGGGGTACAACTCGAGGAGCATGGGTCCGAAAAGGCACTTGCAGCAGTAGTAGGCGTTTTCCATGGGACAGGTGTTGATGGCCGGACCGGCATTCTGAAGAGAAGACATGATGCAAGGTAGGTCTTTGGTGTTGATTTTGTGTGAAGGCCGAAAAGATGATTGAGCTGGTGGTGAATATGGACAGGAGGCATGGTGAAGAGCGTCAAAAGAAGCTATATACTTACTACCTCTTCGCAAGTGCGCTTAGGAGATGAGGGTGAAACGCCTTGAATCTCTGCCTAATTGCTCCTTTGCCTTGATGCTCAGTCGCGCAATGTGGGTTTGGAGCCCGGTGCGCGGGAAGAAACCATCGTGGCCTGCGGGATCACATCCTGACCGTCTGGGCATTTGCGCTGCTGGGGAGATCAGTGACACCTTAGTGCTCAACTGCGCAGGCAGACGGCGGTGAGTGGTGGATTTTTACCTTTTGGATGACGGTGGTTTCAACTCACGAACACCTAGTTACTCCTTCACCCTAAAACTCAGATGCGCGCGAACTAGATGTGGCGCAGCTGTGGGTTTTTGGTGCGCGACACGGTGCAAAACGCAGCTGCGCGTGACGTGCGCGCGGATCTGGCCCATCTCAAGGCCAAGGCAGATCTAGAAACCCACAGATCCCAGGCCGCCAGGCTGACCACCCGACCGACAAAACCTCCGGCCTGGGGCACCCTGTCGTCATCATCTCGTATAACTCCGGACGTGCTCTCGCTGCCTGCTTCGAGGCCAGCTGAGCAAGCGGGTGTGGCGTCGTGATTCGTCCACCGGTGATCAAATGCGGGTTACGCTGCAGCCTTCTCTGCGGCCTCCGTGTCAAAGCCTCGCCCCCCCCTAAGCCTTCGCTCCGCCACACGACACCTTGAGGCTCTCCAATGGCGCAGCACACATCTTGCCTGCCGGCCAGGCTGGTAGGGAGAACCGCTATCCCCCCTTCCAACTACCCAATACCGCTACTTAACCTGCGCCTCGCTCGCGATCTCCGGATCACTCCTGCCCTCCAACAGGCTCCAGCCTTGTTAGGACAACGATAGTCGCCACGGACCACGCGTTTCTTCATCCTTCTCACACGTCTGCCCAGCGCAATCGTCGGTTGCATGCCGCACGCCTTGTCCGACATGTCGTCATCCCCGGCCCAGAAGCCGGGAAGCCCGGCCGGCAAGGAGCTGCTAGACAAGGGAATGAGGAAGTTCAAGATCGTCAATCGTTTCGTCCAGTTCGAGGACGCTCTTATCAAACCCGGCGAGGACGCTCTAGACCTCCGCCATCGTACCCAGTATCGCCGCCGCAACACCACGAGAAGCCCCGCCGCTACCCCCCGCCTTCTAGGCTCTCGGAGAGTAGGGACTTCCATCTCGTCCGACTACTCTGCCACCAGCTATGCAAGCAATGGGAGCAATTCCACAGCCTCAGGCAGCAGCAGCAGCAGCGGCTCTTCCTTGGCCTCTCTTACTCGACACACAGACGCCTTGTGCATTCCACACTCTCATCCCGACTACTCGGCCCGTCAACAGTCCCAGTACCGCTCTGATGCGAACACCAGCTATATATCTCACGACTCGGAGGATAATGCCTCCGAAATGGCCTCCATTCCGGAGGCTTCCGCCACAGCCTCAACAGCCATTACGACGCCGCGTCCAGGAATAGATCATGCGGCGCTCGGCATGCAGCCACTGTAAGTCATTAACCTCTTTTTGTCGTCGAGCTGAGTTGTGCCGCTAACGCGTATGTTTGAGGCACAGTCATTGCCCTTCACCTGCATCCGGCTACACCGACACCACTCTTTCGAATAGGTTTATTACAGGCTCCCCTCTAGGAAGTCCTCAGATCATTCCTCATGATCTAATCGCTTCAATGCTCCCTCCTTCAGTCATTCGTTCTGATACGGCGCCCCTTCCTACCCATCAATCGTTCAACCCAAACTTCTACTCTATCCCTCGTTCAACCGCCAGTTCTGTCGTGGCAATGTCCCGTGAGTGCTCTTCTCAAGGAGCTGGAGGTGACGACGCTCGTCCATCTCCATCGGAGAAAAACAACGAATATCCTGATAGAAACGACGCCATGCAAGAGCAATCTGAGCCTGACTCTTCTGCGCCTTCCAACGATCACCAACCAACTCCACCCAGCGATGATGATCATCATCAAGATACCGACGACGCTTCATCAGAGCATGATGACAGCGATGCCCCTTCAGATGACTCGCGCTACTCCCCAGACCCCCTGCAGAGGGACTTCCTTGAGGAGATCCTGCGTCCGGTTAAGCAGCATCTCTTCCAACGGCTCATGGTTTATATTGCAAACAGCACAAGTCTCGGACTCCCGCTCCCAGCTGCGTCTCTATATGGTTGTACTGGTACCGTGAAGACCGAAGTGCCCGAACCGCCGCCGACTTCCTTGCCTATCATGCAAAGAGATGCTCGTAAACGTGCAGCATCGCAAAACTCTGATGACAAAACTATCCTGGCAGCCGCTCCCAAAGAAGCCCCCGCTTCCACGGACCAGAGTCCATCTACCAGCCGTGCCAACGGCAAGAGACCCTCCGTGACCACCAATGGTTGCACAGGCCGCACGTTCATGGGCGCAAGTCGGAAGAGGAAGATGGGGAACGCGGGTTCTCCGGGTGACCACGATGATAGTGACGGAGACGATGACGATGACGATGAACGCCGCCGTCCCCGTAAACCACGCAGATCCCCAAGCCCACATGAACATCACGAAGGGCGGAGGATCGCGTGTCCGTACTTCAAGCGAAACCCGCGTAGTCCGGCGAAGGCCGATGCGTGCTTCCGCACTGGGTTTAGAGACATCACGAAGATGAAGTAAGTCGATCTCAACCTTCATACAAAACAAAGCCGAGCGTCAGAGTCTAACAGGCATATCTCAGAGAGCATTTAGAACGGGTACACGACTGCTCCATCCAATGCCCCCGCTGCTTTAAGGTATTCAAGACGCAAAATGATGTGAATATCCACCTGCGCCGTTCCGAAGATCAAATGTGCGCACGGGTTCAAGAGAGACCGTTCGCCGACGGCTACAACGCCGCACAGGCAGGAATGCTCAAGGGCCGCATGCGAAACAGACCTCTTGAGGAGAAGTGGAAGTACATCTGGCGCATCTTGTTCCCTGCGGATCAGGACGACGAGATCCCACCACCATGTGAGTTCCCCATACGCTCCTCCCACCTCTTCTCTCGCATCTGCTAACACACCGTTCAGGGTGGGTAGATCGTGATGAGATACAAGGAATGAACTTCTACGCGCGCTATGAGAACTTCATGCGCAACGATCTGCCCCGCCGCGTCGAGCAGGGCGTCTTCGCGCTTGTCGACCAGCTTTTCCTGTCTGAAACCTTGCAGGGACATGTGGAGACAATTGTGCAGAACTGCTTGGAGCAGTCGTACTCCATTTTCCGCCGCCGAGTGACTGACGGGCAAACGGTGGCGTCACCTCAACACGAGGCTGATCTGCCATCAGCAGGGGTACCAGCGGTAGCCTCGTCCTCAGCTGTATCCAGCACTGCAGCCCCCAGCGCTACTGTTGACCCGCGAATCGCGATGATGGGCGCAAACCCTGACCATATTCAGCCTGGGTTGTGGCCTGCAACCCCAAGTCGCTTGGCGGTGCCGGCATTTACGACTGGTGGTGGTCTTGCCCAGCAACAGCCCGTTGTCTCACCCTACATAGCACAACATCCTGCGCCTGCCCTGACCGGTCCAGGGCTGGCTCAGCCAGGGTTGGTTGGTAACGTGAATGAGATGGATACCAGCTTCCTGAACGTGGAGCACGATGTCGCTGCGGCACATACACCCGTGGGCCGGTCGCCGGATGGGCAGTGGGACCCTATGGATGATGCTACCGCCTTGTTTGACTCAGGGTTCGATGATCTGAGCTCGGGATATCACACATCATTCCCTGGAGGGAACCACAATCAAGGTGGATATTCGAGAAGGAGCTGAGGGGTGTGTGTGTTAATGAATACTGTTCAGTGTAAATATAGTAATAATTTGTAACGATCTCATCACTTGTGTATATACGGAATTATTTTAAATATACCATACCGCTGTCTCTGAAACTACACTACTTCTTCGTATTAACACCCTGACGAGCGGGAGTAAAAGAACGAAGACCGACATATGATTGTCAATCTTGGCGAGTTATTCCCTTACCTACTCCTACCTACTTAGAAGTTAGGCAGGGCAAAGGCAAGCGTAGTTGTTTTGGCTACAACAGAAAGTATAGCGGGAAACTTCCTTCACTTGGCGATGGCAAGCATACCGACAGTGTTAATTTGCTTACTAAGGTCTATACTATCTGCCGTCCGTGCGGACAAAGGTTTGCTCGAGTAGTGGGGTACTAGTCCGCGTGCACCAGATTAGCGATGAAAGCACAGAAGATACGATCAGCACCACGATCTAGCTATCCGTCCTAAAAACTTTGGACCAGTAAACCGAACTATCATCGACTTTATAAACTCGCATTGCGTGTTTTTACTAGAGGGATCCGCCCGTCTTAGGCTTTGCACGAACGTCATTAGGAGGTGGATCGCCGAGCGCCGGAGGTCCGAGCTGTAACAACTCAAGTAATGTAAGTCGCATTTTCATTCAGCTAGACCAGTGGACCTATAAGGAAATAATTCTACATATCGCATATTATTATTTGCGTGCAAGGCTACATCTGGTGATGCCTAACACTGATGGTGGAGAAATGCTCTCGCTTAAGTACACGAGCCCTTCCTTTTCAAAAACACAGCCACAATAGCTTCCGCGCGCATATGACCCCCGAACACTGATTCGCCGTAGCTTGACATCCGCATCTTCCCCACGGACCCAACGATTTTCTCATTTAAGTGATCAGATTCCTTTTCCCTTCATCGTCCAAGTGCAACTTTTGACAGTTTTCCGACCGAGCCACTTAAGCTACTTGTATTTCTTTTTTTTTTTTGAACTATATTGCGCCTTTGCCAAACAGTCCGATCTCTATTAGCTCCGTTCTTATTGTGTAGCCCTGTTGCAGTCAGCCTGAGATTCCATCCCAGCGCAGCGGCAGCTCGGCGCGTCAAAGTCACGATTATTAGCGCATCACAGCACAGTTAAATGAGCATAGTACGTCCGAGCTTGGAGTTCTTACCTTGCGCCTGCTAATTCAGTGCTGATCGAAGCGGCCGAAATCACCTCGCAACTTTCTTGTGCCCGGTCCTTCGTTTCAAGCCTTGACGTGCTACCACAATCGATAAGCCAATCCGCTAGGTATACCAAACGCAGAGAGCTACCTTACGTCAAGAGCAGAGGCGCTCAGAGAACACGGTTGTGAGCACATGACCACAACTTCCACCATCATGGCCACAAAGAAGAGGAAAATGGCCGAAACACTCTTTTCGGGGGACAATGCGCATGATGATGGTGTGCACCCTGCGGGAACATCGACTCGACCACAGGGTCTTGCATGCGTATTTTCTAAGCGATACCCATCCGAAATGCCATCACATCTCGCATGCTTGAGTCCTTTCACCACTATTCCCAGACTGAAGTACTCTCCCTCAGTTGTCATACCATATTTGGAAATCTATTCTGATGCGAGCTTTAGGGAACACCTTTACCGCTGCCATCGCAGGCCACTACATTGCCTCAGATGCAAGACAATCTTTCAGGCTGAACATGAGTATCAGCAGCACCTCAATGCTCCCGAGAGATGTGCTCAAGCTCCAAGTTCACGCAAAGTGGAAGGTCTGACGGACGACCAAATCGCCGAGTTGAAAAGCAGAAGGCGCAAAGAATGCGAATCGACAGTTCAAAAGTGGAAAAGAATCTATGGGATCGTTTTCCCCGAAGTGAATCCAACTCAGATTCCGAGTCCCTGTAGGCAACTGCTGCACTCCTGGCCCCTATATCGCTATCTCATGTCTAACATCACCGAAATGCAGACTGCGATATCGGGTCACGTTTCCGAGATCTAGAGCAGCTGGAAGCTTACTTTCGCAAACGCATCAAATCGGTGACAGAACAAATGATGTCGACGGAATCTGGGCGAATCATCACACCGGAGATGGGGAACCAGCTTCCACAGTTGGTCCTTTCGGTGGTCAGCAATATCTGTGCAGAGTTTCGTCTTCATGAAGGGTTCGGATCATCCGAACAAGCCGCCAAGCTTCCACGGGCGTTCAACACTCAAGGAGATGCAGAGCAAGACATCGGCGTGGAGTCTAGCTCTACCCTTCCTACCTCAATCATCATGGGCCCTCATGAAATTGGAGCTCAAGTCCAAAGGCCCACGACGACGTCCATCCCAGCTGATGTCACTGATGAGGGATCAAATAACGATTTCTCACTATCCCAGCAAACAGAGGAGATCAGGCCCATGGTATCAGTGCCGCAGCCGAGTGAGACCACTGGTGCTGAGCCTGGCCTGATCAACTTCACGGATGACTCAGGGTGGGACTTTTCGTACTACGCGGGTTCCTTTCTGAGTTATCATGACTCTCAGCAGTAGAGGAAATAAGGCGCAGGATCTCCTGGATTGAGCCCCCTTTTAGATAAAAGGATTGATGTAACGTAGCGATGAATTGCTTTTCAGTTGTCTCTTTTGTTTCTCCTTTATTCCGTACACCATACAAGAAACTGCGCATCCTTGTTTTGAATAGCGGGGTCGTCAGGCTGAAGCTTTCAGACTGATTTGTAATACAGATCGTTTTGGGCTTGCCTCGATGTATATGTGCATCATCTGCGTCGTTTACATCTCTCTATTCATTGGAAATGTCGCAGAGATTTCCCAGCTACATTCCCGGTGGCGTGCGGCCTTGGCGTCAAATCAGTTAAACAAGGGCACAGCTCCGAACCACCAAATAACCTGTAGCTAAGCACAAACAAATAGTATGATATATCAATCTCAACGCGCTCAAGCATGTACCTCAAAAGACAGTCACTAGCTGCTGAAATCATGTCCCGCCCAAAAATCTCCATCGGTTTGGACGCCGAAGTATGACTAATAAATCACTCCAGAACAATGTCGTCAGCCTCCTCTTCACTCCAATCAACAGCTTCTCCAAACATAACCCCGTCAACATAGCAGTCGCCAACAAATTGAAAGCGTTCTGAACCCTCGCACTTCCTCAGAATGAGCGGCACTCTTGAGCCGTGTAAAACCACGACGGCATCTCCTGGAGTGCAAGCTTCCACGACAAGTCCAATTTTCCCGGTAGTAGTAATAATGAGCTTCCTACCCCATTGGGAATTGAAAAGAGTTCGTACATCAATAGAGTTCTTGGAGACGACCTCATCGATTTCCAATGAATTCGCGATGTCGTGTGGACAACATCTCCATTCTTGCCCATGGCTACTGGCATTCCAGATTGTTTGCACAATTCGTCCGATATGTAAATTCGCAAATGGAGTTTCAGTTTTGAGATGTTCATATAAGTTACTGAACAGCTGCTTCAGTCGGGATTCATCGATGGATATTACCAAGGACGGAAGAACATGGCTCGAAGTAGCTTTAACATAATCGACAACCCTCCCTTTGGTTTTGAGATGTGGATCTTCGAATCCTTGACCAGTAGTGTAGTAGACATGTTTTCTTTGCCTGCATGAGTCCCATTCCACATTTGAATTGCTGTCGCAAACAATGGAGAAGTGTCCAACAAGTCGTTTGGACCAGTCTGGTACCCATGAAAGGGGGAAGGTCTGGTCAGAGTTCAATGGTCTATTGGGACCGTAGCCAGATCCCAAAATATCCAATGATTCGGTATCTTTGATGATACATCTGGAAATCCTCAAAAACAACTTTGTCGGTGTCATCTCATCGTTGTATATGTCATCAGTTTCCAGGCTGGGGGGTTTTCAAAACCCGAGGCTTGCGATAGCCTTGTCCCTCGGGTCTGAAGCTTTCAGGTGGCGGCCGACCGAGGATAAGAGCTGGCAAAAGGAGAGACCTTGGTCCTTGGTTGTTTTCAACAAGTGGCGTCGCGACCATATCTCCCGACCTTGCCAATGGCGAATTAATACTCTCATCTCGGGATGTTTCACAAGACGCATTGCCGTAGAAAATATGGTGTCCCATGAAAAGGACTTCCGGCCCACAAACAGTAGAATTTTGCTCGCCAAAGCGGACTCCTGGAGGATCCACACCCGCATGAACCAAGGGCCAAAGAACTGCTGCATCGCAAGTAGCCGTCGTGCAGATAAGTCACTTTTAGGGTCGTCGTTCAAAGAGTCGACGGCTTGGAAGAACTTTTCCTGGCTCGCTTCCGTGCCATCCTCGCGATATTCGAGAATCTCTAAAAATGGCAATACCTGCTCTGTCTCCGGTCCAAGCCAAGCAAGCACCCTTTGTGCAGCTCCAAATATCTCCCCCATGAGGGAGACCTGGTGTCCACGTTCGGTGGCATCTTGTTGGTTGATGCAAATCTGGTCAATCCAGATGTAGCTCGTGCCAAGGTGGACAGGTAGGTGACGGATAGCTTGGTGTAAGCTCTCCGTTAATGGTATGGAACCGGATCCATCGGCGAGGTACAGTTTTTGCGGCTGATTGGGGTCTCCCCACACATAAGATAGTGCTTCGAAAGGTGGGAGGTCATCAAGGCTCCTTTCAACGATTGTAAATCTGGAATCCTCTACGTGAAGAAGCCGGATGTTCCGTTTCTGAGCCAGTTCTGTATACTGATAGATATGATCTCGGCGGCTGATATAGGCCTCGTAGAGTGAAAACATGGTATTTGCTGATATCCGGTACGTGGATATGGAGGCTGTTCGAACAACGTGGCTCGTGGTGAGTCTGTATCGAACACCAAAGGTATCGCTGAACGCCGAGTAAGAGCTGTGTTCGCTGCATGGAGTGGGTGAGAATCCTCTGACGCTAAACTTTTTCGGTGGGACTTTGCATTCACCAATGAAATGAAACGAATTGACTCCAATTTTTTTTTTGCAATAAAAATCCTCGCGAAGATCTTTACACAGACGGGGCAGTATGAACATGTGCCTGTTAAGAAAAGAAAATGTATTTTCTGGCGTCTATGCTCTATGAATTGACAAGTTGTACTAGCTGATCTGCACATTGCTTCTGGCAAATCGACATAACCCGGACATGGACAGAGCATTTGAAGGTGACAGCCTGTAGAAGTGTGGTCGGGATAGCACTATTTGTGGCTCGGCCATAGTTTCTTGGGTGGGTATGCTGGAACAAAGAGGAGTCGTGTTTGCTTTGCTCAAGGCAAAGTGTAGCCGCCATCGATGACAAGATTTGCGCCAGTCTGCACAATGGGTAAGTAATTTTCCTGAGATGCCGTTGGAATTGGGTCTTACCATGTAAGTGCTTGCGTTGCTAGCCAAGAAGACGTAGGCGCCCTTCAGCTCCTGTGCATCCGCCATCCGGTGGCCAGGGATCATCTCGAACCACTTGTTCCTCCTCTCCGGCGGGTGCACCAAAAGGACTGGCGAAGTGTCAGTATTTAAACACAGCAAATTCCAGATGCAACAGGGACTCACTCTCGGTATCAATGAATCCCGGGCTCACGCAGTTCACCCTCGCGAAGTCCACCCACTCGACGGCCAAACTCTTCGCCAAGTGCACAACAGCCGCCTTGCTCGCATTGTACGCAGCCTGGGTCTGCGGGATGTTCACCAAAATAGCGCTGACGCTAGCCGTGAAAATGATGTTGCCGGCCCAGTTCTTATCCTCCTTCCCACTCTCCTTGACGCGCTTGAAGATGTTCGCAGCCGCCTGGGCCGTGTACATAGCGCCGTCCAAGTTCACGCCCATCAGCTTGCGCCACTTGTCCTCGCCGACCTCCTCAGCAGGCGTGATATCAGCGACACCCGCGTTCGCAATGACGACGTCCAGGCGGCCGAAGTCCTTCTCAATCTGGTTCAGGACGGCGGTGATCGAAGCCTTGTCCTGGACGGAGGCCTGGTAGGCGCGCACATTGGTCGCGGCGCCGCCCTGGCTGTGGGTGGCGATGTCCTTCGCGATGGAGGCGGCCTCGGCGTCCGGGGTGGACGAGTAGATGACGGCGACGCCCTGGGCGCCGGCTTCGACGAGGGCGTGGGCGACGGCCAGGCCGATGCCGCGCACGCCGCCCGTCACGGCGGCGACCTTGCCGGCGAGGGAGAAGTGCGAGAGCACGGGGGAGGCGGCGTTGGGGTGCTTGGGCATAACCATCTTGGCGGTGTTTTGGGGAAGTTGGTGGGGAGTGGATGAGGAGGGAATTGGAAGCAAGGCGCAAGTTGGGGAGAAGAATTGAAGCAACAGAAGATGTAGATGTTGAAGTAAACAATCAATTGGCAAGAGGAAGAAAATAAAATAAAAGAGGGTACCCAGGCGGATACCTCCGGCCGTCAAAGGAAAAAAATTAAAACGTAAAAAGAGAGCAATGCCTGCACTACCGGGCGACGGTCGACCTGGCCGACGTCGACGTGGGGCTTCGTGAGGCGCACATCGGAGGTGTTGAGCGTCAGGCCATTACCCCGCCTTCCTGGGGTGTGGCCAACGGTCGACGATCCCCCGCTCCTGGGCGCGTGCTCTCTCCCAACTTGGCTGCTCGTCGCCTGCGTTTTCCCCTTCCTGCACGCCGGTTGGGTTGCCCCTTCCACTATTCCCTGTCGGAGCTCTCTGCCCCGCCATGACGCGGGCGCGGTAGTCCGATGCATTTGGACTTTTCATCAAGAGCTCCAGAGCTGTCGCCTCGACCAAACAATTCATTTGGCGATCACCAAAAAATACCAAAAGTTTGAGCTGAAGCTTGAAAGGTTGTCAAGAATCGAAATACTCAACCACCAAACGGACGTCGGAGAGTGCTGCAAGCACATCCACACAGCTGCACCAAAATGGCGACAACAGTAGACACCAGCAAGATGACGGTAGAACCACCTCTCAAGATCCCCCAAAACCAAAAGCTGACCAAAACTCCCCCCAGAACCCAGCCTTCGTCCTCCAGGCTATCAAATCCGTGCACATCGAAGACCGGCCGGTCCCCGCGCTGCGCGATCCGGCACACGACGTGCTCGTCCACGTCGCGCAAACGGGCATCTGCGGCTCAGACGTGCACTACTGGCAGCGCGGGCGGATCGGAGACTTCGTGCTGACCTCCCCCATCATCCTAGGCCACGAGTCCTCCGGCGTCGTGACGTCGACCATCGGCAGCGCGGTGACGCACCTCAAGCCGGGCGACCGGGTGGCCATCGAGCCGGGCGTGCCGTGCCGACGCTGCGACTACTGCCGGGCGGGCGACTACAACTTCTGCGCCGACACGGTGTTCGCGGCGACGCCGCCGTGGGACGGCACGCTGGCCAAGTACTACAGCGTGGCGGCCGACTACTGCTACAAGGTGCCCGACCACGTCGACATGGAGGAGGCGGCGCTGGTCGAGCCCGTGGCGGTGGCGGTGCAGGTGTGCAAGACGGCCGGGTCGCTGGCCAACAAGAAGGTGCTGGTCTTCGGCTGCGGGCCCATCGGCGTGCTGTGCCAGGCCGTCGCAAAGGCCTACGGCGCCAGCGCCGTCTACGGCGTCGACATCTCGCAGTCGCGCTTGGATTTCGCGCGTGAGTTTGCCGGCAGCGACCAGACCATCTTGAACCCGAAGGTCGACAAGGAGGGCGCCGAGCCGGTTGAGAAGGCGGAGATCGCGGCGGGCATTCTGAAGGAGAAGTTGGGACTGGGGCTGGGTGCCGATGTGGTGTTGGAGTGCACGGGGGCCGAGCCGTGCATTCAGGCTGGCGTCTTCGCTGCTAAGTGCGGTGGCACGTACGTCCAGACTGGCATGGGCAAGGAGGTGAGTTACTGCAATGCTCCTGATGAGATGAATGCCGATGCTAACGGGCACAGAACGTGACGTTCCCCATCACTACGGCTTGCATCCGCGGCCTGCACATCAAGGGCTCCATCAGATATACGGCTGGGTGCTACCCGGCAGCTGTCGACCTCGTCGCCTCTGGTAAGGTGCAAGTGAAGAAGCTGGTGACAAACCGCTTCAAGTTTGAGGAGTCGGAGAAGGCGTTTGAGCTGGTCAAGGCGGCCAAGGAGGGAGTGTTCAAAGTAGTAATTGCCGGTGTTGAGCAGCCGCTGCTTGGATAGGTCAAAAGTTGTCAAAAAGCCTGAAGATACCTTGAATCAATGAGTACGCGTATGTTACCTCACGGTGCCCCGATGTTTCTGGCCGTTGCGTGATGAAAGTGATGAATCGAGATGCCCTCCGCTCCAGCTCCACCGACGATGATGGAAGACTGTTTGCAAACCTGCTTCGCGCAACCCAGCAGCCCCCGACATTTCCCGATCACCCTCATTTCTTTCGACGGGACATCAGCTAAGTGTGACCCCTCTCCGTCCTCGCAACATCGCAAACAGTCGACCCTCCATCATGCCATCGACAAGCGACGATGTTCCGAGAGTCGGTCGCATCGCCCCGTCCCGGCATCGGTGCAGCCGCCGAATCGGCACCCAACCGCAGCCCAAGGCACTTCTGCCACCCGCGCAGCGGGAACTAACAAGGGAACTGGGGCGAGAGGCGCCCGTCCCGTCGAGCTACCAAACTCACGAGCCATTGGCCCTTCCCGCCCCCAACCCCACACGCGTTTCGTATATCCGGGCGGGCGCCTTAGCACCCGGACGCGCCGCCCCCGCAACCCGCATCGGCCGCACTCCGGCATTTCTTCTCCGCATGCCAATGCAACCGGACGACAGTCGCCCCAAGAAATTGCCGCTCCTGGCGAGGGCCGGTCGTCGGGGCGCTGCGAGATCGACCCAGGGCGTGCGTCATTGCAGCCAATGCCACGCGGACGAAGGAGCCCCCATGGGGTAACTCGGCGCCGACTGGGTGACGTCCGGATCTGCCGCCATCGTCTGGGGATAGCGTGTGGGGGAGAGAAGGTAGCGTGATGGCATGATCCGCGTGCGGCATACCACATACATGATTCCGTTGTAGGAGCTCGAGTTTCTTGGAAGGATCCTGAATTGGACGAACACGGGATGGGTTTCGGAACGTCTAGGAGATTCTACTCAGTTTGCGTTTGGGCTGATTTCTTGGAGGAGAAAGGGCTGACCAGGTTCCGAAGCTTGACGCGGCTCATGGACGCGGCTTGGGTTTGTCGAAGGAGCTATATAGTTGCAGCTATGCCCCTGTTCCTTGGTGCCGCACATAAGCATCTCCCTGGACGATTTGCAGATTTGCCAGGTGCCATTGATATATCACCCTTTCTCCGATCGAGAGGGCGATCCAAGGTTGTCTTCAGACCCCGCGTGCAGCAGTCCTCCACCGTCTCGCCACAGCCATGAGAGACGAAGACATCGTCGGCGCCACCCTAGCAGAGGTCCTACCCAAGACCTCCAAGTACTGGTTCCAACAGTCCCATCTCCTTCGTTTGAACTTGATCCTCCTGGTCCCACTGCTCTCCTCGGCAGTAGCTGGATATGATGGTGAGTTGCCCCCTGCTTCCAACCTCGGCCACAGCGGAGACTGACGCCCCAAACCCAAGGCTCTCTCATGAACGGCCTCCAATCCCTCAAGCAGTGGAAGACGTACTTCAACGAGCCCGAAGGCGCCCTCCTCGGCACCGTCAACGCCGCGCAGTCCATCGGCTCGGTGCTGGTGCTACCCATCGTCGGCGTCAGCAGCGACGCCTTCGGGCGCAAGCGGGTTCTCATCGCAGGCCTCCTCGGCGTCATCATCGCGACCATCATCCAGGCGACGTCGACGACGCTGGCGCAATTCATCGTCAGCCGGCTGGTCGTGGGCGCGGCGGGCATGTTCGTCGTGCAGCCGGCGCCGCTGCTCATCGCCGAGCTGGCCTACCCGACGCACCGCGGCAAGTACACCAGCGCCTACTGGACCATGTACTACCTGGGCGCCATCCTGGCCAGCTGGACCACCTTCGGCACCGAGGCCTACGACGGCAGCATGTCGTGGCGCATTCCCACCATCCTGCAGGCCGGCTACCCGCTCGTCCAGCTCTGCTTCATCTACTGGCTGCCCGAGTCGCCCAGGTAAGTGACCCTACCCCTGAACGTCAGGCCCACTCACGACGAATCAGCCCCCCTCCCCTCTGACGCATGAAACCTCGCAGATGGCTCATCGCCAAAGAACGCACGGCCGAAGCCCAGGACATCCTCGTCAAGTACCACGCAGCCGGCGACGTCTCGAGCCCGCTCGTGCAGCGCGAAGTGACAGAGATAGCCGAAGCCATCCGCCTCGAGCAAACCTCCAACGGCACAACCTGGGCCACCCTCGTCGCGACCCCCGGCAACCGCAAGCGCCTCTTCATCTCCGTGTGCCTGGGCGTCTTCGCGCAGTGGAACGGCATCGGCGTCGTGTCGTACTACCTGACGCTGGTGCTCGACACCATCGGCATCACCGACTCGTTCGACCAGACGCTCATCAACGGGCTGCTGCAGATCTTCAACTTCGCCGCGGCCCTGTCCGCCGCCATCCTCGTCGACCGCCTCGGCCGTCGGCCGCTCTTCATCTGGTCCGGCATCGGCATGCTCGTCTCGTACATCGTGTGGACCGCCTGCTCCGCCGTCAACAACGACTCGGGCAACAAGCCCGCCGGCATCGTCGTCGTCGTCTGCCTGTTCGCCTTCTACTTCCACTACGACATCGCCTACACGCCGCTGCTCATGTCCTACCCCACCGAGCTGTGGCCCTACAGCCTGCGCAGCAAGGGCATCAGCTGCGAGCTGCTGTCCATCTACATCTCGCTGGTCATCGCCGCCTTCGTGAACCCCATCGGCATGGAGAACATCGGGTGGAGGTATTACATCGTCTTCTGCTGCTTCCTGACCGTGTTCCTGGGCGTCACCTACGTCTTCTTCCCGGAGACCAAGGGCCGGAGCCTGGAAGAGGTGGCCGAGCTGTTCGACGGGCCGGGCGCGGTTCCGAACGTGCAGAAGATCGAGAAGAAGGATTCGCAGGCGGCCAAGGCCTCCGGGGCGCATACCGAGCACATCGAGATAGCGTGACCGGCTTGCGGGGGGCGTAGTGATCAAACAGAGAGTAGACAGTAAAGGGTGGTGTATTTCCATTCCAGTAATTACATTGTTTTTTCCGAACTTGATATTTCCTTGCAGCCTTCATTCAGGCAACAGTGGTGGTATCATCATGTCCATTGAAAATCAGTCGCCGTGTCAGCCGACGGCTCGCCAATGGCAGGATCAGCAAAGTCTCCAAGAAGATCGGTCCAAGCTCCGTCTTGCATGACGAGGTCTATCTCGTTCGTGTTGCTCGGCCACATCATGGGGTAAATCGAGTTGATTTGGGTCTGTGGGGATTCTCGTGTCGGTGACCCAGGGAACACGACAGTGGGAGCGTCGGTATCGGATCCAGGACTCTGCATGAAAGGGCCGCATAAACGGATGATGACATCGTAACAATCCTGAGCGCTGGGGTTGGTGGCTTTCATCGCGCGGAAGACACGAAGAACCGTTTGTAACTGCTCGACCCATTCCAGAGCGCTCGGTGAGGTGGGCTCGTTACGGAGGCAGACGCAAGGAATAAGCGAAGCTTGGAACAAGAAATATCTAATCATTTGTTAGAGTTTCTGCAAGTGCCACGTGTAGGAGAAGGTGTCACTTACAGGGCATACCAAGCACCAACGCGGGTATGAGTGTTCTGCGACCAGAATCTCTCAATAGTAGAAATGGTTGATCTCGCCTCCGTCAGGCAGCGACTGTACGCAGTTGCCTCCTCGGGCGAAGGTTCCTTATCTTGAGGCTTTGACTGTGCGAGCAAAGCCCTTCGGATGACATATGGCCGGTACATGATGATGCGGAAATTGTAAACACGCCACCACATGATTCTGTGTGAAAGGCGGAATCTCTCTGGGAGTTGGGCCTGCTCAAGATACCACGCGGGCACGGATGATATCCATCCTCCAATGTGCAGGTCATCCAGACGGAGTAGCTCTGCTGCAGAAGGTGCCGGCGCCAGTATTACACGTGAATATATTTGGTTGGTCGCCAAGTGGAATTTTGACTGTAAAATGACAGAACTATAGTGGGTGACGTTGTCGGCCTCGGGTGGCAGATCGCGGGACATGTTGGTGAGATACTATGTGTATATCGTTAGAACCAAGGCTGCGCGCAAATGGCAGATTTGACTCACTCTGTCAATAATGTTGAGGGGAAGCGAAACGTCGACGCCGATTTGCGGCCAGGTCAGGGGGCGACCAAAGGTAATGTGAGCGCCGATGCTAAAGACGAACAAACACCACCACACTCTTCTCCGGCTTTCCATCTCAATGGGTGGGATGTTCCAGCCCCGGAACTCCTTGTGCAGTCCCAATCCCATGGCCATGTGCAGCGCCAGGCCGAGGTAGTTGTATCCACTGTTTGGTTTGCCCATCTTTTGCAGGTAATTGTGCATAAGACCAAGACACTGAACAAGCGTCAGGTTCCCTGTCTCCAGGCTATGAATCGAGATGTTTGATTTGGCAGCATTGAACAGTGTCTTGTGGACGGAAACGGGGATTTCGGCATTTGTGTAAGCGCCGATAGTAGCAATCATGTAGGCCAGGGCATTCCAGCTAGACCCGTTAGGGCGAGGGATAACCTGCGCATACTGAGCCCTGAAGGTTGGCTCATGGACCAAGGGGTAGCTCAGATGGAACAGCCTGAAATACGAATCAATCATGGCATCCAAGTCGATGTCTCTAATTTTAAGCTTGGTCCAAAGAGGAGTCGGAACCCAGGCCTCGGACGGAGAAGGAACATCCAAGGCTGCCCCTGATACTGAAAAGTGTCTCCTGTGGCTGTCTCGAGGGCCTTTGCGGTGCTCAGCACCTGGAAGTAGAAGGCGCAACATGGCAGCGCCAGAAGTATTTCCGAGATAGCCTGACTCTCCATCCTCGACAGTCAGAGACGCCATGCCATCGACGACTCGCTCGTCCTCTCCGTCATTGTTTGTTTGCGTCTCACTGTCCTCGACGAGCGATTCCGGAGTCTGCTCGTCCCAGCTGAAATCTGCCGAGAAAATCGGTGGCGCTTCGAGAGTGGCACCTGGCTCTGCCTCGACTCCAGGCCCTTCTCCTCCAAATATACCGGCCGTGTGGCCTTCGCCTACATGCTGGGCAAAGTTTTCGGGTGGTGCTGACGGGCCAGCTGGAGCATCGGAAGTGGCTACGGCGGGGAGAGCTGCGGGGTCGGGCTGAACATGGAGAGCAGGAGTAGGAGGATTGGCGTCGGAAGCGGATTCAAGGCTGGGCAGACTTCTCAGTCGCTGCTCCGCAAGCTGGGCGCGTCGCTCCGCCTCCCTTGCGCGGATCTCGGTGATGCGCAGGCGTTCTTCGACCTCGGTCAGGTACCTGCGCCACTGATCAGCACCATCGTCTTGTTTCAGCGACAGGCGGCTCACCTCCTAGTCAAGGGCGTCTTGCTGTGTTTCTCGTACAGGCAGTGACGCCTGTTCTTGGAGCAGGGTCCACATTGCGGGAGAGTTTTGTCGCAGCGGGCCTTCCTCCGCTTACACTCGTTGCAGGCCTGCTCGCCAACCAGGTTGTCGAGCCTCAGGATGGACGACTGCCCATTGTCTTGTTGCATTGCTCCCGGCCGCTGGCATTCTTTCGACGTGGTGTGGTGAATGCCGTGACCGGTCTAGGCCCCGCATCGACATCAGCGCGCATCGGAGTTCTTATCGCCACGTGAGCGCGCGTCGCACTTCCCAAATAGGAAACTCCGACTTTCGAGGCCTTACAAAGACTCGGCCATTGCTCACGTCAATCTTAACATTTTATAGTATCTCTCTGAGCCGACAGATTGACGGACGCATACCACCATGTATCCGGATACAAGGAAAGCAGGAACTCCCACGTACTGCTAGCCCTGGGCTTATTCACAGGCTGCATGAAATTATGCCAAACATGTTCTAGCATCCCGCTTTGGAAGACTGCACCAATGGAAAGTTGACTTTTCACGCTGCGGCTCGGTGCGAAATCTATAGTGGACCAATGCGTCATATAAAACTGCATCTCAATCTTCAACCCTCGCTTTTATCATCTGTTTCAAGGCAAGGTTCCATCCCTGGATGCTGCATGACGGCGTCCAAGGCCGGATAGCCGTTGTCTGGAACTGCAAGGCGTAGGGCGGAAATCGTGTCCGATCACTCCCTTAAAGCATTGCCAAGTCGGCTTCTGAACCAGTGGCTCGCCTGACGGGCATCATCTACCCCTGGTTTTTTCCTGCAGACCCAACTATTTTCGCTACAAGTCGTACGCAGTCGTAGGCTCCTAATCAAAGCAGCCCAGTCTCACTCTCCAAAATTCATCTCAAACCATGTTTCCATTGTTTAGCTGCTTCACACTGTTTGAATCCTTAGTCATGTAATACGAGCCCCATCGCCCAAGAATATATGGCGGGCACTGGGGTGGCAGTTGCGTCGCACCAAGCCTTTCCGCTATTCACTCGTTTTCGACGTCATGTTGCTCAAGACACTCTCTTTAGTTACACCGCTTTGCCTTACCGTGTTGGCATTTCCTACCTTGGAGCCAAGACAGAACTCAACCGATGTGGACTGTGCTCCTAACTCTCGCTCCGGCCTAAAGGCAGAATGCTGGGAGGCTCTGAACATTGAGCAGTACATCAATGACTGGATCAAAGCGAATGGCACCGAAGCGAAGTGCGACGAAGTTGGCTTTGCTCAGTGCTTCCTTCAGGCCAATGTCCGTTCTCCTTTGTTGCTTGCATATCATTTCGTGCTAACTGTGAGCAGGGCTTCTCCGGTCTTACCTGTGACCTTATCACCAGTAACACGTGCCCTCCGTTTGACACAGACGCCAATGCCAAATATGAGTCCAACCAGCAGTTCTACGTCAGTAGCCCTTCTCCAAATCCCGCGTCGGATCAATCAGAACTGATTATCTCTAGACACTGTGGAACATTTACGCCGTCTATCAATTTTTCCAGCAATACAGTCTCGCTCTCGGCCAAGGCTCCTCTCTGGCTGCCGGCACGGTAGGCCAGATTGTTTCCGCAGTCGCACCTCCTGTCGAAGCCGTCGCGTCGGTGAACAACCTGAAGAAGATCTTCAGTGGAACGCTTGGTGTGCTCGGCGTACGTCTCCCGTTACGAATGGCCCGCCACTCCTGCTAATATCGGTGACAGCTTATTGGAGGTGTCATTCCCAATGGTGGTAGCACAGCAGCAGGTCTCATCATCGGAGGCCTGACGCAGGTCTTGAACAACGTCGATGTATCTGAGAAGCTGTTGACGCAGACAGCAAACGACAGATTCCTCCAGCTTGGAGATGTTGAGGCCAATCTGTCTGAGCTCGTGAAGGAGTTCCAGGATGCGCTGTTGAATACCGTTTCAACGATTCAGGGGAACCACACCTACTTTATTCAGACCTGCAGCAAGGGCGGCTTTAGCCAGGTGGGTCCCGGAAATTCGCAGTGGGAAACAGAAGATTCTGACGTCATCGAATACAGCGTGTGACGACCTCCCTTACTGTACAGGCAAGCGACCTCTATCGCCAGCTTCAGCAATACATCCTCAGCGAAGCGCTCAAGGCCAACGGCATCGTGAGCACTTTGTCTGAGGGGCTCGATCCCCGGACGGTTGCCGCCGACACTGGCGAAATTTCCTGCGATGCTTTCACTTCTGGTGGAAACTGCAACCAGTGGTATTACGATGAGGCCGAGGGCAATACTTATGCCTTCCACAACCCGAATAGTACGCACTCATCCTGAAGTTTATTTTGGAAATAACTTTGCTGACGCAACGTCGCCACAGGCCCCGAGACCAACTTCGCCGACCTCACCAATCTGATTACCGAGAAAGGATGGGCTACCCAGGCCGACATCCATAAGACACAGGATTGCCAAGGAAAGAGCACCGAATTCGATCCCGCCACCGTGCAAGCGACTTGCCTGGTACGCCATTCTTAGCCTCCTTCCTGTTCAAGTTCAGATAGCTTACTATCTTTAGTCGACGCATGGGTTCTGCACCTACAATTACACCGATGTTCCGCCCATCCCGCAATTTAAGGACTGCGATGCGGATCCCAGCTGGCTAGAGGCTTGCGGAAGCTTCGTCAGCACCGTCAAGCTGCCCGAGTCATACCTTGGCCCGCTGCTGGCTAAAGGGAACTGCCGCTTCTAAGCTAGCGCCTCGTCAGAAATCCATTTTAACAAAACTATGGTCTTCTTGCTTTCAGCTGGAAAGTATTTTAAACTTTGAGTCTTTTTTTTTACATCACATGTTCTTTGCGAGGCATAAACACGAGAGTAGCAGCGCCAAGATTGGCAGAAGTGCGCCGAACGTTCGCGGAACAGTTACGAGAAAACAAAAGAGAGACCAGAACGTCAGCCAAGTCAAATATAGAAAATGGCCCATGAAAAGTGGAGCTTTCACGAGATATCCAGCTAAGCCACACTTGCAATCGTGGCACTTTGTTGAGGGAAAAAATCTAAGTGACACGCCATCGGGTTCGGAATCGATAGTTTTCCGGATTCGGGCCAAGACATTGCCGGACCCATGACAGGAGAAAGCATGCTGTAAAGCTTCGCTGCATACATAAGTCTTTTACGCAGATTCAACATGCAGTACCCGCATTTTTTTTTTCTTTGAGGCCGACTTCTACAAATTCTTAAAACGGAAAGATCCTCGTTGCCGGATCTACAACACTAGCCAGCCATGGTGGACTGTGACGTCTCTCCCAATGACAATGCATGCGAAAAGCCAGTCAGTACTATCCAGAAGACTGTCATACCAATCTGCATCTTTGCGGGGTAAGTACACACTTTATCTGCTGAAGCATCTCTGACCAGGAGCAGGATCCTCCTGATCGCAGGAATCGTTTTCCTAATCTTCATTCGTCGGCGTGCACGTCGAGAGCGCGAATGGGAGGAACAAGCACGGAGAAAGTACCAGGACCTTTTCAACGACGATGAGCCGCAGGACAGCACCGCCGCCACCAATGTTCCTCTAGGGAAAAGGCCGGCCAATGATAATCAGACAAACTACAGTTCTGATAGGCAAGACATTCTTGGGAACGGAAACAGCTCGCATGAGATTATATACTTGCATCCAAGTATGGATACACAGCGAAAACCAGCCGAACAACGGAGTTTCGTATAAAGATTCAGCCACAAGTCCATCAAGCCTATTTCTTATATCACTTTACACCATTCTTCCGACCTCTTATCTTTCCTTATTTCAAAGAACTTTCTTCTACTCATGTATTTCATATTTTGTCAGTGGGGTATGGCCATTGCCACACCAGTGTACGTTAAGCTTGTTGTAGAGGTGTACGAGTATCTTGTAAGTACTACGCCGATGAGCAGCATCACTAAGGACTAATATAACTAGTGAGCTAGTCTGCATAGCAACATATTTCACTAGACCAATGCGCTCTCGTTGCGCTCGTCGAAAATCTTTTAGTTGGGCGTTCTTGGCCTCCGGCACACGGCAGCAGTCTTATCTGACGCCACCCATTCAATGAGGCCTATTCCCTGAATACACATTTCGTTACTTTCTCTCTCGTTCCGTCTCTACTTTATTCCTTTTCCTTCTCCTTGATTCAAAGCACTATTTTATCACTGATTCAGATTTCTGGCTTGGCACCAGGAATCTGCTCATATAGATTACTCTGTGGCTATCGGCGTGCATCGGCCTCGACATTTGTGCTTTTTGTTCTCGCCTCGCTGCGACTGCCATTTGGATTTCAAAGCGTGGCGGCCCAGTGAGTAGCCAATGCTGACCTTGACTCGGTAGCCTTCTCTTGGCAGCTTACGCTGATCAACTAATTTTAGCGTCCCCGAAAGCTTGTGCCTGCAGGAAAGGATAAATAAAGTAGCCACTGAAGGATTTCAGAACTGTTTGAGCATCGCAAGAGTTCCCGAATCCAGCCACAGTGAGCATTTGCAACCAGTTACACGCCGATTTCTGAAGATACAGTAGCGACTCAACATGAAACGGCCCCCACGCTAAGTCTTGGAGTTGTCCGATTAGCCGCTGGGCCTTGCGTCACCGCCAAATCCTTCGAACCCGACCAACCAGCCTCCGGACAACGATGGGGCGAAAAGACGTGGTGGCAAGCATTGGCTGCACCCAGATCATATCAACAGCACTTTTCGCTGCGGCTCCCATCTCTGTTCGTGATGCGCTTTCTGTCCCAAATTCACACTGATCATTCTGCCCTTATCGTTGGGTAGGACGTCTTTTCGCAGCCGACATGAATGGCTCAGAAGACTCCGGAGGAGTCTTGTTCTCAAAGCCACACAACACGTTCCAAACATTAGTCCGGAGAGTTTCCAAGATTTCTTACGAACCATTATCGCGACCACAGACAACCTCCACAGAAAAATCCCTACCAGCGCATCGGAATTCCTTCATCAAAAGAATAGGGCCTTACTCTCTTAGCATCCTTATTACCGCTATCGTCCTTATCGTCGTATCGCTCGCATTCCTGGCACACCTCTGGAAAGGCAATCGCGATTCAGCTTCGTGGAGATGGGTGATTCTCAATGACTACGTTGGTTCGGCAGTGGCCCTCGCAGCTCTCGCCATCCAAGTGTCGGTAAGCTCATCGGGAGCGGTCGCAATCTCGATGCTTTCATCTCTAGCCATGGAAAGATGGGGTGTACCGCTCAGTCAATCTCTCAATATCTCGACCATGCGCTACAACAACTCAGGCCCTCTCCTGTCGTTGTGGAGCTTTGTGCGGCAGGTGCGGAAGACATACGGGTGGAAGGCCTTCCTATTCTGCTTTGTGATGGCGGTCATCACTTTAGCTGCCAACTTCAGCTCCACCATCTTGCTCTTCGATGTCCGACCCGGCCAGATGCACGGAATGCCCGAGATGATCAATGTCCCGCTTGGATGGCGACGCGGCCTGAGCAAGGAACCTTCAACGTGGTTCCAGAACTTCATGCTCCAGACTCCATCTGGGTACCAGGCATTTGCCGAGTATTCCGACGCACCCGAGCCAGCCGAGAACATGTCAGACACGGGTCCGTTGGTCCGGGCTCTTCTTCCTTTCTCCTCTGAACAGACCAGAACGAACATACAAGACTACGAAGGAAACGCAACGGTATTCGACGCCAGAGTCGCCTGTGTACGGCCGAATTTTGTCAATTCAAGCTTCTTCGTTGATTCCAACCTGGTAAACTTGATCGGAGAGGTAGGCATCAGCGCTCGACCTTCAGGACTGGACTCGCCACAAGGATGGTATGATGGATTTGATTCGCTGAACGGCTTTCCCTTGACACCTTTCAACTGCAGTGTCGGCTACGGTACACAAATTTGTCCGCTACAGGGCGGCAATGTGAACCTCGGGCTGAGATCGTGGCTCTGGGAGTACTTCAACTCGACGCAAAACGTCACCGGCAGCGCATTCCTCTTCTTCGAAAGCCAGTACATGCTGGACGCCTACAACAATACATCCAACGGTACATACCGGCCACAATTCAACTACAACACCACAAAACAAGGAGAGGGATGGAACTTCAGCAGCGATGGACCGTGGCTGAACCTGGAGCCGAGCAAGTGGACGCGGAAAGAGCCTTGCGAGGTCACTGGCACATGCAGCACATCCTGCCCGATTGGCAAGTCGTGTGGCAAGCCCGGTTTGAATGTTACTCTCTGCTTTGACGCCTTGTAAGTCAAACTCCCTGCACGCCTCCACAATCTCACACGCTGACCGCACTCCAGATTCCCCGACCTCGACCTCCCCGTAAAATTCAACGCAACCCAAGGCCGCCAGGAGCCCAAAGCCACCTTCAACACCGCCGCCAACCAGCTCGACCTCACGACCGTCCGCCAGCAACTCGGCGCGACCCGCGACCGCCTCAGCCCCTCCTCCCGCGGCATCCTGGACCTCGACATCTCCCGCGTGCGCGACTCGATCGACGCCCTCCGACCAGCCGACGAATCGGCGCAAGAATCAGCCGCACTTCTCGACGGCAGCTCGCTGTGGTTCACCGCGTACCCAGAGTACAGCGGCGCGGGGCCGACGTGGACGTTTTGCCGCAGCGACGACCCGTCGGAGCAGTGCGCGACGGGCGGGTACTACGACGGCAACCTGTCGACGACGTACGCCAGCGTGCAGCAGGGCGTGCTGATGCGGCAGATCCTCAACGCCACGCACGACCCGGCCGCCGCGCTGTCGGCCGAGCTGACGGTGCTGGCCCGCATGCACTACTACGACAGCGCCGCCACCTTCAATATGAACGATAGTATCTCTGCCGTCTTCTTCGCCACAAAGTCGTTTCCGCAGGAGACGCGCGGCCTGGCTGTTGTGCTGGCTGTGTGCTGCACACACGTCGTCGTTGTGGCGATCGTTACTGTGTATTTCGGGCTGCGGACCGGTCATTCGCTGTTGGATAACTCGTGGTCTGCTGCTGCGCAGATGCAGACGGAAAGTGTGAGTGAGATTCTGAGGACTGCTACCGCTTTGAAGGACAAGGATGTGGAGGAGACGATTAAAGCTTCCCGGAGAAGTTCACAAACTGTTCGCATTCGACATAATTGGGAGACAGGGCGGATTGAGGCCATGGAGTGACCCAGGAGAACTTTGAAAAGATGCCATTTTTTGTTTACTGATTTCTTTCGACACGTTGATGATATTATGAGAACGGGTCCCCCTCAAATGACAGGCGTTGAAGTAGGATTGATACCAGATCTGCTCAGTTTCATCTGATATAATTTTCTTTTTGTAATATAGACTCGTCTTTTCTCTCTACAGACATTCCACGCACAAGTGTAACCTGATCCGCTCATACTAAACAAATCTGTTGCTCAGGTCTATCATCACGCTCGACCATTTCCCCGTGCATCATCCCATCAATGTAGCAGTATCCTACCAGAAGGAACGCATCGCCGTGAGGCCTTAGAATAAATGGCCAATGTGCCCCATACAGGACACTTACCACGTCACCCTCTCTCATCCGACCAGGACCCAGACCAATATGACCATCCGCTGTGACAAAGAGCCGGCGACCACGGCATGGTATACCGACAGGCCCCAGAAAACTTTTGAATGCCCATTTCTCCTCTTCCCTTTTCCTGACATCAGTGTCAGTTTCCTCAGAACCATCAGACGGCTCTTCCACCAGTCCAAGTATACGAGGAGCAGACTGTTGGAAAGACTTCCAGTTTGCAGAATACTGGCTCGATTTGGTGGATTCCTCTTCGCTTGAATTGAGAGCCGGAGCGGTTTTCGCCCTCGCCCCTGCACACAGCGTTCTGGAGATGTGCTCTTCACGCAGCGGATCGTTATCGATGTGTTCGCGGAGATATTTGCCCGCCTCCAGGATCCACATTGGAAGGCGTTTGCCCTGCTCCACGCTGCCCTCTATCTTGCCTCTCGACACTGTCCACCATTCCTCACTGAAGTCGCTTTTTTCCAGGTCAGTCTCATAGAAGGTTTTCGTCTGGACGCTGTCTTCTCCAGTAGATGACACGACAGAGCACACCTTCCCTTCTATGATTAACATATGAGGATGATGATCGGGAATCTCGATACGACCTTCTTTGCTCCCAGAAGCGTGGAACCCAGACCACTCCTCAGCTTCGAACCAGAGATCATTGTATGTCAATGGCAAGGACCAATCAGGCACCCAAGATGGCGATGATATTTGGGTTTTATCTGCATTGACGAGTGCAAGCAAGCAGAGAGAATTCCACGGGCAAGAATTCGGTTCTTCTGTCCCCATCGGCGTGCTGCAATGGTGACTGTGGCCCTTTTTCAGTATCCTCGCTGCGGCATTGTAATACACTTGCGCTTCTGAAAGACTGTAGTCCACGACAGGCATGTCCTCGGTCCTGCAGATGCCAGCCAGGGCGAATATTTTATCTCTTCCATCCGTAGCTTCCAAGGGCCGGCAGCGAGTGAGCAGACGTTTCAATGCGTCGCGAGGCAGACAGTCCGACAAATCCAGTTGAGATTTGAAGTAGCTCAATTCCAAGCGGTGGAACAAGCGGACCTTTGCAACTCTCATCTGCCACGGATATTCCATTGTGTGAAAATCTCGGAATAGTTGACGAAGGAACCCCATATGGTCGAAGTGTGAAATAGCCGTGCACAGTTGCAACATGTTTTCGATGCAACTACCGCACAGCACAACGGCGTTGCTAGACAGAACTGCCTCTTGCACGACCCAAGTGCGACTGAACCATGGCGCGGAGAGGATTGCCGCGAGAGCAGAAATCGTTCCGACGGGTTGTCTTTTAGTGAACTCAACGGCTTGTGCAGAGCTTTCCTCGCCAGGACTGATGTGATTGATCTCTCTCAGGTAGTCAAAGGCAGAGCGGAAATGATCCTCGTTCCCCGGACCTCGAGCAAAGCCGAGAAAAATGACTGTAGCCGATGCATTGGAGTAGATAGCACCCATTAAAGGCACCTGCTGTCCCCTCTCCTTGACATTGGATTGTTGTATACAGAATTGGTCAATCCAGAACGGGAGATGTCGATGAGCCGCGTTCGGGTTGGAAAGGTAAGCCCGCACAGCCGCCAGCGGGCCTCCACGAATATCGAGCCAATGGTCCCTAAACTTTGCAGGCTCGTCCAGCTCCTTTCCGTTCGGCCATCGGTATGAAAGTGCGCAGTATGGAGGCGGGTCATTGATGTTCACGTGTTTGATGCGGAATCCGAGCGGAGTCTTGCAAGGGCCGTCGGGAGAGTCGAATTCAATCAGGCGAATCTCGCTTTCTTGTAACGGTTCATAGTCGATTTCCAGTGTCGATCTCTCCCACCATGGTTTCATTTTGGATGCGGCACCGGGGCGGGCAGATAGCTAAAATTAGCGGGGGTGGGCGTGTTGTCTACAAGCGCGAAAAAGCGGGGCGCCTAGTGTTGACTAGCTTGTGAACGATTTCGCCCCCATCTTCTCAAGAAACAGTCTCGCTATTGAATAGACATGTTAGCCAGATCATACCTACATCCTCGTATATAATCTGGGCTTTCACCAGATACACAATCTTTCGGTCGAGCCCCATTGAACTCCTTAATGAGAAAACACGTTGTAGAACTTGGTAAGCGTTTATCCTTCTATTGACTGTTTCCTTGAAGCATCTGGAAAGCAATGGATCGGAATTTCACGTGTGGCGTGCCTAAGATCACTCTCTCTTCGAAAAAATTTGGGAGGACTCTCTAAAGAGATTGTGCGCATATTTCTAGTAAATTTATGGCACATCTTCTCATTTGTGTGCTATTACAGGGCGGCTACTTTACGAGAGTGCGCGAATATCTAATCAATTAATCGGATCTCCGAAGGTGCACCAAAAGGACCGAAACCCCGCCATGTTTAAATCAAGCATATCCGAGGTTCATCCATACGAAATTTTCACCCCTCTTCGCTTTCCAAGACAGCCCAAAGGATTCACCCACGACCAAGCCTGTTATTCCTGATCAAACAAAGATGTACAGTATATATACAACACCAAATTTTTATATTTTCAACCAAGCACAGGAGGTCTACCTCCTGTCTGCTCCGCTTGGTGTAGTTGGTTTATCACGTTTGACTGTAATATCTGTTGCCATCAAAAGGTCCCTAGTTCGATTCTGGGAGCGGAGAGATCATCTTTTTGCCCTTTGAGGCGATGGAGTCGAGTGTTGTTTTGTCTGCCGACAGTTCACGATGCGAAGAGCCGAGCGGGTGCGGCCGAGTGAGAGAAAACGAACACCAGGTACGGTGCGATCTTTTTTTGCCCCCTCGCCTCCGTAGACGAGAGGTTTCAGCTTAACTGCAGCAGAAAAACCTTTGCGCGGCAGGCCGATGTCCTGCAACAACCTCTCCACAGCTGGACTAGAACCATTCGGTCCTTGTCGAACCTGCAACGCTGCTATGATCATGCATCACCACAATACGGCCGTTCTACAGTCCCCATCCATATGGAATCACCTAATGTTTCGCGAGAAAGAATGGAATTAATTACTTGCGGCATTTCTCCTACGCATTTCTGGTTTTCAACAGCGCTGAAGAGAGTAGACGACCATAACGAAAAGCTCAGCTTGCAATGTTGTGTATGGCAGTACAGGTGTAACACGTCTTCTTAAACAGGCCAAGTGAACCCGAAGATTACTGCACGTACATAAAGCTTACAAGGAGGCGGTGAAGCAGAGTGACGACGCATCCGGAGTGGCTGGTACAAGAATCGTACTTGTCAAGTTGGAAGTGTCGTGTGCATTTTTCTTGTTCCTCGTCCAAGCTGATTGTTCCTCACATCTCTCTCTATCTACCAAGTACATTTTGCGGTGGACAGAGATCACGCATTTCCCTCAATTTCCACCGGTGGGCGCTAATTTGGCATTTCCACTGGTGAATGCCGATCCGGCATCTCCGACGGCATGGTACCAGATGTCAGCTCGTGCTTGGCTTCGTTGGTGTGTCGTGCCTGGGGTGCCTGCGCAAGTCTCCGCCTCCTTTGAAGATAAAAATTCAGCACACCGATGATGGCCGCAACAGCTGCGACACTGCCAATCACTCTCCCAATAATGGCGCCCGTCTGAGGTTTATGACTACTAGGAAGGTAGAAGGTGTAGAAGGAGTAGAAGGATTATAAGGATTATAAGGTGTAGAAGGAGTAGAAGGAGTAGAAGGAGCGGAATGAGTAGAAGGAGCGTAACGAGTAGAAGGAGTGGAAGGAGTGGAAGGAGTAGAAGGAGTGGGAGAAGCCCAGGAAGGTGGAGGTTGATCTGGTGGGATGTACTCGTCGATGGTGTAGGACACCCAGGACTCGCCGACATAGAGAGCGAGTATAGGGTCTCTTTTGCCAATATTCGTTAGCTTTGTATGTATTGTAGATGGGTGCAATGCCACTTACTACTGTAGCCCGTATCCATGTTCACGACTTGAATGCTCGAGTGGTTGCTCGCCGCCCTTTCCCCAAACCTGGTGCAGGTGTAAATGATTGATAGATAGAATGCTCAATTGTGACACGAGTCCTGGGACGAATCTCTATTCTCTGTAGCTATGGAATCTCAGCTGCTATATATACGTATTATGTACGCTTATGTCTGGACTAGTGAGTTTCGTACTCTCTGACATCTGACATGTGATATTTTGTCTTCTTGGTTCTCAATGTGTGGCAGTGAGGCGAAAGGAGTTAGTTTCTGACAGCAAGCACCATCAAGATACCCGTTTGGACCATTGAAATTATCCTGGGAAGCCCTACACTCTACATCTTAGTATAGCGAGATGTCCGTGGCGATGAATGTTATGTATTCTGCTTGTCCTGCCAGTTGAATGGTTTGACAGGGCACGGTCTGAATAAGTTAGAGTCAGAATTCCACGTGAAGAAAAGCAGGACTGCACTCAATATTGCCACCTTGCAGCAATGTAGAATATTTAGTGGATGAAGTGGGGACGGTGGTAGGACCCGGTTCACTAAGCCCTGGTAGAACTCAACCGGAACGACACAAACATACACATTACTATCACGTCAAATGATACCCCAGGCTAAATTAAAGTCCATCTGACGTCACCATCATTGAATATAGGCGAGCAAGCCTCTCAGCGGTCTGTCTTAACATTTAACTGTCTCCCTTTTGAGTGTTCCAATCCATTATCTTCACCGGCGACCCTCGGCTGCTGGTAGCATATTCTGGTTGGCTACGCTAGTAATGGGTAGATGCGCAGAGATTGGCTGCCTCAACAAAGCTACATACTGTTGGTCTACCATACTTTTTGTTCCCCTACCAAGCGCCCAGCAGCTGTTGAATAAGGTTTACATCATTAATTCGAGACTTTTAATGCCTGCCAATCACGCCTCAATACACACTTGAAATTTGATAAGCGCGCATGCTTTGAGTCCTACGATGTGACAGGTCCTGTTCTGGAAAATTTGACCTGAGCGGAGCGCACACGAAGCAGGTATTTCCCTACCAAGTCTCGGTAACCAGTCAGAGACTCCGTCACTGCCACGAAATCACAAGCCAAGTACTTCCTGAGGAACGCACAAGGAATGAATGCAATTCCCTACTAATCGGAAGTCATTACCCTTGTCTCGATCACATCATTTTGTGTAGTGAACAAATGTTGGATGCTAAATCATGCTTGTTTATCTACAGCACAATCAATGAAGTCATCAGCCACATCGATGCGAATAAACTGCTACGACAGTTGGGTACCGCAAGTCAATGCACACACAGCAAATTCGCGGAGCAGGGTGTGTCGGTGTGTCGGTCTGATGTAAGTGAGGCCAGCCATCGAGCAACTCAGTATCTGCTTTCATTGCATTGCGTTATACTCTATCAAAAGTTATGATGATACGTCCCCTTCATTCTTCTTGTCGTCTTTTCTATCTTGGTCTCCGGCTCTCTCTCTTCCATGTGATGGTCCGATTGTGAAACTATTGTGGAAGTGGATGATTGCTTTAATTACTGATGAACAATTAGGCGGCATCCACGGTGTTTGGCTCTCTTCCTGTTTGTTGTTTTCGTTTGCCAGTTGCGAGCTACCGGTGGGTCTCCTGACAGCGTATATATCCTCTACTGCCCGGCGTATCAACTCCATCCATACCCTTTACGCATTCAAAACGCACCACCGGCATCATGGTAAGCCTTTCCCCCTTAGCACCGCGCCGTTTGGCAACACGCTAACGCTGTAGTCAGGCAACGGATTGGCTGGCGTTAGAACCGATCCAGGACCCGCCGCGGGATGAAGAATCCCATATGGTTCTGCAGACGATCGATTCCTACATTCAGGGGGCGGGTGACGACATACGAGAGGCGCGCCTCCGCTGGCGCACCGTTTCGCAGTTCGTGAGGGATTCCGGGTTCTACATCATCAGGGATCAGCGCGATCGACGTCCTCAAGCCGATGGGGCTGAGGCCGATGAGACTCAAACCGATGTGTTGAAGGTCCCATATCGCGACCGCACCGGCCCGCTCACACCCTCCGACTTCAACGATGTTTGGAGCTATGAAAATGTCCACATTTACTTCAACCTCTATCACACGAAGGTTTCTGATGAGTATGAGCACGACGAAGACGAAAATAGGGGAGGAACGAGAGGAGTCCGCACGGACTATTTCGGCGGCCTTGAAGTCGATGACGGCCCTGGCGATTGCTTGCGTGCAGAGTCCAATCGATAGGTTGAGAGACTTGCTGAACGAGCAGTCTGGAAAGTAGCCGGCAGATGTGTACATCAACTACTCAGCGGTGCAGCTCGTCATATTTCAACTGACCGTTAAGCTCTTGCAGAAAGGGAACGGGGTTTGAGCAAATGAGGAATAAAAGACCATCATCGACAAATATTATGGAACATGGGTGCTTGGGGCCATAGATTGGACTCTGTGAGTGTGAAAGAGCTCGTTAAAGACCAGAGGTTGTGACAGGCGGCTTCTTAAGTTTCACGGATTTCGAATATGGCACGAGAGTGAGAGCTGAAGTACATAGCCAAATAGTGAAATCAAGACCAATCGTGTTAGCCTCGTAAGACGTATGAAAAAGGCCGGGCGTTGAAGTGTAGCCAGTGGCCTGAATTCCATCAAATCAGCACACACGTCAGCCCCGCCCTCACAAGCAAGTCCAGCCAGGTGAATTCGACCCCGCGGTCCCGCAACGGCCAGCACGCATCACGCACGAAGCGCGCGGCGAGAAGGAAGTGATTCACGCGCGTCAGCCTGTGCAGGCGGGCGAAGGCGTCGGAGATGACGACGCGGTCGGGACCGCGGCTCACTTCGGGCCCAACGGCCAGCAGCATGATGCCGCGGGTATACACGCCGCTGGATGCATCAACAGAGGAGGCAGTGGCGTCATCGGCGTCAATGATATGCAGGGCTCGGGCGACGAGTGTGTCGAGTGGCGGCGGCTCATCATCGTCATCGTCAACGACAGGAACATGGCGGCGGGCCTGGTGCAGCATGATCTGGCCGAGGACGCGGTAGGCATCGGCAATGCGGCCGTGGTGTTGGTCGGGCTTCCGGACGGGCTGCCAGTCGCGCAGGGAACGGTGCAGGGCGTGCTCGAGGCCTGAGTCGCGGCGGCGCAGGTCGACGACGGAGCGGAGGTAGCGGCCGACGCGGGCGACGACGAGGCACAGGTCGGTGGCTATTCCGGTAATGGGATGCACGTAGGTGGCGGAGGAGGCGAGGTAGCTGGCGAGGGTGTCGCTCAGCGGGAGCGGGTGGGCGGCGGGCACGGCGTACGAGTGGATCATGTCGATGTAGACGTAGAAGCCGACCATGAAGTTCGTCAGCATGCTCGCTTCTTCTTCCCGGACTCGGAGAAGGAGGTGGAGCACGGAGCTCGCGCCACGCAGGTGCAAAAGGCTGCTGCTGTCCTGGCTGGATGGGTCCAGCCACACGGACAAGATGGACAGACTGAGGGCGGCGAGCAGGGTGCGATGCGGGTCGTCATGGATGGCCAGTTCGGTGCGCAGGGCAGCCAGAGCGTGAGAAGTCTCGCGGAGTGAGGCAGGGAGTGCTTCGGCGGAGAAGAAGCCCCGATGGGCAATGGCAACGCCGCGGATACAGTGGAGCAGAGCAGGAGAGCGATCCAACAGCGGCAGCAGTGCGTCTGGCAGCAGCTCTGGCTTGTGCACCTCGAGCGGCATGGATCCGCACACAGCCGTCGTCCAATACTGCACTAGCCCGCCGTCAGACGAGTCCTGCGCCAGCACTATAGTCTGCCATCTGGGCACCACCACGGCGCCGCTGCACTTCTCGCCGCGGACTGTGCAGCGCTGGCACCATGGCTGCTGCTCGTCACATTTGACCCGTCGCCGCTTGCACTGCGCACACCCCGTGCGCGTCCGAATCTGGCGCGCTCTGGGCTTCGGAATCGCAACGGCTGGCGTTTCCGGTTGCCGGGTTTCCTTAAACCGGACGATGTATGATCGCATCTCAAGTGACAGGAGAGGAGGTGACGTCGAAGTTTACGGCAAGCCGCTAAGCCTCGTTTTGTTCAGGAGCCCGTGCCAGCATCCCCCCGCCTTCGCCTCTCGCCTCAAATAGGAAACTTTGGGTCCAAGCTTTTGAAACAGCCGTCTGGCTTCGCATATTGGCCTAAACAGGAAACTTTGGGTCCGAGCACGTTTCACTAGCGCCGCCTTACTCGGATGCATCAATTCACTTTTCCTTCCGCTCCATCAGCCGTCGGTATCCAAACACCGGCTTCGGTGCTGCCCTTCCCGTGCAAAGTAGGCCATCGGATTGCAGAGACTCCATTGCCGAGCGGAACCTTAGCCATGAGGTTTCCGAGTGTTTCGGTGAGACGCAAAATGCTTTAAAAGTTGCTTGTCGGGGTTAGCTTTCTCAGTAAACTTCCGCCGCCACTCTCATTGAACACATCAGCCATGGGCAAAAACCTCAGTTCGGAGAAGCGTCTTATTCCCATCCCTGATGACATTCCATCCTTTTTCGGCGGTGTCATACTCCTGGTATCTCCCCCCCTATTCTTCACACTTTTGTTCGTCTCCATTAACCTTTCTACTTCAGACTATCTTCACATTCTGCGGACTTGCATTCTACAACATATTCTTCCATCCTTTGAGCAAATGTGCGCCACCATCCCTTTTTCAAGAGCTCCGTTCAGTTCTGACACCAGCATAAGTTCCGGGTCCGAAATATGCTGCTGCCACCAGTTGGACCTGGTGGATCATCCTATGGCGCGGAGAGCTCGCCGATTGGGTCAAGCAGATGCACGAAACATATGGCGAAGTGGTACGCGTTGGCCCGGACCGACTCAGTTACATCAGCCCGCAGGCTTGCAAGGATATCTACGGCCACAGGACCACCAAGCGCTTGGAGAACCCTAAGGATACCCGAAGCTACGAGCCCGAGTTCAATGGCGCCGACCACATCATCAACGTCCCGGATGTCACCAGGCATGGCGAACTCCGAAAGATCTTCACCAACGCCTTTTCAGATCGAGCCCTGAAGCTCCAGGAGCCGCTCATCAACAAATACGTTGATCGACTCATCGAGAACATGCACCGCATGACTAAACAGCGACTGGATATGGTCATGCTCTATAACTCAACCACATTCGACATCATGGGAGAGCTGGCCTTTGGCGAGTCTTTGGGACTTCTCGAGTCATCCGATTACTCTCCGTGGGTCAAAGCCGTCTTCGCCAACATCAAAGTAGGCGCCTTTTCGCAAGTCGGACTCGAATACCCGTTGCTCCGTAAGATTCTCAAGCTTTGTCTCCCTCGGTCCATACTCGAACAGCAGAAGACCCACTTCCAGCACTCTATCGATCGTGTCGACCGTCGTCTGGAGAAAGGAAATGACCAGCCCGACATTTGGAACCTCGTCCTTCAGAAAGCAGACAACAAGCTGAGTCTCGACGAGATGTACGCCAACTCTTCAATCTTCATGATGGCAGGAACAGAGACGACAGCAACTCTTCTTAGCGGTCTGACCTACCACCTCCTAAATGCCCCGGATAAGCTACGGATCGCAACGGAAGAAATCCGATCTTTGCCTGAGGAAGAACTGACATTGCAGAATCTTCCGCGGCTAACCTATCTATCCGCCTGCTTCGAAGAAGGTTTGCGCTGCTATCCACCGGTCCCCGTTGGTCCGACGCGCGAAGTCGCAAAGGGGGGCAATGCCATCTGCGGACAATGGATTCCCGAGAAGGTAAATCACCAAATTTCCCAACCATCACTTGACGCGGCACTAACGACGTATCTATTTCCACCAGACCCGTGTTGCCGTTCCCAACTGGGCAGCATACCGTTCTCCGTTGAATTTCAAGGACCCAGAGGCCTTCATCCCAGAGCGCTGGCTTCCAGGAACGGGTTTCGACAGTGACCGGAAGGACGTATTTCAGCCTTTCTCAAGCGGTCCACGTAACTGCCTTGGAAAAAAGTGAGTCATTCACAGACGCAAATGCGAATATGACTGACGCGTAGAATTTAGTCTTGCATATCACGAGATGCGCATTATCCTGGCAAAGGTTCTGTGGCACTTCGATCTAGAACTGTATGCAGAAAGCAACAATTGGGCAGATCAAAAGACCTATGGGCTGTGGGAAAAACCGGAGCTCTGGGTGCAAGCTAAGCCACGTCATTAGCGAGAGCTTCTCTTCTTCCAATCTTGTATACTTTCCACTGGCAGTTTGGCGGAGGAGTAGATTTGATGAGGCATAGACTTGATAACAGGGCGGAACTTGCTATTATATTGCTGGCAAAGGTTGCAATGTCTGAAGTGTAGTGTGCGATGCAAGAGTGGAGAGCGTAACCTTCTCTTTTATGTGCCGCTATCGATAAATAAGGGGCTCAGCCCCAGCAGGAAAATGTTGTGTCGCACGCGAGAATTGATCTTGCGGTAACCTCTTTCCCGCTGAGCTGGCGCCCCTCAGCCCTTGTAGAACCTGTGCCATTGCCACACTTTTCAGCAGGAAAACAGCAATATTGAACCTTGCCACCAATTGACCTTGAGCACCTGATATCCAGGCGTCGCTGAAATCGCATAGCCACCCCATGACTCTTTGAGCAGCGTGGCACCTGTCACTTGCAGTCATATACCTCGAGTTACGAGGAAGCTGAATTCATTCAAATTGCCTAATGATTGGATCTTCAGAAGGCACTTCGTATACAACAATTACAGCCACAAGAGTGGTGGCTAAGACTGAATGCTTCAGCCTCGCCCCAGGGGCTGAACGAGGCAACCTTACACGGCTAGGCTGTTGCCTTCTTGTAGAGTCCTGCCCCAATCACAGGCAAAAATGCCAGAAGGCTCATTTTCGAAGGACTGATAAGGCACGTGGCTGGAACCAAGCATTCCTTGACAGGTTAATCTCGATCGCCGTTCTGCTCATGGCAGTGCTTCGTTGATGCCTTGGTTCTGTGGGTGTGCGTCAGCTACGGCCCCGCACCAAAGACCAATAGGATCGTGCATACCCTTGTGATATGCATATGCACCTTCCTTTCAGCAGCGGCACGCGCGGGCGCAGCCGCGTCTCCCCACGCATTACCCGACCAGCTCGCCACACGTCTACCAACCAGTAAGCGAATTTTGAGCCTCACTGCCAACTGTCTCATGATAGCAAAAGTGTAGCGCCTGGATTGGCTCCGCAAGCGCAACCGGCCTCGGACCGTGCATTCTGCTCCAAGCTCACTGCTCGCCTCCACCCTGCATTTTCTGCGATTTGGCGCCGGTCGCAAGCATTATCGGGGGCGGGGAACGCTTAAAGCCTTCGCTCAGCCTCGTCGGTTGCCTTGATTCTATCAAGCCCTGCGGCCTACTCCATGCGACACGCAACCGGTTTCAGAAATAGCACTGCCCACGTTCATCATGATCCAAGACACCTACGAGGCGTACAGAATGGACAAAGACGATCTGGAAGAATTTATGTAGCACCTGTTTCCAGGTGTGGCGATTGCAGTCAGAGTAAGGCTGAATCCCCAAAACGTTACTGACCGACCGCCACATTAGCCTGACCGGTGCCCATTAAGATTCATCCAACGGAACATATAGCTTCAACATTCCAAGGCTTTTTGAGTGCAATACGTCCAGGTTCGTGTTGTGGCTGTTGCAGCACGTGCTGATAGACTTAAGCTAAGAGGAATCAAATTCTAGACCTTCTTTAGTAGAAAGCAAACACCATTACAACGGAGTCTGCCTTGTCGTACTTGTGCTACGAAGAGCTCCCTTGGCCAAAAGCTAGCGCGACGGTCATGGATCCTGTGAATAAGGGGATTGGGCACGGATGGTGATGATGCGATAGGTAGGAAAGAAAAGCCAGTCCACGCTAGTCTGCGGCCGCGAATTCCCTCTGCATGTAAGCATCGCATGGTGCATGCGCCAGACCAGCCGTTAGTGACGTGGCCCCGCCCCAAAGAAGGTGGCGAGGCTGAAAGGCTGAGCCGATAGACATTGGTTAAAAGGGTTAAGTGACTATCACACGACAATAGGCTCTCCGACCTTCTGCCTTTTGCAAGCCATGGGACAAAGTTCTTACCTGAGAGAGTTTAGTGATTCCCTAAAGCGGGTAGGGGAGTATCCGACGAACCTCGTCTCCACCGACACCTACCCTCATCGCTTACAATCTTACCTCACTCGCCTCGAAGAAGCACAACAGAGGCTCTGCTGCGAAGATGGGAAAGCTAAACTCGGATTCTGGACGTGCGAGGAGCAAGGATGCGGTGAGTTCTGCCGCTAGCTATAAGTTCGCGATGCCTAATGCACTCTCTTCTGGATCAGAATTCAAAACAACCTGCATCGAGGGTATAGACCAACTTAGAGATTTCTACAAGATTGACGCAAAGTTTACTCCTGGGATTATGGACCCCCGAAGTTGTTTCGCGTAAGCAATACGTGCCTGTCTGTCCTGGGTTCACACTAAGCAATACAGGTTCATTCGCGCTCGGACTTCGAGAGACAGGCTGTTGATTTCGCGATCTATGATGTCTCTGCTTTTTACCTACAATCAAGTGATTCCTGCATTTCTCGACTTTGTCCTTAAATTTGGAAGGCAAAAGCACGCCCAAGAGCTTCACTGTAGTGGATTTCGCTCGGAATCGAGGCTACTTCGCTCCTCAAATGGCATGAGTATTCCGGAACTGGGACGTTCAGGAAGAGATTTCCGGCTCTGTTACAACCTGGTGTCAGTTGAGACATCTCCTAGCCAAAAGGCCTGGCCGTGGTCCATTCGCCAGACCGCTATACATCATTCATTCGACACTTTAACAGGGCGGGCATCATGGATCATCATCAAAGGCAATGACCTGATAGAAAAGCGGGTCAAAGAAGCAGCAGATCGCCCTGGCCGCACGGATACCTCGTGTTTCGACACTAACAGCCGCTCATTCGCATCATCCTTGGGTGCACAACTCATCTATATTGATTGGGCAGGGGAGAACTGGCACTGGTATCTCAACTTTCTTGAAGACGAGGCTCAAGTTACGACGCGGCGGGTGTTATCTGCCGATGCAACCGCGCTGCCGAAATCTTTGATAGAACGGAACCATGTGAAAAATGACGCACGGCAGCCCTCGAGCTCCTCCCATCCATGGACCAAAGCTTCAAGGAAGATACGCCAATGGGTCCACGCTTCGCACAACGCGCCACAAAGAACGCAAGGAGAAGGCGAGACTGCCAGCACCAATGACGAGCCGCAGTTCTGTTTTTCGGATCTTCAAAAAATCCAATACCTGGAAGAAAAGACGAAAGGCGCGATTCTTATGATCAACACCAACCTCGGTGTGATCGGCGAGACGAAGGACTTCTACCAGGAGCTGTTCCATGCAGATGAGGGTCCCGACGAGCTCAGAATGAATTGTGCCGGCGACGTTAAGAAGTTTTTAAGGCGTGCTTCCAGTACAGAGAACGACTTGCGTCTTCAAAAAAGCCGCGCAGAGTCACTGATCCAAAATTTGGCCGACAGGAAAAGTTTGCTCTTTAGCGTACTTGAGTACCACAACATGGAGGCAAGCAGGGTTTTGGGGGAAAGCATGCATGTGCTTGCGCAGCAGACACAGCAAGAAACTGTTTCCATGAGAATCATCACTCTTGTCACACTTTTCTTCCTTCCAGCAACGTTTATCTGTGTAAGTGTGCTTGTAGCAGTTGCAGAGCCTTTTCACTGACCTCGTCACAGACACTTATGAGCACGGACATAATCAGATGGAACTCAGAGAATGGAGGTCCTCAAGAGCGAACTGTATCCACAGGTGCTATTAAGTTCTTCTTCGCGATCACCTTCCCTCTGAGCTGTTGCACCTTCTCGACGTGGTGGTATTTCAACCGCAGACTAGCACGTGCTCAAAAGGGTAAAGAAGGGACAATTTTGCCCATTTAAGGCACTTGGTTAATGGCTTGTTTTATAATATTAGCCATGGGCTTTTCCTTATGTCTTGGCGGTATTTTTCTTCATTGTTGGATGAGCACGTCTTATTTAGGGGTATGCGGAGATGTGCCACAACCTCGTCATGGTCCAGGCTTGGGAACACCCGGAAGGCAATTATATTATAGATCCCATAAGTACGAGCCGAAAGCATCTCTCACCAGTCCCGGGTCTGGCCCTTGCTAACCTTGCGTCGAAGCCGGGGAGCCTCGCGGCGTGCGCTGAGTGATTGCGCCCTGCTGCGGCTAGCATTTCGTGCCTCGTCAGCTGAGCCGGCAGCTGTCGACACCACAAGCCATATGCATCATTGGTGGATCAGCATGCATAGCCCCGCACCTGCATGCCAGCGTCTGCAGCGTAGTTCTCGTAGGCTGCAGATGCTCCTCAGGCAGCAACATCAATCTTTTGCGCACGTCCCGAACCTAACCCTCAGCCTCGTTACACGCCGGATTTAAAAACTTCTGTTGTACCTTGCTTGCTTGGCGGATGACAGCCTCAGCCTGATTAAGTACCTGCGACGCCGCTCTCACTTGTGCGGCTTCGCCCTCGCCACCCTCCACCCTCTCACCTCCCGCGCGTGCTACGCGCGTCCCACCCTCCTCAAGACCATCCCGACTGGACAGGACTACTACCACGAGTGATACCACGCCTCAATCTATCACTTAGCCGGTTTTCTGTACTCCCATTTCGATACCCTGCGCATCTGCATGCAGCCTTCGGCATGCCCGACATACAGCTCGACCGCGAGCTTCAACGGGAGTTTCGCGTCTGGATTGAAGCCCAGAAGGTGAAGGGATTCGGCGCCCCGGGATTGATGGCGAACTCGTCCTACGTGCCTACACCGAGGGTTGCCGAGTACTTCAAAGCTAGCAAGCAAATCAATCAGCTCCTGAAGGGCCTCGGTACCGATCAAGGTCTGGAGGCGCACCAGAAAATCATTGTCAACTATCACAAGGTTCTCGGCATCTTGATCATCATCGGCCAGGGGCACTACATCGAAGATTTTGTCCGCCACGCCAGCCTTTGCGACGCACGGCTTCCTTTTGAATACAGGCCTGAACACTTTCCGTTTGCGCAAAATGGGGACGATTTCTTTGAGAAATTCAAGGAAGTTCAGTGGCAGTTCTGCGCTGAACCCTTCACTTACTACATGGATCGTGTCTACGAAAGCGCTCGTGTCTTACCAATCGCGACGAAAGATCAAATTGGAGGTGGAGCAAGCTCAACCATCTTCAAGATCGTTCTCCCACAAGATTATGATGAGCTTGAGCCAGATGGTGACTCCGAGAAGAAGGTATTCCAACAGATGAAATGCCACATCGGCTCTGACGACGGCCTTTGCGCTGACCTTCCAAGAACCCAGGCTTTCGACATGCACACACTTACGTGCTCAAGACCTACCGCACGAGAGACGCGAAATCCTACTATACCAACGATATACGTGCATTCAGAAAAGTCATGGCTGCTTCTGGTAGCAAACATGGCCTTGTGCGTGGTTTGATTGGATTCCATGGCAACTTTATCTACGATGATACATACAATGTTCTCCTGGAATACGCCGATAAAGGTACTCTTGAGGATTACTTCATGAGCATTCCGCCGCCAACCAGTGAAGATGACATCGTGTCCTTCTGGCGTGGCCTCTTCTCCCCGATATTCGCTCTCCTCAACATTCACACTCTCGAGGACCAGGACTTCGACAACCCCAGCATCTTCCAGGGGTATGTTCTCTTTTCCCAGTATGAATGGGGGGTGACTCACACTGTGCACACAGCTGGCATCAGGATATCAAGCCAGAGAATATTCTCGTCATCAGCAACGCCCGGCCTTCCCCATACAAATACGAATTCAAGCTTGCAGACCTCGGGCTCAGCCACTTCAAAAGACCGCAATCCTCAAACGGGGAAGTGACTGACATGGGAGCATATGGAACGAGAACCTACGGTGAGCTCAAGCGTTTGGTTACGCTTTCTTCGTAAGGTTTGCAACTACTGACACATACTCAGGAGCCCCAGAGTTTTACCGATGTGACAATTACGTTGGCCCTGTCAACTTACGCGTCTCAAAGTCCGTCGATATATGGTCCCTTGGCTGCGTCTACAGCGAGGCAGCAACGTGGCTCGTCCTCGGGAAGGAAGGATTGGAGCAATATCGTGCCGATCGCAAAGCTGAGACCAGCAAGATCCTGGGCTTTAAAGATAGCGGCTGTTTTCACAATGGCGAGACGATTCTCAAATCAGTTGAACGCTTCCATACCGACATTGTGGGAAGGGAGCGCAAGACAGATCACATTACTCGTGATGTCCTCTGCACCATTATTGTAGACATGCTCGGTGTAGAGAACTTGCGACCCACTGCGGGGCAAATCTGGCCGAAATCACAGAGAATTCTTGAATATGCAACCAAGTCGAGACAAAACTCCAACTGGAGTTCGGCCACAGAGAGCCCGACTCCCTCCAGGAATCCTACTCTCAATGGAAGCCCCCAAGATACGCAAACCGGTGCGCTGCCGGGTCGCCAAACTCGACCTACACATGCTTCAGGTTCGAAAAGAAATACGCGACAAGAAAACGGATACTTCATGGGCGAAAATAATAAAATTGAGCACAGCCCGGAAAGGATGTCAGTGTACGCGAAACCACAACCAAGGGGTGACTCGTCACCCGAAAGCAAGCGTAACAGCGTCTTTTCAAGTTCGGCTAAACTGTCACCACCCAATACCAAGAATCCGGAAATTTACTGGTCAGTCGATGACGCACATCTCTGGAAAGACAGTCAGAGGAAACGAAAGTTCCGAACGAGAACTGCCCCTGGAGGTGGAGAAAGATATATGGACATGATCAGCAAGCGTGACCATGTAAGTTTTTGGGTGAGAGGAGACCAGAAGTAGCACAGCGAAAAGCTAACGAGACGTCCGCAGGTCTTCATAGTCGATGACTCGAGTTCCATGCGAGCTACGGAGTGGTATACAATAACTTCAAGATTCTCCCTGCTTGCGTATATCGTCAAGCATGTCGCCTCTGATGGCCTGGATCTTTATTTTTCCTCTTCAACCAAACATTCCCATTCCAGAAGATCATCCGAGTTGACCGAAATTGTCCAGAAGAGGCCTTCGCAGCCACTTGGCAGTGACAATTTAGTTACGGTTCTCGAAACTGTCTTCGATGCTTTCCGCATCGTCAAGTTTGGGGGAGGCAACAAGGGCTTCCTCGGAAGGAAGTCAGCCAAACAGAAGAAACCAACGACCTGTTACATTCTGACCGATGGTGCTTGGTGCTCAGAGCAAGGTGGCGCCGTTGTATCATTAATCAATCGTTTCGTGGTAGAGCTCGTTGAAAGGGGGGGCCGACCAAATGATTTCGGAATCCAGTTCGTAAGCTTTGGCAGCCACGACGAGGGGCACAGATTCTTGCAATCCCTTGATGACGGCTTGCATCTGGAAAGGTAATCCCATAATCCATGAGAAAAACTGGAAACAGTGCTGACGTTGGTTGTGAAGAGACATTGTGGACACCGAGTCAGCAAACGGAGATGTGTGGAAGATGCTTCTTGGATCAATTGACAAGAGTTTTGACACTGACATCCGGGCCCGACCCTCGATTGGCATCAATCGCGCGGCCACAGCCGCATATAGGGGTTTCATTGACGACAACGAGATCCTTGATGTACCCGAGAGTAACGGTCCTTCGTTTTCCTCCACATCGAGAATTAACATGTGGGGATCTTCAGGCTACACCGCGCCAAAAATTGACGAGCAGAGACATTCGAATTCCATAACTCCAAAGACATCTGAAACTGTCGCATCTCCAACAATGGATACAAGTCAAACACAATCTGCACAGATAACCCCGGTGCCACCAATACCTGCGGTTCAATCCTCGATACTTGAAGAAGCTCGATATTCGACAGAGCATGAAGGTCAAAAACATTTGCTCCGCGTGGAGCCAATGGTACCTGAAACTGTCGGATCCTCAACAATGGACACAACAAGCAAAACACGGACCACGCAATTAGGCTCAGTGTTCTCAAAGCCAGAGGTTCAACACTCGGTATCTGAGCCGACTCGATATTCAACTGAGCAAGACGGTCAAGAGTCGTCGTTGCCACGTATCGACAGAGAAAAGGCAAGCTCACCGAATATCGCGGATCAACACCTGTTTGAACAGCCTTCTCAAGATTCCCTTGTAAAGAGTGCTTCAGACGAGGTGCCTTCGATTCCTGAAGCCCTTGAAATTGAGTCGATGTGGTCGCTCGACTCCGTCCCTTTGACGATGGACCAGAAAGAAGACATCATTTCAGCTTTCTCGAAGCTGCTTTATGTCAAGATCCAAGAAGATAATGTTAGCCTTTCGTTGCCGAAACTGTGGTTTCACGTTTGCCATGATCTCTTTGAGAAACAGGTCAAAAACTACTCCGAGACAATACTGCGAAGCCCAAAATCTTCTGATCTAAAAATGACAAGAAAGGCTTCCAAAGCTATTCGTTCATTTGCGCGAGAGATATCACAGAATTTTCAGGAAATTGCATCAGCCGACCTTGTTGAGGAGGAATTTGAGGAAGAACCTGAAAGACCTGAAGGTGAAGATCAGTCTTTTAGGGAAAAGTGCGAGACATGGGACTACAACCCGGCATATACGGACGAAGTTGAGATCACAGAAGCCAAAGTCTCAATGGATAGTTTCCAAGATGACGAGGAGAGCGAAAATGACCATGTCGTGGAGCGAGATTTGAAGGACGAGCCCGAGGCAAACTCACCGCTAGAGCTACCGGCCGGTCTTGATCGACAAGCATTGTGTGAGAGTCTGACGACTCATCCTGCTTTCAAAGTCCTCGCAGATCACGTCATCAACATCCTGAGGCATCACGGGAACAACGTCATGCAAGTCATTGAGAAAAGCATTGCAGCTAACGTATCTCTGAAAAAACTGCGCACATGGAGGGTGGTACTCAGAGCTGACTGGGATGTTTTGGAATTCATCGAGGATCAATATGGCCCCAGCCGGAATGTCAACCTTGGACACATACTTACCATCACTGGCAATTGCATGGACGCACAGATGACAACTACCAGCGAATATCTTGCTCAAACATGGCCTTCACACAACAAATATGAGAGTTGGGGTCCGCATTCCCTTCTATCTACCATCCAGGAGGCAATTTTCCGGAAGAAGCAAAACCACAAAGCACGACAAAGTACAAACTCCTCTTTCTCTTTAGGTCTTTTCTCAGTTACTGACGTTTCTTTGTACTAGCATTCGATTACCGCGAACATAATGTCATAATTGAAGTGACCCTTGCCTATGGTCGAACTGTCGTCGAAGTCGCTGGGCCAGGCAAGGCCATCCTCGATGTAAGCCAGCAGCTGGCGTGGCTAGGTAGTGCTTGTAGAGCATCTTCGCCACGGTGCGGGCTCTCGTATTGTGACACCGTCTGGTCAAGTGATCCTTTAACAACAAATCAGAACGGAGCAATATTCCATATCAACTACAGAGTTGTCCCTTTCAACGAGAATGAGCATGGCAGGTGTTGGACACACTTGATTGGGAATTCTGTAGTTGCCTCCGGATTTCCAATCCCGGAACGTTCAGAAGAGATGAAGGGCCTACAGATTCCTCTACAAATAATGGCGGCACTCGGAGGTGCTTCGAGTGTATTCGACAACGGCAAAGGTTTTGTTCTCAAAGGGCTGTACATGGCATTCATACCCGTGAAGCGGATTGCAAATGACGGAACACAAGATCAGGTGCAGTGGCACCTTCTTGAAAACGGTGATGCTCCTATTTCTTACGAAAAGGTCGAGAACAGCGCTCGCCTGCAGCGGCGCGATCTCGATGAAAGAGCACTTGCGTCCACAGTGGCTTTTCTTGGTTGGACGCCGGAAGTGATCAACTGCGCGGGTAAGTACATCGAAATTCCTTGTGATCAGGGCACTGATAGGTAAAAGCAACGGACCGAATTGTATACGACGAGATCCAGTGGTCAGGAGAGAGCCTTCCACACGAATTATCTGTTCGCTGTGGCGGATTTCACATTGGGATCAGTCAAATCGGCACCCTCAACATTCCTTTCAACATAACAAAGAAGGATATCAGGAGGGATTCTTGGACGCCAAGCAACCTATACGACCAGCTGTGTGAAGAAGCATCCAAGCAATGCGTCATTCTCTACGACACGAAGACGAAACAAAGTTGGCTGATCGATGCTGAGCGCGTGGTGTTCCAGATCATTCTCCATGGTCTGAGAACTGGTAGATTCTCATCCATTCCTGACGAGGTCCGCGCACAGATCCACGCCGCTAATCCATATGACACACGATCAGTACGTGAGCGCATGAATCTCTTCTGTAACATGGAGCTATATCAGACTCGAGACATCCAGAAAGGCGAAATAGTGGGCCGATATTTTGCAGATCTGGTCAAAGAGCTTCTGGACGCAATCGCAATTCTCTTCGAGCGAACTCAGCGATTCGCCAAAGAAAACTCCGAGGATCTAGTGGATAGGGTTCCGGCTTTCCTTGGACGTCATACAGTCCTGGCATATGAGTATATGGACGTACTGGAAAGGTCAACAAACAAAACGCCCCGAAGAGTTGTCCTGGAACACACCTGCGGAGATTGGCCGGAGCTTGCCCGAAAGCTTCCAGCTCTGATTTTAGTTGCCAAGAACTTTCAAGAAGTTCTACAGCCAAATCCTAAATCGACCTCGAAATGCTCCTCATTCGGATCCCTTCCCGCGGACAAGTCATACCTTGCTGTTGAAATGTCCATGCTCCACATGCTCTCAAAAGCTGAGGATAGTCAAGGTTTTCTCGGATCTTCAGGAATGCACTGGAAAGCATCACAGGGTTTGTTTGACCCTTGCCCAGCTCCAGATGGGCAGAAATGTCGGTGTCATCGGCTACAAGGCTTCTCGACGGGCTCGCAGCGTACGCTCTTGGATCCTCCACAAGCATTATGCAGAAAAGGAGCTGTGATCTTTGGTATTGAGCCTACTCAAAAGTGGGGAAAGCTTTACCGAAACAGATCCGACTCCAAAAGTCTCCCCGCAGGTTCCACAACAAAGGTTGATAGTATACCAGTCCAATCAACCACAGATGGGACAGCCACGGATGCTAGTGGTCTTGAGGCAACTGGGCTCATAGCAACAAATGAGTCTGGTATGAACGTCACATCAACGACTCCAGTAATAATACAACCTCAAGAAGACATTACACCCAGCGCAAATGGATACTCAGACATCGAGCGGTCTCACCCGACACCACAAACACAGCCAATCCCAACAGCTCCATCGACAGACTCAACATCAAATAATTCCCGCATTCTGAAGGGAAAAATGAGGCGGCTATTTACCAGCTCCAATGCCTCTAGAGACGGTGGAACTAATGACTCAGCCCACGATCATTCCGACGCAACGTTGACACCCCTCTCAACTTCACCATCGAATCTGTACCCCTATGATGATGAAGCAAGCTCAGCCGAGACCCCTTCTCCTGAAGCAAAGCGTAGTGGATTCATTCGTCGCAAGACATCAACCTTGAAGAATATGTCTAAGTTGAGGTGGAATTTAGCGACTAAACATACCTGACTCTTGTATATGGCTTAAGAATTGGGCTGCCAAAGCAAGAGTATGAATGTGTTGTTCTTTGGTATTTAGATAGAGATTCCGGGGCTGTGTAAATACAGGCATATCATGCTCGTATTGCCGGACTATTTGAAAGATTGCATGATACTCTCCTCTCTTCGTTTATTGTTTGTTATTTACTAGGTGCTTTTTAGCCACTGGCAACGTATATATCCTATTGTCTGCAGCTATTCCATGGATCATCTCGCGCTCCTTCTTCACGTATCCGTGTTTATGAGTAAAACAAAGCGAGAAAGGTGCGTGGAGAGGCTGCATCCAGAAGTGATGAAGAAAGCCCGACTCACTGCACAGCTCGAGTAGTGGAGCTGCTTGATAAAACCGGACTATTAATTACAAGCACAGTTGAAGGTGCTCGAGATCGAAAAAGAGCGTAAAATGAAGGCGAGGCATTAGACCAGAATAGCAAAGATCAAGTAGATATGCGACGCGGAGCACCAGCGTAGAAAAGAGAATGAAATCAATCAATTCAATATACCAAAACAGTCTTCCCCATCGCCAACTGTTCTGGGCACTCTACACGCAAGCTTGCTCTTCTCACAGGGTCTCCATAGTTTTGAATCTATGGGATACGTAGACGCATTTATACAAAGACTACATCTCAGTTCCTTCAAGTTCACGACACTAAATTTACAGAAATACAGATTTCCCTTGACAGCCTCCTCGTGGAGGACGCTGCATTCATCCTGTGTGGACAGTTGAAGCAAGCGGCCGGGCGCAGATGTGAGCTGTGAGACGGATAAAAGCACCCCGATGTAAACTTCAAAAAGCTACACGAAGACCACCGGTTGCAAATTATGTGATTCTTTTGTAACTCACAGTGCCATGTTTAATGCCTGGAACAAGCAGTCCCACCATACGCCAGAACTCCATGCTGCAAACCCCCGAAGCCAATTGTCTTGTACACCATACACCGCACACCACACACGTGTTATCCCGGTCCAATTCTCGGCCTGCAATCTCGTCAGCTTCCTCGCGCCACGACCCCAACTCACAGCGTCGCAGGGATTACTCACATGTCATGGTGCTCGCTCAGCGTGCTGAGGTACTTATTCAGCTCCTCGACGCGCTCCTTGTGCGTCTTGACGCCCTCGCGCTTCAACCGGTCGTCCAACTGCGCAAATATTCCCGTCAGCCAAAACGCTCTCCTTCTCCCAGCACCAACGCATGCTCTCCAGTCGTAGAACCGAAAAAAAAAAAAAAGGACATCCAACTCACCCTCTTCCGCCTCCTCTCCTCATACTTCCTCTCCGCCTCGGTCTTATGCCTATGCGCCGCGACGGCCCTGCCCAGCTGCTGCTCATCCTCATTGTTGCTTCCCTCGCCCGACTCAGTCTGTTTCTTCGAATCGCTGCCGTCCGTCTTGTCTTCTTCGGCGAGTGCGCGCTGGAGGGCGGATCGCTCGTCGTCTTTCGCTGCTGCAGCGGAGGAAGAAGAGGCTGCTGTCTCGGCGTCGGTGGATGGTTGCTGCTTCGGCTTCTTCTTTTTCTTCTTCTTATCGATGGGGGTGCCGCCTTTGAGCTTGAGCGCGCCGCCGGTGACGGCGGAGTACTCGGAGCTCGGCATTGTCGTTGTGGATTGGGGGTTTCGGGTGGCGGGGGTTGCAGCGCGTTGTCACCCAGGTCTTGAGGAAGGATGGATGACGCGCCGGGGTAAGGTCCGTGCGTTGGAGGAAGGAAAAGAAAGTCGTTGCCGCAGGTGAGGTGTGTCACTGCCAAGCCGGGGACACAACAAAACACCCGTGTATTGTGACTCTTCTTCTCCTCCGACATCGCTGCTGCGCGACGAGAACTATCGGCTTGACTGCATGCACCATGTCGCTTCCGGATTACGCTTTGGATATCTTCGTCTGGCGTGCCGGCGTGAGCCTGTGGTGCAAGCGAATCATCCTTCACACACCTTTTCGACGTCATCACATAAATTTTCGACCTCCGTCTTCATCCCTATATTTACTTTAATTGTCTATGGAGCGAGAATATACGCTTCTAAAAACTGGGCGTAAGGTTCAGACATTGAATGATTTATTGCGCTCTGAATTTTCTGATCCCCAGACGCAAGCTACAGCCTGCCAAGCTTACACTTCTCAGAGTCCGCCAATGACCTATGATTTCCCCAGAAAAGTTAGACTGGCGCTCAATACGGGGTGCGCATGGTCTGCAAAAACTTTCACTGTGCCACGTCCCGTCAATCAGGGGCAAGCAGCCAGGAACTCATGCGCTGTCAGCTCCCCGTCTGAGCCACAATCGTTGCTGCCTGGTCTGACTGCAGTAGTGATGTCAAGCTGGTCACTTAATGCATCAGCTCAAAAATTTTCACTTCAAGGAGATATATATTTCGCAGCATTTCAATGTATTATTCTTTCCATTCTCTGGTCTTATATCGCTTGTCTTTGATTATACACCAATTCGAGTTTTTTTTTTCTTCTACTTTCACTATTTTCTCCCAAATTTTGAATCACAGCGAACTGCAAAAAATCTGGGCTCTCTTTCAACCTCCCTATATGAGCAGTTGAAAACAGATACCTGGATTTTATGTGAGTTTCGAACCGTACAAATATATCCAGACAAACACTTTTACTATTCCTGGAAGCATAATCTAATATCTTCGGAGAGACAGGGTTGGGAAAGTCAAACTTCTCTACAATACGCTGCGACATCGAAGCCATGCGAGGCGGCTCCCGGGACCAAGCTGACGACCCATTGGAAGACTGGATCTGGGTGGAAGATGGAAGTCTCAACGTTCACTCACCTGCCGGCCCCCCTGGTAAGGCTCACGTGCTCCAAATAAGTACTCTCACTGATTGTCTTGAAGGTGACAATGAGCTTCACGTAGAGAATGGCAATCGCCCATCTCATTCCACCCTCCCAATGTCAAGTGGGGCACCTCCCACACTTGGTAGTGGAAGAAGAGCTTCTTGGGCAAACAATGTTGCCCATGCCGGAGATCCCCGTCCACACACAATCTACGCATCTGAAAGCGATTGCCCATATTTGATCACAAAGCGCCTTGACCACGAACAAGGATGCATTGTCCTCGCAGTGCGGAACAAAGACCAGCCGTGGAAGCAATACATGCAGAAGAAAGGCGTGGCAAGTGGAGAGCGAGACCAGGCGAACTTGAATAACAAGCTCAAGGAAGAAGCACGGCTCCTGCGTGAGCTTCAGCACGAGCATGTCGTCAAGGTTGCCGAGACTTTTGAGGCAGCCGGCCATTTCAGCATACTAATGGCTCCAAGAGCTGCTCTGAGATTAACACACGTCTTTCGACTCTTTGACGCTGAGAACGACCCACACAGACAAAAGCCGAGTCTCGAGACTCTCAAGGAATGGGTCTCCTGTCTCACCAAGGCCCTAACTTATCTCCACAACCAAAGCGTCGAACACGGAGATATTAAGCCGTCCAACATAATGATCACGGTAGACGACCGGGTGCTCCTCACGGGCTTTGCAATGGCACGTCGAGGGGACAGATCCAACCAGACGGACAGCGGTACCACAGCGTCTCCCGCACACCAGGCCGCTTCCCCGTATGCGGCTCCCACCCACCCCGGTCCTCACGTGCCCTTCAAGGACGACATGTACGGCTTCGGCTGCGTGCTACTAGAGCTAGCAACAGCCATCTGCCATGCTGGCGACGGCAGCGACTCACAGGCGCACTTCCGGCGCGTCCGCGCGGACGCGCCGGGGAACGATCCGGCAGGCGCTTACGCACCGTGCCAGAAACAACTCGTGCAATGGATATCCACCCTCTCCACCATGGGCCCGCTTCCCGTAGCGCCGCCGCCGCCCGGATGCAACGACAGCAGCAGCAGCATCGACGCGGCCGACTGGACCCGCATTACGACCGACCTCGCCTTCCGCATGCTGGACCCTTCGCCTGCATGCCGGCCCGCCGCAGCCCTCGTGCTGCAGGCCATCCGCTGGTGGGGAGTCGACGGCGGTGCCAGTTGTCTATGCGAGGGAGGAGGAGCCTTCGGCAGGTCTCACAACAGCGGCAGCGGCTACGCGGGTCTTGAAGCCGACGACAGCAATACAATGCGGCTCGAGGAGGATCGATGGGCTGCGCCGCCGTGGGCACCCCTGCTGTACAACCTCGAGGCGGTCCAGTACTGGGATCTCGACATCCCTGTCTCGCCGTGGGAGATAGCCAAGCACGTCTGCGCCGATGGCGTCACAGACAACGTCGTGATCCAGGGCATCTTGCAGCGGGCGGCGGCGCGCGCGAACAATGCGTTCCGAGTCGGTGGGCCGCCGCGCAGCTACTTCCTGGGTGGAAGCACCTCGCTCCCTGATGGGCGAGGACGCCTGATGTCGAGTCCACATGTGGAGCTCGCCTTGGCCAGCGGCTGTAAGCTTTGATTAGAGTATGTTCAAGCAATGATGCGCGATACTCACGGCATGACGTAGGTATCGACAGCTTCTGGGCAGACTGAGAAATAATCAGACCTGTGACTGGGCTGCAGATCCTTAGGTTTATTGTCTTTTCAAGAGACTCGGTATTGAAAACGAATAGTCAGTAATGTGTAATCCGAATATAATATAGTCAGCGGAGGCTACCGCAAGCCACAGCAGATCGATATCGAACAAGCCTCCTACAAATCTCCTGGGCGAGGCGGGAGAGGCATTGCACAGTTGCGCCATCGCCGCATCCCTTACTCATGCAGCGTGCTGTGACACTTGGGCCCCACCGTCCGTTAGCACGGGTTGTGGCATCAAAAGCCAACATAACTCGACTACACCGCAAGAGAGAGAGAGAGAGGCAGAGATACAGCTTCTGACCGGGCCGGTGAGCCCGCGCGTCTGTGTCAGGTAGAGAAAGTGAGTAGTTTAGTTCCGGCGGGCCTCCGCAAATTCCCTCCGCATTTGTATAGTACCCTTTGCCCCGTCGCGCCTGGCATCCCCCACGGGGAAATACGGTGTGGGAAAATGGCAGAAAGGATCAGGGTTGTAGCTGGAGAAGCCAATCGCAATCGTTTCCGTGGCGGTTGTACCTTGGTACAAGAGCCTGTGCCCCGTATGTACCCGAGTGAAGCGCAACGCCGCAAGGCACCACACTCCGCATCCGCATCGGGAGCCCTCGGAGCCGCTCGCACATCATCAGGCAGCCCCACGAAGGAGGACAAAACAGTATGAGTAAGTGACCGCGATGCATACTAGTCAGCGGTGTTGCGATCAAACAAGTCAGCACAAGGGCAACGAAAGTGCGGCAGCGGGCAGCGGCTAGTAGTGGGTATTGTAGCGGTGCCTAGCGAAAAAAACGGAGCTACCGACGATCCAAGGAGGGCTGCAGCCATCAAACCCGCCCCAACGGGGCACTGCGGCTCCTACGTTATTTTCTCTTGTTTCAAACAGAACCAGAACCAATCCAGTCCATGCATTAAGATTTCACCTAGGCAACTACCGCACACGCATCATTCGGCCCTGTCGCGGAGCTCGCAAGGCTGTCCACGAATCGAACCGCCGATCTCCGCAATCCTCCTCTAGAGACGCCACAGCATCCATCGCGCCGAGTAGCCAATCCCGCGAACACATGGCAACACGTAGAGATCTGAGCTTCTGTTCCCCTCTTCACTCTAGACGCCGGTTGGAAAGGGGGCAGCGAGGCAAACGGCGTGGGACCCAAGCGACGCCGCCGCTGTCAACTACTCATCATGAGCGTGCCTCGTCGTCCTAGCGTCCGCAGCTGCATTCGCTGGACGGTGGCTTTGCCCTTGCTCGCGTGGCCGCACGCTCCACAATTGCGGCTCCGCACGTTGGAACCAGACTTCGCTATCGTCAGCTAGGCCGCTTTCGAACGCCTCCCAGCTATTGCGTATTCTTCCTTCTCCCTGCGTGTTCTATTTGCGGGCGCGTTGACCACCACACCGCTCTGCGCGGCTCTACGCGTTCCTCGCCCCGCGGTCCAGCGCGAGATGCGGGATTTGCAACTAAATCGCATCCTTCGCAACATTGCACACCTACATACCAATGTCCAAAAGTTTAAGGAGAAAATACTGAGATTAGAGAGAGAGAGAGAGAGAGAGAGCGCGCGGGCGAGCCGCCCAGCTCCCCTTGTCTGTCACTCAGCTTCTGACATCTGTGAGGCTTGCCGCTAAAAGAAGGGGTGTTGACGCACGCCCGGGTAGCCGGAAGGCCCAGAACGCATACACGAAACGGCCCAGCTAAAGCTAGCTGTTCTTCTACTGGTGAAGTACCTAGAAGGAATCACTGTGGTCTTGCGCGCGCTTCTCCATTCCTTCCCAGAGGCCACGATACTCCGCGCCCCTTCTCGCCATTCCCTCAACGAACAGCAGCGGAACCGCAAAAAAAGGGTCATGAGCGAAAGACGGCATCCACGCCGTCGCGGTTTCGTGCGAGGTCGGATCGTGCATTTCCGTCCTGTCGTCTGTGAATCCCCCACGCGCGCGCCTTCTTCGCGCTCTCTTCAGGTGGCTCGTGGGTTGCGGTCAACGAATTGGCCCAGTAGCAGTCGAAAGAAGCTGTCAGCGGAAAGAATCCATCGAACGGTGGTCGCGTGAGATATTCAATCTCTTCCCGCAAACAGAAGCGCGAGAGTCAGTGCCGATTCGTTGATCTTACCCGCCGGGCTGACGGTTCTCACCAACGGCATCTGGGTAAGATGCTGCTTGCTTGCTTGCTGCTGGCTGCTGCTTGCCCCGCGCTCAGCTTTCCTACCAATTGAGCGGGCCGCGAGTCAGCCTTCCGCCCCCTTCCTTGTCCATGCTCAAAAGCACACCCAAACGGGATGCCCCGGTTAGTAGAGAGGAGATGGAGAAGAAAGAAAAACAGGGCCACAATGCAAGCCTCTTTTTGCCCCTCGTTCCCCCCCTTCCCGGGGCCCCACGCGCTATACAGATGTGATGTGTGCCACGTGCTTGTTCGTCTGTTGCTTTTTTTCCCGCCCATTCCCCAGTGGCCTCACCCCTCCTTTCCGGGGGGAAGGATTTCCTGGGGGCGGAGAGTGGCGGGGATGTGTTCCGGAAAGACCCTTCCCCATGCATGCCATCGCAAGACAGGCACAGTCCACGCATGCGTGTCAATCAAGACCCATGCAAGAAGGAATCGCAAGATAGGATAAAACAGAGGATTCTCCGATCTAGGCACAGAGAGAGGGCTTACCTTGCCCCGTTCGTAGAGAAAAAAAGAGCGGCGCGGAGTTGTGACGGTGTTGGGGATGGGCGCGCGCGCGGGTGGTGGTGGTACGACATCCACGTGCCGCAATCCCATCAATCCATCGAGGACTGGAACCTTTTTCCTGTCTCTCGCGCGCGGGAAGAGCCGGCACGATCGTTCACTGGCTAGTGGATTGTTTCCCAGCCTTCGCTCACGCATGTCATTTTTCTGCGATGATGCGAGGGCAAGAATTTGCGGTAATACCTGCAGCCCACGTTGCAGCTGGAACATGCATGGAAGAAAATTTGTGTGAACCAAGATGAACTGCGGGGTAACAAAAGAAAATTGCCAAGTCTCACGCGCGGCAGACGTCGACCGCGGTACCTTAAGGACAGGGTTGAGGTTAACATCCAATGTATCAGGCTGGAAAGTCTCCGATTGCCGCCTTGGCTGCAATCATCTCCCAAGCCTAAGGATCTCGATGTGATATCATGTCCACATCACTTCTGTTTGTATGAGGTCTGCAGCTTGAAGATCGTAGAAGTTTTCATGCCAACTGCTATAGAAATTTTATGTACTTCGCCAAATGATTATGAAATGCTCCCTGTAAACGACGCGGCAGGTATCAAGAGTATGGGAATTAGAAAGAAAGCGAAAAGAGCCGCCAAATGAGAACATGAACCGCGCTGAAAACAGGTAGCGACAGATACGTCAAAAACGTGCCTGAGAGTTTTCCCTTCTCAATACCCCAGTCATCCCAAAAATCGACTTGCATGCATAAGCGATGCGTGGAACCCATATATCCCATCCAAAATAAAACACCGCAGACACCCTGGCCCATACCCATCCCAACGATTGTGCAACACCGAAAATTTGCCGTCGCTGAACTCCGTGTCAACCCTTTTCCCATCACAGTCCAAAGGTTCCATCAAGCGCGATGCCATTGGCCGACGGACTTAGGTCGGGGATCACAAGGCCCCTATACGAGTCGGAGTTCCCGGACCCGAAGTCGCAGTCGAAGTCGTTGCTACCGCTCGTGAGGCTCTCGTCGGAAAAGCTTAGTACGCTTTGCGGTGGTTGCTGGTCAGGCGGTCCCACTGTCCACACGCTCGGCGACCACGCCAGGTTTGCGTCCGAAGTCGCCGACAGGGGAGGAACGTCGCCTAGCGCATCCACTGGTGCACCACCGTAGATGCTGTCGTAGATGTTGGTTTGTCCATTGTCGAGCCCGCTGAGGAGGCGCTCCCAGTCGCCGGGCGACTGTGTTTCCGATTTCAGGTGTGCCGCCATCGAATAAGTGTTCGACTGTGATTCGGTACCGAAAGAGAGATAGTCAAGGTTCAGGGTGGACCCGCCCACGCTTGGACGCCGAATTTTGATTGACGGAGTACCGCCGAGTGAGGCACGGTGCGACAGGGGTGACATGGTGGGTTCTGACCGGGCGTGGGGTTCAGAGTGAACTGAGCTGATGCTGACGCCGCTCTGGTTGCTGTGTGCAGTGGCGAGGTTGGGAAGCGTGGCGAGCGTCGCCCGTCGGCTGTCGCTCGAAGCATCCTGCTGCTGTCTGTTGGGAGAGAAGCGTGATGCGATCGCCTTGAGGTGCCTCTGCGTCGAGCGGAGAGCATCCTGGGGAGCCTGCATGTTGTTGGGAATTGGAGACGACTTTGATGCATTGGTGGAGAGAGTCGACTTTGCCACTTTGCGGAATGCGGCGGATCCAGGAGACTGGGAACGTTCGAGGTAACCAACGATTGCGGCCATGAGCTTCTGGTTCTCCTTGATGAGCTTGCTGTCTTGATCGAGATCAAGACTCTGGAACATGAGACCGAAGCCTGAGGTCACGAGCATATCATGCTTGTTCAGGCAAATGGCGAAGCACATGCTCCTCTCCTCCAGAAGCTGCAAGATCTGGACTGTGGCCTTCGAGGCGCCAGCAACAGCAAGCGTTGCCGCGGATGCTCGGCCTCCAATGTTGGCGCACACGGCAGGGCGCCAGATCAGAGACTTGATGTACTGATAGGCAAGAGACTGGAGGACGTCAGCTTTGAACCAGAATCGATGGTTGAGTAACATACCAGAATGGGCGAGCGGCTGCTGATGATGTTGGTGCTGGGCTTGTCCTGCACGAATTGAAGCTTCAGGTGCGAGGCCAAGTTGCTGTTCCACTCGTCCAGCTCATCCGACTGAGCAGCCATCTTGCGGAGGGAAATCTCGTGTGACATGGCAGCCGGGAAGCTCTCGCAGAGGACATTGCCAAGGATGCGCGCAGCGCGGAAGAGAGCAAGGGCGCTGGACAGCTTGGTGAACTCTCCAGGAAGAGAAGGGAGGAAGCCCTTCTCCGTGATGTACTCGTCATCGGCATCAACAGGGAACTCGCAGTGAATGTCCTCCTCGCGCAATTGCTTAGGCAGACCAAGTTGAGCGGCAGTGAAGCTATGACTGTTAGCACAAGAATATTATTGAAGACAGTTTGGAGAACCTACCAGTCAAGAGTGTACTGTGTCCAGAAAACCTTCTTCCTCATCTCGCTGGTAAGAACGCCAAGTGCGAAACGCTTTTGCGACTGGTGGAGACCCAAACGGTGCGCCAGACTGACGGCGATGCCCTTGTACTTCAGCAGACGGTTGTAGTCCGCCTTCTGAAGGCAAAAGATCTGTGCGAGGACAAGACATTGCAAGGTAACGAGAGAAGTGTCATCGATGAAGGAGTTCAAAGCAGCGTGCCATTGAAGCTCAACCGATTCTACAAGTGACTTGTCGGGGGCCTGACAACACGTGAGCGATTTGCCTCGGAGGATGTTGGAGTTCAAACTTACATTACCAGCGAGAGCAGCGATACCAAAAACGAGGTTGAGTTGCGCGAGAGCCTTCTTGTCGGAGAGGGGTTCTGAGCTGTTGACGAATTCATCGTACAATGTAAGGAAAGCCGGGCGGTGGAGCACCGGGAAAAGAGGGGCCCATTCTTGGAAGAAGATGTTGATTAATTGGTCGGACACAAGGCGGGGAGGTGCCTTGAAAGAGACAGAAGACGTGTCACGGGTCGGTTGAGGTTTTGAGTCAGTCTCGAGGAAAGCCTCGGGTCGGATTGACGGGAGCGAGCGACCCGTCTCCTGAACGCGGCGGTAGAAGGAATCTGCGCGCATTAGAGGCTGACTTATGGTTCAGATTCGATACATACCAATCAGTGTCCTTCCACTCGATGTGCCAACGAAATAAGAGTCTGAGCTGCCGTCCTCCAGGAGAATGGGCGATTGCTGGATCTTGAAGAGGTCTTCCTTGTCGGGGACCTCTTCTCTCGGGGTGATTGGAGCAGGCGATGGTGATGGTCTCCGACCGATGGATCCAGGGGAGTTGGAGTGCATGCGCGACAGCATGTCGATCTTCTCGTCCTTCTCGTCCAGCAGTTCCTTCAGCTCGCGAATCTCGGACTCGAGCTGACGCACGCGCTCCTCAAGCGACTCGGTGTAGCCACGCGGGAAGGCGCGGCGACTCAGCTTGTCGCTCGTCTTGCACTCGAAGCCGACGTTGAGACACTGCGAACAGGAGGGCCGGATGCCATCGCAGCGGATCTTCTTGCTGCGACAGCGATCGCAGGCCTGGGCGATGCGGGTCTGTGAGTTCGTCCCGACCTTGATGACCTTCATTGGTAGAATGCCTGGCATGACGGGCAGAGGGCGGCGCAAGGGGCCGGCACTCGATATATATCGTTGGCGTAGTAGTGGTGACAGGCGCTGGGCAGATAACAAGAAATTGGGTCAGGGTCGCTAGGAGCGCGGTGTCATCCGGATGAATCGTATCGGTGTGCGCGGCGTGTGTCGGATCCGCTATTTGGCTGGCGCGATATGCAATAAGTAGTGGGCGCAGGAGCGACGGTTCGAGAAAGGGCTGAGATTGGGTTCGGGAGTGGGAAAGAGAGTGCGGGAGCGACGGGGGAGACGAGCTTTGGCGTGTCGGTCTCTTTTCGAAGCCACTAGCGGGTCTGGGGTTGGGAGGCGCGGTCGAGTTGGGATGTCAGTGCTGAAATGCGGGGATTGTGCAGCCAGTGCGGACCCGGCGCTGGGCGGTAGACACGCGCCCGGCGCCCAGCGTGTGGCTGCATTGGAAGAAAATGAAACGGGACCGCGTCTGCCCTGCGCCGCGCAGCTGATCGCCCAGAACCGCCCAAACTGCCCGCCGCTCAAGCTTCTGCGCAGCCGGCCCGACACCAGCGCTGTCTCTCCTGCCGGCGTCACGATCGACGGCCGATGTGCAATACACGCTTCCTCATTCACCGCATCCCCTGCCCGCGCGCCAGCTCTGACCAGCGCTGACGTCTGCGCTGCTTCTCCCCACATCGCGCCGGGACGCCTGGACACCTTGACACTTGACACGATTGGGAACACGCGCGCAAGCTGGTGCTGGCGGCGCCTCTGCGCGATGGGGACCCACGAGCGGTCCCGTTCGTTGAGTGGGCTTGAGGTCATTCACCCGTGCACGCGCCCCCTACCCACCGTCGCGGCGCCCTCGCTCCTCACCGGAATCTGGCTCGAGAGGGACCTCACAGCACAAGGCAGACGGGTCCCGCTGCTGTGGGCGACGTGCCTCTAGGATACCCCAGATGTATTCCCGAATCTGGTAGTTGAGCCTGCATATCCAAACCCAAATGTTGACCTCCAACGCTCAGATATAGCCTGCCCTACCTACAGTGCCCGCCCAATCCCGAGAAAAGAGCGCTCATCGGCGCGCTCCCGCCTCCCCTCGTAGGGCTCGCTAACCCGGGCACCCAGATCCTGCGCTGTGTCAGTTGCCACTCCCGCAGCATGAGCTTGAACCTGGCCCCGCGTGTTCCTGGGTGGCAATGTCAAAGGGCATGAATTAACAGCGAAATGACTAGACTGTGCGCACACGTTAGCAGTTCGAGCCAAGGATTGCGCTACGTCCCTCTGCCTGGCTAGCTCGGGCGGATGTTACTTACATAACACGTTATGAGAGCTCGTATTGCGCTAACGGTTTTTAACGTCTTCTTTTAGCACCATGCAGTTGAAGCACACTATGTCAAATTTAGCTGCAGGATGAGCATTAGCATCACTTGTCCTAAGTGAAGCATTACTTCATGCCCTCAAAGACATGGCCATCGACGATGATGACCCACCCCACCAACCACCTGACTCGCTGCTGATTTGGCCAAGTGCTGGGGAAGCGTCATCTTAGCCTGCTGGAAGCCTATAGAGGGGTATCGCAGCCGAAGGCTAGCGTGAATTTGTTTTTCGCTCACGTCATGGGTATCTGAAGCTATCGTCCGGATGAGAATGTCGAATTAAAAATTCTACATATACGTCCGGACGATAGCTTCAAGTACCCGCATATTGTTTTTTTTTCCCTTAGGAAAAAGAGAAGAGAAGAAAGACTGAGGCCCAGTTACGCCCAGGGCCTTACTCTTCTTCACGCAAGTCTTCGGCTGCGATACCCCTCTGCACGTTGTCAACATAACCCTACTCTCCACCTTCCGCAGCTAATGTACCCCGCAAATCACTAGTGCGCGAGAGAAAGCTTGCTCGGATGTCTGCCGGTTTTTGGGGTTTAGTCGCGTGGCTTGCTTAGAAGTCTATTTGCCATTGGATACTCTGGGCTAAAGCATTTATCGGTACATGATTGCATGACAGATTTCGGAGTAAAAGCATCCGAAAGATGGCTACGGCTGCCCCGACTTCATTGCAATATCTAGTAACCTGGCCTCACACTCTACCATTATCGCCCTTGAATTTCTCCGGAGGCAGCTGCTACTATTGATTTTTTCTTCCTTCGACGAATGGGACATTTCTGTTCTAATGCGCTGGCGTCATCCACGAAATCCATTGGCGGGTAAACGTCAAAGTTTCAAGGCATCTCTCCGATCGATGTGGCAGGGAGTACTACGCGTCAGCCGGATATGGTTCCGTTCAGCTACAAATCAGCTAGTGCCACCAGGTCCAAAGCGCCGATCTCTCTCAGAGCGACCAATTCTGATTAAAGCCAACCTCTTTGTGTAGATCTTGCTTCGTTCGGGAACCAGTGCGTTGGATCAATAGCGGGGATCGCGATAACCTCATCCTCCCCACCATTCCCCGCATTCTTTCGATCCGCCTCGACCACGCCTTAGGTAAAATCCTCCTCGGGATCTTGCTGTGCCATGGCTTGCAGGTACTGCTGCACAGTCTCCATCTCGGCAAGCTTTTCCTTTTCCTCCTCGAAATTGCCATATGCTCTCTCTAGCAGATCCCTCTCTAGGTCTCTCAGCATAGTAGCTAGCGACCATACGCGTTCCCGCACGTTTATGCCCTCCTCTTTCATGACTGCCTTCACATCGTCATCAGTCCCATACAGCAATCGCAGCTGCGTCTCAACCCTGTCCTGAAGGAGAGAAACGGCACGAAGCTTAAAGACATCCCATAACGGGTGAGCCTTGAGTGTGTCTGCTAGCTTGTCGGGCTCCTCAAGCACCGATCCATTCCAGTAGACGCGGAGCTCACGACCACCATCCGTGGTTTGCTCAACCTGAAAGTCTAGCCCGTCCTCCTCGTTGACCACTACGAGCCAAATAAAATCACTCTGCCAGCCTGTTGATCCGGCGGAGGCTCCGGCGTGGTCGGAATCGTAGAGGCGGAACCCTGGCGCTGAAGTGTTCACGTGCAGCTTTGCGCGTTTGAGAGGATCGTCATTGGGGATGTCCAGGTCCAGAAAGAGTTCTCGGGCTGATGTCATGCTGTCCTCAATGAAGCCGTAAGAGAAGAGCATCTCACACGCGCCTTTCTTATCTCCGTATCTGGGCCAACGTCAGCGCTATTGCAGAAGATGACAGTTCCAGTGACAACCGACGTTATGGTGATTTCGTCACCCTTCTTGAGCTCTTTGCCGTCGCGTAACAAAAGCGCGGCATTGCCATCCGAGTCCGTCTCGTAAAGAGCAACCGTAGCATCGCCGCTTGCGTGGTTTGCCATGTCCACGCAAGGAACCATACTGTCCCCAATACCTGGAAACTCCAGAGCACGGGAGCGATACATGGCATCCACTTGGAGCCAATCATCGAAAGAAATGATGCCATCCTCTTCGTCCCACAACAGTTCGGCGCACCACTTGATGTGCTCGGTTGCGGAGCGAAGTTGGTCGAATTCCTTGGTGAGACTTTTGATCTTGGCCTCAATTGCCGGTTTGAGCGAGGTGCCGGTGAGGAGGTCACGTTCAGCTTCCGTCCAGAATGTCGGCAGAAGTTCTTCCGGGAGGAACTTGATATATCTGGAGAAGTTAGCTTGCGAACGTCGTTGCATTGAACGCCACATTACTCTTTCAGCGGGTTATGCACTCCGATCTTGATACTCGTGTTAGGGCAATTCGAGATGGCTTGCATGAGCAGGAAGACTAAGATTGCAATCCGAGGGCTCTGTGAGTGTATCAGCCGCAGTCCAGACTCGGGAATGTGCTAATTATAACTCGCATGGATGACAAGTGGACGAGAAACGGTAGAGATCTTGCATTATAGAATTCCAGACGCAGCCTCTTTGCGCTGACTCTCGTTAGCAAGCCGACACGTGAGCGAGAGACACATGGTTGCGCGCCAGCTGGACCCCTGTGCAACACTGGAATACGGGTTAATAGCAACATGTTGTGCAAATGTCATGCAAGATGGAATGGGCTCGGGAGTGTGGTGGACATTTGCTTTAGGAGTGAGGCTGGTGCAACCTGAGCACCGTGTCTCGACAGTTGTAGGAGTGGAGCTGAACAGCTGGCTGCGAGTACACCGACAAGCGAAATAAGCACAAACATTCCGGCTGAATAGCGAGAGTGGAAATGCCGTTTCGCGACATTAAACGGCTCGGTAATGCCCCCAGATGATAGCTGAATGGTGGAGGGCGTCTATTTGGGTAAGGCCGACAACAACAAACAAGTCGTGGGTGAAAGTGTAGCCGGGGCATTCGGCATGATGTCACCCGTCGGGCGCTGCGAGCCTTAGGCGCAGACAGGTTGGCGTGGTGGTCGTGAAGTCACGCGCAAGAGGCTGCGTCATGGAACAGGAACAAGAAAACAAACATGTTCTTACCCTTCCAAAGTCGGCCAGCGCATCGAGAAGTTCGCGAAGATGCTGGTCCGACTTGGCGTGCATGCGGACAGCCTCGAGCGACAGTACAAGGTCGCGAGGAATGATCATCAGCGGCTCTGCATTCCCGGAGGATAGGGCGCCGTCAGCAATGATGGTGGAGCCTCGCAGCTCGAAGCCTGGAAGAGGCCCGACGGAGATGGCATTGAGGGTGACGTCGTTCAAGTCGGCCCAGACCCTGAGCGCGGAGACAGGCACCCTCAGCCACCCTTCCGACCTGCCACGCGCAATAAGCATGCTGGGCTGGGCAAAAGTAGGGCTCGTGGGACGGGGGGAGGAGCGGTGTGGACTGGGCCGAACACGCCCCTTGCGCTGGCCGACACGGTTGAAGAAAGCAGCAGCGGCGAGCTTGGGGGTGTCAGTTTGATGGGCTTCTATAGCAACGCGACGGGCGACAGGGGCCGGAGGCTCACAACAATGCCTTGCTGTTGGTGGCCAGCTTGTTGATGCGGGTCTCTGGGAGGTGGCAGGGCAGGCGGCAAGATTGTTCGCTGCGCTCCCCGGCAACTGCGCAGCAACGGCTCGCACGGGCCATCATAACAAAGCCCGAAATCCACATCTACCTCGTCCACCTCCCACGGGCGCTCTTCTCACAACAATCCCCATCTCATTCATCGCTAGCACTATTTCTTCGTGCCCTCCCCGCCGCTTTCCCCGGAGGTTCGTCGTCCGTCCGTCCTCCCTCTCCATCCCATCCCCGACGCGCCCGCCACGCGCACTGCCGCCGCAAGTCGAACCCTCTGCCGCCTATTTAGGTGGCTAGCATCCCAAACGGCACGGCACATATATTGAGTCGCAATGCCTTCGCACCACGCCCACGACGACGAGCGCACTGCGCCGCAGCACTACGGCCAGATCATTGAGTACATTCAGGGTACGTAAACAAAGACGCCCGCGCGAGAAACCGCCTCTATGACCCTAACCAGCCATCGCAGACCGTTTGTACTTGGCCTCGTACACCTCCACCCCCAACGCGCACACCCCGTTCCCCTACCCTTCTAGCTCCAGGGAACGGAGGTCTCCAAGCAAGCGCTCGGCCAAGGCTCAGGCGGGCCCGACCTCGCCGTCCAAGTCGCACCCGCCACCCGTCTACTTCTCCATCGACCGCAGCCTTCTGTACAACGCCTTCCATGCCGACTTCGGCCCGCTCCACATCGGCCATCTCTACCGCTTCGCTGTCCAGCTTCACGAGGTGTTGGGCGACCCCAACAATGAGGACAGGCCTGTTGTTTTCTGGAGTTCTGCCGATTCAAGGAGTAAGGACCCTCCCTGTTATTCCACAATCCTCAACTAACATCGGAATCCCAGGTCGCGCTAACTCTGCCTGCCTTCTCGCTTGCTACATGGTCCTAATCCAGAACTGGCCCCCCCACCTTGCGCTTGCGCCCATTGCCCAGATGGACCCCCCGTGCATGCCCTTCAGAGATGCAGGCTATAGCCAGGCCGACTACGTTCTTAACATCCAGGACGTTGTCTATGGTGTGTGGAAGGCCAAGGAGGAGGGAATCTGCAGCCTTAAGGACTTCAGCCTTGAAGAGTATGTTAACCTATCGTCGCCTCTGTTTGCACTTCTAATAGTCGTGACAGGTATGAGAAGTACGAGCGCGTGGACATGGGCGATTTTAACTGGATCTCGCCCGACTTCCTTGCATTCGCCTCGCCGCAGTTCGCACCCACTCACGTCATCCCCCCTTCATCGCCGATCTACTCTACCATTCCGAAGACAGTGGCAGAGCTGCAGCAAGCTAAGATCCCGACGCCATTCAAGAATGTCCTTGCCCATTTCTCCACCCGCAACATTGGCCTCGTGGTCCGCCTCAACTCCGAGCTTTACTCTCCTACCTACTTCACCGCCCTTGGCATCCAGCACCTGGACATGATTTTCGACGATGGCACGTGTCCCCCTCTCAACCTCGTCCGCAACTTCGTCAACCTCGCCCACGAGATGATCACTGTCCGCAAGAAGGGCATCGCCGTGCACTGCAAGGCTGGTCTTGGACGGACTGGCTGCCTGATCGGAGCCTACCTCATCTACAGGCACGGTTTCACCGCCAACGAGATCATCGCTTTCATGCGTTTCATGCGCCCTGGTATGGTCGTTGGTCCCCAGCAGCACTGGCTGCACCTGAACCAGGGAACTTTCAGGGAGTGGTGGTTCGAGGACTGCATGAAAGAGAAGCTTGCTGCCCTGCAGCCAGCAACCCCCACCAAGGGCCTGGCCAGGCAGCGTCTTACCAGCAACGGCCAGACGCACACCCCTCCCAATGCCAGCCCGAAGCGTTCGGCTCTGGGAGAAATCTCGTCGAACGATCAACGCGCGACATCGATGTCAGGAAATGGCGTCAACGACGAAAATCTTCCGGCACCTACGCCTGGCCAGCCCCGAAAGACAAGCAAGCTTTATGGCAACGGCAGCGCTAGGCACAAGTCACCGCGCCGGGTACATGAGGAGGAGACGTACGTCCTTCCGGATGTGGAGGATGAAGTTGTCGAGTCGCAACGCAATATCTCGCAAGACGTGGCCGAAGAAGAGGAGGAGGCACAGCTTCGACTGTTGGCTAAGCGCGCTGCTTCAAGGTCACCCAGTTCGAAGTCGCCCAAGTCTGTGGGAAGCAATACCAAGAGGAGGGCTGTAAGCTGCACTACCACAACAACAACCTCGACGACGACAACCACATGGAATGGCGGCGAGAGCGATATCGAGAACCGATCTATGCGGCCAAAGACACCGTCGGGAAAGGCCGGTAGTGGCTCCGGCGCCATCAATGTTGGGAAGACAAGGAGCACTCCGGCGAGGCGTAGCGCTGAGGGCAAGACGGGCGTACGAAAGACCAGCGGCAGAGTCGGCAGTCTTGGCAGCGCAAGGGTCAAATGATCCGGTCGGCATTTGCGAATGAGCATCAATTGTTGACCGATATCATCAGGGATCCCGGCGTTGGCGGTGTGCACGGCTCTGGAAGTCGCACGTTACTGGGCGTCTTTCGTCGACTACGCGGAATTGTTCACTTTGTACAGGGCACGCGTACGAATCATGGGAGGGTTGCACTAGGATACCCAGTGGGAACGGGTATGCCTCGTGTTTTTGTTGATGAGCGTTCGATCATACAGACGCCAGATTTTCTACATGGAGAGGGAAACGAATGAGCGGCAACTTTTTGCGATTTGGCCATACCTGGGTTTTCGGGATAGTTGGGGACACCGGGATTAGGGATTGCGAATGGCGTTCGACGGAACAGGACACCAACGACTGGTATTTTTCTTCTCCAGTGGCGGCAGGCGTTTCACTTGGTTCAGCTCTTTTCCTGCGGGGTTCACGGACTTTGGGAGTTCGATTCTTCGGCTTCTTCGATCTTTGCTTCAGCTTCTGGTTTATCGTTTTTGAGCGTCATCATGATACATGACGAGATAATGATCGAGGATCAACTTTCGACTATTTCAATGTCAAAAAAAAGTTCAACGAATTCAGTTCATGGCATCGTGGCCTCAGTCATCCCTGGAATGGTTGTGAAAGTTTATTTGCTTGTTTTGAAATATCCGAGCATAGCATAGCCACCATTAAAGCTTAACCTCCATTTCCGTTCGCAGTCTTCTGGCCTTGTGACCACAAGACGCGAGCAGTTAACCCGGTAACCGCATCTTTGTAATACGCACACGTGAGTGGATGGAGCTCCGACGAGCCTTGGCGCACCGCTCTCACCGCCTTCTCTCTCATTGGACGGCAGCCCTCTGCTCTCCCGACGAGCCGCAGCAACCACCAACCTCGCTACTACTTGCGACCACCTTATCGTCGTCCGCCCCGCCGCCAGCGACCCTCTTCGATCGCGCTACAGCCCCCACCCCATCCCTCTCCACTCCGCTTTCACCCAGCTCCTGTTCGCACGATGACCGTCACCGAGACGATCAAGAACGCCGTCGGCCTCGGCGGCAGCAACAGTGAGTGAAACCAAACCCATTTCCCCCAAAAAGCACCACCGGCCCAGACAGCGCCTCCGGCCGCCCCTCTCTCGGTCTCTCTCCACGCCTCGACCCGCCCGCGCTCCAATTGGCCCTCTGCCCGCCACGACAATAACCGCAACGCGACCCCACAAAACCCCAGATGACCCGCGCACCCAATGGCGGGAGAGAGACGGAGGGAGAAGAAGAAGGGCGCAACTTGGCCGGCTCGGGCGGACAGATCGAAACATGCGAACCGAAAGCAATTGGGCATGGGATTTGATGTTGCGGAGAGGCTAATTGAACCCCCGCGCTGGGATGCGAACACACACAGGCGCCTCCCGCGAGGAAATGTCGGCGGCCAAGCTGCCGATCCCGTACCGCGACAGCTGCGCGCACCTGCTCATCCCGCTCAACCGCTGCCGCTACGAGGAGTACTACTTGCCCTGGAAGTGCGAGGTAAGGGAATCTCCTCCCCCCGTGCACACGCACACCCTTCAGTTGATGATGGTTCTTTGGGTGGGATATTTGATGGGATGGGGGGAATGGTGAGGGTGGAACTGGGTCGCTGCTGTCGCTGGTGTTTGGTTCGGTGGGGATGGGTTTTGGGGATTGAAGAGCTGGGACAATAGAGGGGGTGGAGGCAGAGGGGGTGGGGGACGCTGCCGGTATGGCATTGGAGGGGGAGCATGGGGATGACGGATGAATTGGGGATTGGGCGCTTGTTGGACTTGGGATGGACGGCCGAAAGAACACTGGTGGCAGCAGCGACGATTTTGGACGAGATGGACTGGAAGCCGAAGGGAGGGGAAATCTGGTGATCGAAACACAGGCTGACATTGTTTTTTTCGCCCCGCAGGACGAGAGGCACACGTACGAGAAGTGCCAGTACGAGGAATTCAAGAAGCGGGTCGCGAAGATGGACGAGCTGAAGCAGGCTGCGGACTACAAGAGAGCCAACTGAGCTCGGAATGTTGGACGAGTGATCAAAACAGAGGCGGTCTGGTTTATGAACGGCTTCCCACGCACTTGCGATGAGAAACGGAGAAGGGATGCTCGGGGATCCAGCACAGACATAGAGGGAACTCGGTGGCTGCCGATCTGCTACTACTACTGTATATCACATTGCGGAATTGGAGCCCTGTTGAATTTGAGTTGATGTTTTCTTATCTGACCGGCAGTTCTGAGTATTGAAGGTACTTCTAATCATGGTCCCAGAATCGAATGCAGATTCAAGCTAAATGCACCATAGTTGGTTAGTTGAAGCTATTGTCCAGATGTAAATGTAAAATTAAAAATTATACATTCCTGTCCGGACGATTGCTTCAACTAACCGCATGGGTCGAGGAACATTTCTCGCAAAGTAGCCAGTGGTATTGGTCAAGTTTCTGGGGGGCTTTGAGTGACTGAGATTGTTCAATGAAACTGTTGGCAAGAGTCTATTGACTACAACTTGCACGCTATGCTGATGTGAATTTTCGACCCTTGTCTGGATAGTCATGATGATTCCACGCCTTCCATTACCGTTCCCGCAATGCCTTTCCAGGTCTTGATGATATCGTACTCCCATAAGCCTATTAGGCTGCATCCTCTGAGTAGTTGATCATGTCTGACATGGCCACGTCCTCCTGCTGGACGGGCGGGCTGCTCGGCGGCGAGCCGCTGCTAGGAGGGCGGCCCTCGTAGACTGTGTTGGGGCGACCTGCTGGGCGGCCTGCTGGGCGGCGGGCTGCTGGGCGGCCTGCTGGGCGGGCTGCTGGGCGGCGAGGGCGACGGTGACGGCCGCCGCCACCACCTCCTGTAAGCGCCTGTCACGGCGCTTTTGGCTCTATAAACAGTCAGTCAGCAGTCAGTCAACCAGAAATGGCTAAGGGGAAAGAGTGGAATGTTTCGGTTCGTGGGTGTTGTGATGATTGTGTATAGTCCATGCCGTTGTAGAAGGGGAAAGGAGGCATAATGAAAGAAAGGTCCGCATTACCTTCGTGACCCCACCACCACGGCCACCACCACGGCCACCACCACCACCATTGTACTACAAAGCTTGTTGGTAAGGTCTATGGTAGGATTGGTAGAGGTTGAATCATGTCGATGTGGCTCTCTTCCCTTGATAGGGTGTTGAGGTATGAAAGAGTGAGTAGGTGGGAATTAGGGCTGTGATATGAAGGAAAAAGGTTACTTACGTTGATGATGGTGGGGTTGCTGCCGGCCTGATAGTAGGACGACACTATATAACCTATTAGCTAACTGCGACGATCTTCGTTTCTGACGCGCGGCTGTGCGTGAAGGGGAAGGGCAATCCAGGCGTAGACGTGAGCCAATGTTGGATGGAACAGCAGGGAGTGTACTCAAGATGGTAGCCAAAGTGTATGGATGTACTTACTGTTGGGCGGGCGGGCTGGGCTGCTGCTGCTGGGTGGGCTGCTGCTGGGCGTGCTGCTGGGCGAGCTGCCGCTGGGCGGCGGCGAGCCGCTGCTGGGAGGTCGGCCCTCGCAGACTGTGTTTGGGCGACCGCCTGGGCGACCGCGCGCCCGACGCGCTCGAGGCGGCGGGACTTGGAGGTGTTCGAGGACCGATGAGTGGCGGGCGAAGGAGGACGGCGAGGACGAGGAAGAAGTGGAGGTATGGAAGTTTCTCGGAGTGTCTCCGAGGGAAGCGGCTCCCGAAAGGAGAAGGGGGCCATGCATCTGAGGAAGGCGGCCTCTGCGTGCACCCGCCAAACACGCAGCACTTTTCTCGAAAGGGTAGGCACCTTCCATGAAGGCGCCAAACAGAAACTCCAGCACATTCAACGATTCCCCCAACGCTCGCTCATGTGACCGAAGACATTGTGAGTTTTTGATCGCTGTATGAATAAGTGCGATAGTCGTGGTTTTCGAATGAGTCAAAGACGGGCGCTGGGGCGACGGACTTCCGAGTGCCTTGTAGCGGACCTGCTGGCCGACAGAGGCATTATTCGCGTTTTCGCGGCTGCCTATCCGAGTCTCTCATCGACACTCCTTTGGCCTCAGGCCTCCTGGCATGATCCTCACTCGGCCGAACCCGCACAACCGTTTCGTTGTGCTTTGAATGCTCCCGGTCCACATGCCGCACCACTTGTTCTGCGCTCCGGAACTTTCTTCGTTTGTTTTCCGGGTAGAAGCCGCACATACGCTCGCACGGTTCGATAGTAATTACTAGTCTGCCATTAATCTTGGGAATGGGAGGCTTTTATTTTGAGTTGGTGGCCTGAGCTGGCTCCAGAGGGGTGAAAGTGCCGACTCACCAGCGGTCATGGTCAGGGTTGCTGCAGGCCATCTTTTAGATGATGTAATTGGTTTGTGAGGGTATGGTCCGTGTGTCGCAGTGCGGGCTGACCTGCTGTTAATATTCAAGGGTACAAGTGCAGAAGCGTTGGAAACGGTGACGAGCGTGGTTAAGAGGGCTCCTGAGGGGCGGTCGCATCGCCTAAACGCGACAGCGCTTTTGCCGGTGCACCACCTCCACAAAGGCAGCTTTGCTTCTGCAGAAGGTAGGTTGTGAAATATTCTCAATTCTTATTTTCGCAGCGCTCTTCTTACGGGGGTAGCTGAAGCTAATATCCGGACATAGATGTCGATTTAAAAAAGGGACATCTACGTCCGGACGATAGCTCCAGACACCCATGGAATGTCAGTATGTGAAATTTTTCGAAAATTTTGTTCCCACGCTTACTTCGGATAGCTTATTGGGAAAGTCGTGTGTGGATAATTGTTTCACTTTTGTATGTCATTGTGAGCCATGATTTTTTTTGAAGTGATTGTAGCTATTGAATGTATCGTATTTACAGAAGACGAGAGGACAACAATATATACGCCGGAAAGCTCCCCCCAAAAAAATGTACAGTAGGGAAGAGATCCAGCAAACGTGAAAGATGAAGGAGCGTATTTACATCAGACGTCCCATATTTACAACTGGGGAGGGAATTTTTCACAAACGCCGGAACCCAACCAAAAACGCCGATCGTGACTAAAATCAATCATTACTTCTTAGTAGTAGTCGTGGCCTTCGTGCTCGTGCTCGAAGTCTTGGTGGACTTGTCGTCGGACTTGGTTGTTGCAGATGAGGTGATGGTTGCGGATTTGGTGGAGGATGTTGCAGTAGAGCTGGCGGGCTTGGTCGAGGTCTGGAAGCCTGTAGACGCGGTGCTCCAGTACGCCTCGAGAGCATCCTCGATTTGTTCCGCGTCTCTATAGCCATCAATGGCATCGAATTGGGCGAGCTTGGACTGGATGGCCTGGTCGGTGAAATCGGCAGGGTTGATATCCTTGGCCCGCCACTTGGGCTCCATGGGATCGATGAAGAGAGTCTCATTCTTCTTGTAGCCGAAATCTTCGATTTGGGTGACGTTGAAGGCTGCCATCATATCGTTGTCCTGCCTTGGAGTTAGCAAATAGCTCATTAGGTGTTGCGGTTGTGTAGAGATGGGATGTTGATGTTCTGGAGCAAGCGTGCTAACCCAATGCGGGACAGTCACGTATTCGTCGGCCAAAACCTCAACCCACCGTCTCTGCACCACCACCGGAAATTCTTTGTGGGCATTGCTTACCTCGTGAATTAAGTTGTGGCAGTGGAACATATATATTCCTGCGAAAGGCTGGTAACGAGCAACAACCTTGACCTTCTCGTTGACACCGAGCAAGACGACGTCCTTGAGGCCGTTCTTCTCATACTCGAGCACCGGACGATTACCACCCGTGCGCTCGATGATCAGGAAGTCAACAAGGTGAATATGAACGGGATGAGACCATCCGCCAGAGCTGTTCTCGAGCTCCCAGACCTCAACAGCACCGCGCTGGGGCTTGGCCAGGATACGGTTCTCGGTCTGGGCGAAGGTGACACCGTTGATGGTCCACTCGCCGCCCTTGCGCTCGAACTTGAAGCTGCGGTCGACGGTGGTCTTGGCCGGAGGGAAAGGCACGGACCTGAGGGTGCTGGGCAAAGGAGAGTCGGAAGTGGTGACCTTGTTGCCAACGACGAAGCGCATGACTTTGTCGGTGCTGTTGAAGTCGTCGTCGGCCTGTACTTTGCGGTTGTTGCGCATGGTGACGTTCTTGCCGGCGAACTGAGCAAAGTCGACGACAATCTCCCAGCGCTCAGCAATGGAGGCGTGGAGTAGATCAGTCTTCACGGGAGCAGAGAGAAGACCGGCGTCGGACGCAATGACATTGAATGGAATCTTCGTGCCGAGAGCACCGTCGGCCTCGAGCCAGAGTTGAAAGGCGCGGGAAATGGACGTGTCCAGGATGCGGAAGCGGTATTTGCGGGGCTCCACTTTTAAGTAGGGCCAGGGCTGGCCGTTCACCTGCAATTTGCATTAGCAGTGTACAGAGATGTGCTTTGTAGACATTGTGGTACTTTGGAGGAGGTGTGTTGGGGTTTTGGCGGGCAATCACGTGAATTTCCCGATCGGGTTAGCGCGGTTGAACCGCAATTCAGTTGACCATCCACGATATTACCAACGCCGCCCTTTATTGTTCCGCAAACTGGGTGAAAGAAATTAAAGAGTGCAACTTACGTGGATGACATCGCCCCAGAGGCTAACAGTCTCGCCAGCAGGGCTGAAGAGGTCCCCATTGGCCTGGTATTGCTTCGAGCTCAAAGCAAGAGGGATGTCATAAGCCCCAGAGGGGAGGTTGAGGGAGGACTCGTTGGGGTCCTCAAGGATGTAAAAGCCTGCCTGGCCGAAGTATGCGTTCTCAGCGGTGTGGAACACAGCATGGTCGTGGTACCACAGTGTACGGGCACTCCTATCATCAACGGTTAGTGAGAGCACTTATTAAGAAGAGCACGCGACTTGCTGAAAGTTTGGATAGAAGTAATCTTTGTATTGGCCTGGCTTGGTTGTATCCTCTGCCCAGCCATCAAATGGAGCAAAGGAGGGGGAGCCGTGGAGGTGGACGGAGTTGGCCAGCGTAGCCTTGTTGATGAAGCGAACCACGGCTTCCCTTCCCCGCTGCATCTTGAAAGTGGGACCAGGCGAGACTCCATCGTAACCAACCAGATTGGCTTTGCCAAGGCCTGGATAGACTTGCTGCTGGAGCGGTGCGATGGTGATTTCGTAGTAGTCGATGGCGGCACCAGTCGTGGGATTAGTGTAGGTGGCCTTCTTCTCCTTGACTGGAGGACTAGGAAGAGGGAACTCGTAGAAGTTCTTGTACACAGGGCTGAGCCACTTGTCATCACCCGCGACAACGCCGGCTACGAGAAGGGCGGCTGCGCCCAAGTGGATTGAACCGAACAACATGGCGGCGAGACGTGAGGGGATTTGAGAAGGTTTGAGAGAGCAAGGAATCCTTCAATGGGGAGTGACCAAATGAATGGCACGAGGACAAGAAGCTTGGAAGTGATGGCTTGCTTGTGAAGGCTTGAGTGTTCTGATGCTGGGATTGAGGACGGAAAGACCGTCAACTATATATCCCACAATCTCAGGATAGAGCTGAACAAGGCCCCGGCACTGGCCTCCGCTGAGTTGTCGAGCCCAGAAGCAAAGTCCATGCCCCAGAAGTCCCGTATCGTGGAGAGCCCCATGCCAGCGGAACGCCATCGTGCCCCGCTGGGAGACGAGATGGTGTGTTTCGGCGTGCGCGTGCCGTGAGCTAGACCGTTAGGACCAGGGTCTAAAGCCGACCAGGCGGTAGCGGTGGCTAGCCGATGCCTTACCGTTTAGACGGCAGTCTCCGACCATGTCTACCAGGTATGGGCTATTGTTGGAAGGCCAAGCATTTGAGGCTTAAAGGCGTTCGCTAGGGTCTGCGGCTCGAGAGCTAACGGCAATTTCTTCAAGGATTTTCACGGTTCCAAACCGTCACCCTGGTCCAGATCCGGCGATGTTCCTTGGTGCTGGTAAACGCCCATGTGGCAACCTCGTGTGGTGACACCGGTAGAGTGGAAAGCACAGATAGCGAGCCTATGAGAAGCGCGCACCGCATGTAGGACCAGTGGTTCGGGACTCATCGGCGGGCTAGTGTACCACGATCTTTTTTTTTTTTTTTCGACCGGCCACGAGTACCGTTGTATCCTTGTTTGGTAAACTATAGAAAGGCAACTCCATGGGTCGCATGAGGCCATGCGAAACAGCCGGGTCTGACAATGTCCATGTTGTTAACAGCGGCTGACAGCTCTACAGCTGCAGCGGCATGTTTGGCTTTGTGGCTATGGCCTAATCAGGAAAGTGATTCAGCTACATGCATAGACTAACGACATTTCGGGTGGGCGGTCTGTATAAGGCATTTGGCTGGCCATTCAGAGGGCTGCGAAATGGTATGACTGCCACATGGTATGTCCCGGAAGGGGCTAGACGGTGCTGCAAACCCGGGGAGGAGTGCTTGGCACTCAGGGACCTGGGGCATGCCAAGCCAGCCACGACACTTCGCTCTCTCCGCCCGTCCTCGTATAACGTCGACCAACAGCCTTCAGCTCATCAGCCCGCTTGACGCCGCATCTCTTGGCAGAGCTCCCACCGCCCGCCGCCGCCCCTCCCAGCGACTGCCCATGTGATACCTGAGCAAAGCTTGACTGTCTGTACCATCCTTTCAGCTCTGACCCAATCGCACTCCGACACTCCGTTGCAGTACCAAACCAAGCCTTGCAGAATTTCATCCGCGGAGACGTTTCCGAGTGCCGAAGTGCGATTCTCGATTCACCGCCACGGCGTTCTTCTTGTCTCGCCGTTCCTATAACCGCAGATCAAGCATCAGCCGAAAGTTGCACGGCACCGCCATGCTCAGTTTCTCCTAGCATGCGTTCCGCCCGCCCGCATAGCATCCTCATCCCGGGAGGCACCCGCGTCCAAGATTAGATGCTGCAGGCAGGCGGTGTCGTTCAGCTGGAGCAGACCGCCACCAATGAAGCCTGCCAAGCTGACAGCGTCGACTGCCGCCTTCCATCGCGCCCGCCCCCGCTGACAGCTCCGCTCTGCCGTATTCTCCGAAGGGGAAAGCTGCACTAGCCTTTTTTCCGTGGCGTCGATCATATGCGAGATATGTGCCAGCTGGTTTGTTGGGTCCGTGAGCTGCAGCATCCCGCTGGCCGTCGGCAATCCCGTCCTCTTGCATACACCCGGCTTTAGAGCTTCCTCAGCCAACAGCGCCCACGAGAAAGTCTTAGCATCGCTTATGCTCCTGCACACCGTGTCTCAGCCGCCACGTGTTAGGAGATGATATCGAAAAAAAAAAAAAAAACTTCTCTTCTGGCCAAGCTCTTCGTGTGTGGCAATTAAGCTCTCTTGCACACGATCGTATTTCCCCCACATCGGGAAACCCCAGGACCCACACACGGCCATGTCGCGATCGCCAAGCAAAACGGCTTACTGGTGTGGGGCAAAGGGCGGTGCGTGTCTAGAACATGTGTACTCGGGGTCTACCTAGAATGGGAGATCTACAAGCTAGGCAGACACGTTCGGGAAATGACAGGTGCCACATCCAAAAACCGGACAAGATTGATCAACAACCATTTACAAAACAAGTACCTTCTGCTTCGATCTGTGCCGCTAAGGGCAATTGGATCGGCGGAACCGGAGTTCTCCTTCTCGCCCCGCTCCCGCTTTGGAAGAGGGGGAAGGCAAAAAAACCCGCACATCCTATCGCGGCGCCATCCGCTCGGCAACTCTCGCTTGCGCCTTTCGCTACCAGATGATCGAGCATCACCCGTGGCGCCGAAGCTATTTTCGGGCGGAGAGATCCAGAGGCTGTGTGGCGTAAGTTGGAGTGGGTTCTGCGGCGCTCTCTCCCCACCGCCAACGCACTACCATTCGTGTTCCCGACGTGAACTGGTGACCTCTTGCAGCAGCGGGTGCAGATGCTGCTGTTCAATATTTCTCGCTTCCTTTGGGTTGCGTTCTATTGTTGCGTCGTCGGGGGCGGAGAAGTGAATTCATGGGCTGATCCATGCATCTTCAGCCCGCTTCCGCTTCGATGTGATATCCTCGGGCAAGCGATAATCCGCTCAGAGAATACACACCGCTCGGGGAGGCGCACCAGATCCACTGGCTTCTCGATTCCCCCATTCTGATGCCAAGAGAACGCTTACTCCGGACTCAGCGGAGCTTGGCGCGCGCCCACGCCCTTCTGCCTAGGCGATACGATTGCCTAATCTACATCCAAGCAAGGCCTGGCCTGCAGCCATTGCTTAGATCCGGTAAAGCGTCTCTGGGGTCGGTGAGGAAACTGCCGTCCCTCAGATCTCACAGTGAGCTGGAAAGCTTTCTCCTTCAGCGTTCCGCGACACTGCTCTTTTCATACGTGGGCAATTGAAGCAGATATTTGGACGTAGATATGACAGTTGAAATTCCGCAGAGGATCCGGACATAGTATTCAGTTATCTACTCAAGTAGAGTGCATTATTTTTTACAAATTACGCTTGAAGGGAGGTACATACAATCATGCCTTGTAGACCACTGTGACCCACCCAATGAGCTTCGGCCACCCCTCCGCAGCACCCTATTCGTACCCCGCCATAGTCGTGAGTCTTCTCAGTCCCCCCGCTCTTCTGTACTCTTATTTGCCAACACTGGAAACCCTGAGCAGAAGTAGCAGTATCCTCTTCCAATGAATGTCTTGTACCCGCTACAGACGCTCTGCTTCAGTTCATCCATCATCTCTTCCACAGCAACCACAAACACGGTCATCAGATCAAGCATCTTCAGTTTCTCCTTTCGCCACCTAAACGCCTCAACTCGCAACCCACCGGTTCCACCCCATCCACTCCAGATGTGCCTTTCCTGATGGGTAAACCGCTTCCAGCCTGGATCAAGAGCTATGCCTGAGAGAGATATTACCCGCTACTACTGCTGCCGTCCAGATGCTTTGCCCCGCCACTCCCGCCCACCAAACCCTCCCCAAAGTGCCACCACCACCAGCGGCCCGCTCCTACGGAAAAAGCCAACACAGCGCCAGACCCTCGGACAAGAGAAGTGAAAGAGAGAGACTACACAAGCGGCCCGGGTATAGCGCATGCAAGGAAATCATCCGACCAACAAACCGGTCCCAATTTCAAAGAACAAGAAAAAAAAAAAAAAACAAGCCATGACCCAAGCTTTCTGCAATTCATCCACTACTTCTTATTTACAGGTTCAGGACACGCTACCGAGCGCCGCTGCCGGCTTGTGGATCTTGAAGCTCGGCGTAGCGGCGAAGCTGATCCGGTTATTCTCGTTGCCGCCCCTCACCAAAGACGCCGCTGCCGCTGCCGCTTCCCCCTTGTCATGTGCCGTCGTTTTGGTCGGCGAAGCCAGCGTCGTCGAGCCGGTGGCGCGCGGCCCTCCATTCTCTGGCGCCGCAGCAGCACCGTTAGCCATCACCGTGCTGTCTACAGAGGCTCTGCGCGAGTCGTTCGGAGTGCCGGGGTACCTGAGCAGCGCGCGGAAGCCGCCCGCCTTGCGCGCCGGGATGTCGCCCTTGCCGGCCGTGGCGACGTAGAGGAGGTATTTGAGGTTGGGCAGCGTCTGGCGGATGTCGAGCAGCTTGAGGCCGAGCTCGTTGGACAGCAGCTCGATGTTCTTGTTGAGCAGGAAGACGCCATATTCGAAGCGGTAGCGCACCGCGCCGCGCATGAACAGCGGGTACGTGCGCGGCCCGTTCGTCATCGAGATGGGGTCGTCGATCGTCGAGTGCGATGCCTTGGGGTCGATGGGGTAAGCCAGTGGGAGGGAGAGGTATACGGACAAATGCGCGACGACTTGGGCGACGTAGCCGAGCGCGGCGCCCGTGACGTCTTCTCGGACGTCGTCGAACTCGGAGTTGGGGAGCGGAAGGCCTCTTATGGTGAAGTAAAGGGAACGGCCGGGGATGGGCTCGATTGGGTAGATTTTGAGCAGGTCTTCGCAGACACGGCGTCTGTGGCCGAGAATTTCATCCTGGACCTGCTGCAGAGTGATCTTCCGTTCCTCAAGCTGCTCCTTGCCGTGCTCAATGTCTTCCAACGTCTGAGCCTGCATTTCTCTTCCTTTCCGCATGGTCTCGCGACGGTACTTGATGCCGGCTTGTAGATCATTGCGCTTCTTTCTGGCAGCTTCCAGCCGTCTCCTCTGGGAAGCCACTAACGCCTCGACCTGCTTTAGCCTCTCCTGGGCCTCGGGAACGTGGTTCACCGTCGAAAGCGCCTCGTCATTCCTCTCAATAATAGCATTGATTTCTGTGGTTAGACGGTCGCGCGTGGCTAAGGCATCTTGAATGCAGTCATCCAGGGTGGAAAGCCTCATTAGTTGATCGTAGGATGAAGTCGGTTGAGGGGGTGCGGACGTCGATTTACCCGGAGCGGTAGTCCAATCGAGGCGATAGGCTTCGGATGCGAGGTCCATGAAACTGGTGTATATGCCATCGGTGAAGTGGAACAGAATGCAATTCTGAGGAAAGGGATGATGAAAGCTGTCAAGCTAAGACACGAGTCACTCGACCAAGATCCGGCATTGTTGATGGGGAACTTACTGATTTGCCAATGAACTGCAGGGAGCGGAAATTGACGGCAATGTCCAAGAGATGCTGGTGCTCGGCCATGGTGTCGCTCTTGACCCAGACCTTGACAGTGAGCTCGTCCAACCTGGTCACGGCTGGGCCCCATGGATGTAGGTCGAAGAAGCGGAAGTCGGGGTTCATTGCCTTCTCGACCTCCTCGCTCACGTACACCGGCTCATCAACGCCATCGACGTGCAGCGAGAAAAAGGTATTGGCCATGCGTCCGCCAGTCACGTCCTCGAGTTTCTTTTGGCGCTGCAATGGGCTCGCTCCCGACCATTCCATGGTGCTTCTGCGGCGCATCCTGGCGATTGCGGGCCTGAGAGACACATCTGGAGCAGGAGGATCATTGTTATCCGGCTTTTGGCCTTCGGTCACGGCAGACTCGCTAATGGGCTTGAGGTCGTTGGATCGTAGGTCGTTGGAAGACCGAGAATGTTCGAGCTTGCGGCTCTCACGCTGAGCCAAAGCCTTGGTAGGAGTTTTCAGAGACGAGGGGATCGCGTCATCGTCGATAGTGCCTCGGCGTGGGCGTCCGGTGGCCTGCACGAGGGTCAAGTTGCGGATGGTGATGCCCTGGAGATGCCTGATCTTCCGGTTCTACGTCATGTCAGCGGGCAGGTAATGGCTGGCGCAAGAATACGATGAAGCATACGTAGGGAAGTAACCAGGGCCGTTCCCTACGGGGAAGATCTTGAGGCGGGTGTTGGTCGCCGGGGCCGCTCGAGCTTCCCGTCATGGTGTTGGCGGGCGCAGGGACGCAACGCGCGCGCAGAGAGGGCTATCGATGGATTTAAATGGCGGAGGCTGAGCTTGACTGCCCCGGAATCGCAGTCATTTCGCCGTGCATGGCGTTGTCGAGTGTGGGCTTGAAGGTGGTGTTGGGCGAGAGTGTCCCGCATACCCGCCGCGCGCCCACCGTCATCACAAGCGCGCCCGGGCCAAGCCTGGTGTTCGCGACGTCCGCTGAGACTTTTCCTCCGCACCCTCCCTCGCCCACCCTCCGCCCACCAGCGCCTCCTCTCTGCCGACGCGCCGCGCTGCTCTCCGTCTCTACCGCCATGAACCTAAACAAGGCCGCGCGGGCCTTGTCCAAGGGGACGGTCGCCACGCCCGCCGCCGCAGAGCATGGCCAGCACATTTTCATCTACAGCAACATCCGTACCAACCAGACCGTCTACTCGCTGCAGCGCAACTTGAACGTATGCATCAATTGCCCCGGGCGGCCGCCAATGGGGTGCCTGCCGAGGTTCAATCGCTAAATGACTGTCCAGAACCACGATGCACTGTCGCAACTCACCTTCGCCGGCAAGAAGACTGTCCCTGCAAAGCTCCGCAAAGACATATGGCGTCCTCTGGCCACCGTCAGTTTCCGCAACAGCGCCGAAGGCCTTGTTGTGTACCGAAATCTACGCGAGTTCCGAAAGCTCCACGAGCAGAACTGGGACCACACTAAGGAATACCCTATGCTTCCGCCAGACGCGCAAAAAAGGCTCAAGGAGAGCAAGGCGGCACCAACCAAGAAGGAGAGAGCCAAGATTATCATGGACCAGAAGGCCAATTCCGTCGCCGATCTGGCCGCCGTGCTCCAGAAGCATGCAGCTGAATTTCGGACACTATTCCAGCACAACGAAGAAGCACTGGACCGCGAATTGAACGACGTGTTTGCGACAGCTGGCCGTCTTAAGAAGATCAACATGACTATCAAGGAAAAGAAGGAGGCACTGGGTATGAAGGCTGCGTCCGAGGAGAAGGACGCCACGCCTGACGAGAAGGAGGCTGCGCCTGCGAAGGAGGTTACGCCTGAAGAAAAGGAGGCAATTTTGAAGGAGCTGGAGGAACTGGCCGCCGAACAGAAGAAGCTGCGCGGCGCAGACAAGGCAGCGGAAGCGATAAAGCCGATACATACGGAGTTGACGTTGTCGAGGATGAGGGACAATGGCGGACTGGCCAAGATCCAGAAGGAAATCGACGAGGCGAGAGAGACACTGCGTTCGAAGGACGAGAATATCACCGAAGGATACAGGGCATTGTTGGAAGAGCGCGTGAGAGAGTGGAAGATAAAGATTCGCAAGATACACAAAGCGTACTTATCGATGCGACTCAGGCTAGGACGAACGGCGTACGACCCCAAGCAGGAGGTGGAGCAGATATTGGCGCCGATGCGGGAGAAGGCTGGCAAGAAGGCCGGTAAGACGGCTGGTAAGAAGGTTGTCAACGAGGCCGCCAACAAGCCTGCCAACAAGCCTAGAAAGAAGGCCAACGACAAGATTCCGGAGCCCACGGACGCCTTCAGGGCTGCCGTGAGAATCAAGTGGGCAGACATTCGCGATGCCTGTCATGCTAAGCAATGGCCGTCCACAGTGAAGCACAGCGAGCTGGGATTCATTCGCCACTCAGCACCAAGCAGCGCCCTGCGGAGGGCAGTGCCCTTCCCTGAGTTCCCGGCTCGGTATGAGTCGGTAGTAGCTACAGCATGAAGGACAACGGCTTTTGGGGGGCATGGTTTTTCTCTGGAGGCGTAGAAAATGGTGTAAGATAATGGTTCATATGCGTGCATGGTAAAATCACATGCGTCAAGGCAACAGAGGAATGTGTTCGTGCTGCGTGAATCATCAGCTGGCGTAGGGCGGTGTGCGGTGTGCGGACGAATCGGGAAGCCATGGACCCTGGACTCGGAGCTTGGAGGCGGAAATTGCGGAGGTCGAGTCGTGTGCTCATTGGCGCTGCTCTCCCGACCGCCGCTCTATTTTCTGCCGCCGCTGAGCTCCATATCTTCCACCATCATCCCTCCCCTCCTCATCCACCCTCGACTCGCAATCCACCATGGCCCGCTCCGATCAGACTGAGCCTTTCCCGCCCCTCCATCCGCTGCGCGAGCCGACGGGCTTCGGCAGCGGTTCGCGCCGCCGCCGAAAGAGCAGCAACCTCGGTGATGACCCCAGGGGAGATACTGGCACCGTGAGCCTTGCGACGGCTTTCGACAACCAGTCGCCTACCGAAGAGGTACTAGACCCCTCATTTTCCGCAATGGCCGCAACTGACCGTTTGTCAAAGCGTTTCCCCAAGCAGCACCGCCCTTCGAAGCGCCGGAAAGCGAAGTCTCTCATGCGCCGCTGGTGGAAGCTTTCGATCCGCCATACCTGGCTCAATCCGCTGATCCTCCTCGTCCTCCTCCTCGCTGCCTATGCCGCCAATCCGAACGAATCTAATCCGTTGCACGCCGCCATCTTTCTGTCCTATCCGCTTCCCCGCGCTCCCGACGCCGATCCGTCCGTTCCGATACAATATGGCAAGGGAGGCAGGGATTTCGCCTTCGTCGGATTCTACATCATTGTCTTCTCCTTCACGCGCGAATTCCTGATGCAGCGTTTCCTGCGGCCCCTAGCCATCCGCTGCGGCATCAAGTCACGCGCCAAGCAGGCACGCTTCATGGAACAAGTCTACACCGCCATCTACTTTGGAATCTTTGGTCCTTTTGGTCTCTACGTCATGTCGCGCACTCCGGTCTGGTATTTCAACACCAGGGGAATGTACGAAGGTTTCCCGCACAAGACGCACGAGGCTGTCTTCAAGGCCTACTACCTGCTCCAGGCTAGCTACTGGGCCCAGCAGGCCATTGTCTTGCTTCTGATGCTCGAGAAGCCCCGCAAGGACTTCAAGGAGCTCGTCATGCACCATATCATCACCATCGCCCTCATCTGGTGCAGCTACCGCTTCCACTTTACCTACATGGGTGTAGCTGTCTACATTACTCACGATATCAGCGATTTCTTCCTTGCCGTACGTCTTCATTTCGCGCAATCATTTTGCCGTCGCTAATGGTTTACAGACGTCGAAAACCCTGAACTACCTTGATTCCCCCATCGTTGGCCCTTACTTTGGCTTCTTCATCTTCGTCTGGACTTACCTCCGCCACTACATCAACCTCCGCATCCTCTGGTCCATGGTCAATGGCGAATTCTCCACCATCGGTCCTTTCGAGCTGAACTGGGACACGCAGCAATACAAGTGCTGGATCTCGCAATACATCACATTTGCACTGCTCGCCAGCCTGCAGGCCGTCAATCTGTTCTGGCTGTTTTTGATCCTGCGCATTGCATACCGCTTCGTCGCGAGCTGGGGAGAAGTCGTTAAGGATGAGCGCAGCGATTACGAGGAAAGCGAGAACGAACAGGAGGCGGCGGAGAAGAGCGTCAATGGCAAGGCTGTGGAAGCAGCTCCTCAGGTCCTCCTCAATGGTGAACCAGTCTCGCCGGTGGAGGATAAGGCGACGACGACGGCGACGGCCGCCGCCGCCAATGGAAAGCAGAGAAAGGGTAGGTAAGACGTATGGGACAATCGTTGCGAAAGCGCAGCGCATCGTTTGCATATGATGATTCGGCACGTCACTTTTGCGGTGAAGTGACGCGACCACCATTTTTTGTAATATGTCAACGTTTTACGTCCCACGACCACCATCGACGACATTGGGAACGGCCGATACAACAACAGTGGGACTCTTTTCTCCTGTACAATATGACCCGTTCGCTTCTGGATTGTTTTGGAGACCAAGCTATTTCGGCCCTCAGATGGGAAACTCCCGCCCGCAGTGTTTTGGATTGAGGTAGGCGGCGTCTTGCATTGGTATTCATGCATTATCTCATGTTGTAATTAGAGGACCGCTTCTTTCTTTTTCCAGCCAAAGGTCTTTTTTCTCTCGTTAAAGCGTTTGGAGGACAAGCAGTCCACCGATAGGGATTGGGTTGCAGGGAGAAAGGATGGACGAGAAACGGCCTAATGAAGAAAGTGTAATATGAGGGAGGCTCTGTTGGTCATTCAATGTGGCATGTACGTCGTTATTATGAAGAAAGTAAAATGAAAAGGCATCGCCCTCTACAATTGTTTTTCGCTTTGACTGGCTGGCTTTCGAGGTGTTCCGCGCCCGTTCATTGCCGCACCTAAAGCCCAGGTGCTACTTATTTTCATTCATTCTCGACACTTCTATTTCCTCAGTCCTTTAGCTGTGTGGCTCGAGGTCAACAGTGCTCTGAGACGGGCATTCTAATTCTAATTTGCAATATCCCACCACGGCACACCTACCAATGATACCGACATTTACTACTTCCCTTGCCTTGGTGTCTTACCGCACGATTAACGCGCTGTCATACCACACCCTGCTGTTTGCAATCCCCGAAGTCATCCCGGCGAAAGCAAGGCTATTTCCCAGCCCTACATCAGGCAACACATAATCATCGCACTTACCCAGTCAAAGCTCGAACATACGTGGCCACTGGCAACACCAACAACGCCGTCATCCAATCTCTCACTTACGACATGAGCGCACCATCACACCAACACACACATCTCGTCGTCCAGCCAGCCAACAAAAAACATGTCCATTCGCAGCATCCCCAACACGTACGCGGTCTAACCTAAACAGGCAATATTGCAGCGAGGGAAAGCCGAACGAATGGTCAGTGCACGGCTCTCCTTCGGGTCCTGCTCAGGTCAAGCCGTCGAGACACCGGCAAAAAGAAGGAAAAAAGAAAAAAAGGGAACCGGCCGTAGCCGTATGTTACCTAACCCGGCCCGTTGCCGGCCCGGTTTGGTGTCACTTCGCAACCCTTCTTTTTAGCTCCGGCTCCTTCGTTCGTTCCTATCCCTTTCCAGTTTGCGTGAAATTCGCGCGTACGTGGCTAGGTACGTAGGGGGCCCGGCGCCGGTCGTCATCGTGTAACCTCCGTCCGTCGTGTTGCCGAGGTGTTGTCGCTGCTGCTACTGCTGCTGCTACTCTTCTCTTCCGTAATGATCCGGAATCAGCACGTTCCGTCCGTTCGCAGCAAGGAGCTCGTCTCGGCCATCTTTCCGTGCGCCACACACGACAGCCTGGTACGATGGGGCGGTGTCGTGAGAATGAGGCAGTTGCCGTAAGACAGACGAGCCGATTGATACTGTAGCCAGCCGAGGTACGTCGAATATGACAGGGAAGTGACAGCGACATCTCAATACGTAAATGTGGTTCGTCGTTTAAAAGACGAAAAAGGAGGACGGAGAAGAGAACTGAGGCGTTTGAGACATGTCTAGGTGCCTCCTGTTGTGGCTGTGCTGGATGGATGCCGCGTTCCCGCACCGGATGTCCAAGCTGCCGGGACTCGGCGAGATCTCAATCTCACCCCGTTACAGCGGGCGAGCCCGCTGTCGGAAAAGGAAGGCTTGCAGGTAAGGCTTTACGCCTCTAGTGAGGGTTCAGCTAGGATGTGAAGCAATTTACATGGGTTCCGTTGTTGCGTAACAGTTCCGAGCTGCACGTTCTATGCCCTACCTTTACTGCCAATTGAGTCAAAAGGATGAGCGAACTGCGTGGCCAATCACAGCTCTCATTAGGCTTATTCTCCAGGCACATCGCATACGCATCAGGAGTGCATTTCTGTTGCTTTGCTGTGAAGTTCCGCCAGTCGCCCACTCACCTACGAATGGTTCAGGGTCAAGAGCGGCAGACGCATGATCGCCGCCACCATCTTAGTCAGTGTGTTCGAAATGATCAACCCAAGTGCGGGGATGTTCAGCACTGTTAGACGAAAAGGCTTAATTTCGTAGACTTGACACGACCATTCATCTCAGCTTGCCTGGCCTCGCGCATCTCCAGCCTCAACTACCGTTACATTTCGAAAATGCAACATTAGAGAGCATGTAACAATGATAGCAGAGATCGGAGGTAACATGCGGGGTACGAGTGAAGAAAATGGTGCGGGTTGCAAAAAAGCGGCTGTGTAAGTGGACAGGGGTGCCACCCCCAGATGTGCCACCTCCAGTTCCCAATGCCGCACTATTGACCCCGAGTCGTTTCGACTCTGACACGTGCCTTTTTTTTTTTATCTTCGCCTTGAAGATCTTACCCGGTTCCAATGACAGCGAAGAAGTACAAGCTTTTGTCGTTCAGCCTGGCTCTACACCGACAGATGCTCTCGCTTCTGCCGAAACTTTCGGGCTACGGCTACGGAAAACGGCAGAAGCAAGGTAGAAGAAAGAAATGGATTGACTGTTCGCATTTTCTTGCAAAAAAAAAAAATAGTAGCAAAACTTCGCTAGAGCAAGCAAACGCAGACGCACGACGTAGGCTGATGTGGAACGAGTCTTGTCCCATCACCTCACTTTATCCCAACAATCTTGGGCTAAGCTCATACCGTACTCAAATAATGGCCATAGAGTGAGGATTTTAGCAGCATGCAAAGACAAAGCCTCAAGCGCTAAGCACATTACCAGCGAAAACAAGGCAAGAAGTTAGATGCCGTAGGAATGTCAGGCCTCTCGTGAAGAAACAAAAGAAAGGCTGCTGCCTAGGAGTCCGCAGCTTGCTTGCAGCCGCATGAAGCGCGGGTATCGGCCCGTTCGAAAGCTCGCAACAACACGTGGTGGACAGCATTCCACTCTCTGAGTCGGAAGGCAAGCCACAGCAAAGGGAGGAGAGAGGGCATCGAAGTTGAAACATGCCATTGTGGAGCACGGCCACAGACTCGCGGGTTTCATGTCACATCTCTTTCATAGATGCCAATCAAAAAACTTATTCAGGTGGCGGGGCGATAATGAAGCTTCATATCGTTCAGCGGAAATGAAGTAGGGTGATCAAACAAGTCCAAACGCCCCAACAACTTTTTTTTGACTAACGGACAACACAACAACATGAATGTGGGTGAGGGAGAGAGACATAGAGTAAAGCAGCTGACTATGATTAAACGAGTGTATTTAGTTTGTTTCTGCGTTTCATTCGTCGTCCCCACACTGTGCATCCTCCACCTTTGTTCTTCAACAAGCTGCATGTCTATTTAGCGCACGCAAATACGCACACACGCACACGTGCAGTCTCCATCCCACATGGCCCTCTACTCAACAGAAAATCCCCTGAAACAATTGCCTCCCAAGATATGCTTTTGGTAACAAGAATCGATCGTAACATGTCCGAGGATGAGAGAGATTTGCGGTCGAGTGGAGAGTTAAAACGCAGGAGGTTCGTGGCGGGCGTGTCGAAAAATCAAGACAAATGCCGTGTAGTTCGAACAGTGGAAAATGTGACAAAACTCTCAAGCCACCCAAAACAAAAAGCAGAACGAAGAACTGATCAGCCAACTTTTTGACTCTGCGCTGCACATACTCGACGTGCAGGCCAATCTTTTCGTTCTTTGACGAAATCAAAACAAGAGGGGGAGAGATCGCTTCTGCCCCAAACCGCCTATGCGAAGCAATGTCTTCCAGAAGTCCTCCCATGCTGTTAAATTCTTCTTGCTGTTGTCCTTGGTTTTGTGCTGTCCTTTCTGTATGCTGTAAACAACGCGTGTGTTGGCGAAACCCGGGTCGGGGCCGTAATGTTTCCAGGAAAAAAACGACAAATCCCGATATGCTCGTCCGTCCGATGGCGCCCTTATGCTCCAAAACGCAAAGTGGAAAAAACACCGTGTCCATGAATGAGAGGGCGTAATAACCCAAAGAAGTAAAACAGTCGTAACGTGCCATCAACATGAAGGCCGGCTCCAGAGGTCGGCCAATAGGCTGCATTAGTCCAAATATGGATATTACCAGGTCGCGAAGAAGCCGGGACGAGAGCGGGACAGGCCGTGACGATATACATTTATGAGTGCAGGTTGTGCTTATTCTTCCAAAACTGCATCATCTTGCTGAGCCGCCGACTCTTCTTGTGCTTCATATCCTTCGGCTTGTCGGCGTGCTCGGACTGAGGTCTTTGCTCAATCGACAGCTTGCTCCTTTCTCCAAAAGAGCTGCCGACAAGCCTTGACAGACTAGCGATACTCGTGCGCTTGCGACGAGTGTCGTATGGCATACTTGACATAGAAGATACAGACCCCACGCGGTCGCCGGGGCTCCGAGGCATGACGTAGGGGAAATTTGCCTGCTGAGCACTGGTCATGGTAGACCTGCTGCTTGTCAGAGAAGGGACGTCGTCGACAGAGACACGGCATTCAGGGCCTGGCTCGCCCATCTGCATGGAGCGGGTGTCAGTGATGGAAGAGGCGGCAGTGCCCATCCTAGCCGTATCGAAGGAACTTTGACCGCGGCCGAAATCGGGCGAAAAGGAAGAGGTGCTTAGCGAATCAGGAGACTGAACTGCCTGAGTCTTTGCCGGTACTGGCAGATGCAGAGTCTGTTCATGCTCCCTGGAGCCGTCTCCCGCAGGAGTTATTGTCGAGTCAGAGGACCGAGTTACAGAGGATGTCCGAGGCTCCTCGGGCTCCTCAGAAAGCTGGAACGGACTGGGGGCGCGAGCAATGTCGACCGGATTGGTGCCAGGAGAGACGGAAGCGATCGTCCCTGTTGCCATCGGGGAAGGTGCAAGGTATTCAAAGGATGATTTGCTCTTCGAAAATGCGTCATTGAAATTCCAGGTCATCGTAGTCCCGTTCTGGGGCTGGTCAGTCTCAACGACCTGAATGCCAGTGCCGGTTTCATCCTCGTCCTCGCTAGCGGAAGCCTCGACAACGGACGAGCTTTTACCACTAGCCGATGTTGCCGCTTGTTCTTCCTCGCTGTCCTCTTCCTCTTCTTCCTCAAAGACGTCGGCCATGGTAGGAGCAGTAGTTGTGGTGTTCCGAAATTCGAAAGGCGCTAGCTCTGGCGCACTCTCTGTCCTACGATGGCCGGACGCGACACCCATGCTGCTGTGCATCGGCTTCCGCCTCGCAACCATGCCGCGCGCTTGGGCACGCGGTGGTACGGGGCCTATTGTGGGCGTGTTGAACGGACCAAGAGCAGCATCGAGGTCGATGGCTGGACTCATGGCATCCTGTTCGTAGCCAAGCATCTGCTTAGGCTGCCAGGAAGCGATGTTGGTGTCTAACCTCGGCCTAGCATCGACAGGGTTTGATGTCGGAGTCACGATGGTCACCGTGTTGTCGTCATCAAAGTTGGGAGAAAGATCGTCAAGATCGACTTCGATGTCATCGTCCTGAAAGCTGGATTGGCTAGGAAGAGTGGGGGTCGATCCTCTGCGGGGCATCTCCTTGAGTTTGGAGCTGTGACGCTTCGCCTTGCGGCTCATGATGGAAGTGGCCCACGACTTCACCTTTCGCGGCTTGTGCGATTTGCGGGGAGGCGATGGCGGCGCTTTCATATGGATGTCGGAGGGGCTGGGCTCAGCCGGAGAAGACATGGGCGATTCCGAAAGCACGGACACAGAAGCCTCGGAGGTTGTTACCGCGGATGCTGCAGAAATGGAAGAGTCGCTGTTACGTTGCTCTGACCAGAAGAAACTCCGCTTTTTCGCGTGACGAGCGGGGGAGCTGTTGGCAGGTGGCGAAACTTGCACTTCAGGGAAAATTGCAGATCTTGGGCGCTTAGAGTTGAGCAATTCCCCAAAACTTCCTTTGCCGGTGTCTTTGACGTCCAAAATTGCTCCAGCGGTGCTGGGCCGTCCAGACTTGCTCTCCTTGTCAAAAGTGACATTGAGATTCGGACGAGCCATCCGAGCGACAGATGGACTCGAAGCTCCGCTCACGACCGAAGACAGGCTGTTTGAGACCGAATGACCGCGAATTGTCGACATGGTGCTCTCTGTCTCGGAGGAAATGGTTGAGAGCGGCCGAATGTACTCGACGGTTTCGGAAAAGCCGACGCGCGCCCGGGATGGCGGTCGCTGAGACAAATCCGATGCATTCTGGAATGGGTTCGAGCTCGAGTCAAAAATGTTGATGGCCGGGGGAGGAGTCTGAGTCTTGGGAAAAGGCGAAGGCTTCAATTCCTTCTCGATGGGCGTTGCCGGGGTGTTGTCGATTCGAGGAATATCAGGGACATTCGGAGGGGTGTTGGTTGATGGTTGGAGTAGGAATGAGAGGTCATGTGATGAAATGGCGCCGGAACGACGATGCGCGTGTCCTCTTCTTCCGGCGGGAGGGCCAAGCTTCAGTGTTGAGTTCTGTGGAGGGAAGCCACCCTCGATCTTGGTGGGGCTAGAGCTCATGGGAACCATGGTGCCGCTCCGGAAGCCGCCGCCGATAAACTCACTCGCACCGCGCCTGTGGCCAATGTTCTTCGAGGGCGTCGAGGGAGAGTTGGACGTGGGCGTATGCGGAGGAGTTGTAGTCGACGGGGCGGGCGTCAGGCTTGGTTGACCGGGGTTGAAGCTGAAATCAGGCAGGGCACTTGCGGAACGTCGCTTGCTGAAATCCGGGTTAGTGCGCCTGGCGGTTGGTAGGACCTGCAGTGAGCTAGGTCGGCGTCCAGAAGGTCGCGGGTCGTCGGAGGGCGGTGAGTCTGGCGACGGCTGCGGGAAGACGAAGTGCGGGTTGGGGACCAGTTCGATGTGGTCGGCCCTCTGGTACAGCGGAGCGCCCATGTCAGAGGCCGGTGCCTGGGTAACAGGCTGGCGCGGGAGGGCGATTTGTGCCATGGCTGCAACGTATCGGGGCACAATGCGATTGCGTCTCGACGGGCTGGGACGGGCGAGTGCAGGACAGTTGGTGGTACAGCGGTTTTATGGTGGGTACGGCATAGGACGAGCAGAGAAAGAAGGAGAAAACAGCAGGGCTTGAAGACTGGAGGAAACAATGCGATTAACTGCGTGGTGGTCAGCGACGCCGGGGCGTGGGGTGGCGCGGTGTTGCGGCGTACACAGTATAGGCGAAGGACAGAAGCAAGCAGATTCTCCGGGTCACCGCCGTATCTCTCGTGTCGAAGCTGGTAAAGGAAGGAATGTGGTCGTAAGGAACGGACGCGTCGATGGGTGCGCGGGCGCAGGCACCTATCTCAGCATTTGGTTGGAGGAGAGTGGTGTTGTTGGCACCTCGGTTTGGACGGTGCGGGAGAGGATGGAGTGGGCGATGGGAGCGACAAGCGGAGGAGGCCCGGGCAACATCAAATGGGCCAAGAGCCGTGCACGGGGCGCGCGCCATGCCGCTTACAGCCCTGGTTATCTTTGCACCAGCCAGCAGCCTCCGCAGCAGGCGGGCCCGCAACTGCGAGATCACCGCCAGCACCTCTGCGCTCTGTGCGTCCCACGGGCAACGGCCTGCCAGCGCCCGCACGCCGTTCACAGCACGCATCGCAAGCGCAGCACAGCACCGCAGCCCGCAGAGCCCCTCGTGCAGAACAGCAGCGCATCGCCGGCCACACCCCTTGCGAGCAGCCGAGCTCGAGCCAGCCAATTCGCATCTCGTATCTCGCCAATCATATGCCCGCGTCGCATCGCTCACGTCGCGCGCAGCTGCGCCACCGCCCGTTGCTGCCCGCCAGACAGCCGCCCATGCCCGTCGCGCGTCCAGCCCGCGCCGGCGCCGGCCTGGCCGCACGAGCGCCTGGCTGTGGCTGAGGCTTGCGTGCGTCTGCCTGAGGAGAATTCCTCGCGCGTGGCGGCAGCTGCGACAATCGGTCCGCCGCCGTGGAGATCGATATACGCTCTCGCGCGCGGCCTGGCGCCGCCGGCGCAGTCCTGCCGCCGCCGTCGCCGTGGGAGCCCACCGGCGCACAACGGCACCCGTGGGCGGCGGTGCTTCTGGCGCGCGCCGGCAGGCATGACCGAGCGGCATTGTGCCTGTTTCAAGCGTGCTGAAGCTCGCTAGGCTGAGGCCAGGAATAGCTGCGCACTGACCCGTCTCCTGCTTCATTTGCGCCAGAGTTGCCCCTGTTCTTGGCGGGCAAGGCGTTTGCTGTTTGACAACGTACCCGAATGACGTTCTCCCAGCCTCCCGCAAATCTCCTTCACCAGCACGCGAAATGAGCAGTGCGGATCGATTCTCAAATCCGTCGAGCATGTGGAGATGCTACGCGCCTTGCGCCCCCAGCCCAGGAGCCGCCCAAGCCCGCGTGCCTGACACACAACGATGGAAGAACCCTGAGAGAAGATTCCAATGCCGTCTGGCTCGGACCGCCCAGCGGCACCGCTGGCGATGGTTTTTTCTCGCCCTGCCACAGCATTTTTGCCTTCCGTACTCTGTATACGAGCCGGCCTGCGTCTCTACGCGCCGGCACTGCGACCTGCGCCGAAAGAGACGGAGCCGTCTCCACAACCTCGCTTGAGTGCTGCACGTCATCCGGGCCTCTTGTCGATTTCGAAGACCTTCATCACCGCAGGGCTCACCTCGCAATTAATTGAAATCTCATCCGGCTGGTTGCCGAAATGCGCTCACTAGCCACCGCCAGGCCGCCAGGACCCTGAAGATCCGGGCGTCAAATCGCCATAATTGCCGCTGTCCACCTTTATTGCCATCATGTCGCTTGCTGCTTCGCTTCGCAGCTCACCATATATCCCCGGCCTCAATCTCTATTCTGACTCTTAGCAGCATTCCTCGGACAAGATACGTCGCAGCCGCACGTCGACATGGCCGTAGGGCTATGCATCTCACCAGCAATCAACCAGAGACCCGTCCTTACCTCTGCTTCGGCATTGGCAAGAAACAAAACGCTCCGTCGCCACAACCACCCGTCGCACTGCAGTAGCCACTGTCTTGCTCACCGGCGACCCAGACACTGCCGTACCACCCAACCCAGTTGGCCTTCTGGAAGAGGCTTGCTTCAAGACCTTGTACAAGAACAAGAAACCTGATCTCTATTTTCGAGGCGCTGACCCTAGGGCTGGCCTGCTCACCGCAACGCCGGACTCCTGCAGCAAGCAGCGCGGCTCCGCCTGCCGTGTAAAGTCGTGGGTGTTGCAGGTTTCCTTCTTCCAACGCTGCACGGTTGCCCAGAGGGATCTCTGGACGATTGACGTGAAGCCGATCTGGAGCAGCAAAAGAAGGATTGCCCGAAGGGTATATCCACACGAAGATGGGCACTCTGACAATGAGGTACGTGTCCGTGTTTCAAATGACGCGGAGGATTGACCCGCTGTGCATATTAATTGCGCAGTGTATTGCAGCAGATCTGAGGGAAATGGCCAAAGAGCGCGCGTCCACGTGTGCGCGCTTGGGTACACCACAAGGCCAGACTGGAGAAAGCATGCCAAAGCTCCTAGACAGGAGGTTCACGATGAAACGCAACGCTCGAGCTTTGCCAGACAGCGCGCGGGAGATCCATGCGGCACGTCTCGCCCACCTCGATGGTGGAGCCTGTACCTGCTGAAAGCCGCAACAAAGCGCTTTTCCAGCTGCAGGCGGCCATGGAGGGGTAGATCGACGCTGTCAATGTTTCTCGTCATACCCCTTGTGGTAGTTGTCAGGGGCGGCAACTTTGACAACAATAGCGAACTGTTCGCTGCGCGGACCCGTGCCTCTACTGTACCCACCCTACAGAGCACAAAAGCGCTTCGGGACATAGCCGCGTGCAGGCGCTACGCTACGCGCTCGGAATCGCATGTAGAGACTCGGATAGCTTCAGAAAGGGCCATCTGCGGTATAGCCAACGCTGATTCTGACCGGTATGCCGGTATCTGTTACACATACTCGACGCAAAGGTCAACGAACAAAAGAGCAGGAGATGAACACACGTCGATCATAACAGTTATCTTTTAACCCTCGTTTTATTACGCTTGTCGTATACAATGGGCGCATGGTGTTTGCAATACGAATTTCCGCTCGCGTTAATACATGTTCTCGGACAGACCGACCGACCAAAGATAGCAAAAATTGGGGATCACGAAGACCTGCGTCGCAAACACCACCACCACAACATCACCATCGGCCGTTCTCAATTTTCCCGCAAGCCACCCTTGCACAGATCTCGCACATTACCATTACCGTTGTGCATGCCTAATGACGCGCTTCTCGCATCCGCACAACACAATACTCGCGCACGAGATTACGATCGGCTCGCTGTATAAAACATAGCGACAGAATAATGACGTGTATGGATACAGCCGCATTTCGTCATCTCGTGCAAGTTGCCTACTTTGCCCATCTATTTTTGGTCGCTTAATTCCTTGCCCCCTTCTCCACGTCTGTGCGCGGTACATGCTGCGTGTGTGGCTCTCCTTAGTGTTGAGGGAGGGGGGTTACTGCGGCGGCAGAGAAGCGGAGCATCCTCCCCCAGCCCAGGCAGAAGAAGCAACAGCAAGCGGGCCGGCAGATGTCGGCTGAGGCATGACCGGTCAGGTCACAGGGGCACGGGACGGCTCGGCCCCAAGCAGACATTGTTTCAACGGTCGATGAAAGGAAGGTGATGTGGCTACTACAGCAGCGTCGAGCGGGCTAGATCTCGAACTATTTGCAAGATAGGCTCGCTCAATAGAACCCACATTTGACACGGAGGGGCATTGAAAGTCGCGATGCAGCTGTCACTGTTCTGCGTAGAGCCAGTTTAGCCAAGTAGAAGGCATTGTAATGTTGAATTTTCATCTCGATTCCCCGATTGGAATAAGGTTAGGAAGTATCGACAAGGTACATGTACACTGGACACGAGCGAGATACCTCCGGCATGAACTACAAAAAGCTTCGGCCACGACAAAGAGCGAGACAGAAGAGCAGTGAGCGTCAGGCACACGACGGCGCGCATAGCAAAACCGATTCGATCTCGTATATGAAAGCCGACCCGCCCGCGACGGGGAAACGCTTGCGAGTCAATACTTGCGCATCCCACTATCGCATCCTTTTCCCCACCCCCTCCTCCCCAAAGCGGCTCGCGCGAGTAGGACCAACTCTCTCCTCATCCATCATGATGACGCCGTCGATGGGCGCTAAAGGCATGAACATCGTCGTTTCACATTAATCTGAACCTGCGACCTCTCGCTACTTTTTACCAATGTGGAGGCCGGGCAGGTACATACGGCGTATCGCGACGACGGTCCACACCTGCCGTTGTATCGATGAGTCACTAGAAATGCAGTGTGCGATGTCTTTCTCCCATCAATTGCCGCCTGCATCGTCTGGCCGCGCTCGTCGATGGTGTTTCGCATATATATCGATCGAGGTGGGGGCTGTTGTGTTTCTTTGCATGGAGGAGTGCGCGCGTGAGCAACTCTCACACACATACAGCGGCGCTTCGATGTATTGGCCGCTCTCGAGGTTAGCTTATTAGCGGCGGGTCGGAGAAGCCTGCAGAAAAGAGCAGGTGTGGGCGAGTAAGGAAGAAGAAAAAAACAGAGACGCCGCTCGCCGCCGCCGCCGCCGCTGGCGGGCCAAGCATTGTCGGCAAAAGGACAAGCAGCAAGATTGCAACGCCGCGGCGAAATAATAAAAGCCGAGTCGTTGGAAATGAAGAGCGCGTGAGCAGAGTTTCTCTTGCGGCGCTTGTTCTTTCCCTTTTTTTTTTCCTTTTCGTCAGGCCGTTGTATGCACACGCACGTATCTGATCTCGCATGACTGGTCTCGCGACTGGGTGGGTGGCCGGGGGGTGTGTGTGATGGAGGGGGGAGTAAGGGAGGGGGAGCGGAGCTGCGCGTGCGCCGCCGCCGCTATGCAGGGCGAAGCGTGGGCCGTCACATCGATTTCTCGCGTGTGCCTGGCAGGGCAGAGAAGGCGCACGCACCCCCCTCCAGCTCCCATCCATCCCCCGGCACGGCACGGCACGGCATTTGGGCCCGCCTCGCCCTTCCCTCAATCAGATTATTTCCTCCGGGCCGTGGCGACGGGCATATGCAGGAACGAACCCAAGAGTCGGAAAAATAAAAACCGGATCATGCCAGATACGGACGAGAGGAAAACTATTGATGATCTCCGTATTCGATTGTGTTGGTCAGCTCCCCCGGCTGCTTCGGGAGATGCGCCGCAGCGACCAAGCGACGCCACCTCTGTTGGAGGCCTGAGCTCCGGATCCAGGCACACCCCAAGGCGCTATAGCAGCGGGCAGGTAAGGATTTGGCAGCGTTCAAACGGGAAGTGAGTTTCTATTTACAGGTCCTTCGCCCCTCTTTCTCGGCCGCTTTGAGATTCCACGGCCACTGTTTTGGTCGACGGCCCGTCCTGATTTGACTATTTGCACCGAAACTCTACAATAACGCCGCATCCCTCTTGTGCTCGGGGAAACCCAGTTTAAAGATGAAGACGCGTCGTCGTAAAGCAATGAAATGTGTAATAGGAGCACTGCACAGCACCGACCGATCGAATTACCCGTCAATCGGTACTTTCTGCTCAGCACCGTGACTCGGAGCCACCGGAGACGAGAGGGCAGCGGGATAGGGGAAAAGGGAGCAGAGATGCGCGGAGGGCCGGAAGTGCCCTTGCTCCAGCATTCGTAATCTCTCTCCTGGTTGTCATCTCAAACCTCGAATTCGCAGAGCCAGTGCTTGACCACCAGCTTGCCCTCGTCGAACGAGGGTTTGTTCAGCTTACGCACGATGATGGCAGCGTGGCTGTGCGAAAAAGCAAAAGGATCAGTACTCAGCTGACCATGGTGAACAAGGTTACGACTTACCTGTGTCTATGCTTGTGAATGTAAACCGGATATTTCCTGAAGCCCACGTCATCCAAGGCCTGTATCATGGCAAACTGGGCTGGTGTCAATGCCAATGTTGGGAATTCCAATTTCCTGTTGTCAGGGTGATGGGGTGCCTCGTCTTCGGCTTCGCCCGACTCTTCCAGTACGAGCTTCTCGCCGGGGTCTGATTTCGTGCGTACAGCTTTGGGTGCGTTGGGCTTGGAGTTTGCTGGCGTGGCGATCTCCTCGCTACCGGACGGCAAGTACTCCTGATTATGATTGATGCCTTCGAAGATTTCCTCGGCTTCACGGCGCACCTCATTAACAAGCAAAGGAATGCTGTAGGCGCTGGTGTTTATGCCAGATTTCCCCTCAGCGTGGAGGCGGATGCGGCGGCTGCTTCTGACCGACTGTATACCAGAGTTTATGATGAAAAGCACCATGGCAATTGGAATGAAAACGACGAGAAAGAGCATCAGGGGTAGGTTGCTGAGCATGGAGCAACTCTTGCCAGCCAATCGCTTGTAGAAAGTGGGCAGAGCGTCTTCCTGCTCTTGCTTGGGCTGAACGGGGTTATCGGGATCGAGGATAACATCCTCGTATCCCTTCAAATAATTGATCTTCACAGCGTCTGGGTCGGTGAAAGGATCGATGCGAGAAATTCCAGCGGTGTAGTAGACGACAGAGCGGTCGTTGACGATGTTGCAGTACAAGGACCTGTGCTTGAACTTGGCGAGCCCCTTGATGAAGACACTCTCGGGGTCAGCCAAATTGGCAAGCAGCGGGCGGCCGGTGTTGCGGAAGGAATCAATGGTGAACAGCTGCCTGCCAGAGGCGGACAGCATCCTGGCGCCGAGAACATTCCACAAGTGGTTCCAGACGCCAAGGAGAGGGGTGCGTACGCCCAGGTGCGGCGTGGCAAAGGTGGTGAAGTTCTGCTTGCATGTAAGCCATGGCTTCCACAGCATATGGGTGCACACGCACGACAGGCTCAATCTTATCAAACCATCCCTTGTAGTACATCAGCCCGATGGCGTATCTCGAGATAAGACCGCCGAGAGAGTACCCAATGATACTGATCTTGCGGATCGTCTGGCCGTTGCGGGCCAGCCGCTCCAGCTCATCCTCGATCTCCTGAGTAATGCGCTCCCCCCCAAGCTCGATACCATCGTAGGTTTGAGAGCCAGCATTGCGGGCAACCACGAGGATGTGCAGCTCGTCCTCCGAGTAAGCCTCCCGGAGGGAAGATGTGAGATAGGAGAGATGATTGGGGTTACCCCAGAGCCTGCAATGGGCGAGTCAGCCCGGAAAGGCGGAAAACAGACGTCTTCTTATCTTACCCATGCACGAGGACGCATAGGTGGTTGGCCGCGGCGCGGGAGGGCGCGGACTCGCCCATGCCGCTTTTGTAGGCCGTAACGATGCTGGTGTCGATGCTGGAGAGAGCGAACGGGAACATTAACGAGCGCAATCGGGCGCTCGTGGGTGGTGACTTTATTATCAAAAATGCGTGGTGATCGACTGCGACTGCTGCAAGCAGGAGTAGCGTGCAGCGGGCTTATCGCCAAATATCTAGTCGTCACAGCAGACGCACCTGCCACCCGCTGGCGCCGACGACAGGGATCAGCTGCGCGCGCAGGGGTGCGCACGAGAGCCGCCAACGACACGCCCACACCACTGTGGCTTCTTGGGCTTTCTTTCAACCTCTATCGGCCACGCGCAGGCCATCAGCGCGCTCCCGTGAGGCGACAAAGGCCACCTGCCCCGGAAGCGAGGCATGCGTGTCTAAGCCAACGCAACACCAAGCACCCCCTCGCCAATCGGCCTTTTCGCGCGTGCCTTATCAACGACGCGCCTCCACGGCCCCTTCTTACCACCTTGACCTTGCAGCCAGCTCCGCGCAACCCCAAATCCAGCGATAGCCGGCGTCGTTGACCGTCGCAAGGTCCGCCTTTTCGGGTAGGTTGGTGCCTAAACTCCACCGCGCTTCCCCACACCCCCGTCTCACCTTATCTCAGTCCCTAATTCCTGCAGCCTGTTGTCCCGTGATCAACCTCACCGAACACGTCACCATGTTCTCCAGCAAAGGCCTCTTCAAGCACATCGTCTGCCCCAACGGTGCTGCTTGCCGCATGCCCAATTGCATTTTCGGACATGACTTTCCCGGCACCACAAACGAGTCGCGTCAGCCTGCGCCCGCTCACGTAGGACACGAGCAGAAACGCCGCAAGCTAGAAGATGGCACCAAAGCCTCTCCACCCATTCCCGCCGAGACGGAGAAGAAGGCCTTCACTGGAGGTTTGGTTCCGGCTAAAACTGCTCCCAGCGGTAAGAATGCTTCTGCCAAAAGCCAACCTCGCAGCACCATCGCCAGTCCAGCAAGTCAATTGCAATCTGCCAAACGCCCTGTGTCACCCCCTCTAAGGTCCGCCTTGGTAGGACAGAAAGCGAAGCCCGGAACTACAGCGAGCAAGACCGCCTCGTCTGCAGCAAAGAAGCCTCAGGAGGTAAAAGAGACCTTGAACCCACGCCGTGTGGCCAAGGAACCCGAGAAGTGGGGCATTCGTATGGCTCTTCTTGAGAAGCTTCATGAGATGATGGTACCTCTGAATAAGCAAGCTGGCGAGAGCTCTGATCCCGAACTCAAGGCCTTGCATCTGGACGACAATGCACTAATCAAAGCAGCCCTGGACGAGGAAGAAGAGCTCGCCCTAACTCAAGGCAAGGTCTACAAGAACGTGATCAAGCTCCGCATACTGGCATACAAGAAGATGAACATCGAAGCCTGGAAGCAACACCGCCTTGCAGCGACGAAAGGCGCCGCTCCCAAAAAGGAGGAGCCCAAGGTCATTGACACAGGTCTCACTCCAGAGCAGGAGACTATGTTCCTCCAACGTCTCATTGCCAACCAGGTAGGTCTCGACAAGCACGGCTATGTCATTGCCGTCCCCACAGATGCAGACATCGACCAAGCTAGGCGTGGTGTCGAGATGAGTGCAAACTACGAAGTATGCGACCGTTGCAGGACCCGCTTCCAAGTATTTCCCGAGCGTCGTGTTGAAGACGGTGCCCTCACCACGGGTAGCCATTGCACATTCCATTGGGGCAAGCCTTTCCGCCCCCAGTACAAGAGGACTGAGGCAATCACTGGCCGAGCAGACATGCGCTACGCCTGCTGTCAAGAAATCACAGGTTCACCGGGCTGTTCGACTTTGGATACCCATGTCTTCAAGATATCCGAGACCAAGCGACTGGCACTTGTCTTGCCTTTCATTTCTACGCCGCCCAATCCTAATCCGATCAAAGGTAGAGCGGTATGCTTCGATTGCGAAATGGGCTACACTGTCTACGGCATGGAACTTATCCGTCTTACGGCAACGTCGTGGCCTGACGGAGAGCCTCTGATCGATGTTCTCGTTCGCCCTCTCGGGACGGTTCTTGATTTGAATACTAGATTTTCCGGCGTTACCCCTGATCAGTTCTTCAACGCTCAGCCGTACGATCCAGCTGACCCTTCCTCCGCCAACCCCAGGGCAGTTGATGGCGAGAAGCAGCCAGCACTTCGGATAGTTTCGAGCCCCGCCGAGGCTCGCTCGCTTCTTCTTTCATTCATCGCGCCCGAGACACCATTGCTTGGCCATGCGTTGGAGAACGACTTGAACTCGATCCGTCTAGTACACCCCACCATCGTCGATACCGTCTTGCTTTACCCAATCAGAGGAGGCCTGCCGGCACGTCCGGCCCTTAAGGGGCTGGTCAAGGGATTGCTTGGGAAGGACATTCAGACGGCTGGCGCGGCCGGTCACGACAGTTTGGAGGACTCACGGGCGACTGGGGACCTCGTCCGGGTCAAGGTTGAGAGGGAATGGCGGCAGTTGAAGAACTCAGGCTGGACAGTGAGAGATGATGGCTTCTACCCTCCATTTCCCAAAGAAGGCCAGGGTCCGGCTACATTGGTGCCGATCAATCCGGCGCCGATGAACAAATCTAAGAAGAGGAGGGGCTCAGAGACTGAATAAAGACTGAGACGGAGGGAGACTAAACAGTCCCTTGCTTGGCACCCTAGTGGGGTTCCGTTCGGCTCAGCGCAGGGCGTTGCGGAGGGGGTCCGCATCCAAATCTTGGATATTTGCCCGGCATGCATTTTATTATTCTCGGATGCGGTCATCATCCTCGGATAAGGGTTGGACATAATTGGGCTAAAACAGCATTCAAAGGTACGATGCGGGAAGGGTTTCAGGATTTCTTTGCAGGTTTCCAGGATCGGACGACACGGACGAGACAGCATGGGATGCAGATTGCAATTTCGTCAAAAACTGGGAATGAGTGAGATTGCGCTTCTCCCCGGATTCTTGCGAGCTTCTCTTGGCCATGGAAGCAGGGCTGGACTCTAATCCCGGAGCAGATCCCGTACGACACGTGACTGTTGCGACGCCTCGACGTCATCCTCCAAGCTTGAAGGTAGAGGCCCAACCAACGTCACACGGAGCCGGCAAGGCAGGAAGAGAACCTAAGCGTTTCACGCCGGCCTTGCAGTAGACAAGCCTGCTGTGCCGCGCTGCATTTTGGCTGCCCGCGCCCATCATTGGCGGCTCTCCCGTGTTGCGAGCAGTAATCTTACAAGGAACCGCCCAGGCTGAATCCAGATTTTTTTTCGTGACGCGTTTGTGAGTGATGTATGCAGGAGCCGTGTGCCGCATTGCCCCGCGCGGGGTGACGTAGGGGATGCCAGTTCGTGGGTTGCGCCTTACTGTCCCTAAAATGCCTTTAGTTGCCTGCTCTTCTTTCCCTTCCCGCAACTCAATCCCAGCCCAGACCTCTCCGCGATCAGCACAAAGGACCCGCGACACCCCAGAAAACTCTCGATATACGCAGTGACCCAACATGGAGACTATCAGCAATATCGCAAGCAGCGCCAGCAAGCTCATCTATGGAGACCCAAAGGCAGAGTCGGGTCAAGAGCCCATCTCGGGTCAGTCGGGACGGGGAACGATAGATTCGCCGTTCGACAGCGGCAACCTTGAGGGTAAGGCTGCCGATCGTTTTTTGTGTTGTCCTTTCACGTCGCGTCTCACCCCACCTCACGGATCCTTCTTGCGTCGATGGCTGTCAGCTGGCCTGGCGGGGCAGCCTTCCGCAGGCAGCACCAGTGCGGTGTCTTGGACCAACCGTTTTTCTTTGTTCGATCTCGATGATGGCATTTAAAACACGGTCTTCTTCCTACCCCGCCTCGTGTCGAGCAAGGGAACACTGCTTTCTATCTCGATATCGTTTTCTCCGTCGACTCGAAGGAGCGCAGTTTCTCAAGCCTAAATTCAGTACTAACATCTAAGCGTGCACTTCAGGCGTCCCCGACATGTCTGGAAAATCTGCTTCGGAGCTGCGTAAGTCCCAGAGCTCCCCTCACCACCAATATCGGCGGCAAGAACGCAATTGCTCGCTCTACGAAACAACAATCGATGACACGCTCCATCCTATGCACCCGTGCTGATACATAATTGTGCTGGAATATACAGACAGCGGCACCAGCCACCTCACCGCAAACCCCGCATCCAACCCGGTTGGCGCAGAGGAGGGTTTACCCGACCGCACCAAGAACTTCGGCGAGAGCAGCATTGGTATGGACAGTCACATTTCTTTTGAAAGCACCCTTTACAACCCGCGGCAATCCTTTGTTTTGTTTGTTCCGTAATAGAACATTCGCGCCGCTAACACCGAGCCCAAAGGCCCCGATACCACCACCACCACCACCACTACATCCTCGACTTCGGACCCCCTGAGCAGCGGGACCTCCACCAACCCTCTCAGCAGCGGCGGCACCTCCAACCCGCTCGGCAGCAGCAGCAGCACTACCGCCGGAGACTCCTACTCCACCCCCTCAGCCACGACCACCACGGGCGCCACCACCACCACCACCACCACCGGCACCTCCGCGGCCGAAGGCGGCGCCATCCGCCCCGAACACACGACGCCAGGCACGGGCGTGACCTCTCTCCACTCCAACGACCCGCACGGCCAGGACGTGCGCCCCACCGAGTCGTCCGCCACATCGACGGAGCCCAAAGCCGGCGCCTTCGGCACGGCCGAGCCCAGCGTCAGCGCGGACCCGGCGAGCGGCGCGCACACGACGCAGAAGCAGCAGGGCGGCGACAGGCCGGCGGAGGCGCCGTCGTCGAGCGAGGAGCTGGACGGCGTGCGGGGCAAGAAGGAAGAGGGGGAGGAGGCGTTGTTGAAGAAGAGGGATCCGGACGATCATTCGGGGGAGCCGTTGAAGATGCATGATGGGAAGGGTTCTTCTTCTTCAGGGGCGGCTGGTAGTGGTGTGGGGGAGGAAGGGGGCGAGGATAAGGAGGCGAAGGGGACGGGCGAGAAGGTGGTGAGGCAGTCTGGGTTCAAGGCGGATGGGGGCGATTTCGATGCGAGTTTGCCGGGTGCGGGGCAGGAGGCTGATCGTGAGTTTGACCCTTTTTCTCTTTTCTGTTTTCTTCTGGCCACCATCCCCTGTGGCGACGAGAGGAATGACTTGATTGGCTGACCTTTGTGCGATCTTACAGGACTGCTCGAGGAGAAGGGTGTGAACAAGTCGAGCGGGTCGAACGCCAAGGACGATACGTCTCCCGTGCGTCATGACGACGAGAGCAGCGGTGGTAAGAGCAAGGTCAGCGTGGGCACCAAGATTAAGGAGAAGCTGCACATCGGCAGCAAGCACAAGAACGGCGAGTAAGCTTCAGACTCGCCGACTCAGGTGATGTGGGTAGAGGGTCGTCTATGGCCCTTGCACTGAAGAGGTTCGAAGGCTTCGGTTTAGCTCTCTGATATGACGTTCATGATATATTTCTTCCCCTTAGCCTGGTCTTTTCCCAGCCTCTTGTTATTAATTGATACTTGCACTTCACAGCCGTTTGCGGTTAGTCTGTATTATAGGCATACTTTGCGTACTCTTCGTCGCTGTTGATCGACCCCGCGAGAAGATGAATCTGTCAGTTCTGTGTCACAGTGATGAGTTGTCCGTTGCCCTTTTCGAATGCCAAGGAAAGATTTGGTGCTAAAAGAGGTACGAATGTGTATAGAAGGCACAGAGATGGGCACGTATACCGTTCCACGTCTCAACCAAAGGGAATAGACTGTAGAAATACAACCACCACTGATGATCACGTCCCATTCTGCAGTTGCGGATGGATGTACCTTGTGGTTTGAGTGCGCTTATTACCTGGTAGGCGTCCAGTCACCCAAAGCCAAGATGGACTGGTGGTTACGCGAACGAGTAAAAATGGCGGGATGAGAGGTTGGGGGGCGTTCCCAAATGCGATGGCGTGTGTCGAGTTCGGAAGGAATTGCGGGACGGCGGTAGCAGATAGAGTTTTGTGGGAAAGCTTAGCTGAAGGCGCTGTGCTTACTTGCATGAGACATGCAGTTTGTTGGTTGGTTTTTTTGGAGATCACAGATGCACGAACAAGTTACATTGTCACGCAGCTTGAGGTAGATGGTTTGACGAGACGCATGTGTACGAAAAGTATCGGGCGTGGTAGGTAGCTTTCTGCTGCAGTTGAGGGGCTGGTATGCTGTGAGGGTGCAGATGGAACTGGGACTGGAAAGCGGCGGGTGATTGGCCTAGCAGGAGGCGATCGTGACCGGCGGATGCAGAGGGAAGTTTGAGGTGAAAAAGGTATTGATTTGCTCCCTCATTGGATCCCAATTGTATTTGGATTAAACCTTATAGTTCGTATTGCGTTTGCTCGTCCGTCAGGATAAGCTACGCAGGTGTTCTTGGCCGCGAGAGCTTATACCCTTAGGCGGACATGGTGTACTGCACTGGCGGGACGCTGGCGCAGTTGAGGGACTTTTTGTGTGGCTGGATTTGGATCTAAGATAGACAAGGGTTGTATGCAGACTGCAGGAGAAGCCTGAAGGAGAGACGGGTGGGGCGCCGCGCGGCAACTGGGATGACGCAGGCCCGATTCACGAGTCAAAATGGTTGAGAAACATCCTAAATTTGGAAAGGTAGATGAGGATTAGCTGGATCGTCGGGATGGCCGAAGCTTGAGTGGCGAGACGGGCGGCGACGGCACAGCGGGCGGGCGTATGGCGTGCAGCCGCAACGCAATTGGCTTGCGGGAGAAGGTCAACAAAGGAAATGGCCGAGGGCTTGGACGGGACGGCACGGATGGATGATGGAGATGCACAAGCAGCAAACAGGCGGCTGACTCGTGCCGGCGATCCGGGGTGCGAAGCTTGTGTCACCGCGACTGTGAACTCAAGGTGCAGGATACAGAGACAGAAGGAGCGGAAGGGGCGCTGGATCCACTCCCGCCGCGCCACCCGCCCGCTCTTTCTTTCTTTCACCACAATCGCCCAGCCAAAGATGCATTCCTGGCCCTGCCCAGCCCCTCTCTCTCCCCATAACCGGTTCGACGTTCCCCACTACCCCGGTCACTACCCCACTGATGGACACCGGATGCTGGAGCCGCACGTTCATTTCGGCTCCGCCCACGCTGCACGCCATGACACTTCGGCATGCACCTCTTGTGCCAATTTCCACTAACTCACACATGCATTCCACTTGCCGTCCCACACTGTGCCAATCGATCACCACCAAGCCTGACACCCACCCCGGCTCCCGAAGTCCGCCCATCCTTCCACCATGATATTTAGCATCGACCACCGCCCCGAGCCCGCCCGCTGCCTGGCTCTCTTCTTTTTGCACCCTTGCTAAAGGTGAGCGCCAGCCTTGCGAAGGACTCATTCATTTTGTGCTCCGTCATTCGTTCTGTTTACCTCGTAATGTATTCGCTGCTCAGCCTGATTCTCGCCGTCTCGACTTATGCACAGTAATTCATTGTCCATTTCTTTTTCTGCAGTGCTATGCTAATTCCAATCTAGGAAAAGTGCAAGTAGTGACAGCAGTGCTGATCCTGCCGTGGTATACTCCCCGGCGCGTCCACCTGCTGTCCCTCTTGCTGTGCGCTCTCCCTACACGAGCGTCTGGTCATCGACTGAGAACAATGGCACCTTGAACACCAACGGCGTCCATTTTTGGACCGGCCAGGCTGTTGGTTGGGGAGGCATCATTGTAGTCGACGGCATTTCCTACGAGTGGATGGGCAACAGCATCGCCAGTTCCGAGTTACCTCAGCTAGACAATTTCAAATCCGCCACCCCGCTGTCCGTCAGCTATGACTCCCAGTACTCCAACTTTACTTTTACTGCCGGTCCTGTCCTGGTTACCGCTAGCTTCTTCTCGCCCGTTGTTCCGCAGGATCTTTGCAGGACCAGTATTCCTCTGAGTTATCTTGAGGTCTCCTACGAGTCGCAGGACAACGCAACTCACAGTGTCAACCTCTACACTGACGTTGACAACTCATGGAACAACTACCAGGGTTCTGCTGACACTACTGCCGGCTTAAATGTGGATTCCTCCGAGTTCAAGCCCAACTCGACTGTGACAAACACGACTTTGTTCACCTGGTAATTAATTCCAACTGTAAGAGATACATGCTTGCTGACTCGCGAGCAGGTGGTATCATCTGTCTCAGGAGTACTATTTTTCCGAGGTCAATGACTTCCCTCAATGGGGGAACATGACCCTGTCTACCCAGCCCGGTAGCTCCAAAAACTTCACCTTCGCATCTGGCAAAGCTACCAACATTCGTTACAGCTTTATTCAGAAAGGCTATCTCTCCAACTATATTGACGCTGAAGAGGGCCAAGTTTTTGCTTTCTCACATGACATGAAGCAGAGCAGACGTGGGAGCGTTCTCTACACAGTTGGCGTCATTCAGGAACCCGTTATCAATCTGCTCACAAGTGAGGGTCTTCAGTCGCTTAACCCCTGGTGGAGCAGCGAAGGATGCTATGGCTCCAGCTGGGCCAGTCTGGTTGCCACTCATTACGACGATTTTGCAACTGTCCAGGAGATGGCGGCCACGTGGGAGGCCCAACTTAAAACGGATATCGATGAATACTACGCGGCAGAGGGAGGGAACGTTTCCAGTACTTCAACGCCATCCTTTACCAATGCCTCAACGTCATCACCGGAGCTGTTTGGGGGGCCCTACGAAACAGGCACGGATCAATTCGGCGAAACCTGGATTTTCAACTCGAGCAATGGCTATGGCTACTTGGATGCCATCAACAAAAGTGGTGTCGCCATCCCCGATGTTCCCGAGGACCGCTCGTACTATTCCATTGTAGCACTTTCCACACGCCAGATAATGGGAGCTTATATGCTAACCATTCCTCCTACCTTTGGCTGTGGAAACGCATCGGACATCTACAATTCGTCGGAGCCGTTTATGTTCCAGAAGGAGATTTCATCTAACGGCAATATGAATACGGTTGATGTTTTGGTAAGGATGCTTTTCTCTTATTTGGAGACAGGGAACTGACACGAGAATAGTATCCCGCCATGCCCTTCTTCCTTTATGCCAACCCGAACTTACTGAGGTTTGCCATGAACCCGCTCTACCTGAACCAAGAGTCCGGATTCTACCCTCGTTCATACTCGATGCACGACTTGGGATCGCATTATCCCAATGCCACGGGCCATGTAGATGGCGCTGACGAACAGATGCCAGTGGAAGAATCCGGCAACATGTTGCTTATGACCTACTCATACTACAAGTTCACTGGGGACAGCAGTTACCTACGAGACCACTACACGAAGCTCTTCCAGTGGTCACAATTCCTGATCGAGTACACGCTGATCCCTTCAAATCAGCTAAGCACAGATGACTTCGTTGGCACTCTCGAAAACCAAACCAACCTCGCCATCAAAGGCATCGTCGGCCTCCAAGCCATGGCCGAGATCTCGACAGTCGTGGGCAACACCGTCGACGCCACCAACTTCACCAGCACCTCGGCCTCCTACTACCAAGCCTGGGAAGACCTCGCCATCGACCCGACCGGCACGCACACTGTCCTCGCCTACCAATGGCGCAGCTCGTGGGGGCTCCTCTACAACTCGTACCCAGACAAACTCCTCAACCTCGGCGTCATCCGGCAAGAGGTCTACGACATGCAGTCGTCCTACTACGCCACCGTCTCGGAAGCCTTCGGTATACCGCTCGATAACCGCGTCTCGCTGACCAAGTCGGACTGGGAGCTGTGGACGGCGGCGACGTGTGAACCACGCACGCGCCGCCTCATCGTCAACGCTATCGCCTACTGGCTCAACCACACGTCGACCAACCGCGCCTTCACCGACCTCTACGAGACCATCTCCACCGGCGGCTACCCCGCGGACATCACCTTCATCGCCCGCCCCGTCGCCGGCGGCCACTTCTCGCTGCTCGCCCTGCAGCGCGCGGGGAAGAACAGCACGACGGGCACGAGTGAAGGTGGTGGCTTCTTCCCGCAGAACGGGACCGAGCCGCTGCCTGCGAGTGAGACGGGCTTGCTGACCGTGCTGGCCGGGTCGCATCCGACTGTCGCGCCAACCGTCATCGTGGATATGGGGACGTATGCGACGAGTGGGAGTGTCGTCGTGTCGAGTACGGCATCTATTGATTGAGGTTGCTGCCTTTGGTGCTTCTTTTTATGTTCCTGAGCTGAGCTTGAGGTTGTTTCGCTTCTTTCTTCGCCTGTTTCCTCCGGTCACGTCGAGGGCGAACGGGCGCTGGCTTCGATAGGGCTGGAGAGGTGATTTCTGATTAATTCTGGGTATTTCAAGAGCTGGGCGTTGTTGGCTATTGGCTCGGAAGCCTCTAAGACTATTGCATAATTACCTAACGAATACCACGCCATCTTTCAGCATTGTCACAGCATTTCCGTGACTTGGTCATATTGTGCATCAAAGTGAAAGATATCACATCCCTAAAGCATCGTATACTATTCTGAACCCTCGTCAAGATCATAGAGCTCGCCGACTCTACATTTCTGTTGGTTGGTATTTCGATGTGGAAGGATTACGGTGCGGATTAGGTTTCAGATAGACATCCGATTGGCAAGATCAATGACGATGGGGATTCCAGACACCAGGAGACACCATGAAAGGAAGCGCTTAGTGCGGCTGTCTACAGGGTTGAGTATAGTAAAAAACTAGGGACCGAACAAAGTACACAGGCGAGCTTGTTCCTCTCGTCCAAACGATTAGAATTTGCACAGACGAAAGACTAAATAATCTTCGGCCGAGCTCTGTTTTCAAACACAAAAGCAATTAGAGCATCTCGAAGCAAGGGCAACCCTCTCTCTATCTCGGTACCGCGGGAAGGATTGCAATCCGGTAAACACCCTCGTTTACGACCACATTCTCCGGCTGCTGACGATGACGAGTGCTTGGCTCTTTTCTTCCGAGAAAATGCTCCCCCCTCCAACGCCAGCCACGCCTCCCATCCTACGAAGGATTCTGGCTTGCTGCCTACGCTGCTGACGGACGAATACGTCATTCCTTCAAACCGCCGGGGGGCTTACCATCCATTTGAAAAGGTTCGAGCCAAGCCTAGAACAAGTGTACCGAGTTTGGCCGTGCCATGGTACAGCAGCCGGGGTCATTCCCTTTCGCCGCGGCCACTTCCTTTCCAAGGAAAAAAGGAAAAAATCTCTTGGTAGGCCAACGAATGATTCAAAGAAATGTCGAAAATGTGTGAAATTATCACGACTTCCGTCGAATCACCATCTCTGCTGGTCCGCAACTTCCAACGTCGCGAAAATTAATTTTTGCCTCTTGCGGCTCTCCCCGGCTAGCTTCCCTCTCCCCCAGGCTCAGCCTCGTGTCTTTGATGATGAAGATCTTCTATCATTCTAATTTGCTGGCTGGCCCGGGCCCCCAATTCGAGAGTAGAGAGGAAAGCGAGATGTCTAACAATTACGATGTTCATGCGCATGAATTGCCCTTTAAACTCTCGCTTAACAACACAAGCCACGAGGCGTTCGAGCAAATCTCGGGAATACGGTCTTCAACACGCGTGGTGTCGCATCTCCCCCCAGCATTTTCTTTATTCCCGCTTTACTTCTCGAGGCTCTTTTCTAGCGTTGCATTTAGCAGCAAACCGGCCTTCGTACGAAGGAGGATGTTTGCCTGCAAGAAAGGGCTGCTGTATACGCCCGCCGAGCCGCGAATGTTTGCGGTTTTCGTGGGGCCGACGGGCGTGTTTCCCTTTTCAGGGAGGGTACCCTAACGCGGCTGCGGCGGGCGGGCGTTATGGCGCACCTGATTTGAGGAGAGAGGGGGATACGACGGCACCCTTGAGTTGATTGGCGGGAATGCCAACATTCGCAACGTTGCGCTTTTCGGAAGGTGCACAGGTGCTTTCCTGCAATTGGTAATCCGTAGGCTCTGCTGGCTGCTACGTGGTCCACGGATACGTTGCGGCTTTTTTAATGGTGATGAGAGTTTTAGTGTTCCTTCCCGTTCGATTCCTTTGCCCAGGCCCGCCGTCTGTCCGCTCGTGATCCGCCGTGTACCGGAGTGAGTGAGAGACAGGATGAGAAAGTGTCATTGATGCGTGGAGGGTTTGGCTTGATGATTTCTGACGTGAGTGAGAGTTTTTGACAGAAGGAAGATGCCAATGCAGGCTTGGATTCTTGCTTTACAAATTACAACAGAACAACAGTCGTACAAGTTGCTAGTGGCCAGCACACTATCCGCGCTCATCGCTCATCGAATCTTACCAGAGAGGACCAAAAAAAAAGTAGCGCTCGTAACCCTGAAGATTTCCCCGTCCCGTCCGAACACCTCTGAAGAACCCAGCCGTTTTAACCAGACAAATCATACACTTTGTACACAAGAAGCAGAATCAAACGACTTCTTTCGCAACCACTGCTCCATCTCATACCCTTCCCCAACTCCTCCAGCCCCCCGCCGCACCATGCGGCTGGTGTGCAGGTTTCCAGCTTGACTTGGTTCGCTCGAGGTTGCGGAACCAAGCGCGGTCATCGTGCTCGAAGGGCAGGACGACTGCCTGCCGCTGCGCGTGCGGCGGCTTCGGGACGTTCTTACGCGCTTGTCTCCATGCTGAGGGGGAGTCAGCGATGGAGCGTTTGGGGGTGGTGGAGGAAGAGAGTCCCGACAATCCCTCCTTCTTCGGCCTGGCGCTCTTGACGATTTCGAGGAGCTCCTTGTCGTCTGCAGTGATCTGCGCACGTAGGAACGGAATGTTGGTTGTGCTTTGGAGAGAGTCCATGACCGGTTCGCGTTTTTCGTATGGGAAGGCCTCGGGATTGGGCTCGTCTCCCGGAGCAGGCTCCTTCGAAGGGTCAAGGCGGGCTTCGTCGCCCTTCTCGAGGAGAGTGAGGATGTCGAGACTTTCGCCGGGAGGAATCGGAGTCGGATGCGATGGGGTAACGCAGTTCAGGTCGACTTCCTTTCGTAGAACGCTATCTATGTCAACAGCGCTGAAGAAGGCGCAGGCTTGCGGCAGATCGTCGATTCCAACTTGCTGACTGAACATAGCGCGCGTCCAGAGATTAGCAACCTGAAGCGCCATTGCTGTACGGTATTTGTCTTCGTCTTTGACGAGGTAACGGATCTCATCATGCACGGTGAGCGCAAGACGCGCATGGATGTTGAACCGGCGGATTAAGTAGTCCATGGAGACGATGAGGAGATGGAGATAATCAACACCCGAGGATTGAATGGCCCAGTTGATACGGGAAGTGATGAAGCTGCTGTTCCTGCTCAAGTATCGTTTCGTCAAGGCCTGAGTAATACCAGCTCCAAGGACAGGGGTTTGAGGTTTTTCTTGCTCAGCAAAGTCCTCAAGCTTGTTAAAGACGAAAGACTCTGTGCCACCGCGCCAGAAGGCTCTTTCTTGAAATATTCTGCGCACAGTCTTCTTGCCTTTCGTTTCTTGGTATAGTCTGGAAGCAGTTTCCATAGTCTGGGCCTCTGTTAAGCTTGGGTTGAACTGTCGAAGCAGGGTAGAAGCAAACTTCAAACCAGCCCCGTAAATGCGGCCATAGTTGAAAACTTTGGCATCGTTTCTCGAGATGTCAAGGATAGACGCAGTCCTTGAATGTAGATCAGTGCCGGCAGCCTTGTCGCCTTCAAGAGTCATGAAGCCGATCGCGTTGCCACCATGCAGCTTGAACTGTGCATCTCCAATAAGACTAGCAATCCACAGCTCTTCGGAGTCGACATCCGCGCCAACAAAGCAGTAGCCTGGAGGGGCTTTGACCATTGACTTCAGTTCAGAACCAACTCTGTTCTTCTTTGCATTACTCGCGGTCAACCAAGTGTTCTCGACAGCTCTTCGCGTGATAGTTCCCATAGGGATGACCTGGGGGAGAATGTATCCAAGCCTCGGACTAGATCCATCATTTTCGAATTGGCTATCTTTCTGGGGCTTCTTATTGACCATTGCTTCACCTTCGAACACTGCCATTTGCGACCTGATCCGATCTCTGGCGCTGATCCAGTACGAGCAGGAGGCATTCATCTCCAGTGCCTCTTTGGCATACGTGTACTGAGAGGTTAGCCGCCCGTTCTCGAAGTACTGTTGATAACTCTTCGCCAAAGGGTTGGTGCATCGAGCTTGTGGTCCATCCTTGTGCGGGATTTTGAGATAGTGATGTTCGCGGTCGAGACAAAGAGCCGTGTTTTCATCCTCCGAGAAGTCACAAAGAACGGCCTTCATCTCGTCGGACAATTCTGTTCCTTTTACAGGCACACGGTATGTCCAACCATACTTGTCGGTCCAAAACAGAGGGTGTCCGTCCCAGGAAAGTCGCAGAAGCAATGGAGCAATCCTCGTCCTGGTGGTTAAACTAATAGGCCCTGTGCTTTTCGGAAAGAGATCCTTGTACCACTTCGGCATCCCGGGTTTCTTTTGGCGTGCTGCTGGCCTCGGTGGATCGTTTTTCTTTTTCCCCTTGACATACTTGATCTCCTGGCCTGACCAATCCAGCTGGCACATCCAAGGATCAGCTTCGTACTTTTCAGGCTCGTCTTTTATTTCCAAAGCTGTCTCTGCCAAAGTAAGGAGTCTTTGTTGCACCTGTTCGGATAAGTTCTGGTACGTCTCCTCGGCATTTTTGATGTAGTCATTCCAAGACTCGTTGATAGGTAAGATCTCAGTGCCCATGAACCGCAATGCTGCAAAGCTGACAGGGTGAGGGCATAGCTCATGAAATAGTGGAAAGACTTTTTGGTAGACGCGGTGGGTGATCAATACGTCGGCAGCGCAATAATCCAGTAATTCATTCAACTTTTCCTTCACACCTTCGCGGTCAAGTTCTCCGAAGTATTCTCGTTGGGCTTTCTCGATGGTAATGTTGCAGTGAAATTTGGCAACATCGCGCAAAGAATTGATGGAGCTTCTCCCTATCCACAATTCCTCCTCTTCGTCACTGAGCTGACCGGACTGAAGTAACGCGTTGAGATCAACATTCTCGTCAGACGCGGCAATCTTATCCCTCAGTTCCTTCTCTTTCCTGTGCTTCATCCATTTGGGTCTTTGACGTGAGCACATGCCATTGACGGCGACATGTAGCGACATGGTGTCCATGAAGAAATTCTTCGACTGGCGTAGGTCATATTCCTCGGCAATCCTAGCCCTGTCGTAGCCAATGTTGTGGCCAACTATGATGCGCGGCTTGGTGGGATCGCCCAGGGGAATGAGGTGGCGGTCCGTCTCGGATTCTCCCAATAGCCAAGGAGAAATCCAGGCATACCAAGCGGTAGGGCTTGCGGCACAAGCCATACACGCATATGATGTCTCCTTCCACATGACCTCGACATCAAAGGTCAAAAGCTCCTCGTCCGGCGCATCCACGGCCACGGCTGTCCCGTCGACGTATTTTGTCCAGCCGCTCTGCAGGATCCATTGTGGTCTCTCAGGCGGCTCTTGCTGTATGAAACGATTTGCCATGTCCAGATAGGGGTGAGCGGAGTCCATGCCCAGCTTGTAGAAATGTTCGTCCAGGCTCTTCTTGTCGCTGTGGAGCGGCGGCATGTCGAAGCTGATGGGCGGAGACGAATCTTGGTGCTTGCCGAACAGATCATGGCGTGTGAGGTGATCAATGGCCAAATCGACTAGCTCTTTCGGCGGTGCTGCAGCTTCGGAGGAGAAAATCTGGCTGTGCGCGTGTGCGCTGAGCTGCTGGACTCCTACATCGTTGACGCGGGCCTCGGAAGAGACTTTTTTTTTTCACATCATGTCAGTCGAGAAGCGCAGAACTTGGGGGCAATTGGGGGCAGTCGCATACCGAGCAGGCTCTTCGAGCGCGGCCTGACCTCGTCGGCGGTCTCTGCCTGGTGCGCATAGCAGCGTCGCGTGGCGCATAAGGTTGATACGGGCAGAGCAGTGGCGCGCAGGCGAAAGCGCAAAAGCGGCGAGCGCAGGGCAGGCTGGAGTCGCGCGACACGGCTCGGAGTCGCTTGGAGCATCATATGCGGGACATTTCGTGGCCAGCGACGGCGCTGGGCGGGCAGTGGGACGAGGAAAAAGCAGTTCGCGGGACGGCGGGTGGTGGAGCTGTAGTGCGCGCGTCATGTGTGGGTGGAATCAGACGGAGGCCCGACCGCGCTGTGAGCTGTGCCTGCGCGGCCGCTCTCCTCCACCTTAACCTGAGCTCTATCCAGTGCAATCCCAGGGATTGCCAGGAGAGGAAGACGGCGAGGGCCAAGGCAGGCCCCTACAGCAACCATCCGTCGTGTGCCCCATTGCCTTTTCTTCGCGCATTCCGTAGTTCTCGCTCGCCGCCATGTCTGGAAGCAGTCCGTTTGCTGCCAACAGCTCGTCCTCGCACCAGCAGCCCCCAGAGCACATGGGCTACTGGTCATGGTCCTGGCCCGATGCCGCTGCCGACACCCGCTCGCTGCCCGGCCGCCACGAGGCTGTCCAGCACCTGACGCTGCCGCCGATGCACACGCAATACGACCCCGACCCGGACATTGAGAATACCACCACCGCCGCTCCGACATCTACCCGCTCCAATTTCCTCGCCCAGGTGCTGAATGGCGGCGCCGACGAGGCAGCTACCCAGCGAACCGCCGCTTCGCGCAGTCGCGATCAAAACAACCACCTCCCTCGCCCTGCGCAATCGCCACCTTCCACGCGCTACGATCCGCGCCTGCCATCACCACCACCTGGCCGAAACCACGGTTACGTCGACCTAACGCGAGAGCAAACCCCACCCATCAGCCAGGAACGTTCGACCCTGCGGACCCTTCATTACGCCCAGCAACCCACCGCAGCCGAAAGTCCACCGAACACCGACTCGCCATCCTCACCCATGCCTTCGAACGCCCGCCGCAAGCGCGACGCCACCTCGCCGCTATTCGAACCCCTCAGTCCTTCCCCAAAGCGAGCCAGGCGAAATGACGGAAGTAGCACAGCGGCCGGAAGAAGGGGCAGCAGGCAAGGCGGCCGCGCCAGTGACAGCAACAGCGGCGGGCCGAGCAATGCACCACCACGGAGCGAGGTCGAGGAGATTGAGCGGATAGACCTGATAGACGACGACACCCCGCTGGCGGAGGCGCTACAGAAGCAGCGGGCCGAACAGGTCAAGGCCCAACAAGAATCGCAGAACGGCGCCGACGCTCCTCCGCGCTTGACGAACCTCACCTGCGTCATCTGCATGGATACGCCCAAGGACCTCACGGCGACCTCATGCGGTAAGTTTCTCCGTTTCTCCAAATACTCACCCACACCCCCCCATGTTTCCCCGGCTTTCCCCAGTTCTTTTCCCTTTTCCCCACCCCCACGGAGCGGTAGCCTCGATGGGACACCGATCTCCAACTCACCAGACGTCACCGCGGTCTTTTCCGCCGTGCCCTTTTTCTTTCCGCGTCTCACATCACTGCCGTCCGAGTATGTCACTAATGCCGGGACTTCCCACTCTGCGCAGGCCATGTCTTCTGTCACACATGTCTCATGGAAGCCCTGATAGCCGGCGAGCAGCGCGCCGGCCCCGGCGAACCCAGGCGCTCGCAGTGTCCCGTCTGCCGCAAGGCGCTGTCGCGCACCAAGACCGGAGACATCATCCCTCTGCTGCTGATGAAGAAGGCTCTTGCGACGCAGCCGCGCCGCCCCAAAGCCGCTTCCGCCGCCGCCACAACAGCCAACCCGGCGCCAGCATAAGCGCGCCCGTCCAGCCAGCCCCATTGCGGCCCAGATGTCAGTCTAGCCCCAGCCTCATGGATGGCAAAGCAAGGAGGGATTCCTCAGAGCCACTTTCGTCACGCATGTCGGCTGGGGGCGAGGACAAGCCGATCAGCCGACGAGGGAAACGGAGTTCCGCTGCTGGGTTTCGTGCGTGCAGCAAGCAACAGAGGCTGGGGGGTTGGGGTGGGACGCGTGGGGAAGTGGGTCGAAATTTCATGGTTTTCGAAAAATAGAGCAGCATCATCCGGGGTAAGAAAGGGTGCAAGACACGGCACACACGCACACATCGACGAGTGGCGTGAGGTCGTAGGGAGGCTGGAACACCAACGACTCCGGAAGCGGGATGCGAGGGAAGGTAACCTTGGCACACTGTGCATGGGACGTTTCCCCATATTTTTTTTCTGTGTTCCTTTGCGCTTACTCCTTTTTCCTTACTATCGTGTAGCACATGCATAGCCCAGGGCGTTTTTTAATAGGATTCGGGGATTGGGGAGGCGTAGCATCGGCATGAGCGGCAAACGCGCGCGCGCGGCACGGCGGATATATCACGGCAATTGAACGAGCGGGCAATCGGGGTTTGGCGTTTATCATTTTTGGGAACAAGTCGGCATCAGCATCATACGGCGTGCGAGGTCGCGTATGCGTGAAAGAGAATAGAGATTAAGTGGGTGTGTGGAGGCACCCACAATTTTTCGTTTTCATCTGGCCATCTCATCCGTGCTCGTGCTGCATGCATGGCGTGCAGCGCCGCTTGTTCGTTCCAGCCAGGCAGGCCAGAGAGTAGCAGCTGGGGCGAGAGCGTACCATCAGCGAGCGAGTACGACGAAAGAGAAGAAAGGGCACTAACGGAAGCCACGCTCTCCTCCGGAACTAGATCTAGAACGTGGAATCTTTCCGTCACTGAGCGTTCGAGCATTTCGATCAATCAATCAATCGAAGCTGCAATAACGACAAGCCCCCCATGGCATTAGCGCGCTGGCCAGGCTAGCTACCTCGACAACGGCCCGTTGTGTGCGAAAGCTGCCCAAACCTCCTTCTCCCATCTTTAGCCGACGTTTGCCGGCATCGTCGTTCCTTTTTCCTCTTTCCCGGACTGCTGCTTGTCGGACGTCCGAGATCTGCATATGCGAGGCCCTCGGGAAGTGGCATTGCATGGCATGGCATGGCAGGCAAGGACAAGGGCAAGACAACGACAGATGTGCAGCACTCTAGTGATTAGTGGGGAATATAAGCGGTCTTTTACTTTTTAGTGGGTGGTGGCGCTGTTCTTCGAACCCTGGTAAAATACACAGTAGGCCAAAAACGGGCAACGCGCTGTGGCTCGCTCGCTCCTCCGACCGGATCGTCCGCCCGGATCGTCGCTTGCTTCTGCTCTCCGACCCCCTCGTTTTGTATGGTGTAATACGGATGATTAAAAACGTCCCAAACGTCAGCCTCACTTGACTTGCTGCCCTACACACACCCCCACGGCTCCGGCCGCCCCAACACTGCAATAACGTCACCAAACCTGCGGCCCTCCAACCCGTCTCCGTCTCGTTATTCCCGCAACAGTCAGAACTTTGCCTCTTTCCCAACTTTTAGCGCCGACGTTGAGGTGCGTGAGTGGGCGGCATGCGCGGGGTGGCAAAAGCCTCACCCGGGTGGGAGGAGGACGGTGATGTGAGAAGGAAAGATTGAGGCAAAAAAGATTATTAAACCCGCGGCTGTGTAGTTGGAGCAGAGAGAGAGACGGCAGCAAGCAACAGGTGAAGTGCTTCCCTACTAGTCTCGGTCAGTAGTACGGCGGTTCGTGTGGCATGCCTTGCACGCCTTGGCCCCCCGGTCAATCCGCGAACCAGCCCAAAACCATAAGCTCCGCTAGAAAAACGGCTTGCCTCGTGACGCGCGGCACGGATCGGCATTCGAGAAAATGAGATGGCATGCTAGCGGGAGGATTGACAAACGTTTCTCTCTGAGAGAGAAAACGTGCAATCCATAGTGTACCTTGGCGGCTGACCGGTGAGAATGCCTATCCACTCTCCGACGAACGGCTGCTAGAGCCTCCCGGAGATTGAAGGCGTGTGCACTAAATGTCAGCCAGCCAACGGCGTCAGTACAGCCTCGTGATCATCGGTTTCACCGAAGGGCGTAGGGTCCCAGACCATGGCACTTTGACGTAGCTAATGGCCTACTGCACGGCATGCGCCATAATTAGGAGGGAAATGGCAGGAGATAGCCAATAACCATAAAAGAAGAAGCTTTTGTTTTCATGACGGCTGCCTCGGGCTAGCTACGTACTACTACTAGCTAACCAACTACCTGATAGTTGTTCATCTTGTGCTACCAACCGACTATTTTCCCTTCGAAAGTTTCCGTTCTTGGTTGGCCCGTCCATTCCTTTCTCGCTCGAGTTTGAAAGAAGGGTCGCAAAAAATGGAAAAGCAGACCTAAAGTCTGCTCGGGAAGGCAGTGGTTGACCAAGGAATTGACACCTGCCTCATGAGACTTCAAAAAACAAAGCCTTGCAATGAAATCAAATCCGTTCCGTACCCCGTATAGCCCCCCGACCCGCCCAACAACCAGCCCCATCCCAGCCTTCAGCGCCATTAAAGAAATCCCAAAGACCAAAGCGCATCCACAGAGGTGTGCCGAATAAAGAGACGAGTAGAAAGACTCAGCTTGAGAATGTATGAATAAAACTCAGGACATTAGCCAATACTGAGACGAAAAAGCTTCAAATCCAGCCATTTCGCAAGCGGACTGGTCGTGGCGGCGAGATATCGCAGGTGTGGGGTACTCGAAGATAAAACTTAGCAAAATCGACAGACGGATAGACGCCGCCTGTGCACGAGACCAAGCTCCAAGCCAAATGGGTTCCCTTATGTCCCACATTTTGACTTCTCCCTCAATACTATCAACTTTTATTCGCATGTCGGAGAATGGCACAGAGCCAGTAAAACAAAACCTGATGTATGTCCGACGGAATGAAGCTGTCGGCTCTGAAATAGTTTGCATGAAAGAATCGAAGCCGCCCAGACGGAAAGAGACATTGATAGGGGACTGAGCGTCGAGACCAGACCCACAGGAATATACGACAGCGAATCCGTAGACATTTTTTTCGACCAGGCAGAATTGATGAAGACGTATCTTGTTTTTCCCTTCGTGCGGTGCTTGGCATTCATCATCCTCCGGTCGTGAGCGTGGTGTATTTACTTGGACGGAAGACCTTTCTCCCGGAGCCATACATATACAAGGCGTTATGGGGTATCCAAAGTGCGAGATCGTCCGATGAAAGCGCGTCTTTCCCTGGTGCACTCGAGAGCCGCAATGTTGGGCACATACATACGTATATGCGGCTGCCGAACGCTACCCTGTTGTTCGTCGAAGCATTAATCGTGAAAGCTGAACCATACAGAAATTGAGCGTCGCCTGAGGGGGTTTGCAGGCGATCCGTAACGATGCTGTCGCTTAGGCCGTGATAGAGCTCTCGGCTCTGGCATGCACGTGATTAGCGTGAGCTTCGAGCGCGCGCGCCATGACATGAGTAACTAAGATTTGTTAGCGATTGCTTGGGTGGTTCGGGAATCACTTTGGTCTTACCGGGCCAGACGGCAGCATGCTCCATCATGTAGGCCGTGACCATGAGGAGCTTGCTTCCGTAACCATAATTATTCAGCGCCGGGAGGCCAACTCCAGCCGACGAGCCCATACTTCCAGTATCAAAGGTGATCTTCATCTCGGCATTGTCCAAAATCTCGGCAACCTTCTGCAGGAGCTTGGTGTCCTCTTCTTCCAGGAGCATGATCGCAGGGACCTGGTTGTAGTCGACTTCGGCCTTGCCCAGAATACCCATGTAACGACCAACACGCTCCTGGACTGTTGCAACCCACTCCGCAAGCACCTGCGCGCAGTCAAAGGTGCACATGGCAGACTGAATGGGAAGCTCTCGCGAAGTGAAGTCGGCGAAAGTGACGCCGAGCTTGGCTGACATTGAAAGCGAATCAGCAGCATAGAATGCAGCCTTGCGGAGGTGGCGTTCACGCTTGGAGGATTTGGCCGAAGAGAAACTACCATTCGGCATCATCCCGGAATCAGAGAAATCTGGACCGACGCCATTCATGCCACCTGGAGAGCTGTTCGGCGCAGTGCTCCGGTTAGAGTTGATATCGGACGAGCTATCCGAGTCCATCTCAGCGTGCTGAATGATCTCGTCGCCCCTTGCCAGCTCCTCAGCCATGGCGTCGAAGTCGCGGGCCCAGAAGCCTTCTTTCGACCGAGCAAGGCTGACAAACAGACGCACGTAGGCAAGATCCAAGAGAGGGATGCTGTCAGCTGGAAGAGGTCCGTAGGGGTTCGGCCTTTCTAGGCTGTGGTGCGGATTGGCCCTCCAAGCAGCTTGCCAGGCTTTGAGCGCGGGCTCGATCTGATTGTGCATCTGCTCCGTCTCGGCGGTGGTCCATTGCCGACCGTTGTGACGCTGCCTGGTCTCCCAGATGTAGACGTGGAGAGCATTGATCAAGACGTAGCAACCAAAAGTGCTTGGCTTGAGAACGCTCTCACCAAGCTCATCGGGATAGTTCTGCGCACTGGAACGCTGTCGCTCACTTGCTGTAAGCAAATGAGTCAGCGCGTCAGCAAAGGCGATACCTTTCTGGCTAGCGACTTGTTGACCACCCATCGCCACCCACGCTTGGGCGCTATCAGCGGCCCACAAGTCCTCCTCGCACGGAAGATCCAGGTGTAACTCTGAATTCAAAATCCTTGGAGCGTGGTTGTACCCGATAACCGTGAGACTTGAAAGCACAAACACGGCGTACAGGGTCCGCTTGCGTTCTTCTTGTGTCTTCCAACGCATCCACTGGGAGTGCTCGTCGAGACTGACCCATTGATTGGGAGCTTGACCGTCGTCGCCCATGTCGATGTCGCCATCACCGTGGTTACGTGCGTTTGATCCATTGGCAGTCTCGTCCGCGGGCTGGTCGAGGTTTGCGGCCTTCGCCAAGCTGACTAGAGCAGCGCAGTGGGTGTACGCAACATCGTTGGCCTGCTTGTCGCCACATTGGTGGCCGTAGATGAGGTTGAGTAGCATCGACTGCACAAGCCAGAGGGGGGTTGTGTGGTTGGTCTCGTGCATGGGGTTCAGGCCGTTCACGGCCGCTGCAAGATCTGCGCGTCGACGTTCCTCAAGATAGAACAAAATCATCTTCTTCGCGGCTTCGAACAGCTCCTTGCTGGCAGCCTGTTCGAATTCGTACAACGCGCCGATAGCAGCCATGGCCAGAATCAGACATTCGCCACCGCCAATGGTGCCTCCGTGGCCGAAAGTCGCCGCGCGCGGATTGGTCGAATACAGAGAAGAGTCGAAGGAAAGGGTTGGAATGTGCAAGAAAGGCATGTGCGGCTGGAAATATTGAATATAGGCGTTGACGAACCGTTGGAGGTCACTGGTACTTGGCAGCGAAGGCAGCTGTGCCGATGACATGGCAGGGAGCCCGGGCGATAGAGGTGAGCTGATGGCCGGCTGAGAATATTTCCGTTGGTTGGAACTATAATTCATCGCCTGCGACAAGCTCATGAGGAGAGACTGTCGAGTGGCATCAGTGATTGAATCAGTTGAGACGGACGTCACCGAGCTCTGGCGAGCGCTGCCGTTGACTGAAGAGGAAGCTATACTTGTGCTATCAGATGTGAAAGTCGTGGGTGGGTGGAAGTACTGGTTCGGCATTCCAGGAATGCCCGCAGTAGGACTCATGGAGTTCAACGGCGGAGGCGAGGAGAAGTACATGTCTTGCCCGTTCTGGTCTTGCAGCTGCTTGGGAGAGACGGTGCTCAGGGGGTCCATGAGTTCTGGAAAGACGGCGTTCATTGCATCCAGCGATATTGAGCTGGTGTCGATCATCGAGGTTGCATTCAGCGAGCCCTGCCACATGGAACTTGTGGATTGCGAAGGCTGATTCGAACCATCAAGCATGACCTCGCTGAACCCGCTTTGGCTCGCAGTGCTGATTGCCGAAGGAGAAGACTCGTCCACAGCGTTCTCGTTGGAGCCGGCATTCAGGTTCAGGGAGCTGTCCAAGCCAGCCATCCAGTCGAACTCATCCTCCTCGATACCAGCACTGGCCGAGAAAGGAGGGAATGTGCCGAAAGGAGACGCCGGCGTACCCAGAGAACCACTGAAGTGCAGTTGTGCCGGGTTGATGGTCGAGCCAGAAGCGAATAGCTTGTCCAGATCCATCATGTGATCAAAGCCTGGGATGGGGGCCGTCCGCAGACCGCCACCAAGGCCCATGCCCAGATGCGTGTCAATCTTGGGCAAGCCGTGGTGATTTGAGTGGTCCATTGTGCTTTGCATTCCGCGAAAGTCAAAGTTGTGCGAGCCAGGGAAGCCCGAAAGGCTGGGGTGGTGGCTATGACCATGGCCATGGCCGTGGCCCATAGGGATACCGGGGCTTCTCGCAGAGGTGGTGTTATGAGCGGCTAGCAGGTTGTTCAAAGCACCAGCATCGATATGACTTATGGTGTTCGCTCGCGGGCGTGCAGTAGGTGCTCCAGCTCCCACGGCTCCGTTCGCACCGCTTGCGATCGAGTTCTTGCGTACTCGGTTCGTGTTGCCGTTGGGTGGGATGCCTGTTGTGCTCTCGCGGCGACCATTTCTGGGCCGAGTAGAGGCAGCACCAGCCTGGTGGAGCTTCTGCTGGTGCCGTAATAGCAGGTCACGCCTGGCAAAACACCTGGTACATTGCGGACACTCAAAGGGCTTCTCTTTTGTGTGGGACCGCTCGTGGCGCTTCAGGTGCTCGAGCCTCGCAAAGGAGCGACCGCAAGTGCCGCATACGTGTGGCCTTGGCTTATCGGTTTTAGGGGGCGGGAACGTCGCAGTGGGAGCGGTCTGGGAAGAGTCGGTTTTGGCATTGGGCGAGGAGGCTGGTGGTGGTGAGAGGTTAGCGGAGCTTAAGGAGGTCGTCGGACGCCTTGTGTGGAGGGAGGGGAGAGCTTACCCTTCACATCTGCAGAAGCGTCGCCGGCGCCATTCGCAGCGTCGACTGTTGCAGGGGCAGCCATGGTCGAATCGGGGGCTGTTTCGGGTATCTCTGGCATGCCTATGGGTGCGTCTCTCTACACACCGCCAACTCGATGACGGTTGGGTTGGCGCGTCCACTAGTAGTGTTCAGCGGCTGGCTAGAAGTCGTGTCGCAGCCAGATTGGAGTCGCTGGCAGGTAAGGATGGACAGCGCGTAGCTCCGGGCGCAGTGACGAGTACACGGCGGGTACAAGTAGCTTGCTGGGCGGGAGTAGTGCTCGCGGGAGAGGCGGGACGTGCAGGGCGCGGGGCAGTGCGCAGCGGGCAGCTGGCGGACAGCAGACGGGTGGCAGGCTCTGGGCTGGCATGGCATACGGTCAGCGCGGGCGTCAATGCATCGCAGGCTCAGGAGCGGTACCTATTCGTCGTTCGGGCCTTTGGACGTCGAGCTATGCACAGCTCGCAGCGGCGTGACCCGGAAGGCGGAGTTAAGATCGGCTCTCAGGCGCTTCAACGCCGGCGGAGGGTCGAGCGCAGGACTGAGCGGCGGACATGCACTGCCAGCGACAGGCAATTGAGGGAGAGGGAGGAGGAATTGCACGGTGCTGGAGCAATTGTGGCGAGTAAGCAGCAGAGTCGCAGTCGTAGGCTGGAGGCCGGCTGGGGAGATGCGAGGCCGAGCGAAGCGCAGGGCCAGGGTACAAGCCGTCCGGGGCCCAGCAAGTCAGCTGCGCAGCCGTCTAGAGACGGCGTTTAGACTTCGTACTGAAACTAACCGGCCTATCCGATGCGGGCTGCGCAGGCAGGCGATCCTGAATTTCGGACTGCTTCCAGAAATTCTCGATGCGTGAGTCGTCGCAATTGCGCTGTTGCGACCCGGATTCGAGCGCTGGCGTGGGGCGAGCGCTGCGTTCGGCGTCTGCTACGAAGCTATGGCGCGCAGCAGGCTCGCGAGAACAACCGGGCTGTGGCACTGCGACACAGCGTCTGGGGGCGGGCTAGCAGCAAACAACGGCGAGCCCCATCCACGGCCGGGCGGGCAAAGGGCAGGCAGGGCGACGGCTAGCGGGTGAATTGGCTGCAGAGGGTCCACCGATCCCAGGGTTTGCGGCTGGCTTCGAGCTGGAGGCGGGAGTCTCGAATGCGTAAAAGGGGAGGGCGAGTGAGGTAGCAGGCGCCTTAGTCAAGAGCAGCGCGGTGCGAGGCGATCTTCTACCATCGCGAGAGCGTGTAAGCGTCGAACCAGACCCTCGAGGCGCGCGTTGCATGACACAGCCAGAAGCTTTGACGACCGAGCATGGGTCGAGTCGACGCCGGGTGCTGCGGCAGGGCCATGCACGATCATCCGGCGTCGGGTTGTTCGATCAGAACGGTACGGTATTTGCGTACTGAACGGCCGCCTGCAGCAGACAACACGCAGACCCTGTGCCGTCTCTATTCCTTGCGTTATAGCGCGCTGCCCGACGATTGCCCGCGCCTTCATTCCGCACCCTGCGCGCCGCCTGGCCTCGGCACGAAGCGAGCCCGTCTCGTATCATTGGGCAATACCCTTTGTCATGTTGCAACGGCCATCTGTATCAAACAGCAGCATGGATTCCCCATACAAGCGTTCCGCAGGCAACGGCGCGGTGGCTCCAACGCGCGCGCGCCCATTGGCCGGCGCCTGCGCCGGCCGTCCCTGAAGCGTGGCAGCTAGGTTGCGAACGACCTCGCTCCCTTCGGACATAGACGCCGTCCAGACTTCCGAGAGAGAGATCAGGCTGCGCCTGCGGACGCAGGCATGCACGTCTCCAGCGCGACGGACCCGCATGCGCTGCTCCCTCGATGCATCCTCGCCCAGCGCCATGGACGGCGCGAGGCCGCTACTGCCGCAGCACGTTCTCCTGGCCGTCAATCACTTGCCCTCTTCGACCGGCCGTTCAGGGCGGCGATGGGACCCCATGCAGCGGTGACGATGCGCTTGCCACTCATCTGGGCAGAAATCTGGGGTAGACGGGTACGTATCGTAATGATACGCGGAACACGAGCCAGACACGGAGGCCATGCCCAATCCTGCCCATGGCTCCGCTGGCGGATGACCCCAGATTTTCTGGCGCCCGAGCCAGCCCGCGCCGCCTGCGCTGCGCTAGCCACCGCCCCCTGCCTGCTGCCGGCCGTGGCCATTGGTGTCGCTTGTTGGACGCCCACGCTGCAGCCGCTAGCGCTCCGCCTGTCGCCGGCGGGCTTGAGCGACCGAAATTGGCGCAGCTCTCCCTGGAAAGGCGCGACTGGTCTAAGGATCTGGTCCGGCATGGCACCTCGCGCGCTGAAGACGATGGCGGGCTGGCTCGACGAGGCCGCTGTCGAGCTCAGCGGGCGACGGAGCCCCTGGCGGACGTTGCTGCTGCAGCTCCTGGCCCGACATCAACCTCGCCGCCAAGCCGTGGATAGACACGGCCGCACGCTAGCACGCACCGAGGGCCGCTGTGGGCCATTACGCAGCGCAACGCCGCACATGACCTGACGAGCGAAGCACCGCCAAGGGCTGTCGGAGAAGGCTCCATTCGGCGGCGCGACCCACGCGCTCTAGACGACGTGGTCAGCAAGATTGCCAGGCACGCCGTTCAGCAGCCTGCGCACCACACCCTCAACGCCTCTTTGGGGTCGCTTGGACCTGCGAAAATGACGCAGTTGACGCAGGCCAGGCGCGTCGTCAGGGCTCCCGGGCTCAGTGCCGTCCCGCCCATAGCGGCCTCGCTATAGAGGCTGCACAAAACCCGTGATGCCCTCGATGCTCGCTGTGCTGATCCCGCCACCGCCGTGGCTGCTCGACCAGCCTGCCAGCATGCAGCAGCGATCCCGATCACCCAGCCGCCATCCATCCCCATCGCTGAGTCCAGTCTGACGTACCTGTACACAGGGTGCGCGGTGGCCAGGAGTGCAGGACACCTTGCCCTGCGCGTCCCACGGATGGGGCCGTGGCCCTGCACGCCAGCTACAGCCACAGCTGTTTGCATTGACGTCAAGGCCTGCGCGCTGTGCTGCGTCCGGTCGTCCGCCGGCTCGAGCAATGGCGGTGGCTCGACGACAGTTCATGCGGCAGTGCAGATCAGGGTTTGCCGCCGAGCGAAAGACGTTGGCAGAGCTCCTGCTCTTCGCCATTGGAGCCTCCCGTGCAGCGTGGGGACGGCTCGATACGTCGCTACTGGCGGCCGCGCCGCAGGCAGCGCGCCGGCGGGGCAGCAAGCCGCGGCGAATGCGCTCAATGCAGCTCTGGTCGCAATTATTGCATCTCACGGCTCTGCTGCAGGATCAGGTCGTTTGTGCACCCTTCCAGGATGATCTCCGGCGGCGCGAAAACAAGGGATAAGTGTCCGACTGCACGTCAATCATCAGCAGGCAGGAAGATCGTCTTGTTATGATGGCACCCACCGGGGCGCATCTCAACCGTTTATCACGGCATCGCCACGCGGATATCCTTTTGCGCTGTGCTTGCGTCTGGCATCCCGACTTCCGGGTGGGCCTCCAGGGCTGGTCTCGGACGACATGCACGAGACAAAAGCGGGACGGCTCGAGAGGTCTGACAGAGGCTCCATCGCTAATTTCCGTCGTCAGATCAAGCCTGCAGCGCCGGCCGCCCTTGAACCACAGTTTCCCCGGCGGGCAGGCGTGCAGAAAGATGATGCACTTCTCAAAATATGTATGTACAGCCCACTTCGCGCGAAACGCCCCACTTGCCGCCTTGGGAGCGATCTTATCGGCTCTGCCTTCTTGGTACCGTAAGCCGGCCGCGCGCCCCTTGGCCTGGGCGCGGCGCCAGCTGGGGCTGGGGCCCGCCGCCCGTCGCAGGTAGGTTGGCTACTGGCTCTCCCGCCGCCGCCTTCGCGCTCTCGAAAAGCCCGCCAGCCCGCGAAGTATCGCTACAGAGGGGCATCCACTTCTGAGGCTGCGTGCCTTGAAACGCCGCGTGCTTTGGGGCCATCTCAACAGCCCCATCCTCCCTCTCCACGGCTCGAGCGTGGCTTCACGCCTGCCGGGACCCTCCCTGACTTCGCCGCAAACATCGGCCTTTGCGACCTGGGCCACGGGATGCGGAGAGAGGCTTCAAGGGCAGGCGGATCGCGCGCGGATCGAGGCTAATCGAAATAAAATTTTCCACTCAAGCTCGACAAGACCAACATGAAGAGCACGCGGGCTGGGCGTATCAAGGGCTCCTACCGCACCCTTGGGCCATTCTGACTTGCTTGCTGCCGGTTTCAGCTGCAAGACTGCTCCCTGCGGCAGCATGCGCCAACAGTCCGATGAGAAGACGCATGGAAAAGAAGGGTATTGCCCTCTGGATAGCCGCTCACACCGCGTTTAGGATTGGGCGTGAAGAGGCCGTTCGGGGCGCGAATCAGAAGGGCAAGGGCGGCACGGCGCCTCGATCGCTGACATATCAAATCCTCCACTACGCGGTCTGGATTTAACCCTCAGAAGGCTGCGAAAAACGTCTGAATGGCAGCATCTCTGCGATTGGCCTAGCGTCTATGCTGCCGTGGCACCTCTTGCCCAGCCATTCGACGCGGCTTGCATGAACCGCTCGTCTCGCCTTTCTACCTCTCCAACATGCACTCTTGGCAACGGCATCTCTTCATGACGCGGATCAACAGAAGGAAGAAAACCTCGTGCTCTCATGACGCGGACAGGGTCCCGAGATGCGCCGACTGCTGTTCATCTTTCCAAAAAGTGTAGCTCACCTCAGCCCTAGCCAGAGGCCAGAACGAACGGGTATCTCCATGAAACGGACAAGGTCCCCGGTAAATGTCACAATTCCATCGACGAGGCACTTCTCGGCGCAATCGTGGACTCCAGCGGAACGTCTTGACCATCTTGCAATACAGCATGGCCCTACTACCAAAGCCAGTAATGTCGTACTCATTTCTCTTACACACACACCACCCGGGCCGGCTAGAAGAAAGCTGCGCCAGGTAGTCTTACATGCTGCAGCGATCGCCCGTGCAGCTTCAGATCGCCATTGGACCCTGGCCGCGAGTAATGCTGGAGGGAAAGAGTGACGAGAAGCGGGCCGGCCGGCAGTAGCAAAGACCACGCAAGCCGGGTGGTGAGCGTGAGCTGACCACCGTCCAATCGTCAGCGGCCGTCATTCTGAAACAAGCAGCGTGCAGACACCCGCACCGACACGTCCCCAGGCGGATGGTAGATCCTGTGCCACCCGGACGGAGAGATGACATCTTGCTGCAGTCAACTACAACGAGGGCAAAGGCTGACGGGCGAACCAGCTGCAACGCGTCCCCCCCGTCGTACATTATTTTTCCTTTTGTGCGACGTGCAGTCAATCTGTCAGGTGCTGGTGTCTGGAAGTTTAGTCTTGCATTTGCCTGGATCAAGCTGCACGTGGTGTTTTGCATCGATGGCTTTGTGGTTTGCTTTTGCTTGGCTGCTGGTCTCTCGTGCTCTCCCAAACCAGTGGAAGGTTTTCCGATGCGGCGTGGAGTTGCTCTCCGCTATTCCGTCTCACCTTTGTTGCGGAATTTCTGTCCCTCTCTTCTCATTCGTCTTACATTTTCAGGAGCCTCCTTCTGACGGCTGTGACATGAGCACCCCGGATATATCTGACGAGATATAGTCAGCGATCAAGCTGGCAGGCAGATCTGAGAAGGGTCTGAGTAGGATCGACATAGCCTAGAATGGGTTTGATACATTGCAGCTTGCATCTGTGTTCCGCCATGCTCCGCATCTCGCATCCATCCCAGTAGACTGAGGATTGACTGAGCAATTAAGGTTCCACGCACGGCTTCTGCAGTCGTGAGTCTAGCGCATATTAACGGCTCTTGAGCGACCAATCGTGACAATTCTTCTTGCGGTCGGGACTGAGTCTGTCCAACAATTGCACGTGTTGTGGCTTACTGGTTCGGCTCGTACGAAGTAAGGCTCAAGCAGCTGTGGCGTTCAGCTCGATGCATGACCGACATCAAGGATGAACCCAGACGCGTTAATGCATCGAGCTACCAAGGAGAAGGAATCGTAGCGAGCCTGTCAACCGTCGAATAATCCTGTGGGGAGGCGAAGGCGGTAAAAAGATTAGCCCTATGGTTGCACACATGCAACTTTGAAAACCCATTGCAGCCTCGGTCAAGAGAAACCATGGAAATGTGGAGTAGCCTTCTTAGCCAAAGGTAACGTCGATTTTGAGACGCTGGCTCCCAATTGACTCGGGAATAGCCAGTACATGTGAAGATATTCCCATCTTCAAGAACACTCGAACGCCTGCTGCCTCTGAACGCCATCCAATGCAGAAATTCTCTCAGTCTTCCACTCCCAGCTATTTTCCCTCTTACTGCGACTTCCGCCACTTCTCAACCCTCCTCTTAATGTCCGCAGCCGTCTGCTGCATCGGGTTAAGCTTCATGTCCCTGCTCATCTTCCCATAGTCGTCTCCGTACTTGTTCACTAGCCGTTCGATCCACTCGACCTCACGCTCCGACTGCTTGCGCGGCGCCTTGCGCTTGCCGGTGGAAGTAGCGAGCTCCTCCAGCTGGCGGACGACGGCATTGTCGCTCTTGCCAGCGGTCGTGGGATCGACGGCCGGGGCGTTGTGCTCGGTGATGCCTTGCCACTCGGCGCCGGCGGTCTCGTCGTCATCTTCGAGCTCGTTGAGCGGGTCGTTCAGCGGGTTCGGGCGGCAGCCGTCGTCGATGATGCGCACCTCGCCCGTCTCCGGGTCGCGCTCGATGCGTGCTTCGACGGGCTTCGCGACCGTCATGCCGGTCTGGGGGTTCACGGCGAGCGGCGCGGCGACGTTGTTGGGCGTCGCGAGGGACTTGGCCGTTTTCTCGACGCCGCCGGTCACGCCGTTGAGCTTGGTGCTGAGGCCGAGGCGACGGTAGTTCTGCGTGAGGGTTTCATGCTTATTCCTGGGCAAAGTAATCAGCGGGTTGAGCGTAGGGTGAAGGGCAGAGCTCGTCGTACCAGTTGGCGGCGATAATGGGGTTGTTCAGGATTCTCTTCTTCGACTTGGGCTTCTTGGTGACCTTGGCGATGGACGAGCGGTTTTTCCGCTTCTGCAGTTCGCGACCCATGGTTGCAGGGGAGAATGTTGCGGAGAGAGGGTTGTACTCGCCAACTTTTCCCCAGAACCCTCGAAGTTTTGCGCTATCGATAAGGGCCGCGGATTACATAAGAGCTCTATCTCCGAGATGACGCTCGGCAGCTGGGCAGGAAGCTCGCTCTTCAGCTGCGATAGCGGAGCGAGCTTCCTTTCCGCGCACATCCACTCTGACAAGATGCTTTCGCGGAGGTCGTTGGCAATTCTGGCGGCGCTGGCCGTCTTCGCTTTCTGCCAGGCAGCTGCTGAGCTTCGCTTCGAACATGTCGACCAGAAAGTCCCCGCAGCTCAGCTCTCGCCTGCTCAGATCGAACACAAGCTCCACGTATGGTCTTTCTCCTCGCGCATTCGTCCAAGATGACACGGGGCAGTCAATTGCGTCTCCCGAGTCACACAAGCTAAAAAGAACTCCAGGAATGCCCTATCGTGGAAGAGTTGAACGCTCACAAGACCGCGACTGCTCCTCCCACCGGAAGCTTGACGTCGCGCATTTTCGCCGTCCTTTTCCCAGGCAGCCCCGCCGTCAACGCCCTTCTCGCGACTCTGTACATCTCCGGCCCTCCGAATTTCCTGCTGGCATTATGCCCTCCCAACATCGACCCGTCCTCGCTAAGCGTCATGGTCGCCTTCGCAGTGGGTGGGCTAATGGGCGACACGCTGTTCCACCTGCTGCCTGAGATTTTTCTTGGCGAGGATGAACATGACAGCGTCAAGTTTGTAATGCTCGAGCCAAACAAGAACCTTTTGCTAGGCGTGGCTATAATGGTGGGTTTCATGACCTTCGTTGCCATGGACAAGGGTCTGAGAATTGCCACTGGCGGCGAGGATCCCCATGATCATTCGCACAGCCACGGTCATGCGCATGAGGAGAAGCCTACTGCTTCTTCGAGCGGCATCGAAGGCAAGGATGAATCTACGCTTCGTTCCCGGAAATCCGAGCCCAGCTCAGCAGTCTCGCCGCCAGCAAAGAAGGAAGAACCGTCGTCCAGTGTTAAGCTTGGTGGCTATTTGAACCTCATTGCTGATTTCAGTCACAATATCACTGACGGAATCGCGCTGTCTTCATCTTTCTACGCTTCACCGACACTTGGAGCAACCACCACCGTTGCCGTCTTCTTCCATGAGATCCCTCATGAAGTTGGCGACTTTGCGCTGTTGGTTCAGTCTGGCTTCAGCAAGCGTGCCGCTATGGGTGCTCAATTCATTACTGCTATCGGGGCGTTCTTGGGCACGTTGATTGGAATTGCTGTCCAAGAACTCGGTGGTTCTTCTACTGGCGCTTCTGCTGGAACCTCTGATGGCCCAGGACTCTTCGGCACTAGCCTTCAGTGGGGCGACATGCTGCTTCCTTTCACCGCTGGCACTTTCCTGTACGTTGGCACTGTCGCTGTCATTCCTGAAATGCTGGAGACTGGTCCCAACAAGGGCGCAGAACTCAAGAAGATTCTGACGCAATTCGCCGCTATTGCTGCGGGTGCTGGCATTATGCTTGCGTAAGTGTCCTATCCCCGGGCTCAAATACTAAAGCACAATCTAACATTTTGCAGTATCTCTTGGTCATAGAATATTCATGTTCCGTGACTACAACGTATAATCCGGCATGGAAAACCAAAACTGAACCCGTCTTTAATCAAAAATGAAGTATTGAGCCTGTATGTTACCGTAGAACAAGACTCACATGTAGAAAATCTCACAAAGAGAGACCAAATACGGCCTCAACAGAAATACACACTTACCATGAACCAACCTTCAGCGTGAATAGCAAAAAATGGCAATTGTACACTTCTATCAAAACGCGAATCTACTCATGGGTCTAAAACGCATCAACGCCCTACCGAACTCCGTCGATTCACACCAGGATGCCTTCCCTGCTAAGATCCAAACTCTCTATGCTCTCCCTATGCAAGGATAATTTCCTATGGACGACATGCTCGGCATGGGTTGCCCCACCCAGAGATGCACGGCCAACGCCATAGGTGGGGTGGTCTACGCTTGAACCGGAGAATCTAGACTCAGATTTCACAGGACGACTGTTCGTGCCGCAATGAGCTGCAGAAAACCCCGCATTTCATGCCCTACAGAAGATCATACAATATTCCTGGATGGACGATGAAAGCAGATGCCGGATACCGGTGCGGTTTCCAAATTTGGAAGAGGACATTGAGACGTCCACTCTGACGGGTAAAAGTAGGATGCAATGTCTCCGATTACGCAGGTGGGAGACAGCTCAGACTTCTGCAATCCACTGTAGTACAATCAAGTCCGGCGGCGGGGCCAAGCTCGTCGATCCACCGGGGCAAGCTTTGAGGCTGACGGACCGCAGAGCCGACTCACCGAAACAGAAACGGATGTTCAACCACCAGAATTGCTACGGGCCATTGGCGACCTGACGATGATGAGGAGACGTTGTAGCCGAATACGAAGTTTATCGATCCATAATCTCGTGCGAAGCGGAGAATTTCCTGGTCACCATCGTCGACCGATGCAAAGATGGTCTGAAGGCGGGGCATGATTGGGCCGAAGCGGGGAAGCATCTCCACAGATCGACGAAACGCAAGCCGCTCCCGCACGCTTCCGAGTTTACTCTTCAGGCTGAATGGGCTTCAGGCCTGGTCAGACGTAATTGTGCATGCGATATCGCGGCATCCTCACCGTAGTCCAATATAAATTGGCCGGGAACATGACATTGACACTGCAGGCGAGTCTTTCGGTTCCATCCCATCACCATCCTCCATGATGTGGCCTTCAACTACGCCTCTGCTGTGTAGTCTTGCACTAACAGTAGCCGCAACTTCAGCTCAAAATGTCAGCTCCGAATACTTTGCTCCCAATTCGACCGGCTTCCGCATGACGCATGGCTTCGAAACTATCCTGGTCCAACCTTACGGCTACGACGGTTTCCGTGTCAGGGCATGGCCTTTCCGGCCTCCCAATGGCAATGAGATCAGTTTCCTTTACGATCCACCTCTCGAAGGCCCAGAGAATGGCGAGGCCCGTGGCTTCAGCTATGACTTCGCCGTCAATGGCAATCAGAGCGCTATCATCCGAAACGGGAACATCATTGTCAAGACCTACGGTCTCGAAGGAGCCCACTACCGCCTTGCCTTCTACCGCATCGAGTCCGACGGCTCAGAGACGCTACTCACCAACGAGTTCAACCCAGTCAAAGCCCTCAACCCGCGTTACTACTCCTGGACCAGCACGGGCTATGAGTTCTCGGCCGCTTTCTCCTTCAGCACCACGCCAGACGAGCAGATCTTCGGCACGGGTACGCAGCAAGACTTCATGCTCAACAAGAAGGGCTCGGTGCTCGACCTGATCAACTTCAACTCGTACATCCCGACGCCCGTCTTCATGTCGAGCCGCGGCTACGGCTTTGTGTGGAACTCGGCGGCGCAGGGCCGCATGGAGTTCGGCGCGCGCCGCAACAAGTTCGTGGCCGACTCGACGACGCTCGTCGACTACGCCATCGTCAGCGCACCGGAAGGCGACTACGACGCGCTGCAGCGCAAGCTGACGGCGGCGACGGGCCGCGCACCGCAGCCGCCGGAATTCTCGCTGGGCTACCTCCACTCGAAGCTGCGGTACGAGAACCAGACGGAAGTGGTGCTGCTGGCGCAGCAGTTCCACGACCGCGACATCCCCGTGTCCATGATCGTCGTCGACTACGAGTCGTGGGCGCAAAACGGCGACTGGGGACTGGACCCGGCGCTGTGGCCGGACGTGGCCGACATGGCTGCCAAGGTCAAGAACCTGACGGGCGCCGAGATGATGGCCTCGCTCTGGCCGGGCGTCGAGGACGACAGCGTCAACTACGCCGAGATGATGCAGTATGGGCTGCTGGCCGCGACCATGTCCGGTCCCGGCACGACGGATTCGTGGAATGGCAGTTACATCAGGAACTACGATGCTACAAATCCGCGTGCAAGAGAGTTCTTGTGGAAGACGCTGAAGCGGAATTATTATGACAAGGGCGTCAAGAACTTCTGGATCGATCAGGCGGATGGTGGAGCGCTGGGAGAAGCGTGGGAGAATAACGGGCAGACTGCCTACATTCAGTCAATCCCCTTTCCCCTCCCTCAGGTTTTGTATCATGCCGGAACGCAGGCTTCAGTCGGGAAACTTTACCCCTGGGCCCATCAGCAGGCCATCGAGGAGGGAACTCGCAACGCCACTGGCAAAGAAATGGGTGCTCCGTACGTCAACCCCTCCCCCTAAGTTCCGTCAATTGCATGTCCTAACGCCTTCTCAGATGCGACTACATCTCGCTGAGCCGATCGGGCTACATCGGCTCGCAGCGCTTCTGCAGCATGATCTGGTCGGGCGACACGGAGGCCAGCTGGGAGGTGCTGGGCAACCAGATCCCGAACGCGCTGTCGGCGGCGAGCACGGGGTGGAGCTGGTACACGGTCGACGCGGGCGGCTTCCAGCCGGACCCGTCGATCGAGTGGTCCAACAACGTCGACCGGCCCGAGTACCGCGAGCTGTACGTGCGCTGGCTGCAGTGGACGGCCTTCCTGCCCTTCATGCGCAACCACGGCTCGCGCGCCTGCGACGTCCAGCACGCCTTCACCTGCGACAACGAGCCCTGGGTCTACGGCGACGACAACACGCCCACCATCGTGTCGTACATCCACCTCCGCTACCGCCTCGCAGACTACGTGCGCGCCCTGTTCGAGCAGTTCTCTGCTACTGGGCGCCAGATCCTGCGCCCGCTGTTCATGGACTTTGGGAAGAGTGATGAGAACATCATGGCCTGGACGCGTGAGAACAGGAACGTCACCACCCAGCAGTACATGTTCGGCCCGCGCCTGCTCGTCGCGCCCGTCGTGCTACCCAACGTCACCGAGTGGCCGGTGTACCTGCCGAAGACGTCGGGCGCGGAGGAGAAGCCGTGGACGTACTGGTGGACGAACGAGACGTACGCCGGCGGCCAGACGGTCAACGTGAGCGCACCGTTGGAGCATATCCCCCTGTTTCACTTGGGCAGCAGGGAGGACATCTTTGCTGGGGACGTGTTTTGAGGCTACGGTGGTAATCTCGTATTTACTTAATTGCAGTTGTGATGTCAATAGGGGATGACATGGCATACTCTAAGATTCTCGGATGATGGATGGCATTCAGGGGTAACCGTTGGGTTCACTACGCCTACACACAAAGTTAATGCTCATGAAATCAATCACTAATAACGTCTTGAGATACCTATACGCCATGCGTAGAGAAGCCTTTACGGTGTCTGTTCTAGATCCCAACGCTGCTGTGGAAAATCTCTTTCGCCTGAGTCACCTGCTGGGTGAGGTCTACATTCCAGATCCAGTCGAATCGATGCTGCGCATGTTCCTTAAGCTTCTCCAGATCGTCTTCTATGCCCTCCATCTCCAGATCCCACAACCTTCCCGCTTCATTGCTTGAAGCCACTAGTTTGTGTGTCCGCTCCATGCGTACCTTTTCATATGCGTCAAAAGCGAGTTGAATCTCATCCACACTCTTGACTTCAGCAAGGATATTCGAAAGAACGTACGCGTCCTCAACCGCCATAGCCGCACCGGCTCCTTGGTGCGGCGGTGTGGCGTGCGCCGCGTCACCAACAAGGCAGATCCGATCCCTGGTGTAACGGGGCGCTGGCGGGTGCTCGAATAGACCATGAGCTGCGTTGACCTTCATCGCACGCAGGATGCGCTGAATGTGGGGAGAGAAGCTTTCAAAATCAGTGCGCAGTCGCTCCTCGTAATCTGGTAGATCCCAGCTCGGGCTATCCCAGTTTTCCTTGCTGGCCATAGCAGCGACTACGCCGTCGTTAGCAGACTGAGAAGTGAGGCAGGATAGGGTGTCTGACCGTTCATCACTGTGCCTTTTTCGATGGGGTAAGTGACAAGGTGGGCATGGTATCCCAAGTACATTTGACTGTTCCGCGCCAACTCGTCGCCGACGAGCCCGACGGCCTGGTCCATGGGTATCAGGCCTCGATAGACGTACTTGCCGGTGAATTGCGGATGAGCCGCCGGGTCGTCTTCCCCCAGGACGACACCGCGACTGCAGCTTTTGATGCCGTCGCAGCCGATGACGGCGTCATGGATGGCATCGCTTCCGTCCTGGAACTGCAGCCGGAGCTTTCTATTGGGGAGGGTAGTGATGCTGCGCAGCCGTTTCCCAAACTTCGCCGCCCCTTCGGGGATCAGCTTGATCAGCACGTCCAGGAGGCGGGCTCGGTGTACAGCTGCCAGGCCAGTCGGAGATGGCACCGGGCAGACGAGCAGTGGAAGATCGGAAGCCGGCGTGGTGGCAGACCCGCCGATGGCCATGCCGCACCGCACGTCGTACAGGAAGCTTCTTTTACTCTCCCATGCATTGAAGGTCGATAATTTACCGACCTCTTCAGCGAGTTCCGGAGATAGTAGTTGCATGGCACGTTTGGCATTTGGGGCGATCCCAAGGCCGACCCCAATCTCGTGGAAGGCGTGAGCTGATTCGTAGATGGTTACCGGGATGTTGAACCGGAGCAAACCGATAGCGAGAGAGAGGCCGGCGATGCCTCCGCCAACGATGGCAATGTCAAAAGGAGGGGTAGATTCAGTCATTGTCGATTCTGAGGGATAACAGGTAAAGTCAATCCTTGTCCTTCTAATATATTGCACATGCAAACAATAGATGTAAACTGGTTATGCGAGTAGAAGGCGAGACAAGTGGAATGCCAAGCGAGTATTTTTATACGTACGCACTGCAGCTATAGCAGCCTGTTTCAGGCATTTTCAGACACAGTACAAGGTGATCAGGGCTGCTTTGGGATCGTCGCTGGTTTGTTCGGCCAGTATCCAGGTGCGAAAGCCGAAGAGCGAGAGAGCGAGGTGCGAACGCACGGGCGTGTACGTTGCTTCGGTTCCTACCCCTCTGATTGACGGTCAAGTCCCACAGGGCACTCAACATTGGAACACGCGTCTTTTAAATCGAAGCCGCTATTAGCTTCAAAGCCTAACAGCCTTTCTAATCCCCCCCTTGAAAGACTAGTCTAGCCCGAAAGCTTCTTCAGATCCTTGGCATCTCTTAAACCTTAACGTATCTATGTGCACAATTAACTGCTATAGGTCTATCATATTGCTCTTCTCGGACACCGAAGAAACCAGACCGAAGGCCCGAGGCCGAAGTTCCATGTAAGGCCGGAAGTGTGGGACCGACGGTTCCGGCACAGTCGACACTGATGGGTGTTGGATGTAACTCTCTCTATCACTGGACCTCATGCGCTCGGAGATCTCTGTTACAAAATGCCGCAGATATCAGCGGACTTTAGACTTGCTCGGCCGGGTACAATTGAAGCTTGAGTCGTGCAAGCTTGAGTCGTATATAAGGATACTGAACAGCAGCCACTTTCTCACCATCAGTAAAAGGGACCATCTCAATCAACAATCATGACCGCCTCAAACACCTCAGGCCATGTCGCCCCGCCCAAAGTCTTGTACCAGGACCTTGCTGGGAAGAATGCAATTGTAACGTATGAATTTCCTACTCTAAACCGTGGCTACAGTTTTCAACTCGGTTAGCTAAATCACCTCCACATGATACAGGGGTGCCTCGCGGGGCATCGGCCGCGCAATTGCATTTGAACTTGCATTACGTGGTGCATCGGTCCTGGGAACGTGTTCTGCCCCGACATCCCTCCATCACCTAGATGAACTTGCACGTTCCGTGCAGAGCGTGTACGAATCATCCCCGTACACAGCACCCAAGATCATCGGCCTCCCGGCCGACATCCTCTTGGCCGACACCCCCACGCGTTTGGTCGACGCCGTGGAGAGCGAGTTCGGCGGCAAGCTTCACATCATGGTCAACAACGCTGCCTACGACGAGATCCGGCCCGTGGGCCAGCTGGACGCGGACTACGTGGGGAAGATCCTGACGGGGAATGTTCAGACCCTGGTCTTGTCGGTCGAGCTGCTCTTCCAGAGAGGCTTTTTCCAACCCAACTCGAGGATCGTCAGCGTTTCCTCCGAGATGACCAGGGGGTTCTTACCGAACTCGTGAGTGACCCCAGGTCGTTCTACTACTCTAAGCACTTTTGTTGATACAGTGTCTGCCTTCATAGAGGTTTCGTCGTCTTCGCTGCCACCAAGTCCGCGATCGAATCGCTGACCCGTTCATGGGCCGATGTTTTTGGCAAGCATCCTTCCATGCCTGGCACTACTGTCAACGCGCTTGTGGTAGGCCCTACGGATACCGATGCGCTCCGAGGCGAGATAGGGTCCAACAATGAAGTCATTGACCATATGGTTTCAAGGACCCCTATTGGACCGCGGCTCGGGACACCAGAAGACATCGCCAATGTCACTGGGCTTTTGGTGAGCGAGAAAGCGGGGTGGATTACGGGATCCGTGGTTGCTGCGAATGGTGGAAGCGCGAAAATCCTATAAGCCCGATATCCTCCGACATACAGTCCCCTCTCGCAGCCGATGGCTAGCGCGAACAGCAGGGCTCCCCAGCTCTGCCTTAGAGAAATAACATATGTGGGTAGCTGAAGCTATCGTCCGGACGAGAATGCCGATTTTTGAATTCTACATACACGTCTAGACGATAGCTTCAGCTACCTATGACATGAGCAAGAAAAAAAAAAAAACCACGCTAGCCATCGGCTGCGAGAGGGGACTGTATGGCATTGAAGAAGAGCCAATTAGCTTAGTCGTTCGTCCCGAAGCGTCTTAAGCTTAACATCATCAAGCTCTAGAGAGCGATTAATCCACTCATTTATCAATGCACGCCGACTTGGCGCACAGTCAATGAGAGTTTCTTCCGGTTGTGCTGATCTCTTGCTGTTCGGTCAAAACAGTGAATTATTCACATAGCATAAAAGTACTGGTTACAGATGATGACCGGCGTCGAAAATATCTTAGTCTTCGTCTTAAGGAAATGTGTAAAACCATCTAACTTTCTCTCTTTCCACTTGACCAGCATCTGGACATAATTCTTACCTCATAGCTTCGCCTCTCTCGACACTTCCGCCTGCGCCTGGTCCCTCACTGCCTTCCGCAAGATCTTCCCGCTCTGCACATGAACCGTTAGCCGCAAGACCCCCACAACACTGGACACTGATTCGTGCAGACTTACCGGATTCTTAGGGATAGCATCGACAAACTTAACCCCGCCCGCCAACCTCTTAGTCTTGCTCACCCGCCCATCCATAAACGCCACGACATCCTGCTCCGTCAACCCCTGCCCCTTCTCGCTCCTGACGACGTACGCCCGCGGCACCTCCTCACCCTTAATCGTAACCCCCACGACCGCCGCATCCGCCAAACCCTCGTTCTCCAGCAGCAACGCCTCGAGCTCGGCGGGGGCTACCTGGTTGCCCTTGACCTTGATCAGCTCCTTCTTGCGGTCGACGATCCACAAGAAGCCCTCGTCATCGGCATACGCGATATCGCCCGTCTTCAGCCAGCCGTCGGGCGTCAGCGTCTCGGCCGTGGCGGCGGGCTTGTTCCAGTAGCCCTTCATGACGTTGGGCGCGCGGATCCACAGCTCGCCGCGCTCCTTGCGCGGGAGCTCCGCGTCGGACGAGCCGTCAGCCGGCACGATCTTGGCCTCGGCGTTGGGCGCCAGCTCGCCGACGGAGCTGCTCTCGCTGCGCACCGTCGGGTGCCAGCCCGTCGCGGTGCAGGTGATCTCGGTCATGCCCCAGCCCTGCTTGACGTTGACGCGCAGCCCGTCGGGCGACAGGCGGCGCTCGAGCTCGACGCACATCTCGCGGCTGAGCGGGGCGGCGCCGCAGCCGACGCGCTCGATGCTCGAGAGGTCGTAGTTGGCGACGGAGGGATGCTTTGCGAGAGCCACAACGACGGGCGGCACGAGGGCGAGGTCGGTTATGCGGTGGCGCTGGATGCAGTCGAGCATGCGAGTGAAGTCGAACTTCTGCATGACGTACACGGGGATGCCGACCAGAGGCGCGTGTGCACAGAAGATGGTCTGGCCCATGGCGTGGTAGAAGGGCACGAAGGCCAGATAGCGCGCGCGGTTGGTCCGCTCCTGGAATTCCGGGTCCATGCGTGCCCACGAGAGCGTCTGGTGGGTATTGGCGACGTAGTTGCGGTGCGTGATCTCGACCCCCTTGGGCACGCCTGTCGTTCCCGACGAGTAGTTCAGCACCACGGTCCGGTGCAGGTCGTCGGGCGTCGTCAGCTTCTGCCAGGCGAACTTGGCCCCTGTCTCGGGCGAGGCCAGCAGCGTGCTCCAGTGCCGTACGCCGGTGCCGGCAACGCCCTTGCCCTTGCCGTCGAAGGTCGCATAGCCGTCATCGAAGGCGAAGATGCGGTCCTCGCCCATGCCGATGCTCCGCGCCGCCTCCAGTCCCGTCGCCATGCTCTGCTCCGAGCAGATCAAGAAGCGCGCCCCAGAGTCCTTCAGCTGGTAGGCTAGCTCTCGCGCCACGTACGTAGGGTTGGCGCCGGTGAAAATGCCGCCCGCCATGACGGTGCCAATCAGCACCACGGGGAAGAAGATGGTGTTGCCCGAGAAAAGCAGTAACCGGTCGCCCGGCTGGAAGCCGACCGCCTGCAAGCCGGCCGCGAAGCGCTGCGTCCATAACCGGAACTCTGGGAAGGTGAGGAAGTACTTCTCCGGGCTTATCGCGTCCAGAAATGCCTTGTGAGTGGGGAGAGAAGCTGTGGGCGATTGAAAGAGATAAGTGGACAGGTCGACGGCCGGGATGTCGGCCTGATAGCGGGATTTTATTGGCATTTTCCTGTTTGCTATGAAGACTTCAAAGGGAGCTGATGTGTTGAGTTTCGTTCCCAGGGATAGATTACGCAATGGATCAGATCAGTGGATAATGGTGGGGAAACGGGTGTTTGAGAGCGAGCAGGAGACACAGCAGAAAGGGAAAGTGACTGGGGCGCGGCAGGTAGACATGTTTAAGAAGCGGATACGGTGAGCTGAGTCGGGGAGCAATATCCACGAATTGCCGGCACTGTCATAATCGGGTATTTGCTAGCGGCTGTGGAGGCGGGTCGTTGCCGAGCAGACGCCTCTTTGCGGGGATTGTGTGGAGTAGTGTGTTCTTGCCGTCTTGCTACCGAGGCTCGTCGAGTAGCCCCGCGCCAAGTCATGGCCTTGGACTCGGGCTGTCTCTAGCCGAACATCCGGCCAGGACATGTTGCCCGGAGACAAGAGGCTCCTTAATCCGCAAGCCACGATGCCGGCTGAGAACACGATGTCGGGCTGATGATGGCGCGAAGGGCAACGGTGCATTCAACGCATCTGTGTAACTCAGCGGTAAGTGTAGGATGCAGGTGCGCCATGTTGTGCACCGCTATGTGCAAGCTTGTCAGAAAAATCTTATTCAGGTCCGGATGACCAACGAGGCACGAGAGCTGCGAGGCCACTTAGCGTTTGGCCAATGATGAGAACTTCGTACGAGCGCGGCCTTAAGGATGCGGACGAAAGAAGAGTTCGGATGATGCGGATGCCAGGCCATCGGATGAGAATGTGATGAGCGGGCGAGAAGTTGTGCATGGCTTATACAGTACATGACGCTGTGCTGCTTACCGCTCGAACGAGACTTGGTCACGATGAGCGTCATCTTGTTGCGTGTATGAGCCGGCCGGCCGCATGATGCTGCTGCGCGAATGTCACCGTGACGGATGTGTTTTGATGATCCGAAGGTCGCGCTGGTGACCGTTTTGAGGAGAGGGGGTTGGAGTTGTTGTGGATAGCTGCCTAAGCGAGCAGCCTCGTTGGTGTCGCAGCTTCCTAAGCTTCGCCGTTTCACCTTGGCTGGCCACACACACTGCACCACACCTCGCCCCCTTGCAAAGATTCTCCTGTGAGAAGGCCAGACAAACAACGTCGGAGCTTCTCTTTCTCTGCTTCTGAATCGCGCCTGCGCCTCGTCCGCAGCAAACCGTTTGCTCCTCTGCCTGCTCGCTCCATGGCCTTAGCGCATGCGTCCTAAGAGCCTCTCCGACGGGGTCGTGTGTCTGCGCCAGCCGCTCGGTGTCGGTTCAGCCCAACTACCTCGGCTCATTCCTGGAGCGACAGAAGCGGCGGCCATGAGCTACGCGAAGAAAGTGATGGGAAATCGATGTTGTTTTGCACCAAACACCCAAAAACAGATAAACACCACGCCAAGGTTGTATAAATGAAGACCATCATGCCGTCCAGCGATAACCGAAATTGCGCTGGAGATCTCCCGCCTGAGGCTCTTTCCAACCACCAACAAGCCTAGCCGAGGCCTTGGCCTGCTCTTCCGCATCCAGCCCTCCGAGTTTACAATCTGATACCGCTGCGCCACTTGCTGCAAAACACATTCATGCGTTCACTCGACCACTAGCGCTGCAAACTCGGTGAACTGTGCCGATTTCCCTTACGGTGCCTCGGATGTTGATGGCCTTCAGCACATCTGAATGGCCAAATTCTCACAATCCGTATGTTGAGACTCAGAGGCTGCGCTTCGAAACTGATCGTGTGGGGATTTCGCCTGCATTTGGACACCATCGCGCTCCGCACCTGCGCCTCAACACCCGCCTTGGGTGGAGATCGACCGGGAAAGCACGGCCGTTAGAGCTTATTCACATCCACTAGTCATACCCCTTCCTGCCTCCACACCATCCACCATCTTCGCGATGCTTACCTTCTTGAGATTCCGCCCGTCAAACGTCTTCTGGTTCGTCAGTTGACGTCTCATCCATCTCCACTTCTCACACAACTTCCATTCCCAGCTAGTATCATAGCTATCGTAGCCGCTTCGGCCTGAGCCTTCCGCTGGCTTTCCAGGCTCTCTGGCTTACTGCATGCGTTGAGCAGAGACTATAGCTAAGCTTCCAACTTAAGCATCTCAAGGCAGGCGAGAGGGATATAAAGGCCTTGTACCTTCTCCTACAAGAGACAACATCATCAACATCATCATTTCTCAGCTTCTCATCAGCTTCAATCTAATTCTCCCTGCGCAGGTCGCTTTATATCACGCTCAACTTAATTCAGTCTTTCAGTAATACCCCCAGTCCAAACCACTACCATCTCGTCCCATCAATCAATATGCGTTACTCAGCTGTTGTCCTCCTCACTGCCCTGGCGGCGCAGGCTACTGCTCACGGAGTCGTCACTGAGATTCAGGGCGCGAACGGTGTGAACATGCCCGGTCTTTCTGGTATGGCTTGAACAGACACGCATATCAGAACTCACACTGACCTATTCTAGTCATCGATGGCACTCCTCGTGACTCTCCCAGCCCCGCCTCAGGCGCTGAAGATGACACTTCTATCATCCGTGACCGCGAGCTCGGTGGCAACAGGGCTAGTGCTCTCGGCCGCACTAAGGGCGCTGGCCCCGTCGACGCTGCTGCCGCCATCGCCAACTTCATGGGAAACGGCAACGGTGCCACCAATACTGCCGCCAACACTGCCGCCAACAACAAGAAGCACAAGCGTGGTCTGCTCTCCAACCTCCTTGGTGGCGGCGGCAACGGCGGCAATGGCGGCAATGGCAATGGCGGCGGCGCCACCGCTGAGGCCGATGGCACGAAGGCGCAGAACGGCGCCGCCGAGAACGGTGTCTCCAAGGCGGCTGGCACTGGCGCGACCTCCGGCCTGCCGACGTGCTCAGATGATGGCACCATCTCCGTGACGTACCATCAGGTCAACCAGGATGGCGCGGGCCCGCTGACGGCCGACGTCGACCCTACGTCGGGCGGCACCGACCCGGCTGCCTTCCAGAAGGCCGCCGTCACCCAGGATGTGCCTGGTATCGCCCTGGGTCTGTCCGGAACCACGACGACCGACTTCCCCGTCAAGGTCCAGATGCCGCAGGGCATGACCTGCTCTGGCCAGGCCGGCGGGGCCCAGAATGTTTGCGTGGCCCGGATCCGCAATAACACGCCTGCTGGTGAGTGATCACTTCTACAATACGAGATGATCATCTTCATCATGTGTATGACTGACATGTTACCGCTACTAGGTCCCTTCGGTGGCTCCGTTGCCTTCACGCAGAGCGCTACCGCCAAGAAGCGTGCCATCGAGTACAACCTCCGCAAGCGCCACTTCACTCGCGGCACTCTCGGAAAGCTCTAAGCGCAGCAGCACGAATGGTGTGTCTTACTTCCTCCCTGGTGGACGGTAATAGATAATTCTTTCTTGCCCTGTAATTTTATCCTGGGCAGAAGTTTCTTTGGTAATCGCGTTTGATTTGTGGTAATCGTGGTAGCGTGCTGGTCGCGCAAGGGCTTTGAAAGAGTTGGTCAAACAAGCATTTGGTATTGTAGATCGGTCTCCGTTATGTTTTTCCTTTTCCTTGTGGTTCAGAAGCTGGTGCATCGTTAATGCTGTTATGATGGTAAACTTAATCCCCACCTATACATTCATTAAAAAAAAAAAAAAAAGGCCCTCGAAACCGTGACGAAGTATGCCTCGAGTATGCCTCTTTACCAGTCTTTAGTCTTAGAATTGCAGTTTCTCCTCGTTGGCTCTCGATTGAACGTAGCGGAGGAGCAGTCGAAGCAGTCTCCTCCAAAACGGTTGCCTGCGGTTGAAGTCACTAAACGGGTAGCTTAGTCAGGCCGTGGTCATCGCCTTAAGCCGCAGCTACTACCGAAGCAGGAAGAACAACGCTTATGGCTGTGGGAGCGGTAGCTAGTACTGGTCAATTCCATGCTAGCCTTGTATTTAGGTCACTCAATAGTCACTATCCTTTGATTGGCTTCGAAGTGATTCTAGAAATTAGCCTGATTGGTCGGAATGCTAAGAACGGCTATTAAGATGCTGTGCCTCATTGGCCACCACTAGATTAGTGGTTGGTCTACGACGGTGACCAGTCCCGAGCATCAACGAAAGAAAGAGTAGTTCGTTCCGTCAACTTTCACGCCACCGACGTGATAATCACACGACCCTGATACCGGCCGTATCCCCCGGCGAACTGGTCTTTTCCCCGGAGCACAACCTTTCAGTTCGCCATGGCGTGATCTCAAACCCCACGAGTTCTAGACACTGGCGGCACGGTCTCCATCGCCACACTGCTCGGAAGAAACCCGTTCATCTTCATCGTTTCTCCCCGAGGGGCAATGTCAGATCACACGATGGGCCGAGATAACGGAGAAGCGGATCTATCCCATTCCCGGTCCACACCATCGTCCTCAAGGTAATGTAGAATACCACACAAAAGAGTAACAGTAACGCGGGAAAAACGTACGACACGTACCGGATGCGTACGTGCTATATCCGTTAACCGATCATCTCTCGGTTATCACAATTCACAATCTCCAACGGCGCGTTGGCCCCGCCGTCGGTTCTCTCGGCCATGGCCCCCGAAACGAAGGCAGATTTGAGAGGGTTTAGTTTCCCCACACCAATCGAGAGATTAAATGAAATAAAACAAAAAAAAGATGGTGCACACTCTCATCTTCATTGCCCGCCGCATGACTGCTTGCCGGACGCGCGCCGCCTTGCCGCCGCTGCTCACGCCGCAAAACGCCGCCGCAGTCGTCAGAGCGGTCGATCTCCGATCTCCACCCGCGCGCGCTTCGGAGCGGCCCCAGAAAGATGAGAGCGGGCGCGCCGCGCACTATACTACTACTACCACCATCCCGCACGTGGCCCTGATGGATTTTCATTTCGACTTTTTTTTCTTTCTTTCTTTGCTTGCCCTCTCAGCCGAGCCGGGCCGGCCACGCGCGTATGCGAGAGATCTCGGTTCTTCCTTCATCCTTTTCTTTGCGTTGCTTTCTTGGCTGGCTGGTACCTACCTAAATCCGAAAGCTTGTATCGGAATTATCCGTTACACTTTTTTTTCTCCCCTTTCTCTCTGCTTGCATGTGACACACCGAAGCGAGTAAGGTCTGTATGTAGTCACCTAAATCTGACTTGCCATGAATCAGTTCTTCGTTTCGGTTGGCCATGGCAAGAGCGTAGGTTTGGTGGGTGGTTGGGGAGAGCCGACAACGCAAGGTGTTTGTATACGAACGGCAGGCAGGTACCCAAAAAGGCACGTCATCGGTCCTTGCAGGAGCCTGTGAGCCAATCGATTGATTTCAATTTTTTTTCTCCAACATCACACTCTCCCCCCCTAGCCGTAGCGGCCGACGTTGCCACCGAGCCGGCCGGCTGATCGCGATTTAGGATTTGCGTAGCCGGGGGGCGCGCTTCCGCGGCGGGAAGAGGGGAAAAGAGGAAGAGGGGCAGAGTGGCTCGGAAAGCGCAAAAGCGCCACAGCGACCATCTTACCCCCTCTTCTTCTCTCCAACCAGCACGAGAGATGAAATGACGATGGGAACCATTCCGAACGCGGTATCGGCCCATCTGGCAGAGCTGGGACCACCAACAAAACGTGAACATCCAACTTGCAGGGAGCGAGCAAGCAAATAGTTGGTTTAGTTAGAGAAAGAAAGACCGAAAGTGACAAACAGGAGGCCACGCGATCGCTCGGCGAGGAAAGGAGAAGCGAGATTCCATCTTTCTGCCAACAACAGCTGCCCTGAGCCCGTCCCAAAACGATCGAATGCGGTGGGGCGATCGTGGGGTTTGCGATTTTAGGGCGAGCATATGCGTGTTGTGTCTGTGTGTGGAGGATTCTTTGTTGTTTTCTGTTGCCCTTTCGTTCACTCTCTGTGCCTCTTTTCACCGTCTCCTTTGCTTTACTTGATTGAGCAAGGTATGTCCCGCAGGAATCTTCCGAAATGTTTTTTCTCTTGCCCGTGCCGTGCCGCTTGCTGGCCTCATTTCTAGTTGTATTGGGAAACCCGCGCGAGACCGGTCGTTGCTGGGGCACGGAGAAAACAAAATGCTGGGACAGCACTTGCATGTCATGGGTGGCCAGATGCAATGCAAGATCCGGCTAAAGCACGGAACCAAAGACAGGCTTTGGAATCAATGGAGAGCTCCGGGGGTAAAGAAAACAAGGGACGACGTCTCACAAACCCCAGAAGCAATTTAAGAGAGAAACAAGCGCGTCATAAGAAGGGGGGACGCAAGAGAGCAGGAATAATAAATGCGAGAGAGGAAAAAAAAAAGCCTGCCTGCCTGCAAGTGAACTTCCATAAGAGGGCATTGCCTCGGCCACTGTTCCGCACCAATTATTTGCAACGAGAGCTGGTACTGTGCCCTAGCGGGGCGCGCTGGCGCAGCGGGATGAGCGGGCGCCCCGACCACCGAAACCCACGGTACCTCTACTCTTGTTGCCCGCAGTTCTTGGACGTCCAGCCCCTCACGTCTAGTCAGTGGTATCCCGCACGCCTGGCTCTACCCTCCCCAAGCGCGCCAGCGGTGGAAATTGTCTGGACCCATCGGAAGGAGCATCGGTTAGTAACAGGAGAGTAATCAGACGATTCTACTAAAAAAAAAGTCTGTGAGTACAGAGACAGAGAGGCCGAACCGCCCGATTAGCTTGCCCGCTGCGGTTCCGCTGGTGAAGGGCGCTTAAGGCGTTTTTGGAAGGCCTACCCCACCATATTGCGTCGCCTTTGTGCCCCCATCCAACTTGCCTATAGAGAGGTAGCCACCCTCGAAAAAAAAAAAAATAGGGGGTTGAGACGCATGCTGTGGGAATAGCCGAGGAGGAGGAGAGAAAGGGCCGTTGTCGTCTTTGCTTTTTTCTTTTTTTCTCCCGTGGACCTCCGCATTGCCCATTTCAGGTAGCCTCGTCGTTGCTCTGCCCACTTACCGCCATGTGCATGCATAGGTAGCCGCCCGCCTGGGACCGGATCGCAAAAGAGTAGGAACAGGGACCCGCGGCAAGGCGAGCCACGCACTCGCGCACACGCATGCACCTGAGCGCGAGCTGAGCATGCAGTGACGAGGGGGGAGACGGGACAGTGATCTGCCAGGAGCGAAGAGAGACAGTTGGGTGAAGTGTAGTTCGCATCTGTATCACCGCGAATCTGACCAACTACTCTTGTCTCAAACAAGCAACCGATGGAGACGTGACGGACCGAAGGGATGAACGGCACGCGACAAGCACCGACAGACTGGTAGTAGGGACAAAGAAAAGCAGATGTGCAGTGAGAACGCATGTGTGAATCTGGAAGGGCGGTGGCCATCTTTGACGCAACATGATGCATAACGGCGCTTCGGTACCCTACGCTGTATCAGGCGGCGGACCTGGCTGTCCCGCTGACCAAAGGGCGGAGGCAACTCATCAAGCAGCTGGCTCTTTTCAAAGGGTTACCCTGCCCTAACCTGGTGCAACACGCGGCGCCGGAGACGAGGCGTACCAGCGGCCCTTCCGTCATTGGACCCAGTCCCAGGGAACCAAAGGTGCTGTCACCCGGTTCTGGACAGTGCGTGCCGGGGTAGACGATGCATGAGAAGGAGGGAGGCTTCAGAAGAGTGGATATGAGAGAGGGGGAGGGGAAGGGGGAAATGGGAAAGAAAAGCAAAGAGCAACTTGCAGCAATCGCGGTTTTTGGACGCCCAAAACGACGGCCAACTGCAACCATGAGCAGGGCGTGACGAGGAGAAACGAGGCTGCAAGAGAGCGAAAAGAGAGGCAAGAGGATTGAAAAAAAACCTGACAGTGCAAAGAGTTTACATGAGGTCTGGCGGTGGTGACCGGAACAACGTCGCCAAGGTATCCTAACGCAGATCAGTCGGCCTTGGTCGCAGCAGACAAGGGAGAATCATGTTAGAAATCATGTCATGATGAGATGTGGCTTTGCTTTTTCTTCGTTCCGCCCGCTGTTTAAAGGCGAAGCGGTGGAGGCGGTGGCTGCGGCGCCGGCTTCGAGGCTGGAGGACACCCTCCAAATGCCGCCACGAATCAGAGACAGACGATCGGCGGGGGGAAAGCGGAACGGCGGCTGCCTGTAGGGATCGTGAGCGGCAAGTAGCGGGGCCCGCATGGTCCGCGGCGTTGGAACAAGGGGGCCCAGGCGCCCGCGGCGCCAGCTCTGCGGCGGGCGCGCGGCGGACGGGGCGGACGAGGCAAACTGACTGTCGCCTTGCGGTGCCTGACATTGATGCTCGTCGGCACCGGGCACGTCAGTTCCGTCGGTCGCATGCGTCACGGTCGGGAAAGATGCGGTGCCTCGTCGTCTTGTCTTCCCATTCAACCTCCTCCATTCTCCGCCCGCCACACTACCTCGTGGAATAGATAAAAGAATAGGTTCAATAAAGTCGTACAAGAGAAGTCGGAAATATGCCTTCGAACAAGCCCAATCCCTGAAAGGAACAAGTGTCTCCCCCAACGCCGATGCCAAAACTCAAGAGACTCCTGGGGCTGAGAGCGACCTAGTAGCCGCCCATGCCATGCACGCGTTCGCAGAAATGAAAAGACAAACTCTAGGCCTGGGACACAGAAAGAAAAAAAGCAGACAGCGCGGATAAACAGCGTACATGCAGAAAGCCGTTACGACGAGCCAATGCCCGCATCCCCGGGTCCAGAGTTGAAGCAGAAAGATCCGAAAACTGTAAAGACAAGCGAGCCCTGCCGTGTCCCTTACCATGAACCTTGCCGAAAAGCAATCTGACCACAGTTCGGTGTGCAAAGAAAAATGCAGGGGAAGAGACCAACTGAAGGACCGGCCGATGAGACAGCGTCGAAGAGAACGAACGAAATAAGGGTCTCTGACAAGGCGCCCGGATGCTCCTTCCGACCGCAATGCAAATCGCAAAAATAGCTGTGAATCTGTCGTCTGCCCGGACCATATGACGCACCACCCGAAGATCCCCTAGAAGAGACAAAATGCAGGTTATTTCTTCCTTGGACAACCTGGCGCCGCCCCCTCCCCCCAGGCGTTGTGAAACGCGTAATCTCCTGAATGAGCATGTCCTCGATCATCCTGGCGCCGATCCCTTTTTGCCGAAAACACAAGAAGTAGACATACATATCGAAAAGATGCGAGGTTTATGCGAAGTTTTTGAGTCGGCCAGAGGACTCCCGGCCGCGTGGGAATAAGCAATGCCGTGCTATCCGAAAAGCGCTGAGATCTGCGAGTCTCACGTCCCGATGCGGTGTCAACTCCGGCGGTGCAGCTTTTCCTTGCTGAAATGTCGAAGGCGGCCTCAGGCCGGCGGTGATCCTGGCCCGAGGGACTTCGGCCGCAAATTCGAGCTGCCGATAGGCGCCTTGTTGGCGCCCATTTTTCGTGTGAGCTTGGCGTAGTCTGGAGCGCATCAGCAGGTGTTCTGTTTGCTTTACGGCAATAGCTGTGAGACTTACGGAGACCGCAGGCGTTGCACAGGGTACGTGCGCCGTCTGGACCTCTCCGCCACTCTGGGGTTTCCGCCCGGTTGCAGCTGTGACAACGACCCGGGGGCGCCGCGCGCTGCGAGACATGTCAGCTTTTGCCATCACACTTGTCCAGTCTCAGAAAGATACGCACCCCTCTGCGCTTCTTTGGGTCAGACCCTGCAAAGCCACCACCACCCTTCGGATCCTCTCCATACGGATTGTGGGCCTCTTCGGGTTCGTAGCCGTTTGCTGCCTTGAACCTCGGGTCTTGTGCTTGTTCAGCCAGGTGCGCTTGCTGCGTCGTTAGCACCACTTCACGGATCCGTGCTAACGATTCCACGATCCGCTGACTCTGCTTCATCAACTCGTCAACTTCGTGGATCGCCGGCGTTGAGCCCGGGATAGGCCCAGCCCGCTGAGCATGGTGCGCCCGCTGCCCGTATATCCTCAGGAATTCGTTCAGGCGCCCGCTTCCCTCTGCGATCTGTCTCATTTTAGCGTCATGCTCAAGAATGGCGTCTGTTGACCACCTACCTCGTTGAGAGAAGCTTCGAAATCAAAGTTGTCGAGATGGCGCTTGACCGACTCTCCGTAGAGTGCAGGCCCCGCATTCCTCCCGGCTCTTTTACTTTCCTCCGCCCGCCTGACTTCCGCTCCGTCGGACCTCCACGTGGGTGGATATCCTGCCGATGCGGAATAAGCTGCCGGAGCTGACGGTGGATAAGGAGGGTTGACTTGGCTCGGAGGGGGTGGTGGCGGAGGGGCACTGTAGGGATACGCAGCTGGAGGATACGGGTGGTTGTAGCCAAATGGTGGTTGCTGTGGTTGCACCGGTGCAGCTTGTTGAGGCGTTTGTTCATATGCTGGAGACTGTTGCTGTGAATAAGGATACCCCGCGCTGAACGAAGAAGGTCTTGAGTTGTTTACGGGAGACGGCTCCGTCCGTAGCGGATGCAGAGTCGGCAGTTTGGGATTGTGAGTGGTTGGTAATGTCGGCCTCGGCGGGTCCTGTGGTGCTTGAGAGTAAGGTGGCTGAGGGGGCGGCTTCATGTATGGACTACGGTCCGTTTGCTGCGAGGAAAAGTCCTGAGAGAAGTGTCTCCTGGCAGCGTCCGGATGTGAAGTTGCCGAGGTTGGCGGAGGCTGGAAGTACTGGGAGGCGGGCGGCGGAGCCGTCGAGGTTGGGTGAGGCGGGTAGGGCATTGGCTGCTCGGATGCCAGCGCTTCGTGAATGGACGGTAACGACTGCCTTGCAGGCGGTTTTTGCTCCTTCTCATCTCCTGATGTGCGGCGGGACTCCGGGGGAGAAATGAGGCCTGCTAAGCTTGCTGGCGGTGCGCTGGCAGCGGGCGCGTGATGGCTGGCGTAGGGCGGGGGAGGGTTTGAGTAGGGAAACGACGGGCTGACCATGGCCGCGGCGGAGTGCTTTCGCTGGAAATCCGTGTCGTCTCGTCTGCTCTTCTCGGCATCTATGGAAGATATTGAAGGCAAAATGGCGCTAGCAACAGGTTAGATACACTCTCGTCCACACGCTGCGCCAGAAAAACACGCACCTCTGCCGACTGCCGGCTTCCATTGCTTCCATGCGGGACGGCAGCGTGGTCGGATCGACACGCTACCTGGCGTCCAACGGCGACGCTCTCAGGCTTTGGGGGGTTGTGTCGCCCAGCAGCTGTAGCTTCCCGCAAACAGGTGACAGCGGCGGCGCGACGAGTTGCCCGTCACGCACGCGCTGGCGGTGATGTAATGCGTTGCCGGCGGGCGAACGCCGTCTTTGGGGCGGGCGAATGCTGGCGGCGGGGGGCGTGTGGGCGGACCGGCGAGGCGGGCGCTGGGAGCTGTGAAGAGAAGCCTGACGTAAGGCGAGACGGTGGAACGCGGCGAGGGCGAGCAGCTCCAATGGCGGCGGGCTAGCGCGCTCGGTGACGGGCGAGTCTGGCGAAGAAGGTGGTCGGCGTCACTGGTCGCGCGCACAGCAGTATAGGTGTGGTGGTGAGGTATCCCGTGATCGTGCGGGTGGGAGCGAGGACAGCAGTTTTAACGGCGTGCTGCAACGGGCATTACGGGGCGGAGGCGCTGGGATGGGAGGGGAAGACGGGGATATCTAGCTAGATGGCCGCAGCAGACGATAGATGCGATCGGAGATGACCCGCGACGCAGCAGGGCAGGGACTTGACGGGGAGTCGTATCGCTGCCCGTGGACGGCGGCAGGCACCCTGGCCGCGCGCGCGCTGGAGGCCGTTAGACTGCTGCTAATCGGATCTGTGCTGCGCAGGCCGGCCCTTGCAAAGCTTATGGGCGCCGCGGGCAGGCGACCAGGAGGGAGCGATGTGCGCGGCCGGCGTGGGTAGGGAATAAAGCGCCTAGCGGTGGTGATGTCGGCTCAGATTCGCCTCCGCCAAGCGCGGCGAGCAAGATCAGCGCGCAGAGCAGGATCTGGCTGCCCTGGACACGAGACACGGCCTTCTTCAGCGCGGCAGGGCCAGCGGCGCGTCACGGCGTCACCACTCCAAGTCGACATCATCACGATCCAGTAGCCCGCGCGGGCTGGCGTCGGCCGGCGCGCAGGGCTGCCGGTGCGCGCATCGCTGAGCGCTGGCGCCCCTTTCTCCACGCCGCGCCCCTTCTGCGGATGCGAGGCAAAGCGAGCGGCGTGCGGGCCCGAGGCCGTGGGACGAATCAAGTGGAGGCCGCCCACGGCTGATCGAGATCTGTCGCGGCAGAGCTAGGAGCCGCTCCCTGCGTGCGTGCCAGCGGCGGCGAAGGCAAGTGCCGGCGATTGCTGATTGAGCGCGTGTGGTGCCGCCGCTGCGTCTCCCAGATGCGATGCGATGCGCTGCCGAGATCTGAGCCTGAATCATCCGAGCGCGGCGGGGGGCGCGCCGTGACGCTGACGATGCCGATGAGCGCTGCGCGTGCTCCGGCCAGCGCGACCGCAACGAGCGCAACGCCCGACAGCAGGCACATCAGGCCACACGACAGCTTGGGCCCCCGGCCGATTGGCCCCGTCGCTGCTTCAACTTTCAAGCGAGTCCACGTTGTTGCGGGCGTGCCCACCCGCCCCAACGCTCCGGCCACAGCGCTGCTAGGGTGCCGCCGCGACCCGCCTGTCATCGCGTTTGCTTGCTTCCGGCAGCGCTATAACGGCGTCGCAGCAGATGAAGCCCCCCGATCCGCGCTATGGTGCATTCGCCTTCGAGATCAGATCCCGGCGCCTGGCGGATAGATACCCGTTATCGTGTCACGCTTTGCCTTTCCGAGGCGCAACATGGCCGCAATATTGGACGCACCGCCGCCCTGCATGCCGCTGGCCGGCCACATATGCACGATCCGACGCGACCAAGATTGGCTCACGCCGTAATGCGATCTGCGTCAGCGCTCCGCGGCCAGAGCTGATCTTCACGCCCGGTTTCACTGATCTGCTTTGGGCGGCCTCGCAGCCCAAGCCACTGCTCACCAGCTCCATCACGCGCGCTCCAAAGCTGAGTGTTTTCATCAAATCTCACTGCCCCCGCCGGCTATTCGCGCAGCAGCATGTGATGGCCCGCCGGCTCGACCCTTCCTCCCGCTCAGACAAAACGCTGTGTGTTTGACCCGGCAAGACCCTGAATAAATCGCCAGCCTAGCCGCAAGCAGCTACCGCCATCACTTCTGCATCTGATGCGATCGTGCATCTGTCGCTGCGTCCTGTCCGACCAGCGTGCGCCGACTCTGTGCGCCCCAGCCCCGCCATCGTGTCCGACAGCGCACGCCGCGGTGGAGACACTTGGCTTCTTTCCAGCGCTCCGGCGCGCGGGCAACGGACTGCGGGAGGCGGGCACCCAACGCGGCGGGGAGGGGAAAGGGGTTCTCAGCCTGCAGCGCTCCGATTCGAGTGCTTGCCGCTTTGGACACCAGCCTTGTTGGCAGTTGCAGATCCCCGCATTCGGGTCGCCCGTTCGGGTCGGTAGCCCACCACGCTGCCTGCTCTCGCTGCGCAACTGCCGCGTTCGAGGGGTCCACGCTAGCCGCCGCCGTTGAGCCTTCTCGAACCAGGCCTGCGCACGGCTGCGCACTGTTTGATGAAAAGCATCTCCCCATCCGCCGAAGCGCGCCCGGCGATTTGCATCGACCAACGAGAACCGACTCATTTTCGATGCTTGTCCAGGCGCCAGAGAACGTGGCGGTAAAGTGCAGCCGGAGCCAATTGGCACATCACGACCCAGATCTCGAACCCTGAAGCCCCTGACGGCTCCGCCATCAGACGGACTGACGGCACCTCGTGCCGCAAATCGCCCCATTGCCATTATTCAGAGCTGAAGCACCTGCCAACCGCACCCCGGCCCTGACTCGATCTGTCAAGCGCCGGTAAGGCTGTTGCTCGCTGTTGCGTTCCTCGTGCTCGGGAACATCGCGAATCGACCAACGAACAAGGGCCTTCCCTGCCGCATCGCCGACTATTCATAAGCTTACTGCTTAGGGCGCGACCATGACACATGAGCGGGCAGCGAACCACCTGGCTTGGCCCCACGCCATCCTATTGCCTATAGCGTCACTCCGCTATCGTCCAGGTTCCTGGCACTGTCTCAAATTTTGAATGGCTACTGCTGCGTCAAAACCACCGCTGCAATTCCGGTTCTGCCTATCTTCATCGGCCCCCCTGGAGGGACAGGTTTGGCCCGCTGGAGCCAGCTGTCAGACGGGCCGCTTCGGCAGGAAGTAACATCATCTGCACCCGTCCGTCGACATTGGAGGCGCACGCCCATCTCACCTCACGATCAGACAGCGGGGGCCAATGTCTCCGATGGCGGCCTCCAGCATGGGCGAGGAGCGCCTCTGCCGCTCTGACGCAGCGCGCACTAAACTCTATCTCATTATGCCGGAAATAACTCGTGCAAGCTCAGGAGTGACCGGCGATGACGCTCCCCCCTTCACCACGACGCCCACCCGGCGGATCCGGGGGGGACCCTGACGAATCGCGGAAGACTTTCCGATCCGCTCGATCCGCCTTGCAAGGCAAAGCAACACACGTCCGTTGGGGCCCCTCTGAGTTCCTGCCTTGTTGCAGACACGCCGCGTCGGCGTTTCCGTCAGATACGAGATCTGGGGCTGGGAGAGTCGACCGCACGCCTCGACCCGGACCGATCCACCGACGCACTCTTCATGCAACGCTCGTTAACGGGAGAACCGCATCATGAAGCACCGGCGCCGACCAATCAGCTGCCAAATTGCCCTAAACTTGATGTGCAGCCGAGCCGTCTCCGCGTCTTTTGGGAGGATGAGCACTGACAGGCACGCGAGTAAGGTTTGCTGCCGTAGACATTGCCACTTGGGACGCAATCGGACGATATGCGCTAACAAAGCTTCACGTGGGTTCCATGTACTACCAACAGCGAACACTCCCCCCAGCCAACCACGCGTCGAAGAAAACCAGTTCTCACGAGCCACTAGATGAACGTTACAACGGCGCTACAGCGCGCTCGATCCGTGGAGCGCCCAGGTGTGTGCCGCGCCCGCTTCATCTACTCCACCTGCTGTCAATTGTCCGCGTGGCTGTTGCGCTGCAGCACGAACCTGCGCCGTTCTCTAAAGATACATCTCTCGATCGTTCCACGCGCGGCCTGCTGCTGCCAGGCTTGCATCTCACGTGGGCGCCGAAATAAGAAGAATGAGTGGAGATTCGCTGTGGTCCAACCATCCCTCCAGCGGCCGCCCGCCGAGTATCACAACGCCCGCAGGATAATACCATCTGCCACCACTTTACGCCCGTACGGCCGGGACGCAATATCTGTGGACGGAGAATCTCGCACGTGTCGTCGATGCCCTTGCCTTTCTTTCACGTCTGTAAGACAGGCGGCGCTTTACGCGAGACCGTCGCCCGTCTGCTTGCAGTTCTCTTTTGACCTCTTTCGCAGCTGTTCCAAGGAAGTGCTACTCAGGATCAGCCCACTGTACGCAAGACATCTCACGATCGGGTCACAACCTTGTCACATTCCTTTTTCTCCAGCCCAGGCAGCAGGGGAAAATAGCCGACCGAGTGAGATTCGGTACTCCACAACCGACATCGTCATTGCACAGCAGGTGTCAGAAGGGCCTACCACCCGGGGCGCTGCGGAACGGTATCGGCAAGGGCGACGTCTGTTGGTGGTTGCTACTGTTCAGGCGGTGCTCCGGGCCTCTACGAGGTCAAACTCGAGTAAGTGTGCATTAATTGGACAAAGGTCGAGAGAAGGGGGAGCACGCCAGCACACCAGCTAGGCAACCCGCCTAGATGGCCAATCCGGTCCGTACGAAAGGCGCAGCTGGCGCCAAAACCGGAACGGCATACTTTGAATGAGATAGATCTCATATATGCACGTTTCCCTGCCTGCGTTACCCGCCCGCCCCTCCGCCCGCCTGCCAACCTGCAGATATGTGGCGAAATATATTCTCGGGGCCACGTGTCGTCCTCGAGTGAAACATTGGCAGGCAGGCATTTTTGAGCCCGTCATGGGGTGATTCCCAACAGCGTGGCTTGCTTAAGGGAAGCGACAGATGGTAAGAAGTAGGAAGGGGGGCGCAGGATTACTGCAGCTGCATCGGCGGCGGAGCGCGGGACAGCAGACCGTCAAGCATGCATCCTCCCGAGTTCGGCGCGCGGCGCATATGTACGATGTACCTACCTCTGCTGCCGTGCATCTTGCCTCTCCCCGAAGCTTTTTGGCGCAGATGACAACAGATTGGCAGCAACAAGCCTACGCCAACGCAAGGTGAGTTCGCGGCCTCCCTGCTCCCTCCCCGCTTATCGTTTTTGTGTGACCGCACCTTCGGCTGTGGGATAATTTGGAATGTTCCCTTGCGCGCCTCGTGGGCGTCGGGTCGTATCCGAAGGTGCACCGCACTTGGTTCAAATTCCGATATATGCACAGGCCGTCCCCCACGAAAGCATCTTGTGGACAACATCATCATAATCTCCTCGAATTTACTTTATTGGGGTGAGTCTGCGCAACCGTCGTTTCTGCTCGAGTCGTACCACTAGCTGCAACATGGATGATGTTTGCATGAACGAAACAACGTCAGAGGGACCGAAGGACCGACTCCACGCCAATAGTGCGAAGGATCGCTATACAGCATGTTGCCAAGGATCATCAAGTCCCGCATTTACTCTTATCAGAATGAATACACGATCAGATCCCATCAAGCGGTGTGTAAGAGGTTACGCAAAGGCACATGCGGAGTCTAATAGAGCCATCGAGTTGCGAGATCGAAAAAATTCTCCTGAGCACCATACGGCCCATTCCCGACGCAGTGGGGAGGATCAAGAGTCATTGAACCGCTTTTCGGACTACTGTAAGATCCTTTAACGGCACCTGTGTACCATGCTCCACCCGATGTGGACAGGCCTTGGAAACTCAATGCCCTACAAGGGAGAGCTGAGGCCACACCGTTGCGGACAACGCAGGGACTCGTGATGGGGCAGGCTCACTTACCAGACGGTCGGGTCGCGCCCGCTATTCGTAAGATCCCGATTCCGCGGCGGAGGGGTGCTGGAGAGAAGATGCGAGATGGACGGACGCGTGTGGCCAGCTGCTGCGCCGCACTCTCTGGCTGACGTGGTAAGGCTTTGCGCTCATCACATCTGCGCCGACCCACTCGGCAGGGAAAAAAACTCCTACGGCAATACGTATCGAATATGGAGCAGTCAAACGGTTGGTAGGCGAGCAGACTCGCCAAAAACTTCACAATTTGCGGCACACTCAACAGCCGCTGAAATTGCGGGAAACCCCGGCGGCTTCTAGAGTCGGAGGAGACGTACGGCAGCTTCTGGGAGCAGACTTGCATGTGAAGTCATGCGTTCGGCCGGCGCAGGCCCGAATTACGGTGGGCTCATTCCACAACCGTACGCACTAGCTACTGTATGATGGCGGTCGACGTGCGGGAGTCTCTGTCAAGACGCAGCTCGACAGGACACCGGCCACATTTCTATAATCGTTTGAGATTATAGGAGCATGGGTGGTCGGCTCCCTTCGCCCGGATGAGCGCCGTGTGCATGACAACAGTGGACCCCAGATGCGAGAATCCGGGCGCTTCCAGCGGCGACGAGGACGGCGGACTCGCGGCCGGCGTGGTTGAGAATGCGGCGCGTGTTTCTGGCAGGTGGTCGTCCTGGGGCTTTCACTGCCCGTGCGGCCGGCCGGAGACGCCGCGGGCTGGCATCGTAAGGTCTTGGGACGATCGCTTCTAAGCCAAGCAGGAGAGCATCGTATCACAACGGGTGATTGGGGAAAAGAGTCCGGCACGGCAAGACCAACCGCATCTTGAATGCAGATCGTGCGGTTGGGGCTCGGCAAGATGGATTGATCATCAGTCGTCGTCCGTCCGGGCGGAGTCGCTGTCACGATGGGTCAGTCGACAGCGTTTCCCGGCTGGGTTTGGCTTAAGGGGCGCAAGTGGTGAGGTCTGACACGGCCGTGGATGGAGTTCGACAGTGGCATGAGGGAGCGGCGCTGAGGCTCGCGCCGGCGGACGCGGCCTGCTTTTGTACGCTGCGTCCGGTGCGGTGCCACGGCGTGCAAGGCGATGGTGGTGCATGCAGTGGCGACTCTCATCTACATGCGACAGGCGTCACCAGACTCTGGCGCAGGGCTGCTGTGCGATGCGGAGCCGGCTGGTTCGGCAGCGTTCGAGAATGCGCAGAGAACCGTGAGACAGCGGAGCGTCGCGGCTGGCTCGGGGCTAGCGTTCGCTAGGCACCCAGCGCGCGCGGCCGGCCTCGGCGGTGCCTGGAGCAGCGCCCGCAGCAGCGCACGCTGTTTGGCCGCGAGTGCAGGCAGCTAGCATCGCCATCTCGCAGCGTTGCGCCGTCAGATGGGCGGCGCCGTGGCTCGCACCGCGGCCCCGTGGAGCGGGCTGCGCTGGTGTGGCGTGGCTGCGGTGCTCGCCGGGCGCTGCGAATGGCAACGCAGGCGAGCGCCTAATGCGCGCAACCCTTGGCCGGCGCAGGCGCCACCAAGCAGGTGGTCTGATTATCCGACCTCCATCATACGACTTTCATCTTCTCCTCTCAATCATCGCTCCCAACGGCGCAGGCGACACGCTCTCCCCTGCGCTTCCCACCAGTCCCAGCGCGCATTCTCGAGCGAACCCTGGCCCACGCCGGCCCTTTGCGCACCGGCCGTCCATCCGCGACACAGTCTCCCGTGAGTGCAGCCCCGGTTGTATCGTGAACCCTGGCCTCGCGATGGGGACGTCTGACCGACCGCTGACTCTGTTGCGTGCCAGGCCCCGACCCTCTCCGCACCCTCCTGCCGCCAGCCGTCAGCTCATGTCATGTCGTGACCCTGATCTCTTTCGTCTTTGGTAAGACCTCTGTTTGGCAGCTCTCTCTTTCAGCCTCATCTCTCGTGGCTCGCACCTGCCCTGCGCCTAGCAACCCCTCCCCCCTCGGCGCGAGCCAGCCACGCTCTACCCTCCAGCAGCATGGCTTCGAACGAGCTAAACGGCGCTCTAGATGACGCGCTGGCGCTCGAGAAGGTCGCCGTACGTTCTCTATGCTGTAGCCATGCACCATCTTGCTGTCTCTCAGGCGGGGCTAACCGCCGGATCGGCGTCGCAGGTTGGACCTTACTGTGTGTTCGACGACTTCAGACCCACGACGAGCCCGTCGGAAGAGCAATCGCGTCCTGCAACCCCGATAGAGTCTGCTGGGGTGAATATGGAGGATCCGATGATGTCGACTGAATTCCCCTTCGGCCCTGGTGCGCGGGCGCCGTGGCTGGGGTCTGGTGCCGAAGACCTGTCGCTGGTGCAATCTAGCGATTCGTTCCCGCAGGGCAACTGGGAGGAGTGGATGCGCTGGGACCCCAATGCGCAGACACAGAACCAGCCTGCGCAGGATATAGACGGCCCAGGTCCCGTCCACTACCTCAAGCCCGAAGCCAAGTCGCCCCACGACTCCCACTCGCTATCCCGACCGCAAATGAACAACATCCCCTTCACCTTCGGCGAGGGCATCGAGAACCCTCCCGCCTTTCACTTTAACCATAACACATCTCCCACCGTGACCGAGCCTCAGCAGGGCGGCTCGTACTTCTCGTCCGACAATCCCGTCTGGAACAATAACGCCGCCCTCGACCAGGCCGATAACGGTCTCTTCTCTCCACTCTCTATCGATCAGCAACAAATGCAATCGCAGTCCGTCCCTCATCCTCCCCACTCAACACCTTCGCTCCATCACAGCCCAAGCTCTGTCAATTCCGGCCCGGATCCCAAGACGAGTTCCTCGTCGCAGCAATCGTCGCCCGAGCCTGTCATGTCTGCCGTCACAAAGAAGCGCAAGTCCTCGACCGAGGATGACAGCAGCACTGATCAGAAGTCAAATAAGCAACCCCCCGTCAAAAAGACTGCACACAACATGATCGAAAAGCGATATCGGACCAATCTTAACGACAAGATTGCTGCACTGCGTGACAGCGTGCCCAGCCTTCGAGTCATGTCGCGTGCAAATAACGGTAACGGCGACGAGGAAGATGATCCCGAGGACCTCGAGGGCCTTACGCCCGCCCACAAACTCAACAAAGCAACCGTTCTCTCCAAGGCGACCGAGTACATTCGTCACCTGGAGAAGCGGAACAAGCGTCTTAACGAAGAGGTCGACACTCTCAAGGCACGACTGGAATCGTACGACAAATTCGCTATGATGACTCCAAATCCGATGGCACAGGCTGTTGGGACTCCCGATGGCATGCGATTTCAAGAAGATCCTTTCGCTGCTGCCGCCGCTCGAGGACAGCCTGTCACCCAGGCCCAAGGAATGATTCCCGTCCCGGAGAGCATGACGAACCTTCAGGCAATGGCATCGCAGCAGCACTACGCAAGCCAGCAGAACGGCTATCCTATGTACACAACTGCCCCCGGAAGGCCCGGGATGAGCGCCCAGCAGCACATGGTCAACGGCCGTAGAGGAAACAGCATGATGAACAAGCTGATGGTCGGTTCCCTCGCCGGTCTCATGATCGTTGAGGGCTGGAGAGAGCGTGAGGAAAGTGGGGAAAATCCCGAGGGTCGGGGTCTGTTCGCCTTACCCCTCACGCTCTTCGGACGCTACGGTACCGCCTTGGTACCGCAATTTGCTACCCACAGCCTGTCCGCTCTTTACCGCTCCCTCCCGCTGCTCAAGCTTTTCCTTGTTCTGGCTGCCGTCGTCTACTTGGTAATTCCGGTCATCGATCCCAAGTCCAAGCCCAGGAAGAAGGCATTTCCGTCGATCAAGCTGCAGCCTGCTCCATCGCCTGCATCTCCCGTCGAGGTTCGTCGCAAGGCTTGGTTGACTGCCATTCAGACGGTCTGGGTTCCGAGGCACAACTTCTTCCTCGAAGCCGCGGCCGTGTGTCTCAAAGCCCTCAAGCTCAGCTTGAGGAATGTCGTCGGTTGGGATGGATACGCTTACGTCACCGGAACGAACAAGGAACACGAAGTCGCTCGCGTCAAGGCATGGGAGATCGCTTTGGATGCACAACTCACCGGCGGCGATGCCGAAATCAGCAAGGGTAGGTTGATCTTGACGATCATGGCCTCCGGTACCCTCCCCAACACCCCGGCACGTCTTATGCTCAAGGCAATGCACATCCGCATTCTGCTTTGGGAGATCGCCAATGCGGGATACGGTTCGTGGTACATGTTTGAAGAGATCAGCGCCAAGCTGGCTCGAAAGTTCTGGAACAAGGCACGCAACCACCAGAAGGCTTTGCTTCAATCCGGCCAAGAGTCCGAGAAGCTTCCGGATCATCTGGCTGCATTACTGGATCTCGAATGCAGTGATGTCATGGTGGACAGGATTGTGCAACGTGCGTACAACCTCGCCTGGAACAAGCCGAGTGCGCAGAACACGGAGTCCGACGAGGCCATGGACAGCGTCGTCGAAGATTTCGCAATCTCTTCGCCATTGGATGCCCTCGCCGCCTGGTATTCGAGCTACGCGCTGAACCGGGCACTCGCCGGCTACCTCGAGGCCAATGCCTCGTCTGTTACGGACGAAGTCACGGCCGATCTGAAGCTCGCCGCTCGCACTGCGCCTCCCAACTCCGTCTCCCAGGTCCGCGCACTCGTTGCCAAGTCGATTCTCCTCGAGAAGGATCGCAGCACGAACATCATCGCCGCGTTTGATTCTCTCCCCTCGCAGCCACACATTCCCGCGCTCAAAAACAAGGTCAATTCTCCCAGGGCTTTGCTTATGAACGTGGTTGGTGAGGCCCATATCGCCGCCGACGTTCGCAAATCTCTCACGCTGGTCAAGTGCCTCTCCCTCGCAGAAACTTTCGTTGCGACGGGCAGTGACGAGGCTCGGGTGCGTGCAACATTTGTTGTGAACAACACCTACTTGCCCGAGGGTTCCCTCACCCTCCTTAGCTTCATTGCCGCTTACAAGGTCCTGAAAATCTTCTCTTCTGAGGATAAGCTGCTCGCCGAGTCGCGACAGGGCCTGGAGCGTATTGCAAGCTCGATGCGTGTCTGGATCGGCCGTGAGGCTGGACGACGCAGCGGCTTGAGCACGAAGACCAAGAGCAGAATTGTCGAGGCATGCCTCAGTGTCAGCAAGATGCTTGTCGGCATGCAAGAGAACAGCAGCAGCGACGAGGGAGATGCTGGATATGCCAGCCAGAGTGATGCGGAGGGTGAGACCAGAACGGTCTCTTGTTGATTTGAGTTCGATTCTTTCATGGCGTTAGGATGGCTCTCTGGAGCATTGGAAGAGACAGTAACGATTTTATCCAAACCGCTTCTGGTTTGAGGGTGGGTAACGTATTTGGCTTCGGCGTTTGGGACACACGGCGGAGAACTTGAACAAAAGAAAAGCGGTCGACTTCAGTGTACGACTACGCTCTACCCGGTTTACCTCTTTGCTCGGCTGGCGATTTCGAGCACGATCCACTCGACTCCCGACGTGGACTGATTTTTTAAACGATACCCAGCACCGCTGCTGCGTCTATCGCTTTGTACATGATATGTTCTTGGACCCTGGAACTGCTTTAATCGCTGAGGCGCCTCGTCGGAGTACGTCGCGTTTGTTGATGTTTTTACGTGTTTATGGAGTTCACAACTACCGTAGATGTCGGCGTAATTAGTTTTAGCTATTATACATAGCCATTTTCTTCAGCTACGATGCCGCTAGGCCACACCGGGTACGGAAGAATAAATGTTACTCCTCTCTGGACTCAATCACACCTCCAATACTATCCACAAATGCAAGACTGTGCCGAGTGTAGCCCCACGTGCGAGGAGACAGGGACTTGGAATCGCTACTGCTACTACCGAGACGGGAGGGCAACGACGGTGACTACAGCCCTATGCATCCATGCAAAGCTGGATGGGACGGCCACTTTTTTTGTGCCTCGGCATTCGGGAAGCTTTCCCCCAGATCTTGCCCCAAGCTCCCCCTCACTCGCTCATATCTCTACGTACCCCACAATTGCTTGTTTACGATGCCTCTTTGCACCGCATCGCAATTCTCTGCGGTTCTCCTCAGCAACCTCGCGCCTCTCTATCACTCGCCAACATGACCGCGACAAGCCCATCGGGGCAGCCGAAACGGCCGAAAGCTCTCCTCTTCGACATTGGCGGTGTCTGCGTAAGTATCTCTACTTCCCTCGCACCATAATCGCAAGGGGGGATTGCACGGATGCTTCGAACATCCATTCCGGAGAGCAAAGGACTTGAGCAAAAAGACGTTTAGCAATCAAACCTGACGCTGGCCACAATGCAGGTCGTCTCCCCGTTCCAAGCCATCCTCGACTACGAGCGCGCGCACGGCATCCCCGTCGGCTGGATCAACACGGCCATTTCGGCAGCGGCGCCGGCGGGCGCGTGGCAGCGCGTCGAGCGCGGCGAGGTAGTGCTAGACGACGCCTTCTTCGCGGAGTTCGCGGAGGACCTGGCGGCGCCGGGTGCGTGGAAGGCGTTCTGGGAGAAGAAGGGAAAGCAGGGACAAGCACCACCACCGCCGCCGCCGCCGAGGGTGGACGCGAAGGCTCTATTTTGGGAGATGATGCGCGTCAGTCGGGCGCCGGATAGATGGATGTGGCCGGCGTTGGGGAAGCTGGGGCGGGTCGCGAGGGAGGAGGGAGGAGGAGGAGGAGGGTTCGTGCTCGGGGCGTTGAGCAATACGGTGGTTTTTCCCGAAGGCGTGGTGGATGAGAAGGGCGCGGTGTTTGAGAGCGGGTTGAGGCTGGTGGGGCCGGATGGGAAGGTCGAGGTGGGCGATGTGAGCGCTGCGTTTGACGTTTTCATCAGCTCGGCGCATGTTGGGTTGAGGAAGCCCGACCCGAGGATTTACGAGATGGCGATCAAGTTGCTTGATGAAGAGGCGAGGAGGAGGGGCGTGCTGGGCGGCGTTCAGGCGGGCGACGTTCTCTTTCTCGATGACATTGGGCAGAATCTAAAGGCGGCGAGAGAGGTGGGGATGAGGACGCTAAAGGTTGATTTGGGGAAGAGTTGGAAGGCAGTGAGGGAACTGGAAGGGATCATGGGTCTGAAACTGCTGGAAGGGGAGGTGCCTGGTGAGAAAGCCAGGCTGTAGTCCACGCCGCGATTTGTCAAGAAACGAGGCATAGAAGCGTCTAGAGCAACGGACGGATAAGACTTCAAGATGGCATGGCAGTTAAGACAATGGTTTCTTGTTCCCGCTACATCGCGAAACATTCCTCCTAAACATTTGGGATGTCCCACCCCCTCTCATGGATTTGCTCGATACTGCTATCAGCCCCTCTGGCACAAGGGCACAGGCCTGTCACAAGGAGCTGCTGTGCCGCCTGCCGGTATGACTGGTCACATCGAAACGGCCGCCCCGCTTGGCAACTGACAGGGCTATGATAAACAGAAAAAGCAATTCATAAAGTTAGTCAAGGGCCCCTAAACGCCGCAATCCTGAGGCCGTTTGATGCCGATCGACCAATACCAGGCAGAAGCGGATCAAAACTGCCATCCACCACCACCTTCACCGCCGTTTCTTGCAGTGCAGCCAAGCTGCATGGTGCATTAAGACCTTGGACCTTGCGGGCTCCGGGATTATTGCTTTGGACATCGCCGTGACCTTGATTTGCCAGTTATTGTACCACCATATGCAGGGTCCCGAGTAGGTAACCAAAGTAACGATCCGGACGTAGTTCGATGGGCGGGAAGTGAGTGGACAAACGGATCACGTCCAGACATGGGTCTCACGTGCTGACGCGCGACGTGTATGAGTGCGGGTGCCCGCAGCGCTGTCGCGTCGTCGCCACGGGAAGGCGCGTCTATGCCCGTGGGTGTTGCCGAAACGGAAGGCACATGTCCACGCCATGTATTTAAACCCTTCGTCACCATCTCTGTCCTTCCATCCTCCATCCTCATCCACCCTCCGCGTCACCACCATGCCTTCCTCGGTGTGGCCGGACCCGCGTCGCAAAGCTACCCTCGCGGGCAATGCTCAACCTGCTCCACCCCACCCCTCGCTTGGCAGCTACTTCAACAACAACAACAACAATACGCAACAGACCACACGCCCTTCCCAAGGGATTACTATGGCACCTATCGCGGGTCGATCCATCTTCGGCGCCGCACCTCGCGCTGTAAACGCCGCCAACCACGGGCTTAATGGCACCATCCCCGCCAGTGAATCCTTAAAGGCGGACATCATCACTAAACCCAACCAAGCTCTAGACAACCGTTCCGTGACAATCATGTTCGGCCCACCAGAATGTCCTGATCAGAACGTCATGCCGGCATCGATGACTTCGAAGCTTCCCAAGCCCGTCCTGAACGTGATAATGAAATCCACCAGCAAGGAACAGTCGGATCTCGGGGAGAAGAGTGTCTTGGTCTGCTTCACAGCCTCCAGATGGTGCAGGAATCTCAACAAAGTCCAGCAGTACCTTGAGAAGGGCGAATACGCCCCATGGGACCAAGCGACGCCTCTGAATGTCGTCGACGCGTTCAAAAATGTTGTTGCTTGGTCGCCGTGGATGGCAGACGCAGCGGATATCGACAATGCCGAGACAACAGACCCGACGCACAAGCTCTTCTTGGAGGAGCTTACACTCTACAACTGGGCGTGTTTCACGCAGTACGATGAATTGAAGGAGCACTCCCTCAAGAAGATGCGTAACAAGTTCCCAATACTGGCCCGCGAGGCTCTTGCCTTGGTGGATTTCCTCTGCCCAGAATCCCATGACTTCCCAGTAGACGAGGCCATGAAGCAGTTCATCAGAGAGACGGTCGCAAGGAACAAGAAGACGATAGTACTGCTGCCCAAATATAGGGAAACGTTCGAGAAGGCTATCAGGAACAACCTCCCTGCAATACTTCTCGAAGATGCCCAGCATGATCTCGTAGAGTTCCTCCGCAACGAGCGGTTACCTTCAGGTTTGGTCCATAATCCGGCATGATCAGACGTGTGGAGACACTGACTACGCATAGAGGACATTCAAGAGAACATTCGAGATCCAAGTCCACACCCACTCCTCGAATCCTGCACTCTAGAGAATCTCATCAACCGTGGTGCTCTTTGCAAGGCCATAAACAGCGGATACGGCACTCTGCTCCCTGCAGAGCTAGACGAACACGGCAGACTGTTGCGCAATACAAAGTTCAAGTTCGCTATCGGCGAACTGCTCATAATTAGGTTCGACAGTATGACGTTCAATCCGCCAAATAACGTTGTAGTTGAGAATCTACGGGGAGAGCGCGGCGATATGCTCAAGGAACTGCTTTGTCCCTTGAATCTGCATCTCAGCAACGGCAGTCCGTCTGGTAATGGTACTGTCGCCCTTTCTGACGCCAGCCTTGTTCGACAAGCCCCAGCTGGACCTAGGTTGATACAGACAGCACGTTCACCCCAAACGAAAGTCAAAAGGGAGCCCAATTCACCCGTTGTCCGCGGTAGACCTCACGCTCGCAGCCGCTCTCCAGAGGACAAGGACCGTAAATACCGTCTTAGCCGTAGCCGTAGCCGCAGCCGCAGTCGCGATCGTCGCCGTGTCCCGGATCACTGGCAGAATCCATATGGCCGCCGCTGAGGCTGGAGTTTGTCCTTCTACACCCACTTAGCCAGGGCCTAGGTGGGATCTTACGATGATTTCACTGTTATGCTGTTTATTCGATCTTGATCTGTTCCGAAGGCATGGGTCTCACTTCAGCCAACACGATGATACCCACGGGGGAACGGTGATTCAGTAATTGGACATTGAGTCCAACAATAGCGGGTTTCTCACATAGTACAATCATAAAATGTTTCTGCAGTAATATGCGCTTCATACTCGTACTATATGGTTGATCTTTGTAGACAAGGGTATCGCATACCTATAGTCCTAGATATGGAAAAGAAAGCAAAAAAGGGAGAACGCAGCCCCTCTCTCCGGTAGTCGTACACGGTCATTTTTCTTTTTTGGTCCAGAAAAGAAATTCCCGTTTTACACATCCACAACGCCGCCCATGCCTGCCCTCATGTCCACGATATCGACTCTCCACCCGCGGAAGTTCTCCAGCCCCCTCTTGACCTCCTTGACGCGCTCGATGCGGTTCCGCGCTTCTTCCTCCTGCGCGAGGCGGAACGCGTCCTCGTCGAAGGCGAAGTCGTCGTCGCCGTCGTCGCTGAGCAGGCCGACGCTCTGCTTGCGCGGGGCGCCGCCGGCGCGAGCCGTGTGGGAGGAGCTGCGGCGCGGGGCGGAGCCGGTGAAGGCGCTGATGCCGCTGTTGATGACGTCCTGGAACGAAGAACCGCCGCCGTGGTGGCCGGCGGCGCGGTGCGACTGGCTGGGGCCGCGCGAGAGGCTGGTGGCGCTGGACAGGTCGACGTCGTCGAAGCCGCTGCTCGGGTGGCCGTCGTCCATGCCGGGCTGCATGGCGGCGCGGTGGTCGCGCCAGATGCCGCGGCGCAGGTCCGTGTTTTCCTCCTCGAGCGTGCGGATGCGGGCGCGCAGCTTGGAGCGCTCCTCGTCCTCGAGCTCGTCGAGGCCGTCCTCGGCGCCGTGCGAGGCTTCTTGCTTGAGGCGGGCGACCTCGGCGCGCAGCTCCTTGGCCTCGCGCTCGACCTTTTCGGCCTCGCGGAGCTTGGCCTGGCTGCGGGCATCCGACTCGCGGTGTAACGTCGCTAGCGTTTCGGCCTTCTTCTCAAGCGTCTCCGCCCGCTTGGCCGCGTCGGCGGCGGCGCGCTGCGCGGCGGCTAGCTCGGCCTCGAGCTGCGCGATGCGCGTCTCGGCGGAGGAGCGCGAGTCACCCTCCTTGGCCGCGCTCTCGGCCGCCTTCTCGAGGTTGGCCTTGAGGTCGGAGAGCTCTTGTGCGGAGGCAGAGGCCGCCTGCTCGGCTTTGGAGAGTTGGTCTTGCAGCGAGGTGATCTTGTCTTCCTGGCTGGCGGCGGCGGTCGAGGCTTGCGTGAGCTGTGCGTGAAGGTTGGAGACTTCGAGCTCGAGGGACTCGATTGTGCTGGACTTCGATGCGAGCTGTGAGGCGAGATCGTCGTTGGAGGGTGAGGCGCTCGAGACGCGGCGGTTCTGCTTGGTTTGGGTCTGGAGCTGTGCGTTCTGGCGTTGGAGGCTGGTGATCTCCGTCCGCTATACTGCTGTTAGTGGCGGCGGACTTCCAGAAATCCTCGAATGGCGGGGAAACATACCAGCGTGTCAACCTCCTTGGACTTTACTTCGACCTGGTCCGCTTTGGCCTTCAGCTCCGCGACCTCGTTGTTGGCCTCGCGCAACTCCTCGAGCTCCTCCTCCGTCTTCTTCCACCGCGTCTCGGCATCCTGCGACTCGGTCTGCAGCCGCTTGTTCTCCTTCTCCAGCTCCTCGATCCGCAGCACCTGCTTGCGGTAGATGTCCTGCACGTCATCACCCGGGCTGAGCGGCAGGCCTGGCGACTTCAGCGCCGAGGGCGAGCCCATGGCTGCCGCCGACGAGCCCCGCCGGAATGAGTCTGACCGCAGCTTCGACTGCACCGATATCGACGGTTGGCGGCCATGCCCCGACCGCGTCGTCGCAGCGGGCTTCTCGGCGTCACCGGACTCTGCGCTGCCATCTTTGCTCTCCTGCTCCTCTTCCTTTGTCTCTCCTTCGGCGGGGGGTGGTGATTCGGTGGGTGCGTCGGCGGGTTGCTGCTCGTCGGCGTCGGCTTCGGCCTTGGGCTCGTCGGGCGCGTCGTCTCCCTTGCTGTCGGCGGCAGCTGCTGCAGAAGCGTCGGCGTCGGCGGCTTCCGCCTTTTCTTTCTTCTTCGCGCCGCCCTTCTTGCCCTTTTGTTGCTTCTTCAATTGCTCGAACTAGAGAGCGTCACGCGAGACGTGGCCGTTAGCTTTGCCGGAGCTTTTCGAATGGACAGCTTTCCAAGTGTGATTTCGTGGGTGGCGTACGCGCTTCTTCGCCGCAGCGAGCTTCTCGGCCTTTTCCTTGTCTTCGTCCGCCATGGTTCGGTTTTCGTCGTTGGTGGGAAAGATCGGTGAGGCAGCGGGGAAGCTTGGGGTAGGGCTGGGTTGGACTTCGGTGGAGCTCGAGCTTCACGCGAGCGTCGTCAGTCGTCCAGGTCCGTGATCCCGTGATCGGAGGTATTCCTGCCAAATCTGGTAAGTCAAGAATACCTCTACTGTTCCCGGGAGTATGGCCCCCGATAGAGTAAGATCTAAGGAATTCATTAGTATCTGTGTCTTGTGGGCTCTTCAAAGGGGTATAGTGTACATGCTGCCTACAATCCGAGTCACGTGTGCTGTTGCTGGTACGCATGCATAGATCTCTTGAAAGTCATTTCCAATCACTCTTATTCCATGTCTTTCAGAGCCTCGATGGTTGATATGACCCAATTTCCACTTGACAGTGAATTGACGATAAGTTGTTGGGACGTTCCATTCCCATCATCCCAATTCCTCCGCCCACTCCCGCTCCACGACCATCTGTATATCCTTCCCCCTCACGGCAACATCGCCCTGCCATTCCATCATATCGACGCTCTCCTGCACTTTGCCGTCCGGGAACCCACTCATTCTGCTGAACACCCAGACCTTGCCTTTCCCACTCTCTTCGTCTACCTCCGCGATGACGTCTTTGATGTCGAGGTGGAAGTTTGGCATCTTTGTCATGGCTGTCGAGAGCATAGTGATGAACTCTTCGCGGTTGGCTGTCGAGGGTTTGCTGAGGTGCGTGGCGCAGAAAGAGGGCGAGACGTGCTGCCGGATGAAGGGCGAATCGTACTCGCGCTTGTTGCAGAGCGTTGTCATCATCTCGCGTGCGAGATCTTTAAGCACCGCGGCAGAAGTCATAGCTACCCTTGGTTTCTTTCCTTTATTATGAAAAGTAATTTCTCGTGGCGGTGCTTGTGCGTAATTTCGAAGGATGCGAATAAATGAAACTGCTGGTTGGAATGGGAGAAAAAGGATTGATATATAGCGACTGGTGCACAATGGAAGACCGGCGGCGCTGAAGTGGCATTCTTATCGAGCTTAAGAGCCTCGGATCCTCGGTTCACGGCTCTCTCATCTTACATGTAACCTACGAATTCAGAGTGTAATACCGGAGATATAGAGGGGAGCCGTATCGGACAACTCAGTGACATGTATTTTTGTTCGCGTTAAACCAAAAACAATCAGCATTTAGGATTTCAGAAATCTATTTTCAACGGAGTTTTTTTTTATTATCCTTATGAAACCATTTGACCTGCTTGCAACTCCCTTTCCTCCTGATCTTTGTTAAGCAAGTGATGGCACAATCATCCGTGGGCTTATCGGCACGCTATGGCCGAATCGAAAATCGAGACCATCGAGAGCAGAAGTGAAGCCTTCACTCTCAAACATAACATGTTGGCGCAGGGAGGTGCAATCGAGTTCGCGAGGGATATGGACGCCCTTCCGCCCTTCCGGATAGGAAGCAGATATTCAAGAGACATTGTCTTACACTCGAAAAAGAGTGTGGAGAAAGAATTGTCATGATTGGTAGCTGTATAGATACTTGGAGTGTTTGAGCGCCCTTTAAGAATTCCTCTCAAGTACTTAATGGCCAATATAGTTGAAAGATGCCGGGTTCCACTGATAGGTCTCTATTTGGGGCATCTGAACTAGCAGCGGAGCAAAGGAGGCGCCATCAGAATCATTGTTCAAAACAATTGGTCGAGCCATTTGCTGTTCGAAATGGGGGACGAGACTGATCGTATCAAGAACAAAATCGGTCGGAAAATTGATAGGCGGCACGGCGAAACAGGACAGTTCCCTCAAGACATATGAAATTTTGTCGTAGGCCCTCAAACTTTTGTCTGCAGAGAATTGAGATGCAAGATATTTCTTCATGGACACAATGTATGCAGTCCTTAGAAGCAGATGGATTTCCTCGAGGGATAGTTGATCTCCTGCAACGTCCCAGAATTTGCGCAGGTTCATAAAATCTGGCTTGTATAATTCAAAGTCTTCTGTTATCGGGGATATCCAAATCGAGACTGGACTCCATCCAGATTCGTATCCACATTCTGGGTTGAATGGAGTTTCAAGAAGAGCTGATGTGGCTTCAGCAACTCTGCTTCCTTGGGAACAATCATAAGAGCACCCGGCAGTAAGCGTTCGGAATAGTAACTGCCCAACAAGCACCTTGTTCGGCAAATCGCCCAAGTTTCGCGAGAGAAATCTGGGCATGTCTGATTCCCAACAGTGGAACAAAAGAGCATGATCCAGAGTAGCATCTGAATGCAATTGGGGTGGCGCAAATGACTGACTGAGATCCAGTCCTCGGCCAATCAGATACAGAAGAGACTTCTTTTCGTCTTCGTCGATGAGAGATGCCCATTCTTGAACTCGTTTCCAAGGCTCAAGAAAGAGATCAAAGCATGCAGTTGGAGTCAAGGCTGCATCTTCAGTCAACCCGACTGTTGTCAATATCCTTGCCACACGGGTCAAAGTCGCGTGATCAGGGCCCCCGTACTCCCTTGCTCTTCTGCAGACAGCAACTTTTAGCGCCATGTTCCGGACCCACATGTAGGCAGTGCGATTTGCCTTGTTCTGCAACATTATTTCCACAGCTTGAAGCATCTTTTCCACAATTTGGGGATCCCGCGCATGGTGTGCGGCCATGCTCAAGGCCGTAATCCCATACGCATTCACGGTTCTGACTGATGCCCCTTTCTTCAGTAGTAGCTTGACTATCGCAGTGTCACTACGAGCGGCTGCCGCCATCAAAGGAGTATTGCAAGGAAATATTTGTGCTGGCTTGTTGATATCAGCCCCTGCGTCAAGTAACGCCTCAACAACCTCAGTAGATGAGGTTGATGCTGCCCAATACAGAAGCGGCTTCCCATGAAGATCGTGGTACCGTGACAGTTCGTGAAAAGCGGCCATTGAGGGTATTATCTCATTGGAAATGGTGGCATGGTACGCCAAGATCTTACGAAGCTCTGTAGCTCTGCCTAGAACCATATGGTCCATTGCTCGCAACAGAATCTCATTTGGGCGCTGGAGGAAAACGGTGGGAGATCCAGCTTCCGACACCATGTGCAGAGTGGATACTTCCAGCTCTGTTCTGGGATGAAGCGTACCATCGGTGTTGATACTGGCATTATGTGCGAGCTCGCTATTAGACGCGGCAAGTGTAGGTTCGACTGGCACAAGATCCAAAGGAAGGTGGGGGAATCTCGGGCTGTTTGGTTGCTGCTCCATCATAGAAGCCCCTTGACCGTGCTGTGCAGAGTCGAGCCATGATGCCTCTTGTAGTATTAGGTTGTCCAGTTGAGTAGTGTGAGACAAACTGATGCTACTGTCAGTCATTCAGATCTAACTGCAGCGATTCATGATTCCCAGAAATGTGCTCACCTGTAAGAGTGTCTATTGCTTGTGAATTCCAGACCTCCTTCACTCAAGCATGAGCTTGTGGTAGACTTTCTGCCGGATTCATTCGTGTTGATGGAAGCGAGGGTTGAAAAAGCTCTTTTAGCATTTGTTTGTGACGGGGTTCCTTTCTTAAATCCCCACTCGTTGATTTTACTCCGATACGACCGGATGCTAGAAATATAACCAAGTAAGTATATATGATAATGTGAAAATTATTGAGCATTCTGTGGACAGATGATAAGGCCCATATTCCAGAAAAGGGTGGTTTTCTTACGATGCATCAAAATTTCTTCCCCTTAGGCGGCTGCGGACATCTTTCAGCTTTAGCCCCTCATACACATACATTCTCTGAATGTCCGCTCGCACATCGTTCCACTGGATTTTCTTTGCGCTTTTCGTCTTTGCCATTATGGAGGGCGAGCTGAAAAAGAAATGTGAAAAAAAGTATAGCTTGCAGTGCATGTAAAAACATCGGAGGAGCTGGTGTGTTTTATGGATTTCAAGAGGGGAATAAGGCCAGCTCCATGCTGTCTCACGCGCGGACAGGGATCGGGCGTCAGTGAGCGGGTCATACCCCAACTAGGATGCTAGCCGGCTCCCCTTGCAGGTAGGCGATGGCTGCCTTAGAATCCGGGTGCAAAATGGAGTTTGCACATTTCCCAGAGGAGTGAGCAATAGCGAGGATTATGTGTGCAAAAAACGGTCCCCTGCTTTTGCACACAATGACCAGGATCAACGGTCAGGCCCCGCTACAAGACTTGATCGATGGTTTTGGCATTCGCGAACTTCGAAATTTGGGTATCGACTTCGCACGCATATCACGGAAGCACCTAAAGCGCAACTACAGGATCATTCTACCTCTCAATGATATGTACAAATCGAAGCTAGAAAAGCTCGAAAACTTTTGGGGGCAAATTTTCCCGGACTTCACCGGTCAAATACCAACTCCATGTATGAGCCTAATACGCTGCCATCAACGGACTCCTCTGAGACTTAGCCAAATTTAAGGTAGAAAAGTTCGAAAATAATTGTAGGCAATTTTTCCGGACTTAGGTGGTCAAATACCCCCACCATGTACAACACAAACCGGTTGCCACCGCCCCTTGCCACCGACAAAGCAGCTGAGTCTTTGCAGATGGCTGGGACCGAGAAGCCCTACAGCGTCAAGAGAACCTACGAATCATCGAGGAGCACGATGAATATATTCGTGCTCAGCAATCACAACCCTGTCCACAGCTGGGGTTCGTGTTAGAATGCAAAAACTCATTTCCCGATCTCCTTATAGGTCAAAACCTCATACATTTTCGAGTCGAGTGATCCACGGCATACACGAGCAGCTTCCCTGCAAGCCCAAGTAAGAACAGTAGCACATGGATTTGCACATGTTTCTGTCGACGTGGGCTTGCATGAAGCCTAACGGCCAAAAGATGCCAAGGTGCAAAAGTTGCATATACTTATCCATCATCCTTCGCCTTCCTGCTCTTGCGAGAACACACACCACCCGTCTGTTCAGCCTTCTTTACTTTCGCTCTAAATCTTGATTTATCTCCCAGCGTACAGTTGGGCCGCTCACAGCCGACCGCAGCCCCGCCTTGGCGACCTTGTGCAAGCTTCGTCTCATCACTTCTGCCTTATAGGGCCTCGCCCATCCACCAGCACCTGAGGTGAGCCTGATGATCTCCGCGGTCAACATCGCTTTCTCGTATATGTATCTGGACTGCGTTCACCCACCACCTTCTCAGCTTTAACGTCAAGTAGAATGTTATTCGATTAGCTTGTCGTTTCACTCTTACTAACCACCATGACTTTCTAGCAATTCAATCCAAGCTCTTCCACAATGTCGAACTCCGACCGAGCCCAACTTACGACGGCCAATCTCGCCGCGCACACAGCTGCCTCCAACGTCACCGTACCCACCAATGACGAAAGTCTTCGCAGGGCGGCCCTCGAGCTTGGCTTCGAGATGCCAAGTGGGTGGCAGGGCAGTCGCACCTATGGCCAGCGTCCTATGGAGCGATTCCTCAACAGCCGGGACGATCTCTACGTTCTTAGTGTCTCGACCGAGGTTGAACAAGGGGAAGGAAACCAGAAACCAAACCTCTGAGATGCTGAGCTGCGGGCTGAATATCCGAGCGTTGTGAAGGTGCGGAGGTTTCGTTTTGTGTGACTATGATAGCTTGTCAGAGCAAATATCTTTGAACAATCGTCCAACTTCAGCTCGTATTGAATCCTGTGATGTCGTACTGCCTTCCTGTCGTTGGTCTTGGAATAGGATTGAGATAACGTCTAAGATATGTAGTTTTCAAGAGCCGTGCTGCTTCCTCGATTGGCGCGAACGCATCGCCGGGCCTTTGTCGTGCCTTGGGTCTCGAGCGTCGTTTTCCAAACATTTTCTATCCTCTATCTCCTGGATCCAAACATCTCTTTTCCAAAAACACCCCTGCCCTCCTTCTCGGTGATTTCTTCTACCGCCTTAACAAGGTCGTACTGGATGTCCTCGGTGACAGAACTGTCCTTCTCATACTTCGGATGCTTATCTACGAAGTGGCGGATCCACTTTGCTGCAGTCCAGAGCGTGCCATCGGCACGACGCCTAATCAAGTCAAGGTAACGAGCGAGCTCGCACCGCGTCTCAACGTCAACGTTCATGCTGTCGAGATACGACTCAACGATCGGGATCAGACCAGGGAAGCCGTTGGTCGTGGGCTGACCATTGATGATCTCGGCGACAGTCATGAGGCTGTATTCGCTATCGACCGGCCCAAACGGAGGAGTAGATGCGCCACTATCCACAGCAGGCGAGGCGGTGCCACTACCACGCTTGCTACCGTTGACCGTAGTCGGACGGGGAGAGAAGGGATCATTGCGGAAATAGAACTTGCGGGAATTGACGGCGTCGCGCGCATGAGCGGTCTCCATATTCTCGGTAACCTTCGCAATCGGGATGTAGAAGTTCAGATCGTATGACAAAATGGCACGGGTGATCAACACAATGAAGATGCTGAATGCAGCGTTCTCAAAGTCTGTCATCTGAATCTCCATTGGCCGAAATTCGACACGCCAGCCGATGTCGCTGCCGGGTGGCGGGGGTTTGAAACGCATGTGTTGCCAGTTGGTCGATTGCAGGTTCTCAAAGTGGTCCACCTTATTCAGGTCAAGCTCCTGCAGATCTTCGTTGAAAACGACGATCGGGTCGCGGATAAAAAGATGCGCGAAATGAGTTGCAAGCAAATCATCCATGCCACCTTCAACCAGGCGTTGCTTGAGTGCCGGATCAATGATGAGCTCTGGATCCAAATACTCCTTACGAAGCCGCGAGTCCTGGGCAATGTAGGTTGAGTTAGACGCATACCTCGATTTCGGGATCCGCCAGCGGTCGTTCTTCAACGGCTTCTCCCCGAGTTCCTCTGCTGTACGGCAGTCCACAGATTTGCCGATCTGGTTCCATCGCACGTCGGTGTCGGCCAAGAAGCCCTTGTAGATTGGCGTAGCAGCAGTCAAAGCAAGCAGGATTGGACCAAGAGGGCTCAGCTGATCGTACATCTTCCGGCCTTCTTCGATATTCTTGGCCTGGAAAGTAATCTGCAAACAGCAACTTCCCATACCGAAAGCCATCGCATCCATGTAGATGTGGTTTTCCTTAGCGGCGCCGTTGCGGACGTCATCATCTTCAGGCCAGTTGTGCAGGTCGTAGTTAACGGTAGGATCGTGGAACGGCCAAGGTGTGCGCTCGTCTCTAAATACTGGCACGTTGATCTCGACTTTCCGCCCTCTCCTAGCCCTTATGTTTGCGGCAAGGGTAGGGAATCTAATGTGTGGATTCGCGATCTCATCCGGGACATACTGGGAGCGAAGCTTAGGGCCGGAAGGAGGGTAGTAGGGAGTAATGTACTCTCCCAGGCCGAGACGTGGGAAGGTAGTCATGGTGATGGGAGCCTCGGCAGGGTCCATGTGCTCCTTTGCTATGACGCGTCTGGAAAGTGCTCAGCAAAGTGTCTCGCAGCAGCTTCAGGCTGACACTAACCTGCGTTTCATGTTTGGTTCAACATCGAGAAGATCCTTAAAGCCGATGCCCCATGGTTTACCGGGCGTCGTTTCAAGCATAAATCGACCGAACTCCGGGTGGAATACCGGGGCCGTGTCTCCCTTCCTGTGGCGCGGATGTCAGTGCCTGTCAACCCCGCGTTACAACTCCCTCACTGACTTGGTCTCGACCTCCTGCATATCCGGCACACCGCCGCCCTCTTCCAGCAGCTTCTCGTCGGAAGCCAGGGCAGCCAGGATGTCTGCCTGGCGCAGGGACAGCTTCGCCTTGCGGTTCTCGTCATCGTAGGCGACTACCAGGTATTCGACCTGTTCCCGACTCAGTATTTGTGCCTTGCGGGCCCGGGCAGGCGGCAAACCTCGTCACCCCAGAGCATGGCATCGCGCTCCTTGCCCTCGGCGCGGCGCCATGTGGCTAGCAGTTGCTGCGTCGGTATGCGTTAGTACGTGTGATGGGCTAGTTGGAGAGTGGGATTTACCTCGATGCCCCATTCGCGCACCTTGCCGGCGACCTTCTTTGCGTCCGGCCAGTCAAGGGGGGTACCGAGAGCTCTGGCGGCATGCGGATCAGTATGGCTTGCAGACGGAAAGGCTGAGTGGGCGGCTGGTCTCACAAAAGACCCATTTCGCAAGACCCCGCGCAGCCGACGTCAACGTTCGGTTTCCGGAAATTGGTCCTTGTGGAGTGCGCAATCGACGAGGCGCGGGAGCCAGTGCGGTGCGATCACGCGGCCTCTGCTCTCGCGCGGACGGGAAACGGTGGCAGGCTTCACGCTGATGACATGGGATGTTGTGGAGATTTCTAAGAATTGCGTGCGGGCAGGGTCGGCGCGCCGAACCGCAAGCCTGAGGCTCCGCGCCGACGGCATCGCGGGGCACCATCATGATGCGGCGCCATTGCTGATAAATCAGCGCCGACACGACGCGCACGCGGCGACGCTGTCATCACGTCCGCACGTGCGCGTTCCGTCCGGGGGAGCGCTGGACGGGATGGAAATTGCGGCGGAAATCTTCATCACGACTGCGCGGCACACGAGGCGCAATTACCACAACGCCCGGCAGATCATGACACATGCGAGGGCAACCCGCGCGGCCGGCGTGCTTCAGATGGCTCCGGGGCACGCAGCGCTTGTTGCGCGTTCCTGCGGTTTGATGAGCAGGGCCCGGAGCCAGTCGGCGAGGGTTCTGCTAGCGCGACGCCGGGCAATACTGCCAGGGCTGACGCAGATAAGGCGTTTCAGCAGTGGGAAACGAGCGGTCAAGGCGTGAAACTCGCCGTTGCGGCCACGAGACGGAAATAGATGGATTGCTGCACAAGGCGCTTTCGTGCCGCACAAAGCGCACGCTCTTTGCGGTGGCGACCCCGGCGTGCCAGCGATCAGGCTGCGCCTGGACCCCGCGATTGGCTGGCAGCGCACCTTGACAGCGCACCCACGAGACCGCAGGCTGCATACGCGCCCGGCTCCAGTGGCTCGCGCCATTAGACGCCGGCCGCCGACCGCTCACCGACCGCATCCAGTGGCCCGCCTAGTGCCCCAGAATCCAGCACCTGCTTTGCTGTTGCCGGAAGAGCGCGGCGGCACCGGGGAGCTTGGCGCGTCGCGGGCTGGGAGAAAGAGGTACGGGCCAGGCGCATGGGCGTGTGCAGGGAGAGGCACAGGCCAGACGCTGCCGCCCCTGAATTGCTGGCTGGAATCGCCGTCCCCTTTGGGAATAGCGCCGGCGCTCGAAGCTTTCATTCACCAACCAACAAGAACCCACGCTCGCTCGCTCTCTGCTTTTCCTCCGCCCGTCTTCTCCCCTCCGTTCGCCGCCTTCTGGCCTTCTCGTCACCTCCCTCTTCTCGTTGTTCCTTCCCGTTCGCCAGCCCGCGTGATAGCGCCGCTGCGGTTGTCGTTGCCTTACATACTTAGCTGGCCCGACCGCCGCCTAATCTCGATCCAGCGCGCCCGCGTCGTCGCTCCCTTGTGCTTTGCAGAGCAACCAGCACCACAAGCTCCCAACTCCCGTTGCCGGCTTTGCGCCTTTAGATTCCGCGTCTCTTTCCGCCGCTTCCTGTATTCACTTGCGTCCGCGTCGCGCCAACACCCGTCCCCAAGGACCCTGTTGCGTCACACCCCGCCGACCGCGACCTCGTCTTCTCTGCTTTTGGACTTCCTACTTTGCGATCCACCGTGATCTCTAATCCTTAATTCGGTCCGCTTTTCATCCTTGGCTACTCTCGGAGCCTTTATTTGTACCATCTTCGGCCAATAGCTCCCTCGCGCGTCCTCCATCGCGCAAACGTCGACAGAGTCTCTGGCAGCCGTTCGATCTCGCTCGGAAGCCCTTCACCTGTGACTCATCTTCTCCCGTACAAAGCCACTACTTCCTCCTAGGCTGTTCATCACCATGAGCATGGACGCTGGCGGTCTTGCTCAAATGACCTACAACAACAACTTTGCCTCCAATGGAGGCATCGGTGTTCCCACTCCCTCCTTCGCTTCGCGCGGCAAGGGTAACCACCTGAAGCGTCTCAGCGCTGCCGCACCTCCCAAGATCGGTTCCATCAGCGAGCACCCCGTCAACGACCAGCCGACCCCCAGGACCAGCCGCGGCCATCTCCTCGCTGGCCTGCGCACCGCCCCCAAGACCCCTGGTGCTGTTCCCCAGTCTGCTCCCTACAACCAGAACCAGTTCGGCGGCATGGGTAACTCCAAGCAAGCCGGCTACAACGCTGGTTCCGGCTACGGTGCTCCCCAGACTGCCATTGGTTCTGGCTTCCCCATGGGCCACCAGAACCAGTATGGTCTGAACGCTGGTCGCCAGATCTACTCTCTTCCCGAGCAGGTGCTTGCTCCTCCGTCTGTCCAGTTCGACCACGAGGATCCTGCCGACATGGACCCCAACCTGGCTGCTCAGCTCATGGCTACCGAGCTGTACCTTCAACAGCGTCAGCAGCAGCTTCAGCAGCAACTGCTCAGCCTTACCGCTCAGCAGTTTGCTGGCCTGAACCTCAACGGCGGTAACATGCGCCAGCAGTACCCCATGACTCCCATGACTCCTCAGTCGGGTTTCTACGGCCAGCAGTTCCACCAGCAGCAGCAGCATCAGCAGCAGCAGGAGATGCCGGCTGGCCTCCAGGTCGTTTACAACCCGGCCACCGGCCAGTACCAGTACGTCATGGACCAGAGCGTGCAGCCGCCGCAGCTCTCCGACTCGCCGCCGCCGCCTACCCCGAGCTTCACCAACTCGCCGCCCAAGTCCGGAACGCCTTTCCGCCAGTCTCCCCCGAATGAGAGGCAGAACCCGTTCGAGCGTAACTCGCGCAATTCTCGGAGCACTTCTCCCCCTAAGAAGTCTTCGTCTCCTCCGATCGACGTGGCTCCTCTGCCGCCGCCTTCGGCCAATGCTTTCCGTCGCGGTCACAAGAAGAATGTTGCTTCTCTGACGCTGAACAACCTCGAGTCGAACGAGGGCCCCAAGTCTGCTTTCGTCCGCTCTGTCGGCTTCCCTCAAACGCCCATGACCGGCACTTTCGGTCCTGGCCAAGCTCGTGCTGGAGAGCATCCCGCTCGCCAGCCCCGCGGTCCGCCGCCGCTTGAGGAGCTCCAGGCCGCTCCTACCGCCAAGCACGAGGGTAGCAAGAACTTTGCGTCCCGTCAGCGCCGTTCGGCCGTGCGCAACCTTGTGCGCGCTGGTATCGAGCGCCGTGGTGTGCGTAGCGGCAGCGGTGGCTGCGGTACTCCGGTTAGCGAGGCCGACATTAGCTTCCCTGTTTCTTCCGACAACGACTCGGACAGCGTCCGCAGTGGTAGCCTCTCTGGCAAGCCTAGCATCGGCAGCCTCCGTGCTGCGGCTAGTGGAGCCATTGGCTCGGAGAGGAAGGCCTCGAAGGAGCGCCTGCGGGAGAGGACTGGAAGCGATGGTTGGACTGCCAACACGCTGAGCAGCGATGAGGACCTCGTCGAGGTCGTCGTTGAGGAGTCCAAGGGCAGGAAGAAGACACCGATGCTGGTGCTCACCAACGCCGAAAAGCGCAAGAGCTCCATGTTCTAAGGAGAACGAGCCGAGCAAGAGTGGCAGAAGCCATCGAGAATGATATCACTGCTCCGGAGCTGTGATTACGATCTCGACGCTGTGTATACACGTCGTGGCCGCCGAGCCGCAAGCTTTTTACGGCCTTTCATGATTACTCTTGATTACTCTTTTGCGTTGTCGATTCGATTACTTTCTTCGGTGGCACGACTGCTTTATGTTTTCACCTGCCCACCAAAGCCCACATACCCCTGGGCCCTTACATTTTACCTTCTCATTGCACTTTTTAACGTGTTCGATTTTTTTCTTTTTTCGTTTAATGCACAATGTCTGGCTTTCTGGGTTGCGAAACTGGGAAATGGGGGTACGGAACAGAGCACTTTCTTTCACTCGATCGAAGTACATGGGTAAGAAGGATATCGAGTATTTGAGTACTTCGACTTGGCTGAGCCGGGTCGGAGTCTTGGACCACTTCGCTCTTTCATCTCCTTCGTTGAGTCTGTATGGTTTCTCTCTATTTTTTCTGCAATGATACGGAAGGGGGTTGAAGCACCTGGTGGAGGCGCTTCAAAAGAAAAGAAAAATGTGGATGAAGTCAGCCAAGGCGGGCATCTAGCTCTGGAAGATGGGAAGATGGTCGTCTTCAGCGCCCCTCATCGGGAAGCTGCGGAGTCTCACTCCTTTTGCTGTTCACTTCAGGTATAGGAGGCTGTAAAGGGCGGTTCCTAGGATGAATGCAATGTTTGACGTGAATATTGGCTTCCGTGCTTGGTGATCAGTGGGACGTGATAATGAAAAATAGATGAAATGTCATCAAGCACGGTGAAAGCACAGAGTGAGCACGGATATAAGAGGTTCGTGCTTAGGGAGTAACGTCAGGGCTTCTTCGTACCCGGGATGACGGACGGAGGGGCACCTGCACCCGTGAAAATCACCCCGCCCTATTTTTGACCCCCGACCTTGCGCAACCCTTTGACCTCATGTTCTTGTCGCGACGCTCTGACCTCACCAAATTCATATCACTTTAAAATTCAATCCACGCCATCATCACGCGTACACTCCCCCCTTCCACCGTCGTCGAATCCGTCGTCATATCGCCACCGAAAATATCCCTCACCCACCGTCCACCATGGCGACCGTGGGCACGCACGCCCTCCCGACCATCTTCGCGCCTCCTCCTGCTGCGCCCGCGCAACAGAGCTCTGATTCCTCCTCCTCACCCGCCGCACCCGCCGCTGCATCCTCGCCCTATGAAGCCCCGCAGATCATAACGCAAGGCGCCGAGGCGCTCGTGTACCGCACGTCGTTCCTGTCGCCGGGGACACCTGCGATCCTCAAGCACCGGCCGGCCAAGCCATACAGGCACCCGACGCTCGATCGGCGGTTGACCAAGCAGCGGATCTTGGCCGAGGCGCGCACGCTGGTGCGGCTGCGGCGCGAGGGCGTGCAGGTGCCCGGTGTGTTGGCTTGCGATTGGGATGGTGAGTCTTGTTTGTTCTTCGTTTGCGGGGGGAGGTAAAGGGCAATGGTTGGGATAGGACAGTGTTTGGGGGTTGGGGATTGGACGAATTGATGGCTAATTGGCGTGTCTTACAGCTGGATGGCTGCTCATGGAGTACATCCCCGGCCACACCATCCGCGCGTGCTTGGACCGCTACCTCCACGCCGCCGTCGCGTCGACGGCCGATCTACCGCCCGTCGCTGAGGAAGGACTGGAAGGCGCTGCTGTTGCTACTACTACTACAACAGCAACAACAGCAACGACGGACAACGGGGAAGAGACGCAGAAAGGCGCCATCGACGAGGACGCGGTGCCCGAGCTGTGGGACCTGATGACGCGCGTGGGGCGCGCGGTCGGGCGCATGCACAGCGTCGGCGTCGTGCACGGCGACCTGACGACGAGCAACCTGATGCTGCGCACGGCGTCGGCGGAGACGGCGGTCGACGCGCACCCGGAGAACGCGCTGGACGGCACGGTGACGATAATCGATTTCGGCTTGGCGGGCGCGACGATTCAGGATGAGGACAAGGCGGTTGATCTGTACGTGCTGGAGCGCGCGTTTGGTAGCACGCATCCCGCGGCTGAGCCGCTGTTCAGGGAGGTGCTGAGGGCGTATGGGGACAGCTATAAGGGGGCGAAGGTGGTGTTGAAGAGGTTGGAGGATGTGAGGATGAGGGGGAGGAAGAGGAGTATGCTTGGTTAAATGTGAGGGTGAAGCATGCGGTGGAGTCACGAAATGTTCACGGCTGATGGGACGAGACCTTGGAAAGTGATTTGATCTTTTGCGTCTGGATATCAAAGAATACCCTGAGAGTATGTATAGGCCTTGGAAAGACGACATGAAACGCCTGCTTCCTTTTTTTCCTTTTTCGAGATTGAGCAACTTGTCACGTCACGTCTGGGGAAAAAATAAACAAGAAAAAGAGAGGGAGAAAGAAAGAAAGACGTCAAAGCAGAAACTGCCGGAACGTAGCGCCATACCTTCCCCTGGACCTCCTTCTCCTCCGCCTCATCCTACTCCGCCTCTCGAAGACCCAACTGCCGCCATCCGGCCCGTAGTGGACGGCCTCATCCTCGTGCCAGCCTCCACCGCCCCGCATCAGATCTAACTCGTCTAACTCGCCAATGATCCTACCTCCGCCGCCGCCACCGCGATTGTGCTGGCGCGTCAGCCAGTAGTCCTCGTCATTGGGGTAGTAGTTGTTCCGGCCGCTGCAGCCGCTGCGCTCGAGGTGGTCGGGCCAGCTGGCGAAGCATTGGCGGCAGCAGGCGCAGTGCAGGCTGTTGCGGCTCTTGTGCGCGGTGAGGAGGTAGGGCGTGTCGAAGCGGTAGTCGCAGTGGCGGCATTGGGTGTTGGAGTCGATGGTGACGGTGTGGTGGTGGTGGCGGTGGTTGTTGTCGTCGTCGTCGATGCGGGGGAAGATGATGGGGTGGTTGTCGGGGCCGCCGGAGGAGGAGGAGGAGGAGTTAGGGTAGACGTTCATGTGGATGGTGGCGTTGAAGGTGGCGCCGGCGTGGACGTGGATGGGCGGGTAGCCTGAGGGTGTGAGCGTCAGGTGGGTGGTTCACGGGTTTATGGCTAATTTTAGTTCTTCTTGTTTTCTTTTTTTGCTTTTGCTTTTGTGATGGCGATGGTGCAGGTGAAAAGAGAAGGGTAGAACGCACCTGCGTTGGTTGAGCCGTTCAACTGTTGTGTTGTGTATCCTGCTTGGCCTGGGTGGAGGCCGTATTGCGCAGCTAGGTTCCTGGCGCCGCGGGAGACCGGGATCATGAGTTGATCGGGGTAATAGTCCATTGGATCTGAAAGGTCAAGGCGCGACAAACCATGACGGTTGTAAGTGTAGGGCCCGGGCAATGCCATGGTGAAAATTGCCAGAAATTACAGGTGATTGGCAGCTTCACGGTATTCTGAAACGCGAATGGAGGACGGGAGCGGGAACGGGGCGAGGGCGGGCCGGGGCGAAAGGTTAATAAGAAGACGGCAGAAGTTCAGCCTCGTTAGGTCACAGGTATCGGCGGAGGGCGGTTGCCCGGATAGTTGTACAGCCTTGCATGACCACGTCAGCCGGGGGGTAACCGGTGAAAGTGGGCGCTGCTTTGGGGCCACGAGTTCGTGCAGAATATCTGCAGGTTTTCTGAGTGGATGATGTTGCCTAAAGGAACATGCTAGCCTTGACAGGGGTTTCGTTGGTTCATTTATGAAGGAGTCTCCTAGCCGCGGTCGCCAAGTCCGTTTTTGACGATGAGATAAACGATTATCAATGGTTGCAGGTAAGCTCGCCTACCGCTTCAAAAGGGAAACACTCGGAAAGTACCACTGAGGCTCAAGGTCGTAGTCTGTTCTAGGGGAAACTTTACCAAGAATAAGCATAACTTGGCTTGTGCTGATTATTTCTCGAAAGGTACTTCGTCTCCAAACTCTCCCTGGGCCGGAGTAGACACCGATCGCATGGGTAACCTCGTCGGAACGAACCGAACACTTTGCGATATGCCCGGGAATAATTGGTATGAAAGGTTGGTTCCGTGGTATCGGAAGTATGCTAATGAGTGGTTGTAGCCTGCAGGGCTGATGACGCTGATATTATGGCGTCGGTTTCGCAAAGTCAAATGACGTCGAGCTTACCGCTCTCCTTTGCCGATTCGAAAGCTCAAGTCCAGCCCGCCAGTGGGCAGTGAGATGGTTGACTGGCCAGTAAGTGAACGTTCGACAGATCTGAGTCAAAGAATTGGTAGAGATAGGCAGTATTCAGTTGGCTGATCGTGGAGCTGCAGGTATTGATGACTGGTCTTTCGTAGACCATTGGCTCTGCAGCCTCGTTCTCTTATCTTGGATCACCGCCATTTTGTTGCAAAAAGAGCAGCCATAAAACCGAGGCCATGTTAAGTAGAAGAGAAGGCCGGTGAAATTTATATTTGTATGGCATGATTTCAGGCAGGATGATGACCGTTGTGGAGGATCAAGAGACTATAAGCCGGCTGTTACAAGCAGATTGCGTGCTTACGCCTTGAGATAAGTTTGTACAGCATCCGAGAACATTGGCATTCGCAGTCACCGTGGATAGCAGGCAGAAATGGCAGGCTCAAGTGGCAGATGCTGATTATTTCACAGTTCAAGTCGGAGTTGAGTGGGACGAAACCGGAATGATCGACTGCCCCAGACCCGTGTTGGCCCGTGCACCCGTCGCTTCCCCATCACACCCTGCATCAAATGACGCCTGCCACTACTGCTGTCTCTCATTTCGATGAAACGCGCCCCCGAGCACCAAACCTCTTCCAGATATGACCTCGAATAGCACACGCACAGCAACGAGTTCTCGGAAAGCTGAAGCTATCGAAAGAGACGGCGGCCTTCGTGCCGTGCCGAAAACTGTGCCGAGAACCGCGCCGGAACCACCGCCGTTGTTGAGCCTCAAAGCACAGTCCTTACTTCGGCCCAATTGCACCGCTGGGGGCCAAAAAATAGCACAGAACGCTGGAGCCCGAGTCCACACCGCTCTACTCGCAAAGAAAATCCTCTTTTCCAGTCGGCCATGAGCAATGACCTGCGTCATTCAAGTGCTCGTCTGACCGTGAGGCCATCACCCGTCAATCGTCTATCGAGCTAAGCCCTGCACCACGGCCTTTGGTGCTTACAATACCCCCGGCATCATGCCGGACATTGGGAGGCTTGCCTCCGATGGCCCACTGGCACACGTCCCTTAGGCTCAAAAATAAACACTCCGCCCCCAATCTGCCAAGCTGCAGCCACACCGCGCTCTACTCCTAACTCTCTCATTCGTCCATCCGCTGCAGCGATCTCCACAATGCTGGCCATGGCTTTAACCTGAGGATGCGCTTTTGCCCAGACTGTCCTGCCGCCTGTTGGTGGCTTCGTTGCCGTCCCCTCAGTTACCCAATTTAGGATTTGGTGCCACGAAGGATGAAAATCCATGCATACCCGCCTACTCGAGACGAGAGATAGATATGCTCATCGCCCCCTCCAGCCTTCTCAAAGAGCCGCAAGCCCTTTGACGGCATTTGACCGCACTAGCAGCAATCTGCACCTTTCCGGCACCATCTTGAGCAAGAAGCAATCATGCGCGCTCGAGGATGGGCTCCAGTGCTTCAAGCGCTCCTCGTGGGACGCGTCTTGGCTGGTAAGCCTTGCAAACTCTCTATACGACTCAGAACATGCTGACTCGTCTCGGAGCAGACGACTGTTCCACGACAGTGACGGTTACCACGGCCGCTCCCGCTATGGCATCGTGCGCCACTTTCTCTGGAGACGTCGTGGTAGCCTCAACCTTCAGTGGAGTTGTCAACATGACGGGCGTTGAAACAATCGTTGGACGTGTTATTGCGACAAGCGTTCCAAGCCTCGAGGGCATCCGCCTACCAGCATTAGTTTCGGCCGAAGGAATTGAAGTGTCGGATGCACCCGCATTCAACACCTTCGACTTCGGTCTTGACAGCAGTGCCGATTACGCCAGCCTGGGTGATGTTGAGTTTAGCAATCTCGGTGCTCTCCCCGGCTACACATTCGCATACATCAACGGCCTTGGTAACCTTACCTTCGATAACGTGTCCAGCGACTACTTGTGGTTCCAATGGGAGGCATCAAATGTCGCCATGCAGGACCTTGTCCTGGTTAACAACCCTCTGCTCGAGAACGTGTCGATTCCCCTTGTGTCAGCACAAGAACTATCAGTTACGAGCAACAGCGTCATGGGATGGCTCGGCATGGATTACGTGACAGAAATCAGCGCCGCAACCATCACTGCCAACCCGTCCATGACGAGCGTTGAGCTTCCTTCTCTTACTGCCGTCGCCGGTGACTTCATTTTGCACGCTGACCACAACGTTTATCTCGACCTCAACTCCAGGTCAGTATTGTGAAACATCACTTCTACGCCAAAGGCTAACAGGTCACAGCATGCTCAAGAGTGTCGGTGGAAACATCGAGCTGGTAGGAGATATATCCTGGTCGTTCGACGAAGACGTTGTCGTTAACGGCACCGTGACCGTCACCTACGACGCATCTGCCGGCGACGAGTACAAGTGCAGCGAAATCACGCCTGGCGTGCTGACCATCACCTGCAACGGCGACATCCTCTCCGCCTCGTCAACCGGCGCCGGCGGCACCGTCACCGTCACGGCCGGCGCAGGCAACGGTGCCGCCAGCGCCCACGCCTCCAGCACCGGTTCATCCTCCGCCGCCACCGCCTCGTCCGGCCTCTCCTCAACCGCGAAGATCGGCATCGGCCTCGGCGTCGCGCTCGGTGTCATCGGCATCGTCGCCATCATCGCCGCCATCCTCCTCATGCTGCGCCTGCGCAAGAAGCGCGCCGCGTCCAGAGACGGACCAGGCGACGGCCCAGGCCAGCCCGGAGGCATTCCGCTGAGCGAGCAGAAGCTGCCGCCGCCGTACTCGACGTCGCTGTGGAGGGGTTTCTCGACCAAGAAGAAGTCCGGCACCGGGTCTGCTGAACCCATGATGCCGGGACAGGATGGCGGTGTGGATGCGCAGGGTATGCCGATCCAGCAGGGGCCGCAGGAGCTGCACGGCAGCGAGGGTGTGACGGCGCATGAATTGGAGAGCCCACGGATGAACCAGGCGGGTTTCGCGCCCATGACGGTGCAGGGTCAGCCGCAGCAGCCGCCTGTGGAGATGGAGGGCGATCACAATTGGCGGAGGTCGGAGCTCATGGCGGAGCCTGTTGTTGTGAATCAGGCGCGTTGAGGATGATGAAAAGGACAGGAGTGGAAGATTTGCATGACTGTATATATTATGATACCCGTAGATGAAGGAATACGTATATAATGATCGAAGTTACTGCGTCAGTCGCAGAAAGTTAATCTCGGAAAAGCGCAAAACTTTGTGTTAAGCTTAAAGTTTATCGGTGACGTCTATCGTATATGGTAGGGATATCAGGGCCGTACTCACGGAGACAGGGCACCCTTCCTCTTCCGTATCGTTAGAGGGAAGAAAAGCAGAGCTTGCGTCCTCAATAGCGGTGGCGGTAGTGTCATCCAGATCCATCTTATCCTCTTTATCTTCATCGTCATCTTCACCCTCTTCACCCTCGTTGAAAAAAATTGTTATCATCCTGGTTCTGGATGAAAGAGCTGGAAGTCCCACCGGACTGAAGACTCTGATTAAGGTAAGAGTCCCCAGGGCGCTGAGAGTCTTTGCGGTGCTGGAGTCCTGGATATGGTGGTGAGAATCCTGGATCTGATGGTAGGAGTCCTTAAGGTGCTGGAAGTCCGGGGTGGGGCGCTGAGAGCCTTGAAACGGGCCTTGAAATGGGTCTGGAAACGGATCTTGAATCTGATGCTGAGATGCAAGCCGATCTTGCCTCCACACTTCCAGCTTCTGTCTCCGTATAGCCCGACATACATTTTGTCGAACTACTTTGGAAGTAGTCTTGACATCGTGTCCTTGCTTGCGGAGCCGCTCGTTAACTTCGCTGGTGCCGACATTAATCTGCGGCGCGTCTTCAACAAAGGCTGGAGCCAGAGGGTCTTGAAACCCAGACTTCACCCGAGAGTTGTAGTCATATCGATGAGCAGGGCCAACGTAATCAGCGGTAACATCGAGATTCAAAGCGCGATTGGTATGTCCAGCTGCAGCGGCGACGGTACGGGCGGCAATACCGTGAGAGCTCTGCCCAGCTAAGGTATGGGCAACTTCGCGAATATCTCCACGTCTGCTGTCGTGGGAAGTAATGTGTGTGAGGACACCCGCGGCAGGGAAAAGTTTTTTATGGTACATGCGATTCGGTGCCGGACAGCTGGCTTCAGTGGGATGATACTGGTACTGTGTCGGTGAAAAGCGAGGAGGACAGGAGCGCCATGACAGGTCCAGAGCACCTGGTAATTAGGACGAAGAATAGCTTGCTGGATGAGCTCTTCAATATCGCGTGGGCTGTTCGCAACCGCGTTGGCCCTCAGAGCCTGAATCAGGACCGTGGCTACAGGACAGGCCCAATTCCACTCGGGGTCATCAAGGGGTTTGAATGAGCGAGTGTAATTTTTCTTTCCAGGGGTTTGTGGCCTTGGTAAACTCCAGTGTGACCCGCATGCGCACATGATCTTTGAAGGAAGGTCCGTTGATGGTGATGATGATGCGTCTCCACTGAAGGTACTGGTCACCAGTATAACCGCCACCGAGTGCGAGATCCCCACTACAAGCACCGGTTGCAGTGAGGAGGGCAGGAGAAAGGGCGAGAGAGATGACGCAGTCCCAACCTCGTTTTCCGTCCGTGATAGCATTTTCAGCATGAATTCGGGCAACAAGCGCAAGAAGCGCAGTTCCAACCCGTTCGCATTTCCGCCAGATGCCATTGGTTAGGCAGCCCTCAAGAAGTGCACCGTTGAGAAAGACTTTGAGCTGAACATTGTTGTGGCGGGACCATGTCTCGCAAAACCAGGGGAAAGGGTAGGACAGATATCGCAGCCGAAGGCTAGCGTGAAGAACAGTAAGGACCCGGGCGTAACTATGCCTCAGCCTTTTTGTTTTTTTTTTTAAAGAAAGAAATCAACATACGTGGGTAGATAAATACCCATGACATGAGCAAAAAACAAATCCACGCTAGCAATCGGTTGTGAGAGGGGACTGTAGTGCCATCCGCGCACCCCCCAATTTACGGACCGAGCCTTCCCGTGTCGCTACCAACCGTTGTGTCCAACGCTTCAACTTCACTTCATGAGATTTCTGGTCGATTTCTGATACAGTGCAGCGCTGCAACCCGTTTGGACAAAATCATTGCCCCTTTTCCTCTCCCCACATCGGCTCCTCCATCATCCTCATGCTCGCTGTACTGCTGTATGTTGCTGATATCAACACTTGCACCACTCGGTGTGAATAAGAGTTTTGCTTATGCGATTATCGGCCGAAGAAGAGCCACTTCCCGTTGTTTAAGCTCGCCAAGCTCACTGCCGAGCACGCCGTTTACTCTACGGTACACAGCTACAATTCTCTAACTGATCGTTGTAGAGCAGGAGGTTGAGCACCGACTTTGGAGGATATTCATTATTGTGCTAAGGAAAGAGTGAAGCGAGCTTGAAAAGCAGAGTCTGGTAGTAGAAAAGCTGGTTTGAAACTGAAGGCCTGATGCCGTAAAATTAGACATGATATTGGTTTCTTTCCGCGATAGCTGAGTCTTCATGCAAGCACACGTTTCACTACGTTGCGCATATTGAGATGGCCCCTTCACTCAAGCGGGTAGCCATGATGCGCTCCAGGAATAGTTTTCTGACCAAATCACTGATCCTAGCGGAGCTTCTAGGTCATTCAGGCCAAGGCTAAGAGGAAGACAGGGTGGAGCGGGAATTTATGCGACTAACAATTTTTGGTAGCTCGCGCGGACGCTGAATACTAACACGGTGGAGCGATTCTCCAAGTGTTCACACGCTGGAGGAAATTATTCACAGCCAGGTTCGTGAACGATGGTGCAAAGTGTGGCTGATGCGAAGTGGCAGCGGCGCATGACCAGCAAACCCCGAACCGCCAGGCAGGCAGCGAGGCGACCCCCTGCCACCACCCTTGGCTGCTCGTGCGCCCTTGCAGCGAATCCCGGGCGCTTTTCGGGCAGACCTTTGCGCAGATACGTCAGATCGTCCCCAAGCTTCACCTGCTATCGCCGCCAGGAAACGCTCGCTGGCCACTTGCAGTCAACACCTCGGCCCTGGGCGCGCTATCCGGGGTTGCGGAACTATCTGTCGTCAGCTGTGCCCGCTGCTGGGCCCACATTTGCTCCTTGTCGCTGCTACTAGAATGGAATGGGGAGGGCCCTTTTTTCGTGATGCGGCGCGATGATGACACCGGTGGAGCTTGGAGGCAGCACAAACCGGAGAAGTACGGGGGAGTATTTTGCTCCGCTCTGCATATCGTGCACTCGACCGGCGCAGACAACTAATTCAAGATCAAGCAGGACCTATCACTCGTGAGCTGTGGCTGAATACGATGCATAACCCTGCGTCTGGCCTTCTCTTGTCTGCATTTTCAGATGCATCACAGCACTCTAAGCCTTTACCGCGCGGGACTGGCCGGAGCTCTCTCTTCGCTTGGCAGTCCAGCCTTGTCTCGTCTTCCTGAGTATATATTAAGCGTGTCCTTTGAGCGATGCCTCAACGCTTCCCTTCTTCCGTAGAAGTGTCTATGTCGCCTCCCTCCACGGCACTCTCCTTACCACGCTCTACTATTAACCTGTTTCCCAAGCCCCCGGTCTTTGTTTTTTGTTTTAGTTTCCGGACGCGAAGTAATGCCCTCAAGCATGCATTATAATGCCTCGAACTGTTCGTTTACCGGGCTCCTCACACAATTTGGCGATTGCTTACCCCATCCTCTTTCTGTGTAGATACTCGCCCTTTCCCCCCTTCCGAAAAGGAAAGCGGGTGGTCCGCGAACACAATTATCTCTTTTTTCGGGGCTCTTCTCACTGCACTATCGATCTTCTTCCTTCTGTGGAAGATGATTCTAAGGATCTGTTGGCAACGGCCTCAGTCTCTCGAGCAGAACACTCCATCATCTCAGCTTGGTAAGTTAATAAACCTTAGATCAACATGGAAAAGAGATAACATTCTGATCGAGTCACATATACAAAGATCCCTCAAGTGAGATGGAGATGGGTCATTTTACACCAAGGTCTCTTGAACCTTCTGCGACACCCGTGGCGCCACAAGCTGACGTTGTGGTGGCCGCCGACGATCAAATTCAGCCGCATGCCGACAACCAAGCACAACCAACCCAAATGACAGGTACAGACGAGGTCCAGGTTTTGGACGATGCGGTACCGTGGAACAATATCCGCAAAGGTGCTTCTAGAGCACAGGTTCTGGAGGCCAATCAGGGCAATGAGAATATCAGGCAAGGACAGTCATTGCAGTCACTCGACCACGCGGAGACCTCTCATGATGTCCCTGGTGAAGGGCAAGGGTGCACTTAGGTTCAAAGAGATATAGATGGTATGGTTCATTCTGCCGCGTTTCCTACGGCTCCCTGATGATGATATAGTGGGGAATAGAGGCGTTTCTGACTTGTCGAGATGCTCAGATTTCATGTGTTTTCTTTCTCGAGCCCCACGCGTTTGGATTTACGGGTTGGGAATTGGGGTAGAGTATTCTTCCTTGATAGATTTTAATTCATATAAGCATTTCATCATATGTTTTCAGATGGAAGACATACCGGCGATCCATACTATAACCTTGAAAGAAAGGGTTTTCTTTTTCTCATACGAAGTAGTAATAGATGCTGGATCTTGAGTAGCTGCCAAAGTCGGTGTGTGCACCCAAATAAATCAAACTTATGGCGAGGAGGTATAATGCGCGGGGCCAGGTGCACAGAGATGCTGATGAGGTTCGACAAGTGTGACTTGAGTGATGTGTAGCTGACTAAGTCACTCAAAAAGATTCTGAAGGCAGCGACGCTTGTGATGGGCGGTATGATCCACAGCGCGCGCACTATCTGACAGTGTGCAGGCGTTGTTGCCAAACCACTTTATTTTAGCCTTACACGGGGCTGGGTGCATTATGCCCAATGGCTGACGACTGCGGCGTGTTGCGCCTAGCTGTAAGCAGCGCTGGCGGCTTAGACGAGTCCGTTCTCCGGTCAGAAGCGACAACGGCCGCTTGTGGGCACAGAGAGATCGCGAATCCAGATTTCTGTCCTGCACGATAGTTGGATTGCAGAGCGCCTGGCGCCAATGATGTGCATCGATGCTTGCAAGCTCGCGCCTCTCCGAATAACGGTCGGATTACATCTGTCCCGTTGCAACCATACACAGCCTAGAAGCTAATATTGAGAGCGCGTCGTGCGCAGCTAGCCTCGCTCTCCTTCAACCATCGGCGTTACGCCCTTGCCGGCCCACTGATCACCGAGCCGCGCCACAGACACCCCGCCCTGATCACCTCCCTGGCCACGCCGCATTCTCTCCAAGCAGCGCTGTCCCCTCCGCATAAAATCCAGCCCGGCCGCTTTGCGAACCCAGTCTTCAGATCACCGGTTTTCGCAACAAACGCGGACTGACTGTTATTGCTTGTGTCCACGCAATTTTTGTTTAATTCCACAACTGCTACTCAAGCTTGTTTTCAACCTTCGCCACAAAATGTCTCCACTAGTTCATTTCAGCACAACGAACTGTTAGTATACCAGATCATGTAGATGACAATGCATTAACCCAATATTCTTTCTAATAGATACTGTCCCTGCATTCTCTCATAATCAGGAAAACGGATGGTCCGTTAACACTACTGTCTCACTTATTGGGATTGTAATCACTGCGTTACCTATCATCTGGTTTTTGTGGAAGAAAATTCGAAGACTTGTCCTGTACTCTTCGTCACCTCAGCCTGGTAAGTTGGTGGAATTAACCATCACCCTTGAGGATCTAACGCATTAACTTCCGTTCTCAGATTCCATGAGTGAAATGGAGATGGGTCATCGTTCACCAACGTTGCCTGAACTATCTGCGACGGCGCCATCTGAGACACCCGAACATTGTCGAGCCGATGTCGAATCGCATCTCAACATCGACGAGACCCACCAGGAGCAGCTTAATGATACGGCATACGCTGCTCAAATGGACGTTGGCGAGAGTCAGGTCATGCACACTGTCGCCTCACGGAACGAGATCCATGCGCATGTTTCCGGAGCCGCAATATCGAGACAGGCATCACTCCCGACTGTGATCCTTCAGGGTACTCTTGGTGAAGAGCAAGGTCGGGCTACCCAAGCTTCGGAGAACGTATCGGCCTTTGTCCGCCATGGTACGGTTCCCTGAGGTTTTGTTAGCATTCGGCCATCGTTAAGCGGGGTGTTCTTTGGCTTACGCATGGTTCTTTGACACTTAGCTTTTTATTTGACACTTCAAGGTTGCATGTATGAGGTATTTCCTATTAATTTATGAACCATGTTTTCCTTAAATAACATTAGTCTGTATTGGCAAGTGTATGGTTAGATATAGGGTAAAGGGTATGGCTCTTTTTTCCTTAGAAAGAAGAAGTGAATAAATGCTTGGCTTCTTTTTGGATATACGCTTCTTCTTAAGACAGAGCTTCTCTCGTTTTCGTGATGAGTTGATTAGTATGTATTGAGTGACCGCTTGGCAATGTTGTCGAGCGTGCCACTACGCTCAGCGAACCGCTCGCCTAGTGCCCGACAGTTCTGAGCCGCGACCAAGTTGTGTGGTAGTGAGGGGCGGCGGCCATCATCCACCAGCGCTGGTGGGTGAAGCAGATGCGCTGGCAGCGGGGAGCTTGGGGCGGCGAGGAGGCAGGCCGACTGGCAGCGGTCGTAAATTTTGCGTGGGCGCGGGCTTGGAGGTGGATAATGGCCGGTAGCGGGGCAGCGCAGTCATCGCTCCTTTCCGGGTTGCTTGTTGCCGTCATCCTCCAGCTGCACGTGCGCGTTTCCTGAAGAGGGGTGGAGGGGGAGGAGTGGTGAGGAGCAGGACTGAGGAGGCTGAGGGCGCGGCGGAGAGTTATTGGGGCGGCGTTGGATGGAGACATCCCTCCCACACTCTAAATTCTGTACCGTTGCGCCCCGCCCCGCCCCGCCGGGGTATGACATGGCACGCTTGGCTTGCAGGCGGGGTGCGTTCGAACGAGGGCGATCCCAACCGACTTGAGCAAGGATCCCGGGGCCGGCGTTGAAGGATTTGCTGTAGATCGGGGTACAGCAGTGCTATGATCAGTGACAGAGCCGGCCAGACCTTTGTTCAGCAAGTCGGCCGTCGCTGCAACCAGGGCTAGTCGGACCAGCACGCCTCGCACATGGTCGTGACAGCCGTCCGGCAACACGTTGTCTTCACCGTGTATCACGATCCCTCCCCACTGCCGTCGCACTACCTCTACCACGCGCAGAGCTGAGTACCCAACGGGCGCTTCCGCGGAACTCGCCCGTTTGTAGCTAACGATGCATAATGATGAGAGGGTTGTGTGGGGGCTCGTAAGTATCCACCAGATGTGCAAGACGTGTCAACGGCCCATGCACTTATCATGTTCCAGAAAGCACTTCTTCCGCGATTCTTCGAAGCCTTTCGTTCGATCCACTGCCTTGGGTTATCATTTTCGGATTATGTCAGTATGCTAGAGCGAATTTGCCCTCCATTTCACCAAACATGCCGATGCTATTCTATCTTCGTAGACAGTGCTAAATGACTTTCATATTATTGCACATGTGTATATCTCTTCATTCTAAATAGGTCTAGCAACTTTTCGGAGGCTTTGCCGCTTCGAACGTTGTGTTAGAAAGAACGACCACTACGATTGTTGGAACCAGCATCATCCTCTACTAAAAACGTCCCCGGCATTACTAGTGAAGAGCAAGGACGGTCAATTGAGATGGAGACGGTTCACTCCCTTCTAGACCTTCTGCGGTACCTGTGGTCCATCATGGCGGATCCCGATTCTGACATTTAGTCGCTGATCAACAACGCTGCGCAATCCACTTTTACGATACCGGCAAACGACATCCATGAAGCTGCCAGCGGACTGCCAGTATAATCACCCGCTCCAGTTGCGGCATATTTTAGAATGGCTTGTGGCGCACGAATACGTAACCACTTTTTTTTTTTTTTTTTTTTGGTAGCGGGTGTTTAATAACGCTGCTGCCTGACCCGGTGGGGATGTTCGCTGGAACACTGCGACCGCATGTGGCAGGTAGGAAAAAATTAGCTTAGCCGTGCTGCCGGCCCTGCTTCACTTGTGGGGATGGTCGGAAGAGCGGGAGAACGTTGCGAGGTTTCGTTAGCTCCAAGATTGCTGCATCGGCTCTTCCAAGCCGGCGGAAGCGAACATAGAGAGTGGATGCGATCATCGCAAGCGGGTACAAAATTGGTGGATGGAATTAGCCGTGTAGGTTTCATCCCAGCCGCACGTGGCAGTGGGCCACTTTCTTGCAATGAGGAGGCGTCTTGCATATGCGCTGTCACCGCTACATATTTCACCCTATCTTATTTGGGTAAGAGGGTCTCATACCGCACGGTCTGATAAGCAGAGTGGCTGGGTTGACCGGTCGCGAACAATCCTTCTGCCAGCACGCCGTTTCTAGCGGTTGAACAGAGTCTTAATAGCGCTCGGTGATCATCACCAGGCTCACTGACGAATTGGCAGACTGACACTAAGGTTCGGCACGCCCTGCGGTGACGGATCTGCTGCTTACCGACGAGCTGCAGGGCGCTAACGATCCATGCCCTAAATACCCTTCTCATATTCCAGAAAGTTCTTCGTTCATCACAGTGCATTGGGTAATACTATTGGAGTGAAGAGAGCGGGTTGCCAGAATCCACCCGTTTCTTTCGGGAAGCAGAGAATAGATTGATGCTCTAAGTACATAACGTATACAGATCTTCGCCAAATATACGCTCAGTACCTACCCAGAGGCTTCTCCGTCGACTCACGTCAAGTCTTACTACCTCACGTCTTGGAAAGTTTGACATGAAAGTAATACACCTGCTAGAATGCAGAATCTGAGACTGAATCGACGCTGGCAGTTGAACTACGCATATATATGGCATTCACAGACTTCTCCGAGGGCATGAGAAAGCGGTATGTAAGCGGTGGTACACACATGACTTCAACATGAGCAGCGGCGTTTTGATTTGGCCAGCTTCAGCCAGTTTCCAGAAATTCTATGGGTGTACTATAAACATATCCCCATCTTTCTCCATCTTCTCAGTCTCGGTAGTAAGTGACACTTAGTGACGTTGGAAATGTGGCCAAGGGCCTGCCAGCGGGTTGTCACAGTGGCAGTGCGGGGCGGCAGGCAATCCCGTCGGCGCCGGGCGAGGCAGAAGGCCTATAACTTACACCTGCGGCGCCGGTAAATTTGCGCCGGCCGGCCGGCCGCTGTTGCTTTTATAATGGGACGCAATCGCCGTCGCAGCTGCAGCCAGCCCAGCCCACTGACGCTCCACCCCGCTTACTACTTGGTCATTGTGTTAGAAGCTAATGTGATTGTCGCAGCCAGATTTGCCTGTCGCCCACTCATACCCCACGAGTCATCGCCCGCAGCGGCCACGTACTCGCGCCAGCACCACAGTGAGGAACGAGCGCCGAAGCAAGCACGGGACAGGCAGAAGCAGCGCGACTCGCATTTGCGGTCAGCCGAGTGTGCTGGATTCGGCTGTTGTTTCAGCGAGCTGCGATGGCGTTACGTAGCACGCGATCTGCCGCCCAAATCTAGCTATCCGTCTGTGTATTCCAGACGGCGCAGCTGTTGTATGATTCTAGGATCTTTGGGCATGCAAAAAGAAAATGGACAAAAAGATAAAGGCCGATCCGTGACGTACGGCATGGACTCACTGGCCGGCCGTGCACCAGCGCGTGGGAGGCCGCACCACATATCTCGAAAAGAGCTTTGGACGAAAAGACCGAATGCGAAGAAGCCTTGTGCCAGCAGATCGTTCTTCGGCGTTTCGCGCTGAACAGGGATACACCAGGCCGCGTCGAGAAACGGCCAGGCGTCCAGGATCATGAGCCAGGGTCTTAATCCTATGGTTCTAGCGGCCAGTAATCATCTTAGGCAGTCTTGCGGCTGCTAAGACTCCCGAAGATCAATTCCCATATCTCTAAGGCCTCGACCTTTTGGGCAAGAGGCGGGGCAGGCGAAAGCGATCTGACCGTAAGTGTAGCTGCCCCCTCGCCTGGTAGTCCTAGCCTTCCCAGGCCCTGCCCACATACCTAGTGCAGGAGGTGTCGATGGATCCTAACTGCCATTTCTCCTGATCTTCCATTGCAGAGACTTATCTGCAATCGTGGTGGCCCGGCTGCCAACTTCCGCTCGCCTACAAGTACCCATGTATGCACCACGGGGCGGGGTTGCCGAGTACGGCGTGGAGCCATCTACCCTCTACTTCCAGCCATAAATAACATCGACCGCCCATGCCATCGATATTCCAGAAGGCACTTCTTCTATCGGCATTTCCTCCTGCTTTCAAAAGGCCTGTTCACATTACATTTACGTCTTTTCGCCTGAAGCTCCCTCTTCCTCATATCGAAACGTTTCCGCTCTCAGCCTGTCCGACTTTGCTTCCGCCTTTGGGGCACACTCTCGCGCAATGTCCTCGCCAACTCATTACAACGCTTCAAACTGTCAGTCTACAGGATGATATATCATGCAACCTTGGCTTACCTCGACCTCTTCCTTTGCAGTCACTATTCCAGCTTTTTCTTCCGAAAAAGAAGAAGGCTGGTCCTTCAACACCATCATTTCACTCGTCGGAGTCGTCATCACCGCGTTCCCTATCACGCTGCTTATATGGAAGAAGCTTCGAAGGCTTCGGTCTCCCCAGCAAGAATCTCCATCACCTCAGCCTGGTACGTTACTGGGAATTGCGTATCGCCTCACACATCAAGTGTATTGACTTTGCATCTATCTAGGATCCACTAGCGAAATAGAAATGGGCAACCGTTCACCCGTATCCTCTCGAGCTGGTGATGGATTGCATCCCGACGACCACCAGAACCAAGTCAATGACACAACGCACCCGACTCGGATGGATGATACAGACGAGAGGCTGGCTGAACGACGGCTCATGGCACAGAATGGGACTTGTAGCGATACTTCTCGTCCACCGATGGTGGAGGTTCATCAAAGCAGCGGCCGTCTCCAGCAAGGGCAGCCACCGACATTCTTGGATCGAGCATCATTTCCTGTGGAGGCCGGTGAAGAGCGTGAACGGGCTTCTCTGGATTCAGAAGACTTCGTGGTTATCGTCCGTCGAGCTACAACCTCCTGATATTTCAGCCATGTGATGGTTCCACGGTCAAGCGAGGCGTTCTTGGCGTGATTCGTTTGCCTTTTGGTTTGCATAAGCGTTGTCAAGACTCTGCGGCTTCGAATATTTTCCTTTGTGCAAGCCCTCTCCTCCTGGATTGATGAATGTACATCGGTGGGGATTTCCCTCTTCTGACATGGGCATTGGATCAGAAGCAGTACAAAGGGCGGCTAATGAGAAGCTGGACTCTATACAATGCTGGCGAGCAGCACTGTATCCCTTTATCCCATGCACAGTCAGGGTTCACAGGGTTACTAGAATACACGCAGAATCATGTCGTTCGTTGGTCCTCCCGATGGGGAAATGATGCTCTACTCTTATCATCTTAGTGCGCTACCAGTCATTGTTGAGGCAAGGTCATCCCTGCCTCTCCCCGCACCACACCTCGGGTTGGACATCACTTTCACAACAATGCAAGTGGACAACGAATTCCTGACAGATCGAGATATCCATCTTCATAGCATATTTACATGAGTGCTACATTACATACATACATACATTACATTTTTAAAAGATCCCATATACTTTCATACACATGCCTCATATCCCGCTTACAAAAGGCAGAACAGCATAGCGGCCGAGACCAGGCCGACGAGGCCGGCCATGGGGGAGAGGCCAGAGGCCATACCGTCGAAGGGCACGACGGGGATGCTGGGGGTAGCAGCGGGGGTGGTCGCGACGGGGACGGTGGCGACGGGGGTCCAGCTGGTCAGGGTGACGGTGGAGCCGTTCTTGAGGGTCTCGGTGAGGATCTCCTTGCTGGAGATGACGGTGGAGGACTTGACGCCGCCGGCGCCGGGGGTCGAGGGCTTGGGGGTGACGAAGGCGCTGGGGGTGGTGGGGGTGGCGACGATGGGGACCGAGACCGAGGGGATGGTCAGGGCCGGGGTCGACGACAGGTCGCTGGGGATGCTGGCGACGGGGGTGGAGCGGACGGGAGGAGTGGTGGTCTCCTCGGCGGGCTCCTCGGGCTCGTCGCTGGTGCCGCAGTTGACGCCGCCCTTGACGATCGAGTCGAAGTCGGAGCAGGAGAAGTCGGCGCTGCTGGAGCCCGAGATGTCCCACGAACCGCCGACGGTGGTGAGGGACTCGAAGGTGAACTCCTCGAGGCTGGCGAAGTCGAAGCTCAGGTCGCCCGTGACCTCCTCGAGGCTCTCGAAGGCGACGCTGGTGAAGCCGCAGTCGCTGATCTTGAGGTCACCGCCGACTGTCAAGGGTATTAGCATGTGTGTTGTGTAGTAGTTGGCATGAGTGTAGACTTACCGGACTTGAGGGCGGACAGGGAGAGGGACTCGAGGTCCCAGACACCGCTGATCTCGAGCGAGCCACCGATGGTCTCAAGGGTGGAGAAGTCAAAGGTCTCAAGGTAGGACTCAGTGATGGTGATGGACTCCTCAATGGAGGTCAGGGAGGGGAAGGAGAGGCCAGTGGCGTTGGAGATGGTGATCTGCTTGGCGCTCTCGAGCTGGGGGAAGCTGATGTCGACAGCGTTGGTGTTGCCGCCGATGGAGATCTCCTCGACCGAGGTCGAAGCGACCGAGACGGACCAGAGGAAGGCGTTCTCCTCGATGATGATCTTCTCGGGCTCAAGGACGTCGAGCTCGAGGCTGGTCAGGTAGGTGTCACGAACCTCGACGGTCGAGCACTCCTGGATGGTGCTGCCAAAGTCCACCTCCCACAGCAGGGGAAGAGAGGCAAGGCTGAGAGACTCGACCTTGTTCAACGAGGGAAGGTCGAAGCCAGTAAAGATGGGCGAGTCCTTGAGCTCAAGACCGCCGACCGTGGTGAGCGAGTCGGCGCTGAAGTAAGTGAGAGTCTCGGCAGAGTCGACAATCAGCGAGCCGGTGATCTCCTCAATGCCGTCAAGGGCGATGGAGCCGAAGACCTCCTCGGAGATGGCAATGCTGCCCTCAAAGGTCTTGCAAGAGGAGATCTCGAGAACGTCATCCACACCGACGGTAAGGACACCACCATCGGGAGCGGAGCAGCCTAACAGCAGGTCAGCATTGGTACGACAGGCATTGAAGGAAGAGACTGACCAGCGGCGGCGGCAGAGCCGGCAAGAAGGCCGGAAGCGGCAATAGCCCGGAGCTTGGTCGAGTAAACCATTGTGAAGTGAGTGGAATCAACCGGCTGGACTGCGTGAAGTACGGTTGGGATGAAGAAAGTTCTTGCCCTCTCAAGACGGGTACCTGGGCGCAGCCGCTTTTAACTCTAAAGTCGCGGTCAACGAGCTGACTCCGGCGAACGTGCTGGGCTGGAGGCCGGCGCCGCCTTTCGCGTCCGAGCGGTGGGTACCAGCATGGCCATGGCCTCAGCCGCCAGCGCTGAACGCAGATCGCCGACAAACCACCACCGCATTTTCAGCCTTATTTTCATGCAGAGTATGGGGACGCGGTCTTGGCAGCTCGTTGATCCTCAGCACAACGGACGCTCCGAAGGTTCCATGCGGCAGCTTGGAGCTCATACTGGACGTGTGGGTGCCAGCGGAGACTCCTCTCCAGCGTGCGCCTTTTGCTCTCGGCTCGTAAAGGCCCCACTGAGCGCTCAATGGCGTGAGAGCTTCAGGTGCGGCGTGCCCGGCCACAGTGGGGTTTTCTGCAGGAGAAGCGCTTCGAGAACTGGGCCAGAACAGCATGATCCCCAGATTAACGCCACATCAGGAAGGCCTTAGCCCAAACCAAGGCCTGGTGGCGGGATAGGGGATCGCGGGTGGGTTAATGTGCCCCCGTATAACGGAGCACGTACCGCGGAAGATCGGGAGCTTCGAGTCATGGGGCTGAGAGGCTTTCTGTAGGGTCGCCACCATCACAGAGTTGAATTGGTTTAATTGTAGTGGCTTGAGCGATATATCCAACCGAATCGGTGGGCGGCCCGTCGAGCGGGAAGAGCCACCCCGAGAGTAGGCTCGAAGGAGCGGGCGGAGAAGGAGCTTGCATGGATGCAGCAACCAGACAGTACGGCTGCGCGAAGCTTCCAGAGACAAGGCGCTGATATTCTGGCGGTCAGTGATCTGCTGTGATTGGCCAGGAAGAGCGGGTGTTGTAAACGTGCCTGAACATCCGCCGCGCACAAGCCACGTCGAGTTACCGGAGTAGACTAGCGCGTATACTCAACGGGGCAAGTCACGGTTGAAGGCCCGAATAACTCGAAATGGCGGTATCCCTGCATAATGTTTAGGGTTTGCTTTTTCCTTTCTTCCACCGACAAGCCCGCCATATTGTAGGAGACATGTCTCAGATGAACAAGGGGTCCCTGAAGTGCTGTACACGCATGCAACAGAACGCGTGGCAGTCGTCGGTGTCGTCGACAAAGATCAGATACGATCTGCTTATAGCATGAAAATTAAAGGCGGGAGTGAGCAAAGCTGACCTAAACTTTACTCATCGAGATCCATTCCCCGGAGGGAATATCACGAGACCACCAATTGCTCCTTGCTGCGTTAAAGCTGATAGTCTCTCGCTCGTATAGCTCCATGCGTCTCTGTGCCCGCTGTTTTTGCGTCACAGGAATCCGCTATTGTATAATAGCTTGCCATTGCTAGGGCGGTAGTCCACTGGCATGTGAGGAAAGATGGTGAACAAATCACGATTCCCTCTGTCTTCCGATATACCGGGAATTGAGGCTGCAAAATTGAAGGTAACCCCACACCCAGCTATCGTGTATTTTCCGAAAAGTCTTTCGAAATCGTGGTCTTCATGAGCAGGGTTCAGTCTCTGTCCATGGTTGAAGGTTCCTCGTTGTTGGGTGCATCCGAGAGGAAGGATCTCGTTAGTGTCTGATCTCCAAGACCTGCTCATGATCTGGTCCTGGTGTAATACATATCGAACTTGTGCGCGATATTGCAATGGGTATGCCTAGGCGAAAGAGGCAGAGAGCGCGCCGTTCTCAGACACTAGAGCAGTGTTGTTTCCTCTTTAGCACGCATCAGCTCTGACTACGCACCTACCCTCGATAGTGACTCTTGGGGACAAGATCTCAAGTGTGGAGTGGGATTATAGCGTGGGTACTCCTTTTCATGGCAATTCCCGTCCGTGGTCCCTGCGCAGCTCTGTATAAAGAGACCATGTCTACCGTTGTATCGATAAGGATAAGAAATGCACAGATTGCGCTGTGCAAAGTGCTATCAGGTCGGTTATGATAACAGCCGAACTGTGCTTCTTTGCTCGTGTTCGATGACATGTGTGGCGCATGCTCATTTCGGAGGTGTGGTGTGGCGTAGCGCCTCACTTGGGTGTCGTCTGATCTTGAATAGTAGGACAATCTGTACTGGTCAATTCTTCTGATTACACGGTTCGCACCTTATCGCAGAAACAGTTACGTGATCACTTTACCGTCGAAGAATGCCTTCAGTTGCGCTGGGGCAATCCACCATGAACCCACAATGTCGTTGTCGTCATATGAATGAAGTAGATGAAGAGTGTTAACATACGAGAAACAAGATCTAATTGACGCCGAATATGCGAGGAAGTAATTGCGCTGCACTAGGTCAGAAAGATTCATAATATCGTGGCCCACCTATCAAATCAGTCGTGGAGCTCAGCTACAGCAAAGTAGCCCTTGTTCTCCACAACACCTCTATCCTTGACCACCGCCGTGTACTTCACCACCCACTGCGGCGTGACATCTCCCTTCAATCCATCCGATGAGCCATCGGAGCCAACCAAAACGCCAGCACCCTTCTCCCCGGGACCCAAAAGCTCCCTCACTGTACCGGACGGCAGGATGTTCGTGCAATCGTTGTGCGTGAGCAACTCGATGCCTTCCTGCTTTGCATACAGTATGAGCGGCTTTGGCACCACGCAGCAGTCCCGGACATTGATCTGATCCACACTCGGTCTCAGTCTCGCCTTGGCCAAAAACTTGGTCAACCGCTGCGAACCGAACTCGGACAGTCCCAGCTTTCCGATCAAGCCCTCATCATGCAGAGCTTCAACAGCGCGCCATGTTTCGATCATGCTGTCGATGTCCTCAGCGCCAGTGCCGCTCTCCGACTCGGAACCACCGCCATTAGGTATGCTACCGCTCTCATCGGCATCGGAGTCCTCGTCGTCAGCGTCAAAGGCGATGCCTGGGAAAGAAACAATGAGTAGGTCGATAGAGGGAACGTGTAGCTCTTTGAGCACGAGGTTGACGGCGTCGCGGGTGTGTGCGATGCGCTGGGCGACGGGCACGTGGGGAAGGTAGAATAGTTTCACGGTGATATCGTATGCGGCGCGTTCCTCGGTTAAACCCGACTGCGAGAAGTCGAGGGCCGGAATGTATAGGTCGGTGCCGTTCTGCGAAGTCCAGGCGCGGAAGGATGAGGTGGAGGAGGCACTGTTCTCGCCGTTCGTGGCAGCTTGTGAGGCTTGCTGGTTCGAGGAGAAGTTCGCGCGGAGGGCGGAAGTGAGTTCGGTGTTGGACTTCTCGTGGAGGTTGCGGCGGATGGCAGAGGGGCCAACGCCCATGATGTTACTGGATCGCTAGACGTCAGATGATTTGCGGGAGGCAGTGTGCCTGAGAAATTTGCATACGCGGTAGACAGGATTAGTCTCGTCATAGCGACAGTGGGAGTGGGGTGAGTCTCAGAAATGGTGCCGGCGGGCTTTGATTGAGAGAAGCGCTTGTAGGCGCGGCGCGGGTGTAGGACTATATTCAACAAAGACTGGAAGTCGCGAGCCTGGCGCGAGGTGATTTCCATACCGCGCTGGCGGAAGTTTATAGCGCAATGTCCACGCGACGGCGGTGGAAGTCGGACGATAGAGATATTGTAAGCAGTCGGCGGAGCAGCCGAGACGGCGGGGCCGTGAATGCGCCGTGACTCGGCGGGGCTCTTCCGCGCCGACCGCGCCGACCGCAGACGTCTTGGCATCCGCGGACCTGCAGTCCAGCGTCCTAAATTACGTGCGCCAGAGCAACCCCCTCCACCCACAACCCCAAGCTCTCGTTCCCCGCAGCACCGCCATGGCGATCAAGTGAGTGCGGGAATTCGTCCCGATGCAAATCGCGATGCTAATCGTCGCAGGTACCTCATTCTGCTTTCGCGTCAGGGCAAGGTGGTGCGTCTTCTAGGCAGCTTTTCTTCCAGCTTCGGGCTCTGACTGACGCCATGTGCAGCGCCTTGCCAAGTGGTTCACCACCTTGTCCCCCAAGGATAAGGCCAAGATCGTCAAGGACGTCACTCAGCTTGTTCTTGCCCGCCGCACCCGCATGTGCAACTTCCTCGAGTACAAGGGTATGCCACCTGGCCTTCGGTCGCCCACCCTCCTACGCCCCTTGCAGCCCTGATGCTTAAACCCGCCTGCAGATACAAAGATCGTCTACCGTCGCTACGCCTCCCTTTTCTTCATCGCCGGTTGCGACTCCGAAGACAACGAACTCATCACCCTCGAGATCGTGCACCGCTATGTCGAGCAGATGGACAAATACTACGGCAACGTCTGCGAGCTGGACATCATCTTCAATTTCCAGAAGGCCTACTTCATCCTAGACGAGCTGCTGCTCGCCGGAGAAATGCAGGAGAGCAGCAAGAAGAACGTCTTGCGCTGCATCAGCCAGCAGGACAGCTTGGAAGACATGGAAGTGAGTAGACAATCTCCATCTGCACACCGAGGGAGGCGTGAACCAAGCACAGTCGTCGCAAAGAAGCGCTTCCCCAATGCGCCAACTCTAGGAGGTGTTAACAAAACTGCAGGTCGAGGACGACGGCGTTACCAAGATCGGTTAAGCCCTCGGTAGCACACTGCTGCTGCCCTCCTGTTAGATACCCGGGCATAGCTGTCGTACCTTGTCTCTTCATTGTTCTTCACAAGCACGTTAGATGCGTCGAACTTTAATGCTGATGGCCTCGAGCAGGATGACGACTCCATCGAGGAGAGGATCCGCAAAGCTGGAATGATTTAGATCAGTTCAGTTTTGATTGAAATGTTCATTTGACGGAGCACGCATCAAGGCATGCATCGGCGGGAGTTAAGGTGTTTTCTCGGTACTGGAGCTCAAGGGGAGCTCCACAGTTGTATGATACCTCCAACGCCCTTTGCCGCAGGCAAGGATGGACTGGCGCTTGGATTTAGTACCTAATGAAGCAACGAATAACTGCATCAACTGGCCTCGAGACATCCTCGTGCAGCTTACTGCGCCCATTGGTCCGTTGAACTGCTCAAGACTAATAGCCACTGCCAGCAACCGCGCTATCCGTTTCCGGCTTGCAACCAGCCTATAGAATACGCCATGGCGACACACGCGGCCCGGAGAATCAGTCCCGATCGACGCATTGACTCCAAGATTGCACGCCGCACCTACTCGCCATCTCCCACCAGCGCCCAACGCCGCGTATTCTGAGCCTTGTCGGAGCCGCTCAAACAGGCACGTTGTCTAGACTCACAGTAGCATTCCTCACATGGACCAAAGGCTGCCCCTGAGTGGTGGATGGGCGATGCAGGGCTCATCACGTGCAGTACCAACTTGGCACCACGCGCTCTCCACTTTCGGTCCAGGCCCCCTACATCATCACCGCTCCACCGCTCCACCTCACCCCCGATAAGGCGACGAACATACCATGCCGACGAGCTCCGTCAACGCCAGTATCACCACGACCGCATTCCCCTGTTAAACAACCCCAATCCAGCTCGCACAACGCACGAAGCTCGGTCTTTGCTGCCAGCCTAGAGTGATCTTCGCGTGTCAGCTTGCGCAGCACGTCCACGACAACGCAACTCCTCCGCATTCCCCGAGCCCAAACGAAGCTGCGCCTCCCTCCGTCCGCGACCACGCAATTCTCACCACCCAACATCCTTTGCGACTACTGCGCTACATTCCACACGCCTGATTACTCCGGATACCGCGACTCCGCGCAATCATCACAATGAAGGTGCGTCTCCTTCCCCTGAGCCCAGCATGCGCGCATCTGCCTGGATAGCTATCGAGCGGCTCTGTGAAGGTTCTGAGAGCTATGCGCGCATGCGGAGACTGGCGTGGAAGGTGTGGCTAACATGGACATGTCGCAGTACCTACCACTACGCGATTTCGAAGACGTGACGAGCGCGCTGAACTTCGACACACCCGACTGCCATGTCATCGGCGGCTGCGACCTGTACACGACAAAAGCTGCTGGCAGCGACAAGAAGCTCTACAAGAACATCGAGCATTCGTTGGAGTCGCAGCATGAGTCGGTGCTGCGTTTGTCAGCCTCGCTTTCCCCGCCCCAGGCGGAATCGCTCGCCGAGTCCCTGAACCTCTCCCGATCAAGTCCATTCGGCCCTCTCAGCCAGATCTCAAGTCGCCGCACCTTCGCCTACCTCATTGCGACGCTCAATGCCAGTCACCCGGACTACGACTTCTCGCACATCCTCCGGCCGACCGATTTCCGGAAAGAGCGCAGCCTGCGCGCCGTCATGAACACGATAGACACGACTCTTTTCAACCTGCGGCCACGGCCGTCGAACGCGATGCTCTCTGTGCCACCATCGAGTTGGTCAGCGGGCAGCGGCGGATCCGGATCGTCCGGCACGCGCACTCCCGGCGGACACCACATATGGAGCCCCCGCATGTGGCGGATGATTGACAATGAAATGAATCTGCGAGACTGCGCTATCTACTGCTACCAACCGGAAGAGGATCCATTCGACGGCGAGGAAGGCTCCATCTGGAGCATGAACTACTTCTTCTTCAACAAGAACCGCAAGCGCGTCTGTTACTTGTACTTGCGCGGTCTCAGCATCATGTCTCACAGCCCCGCAGTGCGGGCTGCGGCTGCTGCAAGCCACATGTCAACTGGCGGTAAGGGCCACAGCACGCTGTCCATGGGCTTGGAGTCTGCGGACAAGCGGGCCATGTACTGGCTCGGAGACCGTGCGGAAGGCCGCAGCATATCTAGCGGCTGGCCGGACGATGACGATGATGTCATGATTATTCCGCATCCGGGCGACGACGAGGTCGACGCCGACGAGGAGCTCATGGATTACATCGAAGAGGACGAGGACGAGGACTACGACGACGAGATCGAACGGCAACGCGAGAAGAGCGCTGTGCGCGACATGAGCGAGCACATTGCCGACACCATGGAGGTCTAAAGGGGGGCGCCGGACCAGAAACGCCGAGGACGGACGGCAGCAGGGGAGCACTGACGATACGTGTTCTGCCGACTCTCCCGACGGGGGCCTCCACACCGTTTCTCCCCGCTGCTCGATTGGCCGATGAATCTCCGCGGCGCCGACGACGGATACGAAGGAGTCTGGGGATTATGTTCAACACCGCTTGGCCGGTACCACCAACATGACCATGACCGACCAACCAAAGATGATGCTTTCCACCATCATCACACTCAACGAATAGCTAATGTCTTGCTGCAATTGTTGTTGACTTGATCTTGTTTTTCCGCAATGTTTGCACTCACATCGGGTAAGACGCAGGGCGCTCCGGCCGGTGGGAGAGGCTGCGAACGCTTTTGTGTTTCGAAAGATACCCAAACGCCGCTTGTTATTGCTTTTGTCCAGTTCTCCTCTTTTCCGCGCTCCTGCTTTCCGAACACTGTCTTGCGGTTATTACTCCTTGCGTTCTGTTCTTTGTTCATCTTTCGAGTAACGAATATGGCAACCACCACACGAGCACGCACGAAATACGATACGGCGAACATCGGCGTTCCTTTTCTTCAACATCTGGTTCTCTGGTGCGTGGGAGGCATCAGGGCCGGGCGCCGGGATGCGATGGGGGTTCTTTTAGTGTATATTGTCTTTTGCTACTCGAGTACTGCTTGGGAACGGGTTTGAATTGCTTTTGGATTTCCTTGAATGCATCCGCCGAGCTGGGAGTGGTGTGGCGGCCACTCCTGTTCAGCGCGGCGTTTTGGGGGCTGAGGAATGGTGGGATGGGGTTGGGTACTTGTCTTTTTCGCCTGTTCTGTAGGCCGTCGAATTGATGCCTGAGTTCGTCTTCCATGCTCTCTATGGTTACGGGTGATGGGAGAAACTATAAGGGTAACCGCCGTAATATTGGCCTTCCGATTCAAGGCCAGACTCCCGTGTAAATATAAAGGAATGCGCTGTCCCGGCTTTGGTCGATTTCCATCGGACCTTGATGGTTGGTCGTTAGGATCCAAGGAGGATTAACTCACCGTTGGACTTTGCAACTCCGACTCCACCAGCAACCACCAGCAACCACCAGCACAACCCATCTCATAGACATTGCGTGGCAATCATTCGTTACTTTATCACGTATTCATTCCTCGTTCAAGCGCCGTAGCCATTCTCCACAGATGTTAATGGATGAGAAGCAGTGAATTAATGGAGGTCATTCATTCGAAACTAGAAAAATATCTTGTTTGACAGTGATGGAGCGGTTTAGAACTTCGAAAGAGAGTCTCCAGCGGCAGTAATACTCTGTTAAAGAATGCTTCCTGCGCTCGCGGCAGCTCGAGACCTCCACCGCACCCAACTTCTCCAGTGAAGCATCTTTCTATCACGTTTGTATAAATCTCCGAAACGACGGGCATGCTTGTCACCCGCATGGCTGTGTGGGCCGTGATGACAGGGTCCTCGCGCTCGACCTGCCGAAATTCCACAATCCGCTTTTTTATCCCTAGTTCGAGTAAACGGATTCCCAGATTGTGCATCGCCTCTGTGATGGTCACTCCCCTTCCAGCCTCCGGATTTTCAGTCGTCTGGTCCAGGGAAAGATGCAGATAGTAGCGGCTGATTCCTCGCGCAGGCAGTGCCGTGACGACACTGGCTCCGAGCTTGTTCTGGTTCTTATCTGACTCCAATCCCAATCTGGAGGTAGCCAGCGGGTGGAATAGCAGGCTAGCACGCCCTGTGCCGCGATGCAAGCCAGAGACAACTGTTGAATCAACGATAGGCTGTGGATTATACTCTGAACGGACGTCTTGGTAATCTGAAGACATTCCTCTTCCCATTGATCGGCAAAAACGGCCAATCGATTGTGCGGAAGCTCAAAGTATCCTAGGGTGGGGCCTAGAGCGGGGCCTCCGTGAAGTAGTGCTAACGGCACGAGTTGGGAGAAATGGAGGCAGAGGTCGTTAGCTGTGCTGAGAAGGTAGTTTTCGAAGCAATTATATTGGTCGGAAGAGAGACTGCCGGCCGGCTCGTGCGCGTCCTCCAGACAGCCAGAGGGGTGGTGGGCGAACTCATCTTTATGCATTTGTGGGGCGGGATGCTTGTCGTCTCTCTTGAACATTCTCTTGACTCCTTTCAGCAATCTCTTTCTCGATCTTCTCTGCACTGTCTTATCATTGTTGGATCTAGACCTCGCCACAGCCAAAGGTACCTCGGATGTAATCAAAGAGTTGCAAGCAGCTGAGAGCTGTGGGTGACTGGTCGGGGGAACAACGTCTCGCTAATTGGCCTCTCCGAACCGGAGTAGCATCGATAGGATCTCAACTCTATGTTCTAGGCGTCAGTTCTGATTGTAAATAAAAAGAGCACAATCATAGTACTATGTAACTTACTTGCCCGTGTCTTCTTTGCGTTCCACTGTTAAGACGACGTGGTGGTATCCGAAAGAGCCAAGCGTCGCTACCAAAGAAGCATTGTGGGTTACATGGCTCGGCGTGGCACATGACCTTGTTCAAAGTATCCCAAACTGGGTGCTAAAGGCACGAGTTGGGAGGAAATGGGGGCATAGGTCGTGAGGGGTGCTGAGAGGGTAATTGTCGAGGAAATTCTGCTGGTCGGAAGAGAGGCGGCCGGCCCAGTAGTGGTAGAACCGCTGTGGCGGCAGCGTCAGCGGTAATGAACTCAGCCATTTAAGCTCGGGTGGCAGGTCAGGGTGCGGAGATTTCCTGATCAAAGAAGATCCTCGAGGTGAAGTATGTTGGCCGTTGAAGGAGGCGGAAGTTCTCAAATTTATGGACAAGGTGGTGGAGAACATCGACGCTGTAGATGCTTGGTGGATGGGAGAGGAAATGCAGGTGGTGCACACCGACGTTGCCGTCGTTAAGATACAGTGGGAAAGAGCAACCTCCTGGGCGCGCCTGCCCGGCGCTTGACCATGGCTCGCAACCTGCGATAATTTGGTCCGAACACCTGTTCACGCGTCCCGTTAAAACTCCAACGAACCTCGCATAAAATCCTGCCTCCCGCGCAAAGTGTGCTCACAATTCCTACAATGTCCGACGAGCATACAAACACGAGGGACTGTGCGCGCCAGGAGTTGCGCGCACAGTCCCCTCTTGCAGCCGATGGCTAGCGTGGATTTGTTTTTTGCCCATTTCATGGGTAGTTGAAGCTATCGTCCGGACGTGTATGTAGAATTAAAAATTCGACATTCTCGTCCGGACGATAGCTTCAACTACCCACATTCGAAGATGGGCCTGGAATGTTCCAACTAAGCAAAGAATGTCTCCTTGAGCTTGGCAAGCTCATTACCTGTGGTGTGCATCAGAAAGACAGTGTTTTGGAATCGAATTCTAATGAATATCCTAGGCCTGAAGAAATACCTGAAGAAATATGCCGCATTGCCGGAAGCCACGAGAACTGACAATGAGCTCCTCGTGCTTCTTTCCACGATCGAGGCTTCGGATTCTTTGCGGTGCCCTGAATATGCTCGCTTCAACCTCAAGGAATTTGTCAAACTTTTCACCAGCCTCGAGAGGTCACTGCAGATGATGAACTCAATAATGATCCGCACTCGTTCGTTCAGATGACTCGGGACTGGTGTTGGTACGTAAAGCTTGTGGCGGTCGTCCCAAGGAAACGCGGAAAGGAGCGACAGCGTACGGGGCCTGGGCCGCTGGGATAAAGGATGTCTTATCTTTCTAGCTATTCGACTTCATCGTCTCGTGTGCTTTCTGTCTTTCTATCACGGTATCATGGCTCGCTTTCCGTAGATTTCGATTGACTCTCGTTTACATCCTCGAGCACGATCAACCATACCTGATAATGTTATTGATTTCCGGAATCATTGCTGCATAAACGTGTCTGAATAGGGATTTGCCCAAATTATTTATTCTTGGATGCCCTGCATCCCCAACTTCTCAACGGCCTCATTTCAACAATGTTGATTCTACACCATCAATAGTATACAATGCGTTGGAACTCTCTCAGTTCTGGGCGTACCGTGTTTTAACGACGGTAACCGGCTCACTTTAGCCTTCAGGCTATTTAAAAAATCTACCCCACAGCCGTCATGATGCGAAGTGTCATAGGCCCTAAAACAGTAAATACGCTTTAGCAATATTCATTACGAAAAATAACATATGGAGGTAGTTGAAGCTATCATCCGGACGTGAATGTAGATTTATTAATTTGACATCTTCGTCCGGAAGATAGCTTCAACTACCCACGATATGACACATTTCCCGTTTTTCTTTTTTTTTTTTTTTTCATAAAAACTAGCATATATGGATAGTTGAAGCTATCGTCCGGACGAGAATGTCTAATTAATAATTATACATTTACATCCGGACGATAGCTTCAACTACCTACGATATGAGACATTTTCCTTTCTTTTTTTCTTTTTTTGTTATAAAAACTAGCATATGTGGGTATTTGAAGCTATCGTCCGGACGTAAATGTACAATTATTAATTAGACATTTTCATCCGGACGATAGCTTCAGTTACCCACGATGTGAAGAATTTTCTTCCTCATCCTCCTCCTCCTCCTTCTTTTTTACAAAAATCAGCATATGTGGGTTGTTGAAGCTATCGTCCGGACGAAAATGTCGAATTATTAATTATAGATTCACATACGGACGATAGCTTCAACTACTCGCGCAAATAGAATAATTCATCATGATATAGTCGGCGACTACCATCGCATCTCTCCGGTGTTCTGTTTGGTAGTCGAGATGCGTCTTCTATTCCAAGGGTTTCTTCCTTTTTTAACCAGCATGTACGCCGTCGAACAAATCATCCCTTGTCCGCCTAATCATGACGCCTTTTAACGTCATGCTTGATATTGCCACCCGATTCAGGTTTTTCTCCGAGCCATTCCATTTGTTCCGCAGACCGTCTCCATCGACGAAGACGTCACCGAAAGTCGATCGATTTGTCCACGGCTGAATCCCAAGGATTTCTAGATATTGCTTGTATATCATAATGATAATTCTGGAACGGACTTGGCCTTTCCGTCAGCGAGAGTGGATTGATGGGTAGGAGCTACAACTTACGTTCCGGCCAACAATATCTTCGAGTCGCTCTTTAGCGCGAGTGCCATTTTCTTGGCTTGTCTTGAGTCATTTTTCAATCTGTGGCATTCATCAAAGACGATGCAGTTCCAGTGGGTCGATGCGGTCGGGACGTATGGGATAGGATGTCCTGTGAGCTTTGCTCTATTGCCCTGACGGAAAGCCAAGAACATCTCTTTTTGCTTTGATTGAAACTCGGCATACTCCTTGTGTTCTTCTCTTGTTATGTCGTAGGTTGTAATCACTACCTTCCAAGGGCGTTTCCAGCTGTTAGCTTTTCTCTTTTCAAAATGCTCGACGACAGGCAGGGTCGGGAGGTATCTGTTCAACGCCGCTTTCCAAGTCGTCGACATGGACGCTGGGACGACTATGAGTGTGCGTTCGACCAGGGCCCAAGCAAGAAGTCTAACCGCTTGCAAAGTCTTGCCGAGGCCCATCTCGTCGGCAAGTAACGCCTCTCCAATCGACGATTCGAGCCTCATGAGGCCCTTGATGCCCTCCTCTTGGTGAGGATACAACTTGACGTTCTGGATCTCGCTGTGTGTTTGTAATTTTGGTGTGGAAGACTTGTAACATGCGAATCCCGACCTATAATATTCCGCAGAAGGGAAAAACGTTGCGGCGCATAAATGAAAAACCTTGCTTGAATGGTATCAAGGCCTGGGTGAACCGTCCTTTCAATTTACTTTCGAGACATTCACTGCCATCGCCTTCATCGCCGTCTCCATCGTCGTCTTCATTATCGTTGATTGTGGGAGCGACTTCGTCCATCGATAATATCTCTGACCAATGGCGGACTCGCGCTTCTGATTCCGCAAAATCTCGGACTTTGTCTCTGTCCATTTCATCAATTCATCAAAGAAAACCGTATCTTCTATAATGTCTTTCGTATTCTGGGGAACGTGGCCGCCCTCATCGTCAATTGTGAGCAGCCGCTGCTTCTGCCGCTTGCTCATCATGTTCGATTCATGTTTGATGCGGCTAAGCTGCGTTACTAATATGCTGTCAGTGGTTGGTGGCGATGGCAAACCAGGTCATCGCAATGGGCTGGTGAAAAGGCTTGCAGGTGACGGCGGTGAGCACAGTTAGTGCAGTGGAAGAGTGGATGAAGACAACAGTGCACGAAAGCAATAAGTAGGAACGAGCTACGTCATCACCGCCAGCGAACTTCTCTCATTTGTAAATGATTGGGGATTATGCAACTACGCTCCCTTCGTATGCAACTCTTTGGGCCTAGCCACTGACTGCATTGGAAACTAGATTTTCAAATGGCTATTGTGATCCTTCTATGGCGTCGTATTGTTTGTTCCGACTGCTTTGATAACTTCAATCATGCGCCTCAGCCTCTCAATCTGAGGTTCGATTGCACAGAAGTTTTCGGGATTGGGAGCACTGCTCTGAGTGTCGGCAGGCGTTGATAGCGTCTTCAATGCTATTGCCCGTTCTAGATCCTCTGGCGTTCTTGTTTCTGATTTCTCCCGTGCAATGTCATTTTCTTTCTTCTTCAGAGAACATTCGTAGCTCTCGAGATGCGCAACTATCTTCTAGGCCACGTCCTGCAACTTCCTGATGTTGTATTCTCGGCTTAATCTGGTAGCCTCCTGCTTTGTCTCCGTGCAGAGGATTGAGGCTACAATCCTTTCATGGGCATAGCGAGCTTCGATCCGTCGGTCCATATGGCGGCCGAGAAACGCATGAATCTCATGCGCGAAAATTCCCACGAATATCAAGTCTTGAATCAAGAATCTGAAAGCGTGTTCGTTCTGAAGCATGGCCGGCGATGACCAATTCTGCTCTTCTAGGAGGCTCGGTACAGCTTTGAGCAACTCCCTCATTGTCTTGACCTTTGTAAAATTGTTAGTATTGTATCCAAGAAGTAACGATTGGGAGGAACTTGCGGTATTGATAGGGCCATATGTTCTTTCTAAGACCGATCCAGCCCAAAGTTGCTTTACTGTAATGGTGGCCGTCATGTCTATCGTTTTTGCAGCATAGACTTGTCGTCTAAGCAATTGCTCAACGTGGTGTGCATCTTGTTGTTGCATTATTCGAGCCGTTGCTGCTGCGCCCCGAAGCTGAAGGTAATGCAGCGTTGGTGGAGTGTAAAGAGAAGGCGGTGGCTTAGAAAGAAAAGCTTCGACACGGTGGAAGAAGAAGAAGCGATTGTGCGCACCTGCAAACCCAGATCTTCATGTGATCGGCGAATCAAGAAGCTGATAGTAACTTTTGGATGCTGTTATTCGTGGACAACTCTATCATTAAGTGAGGGCGTATTTTCAGCATCTACTCAAATGGAAGGCACTTTGAGGTCCCCTCACCCACTGGGATCCTATTCGACTCACCGCTTTGCACCACAAAATTAGCGACTACTCCCAACACCGACATAATTTATCACATGTACTGACTCAACGGAAAGACCCTGGCAATGGTGCTCCTTCCTAGCTAGAATGCATGCCGTCATTCCTTCCTAATAACGTCGCCCGACTGCAGCCTCTTCACACGACACGTGCACGGCACTCATCCTCTCATCCTCGCATCCTCGCATCCTCGCATCTTCATTTTGCTCGTCTCCCATCGAGCATCTTCAATCAGGATGTACAATCGCCCGGGGTTGGGAGGCGAATCTTTCTACGATTGGGTGAGAGAGTCCAGGCCCAAGTGGAGGGCTGGCGAGGATGCTCTAATTCGAGATCTCGAAAAATCCTCACCGTACGATGGCCTCACATCGACCGAGCCGATGGGAGAACTTGACAGTGACCTCTCCATCGAGGAAAAGATACAGAAAAGGGAGCGCGCATTCAACAATGCGATTGAGAAAGCTTGGGTGGCTTTTAATCGAGGTTTTTTTTCCCGTGCATCATTTAAAATTGTATCATACTGAACGTTGTAGGGCGTACGGCACATGACTTCAAGACCTCGACGGGCGGACCACTCACCGGAGGGCTTCTCAAAAATGCAAAGCTGTATCCACATCAAGAAGAGGCCATCAAAGGCCTAATTGAGATCGAAAAGTCAATCGGTGGAGCCTTGCTGTGCGATGAGATGGGCCTCGGTAAGACCTTAGAGGCGATCGGGCTGATGGCATGGGCTCCGGTCAATTGGACGTTGATCGTCGTGCCAGCGTCAATGGCCACGACGTGGCACAACGCCCTACTTCATCACCTGCCGACAGTGAAAGTCATCACTCACCTGGAGAATCGCAAGAGGAACGAGTGGGAACATCCATGGAATGTCGTTATCACGACATATGACATTGCCAAAGCAGAAGTACGCGATGCGCAGGCCTTCAACGGTGACTTGGACAAGATTTTGACCGCAGACCGAGATGGCAAGCAATCGGACATCATGTCCGTTGACTGGCCGTACGCGCCTGTGGTCTCCACCAAATGGAGACGCGTGATATTTGATGAGGCGCATCGATTGCGCAATGACAGACTCGCCAGAAAAATGGCGGTGTCATTGAATAGCCGTTCAAAGATACTTCTTACCGGAACGTAAGTATAATCTCGATTTTGGATTCCCTGATCCGCTCTGGCTGATTAAAAGCACAAGGCCTTTCCAGAATCAGCACTGGGACCTTCAGGCGTACTTTGAGATCCTCGATGTCCAGCCTTGGGCGACGAAGGATCGATTCAAGACAGCTTTCATGGACAAAGGCCTGAAGCACGGATGGCATCCTTCGGAACCAAATCTGGATCGTGCAGCTATCCTCAGCATGACTCTCCGAGGGATCATGATCAGGAGAACAAGAGAAGATCTGTTCGATGGAGGGGCCATTGTGCAAGCGCCGGGCTCAAGCGACGAAACTTTGCTTAATAAGAACACTACCCAGGCTGAGAAACGTGCCCAGATGCCAACCAAATACTATTGGGATCGGATGCAGTGCGATTCGTCAATGGCCAAGAACCCCCAATCAGATATCAGCCAGGCCGATGTCTTGAGGATGCTGACCAGCGCGAGGTTGGCAGCGGTGCATGAGGCTTGCCCCGGCGCCTACTTGTCCCTACCAATGGATGAAGTGGATGTTGTGGCCTCGGAGGAGGATCAAGATGAGGAAATGCCAGTCGAGGAGACGCTGAATGAAGGAGAGGCAAAGGCCGGCCAGCTGTCCCGAGAGGAGTTCAAAGCTCGCCGACAGCATGATTGGAGATCCAGTTCGAAGCTGCAGCAAGCCGTGGAGCTTGCCAAAGACGCATTGATATCCGGCTCAAAGATCCTCTTCTTCTCGGAGTTCTTGTCCGCTGTTGATGCTCTCGCCGCCGCTCTAACAGACTCATCCATTACCTATGCGGAGTTCAACGGGACTATGAATAGGGACGAGAGAAAGGCGGTTGTAGATGACTTTGAGAACAACGACCAGAGTGTCAAAGTCTTGCTGCTCACCGCTGCCGGAGGAGAAGGTATCACCCTGGTAAAAGCCTCGGTTGTCGTGATCCTCACACCGTCCTGGAACCCGTTCATCGATCTCCAGATGAAGTACAGGGCGGATCGAATCGGACAAACACAGTTTGTTCGTACGTATCGGTTGATCAACGATGAAAGCTTCGAGCAGTACGTGGAAAAGACGCAAAGGATGAAGATGCACAACTCTCGCTGGATGATCCAAAGCTCCTGTGTGGATTTGTCACTGAGACGAGTCAGTGAATGGACAAAGGAGGATTTCCTCCGCAAGGTATGTTCTTATTACCATTAAAGAGAATCATGCGCTCATAATATGTTCACAGTTCAAGGAGCTGAGCTCCTAACTTGACCAAAATCTAAAGTCATCAAAGGGCAAAGGAAATGGGATGGGGGTTGCAGATTAAACTTAAATCATCAGCCCTTCGTACTACACTCTCGATATAGAGAGGCTTTACGGGCTAATTTACACTGCAAGTTCCTCCTAATCGTTGCTTCTCGGATACAATGCTAACAATTATATAAACGCAAATAGGATGTGCGAGCTGCGAGCTGCTGGAAACCGCGCTGGTGCTACTGGGGGAGCAAATTCTAATCCCACCCGCTTTTCCTTTCGGCGCATACCAGTTATTAATATTCATCAATTCCAAGTATCCTATTCTCATGTATCGGCAAGAAGCTATTAGAAAGTACCATGAAATACCTTCTCGTGAGGACTTAAACTAGCCGTCTGGATCTGCTTTGGTGAAGCTGCTGATGTTGAAGTCCTGCCTGGCTTCTGGGTCTTGTTTCTGTCCTTGGTATATGTTGACCGCCTTGTAGAGGCCCCAACGGTAAAATCGATGGCGGGTTGGATCGTACTTCCGCTTTCAGTGCCTGCTAAGTGCTTCGAACGAGGCTGTTGGAGCTGGACCAATGTCGGAATTGGGATTCTTTGGAATGGCCTCGTTGGTGATTAAGGGATCAAATATCGCATTGATCGTAACTCTGGCCCGATGAAGATTCTCACGATCCTTGATACGCATCGCCCTCTCATCGTCCCTTTCCTTCTCCATCCCCTCAATCCGTTCTTGGAGCTTGACCACATCTAGCCTTGCCTCTTCTCTTTCTAGTCTGATCTTTCCTGTATATACGGTTGCTTTATGAGATCGCGTTCAGCTTTTCTTAGTTTCGCCTTTAGCTCATTGATGGCTTTTTTAGAGGTTTCTTTAAGATCTTTATTCTCATTGCTGCAAGCCGCAAGTTGTTCGAAGGCCATTTGAGTGGCGGACTTTAGGCGCCGCTTCTCTTTTTGATCTGCATCTCGATCGGCTTTCAAATCGGCTACCAAATCGTGTAATGAGGGATTGGAATTCATCTTATCGTCAGGTGACGTGGGGGGAGATTGAATGTTCGTAAATGGTACTGGTGTCCTCAAAGTTTCACCCGATTTTATGCTTTGTTTCCAACCAGAAGCATTTGCGTGTTGCCAATGCGATCGGTGGTCGTGCAAGATATTGGCTGTGGGCAATCGCGTTCGTAAGGCGTCGAGCGCTTTAACTGGGGCTTTGATCAGTCATACAAGCCGACTATGGAGAGAAAAATTGCGTGATCATGAAGCTTTAATGAGATTGCGGCAAGAAGGTGGGCACAAGGCCGGTGATCTCACCTCAGAAGCGCAGAACGCCGTCTTTGATCAGATTTGAAGACTTAGTGTGTAACGACAGGTCGTAATGATCTCTGGTGTAATTCAGAGGTAAAAAAGGATGATGAAGATGTTGAGATAACTGGGCTTTGGGAAGGTGAAGCATGACAGAGGAGTAGGTCTGCATGGATCTATTTAGAGGCAGGAACGGGGTCAGCTTCTCCGCACGTGAAAGCTCAGTTTGGTGGAAGGCTCACCCGCATGCCATCCAGCAGGGTGGCCAATAAGTAACCATGTTTGCAATTATTTGTTTGGTTAAGCGTAACAAGTAACCAAACAAGATGATTTTTCTGGAACAAGTAATCAAATAAGGAGGGATTTGGTTAATTGCAAATATAAAGCAAGTAACCAAACACGACGATTTTTCTAGAACAAGTAACTAAAGATGGGACCCCCATATTTGCTTTAGTTACTTATTAGCCACCCTACCCTCACCCTCACTCTGCGAAACTATTCAAGAACGCCATTATAAAAAGGTTTTTCAAGCCGCTTTCTGAAACATGTACATAATTACTGATTTCTGTAATAGTAGTTCCAAGCGCAAGACTGAGGAGCCCGCCGATAGCACTTCCGCCACTAAGCGCAAGCGGATCGAGGAGCTTATCCAGAAAACCAACAAGGAGCTGGAGGCACAGATTGCCTCCGAAGAGGCGCAACTTGCCGAAAAAGAGGAGAAGGTGGCCACCATGAAGCAGAACAAGAAGCAGATCATGGACCTTCTTAGCACCTTCTTAGGTGGCAAGGAAGATGACCGCATGGTAAGAAGCCCATCAAGACCTACTAGAATCTGAGATTCGGGGGGACTAATAAGCCTTCCAGGGCCCCAACAACATCGATCCTGGACAGAATGTCGCAGATGATTCCGTTCCATCACACACTACAGATGCGGCGGGTGCTCCACCAGAGTCGTCGATCCCCGTAGCTCCTGTCGTTGCCACCGCTCAGGGCACAAACAAGCGCAGATTCCGGGGCAGGACCAGGCTCCAATATACCCCCGAGTCGTCGATTTCCTTGTCGAGTGACAGTGACGAGTAAGGCCGAGATCCTTATGTCGACTTGGAAGTTTTGGTGGAGCATTTGGAAAGGCCGATAGCATTTCACCAAGACACATGCAGCCTAGAAGCAACGGAGTCTCAATTAACTTGAAGTTTGAAAAGGATTTCATTTGGGTTTCTCCAGGGTCAAGCATTGTGGTAGTGGAAGGCGGGTAGATAGATGACCTTCTCTTTCGTTGCTTGCAAAGGCAGACCTACTGGCCAAGGCCTCCGCCTCCCAGATCGGGGGTTTGCCTCCATTCGAGATAGCATAGATTAACCCCTATTAAAATCATATTATAGTAACAATGTCATTTGCCGATACCAGACTAAGCCCAGGCGCGTCCTCCCATATTTGCTGGGGTGCATCAACTGTCAGAGTATTGAGAAATGGCTCATCTGTGAGGATTCGATCGTATTTCCATGGGAAATTGTTGCACTACAGTCGGACTCAGTGCGGAAAAGAATGGGTTTCCCTCACCAAGTCTTTATAACCCTTACCAAGTGGTACGTCGATCTGCGAGAGCGCATCACTGTCATCCAGCACCATCAGGCGGCGTTTGCTTACAGGCCACCCCAGCCCTCCTCGATCGTCGATGGTGCTGCGCTTCTGAGGCATGCTTTTCCCGGTTGACGAAATCGGAAGCGTAACACCCTCGACAATCGCGTCCCGGTGTGACGGAAAGCCTCTAAGATGAGCCGAAGGTGAAGGGAGATTGTGCACGTGAGAGGGTGGAGGGGTTGCGTTGAGGTGATCGGACCTGAGGAAGACACGAGAGCGTTCCTGCTGGGTCCGGCAACTTCAAGAAGCGCAACGCCGCCGGCGATCATACCCGACGCGACCGCAAACCTCTCTGAAGGTTAATGGATTGCGTGCATGAGAGGGTGGTGAGGTTGTAGTGAGGTGTTCAGGCCTCCAAGGAAGGTGCGAGGCGTGCTTGCCACGGCTGACGAACTCGCACCTTCCCCAGAAGCCTTTCACCTTCACTGCAGCCTCTCACCCTCTCATCCACAAACTCTCCACCTCCGACCTTCATGAGAGGCTTTCGCTGTTTGCATTCACGCACCAAAGTTAGAACGCGATTGTCGGCCGTGTTGCGCGTCCGAGTCCGTCAATCGGGCAAGCACGCCTTGCACCTTCTCCAAACGGCTGTCACCCCACTACAACCCCACCATACTTCCTCACCTCCGATCCATCCAACTGACTCTTCCTGTTTAAAAGTCCGATCGGCGACGGTGTGTTGCGGTTCTGACGTAAGTACACACGCGCCGTTCTTAGAATACGTGATTGACCAGAGCTCCAGGGAAGTCGTAGCTCACGGCGCCTTCCGCTTTCCGCAGCCTGACGCCACCTTAACACACCTTTCCACGGTCGATCGAAGGCCCTGAGACAAATACTTTCTCTCTACGAAACTCGATGCAAGACAAAGCTCTAGAACGAGATCGCCAGGCAGGGTTGGGGGAGCTGACGCAAGAGAAAGAGTCCAGTGGTCGATCATCTACCGATGCGGATAATTATCGACACCAGATCAAGCGACTTCTTGAGGGAAGTAAAGCGGAAAAAGCGATGCGAGAGGCGATATCCAACCAGCTAAAGCGGGCTAAAGAGGAGATTGACCGCTTGAAAGAGCATCTACAAGCCGCTAACGCGAGGGTTGACGACCTAACGCAAGAGAAGGATAAATACACGACGGAGCTGGAGGTCTCTCGATATGAGACCCAGTTGGCGAGAGATCAGCTTGAAATCCTCCGTTCCGACAATCCAATCCGCGCCAATGAGCTGCTTGGTATCCCCTTGGTCGCCCCCAACACCGTGGAAAATGCAGTTCCTACGGACACTGAACCTCTAGATGCCGAATTAGCATCTCTGTCACAACAACTAGTGCCTCAGAACGAACATACGATCACTGAAGTAATTGACCTGGGTTCAGAACCAGGAAGTCCGATCGAGGGCAGCGCAACTTTTGCAGCCTCTTCAAGACAGCAAGCCGCATCGGAGAAATCGGATACGAGAGCAAAAATGAGCTTGCCAAGTGCAGATGGAGTGGAGTCAGCCAAGAAATTGTTGGACGATCTCATATTCCTGACGAACGGCGTTGAACTGAGGCTCCACAACTTCCCGGAGGAAACTCAATTGAACTTCGCAAAGGCCTTAGCCGTGGTTATGGACGATAAACGTACAAATGTCAACGCTTTCAAGGAGAAGGCACACAGGAAGAATTGTCTTCCGTGCACGTCAGGACATAGGTCCTGCGACTTCAAAGACGGCGACGACTTTGCTTGTAAGGCCGGCTCCTGTATTCTTCCTGTCCTTGTCTAACACAAACTTCGATCCAGGCACGTGGTGCGACTCAAATGCGCAGCTATGCGTTTTGCGCACAGAAGGAAAGCTCTATGTCCTTCCTCGGAGCCAAGACGAGACCCAAGACGAGTATTCGGAGAGGTACTGGCTGGCTGGCCAGAAGATCAAGAGGAGACGGACGGGGGCGCAGTTGCTATTGTAAGGTTGTGAAGCGCTTGCAGGCTTATTCGATTGACACTCGAGATGCTCAATGGTTTGTTCAATGTTTGAGGACTGGGAGGCTATGGATCGGCTCTTCAAGTTTCTTATTGCTGATTGTAGACGATCGAAGATCGGGAGGCTATTCGATGAAGTTTTCTAAGCTGCTGCTTGCTATTTTCTTTTATTCAATGATCGAGGGTTGGGAGAACATGGAATCAAACTCACTGATATTTCACTTTGTTCGATGCTCGAGGATATCCGGACAGCAATGCTGGCAATTCATATAAACAAATGCATCCGTACCTCTAATTCTTTGGCTGTTCACCACTATCCATTACCTGGTATCACGATATACTTGCGGGGTAATTTAACAGCGGTCTCACAAGGCCTGTGTGGGAATCGGAGATCCTCGTTCATGGTTGCCAACCAGAGATCCATTGATCTTCGAGCTTCCCACTTGAGGGGTATTGCTTGCTTCTATAGAGAACGGGCCTGAAGAAAAAAAAAAAGAATATGATTCTTCTCTAGTCCGTCCTTTCTACGTATCTGGTGATGAAATTTCGATTGTTCCGGACGAGAAGTTAGACGTTTAGGTAGAAGTCGTATACTTTCTAAAAAGCTGCTGCCGACAAAGACAAAGTGGATGGTACTTGGTCTGCATTGACTGAGAACGCACGCTCGTTACATATCTACCCGTTTTCCACCATAATACTACGGTTTTGAGTACTTAAATAAAACCGGTTGATACTTTGTTTGAACTTCTACATTGATACGAAGCGATCTCTTGCCGAATCCTAATTTAATAATTTCTTTCTGTCTCACCCAGTCCAAAAAGCCGATGGAGGAATTGTGCGGAATGAGATGGCAGCGCATTATACGCCCGCTACGGGCAAAAACTTTTCACAAAATGCGTTGTTACACGCTATGCACTTCTTCATCTTCATGGCTAATAGCAAATCAGATTTCATTTATATTCCCTTGAGGCAATGCTGAATCAATAACACAGAAAGCTTCTAGCTCTGATCCGACTCCTTGTCCAAAACCCTAAGAAGCTTCGCCAAGGTTTCGAGATGTGGACGGATATCTCCTACATTGGCTCCCGACAATGAGAAGCCAATGCTACCAGCGGGCCTGGCAAGGGGCTTAAAGATTGCCTCAGTAAGCCTTTGGACCTCGCTTTTCTCGCTCTCAATCTCCTTTTCTAACTCGTCTTGCAAATGATAGATCATCTGACCCAGATCGCTCTTGGCCTTTCGTGCTGCCGCGGTGAGTAAGTGATCGAAGAGATGGAGGAAATGCCCTTCGGCATACACGTCGCCGCCTGGAATGGTCTCGATAATGCGATCGACGAATGTCCTGCATTGGCGGTACTGGGAGAGGCTGGGTGATAGGTTGCTAACGATGGTGGCTGCAAAGTGTCCAATGAAGAGTACATCCTGCAGGATAATCACTGTCGCTTCTTTCTTGTAGTCGGTCTTCGGGGTGATTTGCTCCAGCTGGGTCAAAAGCCATGGTGCGAACTTGATGATGTCCTCGATCCTGCTTACCTTCGTCCGGAGTTAGCAAATGTACAGAAAATCAAAGATTGGAAGTTTCTTACGGGAGAGAGGCTTCCGTGAATCTGTACTAGCGGTGAATCTTCCCAAACCGACACTATAACGCGGGTCGCCGATTGCTCTGTGGACGTACTCAAATCGAGGACCGCCTTGAGCTCCCTTTCCCGGGACTCGATTGACTTCTTGGCAGCATCATTCGCGGACTGTCGGGAATACATCAGCGTGTCTTTTGCGCTGGGCATGCTAATGTTGTCGCTCATGACGAAAGACGTTGGCGCATGGTGAGGTGGAGCGCAGAAGAAGAGGCCCTTATATCTATCGGGTCAAGGCCTGGAATGGAAGCCACGCGACCAAGCAGGTGGCACATGTCAGACCGTTTCATCAACCTCCGTCTGGCAGCTGCAGCTGGCGCACGTGTCTGTGCCTGGGGTAGGGCATGCGGGCGAGCCTTCCAAACTGGGCTTTCACGTGCTGAGGAGCTGGCCCCGTCCCTGCCTTTAAATACATCCATGTAGGACACCAACGACTTACCTTGCTCCTCTATTCTTCGGTACACATTGCAATCGCTTTTGCCTTCGACTGGCGCCCCTGCACCATCGAGGATCAACGATCGTCAAACAATGCCGCCACCTGACAAAGGTATTCTGACTGCTATTCCTGAGAGTTCAATGCTGAAACATGACAGACTATTCCAAGGGCATCACCTTCTCACCAGATGTTCCAAGCCTGTGCGATGACGGATGGCTCCTCATCGGAAGCATGAGCGCGAAGCCGATGAAGGGCAGCGATGTGAAGTCCGACGCCCTCTACTACACGCGGTCGCTCGGCAACAGCAAGAACATCGCCTGGGGTGAAAAGAAGGAAGCGTGCGAACTATCGGCGTATCTCGGCGAAGACGGCACAGCCATCAATCTCAATTTGAAGTCTTGGACGCCAAGTCAGGAAGAGCGCCGCAATAAGCACGAGCTTCCTAGGGCAATCGCCAGAAGAGCGGATGAGTATTTCCGTCAGACTACTTCGCGCCCTGAGATCGACTACCGCGCACCTAAGACAAGCCGAGACGTCATGCGCATCCTCACCTCCGAGGGAGGGTTTGACCTCAGCTTGGTAGACTACGTGCATGGGGTCCCGCTTACCAATAAGCTTGCACTATCTGTGATTGCTGAAAATAATCCGGGCATCGATGTCCGCACGACTGATTACTACAAGAAACTACAGGAAGAGGGATACGCTCCGCAAGACCCAGTCGATACATCCAATCAGCCATCTCGGATCATCAAGGATGCTCAGTATCAGGCTCCAGGCTCCAGTACTACTCAACAAGAAAAGGCACTCGAGGGTACGTTTATGAAAGGAAATTAGGATGGATCAACCACACTAACCGAGACAGGTAATGGACTGGTTATGAGGCCTCGAAAGCCCGACGAGCAGCAAGCGCCAGAGCCCTAACACCATCATCGATTCCACAACTCTGTCAAACATCGAGGCAACGAACCTCGACGTTGCATCTCAGCCCGATGGAGAATCGAAGTGCTCCAGGATCGTCGATCAGGATAGCGCACTAGCTGGCCAATACACGGTCAAGGATAATCCACCGAACTCTGCACAATCAAGGTCGGTTCGAGATCTCGACTTAGAGATTTGGTTAAGCAACAGGACAGGGAGCAGCACATGCGGATAATGAACCATTGGCAAGCAATGGCCCACCGGTCCGTATGGCATACAAATGGCGGTTTATTACGAAGGTCAACTACAAAAATGGGCTTCTGCCTTTGGGAATTCAAAAAAAAAAAAAAAAAAAGGAAAGGAAAGAATTCGAAGTATTAGGTCTTCAATAGCTTGTGTGGTGCTCTCAAATAGCATTTTACCGACAGAACATTAAAGTGCGTGGAATTCAATAAAATTCGATAGATTTGATGCGCAGGCATGGTTTTCAATGTGGTTATGAAGAGGTGATTAAATCGCTCCATCCCTCCCCAGAGATGGAGACTGAATCTCTTTAGGGAGCGGGCATCGTCAAGAGTGAAGACAATTCCGTGCCTTCAACCTCTCTTCCACTTGCTTCTCCACCTTCTGCTTGCCATTTAGCCACTGTCAGCGTTTGAAGTGTGCCTGCAGCCGTTCTATGGGTCACTCTGCACATTTCCCTCCAATGCTGCCGACATGCTGGCTCCACCTACCGACTCTAGTTGTTCACCTGCAACCATTTTAAGAGACTCTAAATGATTTCTACCACGCACTATACATTATAACTCGATCGACTATGGCGCGTTGCGCTTCTAAATCAAGAAACTAGTAGTCACTTAAGAAAGGTGTTCTCCATGGAACACTCTATCAGGAGGTGACGTTGAATTTTTATCATCTACTCAAACTAAAGATGCATGAAGATCCCCTCTCGCATTGGGATCTCGTTTCACTCAAGGCTTTGTACTCCGTTCGGCCCACCAATCGTTTCTTGTGCCCATACTTGCCCGCTTAGTCCAGTGGAAACTCATCGAGATGCTTGTGCCACATCTTCCTCGATTCCTTAACCCTGTTCTTCCATTCTTCACTCTCGCCGTATTCCATGGGCATCTCCTTCCTCAAGAAGTCAACCAAGTTGGTCGTAGGGTCATTCTCGAGCTCCTCGCCCCTCTCTCTCAGCACATCTGCCAAGACCACCGTGTTCAGGTACTCGTCTTGGACTTGCTTCATCATTCTTCCTTTGTACGCCTTGACGACCTCGTTAAAGGTATCGGTCATAGCCTTAATGACTCCTTCAGCCGCGGCGATCTCCAAGTAATTATTAGTAACCGAGATTCTGGTTGCGTGAAGAGTACTTACCTTGGAAGTCATGTCGATGAAGTCGGTAATTGAAACCCTCTTCATTTTTTGGAAGTGCTTGATTGCTGCCAGCTTGCTCTTCTTTTCCCTCAGTTCTTGGGATTTGCGGGTGTTCTCCGCTCGCATGTCGGCTAGTTTGCGGGTCTTGAAATCGATTTCCGCTTGAAGCTTCGCAAGCTCATCGCTGTCGGATGGTTAGCGTTTATCTGTCCTGATACAGGAAAAGCAGGTTGGCTGACGCGATGTTTTCCTCTGAATCAATGGCTGACGCCATGCCCTCTTCTGGACCCATAGCTGATGCTTGGGCTTTGGTTCGAGGAAGGAAGTCGTGGGTGCTGAGAGGGACGATGCAGAGTTGTGCGGAAGATCGCGAAGGTAGTAGCACCACTGGGCTGGATGGGTCCGTGCGGGTGCCTTCCTAACGGAGCTTTCACGTGCTGAGGAGCTCGCATCTCAGGTGTACTTTTGCTTGGCCTCTCACTCGCACCCTGCCATGTCTTCTTCCGCCGCACCGGTCTCGATCGACGAACGCCTGATCCACTAGAGCTTCCCGTCAAAGAGCTCACCGGCTCACCTTCAGCGACGCTGTCGCCTCCCTCACTGCTGGCGCGCCTGCTAAGCACCCCTCGCCACACCCTCACCACCTGGTCCTCCACCTTGTGCTCATCAAGGTCACAATGTCCACAGTACAAGGTAAGCTTGCTTCTCACCCTTCAAAGTTTCTGTCTAACATGCGGCGCAGGATATTTGAAGCGGATCGAGCATTCCGATGACCAGCCTGTTGAATGCGGAAATGGGCGGCTGCTCATAGGCCGCATGAGGGCAAAGGTCGGAAACGAGCAGCGAGAAGACGACCTGTACTCCGTCACACTAAGGAATGGAGGAAACATGATTGCTTGGGGTACGGCGGAAAAGGCGTGCGAGTTGGCCCGGTATCTTGATCAAGAAGATACCGTGATCACCCTCCGATTCCCGACACTGTCCCTGGGCAAGAAGCTGCAAGACGCCATCGCGCAGACAGCAGAAGACTATCTTTCGCAACACGCCGACCCGGAAGCTCGTCGAGGCCCGAAAAGGGTCAAACACGAACATATGGACGAGGTGCTGCCTGGCAACCCTTATCCGGAGCGAGCTTTTGTTCGGGACGGTCTCTACAAGCACGATTCCCCAAGCGACGATTCCAAGCCTAACCTCGATCCAGTATCTGATGAGCCACTTGATCGTGATGCAACCCAAGAAGCCACAAAGCAGCTCGAAGACCAGCAAGAAGCTCAGGAAGACGCCCCACGGAAGAACGAGCAGCCTGGAGGGCAACGACCCGCTCAAGATAATGCAATACAGGAGGTCATTAATCAGCACAAGGTGGATCAGCCTGCACATCATGCTACGTCTGCGGGAGAAGACACCGTCCCTAGAAGGCCTCGTAAAAAAACACGTTCATACGCTCCCACTTCACCACCTCCCCCAGGTGTTACACGAGAAGCATGGGATGGTGTTCGAAGATTTTACCAAGCAGCATTGAACGCGAAGAACCATGGGAGTTTTGAGAGGTGACCAAATCGCCTTATGCAGTCCTCCAAAGTTCAAGAGTGAGGTTTGGGGTCTGATGCTTTGTTTTCCTTTTAGTTTCCTTATTTCAGATAAAAGTTCACTTAGATCTCAATTCCATGGTACTCACTTACTTGCGGGACAGGTTGCTTCAACGGTTGATTACATTTCAATACAGTGTTGCGACCTACACGTGTGATGAATTTTGATGCAAATCGTGTTTTAGGCTCCCAACAGCGACATGCTGATAGCATCGTGCCAGGCCAAAGCCAGGTGCTTTATCCTGTGCTAAGCGCTCCTGATGTCCTTCCTTCCGTTCGCTAGTACGTGCGTGCTCTGTCAAGGGCCCGCTGCCGAGGACAAAGTTCACCTCACTCTCATCCGCCAAAGGCTGTCCAACTCTCCCAACCACACAGATATCGAGAATTAGCAAGCTTTCTCGCCCGTAGGCCTCTTGAAACCAACCAACCCACCATCATCACACAGACGCGGCAGTACGCCGTCGTCGAGCAGCTGAAACATGGCGTCCTCCACCACTTCCTCACAGGCCCTCGTAATCACTTCTCCAATGCTATTGAGCAAGGACATAGCTAACAAAATCAGATCAGCCGTGATTGGATCCATCGTCGTCGTTGGTGAAAGGACCTTCCGTGTCACCATCGCAGGTATATCCTCGAAGTGAGGAAGTCCCGACACTTCATGAATCGGAATTTCTCGAACTTCCCGTAAGAGCTAAAAGATATGATTTTCGAGGTAATTTTCGAGTACCCGGACGACTGCTGGCCCAAGGACATCATGACGTTTCCGTGAGAAGACATTGACGTGGAGTTTACGCGCTGGTGGCTATCACGAAGCCTTCAGACGGTCAGAAGCCCGCACGTGGTCCACGACGACGACAAAATTAAGTTCACTGCAGTGTCGTACTGCCAAAGCGCGATACGGGATCAGAGGGTTCTCGAAGAGTTGATGGCCCAGCCAGAAGTCTTGATCAAGATCAACAGCAAGGCCAGCTACCTCCAGCAAGCTCGCCAGCCCCTTCATGAGCTGCACACGGCCCCACCTTGCTTGCCAGCCCAGATACTACCACTCGTCAATATATCAAGGGAATACGATCAGTCTAAGAGGAAAATTGTGGTCTGACTCGAGATCAAGATGTACTCTCCGCCCTGGTATCCTCGAAATGTCTCGGAGCAGCACCAGACCGCACTCGACGGGAGAAGCAACCAGTTCAGTCCGGCTTGGGAAAGCTTCTCACTCTCCGATACAGAGAAGCTGGCACGCTCCCTCATGAGACCATTCATTATCTTGAGGAATGTGGAGGGAATCTTCCGGGAGGACGTGAAGACACGGAGCGGAACCATCAGGCTCAATGGAAGCGCCGTATGGGTGTTGTGGAAGCAAAACTGGGCATAATTCCTGCGCACGTAGTGGCAGCAGACGCTGCTTCTCCTTGCCTTCTACAAGACCTTCCTGGACATTCATGCGGCAGCCATTGGAAGTATGGAGTACACAGACAAACTTTCTAAAACCAGTAATTTGAAAGAGAAGAGGAATATCGTTGCTTTTTCCTTTTCTTCTACAGCCAAGGGTGTCTATGTGGAGATGAATTTTCCAGATAATTCAACATATTTAGGTATTTGAAGCTATCGTCCGGACGCGAATGTATAATTCTTGATTAGTATGCTAAGGAAGGCACGCAAAATGGGAAATCAATGACGGCGATTAAAAGATCATAATTCTAACAATCCATGGGTAGTTGAAGCTATCGTCCGGATGTATATGTAGAATTTTTAATTCGACATTCTCGTCCGGACGATAGCTTCAACGACCCATGTAATGTTGTATTATTTTGAACAAAAAAGCTGAGGAAACTCGAGGTTCAGATCAACGCTAGCTTTAGAGTACAAGATCACTGTGTAAATTACGAGAAATCAGAGCATTGTGGAAGTTGCCATTCAGAGAAGAATACTAAATATTACTCATATCTGTGTATATGTCGAGATTTATAATCGCCAAGGAGAAGTTGAGTGACAGCAGGACAAGTCAAATGAGAACGGGATTGAATTTCACATTTCAGCCATTAGGAACCGCTATGCAAGGAAGAGGACGAGGTAGACCCTTGCAGCGGCCTTTGGGCCAGCACAGTTGATCGCGACGGACCGCGGGCCCGGGCCGGGCGGGAGAAGTTGAAACGAATTAAGGACTGAACAATTCTAATCTCACAGTGAAGATATTCTCTGCTAACAAACACAATCCCGTTATCTGTATTCATAATGGCCTCGGCCCTGGACAAGATAGAAACGGAGGAGTTCGAAGGGTTCTGAATGCCTGGCCCGGGTATTTTAGTGGAAACAACTACGTGCAGGTATTTCCCAACTCGAAATGAGTTTGATACAGCAATCATGAACTGCGATGATGCCGCAAGAGACTAATCGATGCTGAACAAATCTCCAGCTCGGTCAGCGGGAGAAACAGTGTTGGTGACTTGGCAGGTCGCGACCACTGGGAACGCACAGACCGATGCTCTGCCGCTGCGGGGAATTTTGATCCTTCAGTGGAGGCTTCTGAAGGATCCAAATTTCCATCAAAGAGCCAGCCATGATCCTTCTGAGATCAGCGGATTCAAGCGCCTGTGAGCCTCTCCTTGGCAACGTGCTCACAACGACATGTCAGCAGTAGGCTCAGAAGGGTTACGAAGCGCGCTCGGATATAAGCAGCCCACGCAGAAGCCAGGGCTACGTAGCCGTTTCAAATCGGACATATGCATTGTTACTGGCCCACTCGGCCATTGATCCGGTCGCTTCTTCCGGAGGCGTTGCATGCATCCATCAGGGAGACCCATCTTTTCCAATCCGAGAATGCGAGCCGTGAATCAGGTGAGGCAGCTGCACGATGGATGGGTACGCTTTCAGAGGCGATATTCCGGGCGGTTAGCTCGTCGGGATAATGGGGGCCAGAATTACGGTATAATAAGACGATAGCAGGGGAGAGCGTCTTGATTTCGGCATCGCTGTCGCGTCGCGCAGTCCATCGCAAGTATGTCTCGGCTCATCGACAGAGATAATGGCGTGCGTACCAGACCGATGCAGGTCGTATGCCTTGGCCTGTGCAGGTATGTCGGATCGACTGATCAACTGGCACTTTAGTATTGACAATCAATAGGACAGGTACACTCGGCTTGTACTGGACCCTGAATGAGCTGGGCTATCGAACATACCATACAGCAGAGGCCCTGATGGACGGCGATCGGGGCATTAAACTCATGGAAGAATCGTACGATGCAAAGTACATCGAGGGTAGGCCTTACGGTCGGAAGGAGTTCGACAAGTGGTATGGCGAATACGATGTGAGTGTAGGGCGAGGAAAAGATGAGTTTGAGGTTGCGAAAATTGACGGCCATGACTTTGCAGGCCATTTCCGATATCCCCGCGTCTTTCTTCCCCGAAGAGGTGTACGCCGCGTATCCCGACGCCAAGTTCATCCTGACCGACCGCGACCCCGACGCGTGGGTCAGATCAATGCACAACACTGCCTTCGTAGGCGGCAAGTCGACGATGCTTCGGATCCTCAGCTGGCTCGACTGGAAAACCATAGCGCCTTTCTACAGGCTTTCCTGGAAGATAACCTACCAATGGTGTGGACAGCCGGACGACAGCAAGACCAGGGCCCTTTACGTTGAACACGTCAAGCTTGTGAAGAAGATTATTCCCCCAGAGCAGTTACTATACCTGAGACTGGAGGAGGGGATTACCTGGGAGAAGATATGTCCGTTCTTGGGGAAGCCAATTCCAGACAAGCCAATCCCGAGCGGGAAAAAGAATGGCCCCGACTTCTTCCATCAGGTAGGCATGGAATTCTACAAGCGCGCATTGACCGGGATGTTGAAACGTTGGCTCGTCTACTCGTCTGTTCCGGCAATCGCGGGAGGTGTGTGGTATCTTCACCGCCAGCCTGGAGCGCTACGGTTACCATGGTAGTCAGTCCCCGCGGGAGAAACTGTGTAGCAATGTGATGAGGTTTTCAAGAGAGTGTGTGAAAGTTTGTCACACCTGGATTTCCGCTGTGGCAAATGCAATTCAATTCCGTCTTTGTATCCCGTTGATTCGGAGTCAATCCGCAAGAGCCACGACTGGGAGATTCTAGGCCAAGTGATTGAAATTTGATGTTAAAATAAAGGCTTACGTGCAAAGAGAGAGGTAGGAGGACGTTTCGTTAAGGCTTGAATTCGTCATTTCACGTGAGCTGCTTTCCAGATCCAGGCCCCAACTCATTCCGCCTCCGTACACCAACTCTCTGTGATTTTATTTGCAGCGTACCACATTTCAATTACATCTATTTAGCGTAGTGTAAAATGGAGGGGGGGAAGAGTTGATGCTGCGACCCGTCTTAAGATGCAGGTTGGATCTGTGCGAGACAACATAGGAAGTAGGACAACGGCTAGACCTTTTGGTATGGGATTGAAAGCGGTCATATTGGATTCAACACCCAGAGAAAGATGTATTATGAATCCGTGTGGAAATATCTCCTATTTTGTTGATTTGTAGTAGTAGTGCGTGACGAATGGCTTGTCTGGCCAAATGTGACAATATAATGGAATCACGAAAGCACACGGCGACTTGGAGATGATGCGAAACTTTGTCTCTCAGGATTGAATTTGTTCGTGGTTGCGGTCGCGTTTTTGCATGGCGAAGGCGGGCAGCACATCCCTTGGCCGCGCGGGCTTGGCCAGTAAAGTCCGCCGTAGATCCGTACATACTTGTCAACACCACCACCGAGCTCCGCAGCCCCAATACCTAAGGCAATTGCTGCCGCGAAACCTCTCTGCCGACGCTCTCCCCCGGCCCTCCAGCTACTATCTACCCATTGATACCCCGGAATCGCCCCGCCGCAGCCGCATTACTACCACCTCCCCGCGACTCCAGCGACGAACCCCCGACCCAAAACTCTCAAGATGGATCCCTACTCCGCAGAAGGAGGTACGCGCACCTCCCTCCCGCGCCACGATCCCCCCACTGCTGCCCGCACGCACACACGCTCACACACCGCCTGCGCGCGCCCAAAACAGAGCTCGTCAACATCCACAACGCCTTCCACCAGGGCCAGTACCAGCAAGTCGTCGACTTCGACACGTCGTCCTTCTCGGCGACCAACGCGCTGCCCGCGCGGGTGCTGAAGCTGCGCGCGCGCCTCGCCCTGGGCCAGTACGACGACGTCGCCGCCGAAGCCGCCGCCGAGCCGGGCGTGCCCGACCTGCAGGCCGCCGCCGCGCTGGCCGCCTACCTCAAGAGCCCCGGCGACGAGACGGCCGTCGCCAAGGCGCAGGAGCTCGCCACCTCGGCCGGCGACAACCTCAGCGTGCAGCTGCTGGCCGGGTCCGTCCTGGCGAATGCCGGCCTGACCGAGGAGGCGCTGGCGCTGCTGGCGAAGCATCAGGGGTCGTTGGACGCGTAGGTTCTCTGCACTCTTTGCCGCGGGGACTGGGCATATACTTGTTTTGGGCATGGGGGAAAGCTGACTTGGTGAGAATTTAGGGTCGCGCTGATCATTCAGATACACCTGCAGCAGAACCGCGCGGACCTGGCTGCGAAGGAGGCCCAGCAGGCACGGAAGTGGGCACAGGACAGCCTGCTCGTCAACATCGCAGAGTCGTGGGTCGGTCTGAGAGAGGTACGTCTACAGCGGGGGTGATGAGATATTGGATAAGGACCCGCAAAATGTGTCAGGTGCTGACTGGACGGATCACTTAGGGCGGGGAGAAGTATCAGCAAGCATTCTACGTTTTCGAAGAGCTCGCCCAGGCCCCCGCTTCGCAGGCCGTGCAGTCGCTCGTCGGTCAGGCCATCTCCGAGCTTCACCTCGGCCGTTACCCCGAGGCGGAAGCTGCGTTGCAACAGGCTATCGCGCTGGACCCCAAGAGCGCGGACGTCCTGGCGAACACTATCGTCCTGAACACGGTATTGGGCAAGGATACTACGGAGCAGAAGAAGGCCCTGGAGGAGGTCGATCCCAAGCACCCCTTCTTGGTGGAGGTGGCGGCGAAGAAGGACGCATTTGAAGCCGCGCAGGCCAAGTACACACCCAAGTTTGAGGCTTGAAGGGAGTAGCCGAGAGGCTTGATGGGAGAATGACCCGAATACGAGACCGAAGAGTGAAACAATAACAAGACGATATATGTAGGAGATAGGGGAAGCGGGATCCACCTCCTAGTGGGAGATCAATTAGGGTACGAGATTCGCGAAGAAGCAATTCGCGTAAGCCCGGCAGATGGGAGGTACGTGCATGATAGAGTAGCAATATCAAGCGCACCAACCACAAATAATTGAAACGGCCCCTCTTTTGAGGACTACTTTTAGTATCATGAAAATGCTTGTTTCTTTCCCTTATACGTTCTTGAATCACATGCTCCACCAAAAGGTGAGCTCGGCTGTTTACTTTGCGGCTATATCCGCATTACCCACTTAGTTCTGGCAAGCGCTGAACTTTGTTCGAGTATTCGTAGTGGGTGCAGATGCTCCGTGTCATCTCCGTCTTCGGTTCAAGCACACCGGTATACCGCTCAGAACCTCAGCTTCGGCATGACGAACATGATCAGGATGCAGGCCATCCACAACGCGCCAATAATGCCGTACAGCCTGACCCTCGCCCACCACCCCTTGCCCTCCGTCATCCTTCTCAAGGTGCCCATCCTCTGCCCGGCAGCTTCCATTCCCTGTGCGCTTGTGTCGAGACCTTTGCTGGCACGGTCCAAGATGTCCTTCTCCGCTTCTAACGAGCTGCCGAATTGCATTGTCTGCTGCTTCAGAAGCGCCGCCATGTCCAGTAGCGAGCTCGTCAGCGCCTCCTGCTCCGAGCGGTTATGCGACATCAGCTTCTCCGACCGGTGAAGCGAGGGGTCGGCTGCGGGGTTTCTCGAGCCGCCAAAGAGCGACGAGCCCGTCGTTGTCGCAGCGTCCTGAGTGGAGGAAGGAGGATCGGCTTGTCCTGGGCGGCGGGAGCGCAGGATGTTCTCGGCGGCGTCCTGCAGCGCCTGGTTGCCCGGCTTGTGCTCGACGTTCAGGCCGTCAGTGGTGTTTCGGTGCGCGGGCGCGTAGCTGGGAGCATCGTCCTCGTCATCGTCATCATCGGTCGAGTCATCGGCAGCATCGTCGTCATCATCGTCCAGCTGGTTCAGCTCGTATAGGCGTTGATTCAGCTGCTTGATGAGGTCACGTTTCGCCTGCAGGTCGGCCTGCTGGGCTTGTTTGCGCGACTGGATCTTTACGGCGGCCGTGTCGTGCTCGAGGCGCAGCAGCAGCGAGCGCGCATATTCAAGGTTCTGGCATGTCTCAATCACTGCTGCACATGGTGCTTGGGGACACCGCGAGATTACCTACAGCGCCGACTTTGGTGCGCTCGAAGCTGGACGTTCGCAGCTTCGGGTCGGCATCCGACGAGAGGAGGGCGGTTTGCAGGCGATCCAGTAGCCGGGTGAGGCTGATCTGAGTGGGGTCGGGCTGGTGCGCGGGAAGGGACTGTGTCCTGGCCATGAGGGGCTGCGGTTGTGCGGCTTGCTGGGGGAGGCAGAGCTGACGTCTGTTCTCTTCGCGGATCCGGGGAGCTGCGTAGCGCGGCACCGAAGCGAGCGGGAGCGCTTGCCTTCGGGCCCATGAAACGCGCGGGATCACGTGATTGTTTGACCCCTCCTTGACAGGACGGGACGGGACTGCCAGGCACCTCCCCAGCGGGCTGGGAAGGAGCAACGCTCGCGGGCTGTGGCCCACTCTCGCAGCAGCGCTCTCCTCTCTCTGCGGCCTCTCCTTTTCTCCACCTCCCGAGCCCGCCCCCAGAGCTGCACCGTCGCTCGATCTCTCCCGAAGCAACGTGCGTCGATCGCTGCAGGAAATTCGATGCTCATAAGCAACAGTGCCAGCGCATCAGTGCAATATTGCGTGCGTGCGTGCCGGTCTTTGATGAAGACTCGGCGCGCGGCAAAGCGCCCGTCCCTCCCGGTGGACTGAGAGACGGAGCTGGAAACTCAGAGTTGAGAAGGTCCTTGGTCACGTCTCTGCCGGCGTGTATCAGCAATCTGATGACGTTGGGCATCAAGCGCTGGTCAGCCTGCCGTCTCTCGCGGAGGAAGATCCGGTCTTGGCAATTTCCCGCTCGCCGTCGCTCACTTCCCCCTTCGCACAACCACAAATTCTGTTGACTCGCGCGGAACAGGGACGACCGTCCGTGAAACTGAATCAGCGCTGCAGGATCATCCTCGTCGGACTCCTGTAGATCGCAAGACACGACACCAAACTTTGCATCGTCCGTCGCCGGCGGACGTGCAAATCGAGCAAAGGCCGTCTGGAATTCATTGCCGTTTTATGACAGCCAGCTAGCCGTCCTACCAGCGGTATTGCGCGATTGGGCTATGATCAACGGCCCGTCGAGGGTTTGTGTGGCACCTTCAGGAACGCTTCCAGAAAGCTTACGGCTCGCGGGATGCTCTACCCGCCTACCCGCCACGCGCCCTCCACCAAAGAGAGGCCAGCGATTGCTGCCGCCACCCGTCGGTCCCTCGCGGTCGTCAACACCAAGCCGATAGTGCGACACAGAGACCGCGGATCCCTCATAGCCTCAATTCCGTGGTGCAACTCATCATTCCGTCTAGCTCTACCTCTGGTCACGGCTCTCTGACAACTTTACTGCTTAGCTCATGCTCCGACCATGGGTCTCTGTACAGAGATATGCTGGTAACAAAGCCGCCGGGATGATTTGTCGGCTCTCCAACCCTGGCCACTCCGGCGCTCGCGGATGAGTTCCCTGCCAGCCGCGCGCCATTACGTCCGCGAAAATGGGTCCTTGGTTCCTGCCATCAAACCACCTGCTGGAGCCTTCTGGAGGTCGAAACGGAGCTCTCGTGAGAACTGGTGAGAGTTTCACTGCCAGACTGACCGGTATATGCCGTGTAACTGTGACGAAAAGGGTGAGTGGTCGGCGTATATGGTCTTCTCAGCCTGGCTGTTACCCGCCGGTGAGGGTGCTGGCGGGACGGTCCTGGGTTGCCTTGCTGAGAGGGGATCATCGAGCTTCGCCTGGCGATCGGTCCCCCTGGAGCAAGGAATTACCATACAGCGTGGTACTACGTACGTGATGTGTAGTTTTCATACGGACGAAGAGGCCATGGAAGGCTAATCAAAAGGGCATGATCACCACAGGGTCCTTGAAATGCCGCATGGCATGGAAGAGAATTGCAACTGGCCGTGCGCTGCGCGTGCTGAGACGCATGTGGCCGCAGCTCTGGCAAGGCGGCCATGTTGCCGGGATGACAGCGGTTGCAACTCGCTTTAGAAACGAGTCGAAGGGGCTGTAGCCGAGGGCGCAGCAGGCTGACGTCGGATTGCTTTTTGCGCTTTGACACGTCAATTGGCCCTAAACGAGGCGCCGGTGGCCGGCAGTGTGACAGGCGCAATCCTGGCGCACATGGCGGCGCACGCTAATCTCTCACCGACCCGCGCCCTCCCGCTGCTCGACCACTTCTTAACTGCGGCGCCTCCCTCAGCCAATACGGCGGCACTCGCATCCTGCATCATCCTTGCAGCGCACACGTTGGCCCCACCGCCGCATGACCAGCGCACAGTGCGTCCCAGCTCCCTGCTCACCTGTTGCGCGCCTTTTTTACTCTCTGCGCCCCCGCCTACCGCTCGTCTGATTCCCTCCTCACTTCTTCTCACTTTTCTCACCTGCAACTCCGCTTTTGCGCGCTGCACTCCGCAAGCCCTGCAAAAACGTCAATTCTGCCCACCAAGGAGCAAGAAAAAGATCAATTTCTCAAAAACAGAAAGATTGGATCAAGCAGCGAGCGCCATCGCCTGCTTTTCTCATGATGCAACATCGCAGCCGCGAACGAGGAGCCCTCACCAGGTACTTCCCAGCCGGTCCCTCTCCCAGCACTTTGTTTTTCTCCAGCAATGGAATCGCACCATGTTGTACAAAATAATGTTTTAGTGTTTTGCTTTCTTCATTGCCATCAAGGTTTGTATTGCCGCACAGGGAATTTCAGCCGGAACCACTCCCATGGAAGGATCCCACCCGGGAAAATTGGCCTTTTTTACTGCCGGACTGGATTTTGCTTGGCCATTGGATTTCTTTCTGTTCATTCCAGGATTTTTGCCCGGATTGTATCCTCGCTTAAGCGTCGCATGACGTCAGAAGCGCACTGTCCGCCAACTACTGGCCATCGATGGGCAAGTCTTGTCCTCGATTCGACCTTGGCTCGTTGAGCATACTCGACAAACACAAAGCACAAATGAAGTGTCTCTGTGGATTGATGCCGCTGGCAATTCTCGACAAACCCAGGACTAGCCGGAGTTTCTTGTGGACCGTGCCCGGACATTCCCCATGGATTTCTCTGCCAAGGATCGTAGGCGTAATCGACACGCGTTCTGGCCTGTCTGGTAACGATCGACCGTCCCTGCGCTTGAGCGGGGGTCATCGGATTACTTCGACGCGGACGACAATAACATCTACAATGGGGACGCAGTCCCGAAGATGTCATGACATAATCTGCACCCGCAGAAGGATTCACTCTTGATGGTCACCTCCTGGATGCTCTCCTTTTTCGGATTTCTTTTCAGTACTCAGTCTTTTTCCATTACGGCCACGTTACCAGGATTTTGCCACGGATGCCACACGTTTGGACAGGCCAGCTGGGCCTCATTAGTACGTACCGACAGGCTAATGATGCCTTCTCATACACCCACCTCAACGCCGCTGCTCGAGTGTAAACTAACTTCTTGCGTGCTAATCAAAGACTTTGCCTGATGTGAAAGATCACAACTTGCCCAATGCGACTGGTTCTTTTTCTGGAATGCCTTGATGTAACGGACTCGTTCGCTTCACATGCTGTTTCACTCCGGATGACCTGGTGCTTACGCCCATGGACCTCATTTTCTTTACGTTCAGGCCACCTCCTGGGATGTCGACTTACCGGATATGGTTCATTTGCTTAATCTCTCTGACTGGTCTGTGCTCGATCCTCCTATACCTCAATCCATGACTTTGCTAATACCGAACGCAGGCTCCAACGGATCTCGGCATACTAACATGGCAATTTTGTGTTTTCCGCTTGCTTTGCTTTTCGCACCTCATCGTCTTTTTTCGTAATTCCCTTTTGCACGCACTAACATCCCCTGCCAGTGAATTTTCCGAGTGCGACTCTGCTCCCGGAGACTTTTCTTTGCCTGCCCCAGTGGACGTTGCTCTGTGGACACAATCAGTGTCGGGAACTCCCTACACTGGAAGCGATCTGTTTTCCTTTGGCCAGGAGGACCTGTCCAGCATGGCCCGGAACTTCCTTCACTTCCCCAAGGATGATGAAGCATCAATCTCGTCCTCCATGGATGACAGCGCGTACATGAGCCAGCCTGACACTGGCAGACGCGGCAAGAACGAGAACTACCACATGCCCCAGGACACTAGGACCCAGATCATGGAGCCTCTCTCGCACATCTACTCGCCCACCCTGAGCGTGCAGAGCCACGGAACCTTCACTGGATCTCAGCCCGACATGAGCAACATCATGTTGCCTTCCACTGCCGGATCGGACGCCGACTTCACTAACTTCAACAACGCACAGGTCGCATCGCCGACCGACTTCACCTTCAGGGCACCCATGCAGAGCCACACCTGGGGCACCGAGTCCCAGAGCTACAGCGCCCCTTTCGCGTCTGGCTCCATTGATGCTCCTGCTACCTTCCTGCACCGTCAGAACAGCTACCCCAGCCGTGCCGTCTCGCAGCCGTTCTTCGCTCAATACCCGGCGTACGGCATTGACAGCATGATCAGCAACACCCAGAGCGTGCCTGAGCAAAGGAGGGTACGATCTCCGTTTGACCGTGTCCGTGCTACGGCAAGGCCGGCTGACGTTCAGCGTCCCACTCTGCAGCACTCTGACTCCAAGCCCCGCTTTGAGGGTTCTGACATCCTTTCCCCTGCCTCCACCGTCATGACTTCGCAGTTCCCCGTTTTCCACGGTGGTTCCGAGTACGGCGAGGAGCCGAGCTTCATGTCCATGGCTGGGTTAGTACACCGACGTGTCCTTACATCTATGTCCGCTGACGATTTTATCAGCTCCGACAGCATGATGGAGTCGGCGACTGTTCAGCCATCCGCTATGAGCAACGCTGATATCGACGAGGAGGAGGCCGAGCACGATGCTGCTCGCAAGTCCAGCGAGGAGGCCGAGGTCAAGTTGGCCCGTACTCACCCCCTCTACTCGGCACAGCCGCAGGCAGATGATATGTACCACTGCCCCTTCGAGGGTCAGGCCAACTGCCAGCACAAGGCCACGAAGCTCAAGTGCAACTACGACAAGTACGTTGACTCGCACTTGAAGCCCTTCCGCTGCAAGAACGCGAACTGCATCAACGTCGAGTTCTCTTCCACTGCCTGCCTCCTCCGCCACGAGCGCGAGGCTCACGGCATGCACGGCCACGGCTCCAAGCCCCATCTCTGCGCCTACCCTGACTGCGAGCGTGCCATCCCCGGCAACGGTTTCCCGCGTCGCTACAACCTGTACGACCACATGAAGCGCGTTCACGACTACACCAGCCCCTCTTCCCAGACTGAGCCTAGCTCTCCTCACGGCCAGTCTGCTAAGCGTTCCACCAGCCGCAAGCGCAAGGCGACTGGTGCCGTTGAGCAGCCTGAGAAGCGCCAGAGGACTGCTGCCCAGATCAAGCAGGCCAACACTGCTCGCCAGAGGGACCAGGAGAAGGAGCGCCTCCGCCAGGCCTGGGCCGAGCGCATGGCTGTCCTGCAGCAGCGCCTTCGCACCCTTAACGAGCCCAAGGACGCTGAGGGTCACCAGCAGATCATCGAGGACGCTACGGCGCTCCAGAAGATCGTCGCCCAGCTCACCGAGATGGGCTGAATGAACAACTCGTCCCAACACTTTCAGGATTCGTAAGCTCATTGTAACCCCACATCCCTCTACCGATTTGATCTGACTGGTTAAGCAGTATTCATCACACCACTTGTTCCTAGGATTTCCGGATACATTCCTAGGACCGCATGGATTCACTCCATGCACTTTTATTGATTGAGCCTACTGCCCAAAGGATATGGCCACATTTCCGCCGGACACCGTACTAAGGATTTGACCGCAAGGATGATTCCGCCCCAAGGACTTGCATTTCAGAGGCCACTTCCCCGGATGGACAACCCATTTCCAGTAGGCGCTTCACTTCAACAACAACACTCCGTATCAGGTTCGCGATAGCCCCGCCGGGGTTTCGACGGATCGGCAGCCAATGGACCCACTGAGGATTGCGCCGCGGATTTTTTTTATAGACTTGCCTTTAGAGAACTGTGATTGTGGAGGGGTGCAGGAGTGCAGAGATGGGTAACCCACGACATTGCTGCGCGCAGCTTGTCGCGGCCATCTCAGCGGCACTGGCGGAGGGGTAGTGATTAGCTAATAGACTGATTCGGAGTTGATAGTTGGCTTTTTGTTAGCGATGAGTTTCCTTTGTCGAGTATGTCTTGATTTGAAAAGAAAAAAGTAACAGTAACGCGAAGAATTGAAGAACTACTTAGAAACATTGAGGGTCTGATGGTGAAACTTGGTGATTTGTTGGGGAAGAGTACCTGCGGACGAGCGGGGTGTGGTGTTGCGGGGCTTTGGGCAGCCACAGCGTCACATGCGGCGAAACCGTCGGCGGTCGGTCACGTCAGCGAAAGTTAATGGCCGATCGCAACGTGGGCTTTTGAACAAGCGAGCGGAGAGATTGATGTGTCCATCAGGGCGTCTCACGGCCGTAGCTCTCACGCTTTCACAAGCCCGCCTATCGAATGTGGCCTTGCGCACGGATGGCGTCGACGGAACGGCCAAGATCCGAGTCCCCCACGAGCCCAGATCTGCCGCAGTCACATAATCACCCAGGGCAGCATTGGCCGTGAACCATCCAAAACAGCAAGCGCCTCGCCCCAATACCGGAGCCTCGCCCTGGATTAGTTATCGCGTTCGGCTGTTGCTGATCAGAATATTTGATATTCGTGCCCAGGGGGTTCAGCTGGAGTGAGGTGATCAGAACGCCTGTTCGCACGCGTCCCGACTTCGAATTGGTCCCGTATGCCGGCGCTATCGCGACTCATTTCTCGTCCGACGGCGGCGGCGTCGGCGGGGCAATTGCCTATAGGTACCACCGGTGCTGCTTCTGCTACAAAAGCCGCCGCTGCCCGTCGAACGTTCTTCTCTATTGCACCGCCGACCCCGCGATTGCCGACTGCCGCCACCGCTCTGAGGTCATACCCCGCCGTCATCGCCACACCACCACCGTCAACAACAACACACTCTCTCTTCCACACCTCAACCACCAAAATGTCGTCCGCTACGAGCTTCTACGACTTCAAGCCCGCTGACAGTAAGTTCCCTCTTTCCAGTGTATTCTGTATTCTTTTCTCGCACCAGCAGCGCGCGCTGTCGGCTGCTCATCCGACCTGCCGACATTTGCCTGCACGCTCTCTTCACACTGTCTTGGTTCGCTCTTGGACGCTGCGTGCAGCGTCTCAGACAACTACTCGTGGCATGGCACGCTGGCAGCATGACGCTGCGATGCGGCTGAGACCCAAGCTCTTGATCGCCCTCCCACCTCAAAGCACGAGGCTGTGTGCGACGATCTGATCCTGTTCTCGCCTGCCCGCCACCGAGATCACGATCAGCGCCACGGGCAGTCCACGAACCTTTGCACCCCCACATACCACAGATTCCTTGCGCAGCCCTCAAAGCCCCGCAAGCATCGTCCTACACCCCCCAAGCACACAACGGTCGAAGAAGGCGACTGGAAACACAAAAACGGAACCACTGCTGACACAAAGCCTCACAGAGAAGGGCAACGCGTACGACCTCGCCTCGCTCAAGGGCAAGGTCGTGCTGGTCGTCAACACGGCGAGCAAGTGCGGCTTCACGCCCCAATTCGGCGGCCTCGAGGCGCTGTACAAGGACGTCAAGGGCGCGCACCCGGACGACTTCGTCATCCTCGGCTTCCCCTGCAACCAGTTCGGCAGCCAGGATCCCGGTTCCAACGACGAGATCCAGTCCTTCTGCCAGGTCAACTACGGCGTCTCGTTCCCCGTGCTCGGCAAGGTCGACGTCAACGGCGACAAGGCGGACCCCGTGTGGGAGTGGATGAAGACCGAGAAGCCCGGCCTCATGGGCCTGAAGCGCGTCAAGTGGAACTTTGAGAAGTTCCTCATCGGCAAGGACGGCCAGGTCAAGGGCCGCTGGGCCAGCACCACCAAGCCCGAGAGCTTGAAGGAGGCCATCGAGAAGGAGTTGGCTGCTTGATTTTCTTCCATGTCAGGAGGGGTTGAGGGTAACGAAACATTTTTGATATCCAGGCGTGTTAACTCAAGGGAAAATTGAAGGACTATTACAACATTAAACTGCATGCTCTGATATCTTGTGATGATTGATCATGATTCGTCGTTTCTAATTAATTTCTCTTTTATCCTTTACATTCTAAGCCTAATCGAAAGGCACTCTCCTCAAGCCGTCATTTCCCATCCTCTTCTTCATCTCCTGCATCGCACCAACGCTGCTCGGCACCTTGATTCCACAGCAGTCGTCCCAGCTGTTGGGGTTGTGCTTGTGCTTCCTGCCGTCCTTCATGACTATTATGTTGCCATCCTCGTCCGGCTCGCCCTCAATCTCGTACCCCAGCAGCTCCTCGTCGCTCATCTCGTCAACGGCGGGTATCAAGCTACCGAACAGGAAGTGCTGCATGACGGGCAGCTTTCCGAGCACCTCGCCGACGAACATCTTGCGCATGCCGCCCTCGATCTTCTGCCAGTTGCGGGCGGCGCTGATGTCGTCGAGCATGGGGCTGTGCCAGCGCAGCCCTTCGACGTTCTTGACGCTGTTGACGAAGGCGACCTGGTCGAGGTAGAGGTAGTCGGGAGCGCACTCCTCGAGCACGAGCGTCGAGTGGATCGACTTGGGGCGGATGTAGCGGTGGTGCAGCAGCTGCGCGGCGCCGAAGAGGAAGGGCAGGAACTGGTAGTCGTCCAGGCCCCACACGCCGTGCGAGCCCGCCGGCTCCAGGTAGTACGTCATCTGCACGCCGCGCATCAGGCGCAGGTACTTGGGGAAGACGCGCAGCACGACCTGCGGGAAGGCGCTGCGCGGCAGCAGCGAGAGCTGGTACAGGCAGAGCAGCCAGCAGAAGAAGTTGAGCTCGTGGCCCGAGCCGTAGTCGATGCGCGACGCGTTGCCGAAGCTGTTGGCCAGGTACGCAGACAGCTCCGTCACCGCCGCCGCGTCCTTGACGCCCAGCCGGTCGTGCCACGCCGTCTGCTCCGCCGTCACTTCGTCGACGAAGGTGCGGAAGGCCGGGTTGCCGAAGCGCGAGCCCGTGTCTTCGGCTGGGCACCGCGCCAGCACCGCCTCCGTCCGCTCGAGGATGTCGAGAATCGCGGCGATCGTCGGGTGCGACGGCTCGTCGGCGATGGCTTTTATGGGCGTGTCCTGCACGCTGTCCGTCAGGGTGAAGATGAAGGCTTGGAGGAGCGTGTAGGTCGGCGACGACTTGAAGAGCTCGTGGTCGCGCGGCGAGAGGATGCGGCGGCGCGGCTTGCGGAAGGTCCAGCTGGTGCCGTCGCCATTGTCATCTTTGCTGGCGGTGGCGGCGCTCGCGGAGGTGGTCGGCGGGGGCAGCGAAGGCGTTTCGGGTGCGGGTATGGGTGATTCTGGCGCTTGCGTGGAGGGTTTGCGCGGCGTGAGGCGAGGGAGCTTGTCTGAGAGGTCGGGAGGATTGGTTGGAGCTTGTTCGCTTATCGACGCCATGGTGGGTGGTTCTTTGGGAGCTGTTGGATGGTGTAGGAGAGTTTGGTTGCGTCAGTTCCTGGGCGCGGTGAAAGCGGCGGCGGAGGGGCGCCGCCCGGCGTTACGAGCTCATCGCGGAGTTTGGGCGGGGCAGTGGCCCTTCCGCATACAGACTAGCGTATCCAGTTGATCTGATGATGCGCTTGCTGTTCTTTTTATTTCTTTTCACTCGAGCAAGCTTTTCGATGTTTCGATTTTTACTTCTCCTTGTCATGAGGTTTCGTGGGAAAATACCGTGGACCCATCGTATATTGTCAGTGGAAGCGATGGTTGACAGCGATCATGATTTCCTCTTGCTACTCTTGCTACTCACGTTCAGACTCTATGTAATGTGATCTTCTATTAACTTCTGTCATTCTCATGGGAAACTTCGCGCTATGACGAGACAGAGTTGAACCTTGCTCGTGCTGTTTGTCCCTCGGCGCGCAAGCACGGCAGTTGCAGGTGCTATTTTTATCCAGAGGATTGATGCATGTCCAGCGATAGGGTCCAGCCATCCAGGTCCATGTTGATCAATGCATCTTTGAGCGTCACCCTATCTAATATATTCGAGAGAGTATGGTGCAATCTTACCACCCAAGCCAGACGTAGGGAGGGACTCTATGCCTGACATTCCACACGAAAGTCATGGCAGAGTACTATGTGCACCCAACAATGCCGCAGGTCAGCTTCGCTGTATTCTGCTAAGTCTGTGCCATAAATGTCAGCTTTACACGCAAAAGAGTACACTTCACCCTTCTTGTCGATGCAGGCATGTTGTAGCTGCTATTGAATACCCCAAAGTGATGTGATGAGTCCATTTGAGTGGGGGCGAATGTGCCCAGCTCGAAATATTGGGGCTTGCATGATTAGCGCGCGAGAAGTCCTGTAGGATCTGATGGCGCTTAGGAGGCCAACAAAACCATTGGACACCAAGGTGGTGTTCGTATGTACTTCAAGTGCATCATTCCGGCCTTTTGATCAGGCAACGCAATTGAAAATAATTTACTGTGCAGACTTTTTGTCCCTATTCTTTCCCATTTACCAGTCCCGCCGACACTGCTCGTAGCCTCATTTCCATACCGACGGGCTGCACTCATGCCATTCGCCCACGAGTTGGACCTTACCGTGCGAGAGGTGCAGGCGTAACATGGCCGTTTAGCCTGTTTCGCCAACAGCGTTACGCCACAATCCTACCGCGCCTCTTGGAGCTGGTGCTGATGCAAGGGGCCACGCTAATTGGGCTCCTGTAGAACATGAAACGATATTTAAACGGTTCTTCGCGGAGCTCCCACAGTCGTAGTGCGGACCCTTTCAAGGCAGCAATAATCATGCATTTACAATTTACCTACGCAATAACCCGCCCGTATCCTTTTCGATATTTTACCATTGCTGTATCTGTACTTTTCCTTGCTATGACAGTACTTTTCTCATTATTCAATACCGTTGTGGCTGGTTACGACCTTCGGTAAGTGCAAGGTCGTTAGGATTCTTTCCAATTGTCAGCTCAGAAGTTCAGAATAGCATACTCAACAAACCCCAATGCTACCATTGACAAGAAGCTCTGGTATGACCAGCCATTATTTGCGGGTATTAAAAAAGTAAGGAAAAAGATCCATTCCAGCTTCCATAATTGACACATACTAGCTATCGCCAAGCTGCGAGCCAAAGGAAATTGGTGTCCAGCAGAGTACGAAAGACGCATTCACACAATGACCAAATATCCACATAGACTAACGAGGACTTCAGCATTCAACACAGACAAGAACGGTCTGTTGTTTACTCTGGACAAAGTCAAAAATGTTGGGCCTGGAATTTCCCACTCCCCTACTCTTCCGTCTCTGCTATACCTGAACAACTACTTGGAGAATTGCAAAATCAACTACATCAAAATAGAGATGGAAAAGGAAAGCCGCACTGCCCAACAAGTAGCCTGGTCACGTTGGGGTCCAAGTGTTTTTGTGAGTACAGCCGATCCTTTGAGGGCAACTCTAATGACAATTCGAAGGGAGCGATATCCTGCTCAGTAATGAACGAAGTCGGACAAATGAGAATTGACATCACTGCGGAGTATGATCTTGTACCAGCCAATGCTGCCAAGCTCTCCTTGAATCCAGACGACACCTCATGGGACGATGCTGCCAAGCAGAATTTATTTCAGTTCATCTCGAGCAACAACACTCAAATTCCGGCGATGTGGTGGGCGGAATCAATTATGTAAGAATTCGTTTGTGTGTGGTAAGCGTTGATTTAACAGTAGCAGGTCTTACAGCTGGGTCGACGCAGCATTACGAATGGAGAGTCTCAACAATGAGCAGGATCTTGGTTTCCGAAAAGGAACATTCAGTAAGCAGTATTTCAAAGCTACAGCCAAATAAATTCACGCTAAATTGGATAGACTTTTGGCCATCCGAAGGTGTCTTTGACATTTCAGATGCGGCGTTCTTCAACATCACCTGGTATTTCCTTTGGGAGAACGGCCGGATTTTCAGCCCCCTTACCGACGTTTCTCTTTCGCTAGAAGGAGACAGCTGGGGAGATCTGAAAAAGTCCGTCGACGCGCTTGCAAAGTCATTTTACAGTACTGTGCTCGCCGATTTAGGCATGACAAGCGGGCCAAATATATTAACCGATGATGAGGTGCTCCGAAAATTCACTAGCAACTACAGCAACTTGAATGCAGCAACTGGTTGGGTCCCTGCTGGTCCTGCAACGGGTAGCTACGGCTCTTCACAACCTGTGACAGGAAAGCCAACGATCAACAGTTCTTCCATCTTCAACACCTACCTGTGTCAGATTCCGGTTCAGAAAGTCCCAGCATCTCTGATTGTCTCGGTGCTACTCGCCAATCTGGTTTTCCTCCGAGCCCTCTGGTCGATGGTAAGCTTGGTGTCTAGCCATGTGGCAGAGAAGCAGGACCCCAGAGGTACTATTATACCAAAGGAAGGTTTCGAATCATGCTGACTCTCTTCAGCTAATTGGTGCCTTCGATGCGCCGACGAAGGACCATCGCAAAGCTCGGACAGCTACGAACTCCTTCCCAAACGGAAAGGCTCTGAACCAAGGAGTTTAACACCTCTCGCATAGTCATACGGATATTCTCGACTTAGCTGAGGTTGCGATCAACTTCGAGAAACCAAATGCAAGTTTTGCAAAAATAGAAACTGCACATCGAATTGTTCATCGAAGTCCCTCAGTTTTGCACTGTAGCAGAACGATTGCATTCCAGCCACCTTCAGACTTGTCTCATACTATTTACGCTGTTGTCTTTTCATTCCGTGTGAACAGAGCTCACTGAGAGATGTTGCAACGCCAAAAGTCAACAGCCGCAACTGTGGTTGGCTTCCGGCTATCTTTTCTTCTGAAGCTCTAAAGGGTGCGTATCCAATACCGGTTACCAGGGGTCTCCAGAGACCAGTATACTGCCTATTTTCGTAGGGCTATTTGCTGAGAAAAATTGGTAGGTAGCGTACAGAGGTTCCGCATTCATGCTTTAACTTTCGCGTCGGAGAAATCTCCGAGTTGCTCATGAGGCTCCCATTTTGCTGCCACATGACCTCCATTTTCAATTGCAAATGCATAACTTGCTAGTATCTCTCGGAACTGTGATATCCGAGGTCTTGGAATAGTACAAGTGCCGAGTCCGAGGTCGCGTGGCGTCAACAAGACTCTCTTCAGAGCTCGCCATATCGGCAGCAACTGCTTTTCACGGTTAGTAGAATTCGCATCAAGAACGGGTGGAAAAATGACACCATTCCAGGTTTCACGAAAGGCATCGCTGAGGATGTCATTGAGGATGTCATTGATCCACTCTGTCTGTGGTTCCGAACCAATGGCGTATTCGCACCTCGCGTAAGTCCGAGAGACCAGCATTTAGTCAGCGCGCATTTCCAGGTAGTATCTCCAGCCTTCTTCAAGTGAAGTTCTCCTGGTGTTGATAGCTCGGCCCGCCATTAGCGCCAGATCTACGTTAAACTGAAGATGTGACTCACACCAGCGCATGCTACAACTATTTAACCGACACCGAAACCAGCTACCGTCCGGCACAGTCAAATAGAGTCACTGAGTGCCGCCTACAATTCATTCACAGCCAAACCCCACATCACCCTCTTTGAAAGCTCTCTATAAGATTGGCGCCATGGAGATCAAGCAATGGCAGCGCCAAGTCGGCGACCAAACTTTCATCATCTCGACGGACTCAAGCCTTATCTCCCGCGACTTCGTTCAAACATCTTTCGCAGACCCTGCGATGTACTGGGCCGCTGCATTGGATCCGCAAAGCCTGGAGACCATCCTCAAGACGTCCCTCTGGTACGGAATCTACCTCCAAACTCAGCAATCGACCGCAACGCCCCAAGAACAAGGAAAATTGGATCCCTCGGCTCTCAAACAAATCGGGATGGGCAGGCTGGTCACGGATCACGCTACTATTTTCTTCCTGACGGACGTCTTCGTGTTGCCGGAATATCAAGGGAAAGGGCTGGCGAAGTGGATGATGCGGTGCATCAAGGAAGGTACGGACGCGCTACCGGCGGTGCGGCGAGTCATGTTCATGGCGAAGAGAGCGCCGCACGCCATCAAGTTCTATGAGAATGCGTTGGGGGCGGAGATGCATGATCAGGAGAATGGAGAGGTCGTTTTCATGAGCACGCCGCATTGAGAGCCCGACGTGAGCGCCGAACCTAAGGCCTGTGGTCACGCTTTGAGAAGCCGAGCTGGGGGTTGACTGACATTTGCTTGTTTGGGCGTTGGGCTTGGACCTTATTTCTTTTCTGTTGATGTACTGGTGTCGTTAGGTTCAGGGAGTGTGGAAGCAGCTAGATTTATGGGAGAACTACCTTGACAAGCCGTCCGCCTTATCAGCGTCGAGATCACTGTAAATTTTGCGCGAGGAATGCGAAAGATGGCCCGCGTATCCGGAAAGGGTTAGCGTCGCCGACCGTTGCTGCCTATCTGGTCGTGGAGCTGCCCCCGACACCAAGGTGCTCCATTTGCAAGATCTTCTCGACCCCGCCTTGCCCGCCCATCTTCGACTTGACGTCTTTGCTCCCTACGCACCTCGCTATGCTTCCACACCAGCATGTCTCCTTCGCGAAGACCTCGACTACGATCGTATGCGGACTGCATTTCCAGCAACTGGCTATGGACACGCGAAAAGTCAGCAGACGGTTTCTCTCCTCCAAGCCATCACATACACCCCACAGCCCTGGAAGTGCCGTCGCTAGGAGAGAAATTGTTCGAGAGTGTGGTTTGACGAGTTCCTCGAGAGCGCGAGTTGACCAATCATCGAGAATGCGAGTTGACGAACGACGCCCACCCGGCCGATAACAACTTCAAGATCTTCCACGAAGAAGGATTCATGCCGTCATCTGGCCACCTACCTCCTGCTCATCAACGCTCCATCCGGTCACCGCAACTTCGCGTACAACAGCTCGGCGACCAGTACGGACAGAAGGATCAGCTTCCGGGTCTCAGAGCACATGAATCCGGAGCATCGGCAAAAAGTCCTCAAGGATTCCAAGGGCAGCTACTTGTACAATCTCTTGAACGACAAGAAGGTCAAGCGGATCTTGACCCCCGTCTTAACCGGGCTCTGGCCAACGATTACAGACGGTTCTCCCGAGGAAGTCCTGGATATGAGGCACTCCTGCATACTACATAAAGTCATACTGATGTCGTTCCTGCTGACACTTATGCCCGACAACAAGAACACAATCAAAGACATTCTCCTTGCCATAGGCCCATGGGTTGATGAGGTGGTGCCTTGGGCGCCAGCAAACGGGAACGTCCCAATCAAAGAGGCGATAGTTCGCCCAACCAAGGCGGTCGAGGTCGATCCTGAGAGGAAGCTTCAGCAAAAGCAAGATCGATATGCCGATGAAGTGTCCAGGAGGACGGAAGCTGAGACCAAGGTGGAGAACGCAAAAAGCGGAAATACCGTGCAGAGGTTGAGTATCCATTTGCTCAAATGCGAGAAAACGGCGTTCCGGAGTCCAAGATCAAAGAATTTCAGGACAAGACGAAGAAGCAAAGATCAGAGGAGAGGATGCTCGCGAGGAAAGCTGCTGCAAAGGCTGAAAGTCGATAAACCGCTTATTAGTGATGGAGGATAAGCAGATACCGCCTGGTTTTCTGCTGCCTGGCTTATTCATCGCCAGGTAAACTCCGTAGTTAAAACATTTCAGAGGGTACTATAGGGATGTTTCTTTTCAACTTACACGTGTATCCGTCGATCTATGGCATGATGTACCGTATCAGACTTGCTTCCAGGTGAGATCTACGGAGTATTCAGGCTTTGCAACGAGCCCTTGAAGTCTTTGTAGTGTGCAGTGCCACATGGGGTTTAGCGTGATTGGCTGCCACTGCTTATTTGGTCCCGTCGGGTCAGTACCTTCACCTGCTCACCTGCGCATGCACTTGACCAACTCACTCTTTATAAATTCTTCGCCTTGCTTCCTCCCACTCCAATACAACCTCCCTCCTCCCGATCTTCGATTGCCGAACGCCACAGACTCACCTCACCTCTTGCGGTAGCCGGCCGAGCCGGATCGCGAGCATTCTCCTCTGGTCTTCGTTCAAGGCCCTACCCATCCAGCTCAGCTTCCGCTCCTCACCCTCACAGCTGTCGCGTGGTGTGGTCTCTGGCCACAGCTTCACCCTGCGAAGCCTCTTCTCTTTTCGATTGAACACGAACGCATACCCTGGTTGTTGGTCTCCCGCCAGGGAGCCACAATCAAAATGCGTAAGTTAATTCACTCACTCATTGTATGTCATCACTCACTCACTCGTGATAGCACCCAAGCATCGGTGCGATAGTGACGACGAAGAACGACCGAGCAACGTCGTTGTACCAAAGAGAAAATTGACTGGGCGTGAACTGAATTCTTTCCTTCGGGCGAAAGGACAACATATTGGCTATGTCACCAGAGGACAGCCGCATGAAGGTCAACCTGTTTTTGCGAGTATCGGACGTCGCAGTGAAGTCAAACTTCATCTCGAGGGGAAAACACTTATTTCCGCCGAGCAGGTGAATTAGTTTGAGAGTTCAGATGAAGAGTTCTTGAAGAAACAATTGGTGATATTCTACCAAAAGGCCGCTAGTTTTTGGTTCGCCACGTGGAAAGGCCTGTTCTGCGAGTTCGAGTTCTTCGAGATGCGAGAGTACCCGCCGGCGCTCGACGCTGGGTATGCACTGATGCGCCACTACTACCTTATCCATAGCCGCTCAGGTGTTCTTCCGGCCGAACGAGGCTTGATTCCAGACACCTTCGACAAAGACCTGGAGCTTGCTGAGGGTTTGCTCAACAAGCTGATCGCGGCATTTCCGGAAGCTAAGGAGAGCCTCAACCCGCTGAATGTCGCCAGAGCAGCAGGGTACTACAAAAAGTTCAAGGACAATTTTCCCTATGAGCTTCAAGGCCCCGCAAACGATTCCCGATATGACATCTACTTGCTCAAAGCCAACAAGAAGTTCTGGATGGAAATGATCGGCCAACATGCAGACAGAAATGAGGAGGAGTACAGCGATGAGGATAGGAGCGAGGATAAATCTGCGAGCCAGCCGAACAAAAAAGAGAAGGACATCCGCACGAGAACTAGAACTATCCACCTCGTCAGCATCTAACCCTGAGGCTTTCGCAACTGACTACCGCATGTACGACACATCCCAATATCTGACAGAAGAACAGCTCTCGAAGCACAATACGGTAGTCAAAGGCCCAAAGGGCATGAAGTGGCTCCACGCGTTATCACCAGTCTTTTCCACCATTCCGGGAGATATTCGAATCATTAATGGTGCTCGTAAACACTATGTACCGAAATATGGCGAAGTCCTGCCTGATACGATCGCCATACAAGTAACGGAACTGCTAGTGATAAACGCATTCTGTCAGCTGCCTTTATTTACTAAGCAGTCCCAGGAGGTTTGAAATAAGTTCTCTAGACGTAAAGAGTTACCATTCCTAAAAGGTGGACTTCCAAACTTCCGAGGCGATGAAGGCATCATGGGTCCAGTGCAAGTAACTCACCAAATCACATATACGGATTACATACAGAAGTGTGCACATTTCGCCCCAAACGTCATTTCAGTGCTCTTCCTTAGCAAAATGAACAAGTTGATGAAGGACCCTAAGGAATTCAGAAAGTGAAAGGAAGCCTTGGATCATTGCCTCGGAAACAACTTGCTAGTCACTAGCAACAGCCAAAGGACAAAGTGGAAGGCTCAGAAGCCACGCATGACTGTCCGACAGCGGAACCTGGTTGATGGGGATGGCGGTGTTAACCATATAAAATATAGAGATTGGATAGAATACTGTAAAGCGAGCCGCCAAGTTAGAGTGGAAAAAGAAGATGGTACTAAGACCCAAACAAGGTCCAATCAGCCTCCCAAGGACCAGGCGAATCAGAGGTCAGTGTATCCAACACCTCAGAATCGAATGTGAAAGTGCTGGCAGAAGGAGTCAGAACCGGGACCGGGGCTGGAGCCGGAACGCGTGCGGCGTCATAAACACTCTGGGCTGGAAATTGAAGATTAACGTCGGTGTTGAATTGCGCCATAAAGGCTTCGCAGGACTGGGATCCGGACGAGAAAGTCGGCGACACATGGATCTGGGGCGGCTGAAACGGGACGTCGTCATAATGAGGCTGCCATAGCTCAGTGTTGCTCAACCGTCTCTTCTTCGAGATGTGGGCCTCTCCGCATATCGTCTTGTCGAATTGAGGCTGCCGTAGCTCACTGTCGTCGACCCGTATATTCTTCCAGATGTGGGCTTCAGAACTGACTACTGTCGTTGGAGCATCGGTAGAGGAGCTATCTATGGCCGATTCAAACGGAGAATTACAAGTCAGGCTGCCTTCTTCCGAAGATTCAAGGTCGGGTTCTACGCAGTGGCTCTGGCCTCCTTCCGAAGTCATGTAAGTTTCCCGTCTGGTTTGTGCGAAGATCTCGATATTCTCTTGTGTTGCAACTTCGACAGCGTTGGAACCAGTATAGATGCTCTTAATATTTGAGAACATTCTCTCTGCCGTTATCATGTGCGCGTATGGCTCGTTCTGGTAAACTGCGACAAGGACTCCGTAAAGGGCATTCCCGCGGACAACCCATGCTCCTGAACATCCCTTGGCTGCCCCGCATTAGAAAATGTAGTGTTCTATATGTGAAAACACTTACATAACGGTGATTCCAGCTGTATTTTTCTTGTGTCCAGTACAATGCCATCGATCACCATCGCTGATGGATGGGGCAAAAGATAGCCTTCTTTGGATTGACCGGCGCTGAGAAGCACATGCACTTGTCCTCCATTCAGCGCAGACTCGGGTTCATATCTGCTGACTGTGCTGATGTGCCCCGATGAGGGATCCTTGTAAGTATTTCCCAAGAGGGCATCATTGTGTCTCTTTATCTGGATTAGTGCGAAATCTGCGGCCGGAGTGGGGGGAGACGCGGTTGCTTTGCAAAAGACGGCTGATGCAAGATTTGAAATACTGGACCACTTTTCATGCTCTCTGTTGATTTCGTCATGATACGATGGGCGGAGCTGTTGGACGCGAAGCCTTTGGACGGGATTAACTGGATTTAAGATCCCAGTCTCCTTTGTTTGCGCGTCACTGTCGCTCGAGAATTCGTCAGATGAATCTGTCGAATCGGTCTCGTCGTTCTCAGTAATAGGCTCCACCAACTCATCGACAGAGCTGAAGATTGCATGTGCCGTTGTGAGCCCGAAAACTTCGTTGTTGATGAAGATGAAACCTCCCAAGGTCGATATTCTTTGCGCTACAATCATGTCACCTCTTGTCACAGTGACCAGAAGCTTGAGCCCGCAGCCAGCGCGATACTCCAAAGGGGTTTCCACGTGGACATGTATCGAGTAGCCCCGATAACTCATCAGACGATCATCATCCTTAAGAACCAAAGGGCGAAGTATCCCAAGGGAGTCTGAATTGGAAAGTTCGGGTGAACCAACAAAAACTTCCACGAAACCACGACTGAATGTGTTTAAATACGCCAGATTTTTGATTGCGCCCTTGACCACTTTAGCCGCCTTTTTGTTGCCGCAGCGTATGCAAACAGTTGGCCGAAGCTTCACAAATGTTTCTGCTCTTTTGGACCTCCCAATCATGCAAAAGTCCGGTTCGAATTGTCTTCCTGGACGGCGCAGCTCAGCAAGGATAGGTAATACATCATCTGTTATGCGAGGACAGATTGACTCGACCCATCTGGCATGGAGTTCAGGTGGCACAGGTATGTCCTTCGTACTGCCTTGGTAAAGCCGTTTTTCCACCTGGAAAACCATGCTTGATGGCAAAGAGACTGTACAGGTGTAATCATGCGTTAATTGAGACTTGGAAGAGCATGCCGTCATGAGGGACTGTGTGATTGACAGATCGGTCGCAGGGGTCGGCGTCTGATCGATGGAAGGGGTGAAATCAGCACAACCAGTTGCCTGAGCCTGTGGACTACTTGAAGCGCTGAAAGAATCCGTGTGGCAAGCAATCGAGGACATAGAAGCCGTCCCTATATCTACAGCAGAGCTTGCTGTTTCATTGTTGATTGAGCTTGGAGAATCCACGATGCTTCTCAGCGCAGGATCTTGCTGTATATCTTTTTGTGTTGGCAGAATCTGCTTGTAGGAAGAGGCTGTAGCCTCTTCCCACGTTTCTCCGGAAAGAAGTTCTGTGGGAGAGGTTGTACAAGCAATGCTCGATGGAGAATTTCTTATTTCTCTAGAGGAATTGTTCGGCCTGTGTCCCGGGTCCACTAAAGATTTCGGAGAGAGTGTTGCTAGCTGGTTCAATTTGCTTTGTGAACTGTGGACGTTGATCCGAGGAATTGGTGCGTCTACATCTCGACTGTTGGTGACGAAGCTATCGGTCTGTGGTCTTCGAGTGGCCTTTACTTGTGCGGCCATCAGCCGGGTTCGCAAAAGAGTGCCGATTTCAATGCTGAGATTTGTGTATGTGGTAAAAAGAAAGGTTTATTGTGTATCGGCTGGTTCAGCTATCGCATTACTTGGATGAGTATTTAGGAAGAGCTCAAAAGCAGACGGCAAATTCAAGACCGAGGCTCTAGGCAGTAGGACACGTCAGCTTTGGGAGCCGCGAGGCTGCAGAGTGATGTCAGCCAAGCAGTGTTTTGTGGGGGCATGAGGCAGACTGTAGAGATGCAAGGCATAATTATCTTACTTTGACCAATACCGTACAACCTCACGCCTTTCGCCGTCTTGCTGATAGGGGTCACGACCAATCAATCGGTAATGCGGTAATATCTTGGCAATCTAAGAGCTCAGGTAGGACAGGAACGCCTCTTGAGCTAAGCCCCGCTCACAGCCTCAATTATTCCACTGCCTTGTCTCTGAGGTTTCAATGTCTCCAGCTTTATAAGACTTTGTATGGCTGAATCATCTTAAGATCTTATGCAACCTACAAATGAATCCATCTGCTACACCAAGTTATTGTCGCGCTGATAACCTCACCGCTTACGAGATCATCTCGCGAATATGGCCATCATCGGGAATCGAAGAGGATTCTATCTCCGATGAACTCTACAAGACCTTCCTCCACTTTGTGGAAGAAGAATGCAGTCTTCGACGTCACCACTCCTCCAAATCTGCCATCCAGACACTCGACTCGACACTGAGTATCCTCCACGACTTCAGACATACTCGCGACAAGACACGAAGGGAGCTTTTCAGTCATATAAGCAGGAGATTCATCAACATTGAGGACCAAACAGTACTAGACCAGATGGATATTGCGGCGCGCCTTCTGCTCACGTTCCACATTCGTTCCAGCTCATCCCATATGGGCCCAATAGATATCGATGTTGATTCTATTAGCTGGCTGGATGATCAAACATTGGCAGATCTCGTGCACAGCCAGATCAATCGAAGCTGTGGTCCAGCGACCCGTCACAAACACAGTGAACTTGATGAAAACTTCACTGCAACATTTCTATCGAGCACCTGCGGTATTAGCGTTGACTGGACGAACAACTTGGCAGACCACCTAAAGTTCAATAGGAAGAGAAGAAAAGTCAGCGTATATCAACACAAAGTCTGCCTTTTACATCACTTGGAATCTGCCGAAGAGCCAATCCTTCCCAGGGCATTGCTCGCAGAGACCCTCGATACCTTCGAACTCCTTTTTCCATGGCATGATAAAGATACGAGGAGCTTTCTATTGGACAACAACAAGCCCATCTATGGCCTTGGCCGCTGCGGAAGGAAGCGCATACCCGACATGGAGCATTACGTGTACTGGGGACGCAGACTGTCTGTCCTTCTTGACGTATTTGAAGATCCACCGAGAGATATTTGGCAATTATGGAAGAATCAGCGCAAATTCAATGAGTGGGCAACGTTCTGGCTAGCATTGCTGGTGATTGTTCTAACAGTAGTCAGCATTGTGGCGGGGACGGTATCCACGGTTTACTCGATCAAGCAGTACAATTTGGCTCTTGCTCAGGCCTGCACTGCAGAGAATGCAGCAAACCAACTTCCAGGGTATTGCTCTTGAGGAGAGCCTGCACTGGCTGAGAATCAAGACTAGGTTACGGATACCTGTATCTATCGCGCAATCACATGTCAGCAAATGAAATACCAGAGCTACCCGGAGACTTGGTTCTCTGCCCACCTTTATTCCCGGGCGAACTTGGGAGACACTGCCATCTGGTCAGTAAATGTAGATGCTTTGCGATCTAGCTCCAATACAATGCCTTTCCAGGCGGGGAAGCCGACATGCTCCGAGCTTTTCATGGAGTTGTTGACAAAGGCTCAGCTTACCCCACCACTTGGCCCAGCTGGAGTGCCAATCAGCATTGCCCTTCGCAAATTGAGTTCATCCCGGTTCCGGAACACGCTCGACTCAACCAATCAGATGACGTATTACCGTTTCAGCATTCCAGACTGCGGGGATATACTTAAACACGACGAGATGCGCGACCAGGTTCCCCACAGATTCGACTTACTCGCGCTCTACACCCCCGCCCCGCTCACTCCCGTTCCGCCGCGCGCTCTCGCCAGCCATGATACAAAAGAAGCCCGGTTCCGCTCGGCTGGAGGAAGAGGAGGATGGAGACATGCCGCCGTACTACGACTCGGACGAAGACGAATCGGAAGACAACCTCAACGAGTACATCGACAACGACGACGAAGACGACGCGATGAAGGCGGCCAACGGCAGGGAACGCATCACCATCATCGGCACGGGGTGGGCCGGCTACACGCTGGCGACGTCGCTCGACGAGCGCAAGTTCGCCATCACCATCATCTCGCCGCAGCCGTCGCTCGTCTACACACCGCTCCTCGCCAGCGTAGCAACAGGCAAATTCGCCTTCTACCTCGCCGAGGAGCCGATCCGCGGCAAGAAGAAAGGGGTGCGCTACGTGAAGGCCAGCGTCGAGGCCATCGACTTCGCGCGGCGGCGGCTGCGCTGCAAGACGGCCTTCGACTGGTGCCGGCAGGACGACTGGTTCGAGGAGTCGTTCGACCGCCTCGTCATCTGCCCGGGCTGCGTGCCCAACATGTTCGGGACGCCGGGAGTCGAGCGCCACGCCCAGTTCGTGCGCACCGTCGACGACGCCCGCCAGCTGCGCCGCCGCCTCTTCGAGCAGCTCGAGAAGGCGTCCATGCCCGGCCTGACCGAGCAGCAGCAGCGCGACAAGCTGCGCGTCATCATCGTCGGTGGCGGCCCCACCGGCGTCGAGATCTGCGCCGAGCTCTGGGACCTGGCTCAGTCCGACTTGCTGAAGCTGTATCCCGGCGTCGCGGACAAGCTGAGCATCGCGATTCATGATGTCGGGCCGCACATTCTCAGCGCGTACGATCAGAAGCTGTATGAGTACGCGCGTGAGCGGCTGATGGAGCGGAATGTGGAGGTGCGGACGAACTCGCACATCGAGCGCGTCGAGCAGAACGAGCTGTACACTAAGGAGGACGGTTGTCTTCCGTGCGGCTTGCTCATCTGGGCGACGGGAAATAAGAATGTGCCGCTGATCGAGAGGCTCGATGCGAAGAAGTACACTTCCGGATTGGTGCGTCTACTTACGGACAATCGGCTCCGCATTCTCAAACCGAAAAACGATGGGGATGAAGGGGGAGATGAGATTTGGGAGGGCGTCTATGGGCTGGGGGATGCATGTGATATCGAGGATGCCCCGCTGCCGACGACAGCCGAGGTGGCAACGCAGAAGGCGAAGTATCTCGCAAGTGTCTTGAATAGCGGCTCCGAGACGCCGTACAAGTTCCGGCCCAAAGGCCTGGTCACTTACATCGGCGGCCGTGATGGGATCATTCAGGACAGAGAGTGGACAGGGAAATTGGCTTGGCTGTCTTGGAGGCAGGGAAGTTTGACGTGGACGAGAAGCTTTAGGACGAAGTCGATGATCTTCCTGACATGGGGTGTTAATCGGCTGTTTGGTTCAGAGTTGGCGAGACTTTGAAGACCTTGGCATAACGGCGGAGACAGTCTTTAATATCTTCTCTTTGAGACCGCGAAGGCGTTATTGGATTTGCTAAAGCTGGCTAAAATCGTGGGTCCTCTGCTGAATCATCATCTGTCAGTGACGTTGTATTTTGAGAAGACGTCGAGTATGAGGAGCAAAGGACCGCCTCCGACCTGTGCGCTAATAAGTTACAGTTAGACATACCCTTTGCATGGTAATTGTCCGGCGCGCTAGAACAAGATAAGCGTGTTCTTAAGCTTCCACTAACCTACTCAACATACATCTCCCTAGTGAGCACAGACTCAGAACCATCCAGATCTGCTCTAGCACATGTTGGTTAAGCTGTCACACATATCTCGTTTCATACCACGTTGTCGGAAGTTGCGAACTGGTTGGTCAAGAAGGAAGCAAGTTGATTTCAGGGTATAAACTACAAAGTCATAATCGGAATCTTCATACTCATGGGGCGTTCCCTAGGGTAGAAAGAGGATCGAGCATCACCCTACTTCTGAGCTTCGGCCTGCTTCTGCAGCTCGGCCTCGACGCCGCGCTGAGACGTCTTGCCCTGGTCGTGCTGCTTCTCGTACTGCTTCTTGGCATCCTCGTTGCCGGTGAGGCCGGCGACCGCGCCACCGACGGTGCCGCTGACCCTGTCGGCGATGCCACCGCCGAGGTCGCTCAGCTGGCCCTGAGCCTCTTGGCCCTTGCCCTCCTGGTTCTGACGGGCGCCCTCCTGCTTCAGCGACTCGCTGCCGACCAGGTTGCCAACCATCTCCTTGCCGGAGCCGACGGTCTGGTTCCACGAACCCTGGGTGCGGTTGGGGTCGTCCTTGGCGACGCCAGAGGAGCTGACGGTGAAGGGGCCGGCCTTGGCGGCGGCGTGCGAGAGGTCGTCCTTGGCTTGGGCTTCAGCCTTCTTGTCTTCGGCTTGCTTCTATGGTGGAGTGTTAGTAAAGAGAACTGGTGCTAAAAAGGCGGGACATGGGGCGTGCGAAGCGTACCTTGTCGGCGGGGTTGCCAGTGACGGCGCCGATGGCAGACTGCACGGCGCTGGTGGCCGAGTCGACGTAGGACTGGAGGGTGGAGGTGTTCTTGTCGGACATGATGAATGTGGTAATGTGGTTGAGTTTGGAAAAGTTGTGGAGATTTGTTTTGAGTGTTTGTTTGAGTGCGTTTGTTTGTAGAAGAAACGGTCAATGTTGAGGCGCAAGTTGAGGATTATATGGGCGCCTTCCGTGGTGCAGGTGGCATGCGAGGAAGCTATGGTGACGACAAATGACGTAGGTGGAGGGGTCGCGGCTGCCAGGTGCAAGCCAAGCATTGCGCATCCACGCGCGGATCGTCCCGATTTCTTGCAGCGCAGATTCCTCAAAATCGGCCACAAGCGGATGGCATTTTGTGGCTGCTACTTTCTTCAGGCATTCCGATGATGTCTGCGACGTCATTGGACTCGTGGCCTGCCCTGGTGGTCGCCGCCACGCCCGCTTGCGGGCTGAAACCATGTCGGTATCATAGATGATGCGCGCGCCGCAGATGCACCAGCCTTCGGCCCCTCCCTCCAGCAAATTCTCCCACACCTCAGCCACCGCTCATCCCTGGATATGCGCCGTTGACCAAACCCCAAAGGCTTGCAGCGTTTTACTACTTCGTCGGCAAACGGCTGCACAAACTGGAAACCGCCAAGGTCATTGAGTTTCCGCCTGCTAGCCGCAAAAACTTGTTGCGCCTCGCCACTGGCCCAACGGCTAGATCTTGGAAGCGTTGGGCGGCGGTTTTAGCGGCGGCGCAGTCGTGGCGTCGGCCTGGACCATGCTCCGCAATCGCTTCACACTCCTCCGCATTCTCCGTGACGAACTGTCGTGCGCCCTCCGCATTAATTAGCCAATTGCTGTCGTCGTCGTCTCTGCAACTCGACGCAAAACTGGAGGCGTCGACAAATTACTTGGCTTCAAGCAACAGCAGCTTGCGTGGCTGTTTTTGGCGCCGCCTTTTCCGCCGTCTTTTCCGACGACGAGCGAATACATCGGAGAGATACGGGCGACTTCAAACGCAGCCGTCCTCAAAATGCATGTTCCTTGTCTGGGTAACGGCCCGTTATCGAGTGCTAGTGGATGAATCGAGAATGCCTAGAAAAACGTGGGCTGAGGGATTGGGGCGGGATTGATGATTCAGGGCGGCTTTGCCATGCAGCCAAGCCAGTGAGAGCAGCGGGACAAAAGCGCGCATATATGTGGTGTTTGACACTCCGGCCCCAGGAGTCTCACCAGGCTAGGGTTCCGCCGTCTTAGCCGGGCGGCTGCGAGATTCACCCGCAGATAGCGGGGAATTGGACAGTTAAAAATGGGGGCGGCCGGTGATCGGCATGGTGTTGCTGCAGGCATATCGACCCGGCTGAGATGAGACGTCTCACAGCGTCCTGGTTGCTGGGAGCGGTGAAGGCCTGCAGGAGCATGAGGGCTTCCATTGCATGCAGAGCTGCGAGCTGGAGGGCGGGAGCCCCTGAAGAAATTGCTGGAATGAGGGGCTCGCTCGCTCCTCGGCCGCGGGCGTTCTCTCATATTGCAGCGGCGGAGCTCAACACCGTCCTCTTCGTATCCATTTGATCTCGCGTGTCCGAAATAGCTCACTTCCGACAATATAACCGTCCCGCAGAAGCTTGGCCGAAGCTTGGATGGGCTGGGTCGGGGCTATAGCGAGGGCCGAACGGGGCGTGCCGGTGCTGAGGCAGCCCCGGTGTCAAAGTCCCTACCCCGAGCCTTCTCACACATCAGGAATAGGCAATCGCTCCACGAGGCGCCGCGCGAAGAACCCCGTAGTCGGCGTCCGTGCCTGCTTGTTGTTGTCGTCGAGCGGCGAGTTAAGAGTCGCGTTTTTTCGCCGCTGTCCGTTGCTTCAGCTCCGTCAAGCCACCCCCCTCGTTCACTTCTCTTCGCTTCGTGCCTATATTTCTCTTCTTGTTGCACTCTTTCGGAACCCGAGCAGGCCTCATTTTCGATCTCAGTGCGTCCGGCTCACTCCGCTCCTTACCGCCGCCCTTTTTCGTCACACCTCATCTCTCGCACCTATTCTCCGCTGGGACTGGATCTCAGCCGTGAGCACCTGCGTCGACGTGCATCACCCTGCGTCAGCACGCCGAGTTTCCAGCGACAAGCAAACTGCAAGGCGTCAGGCACGTCTGCAGGCCCTGTCCCGTCACAGCGGGCGCGAATCAGACGGTTGTGCAATCGGAAGCTGTGGGACAGCCGCGGCCAGTGGGGGAACGCGAAGCGACGCGGCACTCGGCAACAGCGCATAATCCGTAATCATGGCCGCCGAGCCCGACACAAATCCCGGCTCCGCACTGGACGCCCGTAGAATCCAGCTTCCGCCTTCCACGCCCACGCCCACCTCTTTATCCATCGAAGACGCCCTCGCCCGCCCCGATCACCATGGCCCCCCAGAAACCCAACCGTCGCAGCCCGTCCCGCCCACCACACGGCTGAGGAGCTCCTCAACACCCGCACGCCAGCGCTTGCCGTCTCCCACGCCCCAGCTCCCCACCGGAGATAGCCTTATTTGCGCTGCCCACTCTGAGACCTCACCACTCGTATCTCCGCCGCTGGATGTAAGCGGACAAACCCCGAGGGCTTCCGCCTTTATTGAAGAAGACGACGAGCGCTCCAGCACGCCCGTCGCCGTCCACAGCCTCGCCGCGCCTTCGTTCCCTCCGCCTCAACTCGCCCAGCGGCCCCACAAGTCGTTCCGCGAGCGCCGACATCGCAAGAACGCCGTCTCCATCGACTCGGTTCCGCGACAGACCATCATGAAGGCTCTTGCGTCGCGCCCGCCGCCAACCTCCAACATGTCCATTGCCTCCTCCATCAACGGCCTGCTGCAGAACAACCGCGACCGCGAGCAGCAACAGCAGCAACAGCAGCAGCAGCAAGACTCACCGCAGACCCGCCCCGGCCTTTCGCGGAAGCGCCTGTCGGGCGCCCTTGCGGACCTGACCTTGAACCCCGAGTGCCTGACGGCCAGCAGGATCACTGCCCTGGCCTCGCCGTGTTTCTTCCACAAGAAATTCGATGCTGCCGTCAACATTGACAAGGTGCTGGAAGAGATCCGCGAGGACGACGGCATGTCGCACTCGCGCCTCCTGCAGACAGCCACGGGCGTGCGCGAGGTTTCCAAGCAGCTGCAGCGCCGCCCCGTGAAGATTCCCGTCAAGAATGTCATGATTGTCACCAAGGCCCGCGACAACCAACTTGTCGACCTCACACACGAGCTGGCTGACTGGCTGCTCACCACACCGCGACACGGCCGCGACGTCGGCGTCAACGTCTACGTCGACCACAAGCTGCGCAATTCGAGGCGATTCGACGCTGCAGGCTTGTTAGCCAAGGACGAACGTTTCGGCAACATGCTACGCTACTGGACTCCGGAACTCTGTCTCTCAATGCCCGAGAAGTTCGACCTGGTGCTCACTCTCGGCGGCGACGGAACCGTGCTGTACACGAGCTGGCTGTTCCAGCGCATTGTGCCGCCGATTTTGTCCTTCAGTCTCGGAAGTCTCGGCTTCCTGACCAACTTTGAGTTCAACAGCTACAAGGAGCAGCTGTCGCGCGTCATGGGCGATGCGGGCATGCGCGTCAACTTGCGCATGCGTTTCACTTGCACCGTCTACCGCGCAAACCCCAGCCACGATGCCTCGGATCCGGAGTCGCCGTCGCACCTGGAAGCTGAGCAGTACGAAGTGCTCAACGAGCTGGTCATCGACCGCGGACCAAGCCCATATGTGTCAAACCTGGAGTTGTACGGCGAGAACGAGCTGCTCACGATCGTGCAGGCGGACGGTTGCATCTTCTCCACTCCCACGGGAAGCACGGCCTACTCGCTTTCGGCAGGCGGCTCGCTGGTGCATCCGGACATCCCTGCCATCCTCCTGACGCCGATCTGCCCTCATACGCTCTCGTTCCGGCCGATGCTACTCAATGACAGTATGTTGCTCCGCGTGGCGGTTCCGCGCAATAGCCGCGCGACAGCATACTGCGCCTTCGACGGCAAGGGGCGTGTGGAGCTGCGGCAAGGCGATCACGTTACGATTGCGGCGTCGCAGTATCCTTTCCCCACGGTGCTCAGTCGGCCGACGGAGTGGTTCGACAGCCTCGGCAGGACGCTCCGGTGGAACACGCGCGGCGCGCAGCAGAAGGCGTGGGACGGGGCTGACGAAAAGGGGGCGGGCGAGGAGAAGTTCGACATTGACATCGACGACGACGACCCGGGCCGGGATTCCGGGTACAGCGCGGCGACGTCGTCGGCGGGAAACAGCAGCCCGGTGAGGAGAGGGAGCGGGCTGTGGGCTTAGAAGATGACTATTGTATTGGGGGTGTCAGCAATTTCCTTGCACGGAGTCCGGGGCATATTATTCGTCGCCATGAACATCATACCACATCAGATAGAGACAGAGATCTAGATACCACGTCGCCTTTGTAAGTACATAGTGTTGGAATTCCAGTTGGAGCATCTCGTTCCTCATTCGGACCGTGCTCCGCGCTTATCGCCTGCACCCGCTCGCATTCGACAACGACCAGTGAGAGCAGGCCCGGGGGAACGGGCAGCCGGCGGGGGCGGACCGCAGCAGCCAGCCACCACGGGCTGGTGGCCCCCAAGAGGCGTGCGCGTTCTTGGTCTTGGTTGACAGGTCCAGACAGGCCGAGCCATCGCTTGCCGCTGCTCTTCCTGCGGGTTCCTGCTTCTGGTGCGGTCGGTATGACGCAGCGCTTGCAGGAACGGGGCTTGGGCGGGAGAGCGGGACTGCAGCGAGGGTGGTCACGAGCGCCATCACATGGGACCAAAGCGGCCCACCATGACAAGGAGGGTCACCACCATCTCATCCTCAGCCGGCGCACGAGATGCCCGCCTCAAAAATCAGTCATCGTACCCACCCTGAGCGGGCCTCGTGTTGTTTTCGCGTCTCCATCTTTCGCGTCTGTTATAATCACGTTGGCGGCCCCGCCCGAGCCCAGCCTGCATGCAAGATGGTCATTCCGAAACTGGTGCCCGCCTCCCTCGCCCCCATGCTGCAGTGAGCAGCCCTGCTGCCATTCGCCTGCTCGTCATTTCTTTGTTTAATTCTCCGCCGCAACCCCCCGCGCCCAATTCAGCTGCTAGCACATGCTATGCTCATAAGGCGCGCCCGTGTGCTGATTCTTGTCGTCGGAGGGCGCGGAAGCAACCTGCGTAAAAGGTCGTCATCCCGGCGGGTCAGATGCGAACACGCTCCAGCTTCAGCGTGCTCCTGCTCGACGCGTGGTCTGGTGGAGGTGTGTCTGGGCTGTTGAAGAGGAGCTGTCGCCATTTTCGGCCTTGAGAAGTTTTGGATTTTTCTTCACTTCGTCCTGTCCTACTTTCTGTCTTTGTAAGATTCTTTCTCTCTTCCACAATCGAAATGTTACCTCTTGCTGAGATTATCAGGATCATCAAGACCGCTGTGCTCGTCTGGGAGTGTGTATCCCCCTGCGTCGTCTACTGCTGCTGTCCCAAGAAGGAAAGCGAGGAAGAGCCGCAGCCCAATCGGCGCTGCGCGCTGTTCCGCTCAGCTAAGAAGAAGCAAGAGGAAGGGGAGGAAGAAGAAGAGGCTCAGCCGAAGAGTTGCCTCCCTCCTGCACGTCATCGCCTTCATAAGAGACGGCCTCCCAGCCCTCAGCAGGCAGATCACGAGGAAGGCGAGCAGCAGCCTAGCTCTTCTGCATCTCCTCAGCAACCCGAAGAGGAACATCAAGACAAGAGCTGCCTTCCACTCTCCTCCAAGAAACACTTCGGTTCCAAGGCCTAACTGTCGCGCATCCCACCCACACCGTCCTTCGACACACCTTCACTGAAGATTATTACCACAACGACGCATCGCCCTGCTACCATCAACCCCCAAGCAACATCATGGTATGCTGCTGGTTCTGGCCCGCCGCCCCAGCCTCTTCCAACTCCAAGAAGAAAAAGGCAAAGGCCAAGGCCAACACGTCCGCCCAACGTCGTCGCCCGGCGTCCTATCCTTCCGCCGCCGCCGCAGCCGCCGAGAGCACACCGCTCCTGGTGCCCCGCGCCGCTGCCGCCTCATCCCTTTACGGAAGCGCCCAGCCCCACGCCTTCACCACACCCAACAACAAACGGGTCCGCCTGGCCGGACCCTCCTCGATAAACAACAACAACAACACCAACAGCTCATCATGGTGGGGCGGCGGCAACACTTCATCACCCAACAAGAGACCGCGGACTAGCAAGTCCTCCTCCTCCCCCACCACGTACTACCCTTCGTCCTATTACTATCCTGGGTCCTCGTCCCGAAACCAAGGCGGCGCAGGCGGCGGTGGTAGCGGCAGTGGCACCAAGCTCCGCGGCCGCGGCAAGCAACGCGGCCCGCCCAAAGCCCATCCCGACCCGCACCCCTGCGCCTCGTGCGCCCTGCACCACCCCGGCCACGCGCATCGGACCTCGCACCATAGTCACAACCACCACCAAGCAGGTCCCTCTACCACCACCCATCATCGCTACAACACCCGCTCTGCCGCCGCCGCCGCCGCCGCAAGAGCAGCACCCCTATCCGGCGAGCCCGGCTCCTCAACCAGGCGAAGCAGTGGCGGGAGCATGTACGCCTACGGCACCGGCCCCGTCTACGCCTCGAATTCCAGCCGGACGCACTACCACAGCCCGCCCGGAACGGGCGTCGGTGGCCCCAGCGGCAGCTCCTCCTCCCGCCAGCACCATCGTTCTTCCCGGCCTTCAGCTAGGCCCAACACTGGCGCTCGCCGCAATAACCGCCGTGCAGATGCGCCCATCATCAACGTGGGTACCGCGGGCTACGCTTACCCGCCGCAGTATCACCAGCAGTATGCTGCAGGTGGAGACGCGTCGGCGTTTGCGGTGCGCGCGGCGACGAGCCAGGCGCTGGAGAATGTAAGAAGGCAGGCGTTTAACGCCGGCGCCGGGCAGCAGGAGTACAATTACCGCCCCAGCGCGCCGGTGGCGGGGATGAGGAGGAGCAGTGGTGGTGGTGGGAGTAGGGGGTCTGGGGGGAGGAGAGGGTTTCCGCCGTATGCGGGCCTGGACAGGTGGTTGTAGTAGCTGAGGAGTGTTGGTTGTTTTTTTTTTTTTCTTTCTTTTGTTCTGGTGATGACGATGATGAGGACTGATGTGCTACGACGTTTATGAGTTTTTTGTTTTGTTTGTATTTTCTTCTTATACTCTCCCGATCCCCTCTCCCCTCCACCCCCCGACCACCACCATCACCGCCCCCTGTTGACTTGATTTTATTCTTCTTCTCTTCCGTACACATATTTTTGTTTTCGGGGACATATTGTTTGGGGCTCTTTTGGTCCTTTCACTTGGCGCTTCGGGGAATGATGGGCGAACCCGGTTCCGATTTGCTTTAGAGTGGTTACGGAGTTTGGTCAGTATACCCGGGGGATGGACGCCACGATGCAACCTCTCGCGCACAACAGCCGCTTCTACTGCTTTTACATTTTGCTCGGATTGCGATTTGCAATCGTTTTAATAATCCATACATATACCATTTTCTTTAAAAAAAAAAAAAACAGGGGGAAGAGAACGATGAGAAGAAAGAAGCGAACAAAATCCCCAATGGGGGAACTTGCCACGACCAGGTGGAGCAACCACACATCGATCAGGCGCCTACTATAGCCAACAGCTTGGCAGCTGATTGGATGAGTCCATGTGACGCTCTTGCTGACCGGGGCGTCTGAACGGATACGGCAGTGCTACCGTCTGGGTAAGCTGCATATTTAGCTTCGCGCGCGGCAAAAAATAGCAATCATTGGGTCATGGGAGCAAGGGAGGGCACGTCACGCGCAACAGGAAATACTGATTGGGGTGGGTGGTCATTGACAAATCCTTCGTGTTTCATTCGCGACAGGGTGTAAAGAAAAAAAAAATATGGACATTGAAGATTTGAAAACGCGCGGTATATGTACTGTTTCATCCCTTACACCACCATCTAAGCAGTGTAGGCCTCGTACTCCAGACTGGCGTAGATGAAGGGGCCGACACCCTTGAGGTCGTTCTCGGCAAGCGGGACGCTGATGTAGTACTGCACGCGATCCACAAGTCAGCAAAAAAGCCATCCACAAAACAAAGTCAAATGTAGCGGTGAAGGGAAAAAGACCCACCTCGTAAGAAGCGTTACCGCTCAAGCTGCCCACCTCGACCGTGCCCTCCCAGTTCAGCATGCCGCCAGTGGCGTTGGCGACGGCATACTCCGTGGTCATGAGTTCGTAAGCCTTGAAGGCGGGCTGGCTGTACTTTTCGCCGGCGACGTAGCCCAGACGCAGGCCCTTGAGCAGGCCGTAGGTGAACATGGCGGTGCCGGACGACTCGATGTAGTTGCCCTCAGCACCTGCGTACGGCTCGTCCATGACGAGCCACCAGCCGCCCGTCTCGGCGTCCTGCGCATCAACGACGCCGTCGATGGCAGTGAGGTACCAGTCCACCAGCTTGGCGTAGCCCTTGTGCTCCTTCGGCCAGTAGTCCAGCACGTCCAGCAGCGCCATGACGTACCAGCCCAGGGCGCGGTCCCAGACGTGCGGGCTGGCGCCCGTGACGGGGTCGGCCCAGACGGCCTCCTTGAGCTCGTCGTAGCCGTGGTAGAGCAGGTTGGTCGTCGTGTTGCGCAGGTGCTCCTCGACCAGCTCGAACTGCAGCAGGATGTCGTCCCACGCCGTGACGTTGGCCGGCTCGAAGAGTGCCGTCCACTGCGCGTAGAAGACGTCGGCCATGTAGATGCCGTCCAGCCACATCTGGTTGGGGTACGTGGGCACGCGGTGCCAGAAGCCGCCGGCGGGGGTGCGCTTCTGCTTGTCGAGCGAGTGCCGCAGGTTGTCGGCCGCGATCTTGTACTGCGTCTCGTTGGTCTGTCCGTACAGCTCCAGCAGCGCCCGTCCGAACAGGATGTCGTCCAGGGAGTCCTTCTCCGCCGGCCATCCCGCGATGGTGCCGTTCTCGCTGACCACGGCATCGACCTGGGTCTTGGTCCAGTCGTAGTAGGTCTTGTTGCCGTAGGCCTTGTAGGCCAGGTCCGCCGCGCGGTAGAGCACGCCGTTAGTGTAGTGGTTGTCCGGCTCGACGTCCTTGAGGATCATGGAGTCGATCATCCATGTCGAGTACTTTTGCTCGGCTGCGGAGGCCGCCGTGGAAAGGGCCGCAACAGCGGCAACGGAAGAGAACTTCATGGTCAATACGTAGCAAGCTCGAAGCCCGCTTTTTTGGTTCTAAAAGAATGAAGTGAGAGAAACTGAACGAATTGGCACCGCTGAATGGAAGGAAACGAAACGAAACAACAGCCCGGCGGGGCCCTTTTATTGTACTCCGGAGCACGATGCATTGGGGGCGGCGAGACAGCGCATTGTTCTTTTCTTCCACACGAGCTCTTGCTCCCCTGGCACGGCGGAGTCGTCTGCATGCAGGTCATGGAAGGAAGCCGACCATTCCCACTCCGCCAAGATCGCCGGCCGTTGCAAGCATAAGGAGCCCCAGAGCGAATCTAACATACGGCTTGGCGCGCCTTGGCGAAGAGTATTAGGGCGCAAACAGTGCTTGCAAGCGAGCTCTGCGGCACGCCTGGTTGGGCGGAGAAATCTGTTTCCGCCCTGTGGGAGGATTGCCGGCGCGGCAGGGCCGCGACTTCGCCTGCGCTCGGCAGATGCACTGATGGATGATTGCTGCATTCTTCCCCGCGTCGGCATGCACCGTGGAATTGGCACCGGCTAGATCGGAGCCTGGGTTGCGCTTCACTGTGGCAAGTCAATTGCGAGATCGGCCTACCCATTGTTGCAGCATCAACGGGCACTTGAAGGGTCAATGGACGCAGAGGTTGAATATACGGTCTGACGAGAACTTCGACTCCCCTATTGCGTGTTGCGCTAGCAAACGGCCCCACTTCGGGGCCGTTAAGGAGACTTTCTGCCAATATTCTTAAAAGAACTTCGCTCTTTCCACATGGCTTTGAGAGTACGAATGGCCTCTTTGTAAAATTATTTTTCTGTCTACCAATGAGCAGCGAATGCCGTGTCTTCGGCTCCCTGGTCCTCGGTGAAACCCATCTTCTCGATAAAAGCGTGCGCGGCATATCTCGCCAGGCCCACACTGTGAAACGCCAAGAGTCGATCCCAGTCGCAGAACTGCATTCCCGAATTTTTAGTACAATCTGCCTGACACGTCTCCACTGCTCTCTGTAGAGCCGACGGTGCTGGCAAGCTGGTTCGTGCTGCGGCGAAAACATTCACTAACCTTCCTCATCCGCCACCGCTCACGCCAGCTGCTTCAGGAGCTCTTTGGCGATGATTTCGTGCACGGTAAACGTGATGTGTCCTGAGTCTGGACGTACGTTGATAAGCACAGGCCCTACACGCTCCGTCGTCTTCCGTGGCCGCGCCGCGTCACTACTTACTGAACCAGAAGTACTCCGATATGGCCTGGCAGCCATACTCCGCGTAATTCCACAGAATGTCCGGCTGAGCGTAATATTTGCAATAGCTTGGCACACATTCTTAGTACCTCTTGTCATTCAACCGTTAGCAATTGCTTACCTCGTGGTGTTTGGAATATTGTACTGAGCGGCATCGGCCAGCACACCGTTCAAGAAAGAATTGGTATCGAACACGAAGGACCTTGAGTCGTTATGTCTGGCCTGAAACGACGACACTTGCGATTGGACAGCCGCATTCCATTGGGCTAACATGGTGGCATTCGGCAGTGGCTTGGCACTGACAAGATTCGATGCAGTCTTGTCAAGCGGCGGAGGAAGCATCTTGGCAGTGTTAGCCCCAAGTTAAACTCAGTGCCAAGAGCGGACCTACAAAGAGAAATTTCCTATACCCTCTGCTGTATACAAGCTCCTGCGATGACCAAGTCAGCAGCCGGGTCACGCCGGACACTCAGGCCGAATCTCGACTCAGTCTCTCTGGAATCAGGGGTTACGCACAACAGAGTCAAACCATTTCCTGACTAGCGTATCATACCACACCGGAAAGCTCACGTTGGTGAACTTCGCGCTATCATTGATGTCATTGATTCTGTTGCTTGAATCAGCTGATCGGTTTTCCTCAGGGGCTGCCGAGTCTAGACGGACCCAATCCAGAACGCAACGAGAGTGTCCGCTGGCTCGAGGTCTAGAGTCCTGCGCGCGTACAAATCCCATTGCTTGACCTGGTCATCGAGATCCACCGTGTAGTTGTGATGCAGGGGGAGGCTGCCCTGCGTCAGTTCCGGAACTCGCCTGCTAACTTTTCAGTGGATCCACTCACTACTCGGCACTGATATCTGCACCTGCGAAGGCGAAATCCCAGAGCTTCGTTCCGGGGCAATCCGCAGGGAGGCCTTCGTAACACTTCGTCAGGTATTCGACCCAATTGGGCCCTCCAGAGCTCGTCGTGTTCTTCACAATTTTGCTCGAGAGCAGCTCCTCGGGAGTGAATGAGTAGTTGAATGCATCAGAAATGAAGCTGTAGTTCCAATGGCCTTGTGTTCCTTGGACATAGGTATACGAGTCTCCGAATGCAAGCAGGTTCTTGATCTCTTCCCCTTGGAAAACAATTGGCGGTGTTGGGGGTTTCGATCTGGATGGCGCAGCTTGGATCCCTGTAGCAAAAAACAGCACAAGGAACCAAGAACTTGAAGGAAGCATTGTGATGGCTCAGGGTACGACGGTAGATGCAGAAGCGTGACGGAAAAGGCAAGGTTCTGGTGTTTCTATAGATTGGCGAATGCTTGACCATGACCTGCAGTCCTTTGCAATCAAACAAACCCGTCAAGGCGAGAACGGCATAGAAGAATATCATTATATGCGTGATTGGCGGAAAGTTCATTCCGGCATGATGGAAAAAATCCCGCTGCCATGGCAGTGTGGAGATTACCCCGCAAAAGGCATCCCCAGATTGCGGGACCATGCCCCACTGTCTATTGTCCGCCGAGGCAGTTCAGACTAACCATCTTGAACAGTATTCAATAAATTCTTGCACTATTTTTATCAGCGAGTAACGCATTGGAAATCCCACCAATAGGCATGCAGGGTACTTTCTACGCAACGCGAAAGGCCATTTCGCTTGGTGCCGCATCGCCATCTGTACTGATAGCGAAGCCCACTACAAAATCGGTTACAAAAATTTACACTCTACGATCTACTTCGACAAGGAAAAATGTGCAGTAATGAAGCACTGATTTTCCAGCACAATGTAGGGAATTGACACCGCCACGTTTGCCGTACACAATCAATACGACTTTAGAATTCGCTCATTTCTCTACTGTCTACCGCACTCGCATGGATTCTGATGTCACTGTTTGTACCTGCATATCTGATACGACACGCGACGATCTGTCAAAACAAAGTAGTGGCGGTGCGACGGTTCCTCCCCGCCGCATGCCAAGCCCGGCAGGATCCCGTGTAGCTAAACTCAACTCATGTGAATGGTTCCCGCAATCTAGATGAGTCGTAGTATAACATGTTGTCATTACATTCTGTACCCGAACTCTCCTTAGCAGCAGGTGCCAGCTCCTCCCAGCATGGGACGTTTATCAAGAGAAACTCCCCAATATCCCCACGCCTGCAACATCCTTGCGTGCGGAAGAAAAAAGAATTGATGCCAAAAGAATAATGTAGAAAACACACCAGCGATGAATGACATGATCACGAGGGCGACTTTTTTGAGGGTGACACGCCGAGACCGAACTTGTACATGATCAACAAGGCTTCGGAAAAAGCTCTTCTGCTCTTCGGACAGAGGAGCGTCGTCGATGATTTTCTCCATTTCCTTTCCCTCATCATCGTCTGTACTCTTCACTGAAATCATTGCCTTGAGGTCATTCTTTCCCCTTTGAATGACAGTATGAACAGCGTCTTTGAAGGTGCCGGCATACTCGACGAGTTCAACATGGTGCACTCCCAGACAATTGCGCTGCTCTTTTGCGAACTGACTTAAAGTTTCTGCCAGCTTCTTGACTTGTTCCTCATCCTGGTGTTTGCTGAATCTGAAACGCAAGCCAATAGAGTCCATAGGTGGCCGATCTTGGCGGTATCCCCGGGAGGATTCATGCTCCAGAGCTGAGTTGGGATCGTCCAAAGACTTGGGATAGATCCAGATGTGATCGAAGCTGGTGGGCTCTCTTGAGAAGAGCACTGGAATATAACGACGGCCATCTGGATTCGGAGCACTGATGATCTTCTTCCTTAACTCTGCAGAATCGAAACCCTTGGGAGAAGAGTCCTTGAGCTTGCGGAGGGCCCAGATCAATGCTTTCGTAAAGGAATGCTTCCCGGGTCCGGGCGTATATTCTTGCCGGCTGCACGCACCCAAGAATTCGAAGCTACGGCTGCGGCTTGATCGTGAGCGGGCCCGAAGCGCACCTGCTTCGCAGCAGTCGAATATCACAAAGATATCGGCATCTCTTCCTCTCAAGATACTCTCCGCTCCATGCCATGCAATTGTGTTGAGTTCGGCTTGTTCCTCCTGTCCTGATAGCTGGGATGAGTTACTTAAGACATTGTCAGATTCATTTTGCCTCATCAAATGCCCCTTGTTCGACTTGCCTCGTGATGCTGAGTTCGCCCTCATTTATACCGCTGAAGCCATGACCAGCATAGTATATGATGCAGAGGTTGTGAGGGTCATCGTTCTCTATGAGAAAATCAATGAGGATGCCATCAAGCTGCAGCTTGACCTTTTTGCCCTCTTTCAGCTGCTTTTTACGAATGTTGAACTGATAATCGTTTTCGAACACTGAAGCGAGTTCCTCAAGCTGTAATATAATTAGCTCCGTCTCATATGATAATTTTAGGATTTAATATAGCAAGGTCGAACCTCTGGCAGTACGTGAATGTCGGAATACTCTTGGTCCCAAGAAAGTAAGAGTACCGAAACACGGTCATGTTTCACAGGCGCTGTGATGGGCCTGAAGTTCTTTTCAAACACATCCTGCAATCTTTGGTCCTTGTCCTTGGTTGGCTTTTCCTTGGCTGGCTTCGCCTTGGTTGGTGTTGAGGAAGGTTTCAAGGCTGCAGTTGCACCACGTGGCGAAGTGTCGGTATCCATTTCGACTGGGTGAGGCATAGCTTTCAATGCTCCTATGGGCTCTTACTCTGAGATGTGCGGTCGCCTTGCATATTTAATAGGCTGTAAACAGCCCCCAATGACGTACCAATCGATATGAAATTGCTATTCGGAAATGAGCGGCGATGCCGGCAGTCAGCAGCTTGCTTGATGCTACCTTGAGGCTCTGCTTGACCGTAACATAGCCGCAGTGCCTCTCGCCAGGAGCTCGTCTAGACCCTTTGGTGTAATTGTGCATCGAGGCTGAGCAGCCGCAATCATCCTGTTGGCGAGCATGTTGTTGAGAAGCTTGCAGTAAGCGTGCTTGTGCAATATAAGCTGCAGATTCAGCCTTGAAGCCTTGCATCGATAAGGAAGCACAGCTTTCGATAATTGGATAGCCTTGCTTGCTGCAATTTGCAGCCTTACTCGATTTTTCGTCGGCTGCGCACGTACGACGCAGCCCCGCACAAATGCGATCGCTCGTCACACACCAGTGGCGAAAGTCGCAGTTGCCTTTCACATGTTGGTAAGAAAAGATGCCTGCCTAAAGCTGCCTCGCTTCTGCCTTCGGATGCACACAGACGCCCAGAAGGTTAAAGCACAGCATCGGAATATAGTCCAGAGCCATTGAAAGCAACAACACCGTTTGCCTCGAGTGCTCACAGCCGCATTCACTGCAGCTAGCTGTCAAGCATGGCCCCCACCAAAACTGGCAAAGATCTCGCTGTAGAGCAGAAGCCCGAAAGCCCCAGTTACGACAATGCAGACATAGAAGTGGCTCCTGCGGTAAAGGATGTCGATGTGGTGGAAGGGACAAACAACGATGCCAACGATGAAGATGTAAGACTCTGTGACCGATTGCTGACCCCAAGTTGACCCTGTTTCAGTATACCAGCTCTGATTCTGAACTGACACGCTCATACGTCATCAAGCCCAAAGATCCTCAGGTTCGTACGATCAATCACCAGTGTCAACAAGCAGCTCACATGAAGCAGCCACAGCGTCAGGCTTTCAGAATTAACGATCAAGCACGGCTTCCTATGCCTGGGAGGCCCCCGATGGAGGCTACGGTTGTGAACGCCCGACAGGGAAGGTCGGATTGGAAGTACCACCTGCACGACAGCAGAAACGAACCGGTGAACACCAGGAAGGGCGGTGTGGGGTACGAATGGATCGGACAGCAGCGGCTGATTAAGAAATAAGCACGTCTGCCTGATGAACCCCGCACGCAGGATGCAGGGTTTCGTGCATATTTGCTCAGCCACGGCAGACATGTTTTTCCGCCTTGTTGAATATAGTAGTCTATGATATTTAAATCAGTCAGCTCTCATGGAAGCTGGATTTGATTCCGTTTTCTTTAGCCATTCTTCGTAATTCCATCAACAATCTCATCGCAAATGTCTGAAAAAGATCTAGAGGCCCAACGGATAGAAAACTGCCCCAGTGCAGAGAGTTCAGAGCAAAGCCTGCCAGAGAGCTCCGATCGGACTGATATATCATCTCAAGTTTCAGGCGAGGCTGGTAAGATCATACAGACTTCTCTTGTGATGTGCATGCAATAACCAGAATTCAGACTCCCGCCAGCAGAGGCCATGCTGGTGGCCTAAATGGCTCTCCATAAGTTTGTTCTATGGGGGAGATGACGACCTCGACACAGAAGTCAGAACCTGTAAGATTGATTTATCTTTAGTTTGAGAAGGTCTGTTCATTAATTGATGGAAGTGGAACAATGTCCCGAGGGTGACCCAAGGATGGCAGCTTTCCTTGACAGTGATGAGAACTTCATGATGTACCGCCGGTTCGGTTGGTGTCAGTCCAGGCTGCTTTTGAGAAAGCAGAAGGAGATAGCAGACATGGAGAAAGAGCTCGAGTTTCAAGACAGCTTCTTTCGTGATGCAGAAACAAGAGAGAGCCGTGAAGAGATCTCGGATTATAGGGAGGGCTTACTGAGCAAGCTCGAGGCTAAGCTCACAGAATACAGTATTCCGTCCCCATTTGCAAATGTTAAACGCTGCTAATGATTTCTTAGCGCATCTCCTCACCGCAGCCAGAGACATGATGCTCATACGACGCCCATCTACGTCAGAATATGAAAGTCTGCGCTACTACTGTAAACACAATGGTCAAGACATGGATGGTCTGGAGATTGGTTGGACCCGCCACAAAGAAGATCTTGTTACACTCCGACCTGGCAGAGAGCATGCCTGGTTGGATAGGGTCCTCGAGAAGCTGTTGAAGAAGACTCGCTCGAAAATTGCTCGCAGAATATTCTGTTCCAATGTAAGCAATTACCATTCCTTTAGGAAGACATTGGAGAAGGTTGACAGCATTTAGGAGACGAGAAAGAAAACCAGCAGTTCCGATATTGTGTACTACACACGAAGCCGGATTGAAGGACTCGCAGCCGCGATCATCACCGCCACAATCTTGCTCCTTCTGGTGATACCGACGTACGTGCTGTACAACCTGACAACAGACATGAACCAGGGATCTCGAACTAGCGCCTTGTGCATTGGGGTGCTACTGATATTCACTTTGGCTTTCTCGGCAGTGCTATCGCTTTTTACGCGAGCCCAGCGCCACGAGATCCTTGCTGCGGCAGCGGCGTAAGTGTACCAACTCAGTTCAAGCTCAAAGGTACTAGTTGACGAAATCGACAGATACTGTGCTGTGTTGGTGGTATTCTTGGGCAACATTTGATGAATTCCCTATATAAATGCAACGAAAAGAATTCAGACAATTTCATCACACCAGTGCCACTGCATAACCCTCAGTATCTACATGAAACGCTTCTTAATTTGCATAATTAGGAGGCAGTGTAAAGAGTGTGAATGGCCAATCTTTGGTAAGTGAGGTAAATATGCCACGGACATGTAGGCAATCACTGACAGAGCACAAATGCTGCGCCGAAACGGACAGAATTCACTTTTCATGCAAAAAAGGTCTCGTCCCAGGCGCGTACTCTAATTTCAGCTCAAGATCAACGTCTCGATTTCACCGCCCAAGGCTTATTGCCTCTGTCGACTGCACGAGGATATTTAGCTCACAGTGATGCTTATGGGAAGCATGGTCAAGTATTCATGGAATGCGTTTACGCTGAGCTGTTCTACGCTATGTTTTCTTTTAAACTAAGCATGCTTCTCTTTTAGAGTGTATCTGCTAAAATTTCGGTAGAAACTAGAAAGTCATCGGCAAGTAATGGTTCGACTTAACACACCTGTCCCCCACCCACCGATGGGCAAGTCTACTAAGAAAAACCAACCAAAACCCAGTATCCCGCCAGCGTCATCCTTGATTTCAGGTATCTCACTACCATCGATGCACACTCTGAAAATGGTGACTTGGAGGCCGCCGGTGTCTTGGCGTGGGGGCATATGAATCCAGATTTGCGCTGTCGAGTTCGTAAATTCGGTATTCATCACAAGATACTGCGGTCATCTGAAAGGAAGAGCTCACTTGTTGGTATTTTCTAGATATAGGTTAAGGCGACCTGTAGCTGAAACTTTTCACAGAGTTTGCGGGCCAAAGCGGATGGATGCACCTGATATAGACAGCAGAGCCTCATCCTCCAAGCCATGGATTCCGTGGTGTGGTTCGCTGACATGATAGGAACCACGTGAAAGCTGCAGCCCTATATGCACGTCAGACGCCAAGGGGTACAGCCCGTCGGTAGGAATGGATGTTGTGGGGTGCAACTGCCGATTATAGCTCGTCAACCGAGACTGATTAGGGGCGGAACACGATTGAGACCAACTTCAGTATTCACCGTGGCTTAGGCCAACATATCGTCGGAGAGACACTGTTCAAAGACCAAAAATAATGGAGAACTGTGAATTGATGCGTATAAAAGCCCATCTTTTCTTGATGGACGAGATGTAAATCATCATTGTCCAAGACCCACGAGCATTCCGCAGCCATGAAGCACAGTATCGCGCTAGCCATTTTCGGAGCAGCAGTCTCTGCAGCCACGGGGGATGGAGTTGCACGAAAGTGCAGCAGCTACCCATTTCCAGAATTTGTCTGCATGCATCGATACGGCAGTGTCCTGCCGCTGGATTTTGTCCGCACTGAAAACTTGACTTTCGGGCAGCAGAAGACGTACGGGTCAACTTTGGTACCAAACGATCCCTCATTCTCAAACGTCGCAAATGCAACCTTCCTCGTCTGGGATGAGAAGCTTGCTCAGGAGATCCTAGGCGAGGACCCTGTCTACGAATTCATGTTCAAGATCGACGAATCCATTCACGAGGCTCCAGTGTAAGTCAGCTCACTTCAACGCTGATTGCAAACGTTAAACTGACAAGCCACCCAAGTTACGTGCCCGACACGAATGAACTGTTCTTCTCGAAGCTAAAGAGGAACTGGCTTGCACAGTATGTTGTGGACTTCAATAACGACCCACCCACTCTATCGGAAAAGACGGCGTCCCCTCCCATCTACGCTCCCGCAGGTGCTCGCTACCGCGACGGCCTCATCTACTTCGCTGTCGGCGGCGGCAATGCCTCGCTGGAAGGCCACGTCTTCCGCCCGGGCATATACAGCCTCAACCCAAAGACCATGGAATCCAAGGCAGTCGTCAACAACTACTACGGCCACTACTTCAACCTGGTAAGCCCCCCGTCCCTGACCCAGAACCGCAGCAGCTAACCACCAACAGGTCGACGACCTCGACATCGACGCCCACGGCAACATCTGGTTCACCGACAACCGTACGATCCCCATCACCCACCCCCCACCCCCCAACACAACTAACACCTCATCATAGTCCTCGCCCGCAACGCCCACATCAACACCGAAGCCCCACAAATCGGCGCCGCCACCTACCGCTTCTCGCCGCGCACCGGCGCCGTCACCATCGTCGACGACACGCTACAGCAGCCCAACGGCGTCGCTTTCGCTCCCGACCGCCGCACCCTCTACCTGACCGACACGGGCGCCGGCGTGCCCATGATCGACCCGCGCGTGCCGTGGCAGGACGCGCCGGGCATAGCGTGGAACGGGACGCGGAAGAGGACGGTGTACGCGTATGACGTCGACGACGACGACGAGGACGGGGACGGCGGGAAGGGAGCAGCGCCGTGGCTGAAGCACAAGCGCCCGGTGTACGCGGCGATGGAGTACGTGCCGGATGGGTTGAAGGTCGCGGCGAATGGGTACGTGTTGACGGGAGCCGGGAAGGGGGTTGATGTGCTGGAGCCGCGCAGCGGGAGGCCGGTGTTGCGGGTGCAGACGAATTTCACGGCGGTGAATTTCGATTTTGTCGGGGCGGAGCGGGACGAGTTGTGGATTGTTGGGCAGGGCGGTGTTGCGCGGGTGAAGTGGAATTTGACGGGGCCCGTGTTTTGAGGTCTCTGTTTTTATTTACAGAGCTGGTTCAATCGATTCGAGGGATGTTGAGGTTGAATCGGGCGGTAGGCACTAGTGTATTTCAGAACCATATAATTCTGCGATATTGTTTAAACTTTTCGGACCCTCTTGTTGAATGTAACCACTATTCACCTCGTGCACCAACCGCAAAAGTCTGTGTCAGTGTTGATTATATATAATGCGTCAATACTGCAGTCTAGACAGTGCACATTTCCTTTCAACGATTTCAGAAATTTCTCGAGGCCCACACAGGAAATCATGCGTTTCAACGTCGTCTTGCTTTATATTTTCCTTGGAACCGCCATTGCATGCGCCAATGATGACCTTTGGTGTGGTGTACGTAGTGATGCCTTATTATACTTGCCTCAAGAAAGACTCTGACACTCTAATTAGATATGCAATGGTCTTTCATGCAAAAGTCATGACACGGGCTGGGGAACCAACAGGAGGTGTTGTCCGGGGACTTCAGTATGTATCCGCGTTTGGAGTAATTGTTTAGAGATGATTGACTTGATATGTAGTGTGTTGGCTTCGGCGGTGGGGACGGCGTATATTGCGGCTCTAGGAGATCGACTCCAAAGGCCTGTTATGACTGTCCTGTGCGTCACGGGTAAAACACTTGGGGGCCTCTCCCATGGAAAATTGAGCTTCGCATTATGCACCGCTAGGGTAAAATGCTACTCATAGTGTCTGACTGAAATTCCTAAGTCGCCTGTTTTATTTTTTTTTCTTTTTGGTTGGAATTCCATTCGATTTCGTCTATCTTGTAATCTGATCGAAGACATGGAAATGGAATCCTATCATGGATTGGAGAGAGGCAGGCCAGAGGAGCCTTTTGAAATGCTTAATAACTAAAACGTTCATTGGGTATCGTTACTCATATCTACACATATCCACATACAAATCCGTTTTTCCCTCCCCTCTCCCGCTTACAGAGCAAGAACAACAGCCGCAAGACCGACGACACCGGCAATAGAAAGGCGGCTGACGGCGGTTCCGGCAGCAGCGTTACCTGCACTACCGGTGGCGGTGGCAGAGGCGGAACTACCGGTGGCAGCAGCAGCGGCAGTGTTCACGCCCTCGGCAACGGCGGTGACGGTGACGGTCCAGTACCAGACGTTCGTGGGCTCGAAGGTCATGGTTGCGACCTTGGTAGGAGTTGCGGTTGCGGAGGTGAGGCAGGCGTAGAACTCGTTGGTGTCCTGCAAGATAGGAGTTAGTCCTGATTTTGTAGCAGGGTGTCTTGGGAGAGCAGGGAACTTACGATATCATCGGCATCAACATTGCCGGCGCAGTTGAACAAACCAGCAAGAGTCTCAGCGTACTCGCCGCCGAAGCTCAAGGTGCAGACGGGCGACTCGACGGCACTGAGACCGCCGTTGCTGGCGGGGGTAGCGGTAACCTCGCAGTCCTGGTCGTAAGTGGCAGAGATTCCGTCAGTAGAGACGGACGTCATTTGACCCCAGTAGTTGTCGCCAAAGGTGACGCTGACGGGGCGGTTGGAGCTGAGCGGGCAGAGGACACCGACGGTCGAGTACTGGTAGATGTTGCTGGCGTACGTGTCGCACTCGTAGACCATGGTGGTGCGCGAGTCCTTGACGTCGACGATGGAGCCGCTGACGCCCTCGGTGGGGACGACCGTGTAGTAGCCATCGCCGACGAAGGGGAAGGAAATAACGTCTGCAGTGCTGCTTTGCGCGCTGATATGAGTGTTAGCTGTTGAACGTTGTTTGAGGACAGGACATGGATCAGCGTACCTGGCGATGCCTGCAAGAAGCAGGGGCAGAGCAATCTTGGAGAGCATGGTAAGGTTGCTTTTGGTGTTTCGAGAATTCGGATTGAAAAGGATTGCGCTGAAGCAATTTCTAGAGATCGCGAGAGTGTTGATGATGCTTAAAAATTGGGATCGGCTCTTTCTTTTATAATTCCCATGACCAGTATTGGTGAGTCGATGTGGAGGTGCTGCAGGCACACGAAGGATGCGAGCACGGATATCACGGCGCTATGGAGGCCAATAATGTGGCGAGGCGGAGGCAGTAGCCTGCGGCCGACACCGCCACGCCAAGGCCCACGTTAAACCACAAAGTCTTCGTGAATTGCCTAAACGGGCCATCGCCCGCCGCGACCAGGCAGCACTGCCCTACCATGTCCGCTTTTTCTGCCGAGAATTCCGCTTGGCATACGGCGGAGGCCCTGTTCCGACGTGGCACGGGCTTCCACTATGACGATAACAGATCTCGGACTGTCTTCGCGAGGACACCGCTGGCGGTCTGGTGATATCTGCTTGGCTCGCTAATATTAGACTTTTGTGGCCCCCACGTTGCACCCTACCCGAACTGAGCTTGTTCTGGCCGGCAGGCGAACGCCGTTAGGGCGCAACCGCAAATTAATAAGGCGATTGAAGCGAGCGTTGGTTTCGACGGCGACTTTTCTCTTGCTCTTCAGACTCTGCGTGTTTTGTGGGCAAATTTTGGCCAAAACCGGTGAGATGCTGGCTTGTGGGGTTTGACAGATCACTCTTGCATGCGTTTTTACTGAGTGGGGCAGGAACGCAGTGGAGTATTTCTTACTGAGAACAAGCTTAGTGCAAGGTTCGATCCGTTGTGGGTCAAATATCCACTCGCGCAGAGCCTCGATGTCATGCGGAATTGCCGCCGTCGAACCATGTTTTCCGCCTCTTATCTGAGGGAATTTTTGCAGAGTCGTTGATGTTATCTAGAATGTCTGGCGAGTACTTGCCATACTGCAGACTCTAGAAAAGCTAGGTACTGCATGGTTCAGTTTGAGCAATTCCAAAGCGAATCGTATCATCGAATTTTTTTAAACCTTAAGAAACAAAGATGAAAACAGACAATACAAGTGATAGAGAACGACTCTTTCTGCAACTTATCTTCGGCGTGATACGTAGATTGGCTGACAAGGTAGCACAAACATAAGAAAATACAGCCTTACGTCTCGCTTACAGTGAGTCAGAACGTTTTCACTTACCCCGCATCCAACACTCCACTCACGCGCAACTTTGCCAGTACGATACACCTCAAGGAACCACCGGACCCAGCGCTAATGTATGGATACCTTCTCGGTGGATTGCCCCAGGACACCGATGTTCGCGACCGTGGCCCAAGCGAAGGAAACACAGAGACTTCTCTCTGCGGCAAGTGCGTAGTACTGCGCATCGACGACACAAAATGGGGTGTTGGCGTTGAAAAACATGAAGGTGGACGAGGCCCACCTTTTGTGCTTTTCCCCGAAAGTACCGGCCCAACCGGCCCTGTGGAGCGGATCGAATTAGCGTACGAGAGGGAAGACACATACCCGGATCTACCCACGCTTCAGCAAGGGTCAGCAAACGGTTGCGAATTTTGCAAGCTGCTACGAGAATCACTAATTCTACATTGCCATGCTACCTACAAGAGCAATGGGCAGGGTGTTGCTCAAATACGCACTCGGAAAATTAGCTATTCGTGGAAGCATATAGATCTCTCTGTCGGAGGGCTTCATCCACCAGAACATCGTCGAGGAATTTTGGAACTTGATTATGATTGGATCAGAGATACTGCACGACCGGATTGCCAAAGACTATACTTCGAATTTTTCTCTGATCGAGGTTCGTAGCTCTTTTAAGTCGCCATGTTTCCCGGTCGACGAACTCATTGATCATCAAGGGCCGCTTGCATCCTGGCTGAGGATCCACAGAAATCTTCCGCCGACCTCATATCTACATCCGGAGGTACTATCCCAAATCAAAGGATGGCTGGACAGCACAAACCAATCTGTGGACTTTGCAAATGAGACTCAAAGTTTGCCTACGAGACTTATTGATGTAGGCCCTTCGGACGGAACACAGCAGCCTCGTTTAGTCGTGTCCCGGGAGGACTTGCACATGAGTGTGTACGGAGCGTGTTCCTACGTTGCATTGAGCCATTGCTGGGGCGAGCCTGGGGATCTTCAGTTCAAGACGACGAATTGTGTTTTGGAGCGCTTCCGCCGGGAAATTCCGTTTGAGTACTGCCCAGAGACATTTCGAGACGCAATCAAGTTCGTGAGAACCATCGGACTACGGTACCTCTGGATTGACGCTTTGTGTATCATTCAAGACGACCAGCTGGACTGGGAGAAAGAATCGGTCAAAATGTACGAGGTATACAGTCGAGCCCACTTGACAATTGTACCGCTGAAGAGTGAATCCCCGAAAACGGGGTTCTTGGAGCGCGGTCAACAGCCAAGAATGGAAATGAGTTTCATTTCCACTTTGAACGATGGAATCAGTGGATCCTTTTGGCTTCAGCCAGCTCTTGTGGACCAATGGGATTGGCAAGGGTCGCCACATATTTCATATCACGATCAAATGACATCGCGTTGGGTGAAAAGAGCGTGGACCCTGCAAGAACGCGAATTTTCCCGCCGGTTGCTGTATTTTGGCAACAACGTCGTGTCTCTTCAAACATATGACGGACATGAGTTTTCGGATAATGGCCACAACCCCAATACAGAAAGCGCCTTCTACGTACACAAAATGCCCAGTATTAGGTCATGTCTCGAAGAAAGCAATGGTATCGACAAAGCTTGGGCTGAGCTGATGGAAAGCTATGCCGACCGCGACTTGACGTATCCGCGCGATAGACTGCCTGCGATATCTGCGCTTGCTAGCCTCATTCAGAACAGGACGAAGGATGTTTATCTGGCTGGCCTTTGGCTCTCCCACCTCCATTGCCATCTCTATTGGAAGACGGATGAAGAATCGAAGATTGCAATTGCTGAACTTGTTCAGCATTTGCGTGATCCTATTCCTTATATCGCCTCGTCGTGGAGCTGGGCACGGATGAAACAAAGCATGCATCTTCCCATGCTTGTCGAGAGCGAACCGGAGCTCCAGATCTTGGATGTTCTGACGGTTCCCGAAGGACTCAATACTTTCGGAGCCGTTAGTTATGGTCATCTAGTTCTCCGCGGCAAGATATGTCATCTCAAGCATCATTCAGTGATACGGCAAGGTTCCAATTTTAAGCTTGCAGTCGGAGGAGAGCTCATCGCGCATGTGGACATTGATGGTGCACTCGCTGATGGAGAGAAACTGTATGTCAATAACTCGTTTCGCTGGGACCTGTCAACAGGTCCTCTAAGCGATATGGCCATGTTCCTTATTGCAAGCATATACGAAAGGCAGTTTTTCCATGGAATACTACTCATACCGAAGAAAAATGGACTTGACTGGTTGAGAATCGGAACATTTCGTTCAGACTCAGATGGCACGCTAGGGAAGTTCTTTGATAGCTGCGAGACAGTCGACATAAAAATTGTGTAAACTTTGGCCAGGCGTTTCCAAGGTAGCTCGCTGCATATGATAAATTAATGAGTATACGAATGGAACATGCGAGGGTATATTTCTATTCCAATCCGCCCCTACTCAGAGACACCGATTCTCACAACGCCAACCAAGGCTCCATCCCACACACATGCAGCCCCGCTCTCCATCCAAACCTCACTCCTCCCCAACAATCCTATCCACACTCCCGCCCAAATACACCTTCAACATCTGCTTCGTCACCTTCAAGCACCGCACATCCACGACATCGACGCCCGCCTTGTCGTACGCCTGCATGCGGTGGCAGCCGCCGAAGGCGAAGTAGTAGTCTTTGTCCTGAGCCTTGCTGTGGTAGTGCAGGACGTCGACGGGCGGCAGCTTTCCGGGCTCGATCTTCTCGGGCGCGGGCGAGGGGATGTAGTCGCAGGCCTCGCCGCGGAGCGTCTGCACCATCGAGTCGACTTTGGGGGCGTCGATGACGGGCGGGATGGGCCGCAGGATCGAGGACAGCGGCAGCTGCGTGATGGGGAGGTGGCGGGACTGGATGCTGCCGGCGAGGGCCATGGTGCGGAGGTGTGTTGCGTTTTTTTTTTTTTTTTTGGTGTGGTTGCACGCGGTGGTGTTTTGTTTTGTTTGCGGGTTTGTTCTGCGGAGGTGGCGGATGTCGTTTGACGGGAGATAAGCGTCGCGTCGTTCGTGTAAAGTGTTTGAGGATTGTTCGATTGATGGGTGACTGCCTGTCTGTTTCTTATCGCATGTCGACGGGCGTGAAGAGAGCTAATATTCAAGCGGCGCGGCGATAGTATGACGGGGATAGCAGCGACAATTCGTCAGACCCTTGCGTCTCGAACACGGAATGACGTAAGAGCCGATCTCGGGACCGAGCGGGTGTTGATAATCAGCCACAGATTGCCATCACCTCCGGCCCTTCTTTCTCATCGTTGTCTTCGAGAATTTCGGTATTCATAAGCCAGCGACATCATGGAAGCTTGCGCAACCCTCCGGCATCGGGTACCCCGCGTGCATTGCGCCGGGTGATCTCCGCCACTATTTACGCCACTACCTTCCCCTCAATCAACACCATGCATTTTCGTTATCTGCAAGCCGCATGCTGCAACCTTGTATTGCTTGTTTCGACGCGTGCCTGCGTGCCGAGTAGCGGAATCAGATCTCCTCACCGAACTTCCCTTTTTTCCGAGATTTGCTGACGTTCAGTCAGCACACGCACTGACTTTCTACATTTGTTGCACTGCGTCTGACGCTGCCAGGGACCCTTGGATCATATCAGGAGTGCAGAATAAAAAGCACACCATGACCTGTCCAATTCCTCACGCAACTTTCTGTCTTTCCCAGTTGTTTCCATCCAATCCACCATGAGATCCTCGGCGCTGCTCGCCCTTTTAATTGCGGGAGCAACAACTGCCCAAACCACCAACGACACGGCCTCCTACCTCACCGCTACAGCCATCGTCACTGATGCTGCAACCAATGCCTCCGCGCTCCAATGCTGGCAATTCACCACGCCGCTCGAGGTCCCCACCACGCCCGGCACCGCGGGCGCGCTGAACTTCCCATTCAACCTGTCCGCAGCAGCCGAATACACCGTGATCCCGCCACGCTTCGACGGCGGCCTGCACAACGCGCCGCAGAACCAGTTGCGTAGTCCCAGAACTTGCAAGAAAAAAGGGCAAAACTGACTGCGAGGAAAACAGATTCGTTGCCTTCATCTCCGGCCTCGCGCACGTCACGCTGCCCCACTCATCAGACGAGGCGTGGGTCGTTGGGGGCGGGAACGGGCTCATCATTGCCGTAGACACCGTCGGCTCCGGCCACTACACGAACTACCCGACCGATGAGACTACCATAGCGTTAGAGCTTCCTTTTGAGAACGGTGTGCCGCCGCCGTACGAGGTCAAGTCGCAGGGCCCGTGTGATAACCGGGGTGGGTCTCAATTGGTCGAGGTTTGAGTTTTTTTATGGGTATGGATGGAAAAGGCAGAGGGAGAGAGTGGGTGTGTTATGCCGAAGCATATTTGGGGGCCACTATAGAGAATGGAAAAGAGATCGCTCATTGTTTCATCCGTGAGAACCATACGCTTTCGCAAGCCCAACAATGAACCTCAATTCGTTACTACGCTACTCACGAAAGGTTCACGATACCTGCTCATGAAAGAAAATAGTAGTCGCAAAAACATAGCATAAAGTCTCGGTGAGAAGCTGACGTTGATCTTCAGCTAGGACCAAGTGGACCAGTCCGAGAGCCGACGAGGACTTGGACCAGGGGAGAAGCCTGACAACATCAGCCAGAATCTTAACAGCATAGGCCCACGGCATACATCCTAGTATACGTCCAGCATCTCTCAGAAGATGGTTTCTTTAATGGCCAGGTGCGACGATACTTGGGCCCTGCGAGTTCAGGGTGCACTTTCTACGATGTCTGATCCTCGGAACATCTCAACGATTCATTGTGTATCGGGGGTAGGTGAGTCAATACACTGCTTATTCATCTATCGGCTAATTCAAGGCTTGAATATTATGTAGCACGTCATTTTGTGTACCTTGATGTCTTGAATCATCGCTAAAGTAGTTGTTGTTGGCGGCGCAGGCTAAATACCCAGCCTTCTCTCCAGCTCTCGCTATTCTACTTGCCCTTTTCCTCCATCACACATCGTTACATTCATTTGCTTCTCTTTCTGCTCTCCGATAAATTTCTCACGGCTGGTTGAAATCGATCACCACACGGCCAGCAACCTCTCCCCTCCGCAGCTGCTGCACCGATTCAGGCATCTTGCTCAACCCACGTACTTCGCAAATCGGCTTCAGCAACCCACGCTTCGCATACTCCAACGCCGCCGCCGTATCCGACATGGTTCCGACCAAGCTGCCGATGATGGTCAAATTCTTGAAGACGATGGTGTTCGGGTCGGCACCAATGGTCGTCGCGCCGGCCGGAGCTATAAGTAACGTCCAGTCAGCACCATGCTCACACTTCGAGCCAACGGGGAGGTTCAACTTACGCAAACCCACGCAAACAATCTTCCCACTGATCCTATCGCCAATGTAGCTGATAGCGTCCTTGTACGCCTGCGGCGCCGTGACGATGACGCCGTGCGCGCCCAAGCCATCGCACACCTTCTTGATCTCCTCCGCCACGCTCTCCACCTCCTTAAAATCGATAAAATGCTCCGCCCCCATCTTCGTCGACAGCTCCCTCTTCGCCGCCCCCGTATCCACCACGACCGGCCTAAACCCCATCGCCTTCGCCAACTGCACGCCCTGAATCCCCACCCCACCCCCACCCCCCGGAAACACCACCCAATCGCGCGGCCGCAGCGCCGAGTCCACCAACGCGCGATGCATCGTCGACGCCGAGCACATCACCGGCGCCGCGACCTCATCGCTCACGCCCTCCGGAATGGGGCTCGTGTACTTCGCGGGACTGGTGATGTACTGCTGGTAGGTGCCGGTGGCGACGAGGCCGGTGTAGACGCCGCGCTGGCAGTAGTTTTCCTTGCCTGTCCAGCACTGCTCGCAGCTGCCGCACACGTCCCACAGCGGCTTGACGCCGCCGCGGTCGCCGATTTTCCAGTTTTTCACGTTGGAGCCGACCGCGACGACGACGCCGGCGCCTTCGTGGCCGGCGCACCGCGTGGAGAAGGTCGACATGGGGGGCACGGCCCAGTCGTTGGCCATGAAGTGGATGTCGGACATGCAGAGGCCGGTCGCGTTGAGGCGGAGGAGGACTTCGTCGGGGCCTATTGGGGGGAGATGGTTAGTTTTGGGCCTTTCTTTCTCGTGTAGCAGGACGGAAGAACAAAAAAATTGAAGCGGGTGCGGGGAATGAATTGGTGGATTTGCGTCTCTCATACCTGGCTCGGGAACTGGCACGTCCTGGATCTCGACGTGGAAATTCGGTCCTTCATTGACGACAACGCCGGCTTTGCAGGTCTTTGGGATCTCGAACTTTGTCTCCCCCGTGTGGGCTGTGCTTTCCGGATGGGTCGACATGGTGTAGAGGATGTCTGAGAGAGGTGGAGCTTCGGTATGTGTTTGTTCCCTTAATATCCCCCAGTCGGTTTGTGCGATGCTGTCTTCGTCGTCGTTCAAGGTAATGGGGAAGCTGTCAAGCTACCAATGATGCTGGAGGTAGAATGGAAGTGTGGAAAAGGATCAACGAGAAAGAGAAGATGTCTCAAGGAGTTCGCAGTTTTCCTCAAGCAGCAGAAAGCGTATTTAAAGACTTATTCCTCGGTCTTAGGGAGATATCCACGAGGGGAAAGAGGGGAAACGTACCGCCGTCCCCTTTTGTACACGAACGAGCAAGTACCATTCGACGCCATCCCCGCCTTCAGCAGCCGGATACCTGCATATCTGCGGGGTAGATTGATTACAAGGCATTGTGGATCTAAGCCTCCTCTCAGCTCCCGAGTGAAACGTCCGCAGTTCGTAGGCCTCGGTCTAAAAAAGCCAACGACGTCAGCTGTGGGACGTAGGACACGCCCGGATGTGGGAGGAGGGGCGGGATAACGTTTGCCTGGCCAGTAGTGGGTCCGCCGCCGGTCAATGGAAACGGATGCATTCCGCACCGCCACATCTATTGACCCTCTCTTTCCATCGCTATCCGGTCCTATTGTATTTTGCGTTGGCAAGGTATCCACTCGACCGCGCACCGTTCAACCGCTAATGCAGCCCACATTGATTGGGCAAACCATTGTCTCAAACTGCATCGAATCTTGGTAAACCTATCTTGGTAAGCTCCATCCTTCCCGTCCGTAACTAGTGAGTTGTCGCGGATGGTCAGGGAACAGTATGACGCGATGGAGAGAAAAACGGATCCACCATGCGGGGATCGAGGCGCCCTGGAAGAGATGCGGCGGCACAGCGGTTGGCTGTTGCGGGGTGATCGACCAACAGATAACCCCACTAGCAACCCCGCATTTCTCCAGCATGCTTCCGGATCCCGGCAGAGCGCGGAATTAAGGGACGGCCAGTCCGTTACCTTTTCTGCACTATACTAGAGCCTCAAAATAAGTCAGAGAACAGATTTTGTAGCTGGACGACACAGAAGCGGTGGCGGTGATGGTGGCAATAGCTCTAACGGAAGCAGTTCCAAGATTAGCCCGAAAGACAAATACTCACTCTTCTTGCTATCCGTTTCCGTACCTTCCGTATTGCTATCAGGCAGGCAGTTAGGCCTGACATCAAGAGTAGCCTCGGCCACACTCGAGCTCCGGCCCGTCTCTCAATTCATCCCTGAAACAAAAGAACACCTGCACCTCGGCAATCCTCTATTGTCCACGATTGGCCAAACACACAATTCCCTGCATCGACCAACGACCAAAGTTGCGCCGAACCGCCATTCCACCTGCAGCAAATGCAGGACACCACGTGGTCGTCGAGATTAAAGTTATTACGCCGGGTCCAAACGAGAATAACGTTACCACGCCAATGTCCGAGGGGTAGACCGCAGATCCCAATCAGACCGCTCGGGCACCAGTCCGTCAACGCTTGTTTCCAAACTCCCGCAAGGCCAAGTAGGAAATCACATAATTTTGATCCAAGGTGGGAAAAAGATCTGTTGACCTCAACTTCGCATCTTCATTGGTATTTATATGCACGGAAGTGGGCTTTAACGTTATCATATGCAAAAAAAAGAGGAAATTACGGACATGAAAAAAGAATTGGTATCAAGATTTCGAGGGCTTGATTAAGAAGAAGGGTAAATCGAAATAAAGCAAAGTAATCGCTAAAACAAAGCCAACGCAGCTGTTCCCGACGTCTTCCAACGCGCTTAGAAGTTGGACTCGCAAGTGTGCGACTGGGACGAGGCGACGGTGACGTTCTTGGTGATGACCTCCTTGCCGGTCGACGACGTGACCTTGATGTCGACAAGATCGGTGTTGAAGCCCTGCTCGTACTCGAAGAAGTTGTAGTCGGTACGGGTGGTCTCGGTCCAGGTGGAGCCACCGTCGACGGAGACGTGCAGAGCGCTGACGGGCAGGTTGCTGTTGACGACCTGCATGCTGAACCAGTTGGCCGAGACACCGTCCTTGTTGACGAGCTCCAGAGCGGTCTCAATACCGCACTCGACGATCTCCCAGGTGATGTCGAGGACACCGGTGGCGAGGGCATCCAGCGAGCTGAAAGCATCCTGGAAGAGGTCCAGGGAGTTGTCGGAGCAGTCTGCGCACTTGTCGACGATCATGGCCTTGATGGTCTTGCCAGAGGAGCCCTTGACGTTGACGCAAGCACCGCAGTTGCTGGCGGCGTCCCAGTTCGTGAGAGACAGAGCGGTACCGAAGATGTCAGAGGGCAAGGTGTAGCCGGAGAAGCTGCAGGTACCCGAGGCAATGTTGCCGCTGTAGTAGGTGGCCTCACCAGTAAGGGTCTCGCTCAGGGTGCTGACGGTGCTGCCGACAGTGGTCAGGAGACCAGAACTGGAGCTAGAGCTGGGGGTCGAAGCGGCGGCCGAAGTGGCGAAGGTGGTCTGGGCCCAGCTGACCGGGGTGCTGGCAGGGGTGTAGACGGGAGTGTCAACAGCAACCGAGGGGGTGCTCACAGCGTTGGCACCCTCGACACCGGCATCGGTGGCAGGAGTCGAAGCAACCGGGGCCGGGGTGTAGACAGGAGTGTCAACGGCGACGGAAGGCACATCCACAGGGGTGTAGACGGGCGTGTCAACGGCGAACGAGGGGGTGGCGTTGGCGCCCTCAACACCGGCATCAGAGGCGGGAGCCGGGGTGTAGACGGGGACGTCAACGGCAACCGAAGGAGTGCCAACGGGGGTGTAGATGGGGGTGTCGACGGCGAACGAGGGGGTGACAGGGGTGTAGATAGGGGTGCCAACAGCGACAGAGGCCGAGCTCGACGAGGGCACGGCGGCACCCTGAACATCAGCACCGTAGGGGGTGGAGGCAGAGACAGGAGTGTAGACAGGGGTGTCAACAGCGACGGAAGGAGTGCCAGCCGGGGTCTGGGTAGCGGTAACCGGGCAGACAGTGGTGCCAATGGTAACGACCTCAGTGACGACGTGCTCCTTGGAGCTTCCGTCAACATCAACAGAGGTGCTGGTCTTCACAGCGGTGGAGACGATGTGCGAGGTCGTGTACTGGGTAACCTCCGGGGCAGGAGTGTAGACGGGGGTGTCAACGGCGACGGAGGCGACAGAGGGGGTACCGGCAGGGGTCTGGGTAGCGGTGACAGGGCAGACGGTGGTGCCAATGGTGACGACCTCAGTGACAACGCGCTCCGTGGAGCTGCCAACGGAGTCGACCTCGGTGCTCGTCTTCACAGCGGTAGAGACGATGTGGGAAGTCGTGTACTGGGTAACGACCTCCGGGGTAGGGGCCGGGGCCGAAGTCTCAACGGCCGAGGACAGCGAGTAGCTGCTCGGGGTGTACTCGGCAACGCCGACATCGTTACCATCGACCGAGCTGGTGGCAGGAGCCGACGGGGTCACGGTGACGGTGACCGGCTCGGGGTCGACAGTGACAGTGCGGGTCTTGGTGCACTTGCTGGTCGACGAGATGGTCGGCAGGCTGGACTCAGTGGCCGTCACGGGGCAAACCTGGCGGAATAGTCAGTTTCATTGTAAATTGAATTGATGCTAAAATTGGCTGCTTACCGTGGTGGTGTGGGGCACGGTCACGATGACGGTGCCGCCGGTCGAATCGATCGAGGCCGAGGTGGTGTAGAGCGTGGAAGTGGTCCACTGGGTCGAGGTGGCAGAGCACTCGGTGCAAGGCACGCTGATGGTCACCAGCTTCTCGGTGGTCGAAGTGGAGTGGATCGTGCTCGTCGACTCGTCAGGGACGCCCGAGACGGCAGTCTCGCTCACGGGGCAGACCTAATCGGGAAAAGTCAGTATATTGGCAATTGAGCAACACAATTGGCTAATTACCGTGGTGTATTGGCTGATGGTCTGGTAAACGACCTCGCCGTTGGTGTTGACGCTCGAGGTAGTCGAGTAAACGGTCGACGTGGTCATGGGAGGGGCCGGGGTGGAAGTGGCAGGGACCGGCTTGATGGTGACGACCTGGACCTGGGTGGTCTCGTCGGGGACCGAGCCATCAACGCTCGACGAGGCGACGGGCGAGGGCGTCGAGGCGACGGGGCCGGGCAGAGTCACATACTCGGTGACCACAAGGGTGGAGCGTTCACTGCAGAACTCGTCCTGGGCGTGGGCAAGGCCGGCGCCGGCAACGAGAGCGCCGGCAACGGCTTTGTTGAAGCGCATGGCGAAGGTAAAAAGACCGGAAGTGTATATTAACACGAAGAGAGCGGCGCGGGAGCTGGAGGCGTGCAAAGCAAGCAAGCAGCAAAAAGAATGGACCTCTGAAAAATCAGAGAATAATGAGTGAACCGGCCGGCGAGAGGCGCGAAAGCGTGTGGAAAGGGCCAGTGGTGGAGGGCCAGTACTTTTGTACTTCTTTCTCTGAAACACATGAGCACTATTAGGGAGGATGCGCGGCCGCTCGGGAAATGAGACCGCGACTCGGCGCGCTGGGGGCAGCGTCGCCAGCACTGCCCGAACCGGCTAGCCACCGCTGCAGCGTTGGTAGCTCAAATTGCGGGACGCATCAGCGCGCTGCGGGTCAGTTGTGGCCCATGTCCAGAGCCTCGTCGTCGTGCGCACGGCTGCATCTGCCCGCCGCCAGCTGCGACATCCCGCTCTGCGCCACAGCGCGGCTCTGCGGGACGGGCCTGCGGAGTCGCATTGATCGCGCACATGGCCTGGACGTGTCTCGTGGGAGAGGTGAGAGGGGCGTTGGTGTTGAGGTCGGCGAGTGGGAGGGTCGGGCCAGGCCAGGCGGGCGGTCGGTGCTCCGACAGGCTAAGAGGCGCCAGGAACAGGAACAGGCCCCTCTTCCCTCCGCACGGCCGTCCGGCTGTTTGCCCCGAAGGACACCAAGCATCGCCGCACGAACGTGTGCCCGGTGCATCTCACCATCTCTGCGCTCAATCTCAGCCCAGTCGCCTGTCCTCGTGCCGCCATTGGTGGAGCCAACACCCAGCACATTTGCCCAGCCTCCGAATCAGCCCTCTCAGCCCTGCGTCTCTCATCACCGCCTCTCGTATCGCATCCGCGTGAGCGGTATACCGCCGTTTGGTCTTTGATAAACGCGACCGCCACACGCAAGCTGCCGGCGGCTGTGCTCAATTTCCGCCTTGCATGTGGGGTTGCCTGCCTGATGGAGATTCCGAGTACGCAAGCCTCAGGCAATCCGGCCCGTCACCGGACCTCAGCAGCAGCAGCACCACTTACCTCCTCTCAAACTGTTACACCAGCGGCCGCCGATAGCACGCATTTTAAGAGAAATGCTCACCTTGGCGATGTTTCAGCTCACCGCGCGCATACCTCCTCGCTTCTTCGATGCGTCATGCTTAACACCGCTCTTTTACTGAGCAACAAACACCCCGAAACACCAGATCGCGACCGTGTACCCACCATCCGATCCCGCAAAGCCGAGTACGGGTTGCATCATGAGCTATTATTCCTCTTACCGTGGCTGAAAATCCTAATTCAGACCAGACCAACGCGCCGGGATTAGGTTGTTTCGAGAACCCACCGACAGCTACCAATGGCCAAACAATGCGCCTCTGATCCCTTTCTTCTCCTTGCACTGCCCAGCGCGATCTTCTTCATTTTTCGCCGCGAGCGATTGTGAAAGGGCGAAAGGGTCGTATTTGATTGCACGCCCTACGAGAACCCGACCGTTGGGATGAAGGGACCGTTTTTCTGACGCATAGATCGACAGCGATCTGCGCTGATAACCTTGACCGAACGATAGGCTACCAGCCACATGCGCAGCGGAAATCCAGGGTTTGAAAGTACGAGAAAATTTGTGGAGGCGAGCCTTACCTTCACGTGGGGTGCCGCTGAAACTGATATGCAGGCTGGGCGTCACCAACGAAGACTTAACATCATAACCCCTCATTTCGACACTGCCAACCCAATTCCAACTGCACTCCGTGTTATGCGAATCTTGTCATAGCGCCTTTGCCTTAAATCTCGAGTTGCTCTTGCGCTCTGTATGACGAAGGCAACTGTCTCGAACACCTTTGTGGAGTTGCGAAGAGAACAGCATCGACACTCTGCAGTATTCTTTGTCGAACACAAAATCTCACGCTCAGACAGCATGGCTCTCCATTGACGTGGTAAGGATACCTCTTTTTTTTTTTTTTTTGTTTCGCCAAGCATGGCTATTGTAGGAGCTTGTTTAGAGACACTCGTCAAGCTTCCTTACAGCGGTTTAGTATTCTTTCAGCAAAAGAACGTTTCTGCGCGTTCTTACTATTCATACAATTCTCTTCCCAAGCCTTGATCTCCATTTACTTGTTCTGTCAAGTTGTAAACTCAAAGCCCCTTTTCTTTTCTCTCCAAACGGAAATCTTGCCCACTTTCCCCTGAGACCAGCTCGAAGACCACTCGTACTTCGCTGGTCAGCCACTGCGGCCATTGTCATTTTCGCAAAGACATTCACTGCAGTCACAAAGCTATTTCGCGTTTACTGGGTAATCAATTTACCCATGTCTCACCACCAAGGCCCCACAGATCAGCCGATGATGGAGCGGAACGTGGTGCGTTGGTACCCTGAGCATCGCGCATTACAAACGAACCCGATCTGCTGGATATTCCGGAGTTTCACATACATGGCCAACACGAGAAGAAAGCAAGTTCCAAGCGGAAACAGAGTCTTGAATTTCGACCACGGATATCCTAATCTATGGCGCACCAACACTCTAGTCTATGAAGAAAATTACAAAACTCCTATCAACAAGCTACCACACAGTCGCTCAGATGCTGTGGCCGTGGGCGTTGACCTCAGCGAAGCCAGCAGGGAGGCCACGGGGCTGGACGGGAGCGGCGTAGAAGTTGGGGGTGTTGCGGTAGTAAGCACCGCCCTTGTGGGACTGGACGGCGCGGGAAAGGGCCTCCTTGGAGATGGTCCAGGTGGTGGAGTTCTCCTTGGTGGCGCAGGCGGCGTCGTTGAAGCCCTCGATCTCGGACAGGCAGTGCTGCTTGACGCCGTCCTGGATGGCGAAGAGGTGGCGCCAGTCGAGGCTGTCCTCGGCGAGCGACCAGGCCATGACGTTGGCGACGCCGAGCACGTCGACGATGTCGTCGAACTTGCGCTCGATGTGCACGGGCTCGTCCCAGGTCCAGAAGAGCGAGGCGTTGCGGTCGAGGAAGTAGTGGCCGCCGTTGGTCTCGTCGACGACGGGCTTGGCCAGGGCGTTCTGCCACGACTGGATGGCCGTCAGGCCGTTGCACTGGCCCCAGCCCGCCTGGCAGGAGAGACCGCAGTGAGCCTCGCTGTTGCCGCACCAGCCGCCCGAGCTGCAGCAGTTGCCGGCGCTGCACTTGTAGCCGGTGGTGCCGCCGCAGGTGCCGTCGGGGCTCTCGGTCAGGTTGGTCGGGGCGGTGCTGCCCAGGCTGGACTTCTCGAAGGTCAGGGCGCCGGAGAGGCCGTTGTCGGATCCGTCAGCGAGCTCGAGGGCGACGGTCTTGCAGCCCTCGCCGAGGGGCTCCTGGGCGCAGTTGGACTTGGGGTCGATGGTGAAGTACTTGGCGTAGAAGGCGAAGCCGAGGGTGGCCTTGGATGCGGGCAGGCCGAGGTCGAGGTAGCGCTGGATCGAGTCGCGCGAGCCGACGAGGTCGGAGTGGTGCTTGGTGAAGTTGTCACGGCGGTTCATGAAGTCGTAGGTCATGATGCCGAACCAGTCGACGAGCGGCACGATCTTGGGCATGGTGTCGGCGGTGAAGGCCATCATGTCGCGCTCAAGACCGGGGACGGCGATCGACAGAAGCTTGTCCTGGCCGATGGCCTTGCGGGTGGCCTCGAGCAGCAGCGGGAAGGCGTCGATCTCCCAGACCTTCTCCGTGTTGGGCACGGTCTTGTAGTCGGCACCATTGCCGCCGACGTACTCGTAGTCGATGTCTGGGTGAGTGGTCAGTATGGCGCGCAAATGGTCTTAGTGGAGTCGACTCACCGATGCCGTCCAGGTTGTACTTCTCGATCAGCTTCTTGCAGTTGTTGGCGAAGCGGGTGCGAGCGGTCTCGTCCTTCATGGTCAAGGTGTAGTTGACATCGTTCCAGCCGCCGATGGCAGCCAGGACCTTGACGCCGGGGTCGAAACGGGCACGGAAGGTCTCGACGGGCTCGAACAGCTCGAAGGTGCCGCCCTCCTCGGTGAGGAAGTCGTTGGTCGACACGAAGGCCATGATGGCCGTGTCGATACCGGCGTTGGTGGTCCGGTTGCCCAGGTCCGACAAGTGCCACTCATCGGCGTACATGATGTAGCGCGCAGAGGCGAGCTGGGTGGCCGCGGCCAGCAGCGTGGCGGCGGAGAGGAGCTTCATAGCGACGGTGGAGTTGTTGGCGCAAGAAAGAGCGACTGAAGGCAAGGCCTTTTAAAGAGAGTGGTAGATGGAAAAGGAAAAAGACAGACTGTCGTCACTGGCCCGCGCAGAAAAGAGGGTCAGGTGGTGGTTGTTGAGAAGAAACAGGGCCCATGGTGGGCAGCCGACTGCCTTTATCCCCTTCATCTTGGCCTGCTCGTCGCGGACGTGTCAGTCGACGGCACGCTTCGCTGAGGTGAAGAGGCTCATTCTCTCATTTCAAAGGGGAGGCTCGGTTGAGTCAGTGCGTCCCCGCAGAAAGGTGTCGCTGGGGGTTGGCGCGCATTGGCAAACACTGGCGGGCCAATCACCACCACGGTAGCGAGTCGCAAGTGTGCCCAAGTATGCCGGCTCTTCTGCAGCATACTTTCGCAACTTCCGTAACCTTCATTCTATTTTTGCCGCTTCTAACGCCCGTCGAGCGTTTGCTGGATGCAGGTACCAGCTTGCGTTCCTTCGCGCGCACCGTTTGCACGCCTCTCCTTTTTTTCTCGCTACGCTATCGTTTGCATACAAGCGAATGGAGGGTGCACGCGGCCACTACATGGCTCTCTGACTTTTAAGCTTGGGTACGGTGGTTTAGGGCGTTTCATGCGCATCAACGCCCATGACGCACGACACGAGTAGAGCACAAGGCCTTCCCGGTACATCCGGCCATCCACCTCCCAAATACTCAAGACAAGGCAGTTTCCGCCCGCACATGCGATCTCGGGCAAAAGTGCGCGCGAAAAAGGAGAGAGCATCAGCCTAATGATGGTCAGACATGCAGAGCTGAACCCTTGTCCCGCCGGTCTCGTGAGACCCCTCTGGATGCGACACACCCCGCAATGCTCGCGCTCGGCATCGACAGAACCACGCGCGTGAAGCCTCCACGAACTGGTCTTCATGGTGCTGCGTGATCTGCTCCTCAAGGCTCACCCTGGAAAAAAAGAATAAGAATAAGAAAAAAGGAATAAGGGTGAGCCCGACGATTAACTACCAGATGGGGCGTTCCGTTAAGCTCCATTGTTCTAGAGCCGACAATACTCGCCGGGAAGAATAGCAGTCAAAAATGCCGACGCCCATAGCTTTTCTCACGCTACTCGAGCATATACGGTACTAAGGATTGCGCGTCACACCGCCTGACAGAGACTCTATTCCTCACATGACTAAGCGTGCCCCGTATTCCGTTATGACTTCAATATAGCAACCCGATCATCGATCCTCCCGCCGCCCGCTGTCATCCGCCGATCTACTTGGCACTTCGACCCCAGTCGTGTCTTTTACGATCTACGCTTCGCTGCCTTCTCGAAGACGGAGCCGTGGCGCAACGAGTTAGAACGTCGATGGAATGGTCGAGACTTCCGAGTAAGTAGCACGTGTGAATGAATCAGCCCTGCAGGGATTGAGGATTGGTATGAATCGTTTATTAATGAGTCCAGCGAAGATCATTCTGGACTAAGAGTGAAATAGAAACAATCAAGCGGAACACTATTTACAATAAGAGCGTCGAATATCTACAAGGAGTCTCGTAAAACCAGTTCTTTATCTCCCATTAACTCCCCCATGCTAACCATCGCTTCCAGTATAAAACGAAAAAAGACGTATTCACAAGTGCTTCTCTCTGCACCGGTTCCATTTACCGAGCGCGGTCGTTGATGGGCATGCGCCTGATGTCCCTCTTGATGCTCGTGCCCTTGGGCAGCACCGAGGTGCAGTCGGCCCAGTTCTTGTACGTGTCGGGCGAGATGCCGAGCAGGCCGAGGCGGAACATGGCATCAGCGAACTTGCCAGTCCATTTGCCCTGGTTGTTGACGAAGCCGTTGAACTGCTTGCCGACGGTCGTGGATGTGTTGGACAGGTTGATGTCGCTCTGGAAGCGGGCGACGCCGGCGGGCGGGTTGTACGTCTCGGCGTAGTACTTGACGTCCCACGTGCCCGGGGTGCTGTCCTGAGGCGCGCCGATGGGGATTTGCGTCTGGGCGATGTTCTTGCTCGTGCTGTGCGCGCCCATCAGCGCCGCCAGGTCGACCGCGTCGAAGCCCTTGTCCTGGAACAGCTGGTACAGGCTGTCGTGGTCGCTGCCCGGGCCGAATCCGGGAGGCATCACGCCCGTCGGCGACGCCTGGGTCGAGTCGCCGCGTCCGACCAGAGTCTTGACGGTGGGCCCGCCCGGGCAGGTCACGGTGGCGTGGTTGCCCGCGAACTGGATCAGGTCGGCGGCGCCGACGCCCTGCGGCTTGTACTTTGCGTACTTGGCCGTGATGTAGACGTGGTACGCCTGCAGTCCGTTGTTCTCGGGGCGAAGCATCTCGGACGGGACGAGGAGGAGGGAGCCGTCGGCGCCGCCCGAGGCCGGGGCGTAGCTGGGCAGCTTGAGCGAGAAGGTGCCCGCGTCGTGGAAGGCATAGCGGATGGCGGCGCGAGCGAGGTCGGTGCACTGGCCGTCGGAGCCCAGGAAGTCCTTGGTGAGGTCGGAAGAGATGGTCGAGTAAACCGCCGGGCAGGAGGGGTTTTTGCGAGGGGTGAGGTTGGAGAGGGCCCGCGAGGTTATATCGTTGACGGCCGAGGAAAGGGAGTCAAGGGATGAGGAGAAGGAGAAAGAATACGCGGTGCTTCCGCATGCGGAAAGAAGGAGAATAGACGAGGCACGCATGGTGATTGGCTGGATTGGTCGCAAGTGGCTTCCTCAAAAGATGAGATTGTTTGATGGAGCGAGATGCTGGTGGTGATGGATGGTAAGAAAGTGCAGGACGATGAGGGCCATATATACAAGATTCTCTTCTGCCTTGGATGAGTTGACTCTTCACAGCTGCCATCTCGACCTCTCTGGACCTGCCGGGGAGGCGCATGGACGGAGGATTCGCGGGCCCGCCATACGCCACCGCAGCCTGCCACTATTTTCGATGGACGTTCCGGGCTTGGGTGTCTGAGGAGCTCGACTGCCGGCGCCTCAGCTGGTGAACGCCGCCAGCTTGGGCGAGAACGTTGGATCCAACGCGCTGCCAATGCTGTCACGCTTCAACGAAGGTACCCGAGCGCCTCGTGGGAAGTCGTGGCGCAGTGCCAACACAGTACCGCCAAGAAAACGATGAGCTTCGACAGCGCCTTCGCTACCGTATGTGTCCATCTGGGTCGGTTCAGCCTTACCGCTTCTCGCCCAGGAACGCTCCCACGCGATTGGACGCAGGCTGGTTCAGCTGCTGCAGTCTGCGGTGCCAAGTAATCAGCTCACCAAAGACACGCTAGCATCGCGTTAGGCTTCAAGGCCACAGTACCAGTATCTGCATACCACTAAGTTCAACGGCGGTGTAACTAGACGGTCGGGATGTCATTGAACCCCGCGCGGAAGACAGAGCTTTGACATCTCCACGATCTCGTATTTTCCAGAGCAGGTAAGCCTCACGAAAGCCCAATCAGCGGAACTTTAGGTGGAGATCCGGGTGCCAGGTGGTGCGGCTGAACACGTCCTTTACGATCTACGGTTTAGCTCCGAGTTCTCCCCGCATGTGAGATTACTCGTATAGGTAAGCGATACGCCCCTTTTGGGAAAGATGATACGCGGAGCCAGCTACGTGGAGAGCGCGCCGTGGGGAAGATGCCGTCGTGCTTGGCACGCTATCCCAAGCTTTCAGCCCACGTCCTGATCCCGCTTTTCTCCCATGGTTTTCGCTCTGCCGGCGTTCCAGACTGGGAACCTCGTTCGACCTCTCAGCTGCGCGGTTCCTGGTTTCCGTCCGGGTCCTTCCAAGTACCAGGTACATGGACGGTTGAAAAATTCCTCGCGTGGCAAACGGTCGACCGCTGTACCGGTCGCTTCAATGTTGTGGCATGTTCCGGTAAGCTCATCAGAGTTCACATTGCGTGCATGTTGAAGAGCAGGGATAATGCAGGAATACACGATAAGCAAGGGAGTTTTTGATTCAAGATCATCGGATGACAGTGCTATTTTCGTCTCGGCTATGCAGGATCAGCCGTGCGGGATGCATACAAGATGCCGACATCTAGGTTTATCCCGCACGTAGCTCCTTCGTATCATGCGCAGCCACCCCCAAAAGCCGTAAGCCACCACAACTCCACACTATAGCCCCCGCCCAATCACGGCCCCGCCATTACTACGGGTCTAGATTGTGCGAATCAGCAGTCACTCAAAACACGGCAGCCGAGTAAGGTAATGGCTCTAATGTGCTCTTTTCATTCGTTCTCACCGCCCGTCATCACTAACTACTGCGTGGCTTCCTGCTTTTCGTCCAGCCCCAATGGCTTGGCACGCATTGGAGCTTGGCATAAGGTATTTTCCGATGATGGTATCGTTCCTTTCCCACCGTCTATGTCTATGAATCCCAGTCTATATCCCTAAAGAGGCAAAAGTGGCTCTGTTCGCCAAGACCTGCGTACCATGCCAGCTCATGCGGCAGGTCACTTGAAGAGAAAAAAAAAAGTCAAAATAAGGCGAGCCAAGGGAACAGCATTGGCTGGTTCGGCTGGTTCCGAGCTCGGGAAGAAGAAAGAAGAAAAAAGGAGGAGTCGAGACTACCGCAGAAGCAGGAAATGCTTAGCTGCGATTAAGCCTCGGCCTTGATGATGTCGGACGCCTTCTCGGCGACGGCGTACAGGGTGGAGACGAGGTGGCCGCAGACCTGGAAGGGCAGGACGCCGGCATCGACGACGCGGACGTTGCTGGTGCCGTAGACCTTGAGCGACGAGTCGACGACGCCACCAATATCCTTGGGCATCATGGCGGTGGTGCCGACGGGGTGGAAGTTGGAGCGGTAGTTCTCGAGGATCCACTCGGACAGCTGCTCGTCCGAAGCGACGGCCGCGCCGGGCTCCGTCTCGTTGGCGAGAAGGGTCTTGAGCGGGGTGGTGTTGAAGAGCTGGCGGATGTACTTGGCGGTGCCGACCTGCTCGGTCATGTCCCAGGTGGCCTGGTAGTAGTTGGGGTTGATCTTGGCGGAAGCGGCCGTGGCGTCGGCGATGTGGATGTTGCCGCGCGAGAAGGGCAGCAGGCTCCAGAACTCGGCGCTGAAGGCAGTGTCGGTGGGGTAGATGAGGATCTCGGCGAGCGGGACCAGGTCCTTGAAGATCAGGTCGTACTGGATGTCGAAGAACTGAGCGATGGCCTCCTCGGAAATGACGCCGTTGGAGACCTTGGATGCGTCGGAAGCGTACGACGCGAGCTGCTTCTTGACGTCGGCGGCGATGGCGGCGGTGCGGTTGCCGAAGATGTCCTCGACGTTGGGGTAGGCGACATTGACGGCAGTGCCGCTGAAGCTCTTGGTCGCGACACCGTCGAAGCCGTTGTTGGTCTGGTCCTGGAGGTTCTCACCGACGGCGGGGAGCTCGACCTTCACCTCGACGCCAGCAGCCTTCAGGATATCGGGGTTGCCGACACCAGACAGCTCGAGCAGGAGAGGAGACTTCAGCGAACCGGCCGACAGGATGACCTCCTTGTTGGCGTAGATGGTGCGCGTCTGGCCAGTGCTGTCCTTGACCTCGACACCGGACGCGGTGGCCTCAGCGCCGGACTCAGCCCAGACAAGCTTCTGAGCCTCGGTGTTGAGCAGGACGTGGTAGTTGGTCCTGTTCTCGAAGGGGTAGTAGTAGGCGCGGGCAGCATCCTCACGCACATTGAGCTCGACATCGAGGGTCGAGGGGAAGACGTTCCAGCCGGCCATCTTGCCGCCAGCAATGTCGTAGATGTACGGCACGTTGTTGGCCTTGTAGGTCGAGTTGAGCACCTCCGGGAAGCTGATGTTCATCATCTGGTTCTTCCAGCCGACCTTGAGCGGGCCCTCGGTGCCGTGGTAGGCGGGGTCGTAGGTCGCGCCGCCCGCCAGCTGGTCCGCCTTGGGAGGCTGCACAGTCTCCGACTTCTTGTAGTACTCGAGCAGCGACGCCCAGTTCCAGCCCTTGTTGCCGATCTTCTCCCACGCATCGACCTGAGCATCCTCGGCTCTGGTGTAGGCCATACCTGGAGGCGGCTGTCAGCATCACTTCACTTCAAGCGGGAAGGCGCAATCCTTACCGTTGATGGCACTGGTGCCACCAAGAGCCTTGCCGGCACGGAGAGTCTGGGTCTTGCCGCCGCCATAGGTCTGGTTGACGGACTCGTAGGCCCAGTCGATGTCGGTACCTTGCAGATGAGTCAGTCTCAATCCAATCGGAAATGAAGCCACAGCTCCTTACCGAAGGCCAGCCCATAGCCGTTGGGGTTGGTGACGTTCTCGTTGGTGAAGACGGAGCCACCCGCCTCAATGACGGCGACAGTGACGTTGTTCAGCTCCGACAGACGGTTGGCAACAACGAGACCGCTGGTGCCACCGCCAACGACGATGTAGTCGTACTTGGCCGGAGCAGTCGGGGCCGCCAGGGCCGTAGCCGCGAGGAGCGGTGCAGTTGCGAGAACACGGTACATCTTGCCAGAGACACTTGCGTGTGAGAAAGAGCGAGGAATGAAGAGATCGGCGAATGCTACTGGAGAGAGGACCGGAAGTCACTCGGCGGCATAGGTGTAGATATACTCAGACCCCGGCACTCGTAAATCCGGCGTCCCGTCACCAAGCACCCAAGCGCTATACAGAGGGTTCCAGCATATACGAGCAAGCGAGGACTTTGTCATGCTTAGCAATGGGGGGAAACAGGACGATGATCTCACAGCTGTTTGCACTCGGCGCTTCACATTGACCAGGGGGGCCGGGCGCCGAAGGGATTCGTTTCATCATCGGACCGTGCCGAGAAAACGGCCTCACGGCCTCACCGTTCCCGCGGGCGTGCCTCCGGTGCTCGGCTTGCGTCGTGCCAAGGACGGAGCGGCGAATACTATGATGTCGGAGGCAATCGAGAACTGGGCAGTGCCTTACAGTTGCTATGAGTCTCTATTTTGCATCCTCGAGAGGCTACCTGCTACGGACACCCTCCGACTGCGGCACAGAGTTTCGCCATTATTGCGACCCTTAAGCAGCGCCAGGGCCTTGGCGATGCGAGGACGGAGGAGGCGGGCAGGTTGTTCGAAAAAAATTGTCGCAGCTGCATCGGACCGACGGTGCTGCAAAACGCAGGATCTTCTGCAGGGGTGGCAGATTAAGCATACCCACTTTCTTGCCCGCTTCGTCTAGCCCGCCTCCCTCTAAGCTTCGAGGCGCAGGGCGGAAATGGGCCGTCGGTGAATCTGATAAGCAAAATCTCTTAGCCACCATCGTAAGCAGGCTACGGACTTACCGGATCATGACACGACATGCTCTCTTCAGCGCCCCTCCCAGCTCGAGCCGCCTTCCGAAAGGAGTTTCCAATGTCAGTTGCCTCGTTGGGCCTGCCCTACGCTACAACACAGATGCTTGTTCAATCCGATGCAGAGCCAATCTCGCATGATGGCACAACACCAGCCCCGACAACAGCTGTTCCACTTCGCTCGGCCGCCTTCCGAGAGCGGATTGGACGAACAGCACCAGACCCATAAAATCTCTGTATAGTTAGGGGCACAGTCCCTTCCTTCCTGTTTCCGCTGAGACAGCCTGGACCATCCCATCGGATTTGCATGCATCCGCACGTAAAGTGTGCCGCCTCCGATGGTGTGCGGGAGGAATGAGAAAGCCGATTCCGGTGTGTGCGCAAGTTTTCTCTCTGTTTCACCTGCGCCGCCGGGCCGCCCGCCCTGCTGTTCAAACATCTGCCGGCTGCGCCCCTTATCGGATCGGATCAGGCAATGACCGTCGAGGGCACCTTACTCAGCTGTTGTGTTGTTTGTTCCACTCGAGTCAGGCCGATGACACCATTGCCGCACAAACAAGCACCGTGGTCGCTTTTGAGGCTTGCGTCGATCCAGGCCAGCCGTTCCGAAGTCGCCGCAACACCACACGCATCGTGCCTAGCGTTCCGCCCTCTGATTCGTGCACAGAAAAAGAAACGCAATCGCCGTCAATATGCTCGACGCTCCACCTTCCTCGTTTGCCCCTTTCTTCGCGAAGTCCGGATGCGCTGCGTTCCATGGAAATGGTCCAGGCGGCTGTGAGTGGAGACACAGCGGATACCTGCATTGAGGCACTGCTGGGTTTGATGGCGAGCTTCCAGTTACTCTTGCTTCGCCAACGTCCGTGAGAATCGCCCGTATTCCGTGCTGCTTTTTTGGAGCTTGCCAAGTGATAAGAGAACGAGGTGAATCAGGGTCTCCACTGTCGATCTGCAAGCGCTTCCGTGGCCTTAACTCCGGTGCCTGGAATGTTCCGTCGGACAGGAAGAGGTTGTCATTCAGTGCTGCGGTGCGGAAAAGGGGAGCAAGGGCAAGGGCTCTGGTTTGAACGAAACTCTCACCCTGGGAGAGCCATCCTTCCAGCTTCCCAATGTTTCAACAGGCGATATGGGTAGTGAACATCACTGCCACTCAAGGATAGGTAAGGCGGGACACTTTCACGCTACTCTGTCTCAGCAAAGGCGTCGGTTACTGGGCCGTATAAAAGCAATATCTCCTTCTCTTTTTGCATGACACAATCTGCAAAGCCATTGACAACACAGCAGTTACTGATGACATACTTTTCAGTGGTCCAGAATCCGGAGGTAGGAACTCAAATCCTGTTTGACCCATCGCAGCGAGTACCTAGTCGGTAGCACACCAAAGGAGTTGCGACACCCCCCATCACTGTTGGGTACTACAGAGTGCTCCATGGCGAGTATCCCCAAACTCATGCTGCGAGCCTACGGGCACAATTTCACAAGCTGCTCGTTCATTCAGCTCAGTCCGAAAGAGTCTAGCGGCGCTTTAGGGGGAACTCACTGAAGCACCTGCTGCAGGAACCGTCCTGGCCACTACAGCAGTGAGTCGGAACCGCGACCCGAATGACGAACTGGCGTGTATCGGTAGGGGTGCAGTCAACAGCATGGAACCCGGGTCCGGGGTCATCACTGTTGGACAAAACGGCCTTCTGGTAACGCGGATCTGCATCCGCAGAAGTCAAGCGGCTTGACATCGTCAGCGTGGTGGCCATCCGGTACCATCGTTCGAACGCCTCACGACCGTTTAGGACAACGCACATGAATCTGCACATCACTGTCCATCGCCGAACGGAACGCTAGCACGACGGATCACCCAGCCCACGAAACGATGAGCTGAAAAGCCACTCCCGCGCCCTAAACAGTGGCGAAACACGCGGGTGCCGTTCAGCCTCTCTTCTCGGTAGACTCCTCGTGGCACAGCACTAGTATGCGACTCTGACGATGCTGGTGGCAAAAGTCGGCGATAGGTCTCCTCGAGAACCAACTGTGCGACATGCGTCGCCGTTCGTCGGGTAGGATTTATGAGTTGAGTTGAGCTGACATTGATCAGGGTCTTCTCCTTGCTTCTGGCAGCATTTTCGATTGGGGGTCGAAGATGTTTATAGCAGTCAGCCACTTCTTCATCAGCGCCAAGACACGGGTAATATCTTCGAGTCGTCCAGGAACCAATGAGAGCCGGAGAGAATAGTCATACGACATCGTATGAGCGCACCACGAAGGCGTCACTACGGGACCATGGAACAGTGCGAGAGACGAACGCCCTCCCGGGCCCTGCAGAAGAGCAGCGCGCTGTGGCGCCGTCGGCAAGCCGGCGCGACCCCAAAACCACGGGCCGCTGCAGCGGCTCTAAATTAGTTTCAGCCGCACTACCAGTCGTGCAGACATGTTCCTGACACTAGAATAGGCAATGATGCGGCGGTCGAGATCTGCGGTGGTCGAGACTGCTCCAGTTGACAGGACTGTCGCAGAATCGCAGACGGCGCACCATTCCTCCATCCCCGATCCTACCCCACGAGTTGTCTGTGGTCGACGTTCAGTCTAGCGAGGAATATTCGAAGGTTTGATTGGATGACGGCAAAAGGAAGTCGTTCAGTGCGAACCGTCACTGCGAGGAAGAGAAGACGCGACAACTTTTCACTTAGAAACAGGGCACCCTGCTCACGTGCGAGGTAAGATTCAATGTCTAGATGTACTCAAAACTCACATTTACATCCAAATATTTGCTCCAATTGCACACGCGGAAAGAGTGCTGTGTTCCTGAAGGTCACGTCTTCTCCAACCAATTGCATGTAACCGGCTGGAAAATGATGACGCCCAGGAATCCAGAATGAGAAGAATGCGAAGAAAAAGACAATGGCGAGGGAGAATCAAAGGGTTAGCGCCGTGGGCAGCAAGGAGACGAATGTTTCTCCTCGCTTCTCAACCCCACGAAACAGTGACAACACAAGTCGAAACTGGTGGCGTGAGATAGCGGCAAACGGCCGCTTCAAAAGTGGCAGGCCGCGCAGTGCATGACGCTGTTTACTTATGGCAGTGCAACAGTGCGACGAGGAAATAGAGTGGATCACCGACCAATGGCGAGAGTTGCATTGCAAAGCTCTGAGGAATAGGACAGCGCAGCCCAGTAAAGCAGGGATGCGAAGCGGTCCCCGTGCGGCCTAGGACGCGCACCGCCTCAATCAGAAACGTTCAGCCTTGCAGTCAAACGCCTCATGGAGATCAGAGCGTTCGACGCAGCTTACGCTTTCTCTCGGAGTTTTCGGGAAATTATTACCATGGCAAGTTCCCATTCGGTATTTTCAGGCGAGTAGTACGTATGCCTCACGAGCACTGCCGCCGGGGATGAGTCCAATTGGGCAGCTTTCGAGAACGCCGCCCCTATTGTACCCTATAGCGTTCGGTCCGATTCCCTACTTCGGCATAGTTCACACTTGACAAGCCAATGGCACTACGCGTCTTTCTGTGCCGTAATCGCCGTGTTACGCGTTGTCAGAAATCACTGTCGTGAGAGCATCAAGTAGTGAGAGTATGTATAAAGGAGGTAGTCCTGCGAGACATGGAAGGCAAGAAGCAAGCAATCAACTCCAATTCCACAGTCTCTCATTGGCTCTACTCTTTTTCTCGATACCCATTCGTTCATCATGAAGTTCTCCACCATTGCCGCGCTGTTCAGCGCCACTGCCCTCGTCGCTGCTCACCCCGAGAAGCACGAACATACCGAGGACGCTGTCCAGCATGCGCGTGACTTGGTTGGTCGCAGCTCCGACAAGTGCGCTGCTGCGATTGAGAAGCGCAAGGCCGAATTCATGGAGAAGCGCAAGCGCAGCCTCTACAAGCGCCAGGTGCGCGACGGCCGCATCCACGAGAAGCGCGATCTGGCCGAGATCGAGAAGCGCTCCATCTACCCCACCATCCAGAACAACACCTGCATCCTGGCCGAAGACACCATCTGGGGCCCCTACGGCATCGACGGCGAGATCCTCCGCCACGACCTCCGCGAGACCCAAGAGGGTCTCGACTTCTACCTCGACATCGGCCTCCTGGACGTCGAGACATGCGAGCCCCTTTCCGGCGCCGCCGTGACCATCTGGAACTGCAACGCCACGGGCTCCTACTCGTCCTACACGGGCATCGACCCGGAGACGGCCGAGCTGCTGGACGGCTGGGAGAAGCGCGAGGACGGCACGACCGACGACGAGACGTTCCTGCGCGGCATCCAGAAGTCCGACTCGGAGGGCATGGTCGAGTTCCTGACCAAGTTCCCCGGCTACTACGTCACGCGCACCACGCACATCCACCTGACGGTGCAGGCCGACGTCAACAACGGCACCTCGTACAGCGCCTCGGCCGTCCAGCACATCGGCCAGCTCTTCTTCGAGGAGGACATCATCAACACCGTCTACCAGCTGTCGCCCTACTCCGCCCACCTGTCCACCCTCAACCGCACCACCAACGACGAGGACTCCCTCCTCACCACCACCGGCACCAACGGCGCCAGCCCCATGATCTCCATCGAGTACCTCGGCGACGACATCAGCGACGGCCTCGTCGGCTACATCACTGTTGGCGTTAACAAGACTGCCGCCGGCATCGCCACTACCGGCATGAGCGTCAACCCCCAGGGTTTCATTCCTACTGTTTCCGTTGCTGATTCGGTCCGTGCTGCTGCCACTTCCGTTGATGCTGCTGCTGGCTACAAGAGGGTCTAGAGTCTAGAAGGCTTCAACGGGGGGTTATAGATTAGAACGATGTTGATTAGATGAAGACGATTTCTCATATTTATGCAAGAATGAAAATTTCAAAAACATTGCCTGTTTCCTTGGCCTTTTCAATATTTTTTGTGATCGCGAAAGCAGCTTTGTATCAGGATTACCCACCCAGCCTTAGCGTATACAGTCTAAAGTCACGTGTAGTAAATTTCTCCAAGCCATTGAACACAATAATAGTACATATACAGTGACGATTGTCTCAGAAAAGCTAGGCAAAATGAGACCACTAGTTGGTAAGAAGTGGGAAGTGGACGCTGCTATATTGATGTAGGTGTGATGTTCCTGCTCCGAGGGTCGCAAATACGAAATCCCGCGCTAGCCGCTATATGCATATCAGCGGTGTGGGCCGATGGCGCTGTGCCGCAGCCTTGTCAAAATCTGTGATATGTACAGCCACGCCTTCTTTTCCATTCTTCTATTGTTACATAAACCTCCCTCTCCCGCAAATCACTTTGAAGACATTGCCTGACCCTAAACCTGTATTTTCTACATATCTCATCTTTTTCCATCCACCACTCAAGCCTCAAAAATCCCTTCTAATCATTGCTCCTGGTCTTCGTTTGTCTATTGAACCATGGCACACCACCTTGAGGCTGTGGTCAGACCACATCAATTATGCTCCGTCTGTCAAAACATTGTCGCCAGCTATACACCAGATGACTCCTGGCAAAGACAATCATTTGTCAACCACAAGACACGGCATGAAACTGAGCCTGGCTCCGGAAAAGCAAGATTATATGAGAGATTTTCTGATATTTGCCTATATTGGCATTCAAGGAAACCTCTTAAGCATCATCGCGATGTAGAGTGCCTTCGGAGGTCAGCCGAGGGCGGGTGCCATCTTTGTGCGCTTTTTGTTGGCTCGATTCGACTGAGCTCAAAAACATATGGCAAAGATCAAGCACAGTGTCGGATTGACGAGGATGGACCTCCGACGGGGAGACAACTCTACGTAGCTCCATGGGACCTCGAGCGCGTCGGAGCCACCGGCGGTACCTATTCCTCTAAGTATTGCTCCCGCACGTCGCTGAACCTCTTCGACATTTGTGTGACGGAACCGAGAATTGGCGATGCTTTAGCAAGCGTCCTGATCCACCAACATCCAAGGCATGGGACACTTGACGAGGCGCGTAGGTCAAGGTGCTTCAATAATCTCCCGAGGACGAATTCCGAACAACCCACTGAGTCTCGATTCACGTGGTGCGAGTCTACTGGATCAAGAGAAGGAAGCCGGATGATCGCCAGATGGCTTCAACATTGCACGAAGAATCATGAGGAATGCAACAACAATTATAGCAAATCCAGACCAACCCGATTACTGGATCTGGAGATGAACCTGGAAAGGGTTCGCCTTGTTTCAGGACACGACGTAGGACCGCAGCCTTACGCGACGCTGAGCTACAGCTGGGGCCGCGTTTCTAGCGTCACTCTCCGACATGATAGCTACCAAGAACTCTCTTCCGGAATCAGAATTGAAACTCTATCAAGGACTATTCGTGAGGCGATTGAAGTGTGCAGAAGGCTCTCGATGAGGTACCTTTGGGTAGATGCTCTATGCATCATGCAAGATGACGACAAAGAACTCGCCGAAGAGATTTCCCGAATGGGTTCAATCTATGCCGGATCCTTTTTCACTATTGCCGCAGCAGACTCTAGTGATTGTGAATCAGGCTGTTTCAGAGACCGTTCACCACTCTATCGAGAATGCTGTCATATTTGGAAGGATGAAAGGAGGTTGATCTTTTTTTCTCAACACGATCCGCCTCGGTGCTCAAAGAATCACCATTCAATGGACAACTACGCTCTGGATTCTCGAGCATGGGTCTATCAGGAGCGTATGATGTCACCCCGAACGATTCAGTTCTGCCATAACGAAATCGTTTGGGAATGCCGAGAGTCTTCAGTGTGCCAGACATGCGAGGGCGCCGAATGTTTCTACATGAGGGCCTCGCCAAGTTCGAAGGGGAGCTTCGTACAGCTGCAACGTTGGAGACCTTACGAAAGTCACGTATCTGCATTTCAGTCGATTTGGGGCCGCATAATGGACCGGTACAACCAGACATTGCTCAGCAATGACGATGATCGGCTAAGCGCACTTGCAGGCATAGCTGAGTTCCCATTACAGAAATTCAGATATCAGGCCTCTTTCGGATTGTGGCACCCGTTCTTCTTGGACGAACTTATCTGGGCCGTCTACACAACTTGGAACAGTTCAATAAAAGGCTACAATAGCTTGAGCTCTTTTCCGAGCTGGTCTTGGGTTGGCATAAATGGTCGAGTTATAAGCATACTCAAAGGTGTCCCGGTCCAGAAATCACTTTTTACTGCGGCAATCGAGCTTCCACCGGCAACCCCCTTTGGGCAGGTATCAATGCTATATAAGCAATTTCCACAGTCCGCTTCGTTCAGGGCCCGAGGCTGGTTGTTAAGCTGTAGACAGATGATCTATATGTGCCGGTCATACCCGCATACATTCCGATGGACTTTGTGGCCGATAGGAAAGGAGATGTCCGCCGAGATTCTGTCTCACCAACGGTTATCATGGAAAGTGTATTCAAACCTTGGGGACCGCGATTTCAGCGCCGAAATCGAAACGTGTCCGTTACGGGGTAGAGCTTGGGCCAAGGTCGCTGCTTCCCTTGACAAGGTCCGATTTCTTCCCGATACCCAGCCTAAGGGGCCCCGGGACCTGTTTTGCTTTCTACTAAAGCGCGAGTTGAGCAAAACAGTTAATGGTGAAGAGGAGCTCACAGACTTTGGCCTAGTTTTGGAGCAGGTTGAGCCGGAGCGCAACCGTTTCAAGAGAGTGGGGTTCTGCAAAGAAAGGGTTGTATACAAAGATACTGGTCCCAAAACTGTACGTTTGTCTGCAAATTTCGACGAGCCGCTCCCCACGATATGCGAGCTCGGCGATAAGAGTAACTTGCTTGAGGCAATGAGTGACTGTTTCACGTTGTTTCATGGACGGAGTTCTGATGTGGAAATTGAGATTGTTTGACGAACATCGGAGGTCATCAAATCAAAGCTCTAGCTAATAGACTGAAAATCCCCTACTCGACGAGTGCCTTCTGTATAACTCTATGAGTCTATCAATCTCTCAATGCGCGAATTGGAAATCCAGCCTTTTGTTTCCTTTGTCCGTCGTCGTAGCAAGATACTCCTCGCGTTCTTCTTGTGTCAGTGAGTTCCATTTCTTCGCCTTAGACTTATTGCGCCAAACGTAGTACGCCTTTGTAAGCAAGTACAGGATAATGTTCATGATGTTTACGGCGAGCAGGGCACGGTTTCCGCGGAGATAGCGGGGTTTGTCATCTGCGAACCGCGGTCAGCAGACGAGACAGGGAATCAGATACAGCAACGCACCTTCGCGATAGATGTTGGAGGCAATAATGCCGCTTGCCTGGACGAACATGTTGTACATCGCTGCAGATACAGTGCGAGACCGCACAGTGTTGGAGATGCGCGAATTCCAGGCCACCTGGATCGGATGGGCTGAAAAAATGTCAGTCCGTTTACTTAGCCCTTCCGGCTTGAATTCTTACCTGATGGGTAACTGAGAAAGATTGTCATAATCGCCCAAGCCACCCACTGATTGAGCTGGTTGATATCCAGTACGTAGAGAACAAGCACAAAGGGGAATGCCCATATCTGCCCGATCATGGCCGTGAAAGTGAGATTGTGCCACACTTCAGCCAAGTACGTAATGCCCAGCATTGTGAAGATATGAATGACCTATCAAGTAAACAGTAAGCATTTTACATTATTACTTCTCGAGTTTGCCTTACTTGAGAAGGAATAACGAGCAAGTTCGTGGTAAATGTACTGAACCCGATCGATTTAAGTGTAAGCGTGAGGTAATTCTTTGGCGTAGCTAGTATAACATGTTAGTCTTGGGTGTTTGTACCCCATGTGGATAGCCACTTACTCATGGGGATCTGAAAGGTAAGGCCAAGGATATACAGTGGCCAGATGTCAAAGTCCTTCAAACTCTGCCATAACATTTTGGGGGTGAGAGCTTCTCGGTTGTGCATGTCTGACTTGCTGGGGTCTTCACGGATGACACGATTGACCATGATGGTCTCTTCCCTGAAGATCTGTTAGCAGGCGGAGTCATGAGCAAGCGAAGGATTGGAGAAACCTTACCTCTCACTGAACCAGCCTTTTTTACCACGTGCCCAATTCGCCGTTTGTGTTGGCCCCGGCGGCATGAGGACATATGCAATCAGACCAATGACCAACGTTAAGATACCCTAATTCGTTAGACAGCTAACAGTACTGAGGCATAAAGCTTCTCCTTACCTCAAGCAGGAATAGCCAACGCCAGCCCGAGTGTCCTTCGTGGCCCCGGAGGTGCAGGATACCGTAAGCGAGGAAGCTGGCTAAGATATCGGCAATGCTCATTGCAGTCCAGAAGAATCCCAACCGAAGAGAGAGTTCGTGGTGTTTATAAAAGTACGACAGGTACAGTATAACCTGCGAGTATTAGAAGTGGAGAAGCATAACAAGATCGAGGGCTTACACACATCTGGAATGAAGCCGCCTTGTAAAATTCCAAGGAGAGCTCTGCATGCGAGAAAGGAAGCTCGGCCGTCAAGCTTGAATTGTGCCGAAGCCACAATGGACCACAGGACCATCTGAGTTGGGATCCATCTATCGGGTCCTATCCACTTACTAACCAGCTGGGAGGGAAGCTCGGCGCAAAGGAAAGACAACTTGAACACTGTTTCTCCAAGATTGTAGTCATTAGTATTCATGCCAAGATCTCCGAGAAAATTGTCTGTAAGGGCCTGAGACAGATTGGAGCGGTCTAATTCCTGTGCGAATATCAGTAGTGACAACTGATCAGAGAGCGGGGAGATCTTACCAGAGCCATGAACATGATGCAGGCAAAAACCATGATGCGGAGGTCAATTTTGCGAATAAGTTTCTACACGGGTGAGCATCAGGTCGCAGTGGGCTATCGTTGGTACATACGTATTCCTCTCCCCATGTCCATCTCGCAGACGGGTCAAAACGGTGGAGGTTTTCCCAGTCTGGACCGGGCTGATAGTGTTTGGCAAGATCCGGGTCATCGAAGACAGAGCGTTGGGTTGCGATAGCTGAGGTGTCAAATTTAGAGCCTCTCTGGAACCAGAATCTTCGTTCTGATCCAGGATGGCTCAGGAGCAGCTCGTCCGACTCCTTTCGTATCTCAACAGTTGGGGCTTTTTTCGAGTTCTTCTCGTCTTCGTATGCGACTGGGATAGTGTCCTGCGGATTTTTGTCCACGGGAGGGCCACCGAAGTCGTCTGCGCCTGAAGCCATGTCTCGTGCGTGCGAAAGCAAGGGTACAGTCTCCGGATTCTGGGATGAAGAGGACATGGTGATTGTATTGGCTTAAATACTGGAACTGCAGCTGAAATCGAGATGTGAGATAAGAGGAACCAGCGTTCGCGGACAGTGTTATTTTGCCAAGTAGCACGCAAGTGCTTGCATGTATGGGATCTGAAGGGGTGGCGGATGTACCATCCGGGTTTGGAGAAATCTCAACGAATCTTACCTTGTGCTTGGGGCGAAGAAGCAGGGAAGCAGCCGAACACCTGAAAACTTCGGACGTATTGCTTTTGCAGTCCTCTGGCCAAGAAGCATTGCCACGCTCTTATTTGCTTGGCCAGCACTCCATGATGATGCTCACGTGGAGCTCGGTAACGCTTATGGTGGGAGAACGGCGTTATTTGCCTCAGGCCGACGTAACGACAACACCAAACAAGGGTCGTGTGGAAAAACAAAATATCTATTTTCAGCACTTTTCATCCTTCTTCATCCTATCAATTATGATCCAGTCAGTATCGAGCGCTTCTCATTGGTGAGGGCATTGCCCAGAAAGTCTGTCTATCACGCAATCAACCCCAGTAATTCATCATCCTGTGTGCGGGGTTATCGCACCTCGTGGACACAGGACCCGATTTGAGCCATCACCGCAGACGAATGAAAGTATTATGATACAAACCAGTGCCAGAGGAGTGGAGCATAGAATCAAAATACGTATTTGACGTGGACGCTCGAGAAGTGCTTAGTATCGATCAGCTTTGTCGCCAAAACGCTCACTTATCGACGAGGAAGATACGTGTCTCTGTGGCCACTGGCAACATTCTAGATTGTGCAATAGCTTTACCTCATCGGTCGCATATCTATGGCGAGCGTCATGAGGCGCATAGCGAAAGCGATTTGGTCCGGCCCTTAGACGTGCATTACCCCACCACTGCACAACACAGCAATGCCATTTGACAGAGGTGCGGAGATAGGATTCAGGCTATCGCGCAATAATCTGGCAATATCACGGTAGACTGACACCCCTCTGCTGCTCCTGCGTATCATCTTGAGTATAAGTGTCCACCTTTGACCGTTTAATCGGGGCACCAACATTTGAACCCAGTACTCAGTAAATCCGCATCACAAAAAGTTCGTCCGAGCAATGTCAACTGTAACTGAAACGGCGCGAGTCTTGGTTGACAACACCAAGGAAAAGCTTAGCTCAGCCACTTCCGAGCACCGGGAACCGTTGAAGCTCAGTGGTGTCCTTGATCAATACGAGCATTTTGATGTCACACCAGTGATCGGTAGAGAATTTCCCAATGCGAACCTGAAGGAGTGGCTCGAAGCGCCCAACTCTGATGAGTTGTTGCGGGACTTGGCAATCACAAGTAAGCTCGGCCTTCCAAGCGGCTGACGGAAACTTGCTCACCAATCATTACAGTTTCGCAGCGCGGCGTTGTCTTCTTCCGGAAACAAGATGGCATCACCAACGAACTTCAGAAACAGCTTGTCCTCCGCCTTGGCCAGCTTTCGTGGAACTCCGACAAGCCGAAGACCTCCGGCCTCCACATTCACCCTGTTTCAAACAGTGGCCGAACTCTGGGAGGCAAGGACGATGAGATCAGCGTGATTTCCTCGGAACAACAGAAGCAAATTTACGCCAACACGCCTTACAGAAAGAAGCAGAGCCACGCCGACGGATGGCACTCAGACATCACTTTTGAGCCAGTTCCCAGTGACTACGCCTTGCTCCGCTTGACAGAGCTCCCCAAGACGGGTGGTGGTACGCCTCTCTAATTATCCTCGAGCAAGCGGAAAATGCTGACTACAATTTCAGACACTCTCTGGGCGTCCGGCTACGAGGTTTACGATCGCCTCTCCGCGCCGATCCAGAAGCTCCTCGAGTCTCTCACCGGCACCTATGCGCAGCCCATCTTCCAAGAAGCCGCCAAGAACAACAACTTCGAGCTCTACAGCAAGCCGAGGGGCGCCCCCGAGAACGTCGGCACCGACCTCACTGCCACCCACCCCATCGTGCGGACAAACCCGGTCACGGGCTGGAAGTCCGTTTTCGCCGTTGGCCACCATGCCAAGCGTATCAACGAGCTAACCGAGGAGGAATCCGAGACCTTCCTGAAGTGGTTCGTCCGTTTGATCGTCGACAACCACGACTTGCAGGTCCGTCACCGGTGGCAGAACCCTAACGACCTCGCCATCTGGGACAACCGCAGCGTCTACCACACTGCCACGTACGACTATGACGGACTTGGGCCGAGGACGGGCCAGCGCGCAGTGAGCTTGGGCGAGAGACCCTACCTTGACCCGCAGAGCACAAGCAGGAGAGAGGCCTTGGCCAAGGAGGCGTCTGCAGAGGTGAAAGTTACCGAATCTTGAGGTTTTCTGAGAACAGCGCGCGACAGGATCCAAATCATCTGCACCTCGCTGTGCGAGTCAACTTCATCACGGTCTCATGAATTTTTTAGTCTACGTAATCGTCTGAAATGACAGTTCAAGTTCCGCCTCTTGCAACATCGTTTCAGTTGCTCTTTTTTCTCGTAACAATTTAGTTTCCCGAAGTACTGAAGACGCATTTACGTCCTTGTTCCAGTCATCCCTTTCTTTCTTACAGCCCCCAATTCCATCAGTGATAGACCCCTCTATCACTTACACGCAGGATAATCCGACCCCATAGTCAGCCCCACAACCTGCGGATTCAAATTGTAAATCCTATCCGGACAATTATTCGTCACGCATCGTCCACCCGCCGCCCTCATCACGACCTTCCCCTCCTTATTCAACACCTCCATCCGCTGAGACCCAGTATTCAGCGCCTGCGACACGCCCGAATTCAGGCCCGCTACAAGGTTCGTCGTGCCCCCCACCATCTTCCCACCACTATAAAACCGGACCTTCCAGCCAGCGACATCGGTCCCCGTACCGACGACGACGGCCCACGCCACGACGTCCTTGGCGGCGTCGTAGCCGAGCGGTTTCTGCGCGTACTGGTCGCCGCCGGGGCAGTTGGTCTGCGAGTTGATCGGCTTGTACCAGATGGCGCCGACGACGGGGCGCGCGGGCTGCAGCGCCGGCGGCCGCATCGCCGCGGGGCCCTGGCCGGCCTTGTAGGCGCGGATGAAGGAGGCGAGGAGCGGCTGGATCGACCAGTGCTGCGCGCGGCTGTTGGCGTAGGCGGCCGGCTGCGCGTCGCCGTTTTGCTCCGGCCAGAGGTTGCCGATGTAGTGGCCTTCGGGACCGTCGTTCTGTGGGGAAGTCTTGTTAGTTGGGAGGAGGAGGACGGGGGGAACAAACGCACCCAGGTCAAGATTTCGACGTATTCGGGCTGAGGGTTCATGTTGAGGATGTTCTTCATGCGCTGGGTGAGGAGGTCTTCACCTGCACGCCAGAGGCGAGCGCCGTACTGCAGTTTGCGTGGTCAGCCTTGTTTTCAAAGCTCGGGATAAATCTCATATGAGCTTACGGCATTTTTGTACTGGAGCATACTGAGACCTGTGATTTTTGGGTTAGTCCATATATTCGAAGTGATGGCAGTAGCACCATACCAATCATATAAGCCTTCTTCTTGTCCCTGGCACCATTGGCAACAGTCTTGTCAAGATTCATATCAGCCGTGTTTCGGTCACCGACCTTCGGCCAGCTTGATTCCCAACTAAACAGCCCATCGACAACCTCGCCCCAGTAGGACCACCATCCAGGAGCGGCGTCGTAGTATCCTTGCGTCTGATCAAAGTCCGGAACCAAATACACCTTATTCGCCCACTTCTTCTTCCAATCAAGCCACACATCCTTCGTCGTGCCACCGTCACCAAAAGTGCTGACAAACGGAAAGCCATTCGCGCCCTTCTGGTACGCACCGTGGCCCATGAAGTCACGCAGGAGAGAGTCGTAGTCGCCCAGGCGCTTGCCCGCGCCGCCGGAAGCCCACAGGTCCAAGCTGAAGAACAGCTTGAACTTCGGGTACTTGTCACGCGTGAAGTCGAACATCTTGTTTAGAGCATCCCGGACGAACGGCTGCGTTGGGTCGCCAATATTGAGTGCAAAGCCGTCGAGTCCCATGGCGGCGGCATCTTTGATATCTTGCTGCGCGTGAGCCGCCGTGACGGTGCCAATCTGTGGTTGCGTGAGCGTAAGACAGAAGGTGCTCTATGGAGAGTACGAGAAAATGAGGAATGACGAACCATGTAGTGGGCGAATACGAGCTTCTGGGAGGCCGCCTGCCCTGTGAGCAGCAGGACGCAGAAGGCGACCAGCGTTATGAGCGAAGCCGGAGCACGCATGGTCTATTGAAAGGAGAATATTGTGAAATGGATCAAGTGTTGAATTTCATCTGCTTGCGCAAGGCAACGCATAGCGGGGAGAAGATGGATGGAGGATCCATGTCAATGATAAGTGTCACTGCGGTATGGTCAAAGAATTAGTGGAAGATTGTCCCCATACACATAGGAAAGGTTTAACGAGACAAAGACATCAAGCTCTATCAAGTGCCATGACGTCGATTTAGAATATTTTCGTGATTGGGCAAGCATCCGCGGGGCAGAGCTTTCGCTCTCCGGAAGGCCACTGAAGTGACCAAAGAGTAAGTCGGGGCTTGAGCATCGAATCAGAGGTGGTGTCTGGCATCGGCACCTTTCATTGATGAGCTGCGTTTATGTTTTCCATCAGAACCAAATTTCTGACGAGGGTGGCTACTTTTATGGGGTTACGATACTCGAATGGCTCTTGTGAGAAACTGCTTCCGGATGATGTCCTTGTAGTGGGGGATGAAGTCCAATTAATCCGATCTCATGGTGTCTTTGTGATAATTTCCAAGGGTTTGGAGTGGAGTTCTCAAGTCTGTTTCATTCAAAAGTGCTTTGTCCATAAGTGGTAACGTCAAGCAGCGACTCTTGCTTTTAAACCATCTTGGAAATTTCCGCATGAAGCTAGCGTCTTGGCCATGGGCTCAGCCTTGAGATTCATCTGGAAGAGCTTGACGTCAAGATGATCCATCTCTTCTCGAGAATATGTCTGTAGCGATTTCCGATGCTTTCTCCTCGGCGTGGCAATCCCACGAAGCGAGTATGATGGGCTGATTCAGCAGACAATGCATTGTCAAGTCGAACGCATCACAAGACAAAGGCGTCCTCGAACTGTAATCAACCGATTAGACAGTGCAAGCACGTCGAGATTGTACTTTTGTACTTACGAGAGGCTTTTTCGATGAACAGCATCCTCCTAGCCGTCAACTAAATCAAATCTACGCTTATTACTGACTCACCTTGAAATTACAAGCATACACCAAGCACATTTGATCGACTATCGATCTCACAGACGGTGCAACTGTGCAGACAGGTCAGTAATGAGTCCTGCGCGGAAAACCAGCAGAAAATCTTAAGAATGCCCAACCCTTCAACGACTGCCGTAAGCGATGGCACAGTGGATTATAAGATCATGCCTCCCAAGTCTCGTGAAGGGCAGTGTTTGAAGCAAAATGTAGCACACACTTACATAGATAGGCTACGGAGTTTGATTACACAGAAAATCACGTTTCTCTTCGCATTGATGAGAGAGCTTGGGCCCAAAGGCACTAAGGTGGTTCTGGTCAGAAGGAAGGCGAGAACGAGCACTGCATTGCTTAAATCCAAGGCTAGGGCTGCACGCTTGCGCATGCTCAGGCGCCCAGCAAACCTTGTACGAGGAATTGCCATGGCAGCGGAGAGACAGCTGCTTATCGAATTAGCTTTTCATGCGGCCGAGGTGACACCGTCGGGTGCGATGCGGAAGAGCGGCAGTATTCAATCAGACCCGACTCGCGAGGGTGCCTGATGAGGGCGGGAACAGCGGCCTCGACTCGCCAGGACGAGACGGTTGCGGGCAATGGAGCGAGAAACGGTGACGACACGCAGCGCGACCAAGCCTGGTTGGGCGCTAGCGCGTCATCGCCGATGCCCAGCGTTTGGCGGGGCAGCGACAGTGACGGCGGCGGCTCGCGGCAGAAAAATACAAACATCTGCTGATTGCGCTGTACTTCCTCTTCTCCTCCGCACTTCTCACCATTCTCCCCAGACTTCTTCGTCGCACCTGCTTCCGCCCTTTCGCCCGGCCCTCGCGCATCTATCCCTTCCACCAGTACTCCCGCGCCTTCACCCCACCCGCAAAAATGAGCGAGATCGCCCACCCCACCATCAAGGGTACCTCGTCCTCCCCCGCCTTCAATTGCGCACCAATTGACAATCTCTGCAGATGGCTGGTTCCGTGAGATTTCCGACATGTGGCCCGGCCAGGCCATGACCCTCAAGGTCAACCAGGTCCTCCACCACGAGAAGAGCAAGTACCAGGACGTGCTCATCTTCGAGTCCTCCGACTACGGCACCGTCCTCGTCCTCGACAACGTTATCCAGTGCACCGAGCGCGATGAGTTCTCCTACCAGGAGATGATCACTCACCTGGCCATGAACTCGCACCCCAACCCCAAGAAGGTGCTCGTCATTGGCGGCGGTGACGGCGGTGTTCTCCGCGAGGTTGTCAAGCACGACTGCGTCGAGGAGGCCATCCTGTGCGACATTGACGAGGCTGTCATCCGCCTCTCCAAGAAGTACCTGCCCGGCATGAGCGTCGGTTTCCAGCACCCCGCCGTCCAGACCATCGTCGGCGACGGCTTCAAGTTCTTGGCCGACCGCCAGAACGAGTTCGATGTCATCATCACCGACTCCTCCGACCCCGAGGGCCCCGCCGAGTCCCTCTTCCAGAAGTCCTACTTTGAGCTGCTCAACGGCGCCCTGCGCGAGGGTGGTGTCATCACCACGCAAGGTTGTAAGCCCCCACCTCCCCCGCAACTTCACAATTTTATTTAAACGAAAGAAAAACCACCCGTCAATTGCAAGGAAATAGTCGGTTAACCAATTCTTTTCCCCGCACGCAGCCGAGAACCAGTGGCTCCACATGCCCCTCATCGCCAAGCTCATGAAGGACTGCAAGGAGGTCTTCCCCACCGTCGAGTACGCCTACACCACCATCCCCACCTACCCCTCCGGCCAGATCGGCTTCATGGTCTGCTGCAAGGACGCCGACCGCGACGTCAAGAAGCCCGTCCGCTCCTGGTCCACCGAGGAGGAGGAGAAGCTGTGCAAGTACTACAGCAAGGAGATCCACGAGGCTTCCTTCGTTCTGCCCAACTTTGCTCGCAAGGCTCTGAGGCAATAGATGATTTACATCTAAAAGGAGGGTTGGGAGGGGCGTATTGCTCTCAAGTGAGCGGAAATTTCGTTATTAGACGGTATCGGACATGCAGATACCTGGGTAAAAAAGCAATGGATGATTTACGGCCAGTCTGGGTCAATGATATCATTGGTGATCAAAGCGCAGATATACTTCAAGCACTCTCCGGCGACATCAATTGAAATGTTTCACGAGTCAGTCGTATACGAGCTATGCCCAACCTTTCATCTGACATGCAAGTGTTTCTTCTCAGATTCCCGATTTCCTCATTTGACCAGCACTTCAACTCACCTTGGTAATAAGCACCCTTGCCGTTATTCTCAATCATGCATAACACATCATATGGTTGCCACAAACAATGTGCTTTCCCCGCTGTTAGTGGGTCCAATCCATCATGTTCCTAGACACTTGCACCACACCACTCCACATTCAAGCTCGCCGGCATTAAAGCGGGTGGCAAAAGAATCTTGATCCTTCCAGGGATATCGATCACACCATATGATAATCACATGCAGAGCTGAATTCAATGTTTGGATGCATTTGGTCATTTTCGAAACTCGCATTTACGTCCAGATATCTTCTTCAACTACCCATGGAAGTGTAATCTAGTGTACTTCGTGGGGTACAGCGGACTCAATCTTTTGCAGCTCACCGCATGGCACCGTCTCCGATAGCCTGGACTGGCCTTCCATCCAGTCGGAAAGCCGTGTGCTCGTCTTACCATCCTCGCCACTATTCCCGCGTCTCAGGGACCAACACTTCGCTGGAGTTGATTATTTTGTTTGCGGCTGTTGCCATCGGTGCAACAATGGACTCCTTTCTAGTCGTCCGAACTTCCACACTAGAGCTACATGGCATATGCGAGGATGGTGGGGACGTGATGATCCGCACGAGATGACCGCAACCCAAGTCTTCCCGCTTGCGGATTAGCGATAGACGTGTCGTTGCGGGCTCAATCTCTCCATCTGTGTCAATGTCCAGACACAACATCTTCGTCTCGGCCAGTGTTTTTAGTAATGCGGGTCTGTGGCGATTGTTATATGTGAGACTCCATGATGTCGCAAAACCTCGATCAGAAGGAAGCTTGTATCCGGGATGATCGCTTGTCGCTAAGGAATTCCATAAATCTCAGTGCACACTCCTACTTCTGATCGTTCACCAACTCGTCGAAGGCAGCCATCGTTGACTCAACATCTCCAGCCGGAGTGTCCACTTCCTCTTTCGGCTCCTTGGGTTGTTTCTCTGGACGACCCGGTCCAGCCGCTTCCTTCTGCCTACGCTTCTTCTCTCGTACCTTATGACCGCGACTCTGCACGTGTTTGTTCCAGTCACTCTCTGTGACAGCCACAGTATTACACGTCTCGCAGGTTCTCCTCTGCCACATATCCCTGCGTTCGCTGAGGTCATATTCGCGTTTCGGCGTCAACATCTCCGCTGCGGCTTCCGAGATGCTTTGCGGCTCTAGAAGAGGCTCGCCGTTCAGAAACTTTGCGGCCAGATCAAGCGCCGGTACTTCGACAGTCTCCTGCCATCGAGACAGATCCGAGCCGTCGAGAAGGTACAAGCTCTTCATCGCATTTGCGTTGGCAAGAGCATTCATCAGCTTGATGCGTATCCACCGGATTTGCCTCTTAGCGTACTGGCGAGTTCCAGCTTGGACTTGCTCGATTGCTTGCGTTTTGAGCTTCGCCAGCTCTTTGTCATCCGCGGAGCTGGAAGTGAGAGCACGCTGGTAGGCTTCGAATTCTTTGTATCCGATCGAAACCCATATGCCACGGGTTCGATCAACGGGATGGCCCTCCGACTCTTGTTGCTGTAGGAAGCGGTCAAGCTCGTCTACCTCGGAGAGCAGCCCATTCGCCAGCATCTTCTCCACGCGACCATCTAGCCGGGCACGGAGAGGCTCGTTCGCGGCGTGCACCCAGAAGAGCAAGGCAGGGAATCTTTGCGTTCCGGACGCCGCTCCATCCTCGGCGCCGTCGGCAGGTTGCTTTCGCAAGCTTTGCTGTTCCTCGTAGAGCTGCGAGGCTGGTTTGCCGGTCTTCAACCAGATTTCTAGGGAGCGCTGGATCTTGCGGCGGTCGTTGGGGTGCCATCGGTCTGCCATGACCGGATCGACTTCCCGGAGCTTGGCCAGAATCACCTCGGTAGGCTCGTCCAGGATTGGATATTTCTCACTGTCTGCGTTTTCCGGCTTGGGCTCTTCTGGTTGCTGGGCGCCGTCCGCAAGACTCTCCTTGAATAGCAAAGACTGGATGTAGTAGTGAGTACCACCGACGATAATTGGCAGCTTTCCACGAGAATGGATGTCATCAACTACGGTCAGAGCTCTTTTGACAAATTCAGTGACAGTCCAGGTATCCTCAGAATGGGTGATGGTGCCAAGCAAATGGTGAGGCACAGCTTTCATTTCTTCCTGGGTGATCTTATTGGTGATGACGGGCAAGCCTTCGTAGAGTTGCATGGCATCGCTATTGATAATTTCGCCATTGAAGCGGCAGGCCAGCTCAACAGCAAGCTACACGGCACAGTCAGACAAAAGCGACTGGACTAGAAATGCATGGTCCTACCTGAGACTTGCCCGTGCCCGTAGCACCGATGACGGCGATGACGGGCTTCTGAGGCTGACAACGGGCCATGGTGTTGATGCCTCTCCGCAAAATTCCGGTGGCTCTCAGCATGCATACAGAAGCGGAGTAGTCGTTCGTCGGAGCTGCCCGCTTTTGCAGAGCGTCACAGCGCGAGAGGAATCTTTCTTTCGCCTGCGAAAAGTGTTGGCCGGTGGGCGCCAACCCACTCCAGTGCTAGGCTGTCGGATTTGCGTGCTTGTGGCGGTCGGCGCCGCGCGACCGACATCATCCCGCCATCCTCTGGTGAAATACGATGCCGCGCCCCGCCATGTAGCTTTCACAGTCATTCCTTCTTTCCACTCCACCCAATTTTTTACTTTCAAAATGTCCGGCTCCAGCTTGAAGGCCAATGGCGTCGCCCCGTCAATCGCCGTCAAGAATCTTCATTACAAATTCCCCGACGGCAGCAGCGGCCTGCGGGATGTCATCCTCGATCTCCCGCCGGGAAGCCGCACGCTGTTGATCGGAGGTGAGTCACCTTGGCCATACAGACCGCTCAATTGCTCCACCATTTACTAACGCGCTTCTGCCTGGAATACAGCAAATGGCGCCGGCAAGACGACCCTCCTCCGCCTCCTCTCAGGCAAGCGCATGGCGCCGGCCAACACGGTCTCGATCGCCGGCGTGGACCCGTTCTCGCAAGGGCTCGAGGGCGTGACATACCTGGGGCTGGAGTGGGTGCTGAACCCGATCGTGCGGACCGACATCGACGTGCCGACGCTGCTGTCGTCGGTGGGCGGCGACGTGTACCACGAGCGGCGCGACGAGCTGGTGCGCATCCTCGACATTGACCTGCGCTGGCGCATGCACGCCGTCAGCGACGGCGAGCGCCGCCGCGTGCAGCTGGCCATGGGCCTGCTGCGGCCCTGGAGCATCCTGCTGCTCGACGAGATCACCGTCGACCTGGACCTGCTGTCGCGCAGCAACTTCCTGCACTTCCTCAAGCGCGAGACCGAGACGCGCCCTTGCACCATCGTCTACGCCACCCACATCCTCGACAACCTGGCCGACTGGCCGTCGCACCTCGTGCACATGAGCCTGGGCAGGGTCAAGAAGTGGGGCAGCATTCAAGAATACTATGTCACGCAACCGGGAGCCCCGCACTCAGGCAACAGCCAGCTCGGCGAGATTGTGCTCAAGTGGCTGCAGGAGGATCTTGACGAGAGAGGCCCGCGCAATGGCCAGGCTTCCGAAGGGAAGACGTACCCATCTCTCGAGGGCAAGGGCGGCTACGGCCTGGAGAAGAAGGCTTGATCGCCATGACACAATTTTCTTTTGAGTGGTTTCTGTTTTTGGGGATTGGGATAGAGGAAGAATAAGGCCGGACTTCAACACGGCCAGGCTTCAACGCCGTTTAGCACTTTTGCATTGGGATCGGAGTTTGCTTCCACAGCGGGATACCACGGGTTTCGACTTTAACACGAGACGACATCGTCCAATCTATTGATTTACGCTGTAGCGTTGCAGCAGCCCTCGAAGAATCCTTCGCCGCTCGTATAAAGTTCTGGGTGATTTGCATCCGTGCGGCATCGTAAACGGCGCTAAAATAGATCGATGACGAGCCGATACCTGGGCTTCGCCAGGCAAAAAGCGGGCAAAAATGTCGACCTCGAGGGTCTTTCGCCCCCATTTCACAACACTCAAAAAACAAAAAGAGAATGTTGCCACGGATGCGGTTCGAACGCATGCACATTTCTGTAGCAGAGTATAAGAGAGGCTTCTGAGAAGCCCAGATTGACTTAAATCTGCCGCCTTAACCACTCGGCCACCGTGGCGTTTTGAAGCTGAAAATGCGCCCTTCTTCACTTATGGAGGTCGTCTCGGCCAAGAGCTGATCCCTGAAAACCACCTCACCTCCTCTCGGTGTCTTAATTGGTAGCCAGCCCGAGAGAGGGCCCACCTGAAACACCAGATACACCGAGCGTGGACAGCATACCGCGTAGAAGGACGATTGCAAGAGGAGGTTTTGAGTGAAAGAGGCAGGGATCGGACTGGCAGACGAAGCGAGGAAAATAGAAAATTTCGGGCAAGGGTAAGCGTCGGCCTACACGTGATTTCCGCTCCGCCCGTCCGCGCTGGTCCAAACCTAAACACTTCTTCGTCAACCGCGTGAAAGAAGTGCCGAAAAAGATCCACGTTCTGCTTCGATCTTGACGTGCGGTGAGGGGAGCGGTGTTCGTGAGCCCTTCGACTTTACCCAAGCGAGCTTCCGCCGCGGGGATCAGACGCGTCGCACGTACACCGACTGCAGGAGCAATCCTCCGCTCCACACTTGCACTGTCAGGCAACAACCACCACGCCTTAAGCAAGCCCGTAAGCTTAACTTAGCGCACCTTGCGACCTGCGCATGATTCGCCAATTGATGCGCCGTGCAGTAGCGTCGTTTCATCAGCCAGTGAGGCAGTGTGGCCGCACTCCACACCCGTTTGTGAGTGTGGCGGAGTCATCGCTCGTCCCACACCGGATGCACCAATCCCTCTCCTGGCATTGTAGCCCCCAACTCTAGACCGGCTTTGTCCGTGAGCACCCCCGAGCTGAATGGTTAAAGCTGAGCTGAGAGCTACTGCTCCTACAGACCCATCTTTCTCCTCCTCTTCCTCCTCTCCACCATTCGCCAGCAATACGTCACTCTCAAGACTCGACCAAAGACTGCGAACAACCTCGCCCTGATGCCCATTGGGGGCACAAACCACCACGAACACATTCAGACCTCTCCCACCTCACACACCTCCTCGGTCCTGGCACTTCACACTCTCGGCCAGCACAACCACACCTCCCATCATGCTCCCATCTAGACTCTGGGACCCAGACCTTCTGAATGCTGGAAAGAGTAGTAGTTGGCGAATAAGAAGCGGCTGCCGCGGTGCGTTGAGACAAGGCTCGCTCCATCGGGGTGCCGTCTCCACGCCCTGCGTCGGCCGCAGCGGTCCCCGCTACGAAGCTACGAAATTCCATTCTTCTCCATTTAATAAATACCTTGACGGTGTTGCATTCCACGACGACGACGAAGAAGCCGCCTCCGATGACGCCGCCAGTGTTGTCTCGATGATGATGATGGAAGATGATGTCGATTGGAACAAGTCTTCGCTCCCTGCTGCCGATTGCTGCTACGCCTCTCCTGATTCTTCCTCCTCCACCTGCATCGCTATCAGTGCTATCCCAAATGCTCGTCCGACTATCGGCACACTCCCCTCCGGCACGAAGCGATGCAGCACTGGATCAGGATGAAGGAGACTCGCCAGTTTGGGCCTGGCCATGACCGTCACAAGCGGTCTGGAGCTGCTGTTGCCGACAACGCGACACACAGCAGCCGGAGCCATGCGGAATTACTATTTACAATCAAAGGACTTAAACAATTCTGACAATGGGAAAGAGAGTATGTGGGAAGAAGGGACGAGAGATGGGGACACTGAAGAGATGTGGGGGGAAAGGAAAGGAGAAAGAGAGAAAAAGAAGTCAATCTCCAGTGAAGAGGAGGACTTTCGTTCTGCACCGACGTCGATCAACTGGGAAAGCCGCAGATCTGGCTTTTTCCCCATCCATCGAGTCGAGGAACACGGCGTTGAGGAGGAGGAAGGCTTGGCGAGGGGATTTGAGGCTCCCCTCGCCTGGTCGTTGTTGTTGGAATACACACACACCACCGCCGCAGCCGGATCACCATTGCCAATCACCTCATTGCAACCGAAAGGTTGCTTGAGGACGGCTCGCCGCGCTTGCTCTGATTCTACCTTTCTTCACCACCCCTTGCAGCTGGCTAATGGGGGAGCTGACAGAAAAAAAACAAAAGAACGAAAAAACAACCTTGATTATCCTGCTCAGGATTAGGTTTAGGGGAGTACCTTGGATTCTTTGATGTTTTTCGGCGCTGCGCTACGGTTTAGCTTTTCTCTCCTTCTACGCAGTTTTCTATCGTATCTGGCGGTTCAAGAGAAGGCCAGATATGGGTATGAACGCCGGCAAAGAGTAGTTCTTCTCTCGTCGATGGCTCTCGGTGATGGGCTCGTTGCTCTTCATCGACTTGGCTTGACGGCACATTTGCAGCGGTTGCAGTTCCTGTCTCTCGCTTGCTCATGTTCTTAGTCCCTTTTCTCTCACGCGTAATACTCTCATGTCAGAAATTAAGTCTACCTCATCCAGATTACTTTTGTAAATCCTTTTTTGGCTTGGTGTTGCGTGTTTCGCCTGAATGACGCTCTCTCCCATTGCCGCTTTCCTGGATCGCCTTCGACTTCTTCGACTCGGGAGTATACGCTAACCCATCACCCACCTCTCTTTCCCAGGACCTTCTCGTCATCCCGTTGATGCCCACACTCTTTGCACTTCAGACTTCTCTGAATCCACTCCTTTTTTTCTTTCGTCAATGCACTCGCCCTGCGTGGGTGCTTGAGGAAGGAAAACAAAAAAAGAAACCGACGTCACCGTTGCGTTATGCTCGTGTTGGCATGGTTCAAGCAGCGATCATCAGAACGGCGCAGCAGCTTCGCAAGATTAGCAACACTTCATTTAGAGGAGGCGATGATGGGCGAGACTCGCGGCTATTTCGATGTGGGTTGGGGGCCAGGAGCGATCGGCGTTGAGGCTGAGGCTGTGTGCTTGCGGCGAAGTCGCTGCATGCAAGGACGCGCGTTTCAAATTTTTTAGTCCTGCTGCGGACGGTGGCTGAAACTTCATCAGCTCAAAATCAACTGCACTAACGCAGGGAGCTTGCTCGTTCTGCGAGAGAGTTCGAGTATCCACATGACACTATCACGCACCAGGGTGCAGGGTGGCAGATGACCAGGTAGGAATAAAGGTACCTCCTCCTTCTCTTACTTAGGGACGGGGAAAATAGGGAATGGAAAGCATGAACCGCAAAGTTCGAGGGAAGAAAGATGAAAGTGAATAAAGTATACACTGAATGCGCTCACTGTCTCTATTCACGTCATTACGTTCGTTGGAAGACTCGAAGAAACGGAAGATTATTCTTTCCTACGCCTCCGTTTTGCCTGATCAACTGTGACAGTTCCATTCTACTGCTTGCATATGGTTCGGAGCCAAGTCCCTGTCTTCGTGTCTCCTTCTTCATTGACCAATGTCCTTCCTACGATCCTCGGCGTTCCAGATTCTTAGTACCGAAACATTTCAGGCATCAATATTGTGGGGGTTGCTGTATCATTGGCTACAACACGATGAACTATGGTGTTCGCAGTTGCCCCGTTACAAAGCGACAGTATCTCTATTGGTAGATTCAACGCCCTGCCAGGACATGCTTATTTGCAGCGCTGCCCAACTCGGCTGCAGACCAGCGCCCGAGTGCCACATGTAGCCAGTTAGCTAACTGAAGGACTGAGTCTTGTCATTTCTTGAAAATGAGCGTGTGCCTGGCGTATCATTCACCGCCACGCCGGCAACCATTATGCAAGTAAGCCGCCAAGTCTAAGTCCTTCATACTATGCTTCGGAGGACGCTCAAGAAGCCCAGTGCCCGCCAGTTTTCTATCAGTGCGAATTCGCGTGTTGCGCCATCGCTCACCTTCTATACAGCAGTTACCGCCGATTAGTATCGCGCAAATGCGCAATACCCGAATTTTGCGCATTAGTCGTCCTTTATCTGGCCGGAGTGCTCCCCGAAATCGTCCCTGATCACTTAATTCATGACCGTGACTTGGCCATAGAATACACAAACTCGTTCATTATTCTTTTTTTTTCATTGCATCGCAGCACGTCGGGAATGGACCCACGACATCGGAGTACCTCTAGATCGGCAGGGGAGGTAGTGAGTGAGTGTTTTCACTGCCATACCACCTGTAAATTTATTGACTCGATGCAAGATGTTCGGAGGACAAGCAGATCTGCAGCCTATGGAACTGGCACTTCGGACAAGCTGCCACACCGTGCATTGCAGGCAGCACGAACAACGCCATCCGATCGGCAAGCTGCCCGATTCACGAACATCGCTCCAAAAAGCACCTCCGCTACCAGATCTTCACCCGAAGAAGACTTCAGTACCACTTCATTCTCCTGCAGCCCTACGCCAGACTACAGTGCCAACTCTTCCGAGCTCGCGCATGATCTCAACTACCGCTTGTCGCTTGAAGCCGAATCCTTGTCAACTGCCCCTGTCGCTTACGACACTGATAACTGGAGGAATGTGCCACCATCGCGCCGGTCTGGACACAACAGCAACTCACATACGACCACGTATGCGACTCAGGGTGTCTACGATACTTCGAGTCAACCAGGCTTGAATGCGCCTCACAAAGGGAAGCAAGGGAAGGCGAATCGCCCAGATGAAGACGAGGGTGATGACGAGCAGGACGGACGAAATCATCGCTCGAAGCGGAAAGCGGAAGGAGATCTCGAGAGATTCCCGTGCCCTTACTGGCAGAGATTCCCACAGGCTAGACTTAGCAACTCCTGCCGAAAAAGCAACTTCCAGTCAATCCCACGACTGAAGTAAGTTTTGTCTGACCGCTTATCACGTGTGATGATGTTGCTCTGACATACCTACAGAGAACACTTGCGACGCGTACACTACAAGCCATCGCTATGTAGCCGATGCTACCACGAGGTCGAAGACTTGCATCAACACGAGAGAATGAATCCTCCCTGCAGGATTAACTCCGATGCATGTCGCCTTAAATTCGGGGAAGACCAAAACAGAAGCCTGCAGGACAAAATGAGAGGCAAGAGAGAGATGGAAAAGTGGCGTGTCATCTGGAGCGTCTTGTTCCATGAACATGACCAAGATAATATTCCTCTACCGAGTAAGTCGGGCCAGGGTAATGATCATTATATCGGATGCGAAGCTGACACCACTCAGATACTGCCGAAGATATGTTCACGCAGCAGAAAGATGAACTGATCAACAACCTTGAACAAACCATCTTCTCATCTCTTGTAGGTTGGGAACAACAACTTGCTCGGCAGGTTCAACAGGGATTTTCTCCGGCTCCCGATGGAGTATTGGACATAACATGGATAGTTGATTCTCTGCGCATCCGCCTTGACTCTATCTTCGGAAGTTACAGAAACTCTCAGATCTCCATGGACTTTCAAGGGACGAATGCAGCAGAAGAAGTTCACACACAAGATGACGACGTAGGGATGGATTACCCCATGCAGTCTCCACACAATGATCTCCCAGCTGATACTGAAAACTTTCATGCTTGGTTTCCCAATGACGCAAGTCAGTACGGCGATTTTTACGATGGATCAGGCTACGGCAACAGCTGATGAAAGGTGAGTTCGCGGTCATGGACGTCCGCCTGTCTCTCGAGGAATGGTTCAGTTGATCAACATCGGGGTTTTCCGGACATTTCACCATTGGCTCCTTAAGTTCTTTGCTTCGCATCAACAGCCCCCGATTGCCCTCATCATTGAATACACCATTAATATATTCTCTTCATCTACTCTTCTTTGATGACGAGAATATATTAAAGAACACACTGTGAGCAATCGCAGGAAAATTCACTCATTGACAAGAGTTCCTCTGTTCTGCTTGCTTTCTAGCATAAATGGCTTCTCTAAAAGTCAATGTATCTTAATCACATTTTCGGGGACTCCTCCTTCTTCGGCTGTCTATCGTTTACAACCAAGCATTCTTTCGGACGCCAAATTTTAACTATGAATACAATCTTCCGTTGAGCAACAGAACTACCTGACTATATACGTGAGGTTGACCTGGTGGCGCGAGTTGAAAATGGGTAGATTGCGTAGTCGGCATTTTGAATGAACGAATGAACGAAATGGAGTTGGTATTTGGTATTGAGCAGAAGCAAAGAAAAAGAGCAGATATTCACGGCAATTGAGATAAGCATATTGGGGTCCATACTTGATCACCTGAAAGTGCAAACAGCCGTAATCCATTGAATTTGTCCGCCTTACAGATCGCCAGTCAAGATTTATTGGTGCATCAGATACTAGCCATGCATATCCTCCTGATACGGGCTCACACGTACGTATATTCTTCAAATGTCAGAAGGAGAAAAAGGACATTGATAATTGCGCTTTTGTTCAGAACCAAACAAGGAGATTCGTGAAGACTAAAAGATCAACGTGATTTTGAAAAGAGACTAGCAAAGTGCGACGGCCGTGCCTGGCGTACCGAAGGTGAAAGAAAAATACAACAGTGATATATCAAAGAGACGTATATGTTATAAAAAGAAATGGGACGTATAATTTCCGAACTTTTGAGTGTGATTTGAGGGGCAACGTATGTCAAACCATTTCCGATAGATGATCGGGAGGAATGGGAAATGCAAATTTGTGACGTATAGTGGTTGCGTATGGTGATGAATTTTCAATTTGGTTTCTGTTCTTGGGCGTCGTAGAATTCAGGTCCCTACGGAGAAAAGTATTAGAAGATGATTCCGTACAGCATATTTAAGCTCATCAAGCTTAGTAACAAAATACCGCATTGCCTACAGAATCGTGAGATAATTTCGACTCCGAGCTTGCGCGACTGTGAGGACGCGATGATACGCAGCTCGCTCCGGCTTTTGATCCGATAATGCCTTTGTATTCTTCCGACCGGCGAAAGGATCCGAAGAGCTCGCTCTGGCATTTCCGGAGGATCTCGATAAGCTGCTTCTCCGTTTGGGCAGGATCTACAAAGGAACTTTGGTTCAGCCTTTTGACAACCCCACGTATATGCCTGTCGCTGAACGATTCGAACTCATTCAATACTTTGGCTTCTTGGTCTGTACGCTCTGTAGGTGCCGCCGAGATGTCGGTCTCGAGGTCTTGATCTGAGTCAGATTCTGTTTATTGATCTGGTTGTATCATTAGACAAAGGGGAAAGTCAGAACCTACACGCAGATGGAACCTCACCCGGCGAAGTTTCTGGAAAGAGGATCATGAAAACGGCCTTCCATTTTTCTTCTTCACTGCCTTCCCCCTTGGACCTTTTCTTGGTCCTCAGCTTCAGCTCCTGTTCTTTGTCGAAACCTTCCATGTTGGATACTCGCGGTTGTGGTGTGCATCTTTCAGGGGCACTCAGATGGTCTGTTCTCTCCTGGTCACTTATGAACTGTTGCTGGCATCGCGGACATTCGATGGGAAGCCTGTGGATCCTATACAGATGTTCTCTGTAGCATTATCAGATCGCATACGAAAGGCTCAAAGAAGCATTATACTCACTTCAGCCTTGCTACGTTAGAGAAGCCTGGATGAACACAGGCGACCGGTCTGCCTTCTCGCCTTGGGTGTCGCTTGTAGTAGGGGCAGGCAAGCTTTCTGGTCTTCAGTTCACCGCTCTTGAGATGTGCTCCCGGTGCTTCGTTTACTGCCACGTCCTGGCCGAATTTCTCCCGCCCGTGAGCTTTCCCGTGAGCTGAACCATGGTTGTCACGCTTGACTCGTTTTGTGTCTCGCTACAAGGTAGGCTTCATGTCAATCTCAGTAGTAAAGCCTGCTTGGCCTGACTCTATACGCACTGAATCACTGTGATCCCCCTCAAAGCTATTATTCCGGCACAGGGGAGTTAACGGGGAGCTAGCGAGAGAGCCTGAGTCCAACGTATGCTCAAGATGATGCTTCGATAGATGTTCCACCTTGAGCATGTCGGCCATGTCGCACTGAAAACTGTCCGAGGGCGGTCCGGGTATCGCAAACCATAGGCGCTTCGTCTTTTGACAATAACAATTTGTTATGAGTCAACGTGCTGCTTCTTCGGGCAAAAAAGAGGATTCTTTCGACACCCTACGGCTGAGGCTCAACAGCCTGAAGACCTCTCGTGAGATCCCCGTGCAGATTGGTCGATTGCGGTACCAACAATTGGACTCGGTCCAGATGAATTGGGCAGTGAAAATTCTTGAAACGTATTTCCCTTAGAAAATGTGAATGGCTGGCAATGTGAGCTGAGTGTTTTTTTAGAAATGTCGTCTGATGAGGCAGACAGAGGGAGTGTGGACGAAGTGGGGGGCACTCTTTGCGGGATCACCTGCAAGGCAGAGTTTGGGGATTCTAGAGCGGGACCCGCATGATAAAACGCAAATGCGCATCAAGCGTCTAATTGGATGTTCGGGTACCGACGAGGCGCACAATAAGTGAGGCGGGCAACAAGTCACAGTACATGTACGCGCAGCTTTGGTAAATTACTGGATCACGCTTTAAGCGCCAAAAATCCTTGTGAGCACAACCGATGTCTCGCTTCGTTATTGATGCGCCGGTTGGTCAATTGAGTCTTGGCTTTGCAGCTCATCATATACGCGCCAAATCGGTACACTGCAAGACTGCTTAGAAACAAAAGACCAAAAGATGTAGCAGAACATCTTATGAATATCCTTTTTATCCTACTAATTGATAGAGGTAGGTCTTTGCACGCTTGCGTGGTGTACAGGGCTGGAAGAAGTTGGGCGCCCAGCGCCTTACGGCTACCCAACGCTAGTTCTGTCGTTTCTCCGCAGCGTCCGTCATTACTTAACACAAGCATGCAGCATGGCTTATGCTTGAAGTAAGCTCTGCCACGTAGTGGTTGCAGCCACCTGGATACAGGTCACTTCCACATCACCCTCTCTGTATTGGCTCAGCTTTGTGCGTCAGACCACGCAGAGAAGAAATTCGCGTTTCTCCACTAGCTTTAGTTCGCAAACCTTGTAAATACCGTCAACATTGTTTTGTTTCTAGAATGAAGGTGTTGAAGTACGAGGAGCCGCACATGGTCCTTACCCGGAATGGAAGGCCTATTTGGGCTTAGTCCCATCTCTGCACATATTCTTTGCTAGTCGCGTGCCCCTCAGAGGACCAATCCATTATGGTTTCAACAGAGGGCCTCTCAGAAAAGAAGGTGAGCAGCTGATTTAGCTACACTCAGAAAAAAGGCCAACCACCCTTGGCGAGAGCACCTGCTGACAGCTTGGTTCACTCTACTCACCTGAATCATGCCACCATCCGATATACTTGGTTGTCTTTCATCCATACCTTTTCGGTTCTCCCTCTCCCCTACATGTATCTCGATGACCTGATTACTCTTAGTGTTTCTCGACCATAGCGTCCATTGCCTTGAAGCCTTCCACATTCACTCCTACTCTTGCTTTGCTTTAACTGTGCGGTTTTCCTCGCAACGGTATAGCTTTTTCTCTGCACAGGCTCATGCTGCTGCAGATTGTAAGTGTGTTTACGCAGCAACTCTCTTGAACAATCAGTCCCAAAGACCAGATTAGTTTCTCTTTCGGGGTATACACCTTTCGTCACTCTCCGACAAATTCGGGTACATCAAGGCCATGACTTGAACTTACAGAAACTTCCCTTAAGATGCAACTTAATTACCTTTCTTACAAAAAGCCTTCACCCTCATTCCGCAGACCTAGCCCTCACCTCCCCCAACCTCGCCTCAAACCACCTCAGCGCCTGCTCCTCCGCCTCCAGCCCCTTCCTCCCCTCAACCTCATTCTCCTTGTTCCCCCTGATCGCCCACCCGTGATGACACCCCTCGTACCACACCACCTCATGCCTCGCCCCCTCCTCTTCCCTGACCTTCCGCTCCAAAATCCCCCTCGCCACATCGACCTGCTCGCGCGGGAACCTTGCGTCGAATTCCGCCGCGGCGACGCTCAGCGGCAATCTCACAGCCTCGACGTCCTCCGGGACGCGCATGTTGGACGGATGCGCCGTGAAGACGGCGTCGACCAGCGGCACGTGCTTCTGCTTCGTCCTCCCCACGTCCTCGCCGTCGGCGCCATCCACCTCGACGGGAGGGTCCGCGGCGAGCTGGAAAGCCCAGTAGCCGCCCCAGCAGAAGCCTGCAGCGGCGACGGGAAGGGCGCGGGTGGTTGGGTCATTGCGGACGGCGGCGAAGAAAGGGTAGAGGCGGGCGCGGACGGCGTCGTCGGTGTTGGCGCGGGCGAAGGGGATCCACGACGCGGCGAGGCGGGCGAGGTGGTAGGCGCGCGAGAGGAGGGCGGCGAGGCCCGTGGCTTCGAGGTTGGCGAGGGAGGTGAGGAGGGAGGGGTCGAAGGCCATGCCTGTGGGGTTTTTGTGGTTTAGTATGGGCAATGGTTGGAATAGTGGGGGGAAAGAGCTCGTGGTTTTGGTTGCCGGTTTGACGCTGGGTAGCGTCATTGCGGGTGTTTGAAGATGGGAGGAAGAGATCACACATACCATCCTGCAGTTCGGGGAGGTAGACGAGATAGTTCCCCTTGGCGGCATAGGCGTCGGCGAGTATGCGGGTGTTGACAAGCTTCCAGCCGAAGACGTCGGGAAGGATGACAATCACGCCCTTCGGCTCAGTGCCTGCAGGTGGTGATGCGATGTAGCAGTCTAATCCGTGAACTTTGTCAACACGGCCGGAAGGAGTGCCGGTGTGGATCTCGCCTGCGGCGCAGCACTGCTGAATCATGTTTGTTTTGGAGTTGAGGGAATTTCCGTGAAGGATTGAGGCGCAGCGGAAAAGGCCGAATTTTCACGCAGGTTAGAGCTCCCCGTAGACAACGCGGAGGGGTGGTTGGCTGTTTCGGCGCTTCTCCAGAGGGACTTCTCTCGTGTAATTGGTGACGGCGCGGAGGATTTGGAGAGACGGGGGGAAGAGAGCGGCGTTTCCGTAAACGAAGCCAGCGAACGAAAGCCAGATAAGGACGGGAGGATGATGTGGCCTTGTAATGAGACCAAAGACAAGCTCAAAGGGACGCAAAAAGAGAGGAATGTCGGAAAGCTTGAGACGAGGAGGTTGCGGGGGCATTTTAAAACGATTAGGCTACAAGATTCTGTTTCCGAGGGTGCCAATGAGTCAGACGCTTGGATCCTAGTCCTCTATCTCGAAGCTGAGAAGAACACGAGGCTTCTTTCCGATTTCTTTGAAGTAAATCTCCCAGGTATAGATACGGGACAATTCGGTAAGCGGTCCCGAGGGTATGAGAGTCACCTTATAGCAGCAGAAAGTTGAGGTCAGCCAGGTAGAAATCCTGAAGTACGGCAGTCTCATCTCCGAAACCAAGGGGCAAAGTGCGCGGGCCGGCGCGATAGGAAAATGTGTGGCGGGCGATAGCGAGAGCGAGTGGGTGTCGAACGTGGAGAACAAGTGTGATCGGCCACGACTTTAGTTTCGGAGTTTACGCGCCGTTAACAAAATCGCGTCACTCTCTGAGCTTTCGCGCTGCTTCACCAAACACCCGCCTCTTCGCATTCCCCGATATGGTACAAGATACTGAACCGCCCGGCAATTGACATGATCCAGCCGACTGATCTCTCCGCGACAAGGTCCACGCCGAATCCTCCACCTTCGCCGCCGGCCTGGCCAAGGCTGATGTCTACGCCCAAGTCCTCGAGCAGGCAAAGGCCTTGATGGACGGCCAGAGGAATTGGGTACGTGTCGCGTGAAGGCTGCGCGCATACGCAATTAGAAAGACAAGAGGCTCATTGTGCGTGTGTTGAAGGTTTGGTACGCGCCTGCTCCCCGCTCACTCTCCCACCACCACGATCACGTCATACCGAGAACCAATGGTGGACTTGAGCTGATCGGACGCGCCACAGTAACACGGCCAACGTCGCATCCCTCCTCTGGCACGCCTTCCACTCGCTTCCCGCGCCCTCGTCCGCCGTCAACTGGGCCGGCTTCTACGTCCTCGACCCCTCGACCCCGGAACAATTGATCCTCGGCCCCTTCCAGGGCATGGTTGCTTGCCAGACCATCCGCTTCGGCAAGGGTGTGTGCGGCGCTGCGGCGGCTTCCCAGCAGACGCAGCTCGTGCCCGACGTCGAGAAGTTCCCCGGTCACATTGCCTGCGACGGCGCGAGCAAGAGCGAGATCGTGGTGCCGATAGTCCAGAATGGAAAGACTGTCGCAATCATTGACATTGACTGCGCGGAGCTGGAAGGGTTCGGCGAGGAGGACAAGAAATACTTGGAGGAATTGGCCGCACTGCTGGCGGGCGCCTGCGACTTCTGAGGGCAGGTTGAGAGAAGGGCTTGACTACGCAGCTTGATGGTGCGCTTCCCGCAGAGCAGAAAATTAGTGCTACGCCAGCCTATTTCTTAGATGACCTATCCAAGCTTCGCTATCAGGCGTACAGCGGTTTATCAGCCTCAAGCTTTTTGGGGTTCTCTAGAGGTCCACTTGAAATAGAGCAAAGAATACATTCTAACTGGGTGCATAATTTGTACGCGCCATTTGAAAAGATTGGCTAGTCTTCTGAGAATCAAACCCTTTCAAGATGTAAGTATGTTTTTCATCTGTACCAGTCATATCCAATTGCACGTGTAGTATTCGAAGTGAGCTCAGAGCGTTTTGGTCATTTGATGCTGTCTAAAAAGGATAAAGCCACTAGAAGACCGAGCCATAGTCGAAAGAGAACGAATAGGCCATTGGAAGCAGTGAAGGAACACAGATCTCATAATCATGGCCAATCATGAATCGGTCCCTGATACATTTTCATCGAAGGGAACTGAGGGCAAATCTTTGATCCAGCAGTCCGTTTTAGGTTGACAGGTGGTGAGAATTTGTCCCTTCTCCGTGAGTTTGCACCTGTAGCTGGCCACTTGCCTGTTGAGAGCAGTCCTACTTCCTTGAGGCACTGGGAAAGATTCGTTTGCGCAACCCGGCACTCTGAAAAAGAAAACATTATGTTAGCGCTTGGGAAGCTGGTCCTCATTTCACTTCGGTTTTCCTTAATCAATGTGTAGAACTTACGAGTAGCCTGTGCACAACGCGGCTCCATCCTCGTTTGGGAACCTCACGGCTCCGATAGTCCGGTTGGCCCACGAGGGCGTGATCTCATGACACTCGTTGGCATTCGCGATGGCGGTAAGAAAGGGCTCGGACAGATTTTGATAACCGAAATCCTCGAATGTTTTATACGTATAGAGTCGGAACCAGGTGAACATCAGGGCTTCTTGGTCGGGGAGTAATTGGTATGCGCTTGCAGAGGCGCAAAGTGTGAGCAGTGCCATGAGTAGCTTCATGTTGGTGAATGTCCAAGTACAAGAAAGGCCCCGGAAACGCCGTTTAGTCCTTGGCTACTTGAGTTGTTTCGGAGAATCTAGATATCCTTATATAAACGAATATCTTGAAGCACAAGCAAGCCAATTTTAGTCAAATAATTTGATACAGGTTTTTGGGGCACAATTGCGGAGGGGCGTGCGCCCACTTGGTGCTATTGGCTTGACAAATTCAGTGACACAGATCACTTTCTGTTGCTACATTTGTTTGATAACCAACATGAATATAGAGGGAACTGAACACGAGAATGCACAAATATCAGAATTTACAGCGCCTAAATCGAGTCGTTGTTGCTAAGTCTGAGTATGAAAGGTCGAAGTACCAAAGTCTTCTACATCATACAATACAATACTTACACTCGACTTGCGACCTGCATACTAAATGCCAGACCACCATTCGAGCCTATTATTTGTCTGTGGGGAACCAACATAGGCTGCAACCGTGCGGAGCAATCTCTGCCTGCTGTTGCCTAAAGTACGACCCAAAATTTTGTACTCTGAGTATATAAAAGGATCCTGCAGATTCAGCAAACACTAAAGCTGATTTTCTTCTCTCCATTCCGAATCTTATCCAACTCAGGCCAGTTTTCAAAAAGTGTACAAGCACCGCAGCAACACTTTCCTTTCGGCTGTAGTACCAACTGGGCTTGCTGTAGTTTGTCGACGACTCCTCTGTTGTTGTAGATTCAAACAACACTATGTCGGCTGTCCCATCATCCACCGTCGAGCCAGCCCAGGGCGAGCAGCGGCTCCGCATACCCGGCTTTGGGTTGCCTGTCAACTACCAGCCTGAGTTCGGGAACTCCTCAACTCCGGTACCTTCAGGGAGTATACCATTTCCTCATGCTTTGAGATACTGGAAAGCCAGAGCAGTCACGGTCAGAGAGAAGAACATGCTTGCCATGATAAATGACGTCACAGACAAGGGTGAATGGCGCCGGCAGGTGTTTGACAAGAGTGTCGTCGAGAAATGGAAATCGGAAATTGTAAACGACCATGGAGACAACCGAACTGTGAATGAGTGGAAAGAATTTGGACAGGGCTTCACTGCGGAGATGTTTGACTTCGTAAGCATTTCTGTAGAAGATGCGCAGTCTCATGCTTACTGTAACAACACAGTGCATAGAAGAACTCCAGCATAAGGCCAGTTTGCACGAAGAGACGGGGATGGCATTGATCTTGAACACAGATACAGGTGTGGTCAAGTCCGACGCCGTTGTTTCATCGGAACTGAAGCAACAGTTCAGAGCTGCAATGAAGCCGCTTGAGGACGTCCCCGACAGTCAAAAAGACTGGCACCCTGGCTCAAATAATACAGTTCTCAACCTCGTCGATCCTTCTCTCTTCCCATTAGTGTACGGCCGCACTCGCGTTCTCCCTCACGGCACAATCGGCCTCAACGACTGTCTCCAAAGCTTCACTCTCGGCGAACAAACCCAAGTCCCACCGTGGCAAGAAGCCCAGTCCGAAACCTTCGTCTTCCACAACGCCAACACATTCTCCACGAAGTTCCAGTGGCTACCCTGCGACGTCCGCTTCGAAGAAGAAGACGACAACTTGGTGAAGATCGCCAGCTACATCAACAACCTCCACCCAGCCGAGCACAAAGACCTCTACCGCGCACTGGAGCGCCTCATCGCAGCCGCCCTCCCGCTCTGGTCCCTCGTCCTCGGCTACACCAAATCGCACGAAGACGCGCGCTGGACCGCCCGCGACGACCTGCGCGTCCCCTCCGCCAACGGCCCGCAATGGTCTCGCGAAAACTGGACCATGACCTTTGAGCAAGGGGTCGAGCCAGGGGTAGGGCTGCTGCTAGCCGGGCAGGAGCGCTCCATGGCGAGCCGCTTCCTGTACGTGCCCTCGCCACGCGCCTTCTCCGCCTCCGCCATGCCCGAGCCGTCGACTGACCTGCGCGCACTCTACGCCTCGACCGGCCTGCAGGTCATCGTCCGCATCACGGCCATCCACCTCACACCGTCGAACCCGCGCTACGAAGGCGGCCCGTGGGACATCGAGGGCCATCATCTGAACGAGCACATCGCCGCCACGGCGCTGTACTGCTACGACAGCGCGAACATCATCGACAGCACCCCCACTGACAGCAACAGCAACGCCAGCCGCCTCTCCTTCCGCCAGAAAATCGAGCGCGAGCACATCCGCTCCCTACCCTACCAGCGCTTCTCCCCCTCTGACCGCGACGGCATCGGCTTCGTCTACGGCATCAATGCGAACGGCGTGACCGCCGCGGTGCAGGAAGTCGGCGACGCCGCGATGCGCGAGGGCCGCGTGCTCGCGTTCCCGAACGTGCTGCAGCGCCGCGCGCGGCCGTTCGAGCTGGCCGACCCGACGCGGCCGGGACACCGGAAGGTCGTCGAGTTGCTGCTGGTCGACCCGGCGCGGCGCGTGCTGTCGACGGCGAATGTGGCGCCGCAGCAGAGGGAGTGGTGGGACGGGGAGGTGCGGGGGAGCGGGGTGCTTGGGAGGTTGCCGGAGGAGTTGGTGCGGCAGGTGCTGGATGGGGTGGAGGGGTGGCCGATGATGGGGGTGGAGGAGGCGAGGGGGCTGAGGGCGGAGATGGTGGAGGAGAGGGAGGCGTTCAGGGAGTTGGTGGAGAGGGTGATGGAGAGCCAGCGGTTTGATCTGCGTGAGCATCCGCATGAGCGTTGAGCTGTGGGAAGGTCGTCGTTCGGATCAGATCATCGGACTCGAGCTTGAGCGCGCTGTTTACTATAAGAATACTGTAAAGTTGCGGATTGCAAACCCGAGAGCAGTTCTGTTGACTGGAGAGATGGGAAGAGACTGTACTCATAGTCTTAGATCCTGACTGGCTTCAAAAGTGAAGCAGATCCATCATGTTCAGCCAAAAGGATCGTTCTCACCAACTTCAGACGTAAGCGACAGTTGCAGTTACATTCCTGTTGAATACGAGGTCTGTAGCCATTCAAACCGTCGTTGTGAAGCCATAAGAGGACTCAAAAAAGCCACCACTCTCACCATGCACGATTCTGGCAGATAAGCTCAGCAGCGCTGTGAAACAAAAGATCTTGTCCTACACGCCTCCATTCCAGAGCTTTTTTTTTTTTTTTTTTCTGCTTTACCCCGCACCGAGACCCCATGCCGCCAAGTCTTCTTGTGCATTCGTATAAGCAGAGGATCAACGAATTTAATCGGGCCCATACATCTGGCTTTTGGCCCCCACAGCGCACCATCGGACTTGCATACCCAAACGGTGTGTTCAAATACTCCTTTCATCACGGCCAGCATTATGCTTCGCCAGGGGCACGTGCGGCTGATGTTTTGGTGTGGTAGCACCACCCAGCCGCCTGTCATACCCAAAAGTCAGCTCACCCGAGTCCGAGCACCCCGGAAAGCCGCCATATATTAGTGCCTCCTTGCCTCTATTTCACTTTTTTTTTTCCCCTGGAATGCATCATGGATGAAAACAAAAGAGCCAATGATACAAACAAAATATTCAGCCCGGCTCCCTTCAGCACTCTGGAAGTCGACCACGAGGCGATCCGCCAGGAACAGCTGCGAAAAGAACAAAAGTCGGCTCTGTATCCCGGTGCAGCCGAGCAGGGCATAAATGTGTTACCACAAGTCGGGGCCAACCCAGAAGACTTTCCCGAAGCAATACCTCCGAGAGGCGAAGATGGAGGGCGTTCGAACACTGCTCGATCACGGATATGCGGGATGCGCAAAAAGACTTTCTGGATACTATTAGCCATAATTCTCCTCGTCGTCATAGGCGCTGCTGTCGGAGGTGGAGTGGGCGGGTCGTTAGCCAGTTCCGACGAGGACGACGCACCTGATGCCGCCAATTCTTCGACCACATCGACCACAGCATCATTCCTTCCGAATACCAATCTTGCAGCAGTAAACTTTACTCAAAACTCGGTCGAGCACCATCTTGTATTTTTCCAAACCCCCAGCGATGGCATCTACCAATCCGCATGGAACTCATCCGAGAAAACGTGGGCCGTGTCACCGGTGAACCTCAAGGACAGCACCATTTCTCGCTCCGAGTTATTCAAGACGCCGACTCCCATGTCTGCAAGCTACTACGCATGCTCCTCAAACGTAAGCCTTTTTTGCCGGGGTTTTCCACGCTTTGCAAACACTAATTCCCACAATATCGACCACCAGACTCCCAACCTCACCCTTTACTTTCTCGATTCATCCTCGCGCCTCCGTCAGCTCCACACCGCGAACCCGGCCGACTCCGACTGGACCACAGGTTTTCTCGACTCGACCACGAACATACCCGACGCCACGCATCTGGCCTCCTACAGCTGCCAGCACCCATCCTACCCGGATTATTCTGATATATGGTACCAGGATTCCAACGGCTATTACCAGATCATAGACGCCTTCGGCAGGAGCAAGACGAGGGTCGACAGCACGATCAGCTCTTCACAAGACGTCACGGTGTTGAAGCCGCCGCAAAACTCGAGCCTCGCCTTCGTCCCGCACTACATATACGACTACAACCAAACCACCAAAGATCCGTGGCTCTCGGTGTTCTTCGTCAACGACGATGTACTGTGGGAGTACCATTACAAAAACAACCAAATGACCTTCTCGAGTGAGTCCTTCCTCCACTATCACTTCATTCAAAGCAGTTACGCAAGAGTCGGATGGAATTAACGTTTTCTCCTTTTTTTTTTTTTGTTGTTTAGAGCATTTCGACAAACCGAACGATCCTAGCATTCCGCCATCGGCCAACATCGCCGGGTTCAGCTGGGGCTACAACCAGGATCTCCCCAACGTTGGTGGGATGCAGGTCCTGTACACGATGCCGGATGACGACACCGGCGGCATCTCAATGTGCAAGCTGAACAAGATATCAGACGAGGGAACATGGCAGTACACAAACGCCAAGTTCACGAACAATCCATTCAAAGGAGTGGCGCGGTACTCGTCGGTCGTGGTAACGCAGGCCGGGAGAGTGTATGCCGTGGTGGATGATGCGGGCAAGGTGGAGTTGAGGGAATGGGAGTACGTGCAGGACGAAGATACGTATAGATCACTGGGCACTGTTAATACGGAAGTGCCTCAAGGCTGAGAGTGTATAGGAATGAGATTTAGTAATTGAGTGTAGGAGCTCCCGTGACACACTGTCGCTTCCGGAAAGCACTTCGCAGCCGCACCCCCCAACCCCAGGCTAAGTGCACTTGTAGCTCAGCACCCGCATCGCAGCCTTATGGCTCGCGTCGAAGCCCCACGTCTGCTCGCTCGTCTTCTCCAAACGCGTAGGTGAGGTGCCGTTGCGACCGCATCCGGGAGTCCTGTCACTTTGTCAGCTTCACTTTGTCACCCCGGCCATGATCAACCTCAACTCACGCCCACACATTGCAGTTCGCGCTGCCGTCGAAGGTGTAGCCTTTGGCGGGCCGGCAAGTGTACCATATGCCGTCGACGTCGTAGCACTTTCCTGCTTCACCTCTGAAGTTCCGCATGTTGTGGCAGTCGCTGGCGAGATCCGCGTCGATGTCGACGTACTGAAGAGTGAATCCGTTGCCGACCCACTTATCCGACTCCGGCCCGGTGTATCCTAGACCTTGGCTCTCGTTGCAGCTGTGGGGGTCCGGGGATATGGAAGGGCATTGTGGTGATGTCGACGTAGGCAGTGGAGAAGGGTATGCAGTGACGCTGTAGAGCAGGAAGGCCATTGCCGAAGCCGTGTTGAACTTCATTGTTGCGGCTCAGCTATGGCGGGTGAGTGTCGAGCGCTTATGAGAGTTTCAGCGAGTCTTACCTCTCCCTGCGATCTGTGGTTAAGTATTGTTGGCTTTGATGCACGACCGTTGGATTGTTGTTTCAGCCTTGCCGCGACTGACTTGTATGTTTGGACCAATGCACAGAAAGCAGGGTCCAGCGCGGGCAGGTGCGACAGCGTATCAATGACTTGGGCAACCGTCGGGCAAGCGCGACCGTGAGACAACGACGTGTCTTGTGAAAAGCCACTCCGTTTCATTGTATTACGGCCAGTGATTGGTATTTGAAGCCGAAAGAGCAACCTCGACACAGCATTACTTTGACGGGTACTTCACATTCAGGTGAAGTGATATCAATAATTCTTGGATGTTAATATCACTGAGTGGGGCTCATTTGAGCTGGCAAAGTTTGGTGAAGTCGACGTAGATATTATCGGAGCAGAATATTATCTGAGGGCATAAAGTTCTGTTGAAACCAATGACGGGTCCCCTCATCCGATATACGAGGTGAGAATACACATGAGTTTTTTTTTTTTTTTGGTATCATGTTCGAAAGCAAATGTAAGTCTTGCGAACTCCTGAGTTGGCACATTGCGTGTCCATTGTTGTTGATGAAAACAACTTAACAGCAGCAAGCCTGAAAGCACCGCCACGCCATTTATCACCTATCTTCAGCCGCATGAGGCGAAGTTGTATGTTTGGCACTATTCTAAACTCGGAAAATACTCTGCAGTTAGGCGGGAGCTTTCGACCTGTGGAGTGCTATGCAGGTTGTTAGGTTGTTGGTTGGTTTGAGGAGGACATTCAAACCGGCCGGTTGGGGTGTCAGCCACGTCTCAAACAGCAAGCATTAGTTCCTATTCACTCCAAGTAAGCAAGCCAATGCTGTCACTTGACCTTTCATATTCAATCTTACTTTAAAATACAACGAGAGAAGTTTGCCTCAGGCCAGGCGAGAGCCCTGGGCGGCAGGCAACCATTTTCGCGTACAAGAAATATCTTTAACAATTAACTCAACAGCCATTTTCGGACACCAGAGACCGGTCAAGCAGTCAAGGCAGTAGCAGTACTTAGGAGTCTGTAGAGAACAGGATTTGAGGGGTCAATGTGCACAATAGAATAACGGATAAATAAAAAAGAGAATGCATTTCTATTCATATCAAAAAGCGCTTTCAAGATGCCAGCACCCTGTCGCTACCATTCAGCTTTTGGGCGGCATGTAATCCCGCCCATTATCCGGCACTCCACCGGATGGCCTCCTTGTTCCCTGCGTGGCTGTCGTAGTGACAGTACCGTTCCCTTGGGTCGGTCTCAACGGTGGTTCTGGCGTAGCAACTGCGAAATTCGAAGTCGTCTGGTTGATATATGGCGGCGTCGTGGCCACCGGGTATGGAAGATAGTCATGAGTCAACCGGGAGGAGCCGTTTGAGAGTGAAGTCGTGTCCCTGTTGAGGTGCTGTCGCCGAACGAGGCCAGCGGAGGCAATGAGAGGAAGCGCGAAGAGGGTCACATGAAGAAGCTGCATGCTTGCTGTTTGCCGGGATATGCTGGATTGCTGGTAAGACTGGAGTATTAGGGGCCCAGAGATATATGTAGTGGGGTGTGGGAACAACACAAAGACATTGTTCAAGATCTCGGAAATCTGTCTGTTGGCAGAGGAAGCTAGATGCTGTGTTGTTTCATTTTCCTGATACCCGCTTGCCCGCAGATTTCAATGCTGCAAACACAACCAAACGTGTGTAACATTTGATCAAATCCATCAAATATTGCTAAAACAGTTCAACATTGCAGAAGAACAGCTGAAGTAAAGCATTCGTATGCATCTCAATTCGTGGGATCAATGTTTATTGCGGTGTACATTTGACTAAACAAAGGAAAATTCAAAGAACAAGCTTCTCAACAGTAATGATGTCGCCTTTATACCGAATTGATATTTTAAATAGATGCAAGACTATTTTTCGTCTGAAAGAGCCGGTACAGCCGTGTTTCACTCATTGGGCCAGGAACACTCCAAGCTTGCCACCCCCTTCGCAAGACGTTCATTAAATACATCCATGCCAATAAGGAACCTTTGATCAGATACACACAGAAGAATAGTGGTCTGATGGTGTGGAATAATCAGTCACAACGCTTACTATCAAAAGTGGCTGGTTCTATAATTACACAAGTTGGTGGTTTCGATTCTGCGAACAGTTTGTCAAACATTCATTAGATACCTCCGAACATAATTTTACTATTCTGTTACTTTTTTCATCCCCCTGTTCTTAAAGCTCGTTGTAGATCATAACGCTTAGATTGGTTCAATTTCCAACATTCCTACGAAGTACAAATTTCTATAGTCAAAAACATAGCTCAAATCAAGCTCCAGTGGAGAGCATAAAGTATATAACCTCACAGAGTCTCAAGCAAACTCCACAAAATACCCCCTTTCAGCTATGATTTCCAGCACACAAAACTCGACACTCTACCAGCCATTCCATCACGGAACCGCCTTGGCTCGTCACCCCCCTCCAATTCTTCCATGACCCGGCCGGTACATTCGGGGAGCCTGGATGGTTCAAGATATAAGTACCAGACAGTCCTCTTACCGACGGATAGAACTTGAAAGTAGATGAAGTGAAGGGGCGTAATCACTCACGTCCAAACCCTACACTGCCCCTTTTTGGCCTCCGAGCTACTGAAGTAGTACCCCTCCGCTTTGTCATCCCAATCCCTCGCTGTGTTCAAATCTTTCAGACTTGTACAGCTGCCCCCGTAAAAGGCCACAATTGGGAGTGGGATCTTCATGCCGTCATAAGTATGGGACATGTTTTGGTAGAGCGTAAAGAAGGTCAAAGAAGCGCTTGTATTCACTCCGGGGCCCAAATCCATGGGCCAAGAAGAAGCTGTTGCGCTGGCAGCAGTAGCGCTAACAACACTTGCGCTGATAGTAGAATTGTTAGAGGCGGTAGCTGTAACTGCGGCTGCCCCTGTCGACGTGGTGTTGTACACCGTTGGCGACGTGGTGTTGTACCCCGATGGCGACGCAGTGCCCGCATCGCACCGGCGGACCCGCGCATGACACTCCACTGCGGCAGAACTCGTCGAAACGAGGAGGGTAAGAAAGATAGAGGTAGCTCGAGAGAAGAGCATGATGACTTGGAACGCGCAGAATGTTTAGAGGCTGAGAGGAAGAAGACGGCGTGAGGGCATCGACGAGGGAGGAATAATTCCATTACTTTTGGATTCAAGTAAGTGCAAAAGGAGCGAACGTAGCTTGGCGAAGACTGAAAACCATGTGACAAGCTTTCGAAGACTCTTCTGTTAGTCGTTTGTGTGTTGGTCGTACATAACTCATTCAAACACCAACAATACATTAAGCGCCTTCTCAAGTAACGACCAACGCTGGACCTGACAACACTTCAAGCGTTTCCTCACAAGGCAGCCAGCGCGTGCCCAACAACATACCAAACGCTCTTTCAGTAGTCGAGCAACATTATCCCCAATCACAACCGACCAAGTCTCGAACAACATCATCAGACCGCACAGATACCAAACCCTCTACATTGAGTACAGTTACCATATGATATACTCCTTTATCTCCGTAGAAAAAACCCCACGAGGGCTACGCCGAATCCTGCACGCCCGGTCGAGAGAGAGAGGGGATATAGAAGGGGAAAATGTAGAAAACTCCTAGCAATGCAGTCGCCTCCTTCAGCACGAGGAAGAACATTTCCCCTCAACGTCTAAGCCAGCCCAGCAACCCCCAAAGCTAAACTCCCTTCGTCTTTGTTGGAAACTCCCATTCACACTGTCCTTACAAGCCGCCATACGCAAACTCATCCCCTTCGTCTGCCCAGGCATCTTCCACGACGCTCCTCTCATACTCCTCCGCCGTCATGCCCTGTTTGCCACTCGCCTTCTTCTTCTTTGCGTCCGCCACGGCCTGTACGTTGCTCAAACTCGTGTAAAACGACCGCACCCTCTCGTGCGCGTTCACCTTGCGCGGGTCGAAATTCATCACCTGCAAACCGCCCATGCTGGTCGCACGCGACAGCGCCACGTACGCCTGGCCCTTCTCGAACACGCGGCCCAGGTCGACCTTGACGCGTTCCAGCGTCTGCCCCTGCGCCTTGTGGATGCTCAGCGCCCACGCCAGGATCAGCGGCACCTGCGACCGGCTGGCTACCACCTCGCCGTTCGGCAGCTCGTTCTTCCACGACTCGCGCTGGCAGAGCAGGTCGCGCATCGTTCCATCAGGCAGCGTGAAGCGGACGACAGGGTACAGCTGCGAGCCGGCGTTGAGGAGGTCGGTGATCTTGGCGCGCCTCCGCTGCTCGAGGAGCATACGCTCCTCCGGGTCGTCTGGGTTGTTGGCTTCCGAGACGCCGAGGTACTGCGCTTCGTTTTGCTGGTAGCTGTCGAACATGGCCTCGTTCATGAAGCCTATGACGCGGCCGAGTGAGCCATTCACGAGCGTCTCGTCCATGTTCTTGATGAGCATCACTTGAGCGCCCTTCTTCAACTGAATTTTTTCTGGAGCCATGCAGTTGGCCAGAATCCTGTCGCGTTGAACTTTGTCCTGGATAGTGCCGCCGTCCTTGGCTTCATAAGTGCGAACGTCTCCATGAAGAACTACCATACGTCTTCGGTTTGCTTCCTCAACCTGTTGGCGAAGCGGAAAGAGCTCGGTTGCTTCCAATCCGCTATCCGAGTCAAGGGGCCTGTTCAGCTTCTTGAATGCGTCGATTGAATTTTGGGAAAGACGGCCCTCTCTCATCTCGTTGAGCATTCCAGCGAAAACGGGGTCCTTCTGACGGAAAATGTGCGTCAAACCGATCGTGTGCTCAATAACCGTGTTCCACGTATTGGCATCAAACGCAAACTTCGCGACCTTGTTCTTCTCCGGCACAGGCGGCAGCTGGAAGAAGTCTCCAGTGATGACCAGCTGAATACCTCCGAATGGACGGCCGTTATTCCGAAGACTCCGCGCAATGGCCTCCAGTTTGTCGAAGAGGTCGCCATCAATCATGGAAACCTCATCAATGATCAGGACTTTTACTCTCATCCACCGGTGCTTGTGCTTCTGATTGCGCTTGATCTTCTTGACAAGTTCCTCAACCGGCGCGTTACCGAGGCCGATTCCAGAAAAGCTATGCAGCGTGACGCCGCCGATGTTGCAGGCCGCCAGGCCAGTAGAAGCGGTGACAGCGACACGCTCCGACTCCCGAATATACTTCTTCTTGAGTGCCGCGATGATCTCTCGAAGGAGAACGGATTTACCCGTACCTGCGGAACCGGTGAAGAAAACACTCCTGCCCTCGTTGACAACAAGCTTTAAGACATGCTCCTGCTCCTCGCTGAGAAAGACCCTCGAAAGCTTGCCCTTCTTGCTGCGCAAGGAATCCTCGATCAATCCGCTTACACCGGTTACAGACGTCTTCGTCAACTTTTTGTTTATATCGCGGTGATTCTTCTGCATCTGTTTAATTTCGGTCGACGAAGTGTTCCATAGCATCTTGCTATCCTTCGTCTGGACTTTTGAGCTCCCATACTTTGCTGCTGCTGCCGCCGCCGCCGCCTCCTTACGCCTTTTCTCTTCCTCGACCCAAGGCAGTGTTCGCCGCTTCGGCGGCTTGGGCCTATCATCCGGTGCATCAGGAGCAGAGTAAATGAATCTCTTCAACGCGTTGGCCTGTGGTGCCGCTTGCACGTGTTCTACCGGAGATGAGGACCACGGGATCTGCTGGGTCGCGTCCGGCGCGGGCTCAACTTCTGTGAAAGGCTCAGCTCGGAGCGTCTGGGAAAAGTAGCCAGAGTCAGCACGCTCAGACCGACCGAGCTCTTGTTTTCGCGACTTGTAGTCATTCGCGCGAGGCAGTGGTTGGGGTTTCGGTAAAGGCTCCGGCTTAGGCGGAGCTGTGGTCTTTGGCGGCGCAGGAGGATGTGTGAGGGTGCTCTTGGTGGACGGGTCTTCGACATCGAGGTCGATGTCATCGTCGAAGTCGTTCTCGTCAAAGTAAACTGGCATCTTGTTCATGGCGGGTGCGTTCGGCTTCTTCGCAGGTGTTGTTTCTTCTATGATATAGGGGTTTTGCTGCGATCCAGTCTTGGGCAAATCCTCCTCGCCGAATGCATTTTGCGAATCCAATGCCTTCATCAAGCCACTCGATGTCCGCTTCAGGCCTCCCGCACCATTGTGTACCGGACGCGAGCCTCCACCTGTGCTCACTGCTGCGCCTGTCCTGTTCGTGTTGCCAGCTGCTGTTGCGAGTGGCCGAGAGGTGTTCGGTGTGATTGTGGCCTGAGACAGCTTTGCATTTTGCTGTGGTGCTGCGCCGGGGAACAACTGTTGAGAGAGTGTGGGCTTTGGAGGTTTGTTGGACGCGTGATGTGTATCCACGGCCTTTTTGAACATAGTGGGGGCGGGGTATGGACGCGTTGAAGTGGAATGGTACGCCGGATAGGTAATGGGATAGCGAGAAGACGAACGCGGCGGCAGAGGTAGTCGAGTGGCGGCGGCTGGAGTGCGAGCGAGAGGACGCTGGCGCAAACGAGCAATAAGGGCGGAGATACCAGACACCATACAGTATATGGTGAGGGCGACGCAGAGGGCTGCAAAAAGGGTAAGCGTGGCGGCCGCCGTATGCATCGAGTTGTTGCCTCGCGTATTGAGGTGCCGCGGTGGTGAAAGACGCGTCGCGCTGCGCAGCACGGGCCACTGAGATGATTAGGCCGCCAATGACATCGCGAACGAATCACGTGACCCACGCAGCGTTGACTCGATGACGATGTTATCGGACCCTGGGCAAAGTGGATCGAGCCTAAAACTATACGGCAGCATCCGAGCATAAATTTAGACCGCTTGAATCAGAAACGCGAGCGTCCCTTATACGACAAGTTCGCAAGGGACGTGAGCTTCGCAATTACTGGGACCAGTTCATGCCCAGTCCCAAAGTCCACACAGACGCGTCAATTAATGCACCCCAAGAGTAATAATATGCACAGCGCATGACACAATGGGCAAGCTGCACGGAGATTCAAACTCCACGAGTAAGAACGCACGTAGGGAATCAGAACACCTCATCAATTATTCATTCAGTCCCAACCCATCCCAACTTTTCCTTTTCCTTTTTCCTTTTAGCCTCCACCCTCCTTAAGAGAGACCTTTGCCACCTTTTCCAACTTTTTGAAGGAAGAGTAATTAGAAAAAAAGAAAAGACCCAAGGCCTCGGCCGTCTATGGTGGGAATCTCTTGCGCAACCAGCAGAGAAGCGGCGTGTACTACGCTCGCGAAAAAGGTCTTTTTGGAAAACGTGGATAGAAAGAAATGCAACAAGCAGTCTTTTTCCGGCCATGTCGTCATCTCATACCTCGTGAATCGTGCCCAACACGCAAAGGTAATGCCAGCAGCCCGCAGAGCTTTGCCCCTCTGCCATTTCAAAGGGAAGAGACGCGCCTGGTCTCCCATGGGAACACCGAGGATGCAGCTAATCGAGCAGTAACGTGTGCAAATGAAATCTCAGCTTTAAGGAAAACAGCGTTTGGTGAGGAAACCATATCAACGTGTACGAGATACTGAAAGCAAAGCCCATTGCAGATCGTTCCGATAAACTCAGAAAAGAAACGCTCGCCGATGAAGCTAATGAGAAAGCGACCAGTACCTGCGACAAAGGGGTATGTGTAGTAGATAAGAAAGTGATTTTCTGTAAAGAGCAGAGAGGAGCACGTTACATCATGATTTGTCTGATTTGAACCACCACCAACGAAAAAGAAGCCAGCAATTTTTTTCCAAATAGAAGAATCATTGCAGAGCAATTGCAAAGACGACAGAACTAAAGAACCCCGGCATTTGATGAAGAAACCGTGTCGACATGCTTGTTGGAGTGCAGAAGAAATCCACTCGCAATCCTTGACCCTTGTGTGAACGCAGCAATTTGTTGTGAATCCGTCAAAACCCCACTTCTCCTAGAAATAAAGGACAACTACAGTATGAACCGGCGCAAGGGGAGGAAGAAGTTGCTTGCATCCCATCATTTTTACAAATGTGAAAGCGACCATACGGTAGTTATCCAAGCACAGCGTGAAGGTTCTCGTGTGAAGAGGCGAAAGTCGAAGCGAAGACGTACGCGAAAACTCGGCCGTTGCGCAAGGAATCGTGAGCGGGGCGGCTTAGCCCGAGTATCCCTGGAAGCCGTTGTTGACCTGACCGAAGCCGCCGGGAGTCGGTTGGGCCCACTGCTGGGCGCCAGCGTTGCCACGGCCGAAACCTCCAGCACTGCCCGGCATCTGCTGGTAAGGTTGAGCCATGGCAGGGCCACCGAAACCACCCTGGTTCTGGGCGAAAGGCTGAGCACCGGGGCTGGGACCTGGACTGTTGTCAGCTCAGGGAAAAGGTTAAATCCGGCTTTGGGGTAAACGTACCCTGAGGAGAGCCCATGGGGCCACCAGGTCCACCGTACTGGGGGAAGTAGGCGTTAGGCGTGGGCGGGAAGGCAGAGTTGGGGCCGCCCGCCGGGGAATAGCCATCGAATTGGCCAGTCGGGGGACGGTCCTTGCCCCACTGCAAATCCTGTTAGTAACAGATAATAAAAATCCTGGTCGGTCGTCAACATACGCTGCACTTCAACGGACGTCCGTTAACATTGTATCCATTGAGCTGGCAGATGGCCATGGCCGCGTTCTCGTGCGTGTCCATCTTGATGAAAGCAAAACCGCGATCGCTCTGGAAACGAGTCTCGACAACGTAGCCGAAGTTCTGGAAGAGAGGAACAAGGTCGGACTGGGTCGTGTAGGGAGTCAGGTTGCCGACGTAGCATGTGGTCTGCCACTGCGGCGTCTGGTTGACGACCATCTCGTAGGACTGGACGCCGTGCGTCGGGAAGTGATGGTGGCCGTAGGGAGTGGTCGGCGTCATGCCCATCGAAGCCATAGCCTGCTGCTGGGAAATCGAGGGCTGGCCCTTCTGGTTTGCCCAGTTGCAGCGGATGGCACGCGAGCCAAGCCACTCGCCGTCCATGGAGCTCAGGGCCTTCTCAGCATCGGGGCGCTCGCGGAAAGCGACGAAACCGTAACCACGAGAGCGACCCGTCTTCATGTCCCACATGACGCGGGCCTCAGAGACAGCGCCAAACGCGGAGAAGGCTTGGAGGAGCACCTCGTCGTTGACCTCGTTCGACAGGTCGCCGACGAAAATGTGGAAGTGGTTTGACGTGTCCTCCTTGGGCTGGTTGTTCGACTGGTAGGCCCAATTGACGCGGATTTCCTGGCACAGGTGTCACTCAGATGTCGTACCAGCGGGAAGGCTAGGCGACTTACACTTTGGTGGACGCGACGGCCGTTCAGGGTCTGCATGGCGCGCTCAGCTGTGCCAGGGTCGTCGTACTCGACAAAACCATAGTTAAGGCCCTTGGACTGAAATTTCTACACACATTAGCCTTGTAAGAGGATATTCGCGCACACAAAAAGGGGCAGAGTGAGGGAGGCGAGGGCTGTCGAGCGACACGGCGTCGTCGCAGCGCACGCGAGGACCAGCACGGCGGTGCGGGGCAGCAATCTCGCACAGCGCCGTCGACCACCAGATATCGATAGAAGCTGCAAAGCTTGGATGGCGCAGGTCCCCGTATGCGACGCGACCGCGTGCTGACAAAGCCGAGGAAAAAAGAGGGCGACGTACATTCTTGTCCGGGATGATCTTAACGCTCACGACGTGACCAGCAGTCTCAAAGATCTGGCGCAAGACATCCTCAGTGATGCGAGGGTCCAGGCCACCGACATACAGGGCACGCTTGTTCGGCTCCGGGGCAGCGCGACGAACGTAGCCGCCGGCGGACGTGGGCGACATGACGCTGCCGGACATTGGCGAGCTGATGGCCGTGGGGATGGGGTTCGTGTTCTGAGGGATTATGACGGGAGCAAGCGGCGGCGGCGGCATGTGGCCCTGCGTGGCCTGGGGGTTGCCCTGGGCGCCATTGTCGTAGCCCGGCGCGCCAGCGGAGGCCGGAGGCGGGGGGAGCGAGGCGCCAGACGCAGCGGTGTCAGACATTGCGGAGATGCGAGATGGCAGTCTGGTGCAGTGGATGAGCAAGCGAGCTTCGGGCGCGATGGGGGAGCTGTTTTGGCGCGTGGGGGTTGGTGGTACTGACTGACACGCGACGGAGCTGCTGTTGGGCGGAGCGGACGACGGAGAGCTACAGGCTGGCGGTGCCGTGGACGCGGGTCAAAGACTGATGCCGTCGAGCGAATGCAGATGGCAGGCGATGCAGAGATGGGGAGCGCTCGCAGCGAGCGAGGGCGTGCGTGGGCGAGGCGAGCGAGGTTGTGTGCGGGTACAGGTACGGAAACCGACTCGCTGGGACGGCGACGGGAGGCGTCGAGGCCGTGCAGGGAAAGACGGCGGCTTCGCGTTGGGCAGACACAAGGAACGCGGGGGCGGGAGGGTGAGGGAGAGGAGGATGGAGGGGAGAAGGAAAAGAGACGAGGGGGGGCGCTTGGGCAAGCAAGCGACGTGCAGAGCTGTCGGCGCGCAGTCGAGCTGTGGGGTGAGTGATGCGAGGTGTAAGAACTTCGACCTTGGGCTTCTCCCGCTGCCGCCGCGAGGGAAGGCGCGCTACCCAGCCTAGGGCTCAAAATTCCACCGGCCCGCTCGCGCGCTAACTTAAGAATAGCGCCTGATTCAAGCCGCCTGTCCAACGGCGCGCGGCCTGCGGGATCGCCGGTGGAGTCGACACCTTCGGTCGTCGAGCAGGGCACTGCCTAGTCTAGGGCCTCCACGTGCGCCTGTGAGCCGCATGCCTGAGGGCTGCGCTGTTTCGAGCAAGCCCGCGCCCGCCAAAGCACCGCTGACCCTGCTTTGCCGTGCCGCCCTGCTGCCCTAGCCGCTCGCCTGCGACAAGCCCGTGCTGCTTCGCTCCGACCCGGCGAGCGAGCCGTCGCTCTCCCGTCAGTGCCGCCTGCCACCGCCTTCACTCACCACGGCCCCGCGCGCCCGCCCCCAGCAGCCTACCCTGTCACGCCCGCTGTCACCCACACGACGCCCAGCGCATTCCCAGCCCACAATCCGCGACCCGCGACCCGCGAGCTCCAGCACTCCACACTCACCATGGCGACCGCCGCTCCGCCCGACACCAAGCCCGCCCAGCCGGCCGCCCCGACGACGACGCAGAAGCCTGACGACAAGCCAGTGCGACACCCCCACAATGCGGGCGCACTGCTCGAGTCGATGCAGGCCATGCTCAATGGCGCGGTGAGTGATGCGCAAGCTAATTGGCCCTGGTCGGGCGACTGCTGAACGCGCCTAGCTGCTCGAAATAGGCCATAGCATGAAAAACCCCCAGCGCCCGAAGCTCACCTTCCCGTCGACCCAAGGCCTCAACGGACCTAGGCACAACAACATCTCTATCTCGGCGAGCTACGAGCGCTTTCACCAATGCCTTGACGAAATTGAGCATGAGCTTGTGAGCTGCCACACCTTATGGATCGCCTGATCTTCAATAACGTTGTCCCCGTAGTTCCGCGCGAAAGCTGTCCTGCGCCGAGACCTCGCCGTGAAGCGTGAAGAGCGCGAGAAGCGCGAGAAGGCAGAGCAGGAGCGCGCCCTCGAAGCCGCACAGAAGATTGCCGCCGAGAAGAAGGCTGCTGCACCCCCTCCGGTCGCGCCCGCCAAGCAAGAGAAGCAGCAGAAGGATGTCGACATGACAGACGCACCGGCAGCCGCGCCCAGCAGCTTGAAGTCCACGGCAGGAGCGCCCTCCGTTGCCGCGCACACGCATCTTCCACCCCGGCCGCCGGCCATCCAGACCCAAGCATCGACTGGCGACTCAGCTCAGCCTGCGCCTGCAACTGCTACTACGGACGACCTGTTTGGCCGCACCCCTACCACTGCGGGCGTCAACAACAATGCCGACTTCGACAGCATGTTTGAGGACTTCGCAGCCAGCAACGACAACGAGAACAACGGAGGTGACACTGCCATGGGCGGCGACGGTAATGATGAGTTTGACTTTGCACTCCTTCCCGGTCTCGAGAGCTATGCGAACAGCGACTCCAACGATGGCCCTGGCGGATCCAGCACGAACAAGGACGCCGCACTTGAGATCGATTTCAGCGCGCTTGACAACACCGCCGGGAAGAACAAGGCTGCCGAAGAGGAGCAGAAGAAGAAGCGGGAAGAAGAAGAAAAGAAGAAGAAGGAAGAAGAGGAAAAGAAAAAGAAGGAGGAAGAGGAGCAGAAGAAGCAAGACGAGGCCCAGCAGAACCAGCAGCAGCAGGACAGTCAGGATCTCAACGATATGTTCGGCCAGGGTGACTCCACGTTCGATGACCTATTCAACTACACTGATTTCGACATGGGTGGCGCGGGTGGTAGCACTGGCGGTGGTGATACAACGTTCGACGACGACTTCTTCAATATTTGAAAGTGTGCACCGCGCACTGGAGGAGACGCCTGCTGTCAGAGATCTGGAAAGATCACTGGGCACAACTCGTCAATCTCAGGGTATGGGGGGAGAGAGCTCGAGCGCAAGTTCAGCTTCGAAAGACGTAAAGATACAAAATTGGAAAATCCGTGTACTGCGCGTTTATGCGCCAAAGCCACACCCACTATCATCTTTGCATTGCGATGGCTTCATTAGTGCTTTCATGCGAGTGCTGCCCGGTGTTTTTTTTTTTTTTCACATTCAAGGCTCCTTTAAGCCAGAGGCTTCGGGTTGCACAGCATGCGTGTCTCAAGCGCGCTATTGAGGGTCCCATAGCACAGCAGAAAGCCATTAAACCTTATTACTCTAGCCACCAGTGGCATAGAGTGTGGTATTGCAGCCGAAGACTAGCGCGATGAATAACAGGACCCCCGAATATGGGGTAACTATGCCTCACCTAATTTTATTAAAATGGAAAACAACGTATGTGGGCCGTTGAAGCTATCGTCTGGATGTGAATGCACAATTGTGAAGGCTCCATTTATATCCGGATGATAGCTGACTGCCCACGACATGGGCGGAAAACAAATTCACGCTAGCCTTCGGCTCCGATACCCCCCTACACAGAGGGGCATCGGAGCCGCAGCCGATGGCCGGTGTGGAGAACAGTAAGGCCTCAAGGGTAACTATGCCCCAGCCTCAGAAGAAGAAAAACATATGTGGATAGCTGAAGCTATCGTTCGGGCGTGTGTGTGGAATTTTACCCATGACAAGACAAAGATGGAGAACAAGTGAGAGACAAGAAGAAGTGTGTTGACATTAAGAAAAAGAATCGTGCATCCATCCCCCTTCACTGCTTAACGCATTCTCTACTTCTCTTCCACCTGCATTCTAATTCTCGTGTTCCCTTCATTTCAACCGTGACAACGTGCTCCAAGCCCGTAATTATACACGCATGAACATGTCATCGTCAAACAAAAACTCACTTCCCACTCGTATACCCGAGAAAATACGACAAAATGAAGACAAGGAAGGTCAACACGAACGCTAAAGATATGATCGGTTGGAAGAAGTAGGAAAATCGGGAACAAAACTCCCATGTTCTTGTTGCACGGCGCGCGGCTAAAGACTATCCGATCCATGCATTCGACCGACGGTCAACCAATCTCGCTACAATCGGAAATAAGTGCATCTAGAAACGGCGAGGGCTGCGAGCGGCATGGGGAAAACGGAGACTCGTGGCGATTGGGAAGCATCTCCCGGCCCCCCATTACGCGCCACACGTCTCACATTGCAAACAACAGACGAAAGCAACAGAGGCAAGACCAGAGAGAAAGTGAACTGAGACAACATCCTTCCGATGTACCGTGCACTAATTCCGAATTCCGCGGACTCAAAGAAACCCTGTTGAGATTACTGTCGTAAAGGAGAAAAAGAAAAGAAAAGACAGCCCTGAAAAGGAGAAAAAGCAAAGAGGAAATGACAGCCAGGAAACCCCGTCCAATCATTAACCCAGATACCCTTGTAACACCTTCCTTTCCCCGCCAATGATAAGCCAGGATAGCCTTGGTATGCTACCGGCATGATAATTCCCAGCCGCCCGCTCATAAAGTTTCCACATCCGTCGCTTCCCCGTCGCTAGCCGCCGAGCCAGCCCAAGGAAACGGGTGGAGCCGTGATTCGTTTGCCGAGCCGTCAGGCATTGTCCCGCCGTCCATTCCATAAGCCACGCCGATGTCCGATATAAGAAATTTGTGTTGATGATAAGGGAAAGAAAGACGAAGGTCGTAATTGGAAGGAATGCCGTCCAGAAGAGGAAATTTCGATGGGCTCGCAAGCCGCCATGCTGAACCGGGTCTCAATCCTCCGCGATCAGGCCATCCAGTCCGTAAGAGACTCCCTCGCGGTTGTACCTGTTCGACCTACCCCCGCACAACTTCTCAGTCAACATCTTTTTCACCTCATCGCTCACGCCTTCTCCAAACGAAACCTTGAGCAACCAAGTGTGCATCAGCCTCTTCGTGGTCAGCTTTCCCAGTGTTTTGAGTCCATAGAAATCAGTCTCTTTCTCCTTGGACACCCTTCCAGATGACGCCTTCTTCTCCGCCTTGACCTGCTCCTTGACCCATGCCGAGTCCTTGATGTTGATGTGCAGTGTCACAAGATTGCGGTCCGCACTAGCCTTCAGCTTCTCGGCAAGCTCCTTGATGAGAATACGCCAGTCGGCAGCAATGAAGGCGGAGCCCCGCGAATCGATATCAAGCGCTAGGTGGCGGATGTTCTTGAGGACGGTGGGACTGATGAACTTCGTCACGCTCGTGCAAGTGTGCACATGATGTGGCGGGGGAGCACTGATAGTAAAGGTCTTCTCGTACATGAACTCCAGAATCTCATGCGTGATTACCTGGTTCACACGAAGGAGGTTTGGCGAGGTCATCGACGGGGCTATCGCGTCCATTGTCTTTGGTGGATTCCACGATGCAACAGCTGTGCCGCTCGCCTTGACCAAGGCATCGTTGGCATCGTTGAGGTCCATGACGTAGCTATAGATCCGCTTCCGCAGGTCGGGTGTGAGGCTTTTGAGGAGATAAGCGGGCGGTGTCTGCATCCACTTCTTGGCTCCCTCCGCCCATTCCTCCAGGAAACCACCGAAAGTAACGTTCTTGATACCACGGAGCTCTTCAAGGCTGGTCATCATTTTCTTGATTTCTTCCAGAAAGTAGCAGTGGCCTTGGGTTGGACATGTAGCCAGATGTGTCATGACCTGCCTGCCCTTCATTACGATGGTGAGCTCCTGCAGCTTGTGCGACTTGGTCCACACGTTGACAGCGGATCTGATCAGCCTGAAGAACTCCAGAAAGTCACACCACGTATGCATCTCGCCGAAGCTGTCGTCGCGCGTAATGTCGACCTTGCGCAGGTTCTCCAGCAGCTTCACAGAGGCGACATCCGTGATCAGACTGTTGGGCGTAGTCGAATGCGGTAGCCGAAGCGTCTTCCGGTGAAGAATGTACTTTGACTCCCGGGATACCTGCTTGTTCACTAGTAGCAAAGGGTGAACATCGCGGTCAGGCCATTCGATGATGGTGCCGTCATTAACGTGAGCTTCGTAGTGGTCTGTAAGCAGTCTTGCCACACCCTCGAAGTCCAAGGTGAGCTCGTAGATCAGGTTGCGCAATTCGGCAGGTAGCTGGAGAAACGGGAACTTGGTGCGCTTGCTCAAAGTCATCGAGCGGGTGGCGACATTGCGTGGCGGGGTAGTCAACGAAGCATCACTGTCGCGGCGGCTCGATCTGCTGGGAGAGGTGGGCTTGGACTTGGACTTAGCCTTGCCCTTTGTGTGCCAGTAAGTGGTGCTATCAGATGTTCTGAAGATAGCGGTGGCTCTTGCCTTCTTGACCGGGCGGGAATCCGCTGCAGGGCTCCTTCTTTTAGCCATGTCTGTAGAGTTGAGAAGGGTTACTGCGCAATCCCCGGGCGTCGATCAGACGGACTGTTGTGGATTGAGTGAAGGGATGGTGATACGCGGAGCACAGGTGGCGCGGCGAGTATTCGGATATCTCTTCGGTACAGAGTGTCTAACCCGCCCGCGGCCGAGAGAGATCTGGGCCTCGCGAGAAGCTTCACCTGCAAGATCTTGTACGATGGCGGCGTTCCAGTGCCCTATGGCTGGTAGACGTCGGAACGCGGGCTTGGAACCGGAACCTTAAAAAGGCGCCGTCCCAGGATCCTGGCTTTGACTGCGGGCCAGCGAGGGATGGGGGCCAGCAAGCGCGGCGGGTGAAGAAGCTCGCTCAACGACTGCAGCGTGGTCGGGCAGAAGGGCGGGAGTGGACGCGGACGGCACGCGAACGTAGAAAGACGTCGGGGCGATGGGAAGTCATGCGAGGCGCGGGGCGGTGCGCCTGGTCGATGGCATGTGCGAGGCTCAGGCGTGCCTGCACTTTTGGGAGCTGCCGCGCTCGGCCCGTCTGTTCACCTGGTCGACACAGAAGCACGCTCGGCGCGGTGGGAAGGGGCCGCAGTCGACGTGGGAGAGTGTGTTGTGGAAGCACGAGTTGAGTCTGCCGTGAGGTTCTGAAGGGAGCTGGATAGTAAACGGCGATGACGCCGATCCTTAGGTCGACGCGGGCGCGCGCCGGGTGTGCCCGTGACCACCTGCACTCGCAAGGCTCCAGTGTCCCGTCGGCAACTTCGGCTGCGTGCACTAGTGTAGAACAGGACCACCCACAGCGGGTGCCGAAAGAACTACTTTTCAGATGCATCCAAGGTTGTTACAAGGGTGGCAGAAGCTACCATCAGGGCGTAGATGTACTTTAATAATCCCACATATGCGTCCGGGCAGTAGCTTCAACCTCCTATTGCCATTGCTCTCGAAGATAATCGCGGAGAATCATTTCTTTTGGCACCTACGTGCCATCCAGATGCGGCGATCAATATGTATTGGGGTCTATGCCTATCGCTCTACCTGTCACTGTCGTTCATTCCCTGTATTTTCCCGCTAAACCCACAACCGGGGCTCCGCGAGCCAGAACCAGCGCCACGCTATGCAAACAATAATAGTAGTACAAAAGACCAGCTCGTAAAAGGTAATCCGAAGAATGTGACTCTCCGCCACGAAAAAGTTTGATCCGAAGAAAAGAAATTAAAGCCATCGTTGCTTGCGCTCATCAAAATCAATCACGGACCGACAGGAATAAGGTCCACCGCTGCCTCAGAGCCGGCCGGAGTCGCTGCGGCCGTATTTTCCGAGTCGTTTTCCGTAGTCGTAACAGTCGTGTCTGCGCTCTTTGCGCTATCTTTTTCGCCGCTCTTATTGGCGTTGGACGTGACCTCGTCAATGATGCGTTCGAATTCGATCTCACGGTTCTCAAGAGCGCCATTCTCCTTGGTCTGCTCGCCGTCCGCTTGAGCTGCCTGCAATGGGTCGCTGCTGCCGTTGAACACTGACGTGCCGCCCCAAAAGTTTGCCGTTGACGTAAGCGGATCTTCGTACAGTGAGAAGTTGAAGCTTGCACCGAAGTTGGGCGGCGAACTTGGAAACGGAATGTCTGTACTTGGCGCCATGCCGAAATCGAAGTTGGTGAAATCCATGAGTCCGGTATTATCGGGTGAGCTAAGGCTCCAGCCAGTCGCGTTACGCGCCGCAGACCGTGGCGTCTTAGTCGTGTTGAAGATGTCATTGAGAAACGCCTGGGAGAAAGGAGACATTACCGCCTTCGGCGTCCTTGAAGCCTTCGAGGGTGTGGAATGAAGCAGAAGATCGTCTACAGCGGCATTCACAACAGCATTTGCTGGAGAGAGAAGGTCATCTCTGGTACCAAGGGCGGCACGCTTCGACCTGGAGGATGGCGTCTTCAGGAAATCAGGCAAGGTGCGAACGCTCTTTGCGCTCCTTGGAGTCGGCGACTTGAAACAGTTCTGCAACTGGTTTCCATCGGGGTCTTCGAACAAGTGGGCAAACCCGTCGTCCATCTCAGCCGGGGGTACGTTTTCTTTATCCTGAGCATCGGTAGCAGGTTCGCTACGAGGGGGACGGGGGATCTGACCAAAGACAGGCTGCGAAATTCCCTTTTCCCTCTGACCGTCCTCCAACGACTTAAACTGCCCAGACCTACGAGGGGATGGGAAGAGAATGCGCCTTGTCGGTTTACTGGGTGAAAAGTCATCTTCGAGCTCAATCTCGCCTTCTTGGAATCCAGTCAATCTCGGAGGGCTAGACTGAATTGCACGAGCCAATGCTGCGCGATCTACGTCAGCTGTGGCGGAGACCGACTCCTGCGAGGCGTTCAAGTCTTCCCTGTGGGGCTCCAGGCTGACAGCTCTCCGTTCTTGAGCGGTCTCAACGCGCTGCCTTTTAGCAGACTGTTCGTCCTGTCGCGATTCAGCTTTTCTCCGCTGATCCCTCAAGGCATCTTCCGCTCGATCATGGCTGCTCTGCGCCTCCACAGGCCTGGTGTCAACTGACTCTGACACGCTAGGCTGCAATACATTCTGCTCAGGTTGATCCTGCTGTTGCTGCTGCTGTTCGGCTTGTTTTGGTTCCTGCTCTGGCCCCTGCTCGTGGTCCATGTACTCCATGACGTAATCGGGATAGTCGCTCATCATCTGCGACGGCAGGTCTTGAATGGCGTCGGATGCCTGCATGGTCTGTTTCTCATCGCCCTTCTTTTTCTTGGTTGGCTTCCCACCACTGCGCTTCTTTACCCCAGCCGCCCTAGGCTTGACTTCCCACCTGTCAGCTGGACGCATGTTGCCGTACTTGAAGAAATGCAAGCCGCAGGGATTGCAGAGTTGCATCTTCGTGAAGTCTCCGTTGTTCTTGTCCAGGTTGGTCAAACTCTTCTTGTAGACCTTGTATTTTTCAACCGGGTTCTCCTCGTCCGGATGAGGCTGGATTACTTCGAAGCCGACAATGGCTCCCGGCTCATCCAACGACGTCACAATACCAGCAGGTCGTCCCTCAATCTCCTTGTAGAACGCCTTCCGCCAGGTAGGCGTTTGAATCGCGCCACAGCATTCGCAGAAGTCTGGCATTGTACCTTCGGCCAGGCTCTGCATCAGTCTGTCTTCGATGGCCTTCTTCCTCTTGGCTCCAGATCCGCTGCGAGGCACCGGCGATGCCGCCCGCGACTCGCTGTACGTCACAACCGGCTCGTCAGCTTGAGACTCCTTGGGAGTGCCGGCAGACCAGGTATTGGAACGGGGTAGCGTCTTCTTTGCCTTCGGCGCCGCTGAGCTCTTCTTTGCGGGCTTGCTACTACGCTGAGTGGCCGACATAGGCGCCTCAGGGGAAGCGCTTGTAATCGTGGCTGGAGGGCTGATGGCAGAAGCAACGGGGGGTTGAGACGCAGCCTGAGGAGCCTGAGGTTGTGGTTGATGCGGTACTTGTTGAGGCTGCTGTTGCGGGAGGCTAGACTGAGGCTGGGTAGAGGATTCCTGTGACTGAACATCACCCTCCGACCGAGTCTGTACCTGAGGTGGTTGCTGCGGTTGAGCAGACGGCTGCGGTTGAGCAGACGGCTGCGTTGGAGGTTGTGGCGGATAAGTGGGCTGATGCTGGGTGACAGGCTGAGGTAAACTGTCAGGTTTCTGTTGGACGGGAGGCTGGGGCTGAGGAGGGTGCAGCATTGGAGGGCACGATGCGACGGGAGATTGGTGTTGCGGTATAAAGGCCGGACGTGTCTGTGCGGGAGGGGCCGGGGCGAGGTTTCTCGGCGGTGGAGGTGGGGGAGGCGGAGGCTTTGAATCGTTCCGCTTCCTACCACGGGTCTCGGGCTTGGGTCCAGGACCTGGTGTCATGCGCTTTGCCGATGCAGCCGCTCGCTGTGATCGATAATCTGGCTGCCTTCGGCCTACATTGGTCGGCAAGAGCTCAGGAGGACCAGGAGTCTCGAATTGCCACTGATCCGAGCAGATGACGGCAGAAGGAGGCTCGGTGTGAGGTTCGGTCGTTTGGTGGACTTGTTCCGGTTTGTCAGTCATGCCCATCTCCAAGTCTTGGTCCATTCCAGTACCGCTCATAAAACCAGAATCATCCGGATAGGGAAGGGTTGGCAGGCCAGGACTAGAAGCCGCCGGGGAATCATTGTTCACACCGAACACAGGAGGAGAGGAAGGAAAGTCTGCTGGCGAGTCTTCAGCATCGGCCATTTGCTCGTCCTCAGATGCAATAGCACATTCCGAGTAAGGCCCACGTGGGGCATATGGGGAGGTGTAACGCCTCATGCTCTGCGAAGATGACTCCCGGCGCAGAGAGCTGGCTCCTCCGACGGACGGGCGATTCCTCGGCTGGGGCAACTCATGGGGTATCGGGGTGGGGGCCCGAGGCGGTGGCTCCAGCGAGTTGGCAGATCCTCCAGCAGCGGGGTTGATAGGAGTAGGCTTGTGTACACGGACCGAAGCGGCAGTGCTTGCTGTTATCCGCAGCGTATCAGCCCTAGGCCCGAATTGCGACTTGCCACGCCAATCAGCTTGCACCACACGTGCCCTCTTCCTTGGCGGGCCGTCCTCCTGTTCAGACTCTTGGCCTTGCTGCTGATTCATGCGAGGGTCGAACTGAGGCTCGTGACGCGAAACCGGTCGCTCACTGGTATATGATCCTCTTGAAGCTGGTCTAGAGTGGTCCTGGGTGATTTGCTGCAACGCAGTGCTCGACCGCATGCTAGGGGTGGGACTACCAGCCCTGCTGCCTGCCCGGCTACCAGCTCTGCTACCTTGACGGCTATGACTCAATGCCTGCGCGTGACCCTGGCTACCACGCCTTTCCTCAACGGGTTTCTGAGTGAGCAGCTGGTGGAGGGTCTCAACACCACCACTGTTGACGCGTTGCATGGCCATCGAGGATTGGGATGATCCCACTGCAGTTTGGGCGGCGAACGCGTTGAACTCCGGATTCGACTTGAGGGCGGCCCATTGACTATGGTCAAATCCTTCAGGGAGAGCCCTGCTGATGTTGCGGTATCGTTCCATGGTTTCCAAGTATTCACTCTGAAGAAAAGTGGGGACCGGAACGAGCTTCAGCTTAACCTCCAAGGTCTCCTTGATTCCTCCGCTGAACAGGCCCAGAATATTTTCACGGACCTTGCCGGTAACCATCGTCTTGGAGGAACTTGCTGGTGCATTTGGGGTAGGCGAGGAGGTGGCGAGGATCCATGAGAGCATTCCCTGTCCGACGAGCGGAGTTTCGTATTCGGAGTAGTCGTACGCGTACACGGTGTAGTCGTGGCCAAGCTTGGCTACGAGCTCAGGGCTGCACGACGCGATTAATGGACGCGTTCGTGGTTGGATGGCGTGATGGACGCATACCTTGCTGCTACAATGGCTTCGATACATGTCCGCAGCTCAATGACACCCACCTGGTTCTCCTCATCAATAGGGACGGTCGGGATGTTCAACGCGTTGGGCAGACGCGCAAGACAACACGTTTTGTGCGAGTCATCAAAAGTGTAGAGGACCTTGACTGTTGAGCGAACGTAGGCCGTCAGCTTCGACGGTCAAACTGATCACGTCCATGCCTCACCTCTCATCAAACGCCTAGGAATATCGGAGGTCGGGTCGTCATCGTCGTCGCCGGCAACAACGGGCATGGTGAGGGGCGACGGCTCCCCGTAGGTAAAGGGAGACGACATGGTATGTCGAGGTTGGAGGCATCCACGGTGGAGTTGCGAGCGAGCGTGGAATGTGGGTGTCGAAGTTGTTGTGGAGGAAGGGTGAAGACGCGGGGTGAGACGCTTTAAGAGGTTGGTTCGCGTCTGAACGCGACTGGCGCGACGCGCACCATGAACGCAGACTTTGACGCAGGCTCTGCGAAACCTCTCAAATATTTGCCTCTCACCTGCAGAATTTGTGCACAGAGTGCAAACACGCCCACAACTGCTGCCTAAAGTTCTTCCAAAAATAGAGCTAGTAATTGGAACAGCAATTGATGCTCGTGGTCTGAAGAGCTCCCCACAGAGCTGCGTGCATCATGGTGGTCGCGTCAGGTCGATGCGATTGGCTGACGCGAGTTCCACGTGACCAACATCGATGCCAAGACGACGCCGCGGCGGAACGTCGTCCATCGCAAAGGCTGTCTGGAGCTACCACCTACCCTCTGCTAACGACCTTGACGCCAACACCGCAACCATGGCCGACACCGCAAAGATCTCGTACGAGCTACGCCTATCTCCGCTCATTAGTACTGATGCTGACAAAATTTCCAGGGAGCTTATGAACAAGCCCCGCGACCAGTTGACGTACGTCCTCACGATCGCATCCCGTCGCGCGCGCGCACCCAACAACATTTCGGCCTGCTGACAGTTCCAACACAGCGAGTATGAGATCGCCCAGCTCGAGGAGCATGAATTCACGTCCGGCCCGCTTTCTCTCCTTCAGACGGCTGTGCGTTCGCACACGCAGGTCCTGATTTCGTGCCGCAACAACCGCAAGCTCCTCGCTCGTGTGAAGGCCTTCGACAGGCATTGCAACATGGTCCTGGAGAACGTCAAGGAGATGTGGACTGAGAAGCCCAAGCTTGCCAACGGCAAGCCTGGCAGGGCCGTCAACAAGGATAGGTTCATCAGCAAGATGTAAGAAGGGACGATTTTGAAACTTTCGATGGTCGCCTGCTGACAGTCTGCGGTACAGGTTCCTTCGTGGCGACTCCGTCATCCTCGTCCTCCTCAGCTAAAGGCGCCACCTGAAAATACGGAGGTGCGCGTGATCATTCAAGGTTCTATTTGGCATGCGTCTGGAAAAAAGCGCACGGGCACGGCGTTCATAGAGTCGATCGGATAACCCAAATTATGATTATCATTGCTGGCAGTACACGCTACGGAAAAAGAAACCCTCCCAAATCAACCTGTATGACTCACCTACAGGCCGTTGCTGAAGCCCGTCAAGAATTGACTCAAGCCATGGGCGCCAGGGTCCGGAACTTGCTGGTACCCGCTTCCTCCGATGTAGACTGACCGTCCCAGAGAGGCGTGCATGCCCTTCGTTCCGTTCGCGCCCTCCTCTGCCGCCTTCGCCGCTGTCTTCACGTCTCCAGACTTTCCGAGAGTCTCTACAAACGGATACAGTGCGTCCACCAAAGTCCGGTCGCCAGGACGGGCGGGAGTGTACCTCGCCAGCGAATCGAGTGAAATCTGCAACGCTTTCGACCACATCTCGACCGTTACCTGCTTGGGAGAGCCGTTGGCCTGGGTGCGGAGGCCGTGGGATAGTGCATTGAGGAAAATGGCATAGATTGCACCAGATGTGCCGTCCATCTCCTTCTCAACCACTTGCGTGATGTTGTGCAACAAGAGTGCTGCATCACTGGGCGTCTTGGTCGACTCCAGCATGTGGAGCAGGGCTAAATCCGTGTCAGCCACTCGTCTTTTTCACAACATGAGGCAAATACCGACCTTCGGCACCACGACGGAGACCAATACCACAATCACCGTCACCGACAATGGTGTCGTAGTTTGTGATGTCCGGTTCGGCTGCAATGACTTGCTTGAGGCCAGCCTCAAGCGCCTTCTTGGCCACAGCCGGATCCACTACGTTGTTGTCAGCCCTTTGCTGTATGAATTTCGCTCATTTTACGAATACTCACATTCCAGGTTGCTTGGTTTGGCGTCTTCTTCGCCAACTGCGTCCTTGTTCAGAGTCGCTGTCGACTTCTCCTCCCAGGTCTTGGTGGTGATTGCAGCAGACCAGCCAGGGGCCTCCGCAGGATCATCCAGAAGCTCAAGAATCGACTTTCCGCTTCCGAGACCAGTGTCCGTGACTTTGAGGAGTGAGATACTGAAGCCGAGACCGTTGAGACTCGTCATGAAAGTGCCCGACAGGATCCTGACCGGCTTGATCTTCCAGTTCACCTCCAACTGCTCGACAACCTCGGCCGTGATGCCGCCCAGCTCGAGCGGGCTAACACCGCCTAGGTTGTTCACCAGCAGCACGGTCTTGTCGTTCTCTGAGATCTGGATGAAGTTTCGATCGGCATCAGTCGTATCCAGGAGCTTCGCCAGCATATTCTTGACCAATGAAGGCAAGTCGACTTCTTTGCGCTCCGAACCAGCCTCATTGTGAATACCCATGCCAATCTCTACCTCCGAATCCTTGAGGTCCTCCTCGGTCGGTCCGGTCACAGCGCGACCCGGAACATGCACGTGGGCAAGCGATGCGCCGATGGAGGCCAGATTCCGGCAGACGAGGCGGGCCACATCCGTGACATCCTTCAACGAGGCACTGCAAGGTTCAAGCACGTCAGCCCACCGTATCTCTCCGCACTACCCCAACAGCAGAGCTCAGGTGATCATACCCCTTCGCGGCAAGCGCGCCGGCAATCTTCTGCACCAGCACCGTCCCGGCGATGCCTCTCCGGCCCACCTTGCCGCCGCGCTGCCGGCCCACGCCCACGTCGTCGGCAACGACGACCATTTCCGCCTCGGTTCCGCTAGCGCGCGCCTTCTCGACCGCCATGCCGAAGTTCAGGACGTCACCCTAGAATCATAGATCATTCCACACGTCAGCCGCAACAGCCCTAGCCCCCACGCATTCCCCTCCCCCCCTCAAAGATCAAGGAATGCTCACCGTGTAGTTCATCACGATAACCAAAACACCCTTCTGCCTCTCCACGCGCTTCAAGATGCACCGCCTGATCTGCTCCGCGTTGGGGCTCGCGAAGATGGTGCCGGAGACGGCTCCGGCGAGCATGCCGCGGCCGACGAAGGCGGCGAAGCTGGGCTCGTGGCCCGCGCCGCCACCCGACACGAGCGAGACGCTCTGCGCGGAGGCGGGCGTGGGCCGCACGTAGATGACCTTGTTCTCCGCATCGAGCGCGACGGCCGGGTTCGTCTGCGTCACGGCCTGCAGCGCGCGGTTGACCAGGTGCGTGGGGTCGTGGATGAAGTGCTTGGCTGCGCCGGGGGAAGAAGCAGGTTTTCGTCAGCACAATGGTGTTTTGTTGCGCGCCGGGGGGAAGGTCGCTGGTCCGGTGGGCTGGGAGGCGCTGGTTGGGGGCGAGTGGGGAGAGGTCGGGCGGGTGGATGATGAGCGCGTGGGCGAAAGGATCGGGGGGAGGGGAAAGGAGCAAAAAAGAATTGGGTCTGTTGGGGCCGCCACTGCGGCGCAGAAGGGGATGAGGAGGGGAAAAGTGTGGAACGGTGGAGTGTGCACTGCGCGCGCGGGAAAGGCGGAGGAGCTCCCGCGAGAGGTGGCAACTCAGCGCTGGGATCGCAACATACCGGACATTGTGGTGGCTGTGGTTTTCCGGACTGGAAGGCGCGAGGATACCAATTGAGCCTCAAAACGTGAGAGGATAGGCTAAGGGGTATATAACGAAGAATTGGCCTGGGTAGTAGAAAATGGCAAGCGGCCGTCGAAGAACGGAGGGACAGTGTCAACGGAGAAGCAGTCTGGCGCGGCGGCCTTTAAGAAGGAATGGCGGGAGGGTATCCGAGCCAGTCGCCATCGCACGCGACTCGGGGCACAAACCTCAGTTGAGGTTGAGCTGGGCTTGGTCCGGCGTGCCGCGCAGCTTGTGAGCATGCCCCGCGCGGGTTGGCCAGGCGCAGTCGGCTGCAACTCATTGCGGGGTGCAGCGGGGCAGCTCAGCCGTCCACATGGGGAATCCCGACGCGCCGTCGGCCGCCCGCCGCTGGACGGCGCTCGCCAGTTCCTCTTCCGGAACGCAGCACGACGACGAGAAATTGTTGAGCCGCGGACATCCTAAGCGCTTTTGCCTCTCACAGCTCGCTCGTAACCGCCGGTCGCGTGTCGCCTCGAGTCCAGAATCCTCCGCTTTGAAACCAGGGCGATCATGCGGTTGGTCCTGCCCAATGCGGGGCTGAGAAAAGGAGACAGACTCGAGCAATTGGGCGCCGGTGGCAATTCCTGCCTATTCAGGACGTTAGCAAGTCCATTTTTTCAGACACGTTGTGCAACAACATTTTCACTGATGACCTCTGGGTGGGTCGAGACAAGCCCCCAGGCGAGGAGTGGTCCATTTCCCGCGCCTCCTGTCCTTTCTCACTATCTCTTATCAAAAGCGAAGTTGCTCTGGCGCACTCCCTGACAGCAATTCCGCCGAGCCTTTCTGAACAGTCACTTTCCTCTTTCACAAAGACCACCTGCGGTTCTGAACAGCCAGGGTATCACTTCCGGCGCTCGCGACGCTCGCGTTCGTGGCGTTCTTCCTGGCTGTTGGTGTATCAGTGACTCCAGGACCTTGCAGGTGCTTGAGACTTACGAAGCCACCTCACCCTCCACCGCCGCCTTGAATTCGACCAGCAGCATCTCCGCCAGCGTCAGGCCCGTCTTCTTGCCACCAAGCTTCAATCCCTCGTGGAACGTCTTCTTGAGCGCTTCTTTGTTGTCCACGTTGGCGGCGAAGTCCTGCGCCAGCTCCTCCTCGTTGCGCACTTTCATGTTCTTGAAATCCTCACAGGTCTTGGCGAGGACATCCTGAAACTGCGACAAGCTGCGCGCGGTGGGCTTGTGGTGCGGCGGCGAGGTGCCCGTCTTGGCTTTCTCGCCAGTCGCCTCACCTGCCGGTCCCAGGTGAGTCTCGGCGAAGGTGACGCGCTTGTCGCCGGGCATATTGATGTGCGATTTAGTGAATGCTCTGTTAAGATGAGTAGCATCCGCTCAAAACTTCCACGACTTGGGGCATTCCATACTTGGAGAGGGTGTTGTCGCTGTTGCTGCTGCTGCAGGCTGTTGTAGTGTTTGTGACGTGGAGATGAAGTGACAGAAAACAGACAATGATTTATATACACGCCCTAGCGGCCAAGGGTCCGCAGGCACGCGCTCCACCCCAATTTGGCAGTCACAGGATGGTTTCCCTTTCTGGAGGAAACTCAGGGCCTGAGCCTTTTCCTGGGTCGCCCTCTATCCTTCGCGTTCACAGTCGCAAGCTTCATCCTGATCCAGCTCGGCTTCTAACACCTCAGCCATCAGGACTCATGATAAAATGACTATGTGAGCTTATGTGATTGGTGAAAATGACTATTCTTTGACTTTACAGCCTCCGCGAGCGTTTTGTCTGCGCCAGTTCAAGTATACAATAAGAGCAATTCGAGTAACCCGTCGTTCCAGGTTGAAGTATATGTCCAGACACATCCCATAGTCTTAGCAATTTGACCCGACCATTCTGTACGTTTAGCCAGCTTCAAGCGTAACGAGTGCTTCTTTATGAAGTCTTGCAGAGCAGCAGCAGAATTATACTTGCAGAGATTCTTTTAGTCTATATGCCCTTTCCCCAATTCGTTAATATCAAAATCAAGCTATTCGCTTTCTCCAGCACAGTTTTTATCCACTGATTCATTCCTATTCGTCTGACACCCCATAATTGCACGATATTCCTGAACGGTAACTACTTCTTCACTTTCCTATCACATGTTAGTATATGCGTTGACCCTTCCTCTACCCCCGCCCGCTCTTCCCTGTTTCGACCGCAGCAGACGCACGTATATAAAGGTGCACTTTCTCCGCTCTCGGTTCATCCATGCTTCCAAAGTCTATACACACGCCTACTCGATCAGATCTGCAGTACTCAAGCACCCATAACACTCCACAATTGCAGCTTTATCAAAGCCACAGCACCTTCACCATTCTCACCTGGTCAGTGCCTGTGGGATCAAGATGGCTTCTTTCAGTGAGGTAGACCAGAATGGGCAGCCCGTCGAACATCTTGATCTCACAGGGCCCATGGCGGATTGCCACGAAACCAAGAAGGAGAGGCCTGCCATCGAGTTCGGCGCAGTCACTTCCGCGAGTAGCACCATACTTCTTGCGCACAATCAACCGGAGAAGAAGAAGAAGATGGCAACGACAACCGCGCCTGACACCATGAAGGCTGATTCCCGGAAGCTCACTCTCACTCCAAATTCTAACAGCCACCTCGCTTCTTCGCAACAGACAAACAGGAGCGGCGAGAGCTCCGACACCATCTCATCCAGCCCAGCGCAACCCCCATCTCCCTCGTCCAAACTCAAGCGCCTCAACCCCTTCACTAACGAGAACAAGGACGACGACGACAACGACGGCTACATCGACATCGACGCTCCGCTCCCCAAGAAGCCACACCTGATCTCCCCACGAACCATCACCGCCACCCCGAGCACCCAGAACCCAAACCCCTCCTCCACCACCGATCCTTCCTCCGCCTCCCTCCAACGCACGCTCGCCGCCGCCGTCCAGCAGCTCAGACTCGAGCGCGCCCACCGCCGCGCGGCCGAGCGGCGCGCGGCCGAGTACGCGCAGCACGGGGCGCCGGTGATGCGCACGGCGGCGCGGCTGCTGCGGTGGGTCGCCGACATGTACACTGAGCACCGGCGGCAGCAGGGCGGGCGGCGCGAGGAAGAGGTCGAGGCGTTCCTGCGCGACATTAGAGACGAATTGGGCCCGAAGGCGTGGGGCGGGTTGTTGTGGCTGGGGAGGTTCTTGAGGGACAATGTGGATGAGGGGGAGGAGGGCCGAGAGGGCGGCGGAGGGGGACGAGAAGAGAGTGGTGGGAGTGGTGGTGCTGGGCGTGGAGTCGTCAGGGTGGAGAAGAAGGAGATTAAGAAAGAGGCTGCGGGTAGGGATGGTGCTAACGACGGCGAAAAGGTGGCAGAGGTTGGCAAGAGTGGTGGTGGTGCGGTGGCCAAGAGCACGGTGAAATTGGAAGATAGGGTTTCGACGAAGAGTTCTGTCTCTCTCGTAGAGGCGGCCGTCAAAATGGAGAAGATTTAAGAGACTTGGAATCACTCGTGCTGGAACAGGATGGCTCAGGATGAGATTGATAGTGGGCAGCCGGGATTTCCAACCTGCGGATGGGATTCTTTTTCCTTCTTCCTCCACTGGTATAGATGCGCTTCTAAGGAAACATCTACCAGAAAAAAAGTTTTCTGCCATTTATCTTACTACTACAACCTATACTTTACGGGTAGAATGGAATTTGATGTTCGTGGTTGCAAAACATTTGAATGGGATGAGGGCTATTCCCACCCTGTAGACATTAACAAGATGACACAAAAGCAACCCCAACTACTTCAAGATTATCTCCAGAAGCTAAATGTATACTTATACTTTAAGTAAACCCCTCCCTACCGCTTCTTTATAGCACAGCCCCAATGCAGCGCTACGCTTCCACGACGGATTTTGCTGTACTAACCATCCCCCAATCCAAAAACGGCTACTCGAACCGCCTCCGAAGCCCCCAGCGCCAGCAATTTCCTTTTCGTCTCAACCCTGAACCTACTATGCAAAAAACATATATAGCCGGCGGCCGCCGTCCGAAACTCCTCCTCATTGAGCCTTTCCATCCCACGAACCCCGCGCCAAGAGGTTACGTGGGAAGGATTTCCTGCCTCCATCCCGGCGCTTTTCCGCCCGAAAGGAAGGGCAGGCGAAAACGGAACGATGGCGGGATTTTGAGAGGGGTTGTCCGTCGTGCCTCTTTTTTTCCGGCGTCAGAGCGGATAATTACCACTTCGTTGAGGTCCTTTTCCGAAAAATCAATCGCGAAGCGACAACGGTTACACTCGATGATACGAAAAATAGAAGATGAAGGAAAAGGAAAAGGGACAGGAAGATTATCACGCGGGATGGTGAGCACTCAAAAAAAAATTAAGAGAGGGAGTTCGCAAGCGAAAGGTCAGCATCTGAGCAACTCCAGCGCGAGAGCAGCAGCGAAAAGCACAAGCGAAAAGAAGTGATTAAATGATCATAAAGGATCGTTAATTCAATGGCCATAGGGTTTCATGACTACATATCATTCCTCATTCCCATCTCTTCCTCCCCACTGCGAGCGCGTCAGGATATCACAAAAGAATAACAAAAGAATAACAAAAGAGGCAACCACCACCGACCTCCTTCCAAGCAGGCATCCAACTTTCTCGACGGATTTTACGCAATCCAGAACCAAATCCTCTCCCAGATGTTCCTCGGCAGGCGTTCCGGCCACACCTGGGCATCCAGCGCCGCCTTGCCGCTCCAAAGGTCGGCCTCGGCCGCCTTGACGAAGGGCTCGCGCTTGAAAACCTTCCAGAACAGATACAAGCCAAAGTAAATGGGGATGCCGATGTAGGCGGTGATGAAGTCGTCGATGCTCCAGTTGCCCTTGGTGAAGACGGCGAAGCCGTTGAACAGGATGATGATGGCGAAGTAGGCGAGGGTGGCGTAGGCGACGTAGGGCTGGCCGCGGGAGCGGAAGTGCAGCTGGTCGTGGGAGACGCCCTGGGCGTCGAGGGCGTGGCGGAAGCGGATGTAGGCGATGAGGATGCTGCACCAGGTGAAGAGCTGGGCGACGGTCGTCAGGTTCATCATCCACGAGAAGACCTCGTTGGCGCCAGACGACAGCGACATGTACGTCAGGAGCGACACGGCCGCCGTGATGGCCACGCAGTAGTACGGCACGCCGGTGCGCGAGCACTTGAGCAGGAACTTGGGCGCCTGGTGGTTCTGCGCGATGCCGAACAGGTAGCGCGAGCCCGTGAACAGGAAGGCGTTGGCCGACGACGACGCAGACGTCAGGATCACGGCGTTGATGATGTGCGGCAGCACCGGCACGCCCGCGCGGTTGATGGCGATGACCCACGGCGAGCGCGCGGCGCCGGGTCCGTCCGAAAGGAGGTGCTCATCGTCCGAGGGGACAAGGACGCCGATGGCCAGCGAGCCGAGGACGTAGAAGAAGAGGATACGCCAGAAGACACGGCGCACGGCCTTGGGGATGTTGCGGCGTGGGTCGTCGGCCTCACCCGCAGCGACGGCAACCATCTCCACACCTCCGTACGAGAAGGCAGCGTTGACCAGGGTAGCGAAGAGACCAAGGAAGCGGCCGGTGTCGCCCGTGCCGATGTACTCCTTCATCGCACCAGGATCCTTCCAGTAGCGGAATCCGAGACGGCCCTGCTTGTTGCCACCCCCGAGATCCAGGCACAGAGCCATGATGATGAGGCCGACAATTGTGATGATCTTGATCGATGCGAATATGAACTCTGCTTCTCCGTAGATGGCGACGGCGAAGATGTTGAGACAGATCACCAGCACGATGATGATGGTGATCCACGCACCCTGACTGATCTCATCATTCCAATACCCAATAACCACGGCAGCCGCCGAAATTTCAGCGCATAGTGTGATAGCCGCCTGATACCAGCTGTTCCATCCGACGGCAAATCCGAGGGCCGGGTCGACGTAGCGCGCGCAGTACTGCGGGATCGCACCGGGCAGGGGCAGCCAAGTCGTCATTTCACCCAGACAGTTCATCATACCGAAGACAGCGAGACCGGTGAACGAGTAGCCAAGCAGGACCGAAAGGGGACCGGACGTAGCGAAAGCCTTGCCAATACCGAGGAAGAGACCAGTACCGATGGTACCACCGAGGGCGATGAACTGGATGTGACGAGACTTCAACCTGGAGAACTGTCAGCAAGGCTGGGTAACATCTTGATGATTGAGGGATGGTGATGAAGGCTGGAATGGAGAAGTGATGTGCACTGAGAGCACTTGACTACTGACCCTCTGTGGACATATCCGTATTCCTCAGCGGTCTGAACATCGCCGTAGACGTCAGCAGCCTCGCCGACTGCCACACCCTTCGCGTCGACGACATCCTTGATGTCACGGGCCTCGTGGGTGTGCGATTCATTCTCGCCGACGCCGACGGAGTACAAGTCCTTCTCAGCCATTGCAGGAAAGGAAGAGAACCTCTCTTAGCTGGAGGACAAGAGACAAACAAGAGGGGGAAGAAGGGCGAGCCCGGTCCAGGTAGCTTGAGGCCCCGGTTGGTGGCGGCGGAGCGCTCGTGGTGAAGACTTGATATACAAGTTTAATGAGAGAAACACAGAAACGACAGTGACACCGGCCGTCTTATACCCCAGCGACGGCAGTGACCGCCGTACAGCAGCATCCCATCCAGCCGGAACGTTATCACGCAAGCAACACAAGCCGTAGCGCCCAGATGCAGGCCTCCCGCACGGTAGGTACCGCACGCCACGGGAGGCCCAATCGCAAATCGCATATTCAAGCGGCAGCGGCAGCCTGGATCTGGAACGACAAGGTGCCCTTGTGCCCGCCCCCCGCGCCGCGGTTAGACCTAGCCCTGCGCCTCTTTGCACCTCTCTCCTCCCTTAGACGGCTAGCCTGTCGCGGGGACTCCGTTGGCGTGCTTCCGCCTGCCAGAGAGCACGAGTGCTCCCGCGACGAGGCCCTGCCGACCCCTCGCGGATCTGTGATCGAAGTGGCGACCATGTCCGACGTGGGCTTGAATGCTTGAACCCTTGCTGCTTGTCGTACCCCGTATTGACTTACTCGCCTTTGCTCATGGGAAACGAAGGGGTAATGATGAGAGTCAAGACGGGCCGCAAGAAGTTGCTATCTCGTCCTTGTCGCCATTAGCGCCGCGTATCGGTGTTATACCGTAACGATATCGCGTGCGTGGTCGTGTACGTGGGCGCGATAGAGGAGGCGTTCAAGCGTTGCGTTAAGCTTTTAGCGTTCCAATGATACAGATTCGCCTCTCTCGGCACTTTTGGACGCGGGCGTGCCCGTGTCAACGTGAGAAAAGGTGAGCATCGGCCGAGTCGAGGTCCGTGTGATGCTTGATTGGCCCTGGATGGTGGTGTGGTGCGGCTGAAGGACGAAGAGATACAGTACTAGTTCGTATGTCGTACCCACCAAGCTGGGGTCGCGTGTGCGAGACTCTTCAGCGGGGCGGAGAAGCACCTGGTCACTCTTCCCCGCAGTTCGATGGCGGAGCTGCAGGTCATTGCTGGTCAGCGCGGCAGGCATCGTGCTACTTGTCAACACTGTGCGTTTTCTTAGAAATCGCAGGTGAAGTGATGGAGAATATGTTCGCCACAGATGCTACCCACGCTCATCACGCCAGGTCCACCATCAGACGGGAAAATTCGACAGGACTGCCCGTGGGCTATCTTGATAGGCCGCGTGCTCACGCCGGGCGGCGGACAGAACAAAACTGCCAACGGAAACTTGCGAAGAGGCCCCAGCGCCCAGGGCTTGGGGGCGGAGGCGGAATATGGCGATGGGTTAGGCGACTGACTCGGGGGTGGTCTCGAACGAGCCTCCGCGAAGGCTGGGGGTAGCGTCGGTGCAACTGCCTGCCTGTGGTAAAAGCATTTGGCTCTTAGGCTTAGCTGGGCTTAGCCAATTCTTGATTTCGGCCTTCCAGAAGCCTTCCTCTCGTCCACCCACTCACACAACACCTGCGCGTCAGCTTTGCTTATTTTTCACTTTTATTTACCCGGTCGCGTGGTACGTACGACTGACACCATTCCGCCTGTGCCACGCCGCAAATGCGCTGCAGGCATGTTAGATTATGTCGAGACTTGGCTGCCTGTAGTCGAGCGAATTCGCCCGTCGCTTTCGCTGGGCCACAACTTCGAGACAGCGGGCCAATTTAGAACATCGATGCTCGCCTTGCAGAAGCCAAAAGCTTACGACCCGTCTTCTGACCATTCAGTGTGACAAAACGTCATACAGAAAGCATTCCTTCGCGCAAGGATGCAGCAAACGGTTGCCTTGGCCAATCGCAGGCTGAACAACCATCTCATCGGCTGGCGGATCCTCACGGCTCGGGAGAACTACCTGCCTGAGTAGGACAACGGTCAAACAGCTGGCGTCGTGCGCGGCACCGCCGACATCCGTTAGCCCATACGATGGCGACTTCATAAGCGGGCGAGAAGGGTGTTCCTTCGTGGCGTACAGATCGTGCGCTTTTCGTTGGCCCAAAAACTCCTCAAATACGAGGTGCAGCCAGGCTTGAGACGCTGCTTGTCCTCCATAGTGCCTCGTTGACCCGGTGTCCACGTTTGGCACGTCGCATCAAAGCTTGGAGGCGAATAAAAACGTACCGAAAGGCTTACACCACCTGCAGCATCGGCAGGCAAGAATCCTTTTGGTCGTTGCAAAGCCCGATTCCTTGTAACTCCGTTGTAAAAGCAGGAGACCGTTCCGAAGTACATGCTCAGCAAACGCCTCTAGCCAACCCAGTTATATGCATCTCCTCCTTGCCCGTATCGCATTACACCTAATCATATCCTCTTGAAAACAATTACCCCGAAAACAATCGTTGCCCGCCCCGCCTGCAAATTTTGCTGTACTGATTAAGGCAGGGGAGCTTGGGCCTGAGTTGACGGTGCTCGTCTTATGGGTTTTACGCGGGGGCCTCGTCCCCTTCGCCCTCCAGGAGGACATATTCCAGAATGTCGCTCAGGGTCAGCACGCCCTTCAGGCGGTTATTTTCGTCAATGACTACCAGGCGATGGACACGAGACTTGCGGATCGTGTCGAAGATGGTGTCCAGGCGATCGAACATGGAGCACGTGTAAATCCCAGCAAAGTCCTAGACTTGTCAGTAACCACGATACTATATTTGAAAAAACCGAGCTTACATCGTTGCGCTTGAGCAGCGCCTCGCCGACGGTAAGATTCAGATCGTCGTACACGCCGCCCTTGATGAGTGTAATGACATCAACCGCCTCGAACACGTTGATAACGACGCCTATACCAATCAGTTTTGCTCACGAGAGGACATGCATCCGTGTGCGGCTTACCGTCTCTATCTAGAATTGGAACGCTTGAGATGCTCTTCCGAACCAACATATGAATGACATCCATGACAGGGGTATCCATGGAAGCAGTTGCTAAATTTTCGTACGACCCCACGTTGATTTCTTTCAGGGGTTTCTTCAGATTCTCCGTTTCCTTGACGTTGACCGCAATGAACTTCAGAATGCGGTACTGGGTCACGACGCTGACAACCATGTGGCGCTGCGTCTCGTCGTCAATGTCGACGAGGGGGATCCTCCTCGCTCGAGACTCTAGCATCCGACGGCATGCCTCATAGAGCGGTTTTTCCGGGTGAATGGACACGGTCTCGATGGGAGTAACCCCGAGCGCCTTTTCGATGTCTATCACTGTATTAGTTCCCGTATGGTCCACACGTTCACATATCAGCCTACCGCGCAGGTTGTTCAGCCGGAACTGGTCTATCTGTGCCAGCGCGTCAGGATTGTGCCAGTAGTATTGGATGACATTGATGTAGTCGGACGTCGTGAGCAGGCCGGCGAAGGTAGAGGTTTTGGAATCCCATAGTGGGGCAGACACGATTCCTGGGGGGAGAAGCTATCAGCATCGTGTCCACCGTGCCTGAGGGTGCATGGAGCCTACCGTTTTGGATCAGGATGTTCAGGCTCTTCTTAACGAGCAAAGAAGTGTCGAAGATGATCAGACGAAAGCTGAGAGGGAGGACATCATAACTCGTTCGGACTTTGAGGAAGGCTCGAATCGCGCGCTGGAGGAGAGTTCAAGGTCCAGAGTCAGCTTTGTTCCCTGGCTTCACCGCCTGCGCCGCAACGCAGCCGGGTGTCGCTGCCTGACTTACCAGAGCCGCAAGCTGCTCCTTGTCGATGGGAGTGAGCACATTGGAAGCTGGCGAAGGGCGTGACGCAGGCGGGGGGCGCAGATATGAGGCTGGAGTGACAAAGGCGGGGCCGTTGGGAGCCGGGGGGAGCTGCTCAGTAGCAGCGCTGGGCGAAGACGCCCTCGCGGATTCCGCAGCCTCTGCTCCGGCGGACATGGCGGCGACTGCGGGGACTCAGCCACATGGAGAGGTGCACGAAGGAGGGGTTGGAGCTGCAGGCAAAGGTCGCGGGGTGGCGGAGCGAAAGGGAAGGTCACGATAGAAAGTTACGGTGGTGAGGTCGCGGGCCCACCAGTTGTGGGGTTGGCAACGATCTGCGACGGGGGGGTATCCTCCGCAATCACTCTGCAATCACGTGCATGCGACTGCGCTCCGTTTATTGCGAGCGCACTGGCACCCAATCGCTTGATGTTGCTGGGCCAAGCATCCGTCAGTTGTAAGAGCCAAGCACCCAATGGTGTGGAACGTTCATGCGCGTGTTGCAAGCTTAACCAGGGCTCTGCGGCCGCTTCACCCATGGGTCCCACGCACGCCAGCATCTGACTTGAAAAGCACATTTCGAACTAGACTGCCGCTGTGTCCTAATCTGCAAGAAAGAAATGAAAGATGAAAAGCGAATGTAGCAGCTACGTGATACATCTGCAATCGCGTCACATGTGAACGCCAGCAGGCTTCATGCAAGCAAGCCAGGCCCTCTGCCTCGAACGCTCACTGTCCACAACCCATGCAAAGCAAAGTCCTATCCTCGAAAGCATGTTACTTGAGGCTCGTGCCGCGGCACATGGCTCTGATCTCGAACCCGACTTTGCCGAGAACAATGCCGAAACGATTATTCCTGCTCCTTGTCCTTCTTGTTGTCCTTCCTCGCTCCCTTAAGCGCCTCTGGGTTGAGTTCCGGGCCCGGGTCTGCCTCTTCTTCCTCCAAGATCATCTCGCCGCTGACTCGCTCTAAGTCTGTCTCGCTGACATCGCCAAGGTTCTTCTTTACCTGTCCAACAATCGATTCCGTCTCGCTTACGCCTCCTTTCTTGTGGAGAGCGTCTCCATCCACGCCAATCGTCGAGTCGTTTTGTCTTGCTAGCAAAGCCTCATTGTCGAAGCGAACAATCATGCAGGAGAGGTTGTCGGTGGAAAACCTCGAGAGAGCATGGTCGACGAGCGTCTTTGATGCTGCTTGCGGGTCTTTGACGTTGCGGACCAGATCCACCGCTTCTTGGTCAGAGCAAACATCCCAGAGCTTCATGATTTGTCAGCTGACATGCATTCTCAGCAGAGGAAGAAAGTTAACTTACACCATCGCAAGCCAGGATAATGAACTCATCCTGGTCGGGCTGAATGACAGTTTCTGTTGTGTAAGGATGTCCGGTGACCAGGTCCTTCATGTACGCATCGCCGAGGGCGCGGGTGACGGCCAAGACGCCATTCACGCGGTTGTTCAGAATCAGTCCTCCGGCGTTTGCGATGCGTCTGCCTTCGTTCTCGTCACTGCCTTTGTGATCGTATGACAAGCGGAGCGCTCTTCCTTTACGACACAGGACGATGCGAGCATCGCCAACGTTGGCCGTGTACAGCACACGCTGGCGGGTAGCGGATTCTCTGAGCTTGGCCTCGGTGGCAGAAGGGTCACCGGGCTCAATCGGAGCTGGAACGGCAGGGTTCGCATCTGGGTTCGCTCCAGAAGGATCCGCGGCGGCCGTGACATCGGCATTTCCTTCTTGCGTGGCCCGCGAAGATGCAGCAGCAGCCAGCGGTGCGATTGACGTCGAGCCGGTGGCCGAATTGGAATTCGGTACCCTGTCCTCCCACCTCAACACGGCAATGACAGCCGTGCAGCCGCTGTTCTTCAGGGGGAGTTTTTCCAATTGCTGATCGACGCTAGTGAAGGTCTGATCCAGCAGCTCGGGGATCGGCGTGTTGGGCTGCCTCCGGATAGCGTCTTCGAGAAGCAAATGCAGCTTCTTTCCACACCAGTCGGCTGCGAAAGTGCCCGCGTGACCGTCGAAGATGGCGAAATAGCCATTGTCCGTTTCCAACACCGGCTGTTCTGAGATGTCAGACAGGCTTGGCTTGGAATCCTGCGTAGAGCTAGAACCCTTGCGCTTAGAGTGCTCGAGCGAAGGCTGCGGCGTGCTCAGGAAGTTGTACAGGTATGCATGCGTGTCTTCCATGGTTCTCCGGCATTTCTTGTTCTTGTCCTCCGTGACACCCACGCGGAAAGTCGAGTGCGGGCCGGGTAGCGAGTCGCCAGCGGAGTTGTTCTGGGACCCTTGAGGCACGCCCAGCGCCGGATCAGTCTTGCTCAGCTTCTGGATTGGAGTTTGCGCGGCTTTTTCGATATTGGACGAGGTGGGCGACGAGCTCTGCAGATGCAGCGATTGCTTCGCGCTGTTGAGCATGTCCCTCGCGCGTGAGACGCCGCTGCTCCGCCGCTTTTTCTCAATGTTCTGGCCGGCATCCTCGCTCGGCTTGCCGTTGGAGGGGCTGCCCGCAGTGCTGGTGCGTTTCTCGCCGGCGGTGTTGGCATCGCCGGGGATGTCGATGGGGGGCGCCTTGCGCGCATCATTGGGGGCATTGGCATCGACAGCCGCCTCGTCTTCCTTGATGTCCTTTCCAGGCGCGGAAGAGCTGCCGAACATCCTGTTCAACAGGCCTCCCTGGCTGGAAAAGCTCCTCCGCTTGCCGCCTGCCAGATTGGATGCTGTGAGCGCACACGACTGAGCGCGTCGGTCGGAGCGGGCTGTGTGCTGGTGCTGGACGGCGCGGAGACGAGCGGGTATCGAGGGGTCGCGGGACAGTGGCGCTTGGGCGTGGGACTGGTGGTGAAGGGGGGAGGGGCGGTGTCTCAAGCGCGGGACCACGGGTACGTCGCAGCGGGGGCAGCACTGGCAGCTGCCGCACAGGAATCGGTTGTCGGTGGTGAGGTGAGTGCGATGTGCGAGAGGTGAGCGCAGGCTTGAGACTGCGGCAACCGAGAGGCTGGGGACGCTGTGCACAAGGCTTCCAGATGGAGTACCCACTGATCCGCGGCGGGGCTGATTTAAGCAGACGATGCGCACAGGAGGCAAGGCGCGCAGGCAGTGCTTGCGGGCGCAGCAAAGGTCGCGGCGGGCGGCAGGAGGAGGTGGACGAGCGGGGGCGGATCAATGACGCCGCGCGACGTCCTTGCGGGCTTGCGTAGATGCTGCTAGGTGTCTGGAGCAGGACCTTGCGGACCGGTGGAGCTGGGCGCGACGCGCTCTCTCGAGAGCGACCCCGTACCTAAACTAGAGAGCGGCAGCGCCGGAGTTGCTCTGCATGACGTAGCGAGGCACAATCAAAGCGCTGTCGCTGTTCGCGTGCATTCTCGCCTCATAAAGACTACATGCCCCAGACACAGTCTCAAGCCAGCGCGCAGCCAGACCCGGGCGCGTGCAGCCACTCCAGCGAGCGCTGCGCGAGCACACGACCGACGCCGTTGCTGCAGCCCGTCACGGCGTTTGTGCCCGGCCTGCCGTGGTCGGACAGCCCCACACGCACAGCGCACACCTGGCGCTCTTCTGATACACGGCAGTTCGCGTTGCGCAATTGCGTCTACTATTTCTGGCTGCAAATGTGCTGGAACGCCCTCTACGCAAAACCGTCCCCACGCCTGCGCGCCCTGTCTGCATCCTAGACGACCCACCCACCATAAACAACAAAAAGGGTATGAGACTTCGGCTTCTGAGACCTAATGCGGTCGCTTGTAGAAATGTCGCCTTCCTCGACGGGGCTCATCCGGGGTGGCCATGTCTGCGCCCGAACGCCTGATCACTTGCTGCTCATCCGGCATCCCGACGGGGATTAAAAATTCGCCCGGTCCGAGACGCGTAGGTTACACGCATGCCCCCGAGCCTGCGGCGTCTGCGCCCGACAGATGACTGCCGGCGCACGCTGCTCTGTTCCAAATCATCGTCGCAGGCTGTCGAGTCTTGCTTGCAGATCGTCGTCATCTGGGTCACCTCCACCGACAGCCTGTGCTACCTTGCCTTCAGCGACGCCCGATTTCTGTAGGCCCGTCGGCGTCTCGCCAAGCTGAATGCGGTGTTAGCAGCTGCAAAACAGCATCCTTCGAAGAGACATACCGCTTGTCCTAGGTCCACACCAATCTCGTCCAAGACCTGTTGCACGACCTCTTCGCCCTCCTCCTCATCCTCCAACCCGGTGACATCGTCGATGGCATCGTCCATCATCTCTTGCCTCTGGTCCATGATGTCGTTCTCCTTCTCGAATTCCATCGCTATTCTCTGAAGTGCAGGGAGGTTCATCTGCCTGTTCATGCTGCCTAGCAGAACCGTTGCGCCTTTCATGGACTGCATCATTTGCTCGTTGCTGCGAACCGTCTGCAATATGGATAAGTATCTGGTGCGACGAGCACAGCGCTGCTGAACGTACTTGTATCCGCAGTGATATCGCCTGTAGTTGAGTGCGCATTTGGTAGAACTTCTGGATATACCTAGGGAGGCCGTGTCAGTAAGGGCCAGTCCTCTATCATAGCCTGAAGCAGTCTGTACCTCCTTGTCCTCACTAAGTCCTTTGCCTGGATGCGCAGAGGGCCCATTTGACCATTCTTGGCGCTCTTTTTGATGTCTGCCACCAACTTCTTCTCTTGGTTTTCCAGCTTGACGCGCTCACGGTCGAGCTCACGCTGCGTCTTCTCGAGGGCCCGTTGGTGTTTGCGCAGCCGCTCCTGCGGCGTCATGCGCTTGCCAAAGGCCCATTCCACGATCTACATGGCGCGGTCAGTGCCTGGTCGACGCCGAGGGCGCGGGCAAATGGCGCGGACGGAGGGCGACAAACATTCATGGCGGCGATAGGGTTGCAACGGGTTTGCAGAGTGTCGTGAGCAAAAGCTTTTTTTGGAAACGTCTTTCGCGGGATGCAGCACTTGTGCGGGCGGCAGGGTGGGGGAGGAGAGGTGGGAGCTGCAGGTGATGACATCCGCCCGCGCTGGTGGTCCGAGCGACGGAGCTTGGCGCGGTCGCATTTCTGGTTCGAGAACTTTGACTCTCGTTACCACACCACGACTCTTCCTCCTCAACGCGCAGCGCTCCCACGCTTCGCGACATGCACAACCACGACCCAACACTATCCCTAAGCTCGTGATGGATCCCAGCAACCCCTCCGGCAGCGGCTATGCGTCGCCTTCCGGCAACCCGCGCGGCCGCCACCCCGAATCCTACCTTTCGCCCTCCACATCACGCCGCCCTTCGTACATGACTGTCGGCACCGGCTCAGTCTCAGAGAGTGCCAGTCGCCTCGCCGCCATGCTCGACGATGATTCCGGCTACGGCGGTAGCATTGCCGACGGCACCAGCGCGCGTTCTGGGTGGCATCCCGGCATTACTGAGGACCGTCCGACCCCCAGTCACACTCCTGTATTGCCCGGCGAATCCAATTCTGCGTCCGAGCACGAGCGGCGCACCCTTGCCAGCCATATCCATCAGCTGTTCTATAACCAAAATAGGTCGGCTCTAGCTCGCTCCATCGGCCGGACCGTAGAGACATTGAAGAAGCTCCAGTCGATGAACATGCAATGGCCAGCGCACTATCCCCAGGTCCAGCGTTCAGACGCCCCTGCCCCAGCTAATGGCCACTCGGAACCGCGTCCTGGGATTCAACACACTCAGTCGACCTGGGACAACCACCGGGGTGTGGAGCAGGACTCGCCGAACCGGCCTGCGCCTCTTAGGCGCGCTGGTACGTCGCTAGGAGAGAGCTCGTCGACGGCCGAAGCAAGTTCGGCGGCAACGCAGAGACCTGTCCAGGAACCACGTCTGGTCACGCCACAGTTGGCCCAGGACTTTTCCGTCCTGAAGATTGATCTCAAGATGGGTGCTTTGTCGCAAACCGAGTTAGTCCATTCCCTGGAGAAAGGAGCCATTGCCCAGTTGCTTGACGGCCAGATCAACAAGAGCATTCGTCACCTGTTCTCTCTCCGGGAGCGCATCGAGGACACGTCCAGTAAGGTCCTGGTCACTGGTGATCTTAACGCTGGCAAGTCCACATTCTGCAATGCTTTGCTGCGTAGGAAGATCCTGCCCGAAGATCAGCAGCCCTGCACGAGCATCTTCTGCGAGGTCTTAGATTCGAGAGAAAACGGCGGCATCGAAGAGGTGCACGCAATTCCGATTGGATCCGTCTACAACCGCGACAACGAGGCCACTTATGACGTCTACACTATTCCACAGCTTGAGGATATTGTGTTGGAGAACGACCGTTACGCTTCTTGCAAGATTTACATCAAGGACATTCGCTCGGTCGACGAGTCGCTTCTGAACAACGGAGTGGTGGACATTGCCCTTATCGATGCTCCTGGTCTCAATGCCGATTCCTTGAAGACCACTGCAGTCTTTGCCCGCCAGGAAGAGATTGATGTCGTCGTCTTCGTCGTCTCTGCAGCCAATCACTTTACGCTATCTGCAAAGGAGTTTATCTTCAATGCAGCCAGGGAGAAGGCGTATATGTTCATGGTTGTGAACGGCTTTGACAATATCCGGGACAAGAAGCGTTGCCAGGACCAGATTCTGAAGCAGGTTGCTAAGATGAGCCCGGCCACTTTCAAGGAGTCTTCTGAGCTTGTGCATTTCGTCACCAGCAAGGCTATTCCTGTAGCTCCTCTAGAGATGACTGGTGGATCTGGCTCGGGCTCTGGTGATGGCGGCCCTGGAGGAGATCCCGACGATGACGATAAAGGCGACCCCAAGGGCAAAGGAAAAGAGAAGGAAAAGATTCAGGACTTTGAGGAACTGGAGGCGGCCCTCAGGCGTTTTGTATTGGAAAAAAGGGCACGCTCTAAGTTGGCACCGGCGAAGACGTACCTCATGAACCTTCTCGGAGATCTCAACAATCTTGCAACAGTCAACCGGGATATGGCGCAGGCTGAATTGGATCGTGTCACCGGCGAACTCAAGGAGCTGGAGCCAGCATACGAGCAGTCCAAGAAATCTCGAATTGAGGCCAGTCAAGATGCAGATCACACCATCGAAGAAACCGCCGCCGACGTCTACGAATACACCCGGGACACGGTGACGACAACTATCACCCGCGTCGCTGAACATGACCTTGGGCTGGAATACCCTGGCATCTTCAGCGCATTCGACTACGCAGAGGAGATCAAGGCTGCCATGATCCAGGAGATCTCCGAGAGCGTCTTCAGCTGTGAAGATTACGCTAGGGAACAGACGACCATTGGCTTCAGGAGAATATCCAGCTTGGGAATCTTGCACCTAGGCGATGATTGGTCTCACCTCACATTCCACCCCGAGAAGATGTTCCGTAAGAGACGGGACGCTCTTGCGAGGCAGGTCGACTTTGATGTCGACGTGTGGGACTTCTTTGATTTGACTAATTTGTGGGAGCGTCAGGAGAAGTTCGCTGGCACGAGTATGGCTGTGACTGTTGCTGGTGTCGTAGGCAGCAGAGTGGTTGGCGGTATGAGTTGGGTTGATGGCGCAATGGGTGCGATGAGGATCATGGGCTCGAACGGCCTTCGCAAGATGGCTGTTCCTGGTCTCATCCTGGCTGGTAAGCTCCTTTCAACGGCGGATCATTCAAACTTTACATTTTCTAACATCTTGCAGTCGGACTTGGCATTGCGTACGCCTTGCAGTCCATCCCGAAGTCCCTTCCGCGTCGTCTCAGCACCAAGCTCTCGGCACAGCTCGAATTACTCGACTACACGCATGCCAATGCTTCTCGTATCAGCTCAGAGGTGCGCAAAGCGCTCAAGCTTCCGGCAGATGAACTTCGCGTCGGCCTCCAGCGCAGCGTCGAGGAACTGCAGGTCAAGAGGGAGAAGACGACCAAATTCAAGGAGGAGTCTGAAGTCGCTCGCAAGTACTTTGGTAACCTTGTCCGCGAGAGCCACGACATCAGGCACAGCGTCGAACGTGTCGACCTTGAGGGCCCCGCGCCTGGCGTTGCTGCTGCGTACGACGCATAAACGCCGACTTCGTTTCGACGGCTTGAGACCGCTCAAGAGCCTGGCTCTCATTGGTAGGGCACTGCACGTCATAGCTTTGGAGGGCAGGTAATTGACGATCAAAAAGACGAAAATCCGGCTGTCGCAAGACGAGCCATTTGCATGGGTGTTCAAGGCGAAGTTGCTGTCTTTCCCTTTTTACTTCCTCTGCTGTGCATCTTTTCCCTTGTCTATATACCATCACTTTGCGTAGATACCACCCTCCACACGTTTACAGAATGAAGTCCACAATTCCCCGTTAGATTGTAGGAAGATTAAGCATGCACGAGTCACGTTCAAATGCCTACCAGCATGGTTACGGTCCGGCCTGAGAGATAATTATCTAAGATACTCTGCGATGATATGTTCCATCTCCATGCTGGCTACTTAGGCTTGTCTGGTGTCAGCGCTCACCCGGCGCTAAAATTTGGTTGCATTCCCACTTAAGAGCTTTATGCGGTTCCGTAAAGGCATAAGATGCAAAATGCGCGCAATGTAAAAACATTCTGCCCATGTTTTCTGTCCTCGCGCCCTTCGTGGTGAATGGGATATGTTCGAGAACGCCCATACTCTCAATAGCATGGCACACTCAGCCGGCAGACGTGAACTGCATGATGTGCTAGCAATGCCAACATCTGGTGTCTGTGCAACATCAAGGTTACTTCGTGATAATGTACTACCCGCCTCTGAGCCACTGTAATCCAATGCTCAATCAAGTCTTCCTTTACTCTTCATCGCCAAAGGAAAGCTTCACGGCCTTTGTCTTTTTCTTGGGTTTCTTGGGCTTAATGTCTTTCTTATGCGGCTCCTCCGTTTTTCCTGACTTCTCAGTTGCTTTAGCTTCATCGCCCTCTTCTTCGTCGGCATCGCTACCAATCTTTACAGCCTTTCTCTTTTTCGAGGCACCACCCACAGAGGCAACTTGTTGCTGCTTTGGCTTTGTTTTCTCAACGGCGGCCTCATCGCCGTCATTTTCCTTGGTCGCATCTGAGGTGTCATTGGCAGTCTCGGTACCACCGTTGACCAAAGCCTCGTATTCGGCCTTGGTGAGCGTGTCGTTGCTCTCTTCGATCACATACGTGGGCCCATCATCCTCCTCATCGTCACGCTTCGAGCGCTTAGGTCGTGCGATGGGCCGCTCGTGGCGGTCAGTATCGCGGCCAGCGCTCAAGTCGCCCTTCATACGGCGCAAGAAAGCAGGCTCCTTACGGTCTGCCAGAGGGCGTCAGCTCGTTTTTGTGCAAGGCTAGTCAGACGAGCCATGTGCGGAATAGAAGAATGGGGAAGGAAAACGGGCGCTCTAAAAAAATTCAGAATTGCAGGTTCTAGGCACGGATGCTACATTAAATGGTTTGGCGGAGATAGATTACCATAGCTGAGGTTCTTAGCATTGAATGCCATCGTTTAGTGGATTACGTGTAGTCCAGGCTGCCCGTCACAAGCGTCGCACGGCAAAGATTATTGTTTTCTCTGAGGTGCGGCCTCTTCCCCGAGAAGCAGAGAATGTCGTGGCGCGACGCTATTCTTAGGGGCAGAAGAGTTCCTTGGGACCCGTCGTCCGTCGGGTCGCGTCACGTGGCGATAGGGCGCAAGGGGAAATTTGAGGGAGAGCGGTGGCAGCGGGTGACAGGAGGAGGGCGAAGATTGGCGAGGTCTGGTTGCGCGGGTTGGCTAGAGGCTGGGCGCCGTGCGCCGAGTGTCTGGGGCGAGGACGGAGAATAGGACAGCTTTCGGTTTCGAGCGGCGTGCGCAGCGCACCTAGGACCGGCACTTTTCTCTGGGCGTGAGCCACCAGCGCGAACCCAGGCTTGTAGCGGAGCGGCAGCGAAACCGCTTCAAGGGCAAGGGGCTGCTAACGCGTTTTAGCCGCAGTCCATCAATCACCGCGAGGTGTCGTAAGCTGCCAATTGCCAGCCACCCACGCCCCGACGTGAAGAAACAAACTCAGCCTGCACTCAGTAGTGCTGCACCCTCGCCGCTGCAGTACCGGACCCAGACTCTCCTGCGTCGACTCGTGCAGCCCCGGCGTTGCGAATCCCGAATCCCTGTCGCGGAGCAGGAGCGTTCTAGCTGTCAGCGTGCTCCTCTTGGCCTCCTGCCGCACTCAATCCTCCCTCTCCGCCAATTACCTGCACGCCAAAACCTCTCCCGCGACAACAACACGAGATCCCAGGTCGAGGCCCTCGACCCCTTCTCTCTGCCCGCGCGATCCTCCGCGCTGCAGTTTTTTGCGCGGCGGCGCTGGCTTTGGAGTTTCCGACCGTTCTTCAGCCGCTCGTTTCGCTCTCCCGGGAATCTTCGCACGCGGCGCGACAGCACTCCGTCCTCGACTCGCCCGCCCTCGCCAGAGCTTCGCACGACCTCTTTGCGGGCCCGGGCCTCTGCATCGTGCACCCACCCCCGGACGCAAGGCTCGCCGAGCTCGAAGCCGCCGTTAGGCTCGGGAGCGGCGAACAGAGCCCGCAGCATCAATCGCAGTAGCTTCTCTCCCGCACCGCGCTCGCTCCACCAGTCGCACACATGTCGTTCCTGCAAAGCCTCAAGAAGCGCATACCGACAGCGCGCCCCGCCGCTCCGCTGGACGGCGAGGAGTCCAAGATTGACCGACTATCGCCGCGCCTGGCTTTCCTCCGACGCCGCATACGCCTGAAAGGCAACTCCTCCATCTCGATACCCCTGGGTCTCGTCGTCCTCTTCCCCACCATCGTCATAATCCTAATAATCATCATTTTTGTGCGGCATCCCTCGTCGCCAGGGAAGTTGCTGGTGCCGGCAGGCGCTCCTCCGTCTATCAGGTTTGTTCTCTTGCACATGCCCCCTGGTCTGTCACCATTTCTGACGTGGTGGGTTGCTGCAGGAAAATCAACGAAAAGTACGACAAAGTCTTCTTCCCCGGCTGCTTAGAACCCCCGAAGAGGCCTGAGGATCATGAAAAGGCAAATGCGGCGTTCGTTGTCTTGGCGCGGAATAAGGAATTGGACGGCGTGATACAGTCAATCAAGTCCATCGAGAGGCACTTCAACAGGTGGTTCCACTACCCCTATGTCTTCCTGAACGATGGCGATTTCAACCAGACTTTCAAGGAGACGGTCTTGAACTACACCAGCGCTCCGGTCGAGTGGGGCAAGATCGACGACTCAATGTGGGGTTTCCCGGACTGGGTTGATAAGGATGTTGCGAAGGAAGGCATTTCGAAGCAGGGTGACCAGGCTATCATGTACGGTGGCATGGAGAGCTATCATCACATGTGCCGTTTCTACTCTGGGTATGGCTCCCCTGCAGCAAGGATTGTGAAATGCATTCTCTGACATCATCTGGCAGGTTCTTCTATAAGCATGAGCTTCTCCAGAAGTACACCTGGTACTGGCGCCTCGAGCCCGAGATCAAGTACTTTTGCGATATCACCTAGTACGTCGTCCATTCCACTGCGTGTTATGGTCACGGGAGACTGACTTTCACTAGCGACCCCTTCATTCACATGGAACGCAACAACAAGACGTACGGCTTTACCATCGCTGTCAAGGAACTGAGGGAGACGGTGCCCAACATTTTCCGCTACGCGTCGGCTTACAAGCGCAAGAACAACCTGAAATCGAAGGGCCTGTGGGAGATGTTTGTGGAAAAGCCCGAGCCCAAGGAAGAGCCGGAAGAGCCACCCAAGGAGGACCCCAAGTACAAGAAGCCGCTTCCGGAGGAGATCCTCAACACCGACCCTGCCTCTGGCGCTCTTCCCGAGATTGACCCTGAGGCAATGGAGGGCGAATCGTACAACATGTGTCATTTCTGGAGCAACTTTGAAATCGCTAGACTCGACTGGTTCCGGAGCAAGGAGTACAATGACTTTTTCGAGATGATGGACCGCAGCGGAGGATTTTGGATGGAACGAGTAAGTTGATCCCGTGGCAACGCACGCGGACGGTCCACTAACTGTTTCCAGTGGGGAGACGCACCTATCCACTCTCTCGCGGCAGGTGCTCTGCTCGGCCCTGGTGATATCCACTACTTCCGCGACTTTGGCTACCGGCACACGACGATCCAGCACTGCCCCGCAAACGCACCTGCACGCCAACTCGATCACATTCCATACCTCGAGACGACGACGCTGGACGAGAAGAAGCGCTTGGAGGAGGACGAGTACTGGGCCACGCCGGACCCGCCGAAGGAGAACGGAGTGGGATGCAGATGTAAATGCGATACGGACATTGTTGATGTTGAAGGCAAGCAGGGAAGCTGTCTGGCGGAGTGGGTGGATGTCGCAGGCGGCTGGTCAAGCCCGTAGATGCGGCTCTGCAGGCAGGGGATACGGGATCGATGGCGTTATCAAAGTGCAAGTTCATGTCGGGTTCTTCTTTGCGGCATAATATACCTTTTCCAGGCAAGGGTTTGGGTCTGCAAGTCTGTTGGCTCAGAGCGAAGGGCGCAGCGCGTTTCTTGTTGTTGGCCTCGTTGCAACGAAGGAGACGAAGTGCATGAAGCGGTCACGGGCGGCAGGTTGGTTTATGTGCGATTTTCCACGCTGGTCAGGGCATGAAGAGTGTAAATTAATCTACAACGTACGGTATTCAAAATGACGCCGGAAAAGGACGTGCATGTGACTCTGACCGGCATAGCGGATCAGTTAGGAGGCGCGGACGCAGCGATAAGCGATAAGCCCCGCCAGGCCGCGGGAGCATGACCACGGCGCTGCGCGTTGCCTTGCGTCCCCGGGCACCTAGCTCTTCTGCAACTCTGTACACCAACGTGCAGGTACTCGCAAACCCTTCAAGTTGTCTGGCTGCATTCGCTGCAGCGGACGCCGTCTTTGACCTTTCAAGCGCGGCTCGCCGCCCGCAACGCAGCCGTTTCCTTCCTACTCGTGATCAGCCGTTCCCCCGCGAGCTCGCCCCGGTGTGAACTAGACCCTACGTGCTTCAGGCAGCTACCTCCTACAAACCACGGGTCACTCCCCTCCAAGTAAGCTGGCTTCCTCGTTTGCACAAGACCCTTTTCGCACACCGCGCTGTTTCTTAATTTCCTTGCGTTCTTTAAGAGTCCACCGCGCCCAGGGGCTTGCAGCGCCGTCTGTCGTCATTCGCTGCGTCAACCGTCGTGGCCTCGGGAGCTCTTCCCTCGCCTGCCGCCTACCTGCCCAACATGGACCTTCGCCTGCCACGCACAGAAGATAGCACCTACTCACCGCACTCAGACGCTACGCCGCCTTCGCTACCGCTAAGCCGCGACATCTCGCCCGAGAACCTCACGGCCAACGACCGAGTTGCGAGCTACAGACCCCCTCCCCGGCAAGCCGCCTCACAAAGCACAAAGCAGAGCCGCAGCTGCCCCCTCCCCTCTACCAACACAACGGACTCGGTGGAGTTCGTGAAAGACAAAATGGCGGCACACGAGGATACTTACGATTTCATGGACTCTTCGGGTGTCCTTGTCCCGTCCGACGACGATGGCGCTGAGACAGTCTCCTCGGGGAGTTTCGCTCTTGTCAACTCGAACCTAGAGGAAACTCGCAGCGTCAATGGCGACGAGGAGGAGGCGCCATCCGACGATGAGCACGAGACACCCGAGCCAGTCTTTCAGCCTTCCGACTCTGGTATCACCACCCGACCTGATATTCGCACCCCAGATGCCTCGACCATAACCGAGAAGCCACACGAGATCGTCGACAAGGACTGTATCCACATGATCCAGCCCATCGTCCGTTCTTACGATTCGCAGTGGACGGGTATGTCGGGGGCGTCCATGGACGAACTCAAGTATTCAGTCGCGAAAGAAACCCTGAAGTGGACCGGCCCTTTCCGGATACTCTTCGCTGGCTTTCCGTTCTCGATGCCCAACGATACCAAGAGCCCTGAGCATCTGATAACGGACAAGTTAGCTGCAGCTCTGAAGGTTGGACAGCCTGAGTCCTGGTCGTCCAAGACTTGTGCTACGGGCATCCGCATGTCTTCTTTCGGCAGCGATGTCGTGGTCAAAGAGATCTTCAATCAGGACGACCAGAGCTCAGACATGTTCGCCGATAGCATTCCCACCACTCTTCCGAACCTGGTCATCATGTGCAACCAGCCCATGGATCTCGTTCGCTTGGAGGACGAGAGCCTGATGAACCTGCGGGATATCATGGCTGATAGGGGCGTCCCGATTATTAGCGTTTCTCTTTCGAGCCCTGTCGGCGGATATTACAGTTTCGCCCCGAACAGCAAATCACTGAGGATCTGCGTCAAATCAGGCGAAGAGGAGATTGGTGTTGTGCCCATTGACCTGAACAATTTCCTTAGCCTTGATGACACTCAGCTCAGCCGTCACCTCGCATGCATTGGAGTGGGTTCTGATGGAGACAAGATTGATAGGGAAGATGAGACTGAAGAGACGAAGAAGAATGGAATGAAGGTATGGCTCAAGGAGTCTGCGGACCATGTCCGGAAACTTGTGCAGACCCAACCACGGTTGGCTCTTCTTGTCGCTGGACTGCTCGCCAGTTCAATTGTCGCAATGCTATTCGGAGGAGTAACCTTTCCGGGAGCGGCCCAGAACAACGCCGTTCAGAAGGCCGAACAAGACGCCGCATTGAACTCGGCTCTTCAGGCCTTCACCGGTGCAAAGACAGACGTCTCGGTAATACAACGCGAGCTCGACCCCAATGCAACGGCAGCTTCAGATGCCACATCTCGCTCTGATAAAGACTCGTCCAAGGACGCCACTACCAAGTCAGTCAGCGTAGTCGAACATCCATTTTCGCCCAGAGCAAATGACTCTGGAGACTTCAAATTGCGAGTTGTCGGCGACCGCCACTTCGTCTTGACTCCACCCAAGAGCCTGGCCTCGTTGTGGAAAGCGCCAAAGCTTGTCATCCGTGTCCAGCGCGGTTTGGAAAACGTTCCCTTCACGGCCGAGCAACTCGTGGAGGGTGTCCATGCTGTGAGCGTTGAACCCAAGGATGCCTATGGTACTCTCAACGTAACGATCTGCACCGAGTCCAGGCCAAAGATAAAGCCGCAGAACTTCACCGTTGACTTCGGCTCTCCTTGGCTCAAGATGTCCCGCTGGGCCGATGTGATGAAGACGGACCTCGCCATTGCGCAGTCGAACGCGAGAAACACATCCCTGGTCCTATTCAAGGGACTTCAGGCCTTCCGCGGCACCAGCAAGAACATAACTGATGTCATCCTTCATTCGGCCGATGCGGGTGCGCAGAAAGCGCTCCAGTTATTCAACCAGACGCTCTCTGCGAGCAGCAAGATCCGCGAGAAGCGCAAGGACGTGGCCAACAGCATTGTTGACGCAGCCAAGCAGCTTGATTTGGTGAAGCCTGTCAACAAAGCCCGTAGGAATGCCAACAAGATCGCCCGCAGGCTGGGACTCAAGAAGCCGCAGGACAAGCAGGGGGAGAGGCATAAGGGAGAGGGCAGGCCGACGAAGGAGAGGCCTTGCGGAAAGAAGGCTAAGCCGTAGATGAATGCTTACGATGCCGTGGCGGGTGGTTTTGCGCAGGCGCATCGGATATGGAGTATTCGTACATTCATTGGGTGCTTTCTTTTAATTCGGCGCTGGGAGGAATTCACGGAAAGGACTCTTGGCTGCAATGGCTTCTCAGGCATGAAATGACAGGAGGGGATGTTGCCAGACTGGGGAACAGGTACTTTTCTCAATACTTTCCAGTCGGTTTCTTCGAAGAACGGATAAGATTGGCATGCCCTCGTCGACGATGGAAATGGGAAAGATAGTTATGACTTACAATGTGCAAATTGTTCTCGAAGTCTTTGCCAAGCCTAGCCGACTGGGGCTTTGGCTCTGTCGAGTGGTGTTGCGTGCTGACAAGGGTCCAACCTGGCGGTCGGCTGCAGCGCCCCTTCCCTGGCGGATTGACAGGGCAGGTGCTCGTGATGATTGCATCAGAGAACAGATGGGATGCGCGCAAGGCGAAAAAAAGGCCCACATTCGCACGCGCCTCGGGCATGAATCGCGGCAGTCCAATCTTATCGCAAAGTCACGTGTAACGCGGGCAAGCGTGCCAAGGCAATGTTTTGCTGGCTGGCTAACGAGGGGCCCTCTCATCTTGCAAACCACCACTTCTCCCACATTTCAACTCTGTGCGCCGCAACCTGTCTACGCTTGCGCTCCCCGCAACCACGCCATTATTGACTTTTCGCGATCGCGCATCCACAAACAGCACTCCACCTGACCACCGCTGAAAATGGCTGAGCCGTCTGCTACCAAGCTCGACCCCGCCGAGGAGGCGAAGGCTGGCCTCGAGCCGCAGCTCGCGAAGGATGAGACTGAGAAGGTGACCGCCGGCGCGACCGACGACAAGGCCGCCGAGGGCTCTGGCGTCACTGGCAAGGTTGCCGACGCTGCGTCCGCCACCACCTCTGCCGTCTTTTCCATGTTCGGCGGCGGCCCTAAGAAGGAGAAGAAGGAAGAGGAGGACGATGTCAACGAGCCGTCCGGCTCTTCTAAGGCCAAGAAGGCTGATGACGTAAGTCTTTCATTCACGACATTGCCCGCGCGCGTGCAGAGCTGACAAGGTTGGGCGGCTGCACAGGACGAGGAGCCCGAGAACCACGAGCCCGACGTTGAGTTCAAGCCCGTCGTCCACCTGACGGAGAAGGTCGAGACGAAGACCAACGAGGAGCTGGAGGAGCAGGTTTTCAAGATGCGCGCCAAGCTCTTCAAGTTCGACCGCGAGTCGAGGGAGTGGAAGGAGCGCGGCACTGGAGACGTCCGCCTGCTGAAGCACAAGGAGAACGGCAAGACTCGCCTGGTCATGAGGCGTGACAAGACCCTCAAGGTCTGCGCCAACCACTACGGTATGTGTCTCGGTCGGGCTGAGGAAGGATGGTTGCTGACATGGATTTGCAGTCGTCCCCGACATGAAGCTGTCGCCCAACGTCGGCAGCGACCGCAGCTGGGTCTGGAACGCCGCCGCGGATGTCAGCGAAGGCGAGCCCGAGGCTCAGACGCTCGCGATCCGCTTCGCCAACAGCGAGAGTAAGTGCCCGCACGCAGATTTTTGAGAGCTCGAGCCACGATGTTAACCAAGATTGCAGATGCCAACCTCTTCAAGGAGGCCTTCATCAAGGCGCAGCAGGAGAACGAGGCCCTCTTCGCCAAGGAGTAGATTTCGGAGGGAGGAGAAAGTGCACATATGAACGAACACCCATAATGCCCCCAATAGTACCCCCATTCAAAATCATCACGCACACCCTTTACGACCACATGGCGGCTCGGGCAGTAGTAGCCTAAGGCTAGATCATCCCCTCCTCCTCAACATCATTATCAACGGCCCCCGTCCCCCAAGCCTTTCCCCAGCCCGTTTGCTTGTCACGAACACAACAGCCCCAAGCCCGAGTATTCATTGCGCGCGATGAAACTGGCGACCATGTCTTTTAATAACATTCGTTGCCGGAAAAGGAAAGGGAATCTTGGTATGGCACGGCCCCGCCCGCGCGCATTGAGGGAAAGTAGATAGAGAAAGTCATCCGGTTTTCCATGTAGTTAACCACCACTAGAGCCAAGACATGAGATTGGACAAACGGCGATGCATGCGAGCGACGCCATAATGTTGTGAAACCAGACGCGTGCTCTACTTTACTTTTTTTGTCGTTGGGCCTGAGCGCTCGGAGGGTTGAGCTGGCAAGCATTGACGAGCTGAGTGTTGTTTGTGATGCAACCGACGCAGAAGCATTCGTGAGAGGGCTGGGCGCAGTGCTTGCGTGCGTGCCGTGCCTTGCCCATAGCTAGCGATCTCTGGCGCGTGCTTCAAAGTGATCGGCTTTTTGTGCGTGTGTGAAAGCTCGTTCGCTGTGCTGCTGCTGCTCACCCGCCGTCACAGCGCAACCACACCCCACCACGAGACCTGGCCAGCCGCCCCGACACCGCGCATTGGTCTCGAACTCGATCCTGCGCGCCTGCTGCAACCTCCGCTGCCGCCGCTCAAGCACGGTGCGCTCCCACTTTCCAAACGGCCTGCCACCACCGACCTCGATCCAGCCGTTGCCGCAGCGCGTCGTCGATCCACGTCCGCCTCAGCTACGCGCGGAGACCGTTTTCGCGCGTCGTTGGCTTGCTCCGGCGCGACCAAGGCACACCTCCACACCCGCCGAGCCTCACCACCCGCCCGCGCTTCGGACACTTTCCTCACCGACCTTCCTCCACCCGCACATCTTCCCGCGTGCACTCACCACGGCCAAACCCAGCTGTGCCGCAGAAACGACGGCCAGGAAGACCTCGGCACCACGAGAGCTTTCGCAACTCAACCCGAACACCCACTAAGCTTTCTCTTGTTGAACAGCAGCAACCATGCCTGATGTGAGTACCGTTCCCTAGTCGCTGGCTCCTTGCTCGAGCTTTCGCTTCGCTACGCGATGAGGAAGATGGGAGCGCGCAGTCCTGGACACATGCCGGCATGGCTTCTGACAAGAGACGCGCAGATCAAACGCCAGGTCAAGCTCGTCACCGAGCAACACGTCACGTAAGTCTCGAGTGCGCGTCGTCGTCCGAACAAGCCGGAGCTCTTGCCTCCGCCAGTCCTCCGTCTCCGCTTCTCGAGCAGCCGCTATCCGTCTCCGTCGTCACTCCAACGCCACAGTGATGTCTTTTTGCCGCGTTACTTTGGATGCCGTCTCGCAGCGTGCGCGCTTGTGGAGGTTGAGAGATAATAGAACGGGCTGCGAGTGTGGTCCACAGACGCCACGGTGGCTGTTGAGCCGCTCCGCGCGCACGCGCTTCATCGTATCGCCGCCGGATATTGAGCACAAAGGAGCACGCAGAGGCAAAAGCACAACCTGGCTCGACGCGGAGACGGGGGACATGACAGGCAGGAGGCTCTGATATGAATATCCTTATAAGATGGTAGGTTGGGCTATCGCTGACACCAGGTGCTTCTCTACAGGGACAAACCACAGGTGATGGAGGGCTTCCCGATGCGCGCGTGGAGCATTGAGATCTGGCTGCTGAACGAGAACGGCGAGGAGGTCCCTGCGACGGCCTTCGAGAAGGCGACGTACCGTCTTCACCCGTCGTTCGAGAAGAGGGCCATCCAGGGTTAGTTTCCATGGTTTTGAGTTCGCATCAAGCATAAGTCGAGATGGATCTACTGATCTCACTTTTTTCTCCCACAGCCATCAAGAAGCCCCCGTTTCGCCTCGATGAGGAGGGCTGGGGTGAGTTCGAGATGCAGATCGTCCTGACCGCGGCTGGCAAGGGCGGTGACCACACTCTCGACCACGACCTGAACTTCCAGAGCGAGCGCTACGAAGCCAAGCACTGGATCACGTTCAAGAACCCCAAGCCCGAGCTCATCCAGCTCCTCAAGGAATCCGGCCCTGTCCCTGGCGAAGAGAATGGTGCCAGGAGCAGGAGTTCTCTCCCCAACTCCAAGAAGAAGAAGGACAAGGCTGTAGGTCTTCGGGCTCTCATCAAAGCCGTCATTGCACGGCTCATTTGGAAGATATCTAATCGCGGTTAAATCACAACAGGTCGACATGGAGAAGCTGGCAGACGGTCTCCAGCGCCTCGGCGAAGACGATCTGCTCCAGGTCGTCCAGATGGTCCACGACAACAAGACCTCGGAGACATACACGAAGAATGACGTGGAAAGTAAGTTGTTCATCGAGGCTTTTTTTCACCTACCAGAATTGGCGACACTAATCGTAATACTCGGTAGACGGCGAGTTCCACGTGGATCTTTACACTCTTCCGGACAACCTCGTCAAGATGCTCTGGGAATTTACGGCTACGAGGACGGAATTGTGAAAACAAGGGATGGTCTGATCTGAAATTGAATAAAAAAGACGAGAGAAAGGAAGAAGGAAAAAGGAAAAAGAGTCCTTTTTTGCGTCAGCAAAAAGTAGTCATGACCGACTTATACCCCCCCGCCGTAAAACAGAAAAACCCCCATCATCAAAACACAGCGAATGAGAGATGTCCCATGAGTCAAGAAAACAATTAGCTGAATTGGCATCATGACATGACGTGGGGTCCTTCTGTTGCTGCTGTCGGTGAATGCTAGAGAGGGAGAGCGAGAGAGGGTCAGCAATCTTTTTACTTTCTTTCATCTTTGCGTTGTAGCGTTCCAAGTTCTTGTTTCCTTCCACTTCAATTCGGAATTTGACTTGCCCGTGGTGATGGGATAGGCCTTCTGATAGTTGGAGCCTATGTATGCATCGAATGGGGGAGGTGGGGACTTACGTATGCTGATTCTATTTTTTTTTTTTTCTCAAGGCCGTGTGGCAGGTGTACTCTTCCTCTTCTTTCTGTATCGCGGTATGCATGCGAGATAGTAGGGGAATGGAAAACGGTATAGGTCGACAAAATTCTTTCGTGGGGTTTCACGTTTCATTTTTGTGTATTGTGTCAGAGTTACTGTTTTGTACTGTCTTCATTCTGATATGAAAGCTTGCGGGATAGAAACTACTGTTAGACTGCCCTGGCTGTGTTGTGTATTGAGTGATAGAAGATCGTTGTATGTATGCTGCACTTGCTACTTGAGCTACGGGGTAACCCAAAAAAGTTTTACTTTTTTCCGAACTATAGAGAGGGGGATTGTAGCCCAAGGTAGCGTGACTTTGTATTCCGCTCAGGTCTGTAGGGCGGGGTACACGCCACGTCATATACCCGCTATCGCGGCGGGCATACAGCTGTTCATCCACGTCTGGACGATAGCTTCCACATCCACGCATGTTTAAAAAAAAACATTTCTGAAAAACAGTTGTCCTCTATTCTATGGCCTTGCTATGCTTTGCGCTGGCTTTCGGCTCCAATACCTCTCTGGAAAATCTACCCATCCAACCTCTCCTCCCTCCTCACCATCGAGTGTCGTGAGGTGATTGATCGTATATGCATTTCTATTGCGAAAATGTCAAATATTCTTTCGTAGTAATCTGTGTTAGCATCTACAACAAGCACGCTATACACAAAACAATATTCGTTTAGAGGCGATTAGACTTTGCGCCAGCGAGGTGAGAAAGTTTAGTTGAGTCCGTCGGACAAACAAGCACAAAACAGCTTGGGTTCAAGAGGGTTGTGCAAGTCATACAAGCCTCCGGGTTCTGGAACATTATTGCGTCATTCCGAAATGCCTTTCCCCACACTCTTCCGAACCTCCTCCCCCTCTCTTATTTGACGACGTGTTCCTCTCCCTTTACAAATGCTTCTACCATCATCACTTGCTAGGATTAAAGCCCACTAAAGCCCCCTGTCTACGTACATCCAATCTTCCCTCACTCGCCCTTGACAACAGCTTCTCAGAGACTTGTTCTTTTCAGATCTCGTATGTGGAGGCCAGGGGCTGAGATGCGCAGTCACAGTATCCTCCCTCCATCCGCATTCGTGAGCTAACATGCGTCACGCCAGACTAACAACAATGCAGTCCATAGGCACTTGAAAAAGAACGGACAGCTGATAGCATGTCTCTATTACCACTTCCCTTTTACTTTCAGTTTACGGGTTATATTGGTCTCAGGCAGAGCTGTTTTCATCGCGCAGTGGATGTCAAATTCACTTCAAGATTGCCTATCAATTGGTGAGGTGGCCGAGTTGGTTATGGCGCCAGGTTAAGGTGTTAGCTTAACAAGTTTCCTGGTGGGGCAACCCGCGCGAGTTCGAGTCTCGTCCTCATCAACATATCTTTTTGCTTTTTGATCTTTCGTTGCTTGTGGGGGTGCGGGAGAAAGTGGTGGGAAGAAATTTTTTGATGGCGTGCGGCGTGAGCTCGGGCCGATGGCCGGACCGGGCCGAGAGTTGCACATGTGACGGCAGAGCCGAGTTGGTTGCGCGTGTGGGGTAAGAACATGGATGAGTGTGGTTTCATGGGAGGGATTGTGACACCGGGGTAGACAAGTTCTGAGGGGTTCCAGTGGCCGAGCGTTTGTCTTGTGCAACTTCGGACCTGTGCGGCACAAGTGACTTTAGAAGGTATCAACTAATTTCTTTTTGTTCATAAGCTCTTGTATTAAAAGTATTCATTGTGTGATCTTTAATATACAATGCAAAATTTGTTTTAGCTCCCTATTTCTATCCGAAACTACCGTTATCTGGGTGTTTTATGTCTACTCCAAATGCAGGAACAAAAAGAATCAAGGAATTAGAATCGGGGACGAGATCTCTTCTCAACAATTTTCAAACTAATTACAGCGGTATTCACAAGGAATAGCGGCAATTCGTCAGGGGTGCGGCATACAGTCCCCTCTCGCAGCCGATGGCTAGCGCGAAGAATAGCAGGGCTCCCCAGCTCTTCCTTGGAAAAATTAACATATGTGGGTAGCTGAAGCTATCGTCCGGACGTGTATGTAGAATTAAAAATTCGACATTCTCGTCCGAACGATAGTTTCAACTACCCATGACATGAGCAAAAAACAAATGCACGCTAGCCATCGGCTACAAGAGGGGACTGTATAATGTAGCTCACTGCCGAACTAGATAATCCCGGTCGAAATCCCCGCACGGTGAATATGCTTAAGCATGAATAATCGTTTTAGGCGACACAAGCGAAGGAGAGATCAGCAACGGGAGGGGGCGGGGAGGACGATGCGGAGAAGACGGTGAAGGCGGAGAAGGCGGGTAAGCGTATATTGGGGGCGTATGACGCCTCCGCTTTGTATCACAACTCCATGGTTGGCTTACATCCTTGCGTCATGGATGTCATACAGCGCTTTGGTGCTTGATATATATATTTTGACTCCATATAGTGTGCAGTTCAGATATCCAGTTCCATAGATCACACCTCAATCATGGCCCCTTCAGTTGCACAGGAACCGTCAGTGTCGTGGCTAACACAGGTGCAGCCGAAATCAACACCATCTTCTGGACGACCTCGAAACATCGACCCGATCAATTCTTTGAACTTTCCGTCTCACTTGCAACCTGAAAGATATGAGATCCAGGGAACCCACCCCGAATCAAAGATCCTGTTCACTGATGTCAACATCCTTGATTCGACCGGCCGTGAGCCATATCATGGCGATGTCCTGATTGAGGGTACGTGCAAGTTACGTCGGAGATGGCTTTAATTGCTAACTCTGTACCAAAGGCGAGCGCATAGTGGAGGTGGGGCATGTTGCCAACAAAGAAGACCATATCAAAGACGCTCGGGTTCGCGTGTTCAGCGGCCGGGGTCGAACACTCATGTCGGGTCTGGGCGACGCCCACGCTCACTTCACCTGGAATGGTATGCGGCTCTTGTTACTTCTCCTCCACGAATCTGATTTGACCGCGAAAAGGCACCGATCTCGCCAGACTCGGCGAGCTTGACGTCGAAGAGCATGTCCTGCTCACCATGCGGAGTGCCCAATGCTTTTTGGACTCTGGCTACACTATGGCATTTGGCGCCGCTTCGGCCAAGAAGCGCCTTGACATCGTCATCCGAAACGCCATCAACGCGGGTGACATCCCGGGACCCCGGTATCTGGCTAACGGCAAGGAGATGTGCCGGCGGGGCGGGGACTTAGTCGCCTCCATTTCCGCTTTCGCCGATGGTCCGGAGGAGATGCGTGAGGTCATTCGGGAGAATATTGCACTTGGTGTTGATAACATCAAGCTCAGCATGTCAGGGGAAGAGGTATGGCTGAGTTTCTTCCGTCTGTTGGATTGTATTGACTGTGTCTTCTTTTCTAGATCACTGAAACCAGGTCAGCGCAGGATTGCTACTTCACCGATGAAGAAACGGCTGCCTGCGTCGACGAGGTACACAAGCGAGGTAAACGGCTTTGCGCACATGCCCGGGCGCGGGACTCGGTGAAGATGTGCGCGAAGCATGACGTTGACGTAATCTATCATGCCTCTTACATTGACGACGAAGGTAAATTCTGTGCACAACTTCCTGCATGAACAGGGCTGACCGGAGATGCACTTCAGGGATGCGGATGCTCGAAGAAAAGAAGACGAGGATTGTCGTTGCTCCAGCCATCAATTGGCTAGTCGCGACGCTCAATGACGCCGAGGTGTTTGGGTACCCGAAAGAGCAAGCGGAGAAGGTTGGGTATCGGAGAGAACTCAATACCGCTGTCGCCGCGCTGCGCGAAATGCACCGGCGCGGCATTGTCGTTCTACCGGGGGGCGACTATGGCTTTGCTGTGAGTTGGCCCCATTTGGATTTCTCGATCGCATTCTGTTGACATTGAGTTTGTAGTGGACGCCTCATGGCACGTATGCGCGTGACCTCGAGCATTTCGTCCGCTTGCTTGGGTTCACGGAGCACGAAGCTCTCATTGCTGCGACCAGTGGTGTGGCCAAGTTGTTCATGCGGGAGAATGAGCTAGGCAAAATCCTCCCCGGATACTACGCTGACTGCATACTCGTGGATGGGAATCCTCTAGAGGATATATCAATCCTGCAGGATCACGACAGGCTCAACATCATTGTCATGAATGGACGGGTTCATAAAGCTGGTAGGAGGGAATACGTGCGCGACCTCACTGCTTTGCCCGGCAGCGTGGAGGCAATTAAATTCCCGGAGGTGAAGAAAGCCATGCAGAAGAATTACTAACCGTTGAACTTTTGGCGTGCCATTTGAAGTTCAACGGCCGAGTATGTGGAACTTGTTCTCCTGATAGTTCTCTCAAATTGAAGCTCTGGCATACACCGAGAACAATACAATCCAATGATTGAATGGTTAGAGGGGAACTTGAGGCCTTATGGTATTGAGTACCAACCGGAAGATATCTTACAGAAATGTGCACTGACGCCAAATCCTGTCAATGGAGCGCTTACCCTTCAACATGGAGCTGACCGCCTCAATCGCACTGCGCGTCGAATTACACATGATCCTTGACTCTCGCGCCAATGAGGATGACGGTTTTATGAGGAGCCGATCGTCGTAGACGAAGTGGGTTATGAGGCGTCGAGATGGCCGCATAATGAGCTGACCACCACGTGTTTGTGGTGAAGCTTCCCCCGCAACCGTGCACGCGGGAAATAATATGCACACCAAAACGCTTTCGCCCCCTTTGAGCTACAACAAAATTACCCTTCTATAAGCATTGACACATATCCTAGCCAATTGCGAGGAGCAAATGCCGTCGCCACAGATTCCGGGTCCAAGTCCTCTTTAACCATGGTAGAAGGCATACTTCTTTACCCGAGAATCTACTGTGGATATTCACGCCTCAAAACCGGGGCTCTCAGAGCTGCGCGCACGTATTTTTCCAGTTATACACTCTGGTAATATTGAGGAGGAAGAGCTTAGGTTGCATGTTTTGCCGTGCATTTATTCCGCGTTCCACAGACAACGGCGCGCAGGGAATGTCGTGGCCTGCACTCGCTGCCGGCAGACGGCGAAATGCCGGCAATTGTAATTGCGTGCACCTGTACCTGCATGTGAAAGCGCAGCAGTCTCACCGCCCTCGGCGACGCCCGCGCCCCTGTCTCCAGTTGTTTTGATAGCGCCACTCGATTCCCCATTATCATGACCCTGGCCCTGCAATCGTGAGACCTCTCGACGATTTTTTTTTTCTTCTCTTCCCTCTTCGCTCATCACATGCGTGTCAGCTCCGCCGGCCAATCCTAGTTACTTTAATTGATCCTTCGACTGCTGCCTCCGATTTTATAATAAGACGCGGGGTCCCTGCAGTAGTCCCGACCAACAAAACCGCTAATCCTCTCGACCTCGTTGGACCCTCAACCTCCGCCTCCGCCTCCACCTCCATCACGTCCGCGCAATTCTCCGCGCGAGATTTCCGCCAGCGCACTCATCCCCTTTTTCGACGGATCCATTGCATCGTCCATCTCCTCCGCGCCGTGTCGCAATAAAATCCCATCGCGTAGCCGGCCACGCTATACCACACGCATAGCCGCCCGAGTCCCAACCTAGCCTCCGAACAGCGCACCGAACAACATGCCGCTCATTCTCGACGACAGCAATCCCACGCCGTCGGGCACCGATCCTACGGCTCAGGGCCCTTTCCGCGACGAGCAGGACCGGCGGCGGCGCGTCCACCACGATGCTGACGTTGTCATCATCGGCGCAGGCGTCTTCGGCTCTGCCGCCGCCGTCGCCATGGCGCGCCAGGGCCGCTCCGTCATCCTGCTCGAGAAGTCGCTCAAGATGCCCGACCGAATTGTCGGCGAGCTTCTGCAGCCCGGCGGCGTGCAGGCTCTGCGCGAGCTTGGCCTCGAGCACTGCATGAGCGGCATCGACGCCATCCCGTGTTTCGGCTACGACGTCGTCTATTACGGCACCGGCGTGGGCATTCCCTATCCCAAGGAGGTGGTCAAGGAGGGCAAGGGCGATGGCAAGAGGCCGCAGGGCAAAGGGTTCCACCACGGGAGGTTCATACAGAAGTTGAGGGAGGCGGCCATGAAGGAGCCGAACGTGACGGTCGTCGAGACTGAGGCGAAGGATCTGGTGCGCAATGGCTGGACTGGGCAGGTGCTGGGCGTCGAGTGCTCGACCAAGGGGGAGAAGGACTACGTGAGTTACAACGCCAACTCCACCATTGGAGCTTGATTTGATTGCTGACGCGCGTGACATTTTCTGCAGTACTTCGGCCACATCACTCTCGTCGCCGACGGATACGCCTCCAAATTCCGCAAGTCGAACCACCCGCACCGCCCGGAGGTCCGCAGCAAGTTCTTCGCGCTCGAGCTGATCGATGCCGAGCTGCCCATGCCCGGCCATGGTCACGTTATCCTGACAGAGGGCCCGCCCGTCCTGCTCTACCAGATCGGCACGCATGAGACGCGCGCTCTCATCGACATTCCGGACGGCCTTGCTTCGGCTTCGGTCAAGAACGGCGGCGTCAAGAACCATCTGGAGAACGTGGTGCTGCCGAGCCTGCCCAAGTGTGTGCAGCCGAGCTTCGAGGCCGCCATGCGCGCAGGCAAGCTGCGCTCCATGCCGAACTCGTTCCTGCCGCCCGCCACGAACCGCACTCCTGGTCTGGTCATCGCCGGTGACGCGTTGAACATGCGCCATCCGTTGACGGGCGGCGGTATGACCGTTGCCTTCAATGACGTCGTGCTGCTGGCGGAGCTGCTGCACCCCAACAACGTCCCCAGCCTGGCGGACCACAGGCTCGTGCTCAAGCAGATGAAGGCCTTCCACTGGCGCCGGAAGAACTGGGCCGCTGTTATCAACATTCTCGCGTTGGCACTGTACGCGCTGTTCGCCGCTGATGGTAAGCTTACATTCTTCCTAATTCTACCCGCGAAGATTGACACTAACGTGCGTTAAGACCCGAACCTAAAGGCCCTCCAGCTTGGCTGCTTCCGCTACTTCCAGCGCGGCGGCAACTGCATCGACGGTCCCGTTGGTCTCCTCGCCGGTATCATCCGCCAACCGCTCATACTCGTCTACCACTTCTTCTCCGTCGCCGTTTACGCCATCTGGATCCGCGTTGCGGAAGCGCCGCTGCTACGGAAGCCCTGGGCATTGGTCAGCAGCGCCGCTGTCTTCTGGACTGCCTGCAGAGTCATCTTCCCCTACATCTGGTGCGAAATGCGGCCTTGAGAAGGTTTCGAGTACGTGAGAAAGCTGAAGGGAGGGAAAGCATGAATGAGAGGAGGGAAAGTGCGGATTATGAGAGCCACACGTTTTCAATGGTCGAAGACGAAAGAAAGAGAGGGAGACTAGAGGCCCGCTTTCTTGTATATTTGGGCCGCGTTCTGTTGTCGTATTGGACCTTGCTGTGCAAGAATTGCGTGGTCTCCCAGAGGAGAGACGAAGACGAACTACCTTTCACGGTATCGACGAAGTTTATATGTTTCGACGCTTGTATAGTACAGACGCTCTTATCAGTTGCTGTTTGATGAATAGACCAGTAATTTTTAATCTAGTTTCGAAAGTCACTTGGAAGCACAAAGGAGAAAAGCTGTTGGTGAGCTAAACGCTCATGCTGGATGTCGTGAATGCATTCGGAGCCTCCGTGATGATGGAGAGGCAAAGAAAAAAAAAAACTCCTATGCTAACCCTGGGGAAGCAGAACCCCCGAAAAAAAAAAAGCACTTTTGTTCGAGCCTTGATGAACCGGACCAGCCGGCCATCTTCGGCGCCTGCGCCATGCATCCCAAAAAACTCCTCCTTCCCCTTCCCCTTCCCCTCCCCATCTCCCCCAACCAAACCGCCCCTCCTTCCCCACCGCCGCTCAACGGTACGCAGCCAGGGCCTCAGCCCAGTTCGGGACAAGCTCCCGAACCCTCTCCCACTCCCTCCTCATCCTCTCCTCCTCCGCCACCGTCTCCTCCCCCCTTCCCCCGCCCTCGAGGGCCTCCAACCCCGCCAAGAACTCGTCCGCCTCCCTCTCCACCTCCTCCCTCCTCTCCCTCTCCCTCACCAACCACTCCAACGGGGCGGGCACGCCCCCAGTCCTCCTCCCCCTCTCCCCGACCCTGATCTCCCGGCCCGGCCACATGCGGAAGACGAGGCCCCCAGCGGGACCGACAGCAGGAGGAGCACCGGGCAGGCCCCTCACCACTCCCGAAACGACGCCAGAACCGCCGTCGGGGCCGCGGCAGGGCGGGCGCGAGCGGTGGCCCTCGAAGCCGCCGGGCAGGCCGGCCATCAGGCGCGCGAAGCCCAGCGGGCCGCCGCGCGCCGCCTCGTCGACATCGGCGAAGCAGGAGGCGGTGACGATGCTGCTGCTGCGGCGGCGGCGCTTGCGGAGGGGGAAGCCCTCCTGCGCGGCGATGGCGGCGACGGCGACGGCGTTGGTGGCAGCGGCGGCGGCAGCGGGGACGGCGGTGCCGGTGAAGGTGGCACCAGGCCAGCTGGTGGGGCGGTACTGCTTGTCGTCGCCGAAGGCGACAGCCAGCTTGCGCTTGCGGCTGGTGGTGGAGGAGAGCGAGGACGCCGCCGGCGTGTTGACCGGACCAGTGGTGGTCGGACCAGCCGACTGGTTGTTGGTGGTGGTGGTGGTGCTGCTGGGCGTGAACACGACGATGGTGGATGGAGAGGAGGGGACCGGCCCCATGCCGACGACGATGATGGTGTCTTGAGGAGTGGCCATGGTGCTGGTGAGGAGGATGTGGACTTGAAGTCTTCTTGAGATGTTCTGGGAGCTGTGGCTGTGGCCGAAAAGGCTTGAAAAAAGCTCTGTGAATCGAATGAGGATGTAGAGGTCGCCGAGGAAAAGAAGGAAAGAGGAGGAGGGCGAGGGGGAGGGCTTAAAAGCACTGCGAGGCCGAGGATGGAACAATAGGCACAAGGGTAACAATAGGAACAATAGGGACCGGCAACCGGTGACTGATGTCGAAGTGAAGTGAAGTACAATGGCCACAATAGTGAGAGAAGGCGTGGAAGGCTCGACTTGTGAAAGTAAAGGAGGCACAATAGCCACAATAGCAGAGGTCGACATGCGTTCACCAGCGTACCCAAGTCGCAAGGGAAATACAGAATCCGTACCTTGTCATTCAGCAGTCGTGTGTTGCATACCCATCGTAATGCTCAGAGGAGAGCGTTCCCCATGAAGTCATGATGGCAAGAAAAGACAACCCGTCATAAAACCCGCCTGCCCGCACTTTCAACCCTAGTGGAAATGAGCTGAATGAAAATAACATGAATCGAAAGAAAATAATCCCAGCCAGCACTGTCCCATATTTTAGTGTGAAGGTTTTTTTGCCCATTTTGCCCCGTCGCCGTCGCCGTCGCCATGCAAAAGGAAAATAACCCGAATCTCCCACCAACCCATCATAGAATGCCCTGTAGTTGGGGCGCCCAATCGTAATGCCAAATAAAGAAGGAAAAGAAATGATACTACAAGAAAAGCAAGTCTCAATGAAGCATGGCCAGCCGATATGCGACCCTTACGCATGGAGACCAATCGAAATCTAGGAGCAGAGGACCCGCAAGCCCTACCATCAGAAAAACCCAGTAACCACCACCCTATTTTAAGCCGAAGAGAGAGCCATACCCTCGATGGCTTCGCTAATACGCCAATTCGCCAATGTGAAGGTGTTGTCGTTCCGACAACCAAGAAGGTTCGAGGTCGAGGACTTCCGGTCCGATGTGCACAAAGTACTCCCTCTCAAACGGCCTCGACGTCGTTATCCGTGTACTCCAGTTCCTCGTCACCCGAGAAAGCTGTTGTTGCTCGTGCGTTAGTTGAATACCCGACTCTATGCTGAAGAGAGATGGTTGATGAGGTTGTGCGGAGAAGGAGAGGAAGCCCCCTCACTCTGAAACAGACTCAGAGGCCCGGCTGATCATGTCCATCGGTATACGCATACTTACTCGAGTCGTACTCATCACTTTCCGGCCAATCCCTGTAGATTTGCGCCACCGCAGAAAATCTTTGGTCGAGCTCTTCAAACTCGACGGGGCTAAAGGCATCGGGCCAGACAGCCCGGAGGGCCCTTAGGAAGCGACTGCATTCGAACATGAGGTGGTAAAGGTAGTCGACAACGCTCCGGGGCACGTCGGCTTCTCGGTTCAGAACATTCACACGATCGAACCCCGTGCACATTAGGTTTCGTACTGCGTTGACGCGTGCCTCGAGAGCATCGTCCGTATCCCATTCCCGCTTGGCAGACTGCCGGCCGGGGAGGTTGTCAGTGATTATCCTTCTTACGAGGTTCAGAGTAGCTGCCTGAACCTCCGAGTCCTCGAAGCACAAGAGCCTGGGTGCCCAAATGTACGCTAGCGAAACCATCTGGACGTAGAAGAAATCTGGGTATCTCGGACTGATATGCTCGTTGCGAAGATTCGTGAACATGTTGACGAAGCCGCAGAAGTGCTCTCCCAGTAAGTGTTTATCAGGAGAAAAGCAGTTGACAATGTCGCGAGCCATCAACTGCGCGTCCTTTGGCCTGGGCGCTACTGAGCAGTAGTAGATCGCTGCTGTTACGAACGGTATACTCGATTGTGGTATTAGATACTCGACGCCTTCGTGGATCGTGGTGTGAATGGAAGCGAGATGACCTGCGTTCGGCTCAATCGCCATGATCGTCTTGATGATGTCTCCTGGAGCAAAATTCCGCATCGTCGAGTCCCATGTCTCAAGGAGCCGGTTGAGGACCGTCAGGCAATTGTTTTCCTTGTCCCACCAGTAGAACAGGCGACTCTCTGAATTTGTGAAGGGGAATTTCTGCTGCTCGGAGTCGGAAAATGACCGAATGCGCTCTAGAGTGTTTGGAACGAGATCAGCTTCCAGGTCAATGTGCTGCATGAGGAGTGCCAAGAAGATAGTCATTTCGACAAAGGACGGCTTGCTGCCCTTCCTTGCCAAAGTTTTACTGATCTGCGGATGCCGCTCGTTGATTTCTGGGACCGCATCGATATTGTAGATCTCAAGACACAGCATCAGGAACCCGTGGTGGAGGAGGAGCGCGACCTCGTGTTTGCCGAAATCGGCCACCGCGGAAAGGAACTTGAAGTACATGTCCCAGACGTGCTGGCCCAAGTCCAGTCCGCGAGGGCAATAGCCAAGGTCCGTGGCCATTGCCTTGACGCGGAAGAGCATGTTGTGTAATGCGCCATCTTTATTCTCCTCCAGAGCTTGCTCCAGGTCGGGATCGGAGCTTTCCAGGCCATATCTTGAAGGGTCGTGGAATCGAAGCTCCTTTAACGCATCGATGATGAAACAAGCAACATGGTAACCAACTACGTTGGTGGAGTCAACCTGGTAAGAGTATATGAGCCAATCGGCTAGGGCGCGCTCATGTTTGCTGATCCAGTCAAGCGCCAGTTTGGTACACTCGGCACAAGGGTATATCGTCCTCTTCAAGTCGCCGATAATCTTCAGCAGCTCTTCCATGTCCTGGCCGCGACCGATGACCTCGTACATGTGCTCCATGCCCATGCTGATGACGGATTTCTCCAGGCCATGGTCATCGGTGCACACTCCTTTGTTGATCGTCCGCATCTGACCAATCATTTTACGAATGAAGGTTGTGTGAGCCTGGTCGAACATGCAATACTCCCGGATGTGGCGCTCATTCTCAGCGCTCACCCGTCTTTCGAGATCTTTGGGCATCACCGCGATGGGATTCAGCGATTGCGGAGCACGAAGGATGCTCGTCCCATCCTTGTCGAGCGACGAAGCGCGCTGATAGAGAAGCATGTACGCGGAAGTATGCCTGCCGTTTCCGCCGAAGCATTCGGTTTCGACTTTACTCAGGTCCTGCTCCGTGACAGTATCGTCGTTGAACTTGATCCACTTGACGCAGCCTTGATTATCCGGACGGACGCGGACATACGACCAATAATGTCCCTGTTCAACGCCTCCAGCGTGAACCAAGATACCAACCAGCTCAAAGAAGTCATCCTCAATGGGCTGGTCCGGATCGCTGAGATACTCCACCTTGTAGGGACTCATGTTGATGCGTGACGGGAAGCGAAAGTAGTCGTTGATCTTACTCCGGGTCATTGTAAACGGATCAAAGTCGAAGCGCTTCAAGTGGACGATCAGGTTGTCGGGGACGCTTTGGAGGCAGGTGCGCTTGACTGCGTTGACCAGACGACCACCGCAAGGCTCGCATTTATACTTGTTTTCGCCTTCCAGGCTTTCGCCTTCGACATAGGCTTTCAGACTGTCTTCAAGTGTCTCTTTGCCCTTGACCTCCAGAGGCAAGTTGAAAAGCGTCTCGGTAGTTTCTGAGACATGCTGACAGTCTTTAGACTTAATCTGGTTAACAGAGCGTCCGCCGTAGAAATTTCGTAGACGCTGCTTGTCCTCGGAGGTACGCAGTTCGCTCTCGAGTTGGTCCATGAGTAATCGGAAGAATTCCTCAGTGTCCATTTGGATTGCAACATTGATCGGCTTCTTGTCGGTGCCGCGGACGCAGTGAGCGAATGGTTTCATATCGACCGACCTCGCGTAGCTGCTTTGCATGGTGGCGAAAAGGTCTTGCATGGCGTTCAGCAGGCCATCCTTGGTACCACATTCAGCCTCGAAAACAAACTTCCTGAACTCTATGTCCATGAAAAGCTGTGTCATCATGGAATTCATGTAGCAAAGTGCTTGTGGGTTTTCCAATCCGACGTAGCCCGTTTCAGAGCGGAGATCTCGCGAGCCAGAGAGCACATAGTCGTCGTAATCGTCATGACTGTTGTCATGCAGCAGTCCACGGATGAACCCAACCATTTGTGTGTACACGACGGTGTCCTCGCAGAGCGCCGTGATCAACTCATAAAGCCCAGCTCTTGTTTTCGTCTCCAGCACGGGAAGGACATCGCTTGCGCCGCTCTCTCTGTCCGCCGCTATACTAGAGGCAGGCGGGAAGAGGAATTTGGTGAAGATATCCGCGGCAAGGCTCTCAATATTCAACGGCTTCTTGAATGATTTGAGAGATGAGACGGCCGTGCGAAGGAGTTGAGCGAAGCCAGAAACGACAAAGTCAATCTCAGGACGACCGACGCAAGCCTTGTACTTGTGCGCCAGGAGGAGCTCACTCCATGCGGAGATATAGGATCTGAGACCATCTTCATCGCGCCGGTATTCATCATACCAGCGGAAGATCTTGGCAGACAGGTCAAAGAGCTGTTGGCAGGATTTAGAGCACTGGGAGGCGCGCGATAGGAGGTTTGACAAGATGTTCCAGTAGAAAGACACGAATTCCTCTCTGCCAACGAAAGAATCACTGTCGATCCCATAAGCGTTCGCTGAATAATGCGTGATAGAGAGGAAGGGTAAGCGTGATGGTACATACCCAGAGAGGTGTTGGCACTCGTTCTCGATGTTGATCGATATGGTCTCCCGGAGCTTTTCGCACTCATGCGAAACCAAAAGTGTGAAGTGGAGGTCCTCGAGTTCTGCTTGCGCCTTGAATTCGTCCCAAACGCCAGAGCTGTGGTTGAACGCTTCAAGCAAGGCTACGTAGCATTGAAACGCGAGGTGGATATTTGATGCGCTTAGAGAAGATTTCAAGAAGGAGATGAGGCGGCTGGTGAGGCGTTGCTCGTTATCAAAGTATGATGCCGATACCTCCGCGTCAACACTCTCTGTATTACCGTCAGTAGTTTTCCCGTGCGAGATATGGTAACGAAATACCTTTCAACAGTTCTGTAAACGTCTCCAGGACGGACTGGGCTAGGAATTCATCGTGCGGTCCGGACAGGGAATCGTTGATGAGTCCCTCGTTCAGAATCACAGCGTTGAGAAGCTGAACGGAATGACTGATTAACTGCACATTCAATGGGAGGCCCTGCTCTACATTAATCGCTGCTTCCTCGGCCGCTGAAGACTTTCGAGGGTATACCGATCTCATTTGATTCCTGAAATCTTTGCGAAGGGTGGACACGGAGATTCGAGCTTTGAACAGCTTCCCCGGAGAGAAAGAAGACTTGAAAATGTCTGATATGGAATCTGTCTGTCGACCTCCGTACGTGACGGCTAGAGCTTTTCCGTGTGGGGGTAGCTGGTTCAGGAAATCGTACGCCTACGAATGGGTTAGCTTTGACACAGCCAGTCATGGGTAACAAGCCTGCTTACAGCCTCGCTCATAGAGTCATCGCCGCCGTCCAGGAAATCGAAGATGGTGTCATAGTTGGTGAGAATCTCTTTCTCAATCAAACTCGAGCTCCCCTGACAGTGAGCAGGCGCGGCAGTGTCACCGACATTCTTGACAAGAATGGCGCCCTTCTGATGAAGCGACAGGTCGCGTATTGTCTTATCACCCAGTGCTTGTAGATCAAGTGGGGCACCGCCATGGATCAGTCGAAATTCGTAGAACCCGGTCCAGTCACGCAGACGCTCCGCAAGCCATGACAACGACTGAAGATCTCCGACTTCAACAGTCTGCATAAGTCCAATCTCGGCGCCAATCGCTTGGAATTTGATTGGCCAGATGTCGCCAACCGTGTCTTCCATCCTTGCAGGGATAGCAGGCTTTATGAGACGAGGCGACGTGATCTGAAGGTCAGGGCGTCTCTTGACCAGGTTTAGCAGCACCGTGAGGAACAGCAGAGTCCTCTGAAATTGGAGCTCAAGAAGCTTCGGGTCTGCCCTTGGTTCCGCGTCCTCCATCTCCACCTCGCCAGGCGTAACCGTCTTTTCGGACTCCTTCAAAGCAGAATATGTGGATACCATCTGGTTTATGCAACGGTTGATGAGGGCGATATGGGTATCTCGAACGACGTTAGGAAATTCTTCGATGTACTGGTCGAAAGCCTGGGGATCCAAATAGAGGTTCGCCAGATATTCCGCTGTGATCTTCTCAATAGTGTTGCAGGGCGCTGTGAGGATTACGTGCCAGAGTAAATCCACGATGGGCGGCTGGAATATCCCATCTGATGGCCGTTCACCTTCTGTCGAAGTGCGGCGCTGATAGTCTGTCAGCTCACGCAAAAAATCAAACAAGCCTGTGGTATAGAATTCCGGGTTTAGCGTCGGGAGGAGCTCAGTTGCGCATGTGTCAAGGAACGCGTTCTTCGCAGCCTGCAATCTTGCCAAGGAAGAGAGATGGTGCCATGCTACATCCTGGAGGTCAGCACCTATGGCGCTGGGGCCAACCAAATGATCCCAGACTTTTCTCTCTGTCTCTGCAGTCAATGAAGTGGGCGACAGGTTCATCAGGCAGAATAGGAGCTGAAGCCGCGATGTGAGTGGTATGCTAAGGCCATTCCGAGCGTTGTTCTTCTCTGCTGCTACGAAAGCGCAAAGTTCTTCGGAGACATCCTCAGCCACACTGGTTTTCAGAAGGATGCCTACGTCGGTAGGCATGGCCGAAAGCATTGTGAACATGATTTCAGCATTGGCAGCGGCCTGTGGGGTCTTTCCTGCGATGCCTGTGGCACAAGACCGATATATCTCGGTTTTGTCATCTGCAGTGGCAAATTCGCCCCGGGAAAAGAATGCAAGCTGCTGGATTGCAGCACGGTGCATAAATTGTGAGATAGGAGCCGAAGTCTCTATCGGGAAGGGATAAGTTTCCTGCGCCAGGTGGACACACAGCGAGAAGACGGCCATCCTCCTCGGCTCCTCAGTCCATTTGGTAAGGTCGGCCTTGGCTTTCTTCTGGATGCCATCGCAGATACGCTTGAAGAGCTCCACAAAGCTCGCCGAGAAGCTAGATTGCGGAAGGGTGTGAAATTTCGTGCAGAGGTAGAGAAGGTCTGAGCTCGACATTAGAAGCGCTGTATGCATGGTCATCTCAATGAGGGCTTCCGCCATCCGTGGATCCTGGTTCTGTGTGATCGAGTCCCAAATGGCATCGGTCTGTGCTTCTCCGTAATGCTCAGTCACAGCCAGGAAGCCCACGATGTTGCCGCTCCGGGAGACAACCTGAGGATGCGAATCGACGCCTATGATATAGTCGATGATCTTGTCCTCCAACAAGATTTGCGCGAAGTGGTGGAGAATGTTTTCGTTGTAAGACTTTTGGCTCCAGTTGGTCCAGACCTGGATGAACTGAGCGCTCATGCTCTCGATAGCGTACAGGCGATGTGCCATATGTCCCTTCAGTATGTACTGCTCTAATGTCTTGAGCAACCATGATAAGTGGAGAACTTCAGACATCACTAAGAACTGATGAGGGCCTCTTGAATCCTTATAGATATACGCGGCCAGTTGACGGGCGATTTCTGGATCCAGGCATGCGGCGCTTGAGAGAATTGTTGCAGTAGTGTTGACGAGTTCGATGCAAAGCTCAATGGGTCCCTTCAAGGATGTCTGTAGCTCAAGGTCAAGGTCCTTGAAGAGCGAGAAGAGGTTATGTGCCATCCAACGGCGTTCATTGCGCGTGACTCCGATTCTCCAAGATGACGCAAAATTCCCCAGCCAAGTGAGTAAAATTAATGTCTCTTCGGCAGCCAGGCGTAGGTTCTGGTCGGCCATGCCCATCCTTACCAGGCTGACTAGGCATGAAGGTTCGCCCAGCTCGGAAACGAAGCCAGACATAATCGTGGAGCATATCTTCTTCAATGCGTCGGAGTCCTGGCCAACAAGGTCATTCATCAATACCCAAAATGGGAGGTCCTCGCGGAATCGTAGGATATCTTTCATGATTTTCATGTGGTTGAAGGCAACAAGGCGCGAGTTGCTGACGGAGTAAGTGCCGGTCTCGAGGGCCTTGATCTCGACTTTGAGCATTTGCGCGACGCACTTGGCATATGCAGACCATAGGTCCCGCAGGGCGTCAACTTCGCTTTGCTCGGGATCAAGGTGGAAAGCTTCTCCATACGGAACCTGACGCTGAGTTATGCGGTGGAACATCTTGGCAATCTCGTCCCAAAATACGGGCTCCTGCAGATACGTAGTGCGCGCGTCAAGCTTGCCTTGATGAACGTATACCGAAAGCGAGAGCAGCCACTCCTTTAGCTGTGTCAGCTCGCCATCATTGCCATGACCTAAAAGTGTCAGTACCGCCAGCTTCAGGAATCGTGCCCGAAGGGGAACTTACGTGGTTTCGCGATCAAGTTCAGCAACCCTCCTAGGGCAGTCTCCCGACCGTAGTTCTTTGCGTACGGAAAGGCCTCGAAGATGTCGCCGACGAACACCACCTCTTCCTCATCATCCTCGTTCAGCTCTACCACGTTATCTGAGGAGTCGGCCATATCGTCAGCGTCGTCCACGGCAATCTCGACCACGGGGCTAGAAGCGGCGCCGGGCGACAGTGCGGAGTCGGTTCGTTCCGCGTCTGGGGGCGGGGTGTGGATCTTGCTGTTCGGCGAGGAAGCGGAAGGGGAGGAGCGGAGGGTCGCGCTGGAATCTGAGTCTGAAGCGGCAGTCATTTGGTTGACAGCCTCGCTTGCATCGGCATGGGTGTCGGCGGAGGGCTCGGCAGCGGCGCGGGTGTGCGAGGGAGTTTGCGGCGGGCGCAGGTTGAGGGTGATGCGGCTAGGAGTATTTGGGGTGCGGGAAACGGGGTCCTCAGTTTGCTCGTGCTGTTCCATGGGCGTTGCGGGCGCGTTAGCAGCCGGGTGCGCCAGGTTCTCGTGGTCCAGATCTTGGGACATCTTGCGGACGGCACGGCTGCCGCTGTCCAGACGGGGGCGTTTGAATCGCGAGGGAGAGCAGTCAGCGTCTTCCATAGAGTCACGGCGCTCTTCAGGCGACTCCAGGCTCGCTGGCGGGGTGCAGTTCCTCAGGCTGGGCGAATCCATAGCATGTTGCGCCGCCATGAGTCAGCAGACGGTGAAGCGCGTCTACCGGAGCTGGCAGGAGCTGCAGAAGGGTCCAGAAAGCCCGGCAGGCAGGTGGAAGTGAGGGCGGAAGCAGTTCGGCAGCATGCGTGAAGCTCTGGAGCTTGTGCGGGCGGCAGCCTACAATTGCTTTTTGGCGAGCAGCGCAGCGCAGGGGCTGTGGGCAAGGCTGCAGGCTCCGTACAGCACAGGCTGGCCAGCACGCAGCGGAGGCGATGGGAGCGTACAGCAGCCAAATTGGACGGTTGCAGCAAACGGCGGCGACGTTCGAGGTGCGTGGTGGACGCGTCGCGGGGTGACTTCGCGGCGGAAGGCAAGTGCGCAGCTGGGGCGTGAGCTTATGCTGTCGCCTCTTAGTCGCGCACGCCGGCCGCCCGCTGGATACTGATTCGTCGGCCCGCGCGCCGCTCCGCAGCGACCTTACGCCTGGACTACCTCACCTGCTCCGACGACCGATTCCTCTCAACAAGTGCCTGCAGTTGCTCTGCGCAACGCTAGAATGGCAGACCCGGCCGCGAAGAAGGCCCTCCGGCCCGGCAAGCCCGTCTTCAAGCTCGACCTCCCGTACACCCAGCCTCAGTGGTAGGTTGTTTCAGCGCACGGGAATGTTGCAACACCACCAGCCATGCAGCCGTTGATCACATTCGCCAGGCCCCAGCTTGCGACCGCCGACCATGACATCATGCTCGAAATGCTGGTCAAGTACGTCTCCTCTCATCTCCTCCATCGCTATCTTTGCTCGTTCAACATTTCAGATTCTCCGTGCCGCCTTTTTTTTTTTTTTCTCGGTTCGCTGCAAATTCAGTCGCGTCGCTTGCTTTTTTCGCTACCGCCAGTTCGCTGGCGCTCAGTGGCCAATGTACCCTGGCTACTACGCGCCGTGCTATTAGTTTGCCCAGGATCAACCCTCGTCCAGGCCGGCCTGCTCCTCAGGAGGCTCGCAGGCGATCATGAAGTCACCGCAACAGCATTCCCCAGCCGCGTATCTAACCGACTCCCAGTCTCCTCACGCCCATTGGCCAACACCGCTCCGCCCACGTTACGCCTTCAAAGGGTAAGCGCAGCAAGAAACGCAAGCGCCACGGGGCTCCGAGCGAAGCCGCAGCATCAGCACCGCCTCCTCCGCCTGACCTCACACGTCACATTACCGTCGGCATCAACAGCACCACGCGCCACCTCGAGCAACTGGCTCAGACTGCGGAAGATGCTCCAGCGCAAGGAAAGGCTATACCGGGTCCGTCAAAGCAGCCACCCGGGGCCGCGTCAGATGAAACGAACGCGCCGCCACACCCGCCCAGATCTCTCCGACACTTGCCCTTAATATTCTCCCTGCAGCCCCCTTCATCTATCACGACTGCACATCTGCCGCTTCTCACGCAGACCGCCTCACGCGGCCTCTCTTCTTCCGAAACTGCACTTCTCGTCCCACTCAAACCAGCCTCGGAGCCTAAAGTTGCAGCGGCTCTAAGCCTACCCCGAGTTGGTGTCATCGGAATCATGGATGACGCCCCAGGCGCTGCACCTCTGGTCGAGTACGCGCGCCAAAAGGTTTCAGCCACGGATGCCCCATGGTTACGCGAAGCATTAGAGGGTCGCTATCTACCGGTCAATGTCCTCACTGAGCAAACTGGGGCGAGAGGGAAATAGAAGCGCTCCCAGTGAAAGTCCCACGTGTGAATGACGGACACACTACTTGAAACTTCTAGAAAATAAAAAAAACTCCCAAGGCGTCACGGCGAGACTACCAGGGCCCGCCACGCACGTGGTGGCCCCGAAACCAACTCAGGGGGGAAATCTAATTGAGGTAGGCCTTCTGCTTTTTTTCTAGACGAATCAATCACACATAAAATCTTGTGATGTCATCCTCACATCAACGTTCGGTCTTCTGTAAACGCGGATATTTGTTGCCGTGCCATGAATGATCAACCCCAGCCCCTTATCTTTGCCTCGCAATTGCGACGAAGCGATTGGATGCTGGTGGAAGCCGACATTAGAAGCAAGCACAGATGTGCCTCATTCTGCAGCAGCTTATTCCTTGTGATGGTCATCGAAAGCCCGTAGGCAGCAACAATGACGACATACTCGACCATTCCGTCACTTTTCTACATGCCCGCGCACACGTGTCCCAACAAGGGTACTGAAAAATCGCATCCCGCAAAAACCGCATCCGCAAGAAACATTGCCATGGAATGCCCGATATCGATCAAACGATCCTCCAAACATCGGCCAATAGCCACTGGTTTATTGCCAGCCGAGGCTGCATCAAGCTTGGCAAGTAATAACCCCATGCGAACGCATATGCATCCCATCGAAACCCAACCCTCCAAAACACCAAGAAGCAAAGGGTCTAGAACGGGCCCTTTTTCAGCCCCGAACGTGTCCGCGCAACGGCTACCGACGGTTGTTCCTTTTCCCCTCCACGCCATAACAGTCTCACGAATAGAAAGAAAGAAGAATCCAACACCAAGGACCAGACCCACAAAAAAGGTAGCATCACACCACGCAGATTCACATTATGACTTTTGTGAGCATGTGAAGAACATGCGTGCTCCCATCCGCTCGTCCGCCGAACCAACCAGACAGGTCAGCTTCCCCGAACGGCACCTTAAAGCAGCGACTGGGTGTGGTAGTAGTGAAACATGAGGGAAAAATTCAGGTAGAAAGCAGAACGAGAAACAAGATTTGAGGGGATATCATGAGATAGATCTCTCGATCCTTGTTCGACGGCTCCAAGATGTTTTGATATCCTTCCCTTGTTCGAATGGGATGGACGATTTGGAAATTCATGAGCATAAATTGATGTCATCACCGGCCGGAGAACCGAAGTAGGTAAGATAGGAGGGTGTGTGTGGGGGCAAAGGAAGATGGATTAGTAACGGGTCACCCACAAGGCATGCGATGCTTGCATGAAGTTTGTCTCCCCATGCATGGCTTTGCCACGATCAGGTAACTGAGAAAGAGGCTTGCACTGGAACAGTAATTGGTGCATCCGATCGACTGTACTCGCGCAGCACGGTGAGAATCAACAAAATGGAAGGTTGCAAGTCATACAGTATGAAGTATCATGGCGGTAAATTACGTGGTTTGTTTCTGCCAGCAGCTATGTGCTTGTCTTGATGCAAGCTAATTTATGTAGGAGTGGTGAAAAAGTTTCGTACATGAAGGGAGCAAGAGGAACACAAGTGAAACGAAATGACTTTGCTATGCCTCATAGCACCATCGAACTCCTCCCATAAAATGATGACTGAAAAGGAGATGATCGAAAGCTACGTTTGTCCATAAGCGTGTATCCTCGTGCGGTCCTTATACCAATTTGATGAAAGATGCCAATGCTCCGCATGATTTGATATACACATGCTCGTGCTTTTGCTCCGAAACTCCAACGATGTTTGTGATGTCATGTGCGCCCATTCCTCCGGTAGCAACCTGTGAGCGCCAAATTGATGAAAAGCGATCCCTGGTTTGGAAATAGAAAAGGAGAGAACCGGGTATGGAAAGGGAAAAGATACAACAGAACGGAAACGACACGAAAAAGAAGCGGAAGGGTGATTATCCCAAAATGGTCCGTATGCCTTGACCCAACCCCGATGCTCGGCGAATAAGGTGAAAAGTCGGGCTCACTCACACGAGACTGCTCAAGCCCACGCCGAGCCTCTCAATTCGATGAACCCTTTCTTCAAGCGCTCCAATTGCTCCCTTCTTGCCTGCCCACCATAGCTCAAACTCCTGGGCTATCCGTGCGTCAGGGTCGCGCTCGGACGGACGCACGACACCCACGCGCTTGCATTCGCCCCACTCGGCGTCAACCCGGCGCGCAGCGTGCCGCAGCCGCACCAGCGCCACGCACCGTAGCTCCGCCATCTCAGCGGCGTAATACGTAGCATGCGGGTGGCGCGGCGGGTTGGTGAACGGACGCAGCGACGACAAGACGTTGGCTGAATTCGGTGTTGAAGGCCTGTTGATGGGCGAACATAGCATCTCGGTGTCCGGAGGAGCGCTGGGCGAGGCTAGTGAAGTCGGAGAAGTGGGCGGCGGCGTGTGGGACTGTTGAGCGGATTTATCGTCGACCGGGAAACTGAACGGAGAGAGTGTAGTCGGAGGAGTTGCGGGAGTGACCGGTGAGGAATTGCCCGGCGTCCCGGGCATCGATGAGGCCGCAGACCGGTCACTGGCGACCTCGCTGCCCAAGGGAGTAAGAGACGGTGTGGAGAGCGCAGGTGTCGCAAGCGAGTCGTGCCGGGAGCGCGGACCCTTGGCCATAGTATCAAAGTTCATGTTGCTGAGCAAAACGTCCAACCCATTTTCCGTGCGAGAATTGTTTTCCGTGGGGGCACAGTCTTCTTCCGGCTCGTCCAGCTCCACAAGGTCGGACAGCAGAGTGGTCCGGATTTCTTTCAGCCGCTCAAAACCAGTGAGCACAGCTGCTCCGGCGTGCTGCACGCTGACCATGTGGGGTCTCAACCGGTCAGGCAGGCTCTCCCAGAGATCCTGCGGCATGCTCCATGCAGGCAGGTGCGAAGGATTGAAGCTGAAGGCGTCGACGTCTCTCGGACAATGAGTGCGCCGCGCCGAGACGCCCGGCGAGACGGGCATGAGCGTCTTCTTCAACGAGGGCCGACGGTAGTGATTGCGCGGCGGCGAGCCTCCGGTTGCAGAGAAATACGAAGGCGCGGACGGGGCGCAGGCGTTCGTGAATGTCGCCATGGCGGAGGTTCTGACCAGGGGTGTCAATGAGAGTGATGCGGGAGTTCCCTAGCGCTCCCGGCAAGCCTTTAAATGCTTGAGCGGGCAGAGACGGGCGAAGAAGAAGGGCTGACGCAACGTTGGGCACAGTCGAAGTATAAGACTTTCGGGTCGGTTGAGTCGCAGCCGGGCCCATGTGTGGTGGGGAACACGGGGATGATCGCGGGGCGGCAGGGCTCAATAAAATATGCCTCGAGGCGGCAAGCACAACCTTGACCCCATATTCTAACCACTCTTCAAAGCGGCGACAAGAGACGACCACTGCGGTGGCATCGGTCGAGCCCCTGTCCTTCAACCGCTCCGTCGGTGGCTGACGCAGCCCTCATCCACGGGCCGGATGCGGTACAGGCGGCTTCAGCAGCATCCAACAGAGCTTTCGAGAAGGCCCGGTCATGCCCGACCTCTAAGCGCTTGGCTAGCAGACCCAAATTTGGCTCAGCTGCCGGTGCGACCAGGGTCATAGTCAGGCTCCGAGACCGTTGTGCTAGCCTGCACCGCTGCATCGACGCTGCACTAGGCCGGATGTGGTGAATAAGGCTGCTCGGATGAGCGCGGAGCAGAGCGTGGCTTGGCCAAGGGAGAAAGAGAAGCGCAGGGCACCAGGTGGAAGACAATGGGAAAAGAAGAGAAAGGCGGAGATGTGGGGGGCTGCAGGGCGGAATGCTGCCGATGCACACGTATGCTTTAGCGGCGTGCATCATCTGGCTCACGCTACTGGGCCAGCGGGAAGGCGCGCAGCTAGGCTTGATTAGCTGGACGCTGCAGCCGGAAGCAGGTGGCTGCAGGCCCGGCCATGTCAGTATGTCGTAGCAAAAAAGAAAGCTCGGGGGCATTCAGGTGAAGAGGACGACAAAGCACCTGGGCGGCGGGGGATATCGCGCGGCAAGCGCCGATTTGAGCGGCAGCCCTTGTTGCAGGGCGTCAAGCGGCCCCCTTGCAGCAGTAAGCCACCGTTTACATAGGACTCGACCACGCTAATATTTCAATCCGCTGCCCACGTCACGGCCGGGCTTTCCATAGGAATTCACATGCCATTATTAGCCTTTTGTCCATTCTACCTTTGACATTCAGCGGCTAGGGTCCGTGGCCGTGGACGCTCGTAGAAGAGCCTCATCATTATCCTCACGCGTTGGGCAGCCTGGGAGCATGACATTCCGATGCGTTAGCTTCTGCACGACCACCACGTGTGCATCTAGCCCGAACCATCGAACGAGCGATCGGCGCGGCGTGAACTTACCTCTCGATCAAGTGGAGCCCAGAAGCCGTCTCCACGATACCGCTGACCTCGCCCGGCTGCAGCGCAAAGGCCGCGTCCTCGAACTCGCGCTGCATGTCGCCCCTCTTGAAAAAGCCCCTGCCACCATGTTAACTACGGCTCGACCGCGCACTGTCCAGCCGGTGCCAACTCACAAGTCGCCACCCTTGCGTGCGCTGCTGCAATCCGACTCAGTCACGGCTAGCTCCGCCAGCGTCGTCTCTCCCGACTTGATGCGCTGCTCATATCCCTTCAAGATCTCCATCGCCTCATCCTTAGAACGGGTTATCTTGGCCTCGCGCCAGCTCGATGGCCGCCGGCTACCCTCGTGCTTGACGAGCAGGTGGGCGGCGCGGATGGCGTCATTGCTTCCGCCAGACACGGCGTCGCCAGCCTTGGTGCTGTGGTAGTTGGCCATGAACAGCTTCAACTTCTCCGGGTCGGTGCCCTCGGGCGAGTCCCAGCGCGACTCGGTCGTCTTGGTATTGAAGTAGTAGGGGAGGCCCTTGGACTTGGAGGTGCGCACCTCCCACCCAGGCGGAAGACCGGTCTCAGCCTGGACGGACGTCAACGAGCGGCACACATGGCGGGAGCTGCGAAGCTATTCTGCCTACCATTTTTGGATGCAGGAAGCGAGTATAATGCAAGGGGACGGGTGGTGATAGCGCGACGCTATGGGAGCGGTTGTTGTAGCGCGGCTGTTGTAGGCGCAGTGCAGATGTTTGTGAGATGGTCGCAAGCACGCCTAAGCGCGGGGTCGGCTTTCGGCCTCGTCACAGCCCCGCCCAGGTTGTCCGCCGATCCTCTCCCGCCAGGCACCGTCCTACACACACCAGACCACACGCTTCTTCCGCCATGGCGCGCCTGCTGTGATCTGGGCCTCCGTCATATGATGTGTATGCCGTCTTGTCTCATCAGCCCCAGGCCATCGTTGGCCCAGCCCCAGCCCCGTTTCATGGCCCAGAGCGCGCCTTTTCATAAGGAATCACCGACGGGACTATTAGGTGCATGTGAGGCTATTTCATGACCCGTCCTTGCCAGCCACACGCCTGTCCGGGACGCGTTGCCACAGTGCGGAGGCTCCAAAGTGAGACCAGGGAGGCACGTTGCCAATCCAATTGCCACTCTGGGCAAAGCTGCTCCACGAAAGCAAGCCCCCAGCAGCTGAGGCGCCCGAGTCCTGACTCGACAACAATGAACACACAAGTCTCGAGACAGCGTTCGTACATGCTAAGCGAACCCCTCACTCATTGCGGTTCAAACATGGGTCATGAACCAAACCTTAATCCATCCACTGCACATTAGTCTTAGCAAGTAAATGGTCTATGCAAAATACTACCACAGAAGCAGAAGAGCTGCTCTCGGACAAGCGATCGCTTTTGCTCAACCGATTTACACTGGTGCTGATGTTGGGACGGACAATGCATCTATCCCAGCTCCTTACCTAATCGTGGGCAGCGCTTGCAAGCTTATGCGTCTTGATTCTCTCGTCAACACGGCGCATCCAGCCATAGATACTCAACCCAGTCGTCTCAGATTTGGTCTGCCCAAGAAACCCCTGAGACTTTCGCTGATTGTCAACGTCTGGTCCAATACGGCCCTCCTTTTGATAAATTGATCAAAATGGTGGCCTCATTGTAAGCGCGTGGTTATCCATCATGCGGGATGGGACATGTCGCATTCCACTACCAATCACAGCTGTCGGAATGGGCCATCCCTTCGACCTTGCTGTTTGAAAAAAAAAAAAAAAGAATGCAAGGAGACGTGTCTGCATTACCGTTGTTCTAGAGAGGACAAATAACCTAACGGATCACTATCATCATGTTACATGATGACTGATACCAAATATACGCCCAGCTGAGAAATCGGCCTCTACTAGACTAGACAAATTCAGCGATTCTATCTAGCGGGTCTTCCTCGAAGGGGGCATGTTCATCACAAGCCTTCCTAATTGTAGAGCAGTCGGGGAGCTCTCTACCTTGTCTTCCTGTCAGCTTCTTCATTGCGTAACTACCAGCTCTTTTGACCTATTACCGAATGCGGAAGCTCTGAACCGACGCAAACTGCTGAAATCTTTATGTAAGCTCGGTCGAACATGAGACGATACGAGAGCATTAATGGACCTTCTTGTCTTTGCGCATGACGTGGTCGCGTTGCTCCAGATTACAATAGGGGACACGAGCAGATCGTATCGCAGGAGATAGATTGTGAACACGTCAGACTCAGCGGGTTGAACTATTTCGCTATTAGGCATCTCGTGCCGCGGATGACTCTTCGCTTTGTCTGCAAGTTGGGCCGTTGTCAGTTGCTGCCAAGGCGACGGGTGGCACTGAGACCGCATCGTCAAGCAGTCAAAACTGGCCGCCGATCGCCTCCAAAAAGGCTCCCCCGCGCAACAAACACAGCTTCGACTCGCTGCACCCGCACACCCCGACACGCCGAGCACCCCGGCTCCCGCAACCCTTTGCTGTCGCAACATAACCTCGCACTCCCCCCGAACCTGCTCCAGCTCCCTCTACTAACATCGCGCACCTATGGCCGACTACGCCAGCCCCGCGCCGTCCGATGGCGGCAACACCGAGCCCAAGAAGATCACCTTCAGGTTCTGTGCCGACTGGTAAGACGGCCACACCCCTCTCTTTGTCGCCGGCAGCTAACTGTGTCGCAGCTCGAACTTGCTCTACCCCAGGGAGAACCCGGAAGACCGCAACTCGCTCCAGTTCGCGTGCCGCACCTGCAACTACTACACGGACGCCGACACGTCGTGCATCTACCGCAATGAGATGAGCAACACCGCTGCCGAGACCGCCGGCGTGACGAGTGACCTGGGCCAGGACCCGACGGTTAGTAATGCTGCTGTTCACACTGGCGCGCCCCCGCATCACCACTCCGGCAACATGAACCCCTACATGGACGTGGAGGATATGGACATGAACGTGATGGACGACGTGCCGTCCTTCTGCACCATGTGCGGCCAAGAGATCTTCTGCGAGATCTGCGGCCAGGAAACCAAGGACGCCGGCCTGTTCATAGAAGCCGACGACGAAGATCCCCGCCACGCCCTTCATGCAAACCGCCCGAAAGAGATCCTGCTCGGCCCGGCCGACGAATACGATTTCGACGAGGACAATGATGCGGACATGATGGACCACGACCACCACGTCAACGGACAGTCGCACATGACAGAGCGGAACGGCACGCAGCAAGAGCAGGAGTCCTGAAAGGACACTTCATTGGCGTCAATCCTCGTGTTGATTTTGCTTTCTACATCATGCAAAAGTCGTTAGTCGCGCTGCACAGCCCTTGGAGCTTTGCCCGCTGACTTGTTGCTTTCCATGAACAGCTGCCCAGGTCCAACAAACCCTGCCCCAAGTGCGGCGAGACCGAGGCGGTGTTCTTCCAGTCGCAGCAGCGCACCGCTGAGACCGGCATGGTATGCTGCCCGCTTGTCTGAGGTAGAAGCAAGAGTTCCGGCTAACACGCCCCAGAAACTATATTATGTCTGCGTCAGCCCTACGTGCGGCCACGTCTGGCAGTGAGCACACTGCTACATGCACAAGAGACTGTACCATACCCAGATTTCAACGCAGTGAAATCACAAAATGGCATTTTCAGAGCGTCTAGTAAGCGCATCCAGGTTACGACGATTTGGGAAGGGATTCTGCATGGAGTTTAGATGGGAACGAGATGTAATTTGGCGGCTGGTTTCCTGGTTATACACGGCGTTCCAAGATGACGAAAAGTCCTGGGTGGTCATTGTACCCAGATACCCGGCATCCAGCATAGCTACAGATATTATACACATACATGCGCCATTTCGCATGCGCCATACGCCTTGATCCTTCCGATTGGTCTCTAGTTCTTTTTTTTTTTATGTTCCTGCTATGAAGCCATCTATAGGTGCATGGGGGCGAGCGAGAGGATCTTCGACCACTTCGTCTTGCGGAGCTCCTGCCCGACAATACCTGTGTGAACACGTCGATCAGTTCTGGGTTTCCCTTCAAATTATAGCTCGATGGAAATCCCGGAGCCACGGAGTTTCCAACAGGCGTACGGAAGTACGTACCGTTCAAACGACTCCCGATGGGCTCGCCGGCCTTGTTTATCAAAACGCAGGCATTGTCGTCGAATTTGACAACGCTGCCATCAGGGCGCTGAATCTTCTTCGCCGTCCGCACAACAACAGCGTGCCTGATGTCACCACGTTTGACCTTGTTCGCAGCGCTGACCGAGACACTGCCACCACCGGACTCAGGGCCGAAGGAGCGCTGCTTCTGGACGACGACGACGATGCGGTCACCTGCAGAGTGACGGAGGGGTGTCAGACAGTGGACGGGATTGAGGCGACAATGGCGCAAGCATAACAGGGCATGGGCGGATCGGCAGGGCGGAGATGCAGTCAATTGACGCAGGTGGCAGACGACCGGGCGCTTGCAGGCTCTCACGTACCGATAGTGGCCGGCCTTTTGCTGCGCAGCACCTTGACACACTCGACGACGGCTGCGCCGGAGTTGTCAATGCAGTTGACAAGCGTCTATAGACAGGCTCGAGTTAGTGGATGCGCACGGCGCGGGCTTCGTGCCGCAGCGCGCGGACGGCAGCGCGACTGACCTTGAGCTGGATCATGGCGACGGCCCTTGGCTTCGACACGGAATGCGGAGCGGCGGCGGCAGGGACAGCGGCGCGGATAGCTTTGTCGGCGTCGCGGTGGTGGAGAGCGAGAAATGTCGGCGGGATGTTCCGCAAGGCCTCGGAGGTGGTGCGGTGCGGCTGCGGCGCGGGCAGCCTCAGGCCCTGGGGTTGTCGCCGGCGCTGCCAATAATGGGCCTGTCATGCCCTTCCTTGGCCGGCGAACGACCGGAGATTCCTGCCCATGCGCTCAGCTGCTTGGCCTGCCTCACTCCGTCCGTTCCCCCAGCCTCCTCCGCTTTCTCACGCACCAACTCTGCACCCAGGTCTGCGCCGAAACGTGAAACGAACCTCTTCTTCATTCACCCGCACCCCTCAATGAGTTTGCTATTCACTCAGCTTGCGCTGCTGCCAAGGTAGCGCGCTTCTTTTTTCTCATTGCCTTTCTTTTTCCTGCTTGCGTCTCAGCCGCTCTCTATCAATCTGCACTGTCTTTCCGTGTTCCCTTCAGCTTTGCTGCCGCGCCGCAAATCCAGCGCACGATCCTTCGCTGCGAGTCTACGTCACCTCCCCTTTTCAACCCCAGTTCAAGAAACCCAATCCGCGCTCGTGTGATCCTCGGCAACGCCTTTCTGCGCCGGCCTCCTTGCGCCGCTCCCAACCTTGACCTTTCTTCTTCCTGTCGCCATGGCTAAGGAGAAGGAAGCGCCGCTCAAAGAAGCGCTCGCGAAGAAGGGCGGTTTGACCCTGTCGCAACTCGCGCAATACGACGACCTGTCGACAGATGTGCTGGTCGACAAGGTAAGCAAGCAATTGCGCATATAACCCGCTGACCAAACCCCCGACTAACGCGGGCGCGCACGCCTTGAAAGGTGTACTTCTGGACGACAATCCGCAAGAACCGCACGCGCTACTCGCCGGTCCGGAGCATCCACGAAGAAGACATTGCCCGCATTCTGCGCGACTCGGTGGTCGTTAACAAGGATCCGGTGCGCGCGCAAGAGCAGCTGCTCGAGCTGCCCGGTCTGAAGCGGTACCTGGCCAAACTAGCCACCAAGGACGAGAAAGAGCACTTCAAGCGGCATTTCCGCAAGTACGTCAACCTGTACATGCCCGACTGCCCGTGGGAAGTGTCGACTACGAACCGCTACACCATCACCCAGCACGAAGCCGCCGTCACGGCGCGCCGCGACATCCGCAAGAATGAAGTTATCAAGTACCTGTGTGGCATTCAGGTCGCCATGACTAAGGAGGAGGAGGAGACGTTGGATTTGAACAAGCGCGACTTTAGCATCGTCATGTCGAGTCGTAAGAAGGCTCCTTCGCTCTTCCTGGGCCCGGCGCGCTTCGCCAACCACGATTGCGACCCGAACGCGAGATTGACGACAAATGGCCCGAATGGCATGGCAATCGTCTCAAAGAAAGATATCGAGGCCGGTGAGGAAATTACGGTGTCATATGGGGAGGACTACTTTGGCGACGACAACTGCGAGTGTTTGTGCGCGACTTGCGAGAAGCTAGCCAGAAATGGCTGGGGGCCACCAAAGAAAGAGACGGACGGCGACGCAGATGACTCTGAGAACCAGGTCCTGCCGCAGGAAGGACCGTACTCTTTCAGGAAGAAGAGGCGCTACGCAACAGATTCAGCAACGGCTTCGCGCGATACTACCACCGAGCCTTTGGCCCGGGAAGACGGAAAGAAGAAGGTCGATACACCGCAAACATCGCATCCGTCGAGTCCAAGGGGGAAGAAGAGAAAAGCAGACGAAGTTGAAGAGCAAACAAGGCCATTATCTTCAGGTTCAGAGAGCCAGAAGCGGCACAAGACAATAGATGGTACGCATATCAAGATGGAGCGCACAGAATCACAACAAAGCCAGGACACGCCTCAAAGCTCCGAAGAGGAGCCTGGTCCTATGACCACTGCTATGGCAAGGCTCCGATCTATCCGCAGTCACCAGCGAGATAGGCTCCTTGCTACGACACTCGCAGAATCGGAATCTGCTAGCGCCAGCTCCCCAGGTTCATTCAGCGATGCGTCCCAGCACTCTTCACAGTCAACCGCAGCCACATCTGTGGACGAGGACTTACCCGTGAGCCTGCCTTCGGATGGCAGAGACGCACAGATCAAGACCGAAATGGAAGTCGAACAGATTCCGGCTATCGAGATCAAAGTCGACTCCGCAGAGGTCCAGACCGTCAAACCAACGAACACGAGCAACCCAGCAAACGAACCTTTGGAGGAGTCAGAACTCTCCGAGCTCTCTGACAGCGTCGGTTTTGACGATGACAATCAACAACTCATCCGACAGAAGCGGCTCAACACACCTCCCCGTACTCGTTCGCAAAACGTCACAACTTCTTCAAGCGCTCCCATCCCAACCATAGAGAACCCCTCGAATCCTAGCGACGAACCGCTCGACCCCGACCGCCGCTACCCAGGCGATTACACCATGACTTCACTTCTTCTCTGCGCCAAGTACAGCCGCTGGGTCATCTGCCGCACTTGCGATGCCGACTTTGTTCAGGAAGACGCCTACCTCACCCGCGCTGCATGCCCGCGCTGCGAGCGCCACAGCAAGCTGTACGGCTACGCGTGGCCGAAGACAGACAAGGAAGGGAAGCACGACAAAGAGCAAAGGGTGAAGGATCACCGCGAGATCAACCGGTTCGTTAGCCCAAGCGAGGAGAGGGAGATCAGGAAAGGGAAGAAGCAGCTGCAGATGGTCATCGCGAGGAGGGCGAGCGAACTGAGTGAGAGGCTGGGGAGCGAGAGCGTAGGTGCTGACGGAGAGGGGACACCTTCGAGCCTAAGGAGGGGGATGAGGAAGAGGAGCAGTCGCTTGAGTATGGTTTGAGTCAGAGCAACCGACATTTCACGCGCGGTGTCGCATTTCATCACATACGTTGGAGAGTTATCGTCGCCAATATTCGATGGAGAAGCTGGACAATCCTCTGTGAGAAGGGCTATCTTCACTATGGCTTTCTAGGCAATGTCTTGCGGATCGATGAGGATATAGGCGAGATGGGCACTTCTAGCTGCTTTCTTTTTCTTGATAACTTTGTTTTTGTTTTTTTTTTGGTCGTCTTTTTCTACATGACTTGCACTTCCCTGGAGTTGGAAAAACAAGGCGGGGAAATGGGCGAGTTCTGAATGCGAACGCAGCAAGGCAAGGGTACGATCGGCACTGCGCAGTTTTTTCTGCGGCTTGAGCATCCTCGTGCTCTTCTACCTTTCTCTTATTTCTTCATGACAACTGCATTCTTGTACTGTATATACTTGGCTTTTAGGCCCTTCCCCCCCCCTTTTTTTTTTTTTGCATTGGAGAGCAGACTTAATGAAAGCGATACTTGAAAGAGGCCAGGTTGCATGGAGAAGGTTTGTTGAATGATCTCTTCAACGTTTCTTAAAAGTAGCTTACGACTCATCAGTCGTAATGTTCGTCTCAATGGCATACACTTTGGGACCAACCTATAAAGTTACCGGAAATGAAGTCTTGACACTGCTGTTTCGACAAGTTGCTGGTTTGGGGATTTTGAATGACGAGGTCTGCAGCTTTACCACTTCGACGAACTACACGAGTATTTTAGAACACTGAACTGAAGAGTAAGGCCTTTCAGCCTTGGTCATACAAATGAGTACTTTGCAAGGTTGTTGTTCACAGACCACTGGAATAATGATGCTGACCCGTCGCATAATCGACACAGTTGATCATAATAAGATTCTATCATTCTGAGGCTTGATTTTTAAGAGACCTTACGCCTACTCACGCAGGTAGGAGAAGGGCCCATGTGAGCGCCATTTCCGAATTCGTATTCACACGCCCATATGTAGACATCTGCTTGAGTTTAACTATACAATGGTGAGAGCTTCTCTTAGCTATGGTGCTATGGGGAGCGAAGTCACGGGTTTGTAAGGAGGAGTGGAGATCCGGAAAGGTGGTCCGGAGGCGGTATGGGGGCACGCATGGGGCTGGTGCACTTAATGAGTGGGTACTGTATACAGCACCGAGAGAGTTGGTAAAAGACTCATCTCCGACTCGAGTTACCGTCGTCGTCCTCGTCGTCGTCAGCGTTTGTCCAATGCTGGTGTTCCGCCAGCTCCGAGGAGGGTACCTTACCAGGGATGTCTCACTGAAAGAGCCGAGCCGCTTTCTACTAGGAGACGGAGAGACGGGACTGCATTCCGCTCTCACGAGACCTTACTATGGACGAGCCAGGAACAGTGTCTTCTGCGATGCATGATCGTCGTGGATGAGGCCCGATTCCTGTAGGAACCCGTCACTGGTCACAAGGCCTCCAGATCGAAGTATTTGGAAGCAAATCGCCGATAAGCCGTCAGTGGAGCAAACAAGTTTTTCCAAGCAATATTGTAGGAGGCTGCCACACTGTGTGGTAGCTCGACCAGTGGTATCTCCGTCTTGTTCTCAGTTGCTTTCAGCTTCTTACGTTTTCTCTGGGATATTTGAAGTGTGCCACTACAGCCAATCCCTGCCCCAGACCTTCCCGAATAGTATCCCTACGAGCGGGATCATTAAACATTCCGAGCTAAAAAGGGCACAACGCACGCGCACGCGCACGCGGGAGGTGCCGATCTGCATGGCACACATGTGCTGAGACCGTTGACGCGGACACGGCCGCCGATCCCAATGCGTACTCCATCTCTGCGTCGCGTCGGCAAGCACGGACGCCCGTGGTAGAAAAGTCCAAACGCAAAGAAATGGCTGTCCGTTGGTGGACAGGCCGCGTAACAGTCACTGCTCGTTTCTTCAATTGAACGTCAGAACTCGTGAATCCAGAGAGCCTCTCTTCAGTGCAAGATGAATGTGACAAGTGGAAAAGAAAAGAAAAAGGTCCACTTCTCTGCTCGGGATGAAGCGGCCTGGTCTCGTAAAGTTTAAATTATTGCCATCCTTTCGCAACCAACGATCAATTGATAACCCAACCAGTCACGCTTAACAACCAATGCCTCAACCTCATTCGATTCCCCTTTGCGGGACGGGTCCTTCACGTCATCCCCGGTACTATCCTCTCCTCTCCCCGAAACAACAACAACGTCATGCGCAATATATCTTCCCCGTTTCTTCATGCCTCGGGGCCGATGACGTACAATAGTACCGTAAAGCTTGCGTGTTCATGTTTCTTCCCATCCCCCCGATATTAATTCGCCAGACTCTGTTCACCCAGCAACAGTAGTGAAGCCAGTGATGGTGGAGATAACACGCCTCCTGTGGCAAAAAAAGAAAAAAGGTAAATTGAGAGAAGCACCGAGATTGCAACCGGAAAAGCGCCTCTTCTTACCCTTCCTTCGCTTCTCTTCATTCAGGGACTCCAAGCCTCGGTGACATCATGGGCCGAATTCAGTAAGCCGGAGGAGGAAGTGGGGGCGCAGCCGCGCTTAGCCTTGGGAGCTTTGTTCTGACGATTACTCTCGTCTCCCGTGCGCCTCTGATTCGTTTGACGCGACGGATTGGCATTGGCTTCGGTGGTGGCTGAATTCAAGACGCGCACAACGGCACGCGGCATTTGGAATCAAGAAAGCGGGTGACGAGACATGTGTCAGGAGCAGTCAACGAGCGTGAAGAGAAAAGAAGCTAAAAAACCAATCATCGCAAAAAGCACATGTTGGACTCCACACTGGCGCCGGATCCGGCGCTCATCCCGCACCTAGACAGGCAAAAGGTAAACAATGAGGAGTCTGGAACCGAGTCATACCGTATATCCCCTGACCAAAACGTCATCGGGGAGAGAGGAAACAAGGTAGAGAGAGATGCAGGGACGGAAGCACTTAGTACCCGCCTCTTCCCTTTCTCCCCACTTCCCGTATGGCTATATACTTAGTGTGCTCCCTGTTCCCTCGCGCATCCGGCCCCGGTTCTTGCCGCTTTCCCTTCCTGTCCAATTTTGTATTCACCCAAGACGCAAATCCCACCTCTCCCAGACACCAACATCAGTCTCACCGGTATTGCAAACCTTCTTGGCCAGACGAATAAGCCAGCCCTTTCAAGACCAGAAAATGAAGATGGCGGGGCAACGTTGCATGATGGCGCAGACACGCCAAGCAACACACGAAGTCACCCAAGATTGTCTCAAAGATACCCAAGATATTGAAGATGGCATTTAAGAAAACCGCTGTATGCACCTTCCCCTATCCATAGCTAGATCCAGGAATCGGAGACGTGTTACGTACGTAGCTCGTGTGTTGTCATTACACAGCGTCAGCGTTCATACCATTCGTCACCATCCGCCCAACCGACCCAAGTCCAAAGGAAAAGAAAAGGAAAATCCTGTCCGTCGACCATCCAGAAACCCCACCCAAGATAATGAAAAAGAGGAGGAAAAGAGCACAAAGAAACTAAACCCAAACTTCAACTCCCTTCATTCCTTCGTCCTGAGAGGGAACGCCCATGCCAAAATCAAACCATGATTCACCAACAACTACCATCCCCGTCAACTGCCGCCGATCATCGACTCATGCCGACTAAACCAATTACTCGAAAGAAAAAGCAAAAAGAAGAAGAAGAAAGCTGGATCCCGGCGACACACAGAGGATATCGTTTCCGTCCGCGGCACCGAGGAAATTTTTGTCGGAAGCGCGGCCTAGCGGCGCCAGTCGAGAGCCACATCCGCCAGCTCGGAAGGACACGAGTTTCAAAATTGACCAGCAAAGGTCAGAATTGAAGGAAGAGCATAAGAGAAGAGGAGCTCTGTACAACGATGTATGTCTGGCGTTCTTTGCCAAATTCCGAGAACATCGAAAGGCCATCGACGGTCGAAGCGAACCAACGAACCGCGGAGAACGTCAACCTTTGTCAGGCAGAAACCCTGCAAAGTCTAATCCATCCAGGGACTGGCCAGCAGCAGAAGGTATCTGAGAGCAGCGAGCAAGCAGCGCAAGAGAAGTTCGAGACGAAGAGATGGGTATCGGCACTAAGGAAATGCAAGCAAGAGGACCAAGGAAATTGTCGTTGCGTCCTTCCATCTGTCCGTCAGGCGAATGGCACGGATTGAGCGGGACTTTAGAAGATCATCGACTTGACCTCACCGCGCCGCGAAGACGCCCGAGGCGCGGTTGCGATGGCATGGTGCCGCGGGCTCTTGTCAATCGGCGGAGGGGGAACTTCGCTGCGTCGGTGGTACCGCTTGGTGTTGATGGAGGGGTCGCTGTTGGTTGTCTCCCTGTTGTACATTCCAGGCCGGGTTGGGTCGAACTGAGACTGCTCGCCTTCCTGTTGTGCGACGGCTGCCGCCTTCTCCTGAGCGCGAATCGCAGCCCTTTCCTCCTTCTCCTTCCTGAACACCAATTCAGTCCATGCCTTTGCTGAACTGGACATGGTGCTCTTGCCGACAACCTCGGAGAGCACCTGCATCCAGGCATCCTTCTGATCTGCGCTGTCGGCATAGAAGTCAATCGTCTCGCCGTTACCGAAACGGATACGGAAACCCTCCTCGACGAATGCATAGCCCTCGTCCTCTTCAGCAAAGCCTGACTTGCGACGGCCACCATCCTTGTTGTGGACCAACGTAGTGCGGTCGTCGATAAGCTTCGCTGCCTTGGCAAGGTTGATTGTGGCACGGGGCTGTCGAGTAGTCTCGTGGTAAGCTGTGAGCTTTGAGCCAGAGAGCCGGAAGAAACGGCGGCGCCAGTACTACAAAGACTAATCAGGATATAACCTTTTCTTTACCAGCAACACTGGCAGGGCAGAACACTTACAGGGCAATCGCCACCTTGCTGGCTGAGATGTCCTTCCCACACACGCCCCTTGGTCTCTTCGGCTTCCTTCATTTCGCGAATGCAAGCATTCATGCTCTTGGGCATGTCGTCATCGGTTGCGCCCTTAGGCTTGGGCACGTAAAGCAGCTGCAGGGTCAACTTTCCAACCTTGTACGGAGGGCGGCGAACAGGGCCACCCCGCTTGCTTTTGACACTGTTGGCAATCTCCGCATCCTCCAAAGCCCACTCGTTGAAGCAGGGGACGTCAATGGTGAATGGACGACCATAAGCCTGTCGCTCGTGGTTCTTGAGGCAGACATAGGCACGTGCGAAGGAACCATCCGGTGCAACAAGATCGTGGAGAAGGTCCCAGGCAGTCGGATTGGCCTTCGCGCGTCTGGCGGCCTCACGCTCCTCCTGGGCCTTCAGTGCGGCGGCGCGCTCAGCTTCCTCCTGCTGCTTGCGCTCCATCTCCTTGCGCTTCTTCGGCGAGGTGAGCAGACGCCCAAATGCAGAATTAGACTTCTTGTGACCCGTCGGCTTTGCAGGAGCAGGTGGCGGTGCGGTCACCTTGGGCTTCGGCGGCGGTGTGAGCTTAGTCTGCAAGGTCAGTTGGAATTCGAGGTCATTCAAGACAACCAGCTCAAACTCTTGGCCGATCGGAGCGCTGCGAGCAAGGTCAAGCCAAGCAGTGGTGACACAGTGAAGTCCGTTGTCCAGGGTGAGCTGGAACCAGGTTCGCTCATCTGAAAAAAAAAAAAAAAAAAACGTTAGCATCACGAAGCCAATCATTAGGGCAACTAAAGGCTTACTCTTCGGTAGTGGCAGATCAAGGTCCTTAACGCCAACGACCTTGACAAACAGCCTGCCTCTTTCCATGTTCTCGTCGCTCTCATCAATCATTGACATGTCGCCGAAGTTATCAGCAACAGCGCTCTCTTGGCCTGGAAGTGGTGGCGCAACACCCGGAGCAGTCCTTGGCCGGGACTCGTTCACGGTGACTGAGGCATTTGAGGCGTTGCGAATGCTACGGCGCCTCATCTTACCATTCCAAGGCTCAGTTGTCCAAGTGTTACTACGGTCGCGGTGGTTCTTCTTTGACGAAGAACCACTTCCCGATCTGTTACCTGGCGCCGGAACCACACCACGGTCATTGGTGGGAGGAGGAGCCAAGCTTTCTGCGGACGGCACGTTCGTGGTCTCGCTGCTGAACTGGCGGCTGCTAGCGACGACGACCTTCGTGTTCTGGCGCATAAGGTAACCCTTCTGTGTGCGGAAACTACCGTTAGCAGTCATGTTCTGTTGGTTGATACTTGGGCCTCCGCCGTTGTCTGCTGCTGCTCCCATCGCTGATGGTGCAGAGAACTCGGCATAAGGCGGGGCAGTGAATAATGGCTGTTGTACCTTTTGAGCCTCGACGACACGATCGAACTCGCGGTCGAGGTCAAAACTCAAGTCTTCACCAATGTCACCCACGGGGAGATCGATCTGCATCCTGAAGCTTGGACAACGCCTAGGCTGATCGCCCTCGCTCTTCGTCTCGTCGTCTGTAGTGGAGTCTTGCTCCTCTGAGACGTGCGAGAGGTGCGACGGTTCTTCCTCGTCGTCATCCTCACGAGTCATGGACAACCGGGTAGGACTGCGGTCTACCATAGGCGGGGGAGCCTCACCGCTGACTTTGCGGCGGGTTGCGGCCATGGTGGCAAAGTCAGAAGGCGTGGCCGAAGGACGGGTCCTCAAAGAGCCACCGGGAGCCTTGATTGTTGCAATAGGGTCCTCGACTTCGGCCGAGTCCTCACGCTCCGGAGGCTCAATAGGGTCACGAATGGCCGAGTCTGGAGTATCACGCCCATCCTCATCCTCCGCATCAGGCGCCTTCGGAGGCTCGAGTTCGTCATCCGGCGTAAGCGGGCGTTGAAGGAAGTCCTCATCGGGCTCAAGCTTGGGACCGGAATCCATTGCCGAGGTGCTCCGGTTCTTGTCGAGATACGACTGAAGCTGCAGGTGGAAATCCTCCTCGTTGTTGAACGAGCCGAACTCGGGCATATCGGCAACTTTCTGGTGCTCCTTCTGACGTGCCTCGTCGCTTGCTGCACGGTCTTCAGGCTTGGGGGTAGGCGGGCCATCATCCTCATCCGTGCTGTTGTTCTGGACCTGCTTCTCCTCGGTGTCCTCGTGGGGGGTTGAGTAACGGCTAGCATCGTCATCGTCATACTCGTCGACCTCGGTACCGCTAATATCGTGACGGATGACGGAGCCCGCGTCGCTGTAGTTATCATCGTCCTCATCATCATTACCATCATCATTTGCAGGTGAGCCTTGTGCGCTGTTGAGGTCAGGAATCGCGTTGAAATCCAGCGTGACCTCTCCATCTTCCTTCTTGACCTCAGCAGGCTCGTCGGGGACATTCTCATCGAAGTTGGAAGAAACCTCGCGAGAAGGAATAGGTACGTCCGGATCATACATCCCAATCTCTCCATAGTTGTGCTCAGAGGTCATAGAAGGTTGTTCGCCAAGGTCGTAGTCGTCGTAGTTGCGACTCTTGACCTTCTCGAGGATCGACTCACGTGAGATGTGCGGAATGTCCATCTCGTCCAGGGCTGACTCGTTGTCTTCAGCAGCGCCCTCAACCTTCAACGCGTCTTGGCTGTCTTTCCTCTCATGATCCGCCTCCTTCGATACCTCGTCCCTGTTATCCATGGTAGGCGTTGGTTCACGTGATCCATGAATTCCCATGAGCTGCAGGCGATCTTCCAGAGACATGGGCGAGTTGCGACCCATACTGAGAATATCGGACTTGGAAATGCTTGCTCCAATACGGGGCGGCGAGGGCAACGAGCGGTGAGCGCTGCTAGCACGCTCGGCGGCAGCAGAAAGACCATTGAGGGACTCTCTCCGTCCACGAGAATCAGGAGAGCCCTGCATGGGAGGAAGAGGTGGAAGCGGGCGTTGCTCGGGATCGGATGCAGTGGACTGGTTGCGCACGTGCTCAGTCCGCTGAGAGTTGGGCATGGCAGGAGGAGGGCTTGATTCCGCGCCTTCGAAGGGATCCTCGAAAGTATCGGCCAAATCGGTGTTCACAGCTTCTGGACTCATGTGGCGCCAGTCACCAGGTAATACGACCGGCGTCTTTTCTGTGTCCTCGAGAGACTCGTCAAAACTGTCGTCCCGCTCCATCGAATCGCCCTCGAATTCGTAGTCTTCCTCGTCATCGTCGTCAGAGTAGTCGCTGCCCTCGCGCGATGCCAGCGATGGCTCGGGGGTCACCATTTCGTACTCGTTGACCACAGGCGGCTTCGACTCAAATGTAACGCTCTTCGCATGACGACGCAGCGGGCGCTGCGGGCCTTCACCAACGCGCTCGTCATCAGAAGAGAGCACGCTCGAGTCATTGTCGTAGCTGGTGCTATATCTGCCATTTCGGGAAAGAGAAGATCTAAGAGGTGAAGCGTGGGTCTTTGACGGTGAGGAGTTGGTCATGTAACTACCGTCGAACTTGGATGGCGAGCCACGAGGGGTTGTGTCGGCACTGTCGCTGCGGCTGTGCTGGTGCTTCTTAGAAGGAATATCGCGGTTGCGCAAAGGATCGAAGCCGCGTGGGACGAATCCCTGAGCACTGAGAGGACGGTTGGTGGCGAGCGGGCGCTCGACAATGGGCAGCTTGGTGGGGTCATACTCGTTCTTCTGCTCGCGGGCGAACATGGTGCTGTTCCTCACGCGGGAGGCTTTCATGAGGTTCTCAATGGAGCTGCGCTTGGGCGACAGGGTCTGCTGCTCGCGCTCGAACGAGTTCTCAACGTCGGGCGAATTAGGGTCGCGCGACTGCCAGAATCGGTGTTTCGAGGACGTGCCGAAGGGCGACGTCTCCGAGGGCGGGGTGTCCTGGCCAGGGACGGTAATCTACACGGCGTCAGGAACGTGGGCAAGATGCAGGTCAGGAATGCGTACCTTCGTGGCCAGCTTGTGGCTGGGCGAGTTCCGGCGGTGCTCCATGGGGCTGATCTCGGAAAGCGGACCGGTGGAGCTCATCTTCGCGGGCGACGACGTCGGGCTGTTTTTGTTTATGCGCAGAGGTCGGACCTGGCGGCGGTGAGTTTCGCGGCCCATGTCGCAGTGGACGGCGGTGTATGGACTTACAGCCTCCGGGGGCATGTCGACCAGTTGGCGGTAGCTTGCGTGGGCCGGCGACGCTCAATTGGCCGAGCGACGGAGGAACGCAAGCAGGAATGCAAGAGCAGTCAAGCAAGCACTAGAGAGCGAGCGGACTGGCGCGGCCAGCTCAAGCAAAGTGGGTGCGAAGAGAAGGAATCGGGGGCGCTGGGGATGCGCGAGGACGGAGGAAGGAGGAGAAGCGTGTTTATGGAGCGGTGGAGGGAGATGACGATGATGTGCGGGCTCGTGTGGAGGGTGTCAACCGTGCTTGCTGGTGTGTGTTGACGGCGGCTCCACCCGCGCAGCTGGCCGAGGCGCCTACGCTGCCCGCGATCACCACGGAAACGACGCGCTTCCAAGCCGTTTTCCCTACCGAGCCGCAGCCTCGCCATCGCTGCCAGTGTAACGGCCGCCTACACGCGCACTGCGCCCGTTGCACGCCGCATGCGGCAGCTGCAGCGGCGTGCGCCTGCGTTGCCCGCTGCGATGTGGTCGCGATGCGTGCTGCGCGTAGTTGCGGCTCATCGCAGGCAGCCATCGGCAACGCTGTGTCGGCCACGACTTGGGCGCGAGGCTCTAGCGCACCGCCACTCCGCCGCGCCCGACTCGCAGCAAAATTTCTCGGACGTCACAATCGCGCGCTTCCAAGTTCTTCCCGCCATCTCCCCTCCACGCGACCGATCCTTCGTGGGTCGCCTCGTCTTGTACCCCTGCCCAGCTGTGATCTTTCGATGCTGCGCTTCTAGTCGCCTTCTACTTGGGCCCCCCAGCCCGCTGCTCGTCATTCGCCATGCTTCGCGCTTCGTCCCAGCTCTGCCCTTTCTGCGAGCTTCGCACCCTCTTCCCCGTTCGCCCTCCCACAGCAATCGCGTCGCAATGGCAACAAATGCGCTTCGCCTCGCAGCTCCAGAGGCGCTCCAAGCCTGCGCGTATGGAGCTGTCAGCCAAGGTCGCCCAGTCAAAATCTAAGCCCACCACACGCAGGACCGACGGCCCCTTCGCTGGTCTTAACCGCACCAAAGTCCCCCGCTCTCTCCTCCAGGAACAGGCAGCAAAGGCGTCGAAGCCAGCGCGTCCCCGAGACTCGACGTCTCCCAAACACTCCCGAGATGCAAAGAGCAAAAACCCAAAGGACGATCCCAGGTGGTACAAGGCGTTGAAAGAGCGGCGCGCCCTGAGCCCCGTGTCCTACGATCGACGATCCATCGTGAAAGAGCGGATCGCCGAGATAGACGACTTTCAGCAGTTCCCGTTGCTACCCGTTATACAAAACTCGATCCTCACGCAAGGCTTGCCAGGTCTGGAGGATATAACACCAACACCGGCCCAGCGCGTAGCCATGCCTGCATTGCTCAACATGGACACCAAAGGCCAGAGGCGAGACTCTGAGAGCGAGGTTGCAGAAATGCAGCAGTTCTTGCTTGCAGCTGAGACAGGCTCAGGCAAGACGCTCGCTTATCTCCTCCCCGTTCTGGATGCAATCAAACGTGCAGAGATGAAAGAGAAGGAAGAGGCGGAGCAAGAGAAGGCCATGTCAAAAGAAAAGAAGGGAGAGAAGATGTTTGAGCTCGAGTCGCCGCCGCTCGCGGGCGAGGAGAACCCCGACGCTGGGCGACCTCGTGCCATCGTTCTCGTCCCTTCAGCAGAGCTCGTGGATCAGGTCGGCGCGGTTGTCAAAGCCTTCTCGCATACCGTGAAGTTCAGAGCGGCGCTCATCTCGGCTGCCTTTTCCAGTACCGTCATCAGAAACCGTCTCTTCGCTCCTAGTGGCGTCGACATTGTCATTGCCACTCCGCATTTGCTTTCCAGCATTGCGGAGAGCGATCCTAACATTCTCAGCCGGGTCAGCCATCTTGTCGTCGACGAGGCAGACTCCCTTCTTGATCGTTCTTTCTCGCCACTCACTTCCGCCATAATCGACAGGTCCACCCCATCATTGCGCCATCTTGTTTTCTGCTCTGCAACTATCCCTCGTAGCATGGACACGTATCTGCGAACACGCTTTCCTGATATGAAGAGGCTGGTCACCCCCAACATCCACGCCATTCCTAGGCGCGTGCAGCTTGGGGTTGTTCAGGTTGACCAGCAGCCATACAAGGGAAACAAGGATCTTGCATGCGCGGATACGATCTGGAATATTGGTCGTTCCGCCGCAGAGCATCACGACGATCAGAGAGAGATCGTGAGAACGAAGCGCATTATCGTTTTCGTTAACGAACGCGAGAAGGCTGTTGAGCTGGCCAAGTACCTCGTCTCCAAGGGCATTGACGCCATCGCACTGAACAGAGATACTTCAGACCAGAGACAGTCACATGCCCTAGCCGATTTCCGGGGCTTGACGTCCGATATTGACCATGAGGATATGAAGAAGAGCACCAAGAACGAGCGCAGGCTTGCTAACACCAAAGTTCTTGTCGCTACGGACCTCGGCTCCCGCGGTATTGACACGGTTGCTGTGAAGCATGTCATCTTGTACGATGTGCCACACTCAACTGTTGACTTCATCCACCGACTCGGCCGGACCGGGCGCATGGGCAGACGTGGCCGTGGCATTGTTCTGCTTGGCAAGGGAGACCGTGCTGACGTTGTCAAGGACGTCAGAGAGGGCATGTTCCATGGCCAGGCTCTCATCTAATACTTCGAGTTTATACTGCTAAGTATGTATTATGACCTCTGTCTAGACGGAGCTGTACAATATAGAACAAGATTCACGCTTTCAGTAAACGATGTCCTGAACCGAACACGCACAGATAATTCTTCTTGTTTGATAAATACGCTGGTACTTAGTCAACTACACCTGTGGCCTCGATGTTGCCGAGATAGGGAGATGGACGCTCATGATAGTTAGCGCCGCTGCTAAAGGTGCGATCGCGATGTACGAATAGACGCTTCCAGTATCTGTGAGCCCAGGTTGTCCCTGTGTTTTACCACGGGACTTGGAGCTGCCGCGCGTTGCCGCAAGGTTGGGCTGTTCGCGTTCGCCCGCTAGTGTGCCAAGACAGGACCAGTGACATCATCCGTAAACAAAACGGCACACCTAGTCTATATGGCGGATCGTGAGGCTGGCGGCCCAACGACACCGCCCCACACCGCATCTGCACCCGAACGCATGCAACCGCAGCTGAATCGGTTGCTCCCCCAGCCGCAGCCAGAACGCCTCGAGACCTCGTGCCTATTCTGGGCTTCATGCGAACTAGGTGGTTGCGGCCCTTGTCCTTGTCATGAAACGGTCCGCGAAGCATGTCGCAATGGGAGTAATTTCCAAATGATGATGCAAAGCTCCGGGGGTTCCTCCCTGCGTCCAGGTTAGTGTTACGCTTCCTCCGCCTTCCGGCCGATTTTCCCGACGCAAAACCCCGTATTTGTGTTGGTTCGGCAGCTCCCTATTCCTCCGTTCGCCGTTGCTCGTGACCCCAACACAGCCCGTAAGCCTGGCTGGCTGGGATGGGGGGGGGGCGCTGTTCCCAGACGTGGAACGGACGGACGGGGGCCTGGATCCCAGCCCAAGTTGTTGTCCGTGCTTTTGTTTTTGGCCATCGCGCGCGTGCCCAACTCGCGGCGTGTCGTTGTCGTGTCAACGGCCGCGTTAGGGGCGGAGGCGAGAGCGGTCGATTGTGTGCATCGAATGTGCCTGTCGGTCGTCGTTCATCATACCAGAAAATGAAAGTATGCGGGTGAAGGTGGCAAAGGCACGGTTCGCGAGGTTGGTTTGCGGGCTTTTGGTACTGGGAAGGAATTCGTTTCACCATGAGTTGTGAGTCTTTGGGGTACTTGGTAGATTTACGACGTAGAATACTTAGAAATAAGTATCTTTGTCAATCAGAAAGTCTATTAGAAGCTTCAAGCAATGTAGCACCGCGCTCGTCCCCGAATCAGAGTCAGACATGTGGAATACCAGTGTCAGTGGTGAGTCTAGAGCGTGGAGAGTAGAAAGTGTGGGTCGGGCCGGTAAATTGTAGTTGCTTCTGACATCGATATATCTCATATCGGACGCGGGATGTTTGAGCGAACGAGGAAGAGAAATGGCCGTCTACGTATTTTGTATTAGCGTTGAAGACGCAGCTAGGTGTTGGTATTCGTCATCTTTGGATAAGGCAAGCCCCCTTCGAATGTTTCCGTGAGTATTGTGGCGGACGAGATGCAGACGTAGAACGTTTGAATATACATCTACGCGGATGGCAGCTCTAACCACCTATGTAAATCAAAATCATCACTTCACGACCATGCACAGCATCGTTGTTTTCTGAAGAAGACTATCATTCTGTCCAGGCTACCTGTATCGGTCGCGTTGATTGGTGATGGAAAGAAAACCTTGATGGTCATAAGCCCGGGAAAAAGAAAGAAAAAAGAGACCCGCCATTGAGAAGTTCATCTCTGGATATTCGAGCTTATTCGTCCTCCTTCCTCCAAGAAAGCTCTGTATTAGCGGAGGTTGGAAGTCAAATGGAGAACTGCAGTCACACAGTTGGCGAAGAAAAGCCCGAGATATTGGAAAGTTGCCCAAGAAGATTTCATGAAAGAGCCGTTCCTTCCTATTGGAAGCTCGATATTACTGGGCGTGGAAGTAGTCGAACAACAAAGAGTTGTCGCAGAATGCTGAATGAAGAAAGGAAAATCCGAAAGACCGAATGTGCTGAGTCGTCCCTTCTCGCCACCAAAGGGAGCTTTGTATTAGTAGGCATATGCTGAATGGAGAGAAGGAATTCTGAAAGCCCGAGTATTAAAGGGAAGCAGCGCTGAAAGACCGAATATTAGAGTGAGGAATCTCTGAAAACCGAGTATCGAAGAGAAGAGCCACCCTGAAGGGTCAGGTGCCTTTGAAATGGCTTCCTCGCTACCAAAGAAGCGCTCAATAATTGCCACCGCGTAAGCCGAGCGGCAAGGTTGCATGTGGAGCTCCATCGTTGAAGATAAGCCAGAAGATTCGGTAGAGAATGGGCCAACTTCTGAGAGGAACCCAACTGGTCTCTGAAGAGAGGTCAACTACCATCAAGAGTCCCAAAGGCCTCAGTTTGGCAGAGTCAAAACCATCATCAACTCAAAGGGACAAAAGCTAGCCTTGAATGTTCTCCGCAAAGAAGGCATCCAATTCGAAGTCTGCAATCAATGAGGTGAGTGTGCTCATCGTCCAGCGCAGCTCGACACCCGTCGACTCTTCATAAATCTTCTTGAGATTGACCATGGACTCGGCAAGAGCCATGACCGAGTCATCGGTAGTAGGGGCGACCCTGTCAAACTCAGCGAAGATCTTCCGAAGCTTTAAAAAGCTTTGGGATCCAGCAAAGACTATCGACTTGATTGACCTAAGCATTTTAGGCGTGCATCGGGTCAAGTAGAGCTTCTCAAGGCTCCGGGGCAGGATGTTTCCAAGCAGCAAGGTGTCGTGCGGAGGAGATCCAAGCAGTACGTGCTCCGGGATTTTGAGAGACCTTAGCTTGGCGAAACCTGTCATGTCGTCGAGGCAGACAGCCATTTCGGAGCCGTCGTCATCGTCACGGTATTGAGTGGAAAGTCTGAGTATCTGAAGCGTCGCAGCATGGGTACGGACTGCAGCGGTCACGGTCTTGAACCAATGGTTCGGGTCGTTGGGCCTACCGCGATAGACGATATCCAGAGCTTCCAAGCGCGTGCACGAGCGGATTAGGTCGCCTAGAAAGGAAGCAGCTACGGCGTCTGCGTTGATATAGATGCTGGTGATCGTGAAAGCGCTAGGAAGAAAGCTTGAAAGCATCTGGGGAGAGTTCAGGTCGAGGATACTGAGCTTGGTCAGGCATGGTACGCCGAGCAAAGGAGTCAGGGAGGAGCTCGTGTAGCTTGGGAACAGGCCACTCTTGTAGTTTTGAGACAGGCCACGGGACAAACCGGCCTCAAGAACCTTGAGACTACCCAGGATCTGAAGAGGCTGTCCAGAACGAGCTTTGGCCATATTCTCCAAAGCCAGCTTCAAGAAAGAGTTCTCCTGGCCGCTGATGCGATCGAAATTGATCCTGATGACTCTGAGCGCCGGAAGGAGTGAGAGAAGCAGCGCCAGGTAGACGTCCTGACGGTATCCAGGCAGCATCGAGAGCCAGAATAACTTGAAGCTAACATCGACTTTGTTGCTAAGGAGGTTGTAGGCAGCCCGCTCGAATGTGCCTTCGGCATGCTTGTCCAGGAATGCCGACACCTCTTTGGCTTCGTCCAAGCGTTGACGGAAGCGTTCGAACGACGGCGCCGGAATACCCATGTCCATAGCTGTGATGTTCAGGACCTGCACGTTCTTAGCCATGTCTTGTTTGAGTATGACATCTTCCGTCAGGGCTGGGACCGTATTGTACCCAACGGTGCACTCTCTATAGAAGAGCGGGCGGGCGATGTTGTAGAACTTGCGCGACACTAGAACATGCGACCTCAGATCTTCTTTGTTGGGAAGCTTCTCTAACACGAGCTGGAGCAACTCGGTCGGAATCGTGCTGATGTAGTCCATGGTCGCTGGTTGTGGCCGATTCAAAGGGATGTAGCAAAGACAAGGCTGTTGGCAAAGAGTGTCTGGGGTGGGCGAAGAAGAAAAGTCTTGGAGCAAAAGGAAAATGTGGGAGTTATATGCGCCGGGCGGGCGGGCATTAGATCTTCCTGGACCCTGAGAAAAACTCTGCATTGCGCGACCATTTGTAGAAGGAGCGCGAGGTGCTCCAGCGCAGATAGTGATTGTTGCTGGGGGGATATGGCCGGCTCATGACTGCGAGGCGGTCCTTCCTAATCCGGAAGTCGGGTACTTGTAAGGCTGAACAGGCAAGCTTTCGCTCTACTCGGAGATCTGTTGCTGTTGGAAAAGCAAGCATAGTAGCAAGGCGGTACAAAGGACTGGGTTGGAGAGAGCGAGGTGTTGATGTCCGCGAATCTTGCAGGGTCTGCAGCAGCCTTAAGTCGATTGGGCTTTGTGAGAGCATGCGCTAAGCACGCCCATTCGCAACCCTTTCATAACGTGCTTTCAATCTGGACATTCATTATGGAGCGGTAGTGGTGGTACACACGTAGCACACTGTTCGACATGACCTCGCCGTCATCCGCCGCCCGCCCTTTCTTTACATTACATTATCTTCAACGCTGAAGAACAAAGGACAAGAAAAGACATTAGTTCCCACATTACGATCTTCTTTTTGTATTTTTTTTTTCTTATTTTCTTATATCTGCTTCTGCCTCTTACCCTCGTTCTTTCCCTGTTCCCTCTGAAAGGGAGTACTGGAGAAAAGAGAAACGAGAAGGGAAAGATGACAGAGCGATGAGCACATTCCAACTGGCGAAGCCAGGAACATACCACTGTTTCAGGGTATTGCCATGTCCACTCGCTAACCATAGCCGAATGGCTCATCGTTCTCGTGTTCAATCTTGCATTGCTACCTTTTCCGTCTCTCTCCCTTGGTATCCCCTTCTCATTAAGCCCTAAGTTCGTCGATTCAGTCGGAGGGGTATGATATCTCCGCCCTGTTGTCATTTTGCTCCTCGCTCCTTGCTCCTCCCTCGCCAGCTAGGTGGCGTCGCTACCTTGAATCGTTGAAAGTTCGAGAAGTAATTGTCAATGGTGAGAAGTGCCTCAGCGAATCGAATGCCAGTGTAGTGTGGTATCAAAACCCAACCGGGGGAATCTTTGCCAGAAGGAATCGCAAAAAAAGGGGGAATCATTCTCAATCTTTTTTGCCCACCGCAGAATGATATCTCAATCTTAACACACTCCGCCTCCTCACCCTATTCAAAAAGGAGAACAGATAAAGAGAAGAACAAGATAAGAACGAAGCGAATGAAGTTGCTCGCGATCGGTTGAAGGGTAGTATTAAGGGTATGAGGGGTATGCGAGGGGGGTGTAACTACGTAAATCAATCAGAAGAGTAGCGATAGCGAATGTCATGGCACGCAAATAACCCGCATCCACCAAGAAAAGTTTCAGTAATACAATGGAGTACAGTGCGTGCGTCGGATCAAAAAACTCGAAAAAAGAGAAATGTCAAATGACAAGAAGTATCAACAAAAGAAGCGCAAGATGGCATGCAAATGTGACAACAACATCACAACAAACAAAAAGAAATGAAGCAAATTGAAGAGAGATCTCTGAAGTGGTCAAATGACCAGTGATGCCATCCTTCTATCCGTAGATTCAGAGCGCTTAGTTCGCACCAGCCTCCTCCTCAGCCCAGCCGGGCAGGCCACCGTGGCCCTCACCCTGGATGGCAAGACCAAAGCCGTTGCCGGCACCAAAGCCGCCCAAGCCGCTAGCCAAGCTGCCGAAGTTCTGGCTCTGGCCCTGGCTCGTGGCGCTCGACGGCTGTCCAAAGGGGCCCTGCGAGAACACAGGCAAGCTGACGGCGCGGGCGTGCTGCGCACTCCTGCCAATGTTGGAAGGCGCAAGCAGGCCACCGATCGTCGTGGAGCCAGACCCCGAGTTGGAGGCAGGTCCGGAACCGTTCGTCAAGCTAAAAGAGCTGCTCGGGCCGTGGTGCGACGTGTGCGCCGGGGTGGCGTTGGCGTTGTCCGCGGCATAGAACGCAGCCTGGGGGCTAGGGAACTGGCTCTGCTGCGAACCCTGCTGCGACTGCTGCTGCTGTTGCTGCTGGGCGCTCGGGAAAGGGTCCAGGTTCGACTGCTGCTGCTGGTACTGTTGCTGGGGCTGCGGCTGCTGTTGCTGCTGCGATTGCTGGGCCTGCAGGTACATGATGAGCGGGTTGTTCTGGCTCTGGTAGAGGATGTTGGCCGGAGTCGGAGCCTGCACGCCCGAGTTGCCGGAGCCGGTGGGAGAGATCGAGTTCTGACCTCTGTTCGGCTGCGACATGCCATTGAGCGGCGACGGAGACTGCAGCTCGCCGTTTTGCTGGTTCTGCTGGTTCTGCATGTTCTGCAGCTGACGAGGGGGGTTTCCGCAGCGGTCCTTGCCAAAGTTGACCTTGAAACGCTTGTACTCCTCCTTCTGACGAACAGCCTCGATCGCCTTGATGGCATTGGCAATGTTCGTGAAGTTCACGAATGCGCAGCTCTTCTCCCGCAGGGTGTTCACCAATTCAATCTCGCCATACTCAGAAAAGTCTTGGCGGAGGCGGTCCTCGGTCCAGGATTCGTCCAGGTTGCCAATGTAGACGTTTCGGGAAGCGCCGCCGCTGACGGCCAGCGCAATCGCAGGGGGCAGGGCTCCCGAGTGCTTGCCCCAGCCAATCTTCAGGCGGCGGTTATGGATCATCAGACCCTGAAGCTGGCTGAGAGCGTAGAAAGAAGCGGCGGAAGTGGGGTCGATGAAAGTAACGAAGCAGATGTGCTTGTCGGGAATGTAACGGATGTGGTGGAGAAGACCGCCCCTGACGACGTTGCAGATTTCCTCGATGGTCGTTTCGGGGTGGATGTTGCCAAGGTAGACGGTCCGGTTCCCCAGGTTGTTGGCACCGCCAGCGGATGTCGCAACAGCGGCTGCAGCAACGGATTGCTGAGCCAAAGCGTTCGAAATCAAATCCCGGTCAGCGCCGTTGAGGACGTGGGCGTAGCCGGGCGCAATGCCAAGGTACTGCGCCGCGTTCTGCTGCTGCGTCTTCGAGACGTAGGCACAACGGTCCTTGCCGTAGTAGACGCGACGCGGCGGCTGCCACTTGGGCTCCTGGGGGAGCTGGGCAACGGCCTTGATAGCGTTTCCGATCGACAGGAAATGGACGAAGCCAATCGCCTTCTCCCTCACGATCTTGACGGTATCGATGGGCCCAAACTTGCCCAGATCCTCGCGGAGCTCCTCCTCGGTGACATCTTCGGACAAGTTTCCAAGGTACACGTTCCTGGACGCACCCGACTGCTGGACGGCAAGAGCGACAGAGGTGGGGACCTGCGAAGGCTTGCCCCAGCCGATCTTGATGTCCTGGCCCCTGATTGACAACTTTTTCAAGATTGCGTCAGAGTGGAAGTGGGTGGCAGAGCTGCTGTCGAGGAAGGAGATGAAGGCGCAGTTCTTGTCGGGCAGGAGCCTGACCGACTCGATCTGGCCGCTCCTCACGTGTCCCAGAATCTCCTCAGCGGTCGTCTCCGGCGGAATGTTGCCCAGGTACACGGTCCTGCTCGTGCCCGAGACCAGGCCGGGAGCCATGTGCATCTGCGAACCCAGGCCGCCCAGGGCCTGGTTGGCAAGGCTGGGGAAGGCTCCGGTCGGCGACTGGGGCCCGGCGAAGAAGGACGGCGGGTTGATGCCGGTGGGCGACATCATGCTCTGGTAGAGCTGGGGCGACATGGGGGCCTGGATGGGGCTGCCCATCTGGGGCTGCTGCGGCTGCTGCTGGGGGCCGCCGTTCTGGAAGCTGGAGAAGTTCTGGAACTGGGGTGAGCCGAAGGCGTTGGGCGAGCCAGGCTGGAAGGGCGAGCCCAGCAGCAGCTGCGAGGGCAGCAGCGGGGTGAAGTTCATGTCGAAGGCGGTGCCAGGAGTCTGCATGTCTGCGCCGGTCTGGTTGAGGCCGCCTAGTCTGCCGGTGGAGATGCTGGGCAGGTTCCTCTGAGGGTGTCGATCGCCGTAGCCGGTGATGGAGGGCTGATTCGAGTGGAACGCTCCGTGCGAGAAGCCAGTTGAGTCGCCGTTCATCGAGGTTTTTGAGAAGGAGCTCATTCGGGCGGCGCCGGGGCCCGCGGGGGTGGAGTCTGCAGCTTGCATGGCGAGCAGGTGCGGTGGCAGGACAAAAGCGTCCCGCGCACTGGTAGATAGGACAGCCGTCGTGTTGTATTAGAGCGTCCGGTGCGTTGCGTACCGGACTAGGGAATTATTAGGGTACGAAGAATTGGAGAAAGGCGACGACGGGACAGCACGCTGGTCGATGCGGCGCTCGAGGCGAATTACGCAGCCCTGTCGAGAGGTGAGCGAGCGAGTTGATATTGGATCTGCGCGCAGGAGCCGACGTACGCGTGGGAGGGCGAGAGGGCGAAGCGAAGGCGCAGAAAAGCAATGCCACGGGCACACCAGAGCGCGGGAGAAGAGGTGAAGGCTGCGCAGCGCGGGCAAGGAACGGATGGGAGCGCGGCGAGTCAGCGGTGTGGTCTCGCGGAGCCCCTTTTGCGGAGACAAAGGCAGCGCTGGAGGCGTGGTTATGGGAAGGGTGTGCACGCGCCGTCCTTGGGGTTTTGTCGGCGCCGGCGCAGGGTGTGCGTCGGCGGAAGGAATGTGGCCGGGCTGCTGGCGAATGCGGACGGGCGTGGCACGGCCTGGCAACGAAGGGAAGCGACGACGAGCAAGGAGCGGCCGCCGCGATCGTGAGGGCGCGAGGAGGCGAGGTGTGAGCGGCGACCTCGGCGTGCGGTTGCGCGTAGCACAGTGGCAGGAGAGCGGCCGGCAGGGCTGCCCAGGGGAGCGCCCACGGCCAGGCCAGCAACGAAATGAGCGACGCCGCGCCGCCCTACCCAAACATTCTTAGCGAGGCGCACGAGACAGGCCAGCACAGGCCGCGCGCTGAGATTGCGCTGCGGGCGCCGAGTGTGGTGGAGGACAAGCTGTGCCTGGCGCTAGGCCCGACGCGGCCAGCAGGGTCTCCGCGACCGCGAATCCTCATCAACCCGTCCAAATAGCGGCCCCTATACGACGACGCGCGCACCCCAGCCGCCGCCGCGGCCTCAGATCCGTCCTCCATCACCCTCACGTGTCGCCAAGCATGGCCGACGCCCTGCACCCGTCACTGGCCCAGTGCGCCCTCGTCGCCACGGCGCTCAAGCTGCTGCTGCTCCCTGCGTAGTAAGTCGTCTGTCTTCATGCGCGCATTCTTCCCGCCGCCGCTGGTGTCTGAGCCGCCGCCCCGCTGAGACCCCAATCTCGTCATGCAAGTGCTCGAGCCGCGCCGCCGGGCAACATGCTGACCTGCATAGCAAATCCACCGACTTCGAGGTCCACCGCAACTGGCTGGCCCTCACCCACTCGCTGCCCGTCCGCCAGTGGTACTACGAGGTGAGTCGCAGCGTCTCAGACAGCGCCCGCCTGCTGATGGAATGGAGAACACCTCGGAATGGACCCTCGACTACCCGCCTTTCTTTGCCTACTTTGAATATGCGCTGTCTCAGGCCGCCCGCCTGGTCGAGCCCGGTCTGCTCAACGTCAAGGCGCTTGGCTACGACACCTGGCAGACCGTTTACTTCCAGCGGGCCACTGTGATCGTCACCGAGCTGGTCCTGGTCTATGCTCTCCACCTGTACGCTGCCAGCTCCTGCAATCTTTCGCCCAGCCTGTTTCCTGACGCGTGACAGATACGTCAAGACAGCCAATTCGCAGAAGCTTGCCCATGCTGCTTCCCTGTCGGTCCTGCTGTCGCCGGGCCTGCTGATCATTGACCACATTCATTTCCAGTACAATGGCTTCCTCTTCGGCATCCTGGTCCTGTCCATGGTGCTCGCCCGCCGCCAGTCGACGCTGCTGCTGAGCGGCTACCTCTTCGCGGCCCTGCTGTGCTTCAAGCATCTGTATCTGTACGTTGCGCCGGCGTATTTCGTATACCTGCTCCGCGTCTATTGCTTGAGCCCGCAGTCCATTTTCCGGATCCAGTTTTTCAACTGCCTGAAGCTTGGCCTTGGGATCATCGCCATCTTCGCCGCTGCCTTTGGGCCTTTCGTGTACTGGAGCCAAATCCCGCAGCTGCTGACCCGCCTCTTCCCGTGGGACCGTGGCTTGACTCACGCGTACTGGGCCCCCAACGTCTGGGCGATGTACTCGTTCACCGACAGGGTTATGTTGTATTTGGCGCCGTACCTCAATCTGCCCGTTGACCGGTCGGCGGCAACTAGCCTGACTAGAGGCTTTGTTGGGGACACGCAGTTCGCCGTTTTACCGGATGTGCCGAAGCAGGCAACCTTCGCCCTGACCCTGCTCTTCCAGATCATTCCGCTCATCAAGCTATTCCTAAAACCGACATGGGAGATCTTCATAGGCGCTGTAACGCTCTGTGGGTACGCATCCTTCCTCTTCGGATGGCACGTGCACGAGAAGGCCATCTTGACGGTCATTATTCCCTTCAGCCTTATCGCGCTTAAGGACCGCCGGTATCTCGGAGCGTTCCGTCCTCTCGCCGTTGCCGGGCACGTGAGCTTGTTCCCCCTGCTCTTTACTGCCATGGAATTTCCCATCAAGATTTTGTACACCATCTTCTGGCTGGTGGCTCTGCTTCTGGCGTTTGACCGGTTGGCGCCTGCGTACGTATCTCCCGCCTTCATTTCCTCATCTCTTTCGAATGCTCTCATAGTCGCCTCATCTGTTTCCCCCTATTACCTAAGATGTCACCTTCCGGATTCTTCCATCTCGTCTCATTTTCCCTTAATTCGTCTCATTATCGAAGCCCCCCTCGTGACTCTTTTCACTGATAATGGCCTGACGCGACCGCACAGTTCCCCACAGCCGCGATTCTTCCTTCTGGATCGCTTCGCGCTGCTGTACATCACAGTGGCAATTCCACTGATCGTGTACACATCGTTTGTGCACCAGCTCGTCTTCGGTGCGCGCCTCGAGTTTCTTCCCCTGATGTTTACGAGCTCGTACTGTGCCGTTGGCGTATTTAGCAGCTGGGTCAGTTTCCTAAACGTATACATGACATCGTGAGGAGAGGAATCAAACCCTACCGTTTATCTCTTCGGATGTCTCGGGTGACGAATTAGGGTAGCGACCGCCCCGAAAAAGATCGATAAGCTTATATCCTTCTTGTCACCCCTCTTCCCAGATTCGCGCGTGTGTTGATCGTGATGTGGCTTGTGACTCCCCGGGCGCATCGTGTGTATCTCGAATCGACAAGTGAAGGCGCTGTGGGTCTTTCTTTAATCAGTATCTACTCGCTGGAGCAGCCCGGCCCAACGGTGGTACCGTACGTATGAAGCGCTCGACCGGGCAAGGGCCCGGCATTGCTTTTTCTGAATGACGATGATAAAGAAGGAATGCAACGGAACGACAGAGGGGTAGTTCACTCCACTTTTATAAGCAAATCCTCCCGCCACCGAGAGAGCAGACCAAAAGGCTGCATGGCCCTCGTTTAAGCGCCGCCGCGCGGCGCGCCCCGCGAGGCTGGTTGGCCTGCCTTGTGATAGTGGTGCAGTTTCCGCTTCCCGAGCGTACCCGGCTCAACGTTCACCCCCGGCCGCTTCTTGCTGCGAGATACTGCGCAACAATATGCGGCATGCAAGCAAAGCGGAAATGCAAAGCATCCTGCTGCTGGGGTCGGCCCGCGCGGCTCGCTGGCTGGGCTGACTGGACTCGCTCAGCCTTGCCCCGCTCGTTCGTGCAGGTGGGCGGTACTTACATATGCCGCCCGGTACGAGGGCGGAGAGCCGATTGTACTGTCTGCGCGAACCACCTTACTCTGGTTAGATACGTTAAGATGTTTGCTTCACTTATACCTCGTTTACACCCTCTCTTGTGAGGCGGGCTTTGTCTTATTGTTGCTTTTTATAGTCGTCGTTTATCCGAAAAGTGATTTCCCTGCGGGCGCTTAGCAAGCGACGTCTGACACTGATAGCTAGGTGCTTCAGAACCCTGGTACCATTCAAATGACTTTTCTGTGGCCTCTTGGAAGGCCGAGTATGGGTGAGAGTCTGTTTACTTGGAGTTACTGGAGGTCAGGTCTTCCGCTAGAGCGTTCCTTGGTCGAGTGATGCCAGTGGCGTCCGCGATCACGGGGCCCCATGCAGCTGTTCGGCCTCGCGGTGCGACTTTCGCTATTGATCGGAGCTGGGCTACTTGCTCTTTCTTCAAAGAGACTTGCGCATAGAGAAGTTAGTGGGCATGACGTATGGAGGTGCGCACTGTTTCGGCCCGCGGAAGATACTGCATTGGGCCAAACCTCACTATTGGCTGAACAGAGAGTGCTGTTTCTCAAATTCCCATTCAGCTTGTCGAAGCCACATCTCCACCGAGATAGTAAGGCGCACTCCTCGCCTTATCGAGAGTAAAGTATTTCTCGAAGATAGAAAGTTATGACTCCTTGACTTGCACCATTGCCTCTGAAAGGACATTCCCCTTTGGATAATTTTTCAATTGCATATCGTGCAATGTTCAGTGAAGATGTCGTTGTGGTTCGATACGCGTTTCGGCTACCCTTGAAGTATCCGGGTATAAGTATGAGGAAGAAACTCCGACCCCAGGGTTCGGGGCCTCAAGAATGCCGCAGATGTGACAAGACACACGAGAAAGCGGATTCTAAGGGAACAGGGTGCGTCAATTAGCGCAGGAAGTGATGAGCTCGCCAATACGTATCGTGAATTCGTTCACATGGGTGTGGTTGTCGATACCGACGCAGAAAGGTCCTGATATAACGGAGGATTCGTGAGTAAAGAATACTGGTCTATCAGTACGCTCTGATGCTAAGATTAAGCAGTAATATCTGTAGAGATTGTTGCAGGCAGGTGAATTCCGTTGGGCACAAGCGGGACCGTTTGCGGAAGCAGGTATCCGCCGTCTAGTCTAGGACCGAGCAGATGAACACGATGAAATTTCCCTTCCGAGGTACAGAGACAGCTGCTCAGTATGCGCGTTTAATTTCACGTGAGTAAATTGGCTATCTTTCAATTTCTCGGTTCGATGTACAATAAGGTTTCCTTCGCGCAATATAAATCCTAAGCTGGCAATGTTACATCTTGACCAGACAGTGAGAACACTAAACATCAGAAAATGTTCCTGGTTACACCATATTTCCTCAGGCCTGGTTAGTATATCATAACTCGGTGACTGTAAGTAAATGCGTGCGATCGCTCTCGCTCAGTATACTATATTCATCAATTCATTCAACGTACTACCAACCACATAGATGCAAGTCCAACAAATAAACGCCAGGCAATTCAGTGAATAACTTCAATGCAAACTCAAAGCAAAATATCGATGTCGTGATCCAATGATATAGCCTCCATGTATCTTTGGTAAAGGTATTGCAACCATAGCACATAAAACATAAGCACAGAAAGCGTTGTCAATAATGGCCTAAGATTCGACTATAGTTATAGAGTACACTTGCAGGTACGAGAGTACTGAATATCTATCATTTATCCTGTTTAAGTGCTTCCCTGGTCCTTTCAGCGTTGGAATCAAGCGAAGTGATCCTGAATTGCTTCACGGAGCAAGTAAGAGGTGGGGGCTCTCTACGTAATTACAAAGCCTCCTGCATGTTATAGATTAGTAGAGGCTTCTTTATATCCAAAATTTTTACTAGCTTTTCCGAAATTGATCGGAAAATTTAGTAGCCGCCGGATGATGTCTAAAAGTCGCCTTATACAAAGTTAATCACCAATCGCTGAATTGAAAAAGGGGGGATATAATCAAGGTGGATTGGCTACATGTTGTTATCCTTAGTTTTGTACAATCATTGGAGGAAGCCAGCTTTCACGCTGGATCGGTGCACACCTAAAAGTTAAGTATGTTCCTTAGCTTGAGGATATCTCGAGAGCAATGTAAAAAATGGTCAAGGTGATCCATTTTCAAGAGGAAGAAACACATTTACTGATGGTTTTAACAGTAACGCAAGGCAAGACGGCCCTTATAAGAGCTTGGACCATCTGGCATGGAAGAGTTGAGGAGTGCTGCGAAGCAAGGTCTTCATTAGATCATTCACTCGAAGGATGAGAGCAATCGGCGGCCCGAGAGATGGCTGCTTTGACGCATGGTGGATGTATAAGTTATTTCGGCTATACCTGAATTGAATCTCGAGGAATGCCGGCAAACAGGATGGGGGACGGCGGTGGTTCCGTGCCCACCGCTCACAATCGGAGCGGACGATCCCTTGCCCGGGGGTTGATCTCGCGGAAGGGGGGTTACAGCAGCAGGCTTCAGAAGGTATCCTGAAGTGCAAGAGCTGATCGGTGTTGAACATTGATGTTTCTTGGGGTTCAGTGTGGCTGCAAGGGTGTGGCCACCGCTATTCTGGTCAAGAACATGGTTGCAAGGAAGATATGGGGGCGGCGATGAGGGTATCATCGGATTCCACCAAGCTGCAAATGCGGTTGAACTACAAAACCGAGCATGGGCCGATTGGGTTGGGGCTCTCGTGGACGGTGAGGCGTGTCGGAAGCATCTGGCAGACTGCCCAGCATCTGCAGCCGGGGCTTGGTGACGAAGCACGCACTCGGTTCCTCTCGGGGAAAATCGAGTAGGGGGAGCTGATCTTCAGGCGGACCGCTCGCGCTGCCACGTTGGCGCGGAGGGCAAAAAAGTGACATCACTCGATTGTGCAGGCTGCGGCGGTTCGAAAGAGCCCAAACACGAGGGGTGCAGCGGCGGAGGGTGGGTGTTTTGCCGGGGGCAGCGGAAGGGCAGGTGCTGGTGGGTATGCTTTCGCTCATCTGGCAGGTCTAGCGCGCGTGCACTGCAGCATGCCGCCAAGCCTTCCCGGTCCTTAACTCTCTCCGCCGCGCAGACCTACCTTTCTGCTGCTCACCTAACCCGCTGCAAATCCAAACTCTTTCCTCTCCTCCCCACTCCTCCCTTACACTCGACACCCACAACGCCACACCACCACGTCGCGCCAAGCCAATATCCCGGGCTGCTACATGCTCCCACGCGTCGGGTGCTCGACTACGCGTTCCCAAAACGTCAATTTATCGACTTCGCCGACGTCGCCGCGATACACGCTCGCCCCACCGCGCTCCGCGCGCTGCCGCCTATCTTCGCCGTCGCCAGGGTCGCAACACCATCCCCCATTGGTCTCACAAATAATTTCTGCATCCTGGCCTGTCGCCAGCTGCTACCGCCGAGCTTAAGTCCGCATCGCGGCGACTCGTAGGGCTGAGACGCGCTGCCGACTGCCTGATAGCCCGCTGTTTCCGCCGTGGGTTGGCGCGCTCAGCTCGTCGCCGACATGGTGAGCTTCTCGCTGCTCTGCTTGCGCACACCCAGAGAGCTAATTGGCCCAGGTCTTCTACAAACGGGCCCCGGTGCCCTTCGTGCCAGACCCCAACATCCGAGATGAAAACACCACTGTGCGTACCCAATCCAGACAGGACGCCGGCGCACGGCGAGGGAGGCTAACGCGACGCGTAGGTCTGGATGATCAAGGCCACTGGCGAAATATTCACCGAGTACGACAAGTACGCGAACAGGTACGCTCTCAGCACTTTTTTCGGCGTGACGTAGGCGGAGAATGCTAACACGCGTCAGGTTGGATTTTTATCGCAAGGTGAGCTTCGCAGAGCCCTCGGATGATCCGCGCGACCATCGCTGACCCCGCGCAGAAACAATTCACGAATCAAATAACCGGCCAAGGCAATCTTTCTTTCTTCGATGCGTTGGAGGCAGAGGTCGGTATACACACAGCCTTCGGCTTGGCGTGGAAGCTGACGATGTGTAGGACGAGGACGCTCGCGAAATCAGGAGTATATTCCCCGGCCCTTTGCGGTATCAAGTCTGCCGCAAGGTCCACCACTCAACAATTCCCCGCCTCGAGGAGCTGGTGACTCGCGTCCACGCCGATTTGAAGGACGACTACTACCCGGGTGAGCACGTCATCGCCCAGATCGATGAGAATGCAGACAAGCGCCTGCCTGGCATTATCCGCGATAAGATTACGTTCTCGCCGTCCGTAGACATCAGGAGCCACCCGACGCTCCACCAACCGCCGTTGTCTCGTTACTTCGTCACCGTGCAGCAGGATAATGGTGAATCCAGTGATATGCTTCTGGATAGTAAAAGGCTGTCAAGGGATCGGAGAACGTACTCTAGGTCAATCTTGCGGAGCTTTATCAGGAACATTGCCCACAGCGAGAACTATAAGGGCGCACCATGGCAGGTGAAGCCGGAGCTTGTCGCCGAATTTAGGTTGCCCAAGGAGGTTCCATACCATCTTACGGCACAGGGCATTGCTGAAGCCAAGAGGAACGTCATGAAGAACGAAAACACCACTTTCTTCAATTACTACAGAGGTCCGGGTAATGAGCTCCAGCGTCAACCTCCGCAGACCGTGGCTTTCCAGCAGGCCATGTTCCCGCCACCTCCACCTCCCGCAGGTGGTGTCTTTAGGCCAGGACCTGGCGTTCCAGCACCTCCTCCGTTCCAGCCACCTCCAGGCCCCAATGGTACTCCGCCCATGCCTATCAATGGTCAATACGGTCCGCCTCAGCACCAGATTACCATTCCCTCTCGGCCGCCACCTACACAAGTCCCGCCGCGCCCAGCTCCTATCAAGTATCCTATCGAGGATCTTCTTATCCATCCTAAACGCAATGGACTCCAGCGCCCAGCGCTCAAGTTCTTGTCTGATGACGTCCCTGAAGGAGCTGAGCCGCCAGCGGAGAAGCTTGGACTTGAAATGAAGTCCGTAGGAGATCTGTTGTTCATCTGGCAAACTCTCAATGTCCATGCGGAAGTCTTTATTTTGGACTCATTCACCGTCGATGATTTTATCGAAGCACTCGGCTACCATGGAGATGCCACGAACTGTGAGCTCCTTGTTGAGATGCATTGTGCTGTCTTGAAGCAGCTGGTGGATGAAAAGGGCCACATCAAGGTCCTTTCGGATTTGGCATCTGAATTCTCCCAGGACATCGAACCAGAAGAAGATGAAGCTGAGGAAGACACCAAGTCGCCAACGCCGGCCCGCTCAGAGACGCCCCCTGCTAGGCGGACACGTGCGAGCTTGAGCAAGCTGCAAGCGCAGGAATTGGCGGAGCCAGAACCGGAGAAAGGGGCCCAGCCGGAGCAGGCTAACCGTGCATCAGAACTGCTTTCCCAGTTTGACTGGATCGATCACCTGGCCCGGCGTAGCTTCCAGGATGGAGGTTGGCAATCGGTTTTGGTTGGAGCGCTGCGTCAAGCATCCCTCAACCCTCGTCGTAAAGAGATCTGTGAGAAGATTCTTGCCCACCTTGTGCCTTCGGACTTGGACCCCGAGCCCGAAACTGTCGCTCTTCAGTACAATACGCTGGATATCAACTTCCGCGTTGCCGCCCTGGGCATTGTAACTCAGTACGCTACATTCACGGATGCTGTTCGCACATATATGCAAAACTGTAACATCAACATGACCGCGATCCGGAATCAGAAGATGGAGCAGCAGAAGAAGCGGAAAGAGTACCAGGCAGAATTGGCCCAGCTGGAACAGAAGAGGAAGATGGATTATCCAGCAACTTTGTCTGTCTCCCCCCCTGCCGAAACCAATGGCGATGTCAGCATGTCCGGTGTTACAGAGCCCGACACCAATGCTGAGCAAGAAGGTGGGGAGGATGAAGAGGGCGCTCGTCGCCTTCGCCGCGCCAACAGCCGCAAACGGAAACACGAAGATGAGGCTTCGCGGAAAGAGAGGGAGCGCAAGGAGAAGGAGGAAGCCGAGAGGGCCAAGCAGAGGAATGCTTACCGCGAGCTGCTGAAAAAGATCGACAAAACGAACGATGCCATCAGGAACTGCGAGGCGGAAATCAAGAAATTCGACGAGGAGCTCCGAGAGAACCAATGCCAGCAGTTACGTTGCCTCGGCAAGGACCGATTCTGCAACACCTACTGGTGGCTGGAGAGGTGGGGAATGCCACTTGGTGGTCTTCCTACCAGCTCCACTGCTGAATATGGCTATGTCAATGGCCGCCTTTGGGTGCAAGGACCTGATTCTCTCGACAAGCCCCTTTTGGAACATGACACTCTTGAAGACGAGAGGGAGTACAAGGCGCTCACTGGCATGACGAAAAAGGAGCGTCGCGATGAAGAGGAGGGTCCTGTCCACTTGACAGACTCGACGCAATGGGGTTACATCGACAATCCTGAAGACGTACAGAAGATCCATGAATGGCTGGATGACCGTGGTCACCGTGAGTTGAAACTCAAGAAAGAGCTTAGTAACTGGCAAGACTCGATCATTGAGTACATGGTCAATTGGAAGAACCACCTTAGCGAGGTCCAGGCCCAGAAAACGGCCGGTGAGGACACGACGGGTATCCAGACCAGGAAGAAGACCTACACCGACAATGACTCGTCCAGGTACTGGTGCCTCAAGTGGGAGAATACCTACGCCCTGGAAGAATTGGAGCATCTTCACTCCCAACAACCGCCACCGAAGACAAAGGCGAAGAACTCCCGCACAAAGAAGGGTGGGCGCTGATGGATTGTGTTCGATCTTGATGCTCCTCCCATTGCAAACCTTCCGGCGGCAACGGCGCTGCAATACGTCTTACGACTTCTTCTGGTGTGCAGCTTCGGTTCATGTGTACTGATACGACTGATGAGCGGTACGAGACACTACTCGGAGCATCTCGGATCCTTTTTCAAATTCGACTACCCAAGATTCTCTAGAAGCGCGGTATATGCTCGGGTAACCTTTCTTGCTTGCCGGGGCTGTATTGCTTTGTGGTACATCACGATACCAGCCTATGCTACGAACGAGGTCTGGAGGCGGTAGCACTCCGTCCGAATATCTCAAGAGGGATGCCCGAGTAGCAACATGAGCAAGGCCCCTTGTTCATGTTGTCTTTTCTTTTGCTACTATTTCTTGTTTTTTCTCGTGGCGGCATCTCACAGGCGTTGCAGTGCGGTCTGAATGTGGGTTGGCTTCTCAGAGATGTCTCATGCATAGTATGGGAGGCTGAAGGCTGGTCTTAGCTATTTGGCGATGGTGCTCTCGGCGCTTTGGTGTGCACATCGTGGTGGGATCACTGATAAAAAGATTTCATATTTGTATTCATCATTTTAGCTTCTTTTCACTTTTTCTAAGCCTGCAGGATATCCCAGGTGCTTCTTCAGGAGGATCCGGTTTCGGAAGGGGTTCGACGCACAAGGCGGCTGATCGGGCTTTTTTGTAGCAGATGTATGTACATTAGACCATGCGCTCTTGCCGATGAGCGCGGTTGCACTCAATGAAGGATCAAGTGAAAATCTTGCAGTGCTTGTGGTGAAATTGTTAACTCGTGACGTCGGATCCATGGAACGCCCTAGGCTAAAGTTAGGGCTGGCCTTGCGACCGGAGCGCATCCCCCACACGCCGACCTCAACTCATCGCAGCCTTGGAACCTCCGCCTCGATGCGCCCGAAGCAACTTTCGCTATCTCACCTATCCCGATATTCATAGCGCTCCTTTAAGCCATCACTATGGTGGCCAACGGTACGCGCAAGGGTAAGTGAAGCCCACCGGCTCCGGTCGCGTCACCTCCGCGAATGCTGACGCCCATCCGCGAAGCGCCAGGCACCAGGCAGGGCCTGGTCCACGCCCGCGCCTACGACGGCATATTCAGCGACAAGGAGAAGAAGCCCGCGACCTTCAAACTCAAGAAAACCAACGTCAAGCAGACCCAGCCGGGCAACTGGAAGGAAAGCGAGATAACCGGTACGCCGCAGCCAAACACCCTGCTGCGCCGCAACGAATGTGCGCTAATGCTATCTTTGCTTTCGCAGACTCTACCGGCAAGAAGATTGAACCTCCGTCCGCACCTTCGTCCCCTCTTGTCAATCAGCTTGACGAGAAGACCACCGCTGCTTTCCCGACGAACCGCCCCCTAGACGATCAACTTGATACCGTACAATGCCGCCACTGTCGCCGCCCCGTGCTGCGCACTGCGGCGAAAGATCACATAAGGGAGTGTCTGGACAAGAAACAGGCGAAGCTTAAGAAGAAGAAAGAGGCCAAGGAAGCCAAAGAGGCAGCTATTCGGCGTGAGAAGGGTATCGAGGACGATGACGACGGCCCGCCTAAGAATGCGCGCAAGAGCTCTAAGGGGGCGCTTGATGGCGAAGGCGCCAAGAAGAGCAAGAAGCGCAAGGCAGACGGCGACGCGGAGAAGGCACCGGCCAAGAAGAAGAAAAAGGACGAGCCCAAGGCGAAGGTACCGAAGCCCAAGGGCCCCGTTGACGTGGAGAAGCAATGCGGTGTCCTGCTACCGAACGGCTCCATGTGCGCGAGAAGCTTGACATGCAAGTCCCACTCTATGGGCGCCAAGCGCGCAGTTCCCGGACGCAGCCTGCCTTACGACATGCTGCTGGCGCAGTACCAGAAGAAGAACCAGGCCAAACAGCAGCGCGCAGCCATCGACGCCAACGCACCGCTCGCCGACGACTTCGACAACCATGGCCCGATCGACTCGGACGAGGAAAAGGACGCCATCATGGCTGCCATCGCGCGCTCACGACCCACACCACTTGTCTCCCGCCCGCTCGTGTCTATGCAGAGTAAGTACCGCAATATCCGCATCAAGGAAATGCTCCAGAACGCCATGGGAGGCACCCGTGGCGCCGGCCTCTTCTCCACAGGTCTCCCACCCGCGAACCTCCCGCCGCACTCGGCCGCCACCGCCGACGGCACCAGCATGGGCGCGCCGCGTGCTCCTGCGACCAGCTTCCTGAGCGGCATCTTCGGACCTGCTGATTCAGGCTCGGCGTTCGCTGGTTTCATGGGCGGAGCGGCGGGCGGCGACGGCATGAGCGTTGATGGGAGCGGTGCCGGACTAGCAGCCAGGAGACAGGCGAGCATTGGCGGCCATGGTCCGAGACAGATATTGCCGGGACAGCTACCAGGTCCGCCTAGTAGGAAACAGAGCGTCAGCGGCGTGGGTGCCTGAGCTGGTGCATACGTGACTTATGATGTAATTTTTAAGCGTGGGCAGGGCGAACAAAGACGGGCTTTTCTTTCTGGCTGGACGGAAGGACGGATGGCTGGGTATACCTCTGGAGTTCATGGGATCCTTACGTTTCCTGCTGGACGCTCGTAATTTTGCGCGTTTGGATGTTATTTGACTTTTTCCTCCTCCTTTTATTTCTCTCCGCGACTAAGGGGAGCAGTCGTTTGCATAAACTATTGCAGGCATTATACAACCTTGCCCTGTATGAGACAAGCTTCGAAGTAGAAGATTTGGCGAACGCTTATGGGACTTGAGACTGGTAAGCCAGCGTGAGATACCCAAAATGATGAATGCTAGAAATACTGCTGCTCTTTTGCTATGTGACCTGTGCTTCGGTACGAAACTACCCAAAATATGTATTAGCGATAGCTCTACTGTTTTTTTTTTTTTTTTTTTTAATCTTGCAGCGATCATGCCGTTCAATTCGGTGTTCTTAAGAGGCACGCCTAGGCGGTCACGACTTCTAGAGCATTCATTACCGTCTACGGGCGTCTAAAACATCCAAGTGCGCAGTTTTTTTCCTTGGGCGGGCGGAACAACCCGTCGCGCACATCGCGTCACCTTTCGCCGGCGCCGCCACGCTCTTCATACACTCTTTCTACCACGGACAACGAGAAAGACACAACGGGTGGCGACGCACGAACATAAGACGACGGATGCTTCTCCTTCTTCTTTTCTCTGCAGTGACGATAAACCTCACCGAGCTATCACGAGTCCCCACGCTGTTGCTGCCTATTTGTTGCAGCCTGCGTGCTTGCAGCGGGGCAGTAACTACAGGGGGCGCTGACTGACTGCAGTAAGAACAGAGATCGGAGCAGAGCGAGAAGCGAGAAGCAGACAAGTCGTTCTTGAGGTTCCTCTACGTCGTCCCTTTTTGTTCTTTCTCGTCCCGTTAAGAGCCGGGTCTTCACCCTTCGTCTTTCGTCCTACATCATCAACCCTCTGTCGTTCACCTTACTCTCCCGCTTCCCCTCTCCCGTTTTCCTTTTTCCCTTTCGACTTCTGCCTGTTCATGGCGCCTCCCTAGTCCCCCTTCGTCAGCTGCCCTTACCTGCTTGTTCGATACCACTCAGTCAGCTTCCCTCGTTCGCTTTTCCCCCTTCGCTTCCCTTGTATTCTTCCCCAGATCGTCACTCATTTACCCGCGCCCATGACGACAAACATCGCAAGCTCTGGAGGCCCCAACATATCGTTTGATGCGAGCAGCTGACGTCTTTTGTCCCGTCTCGTCAAAGGGCCGGGCAGAAGCCGCAGCTCCAGCTACGCATTCGGCTGATGACAGTGCTAAATGTAGTTTTCAATCGGACTGGCGCGCTGGGTGGCGTGTTTCAGAGGGATGGATGGGGGCGGCGTGGGGAGGGGGTGTGCGTGGGGATGACTGGACTGGTGTGGGAGCGAGGAGGAGGGCAGTTACTCGTGGGGTGTGATGAGGATGGGAGTGCCGGAGCTGGGAGAGGAAGGTGATTGGCAAATGAGAGGGGGAAGCTGGAGGTAGGGAGCGGCTGTCGTTGGTTGAGGAGGGGGATGTGAGGCAAGGTGGAAGGCCCTGAGCAAACATGCCCGATGATGAAACCAAGCCAAAGTCGCAGACAACCCGGGCCGGCCTCTCGCCTTTTCAGAGGAAAGAGGGCCGCGCCGCCGTTAGGTTCGTCGGTGTGAACCAGAGAGCTAATTTGAGGGCATGAATTGGGTACTGCTACTTTCTTCTTGATGCAAAACATTTGGCGCAGTTCCACGAAAACAAATGAAGCCAATTTTCCTTGTAATGATATTACCCTTGATCCAAGAACACAATACTCTGCTTTTTCCCAGTGGTTCTACAGTTGCAAGCGCTTACATATCTACACGGTGGTGGTGGTCATCATCATGATCCATCAAGCACATTCTTCATGTATCCTTCACCCAGCTATCATCGTCCATCTTCCCTTCGTTCTTCGGACCTTCCAGCGCCCAAGTCTCAACAAGGCCAGCCTTAGGGTCCTCATCGGGCAAGCCTATGCTCCTCCGGACCTTCAGCACCTCTTCCCGCATGCGCATCGTGCACTCCTTCCTCAGCTCCACCGCCTCCTTGCCATACTTCAGCCCTTCGCTCAACATGCCCACCTCCAGCGCGGCACTGTCGGGATCCTTCTCCTTCAGCTTCCTCCATCGCGCGCGCAGGTCGCCGAAGACCTTCTCCACGTCGACGCGCTCGCCGAACGTGATGCTAACCGTCTTGTTCGGGCGGGGGAGGAAGCGCGGGAAGGTGCGCCCTTCGTGCATGACCTGCTGGGGGCCTTCAACCCACATGGGCACCACGTCCGGGCAGTGAGGCTCGCTCTCGAGGATCAGCCGCGCGACGCCCCACTTGAAGTAGCGCATCGTGCGGTCCTCCTTCTGGTGTACCTTGCCCTCCGGAAAGATGTGCACCCAGGCGTGCCGCCGCGAGAGGTAGGCGGCGGGCGCGGGGAAGCTGTCGTGGCCGGTGGTGGTGTACGTGAGGGCTGCAGAGGTGAAGGGGTCGGAAATGTCCGTGACGGCGGACTCCTCGCGCTGGATGGTAGGAGGCGCTGAGAAGGGCGCGCGGGAGAGGAGGCGGATGGCTTGCGTTATGGTAGGCTGGAAGAGCCCACCATGTGGAGAGTGTGCAAGGCGGTGGCACGGCAGGGTTTGACCCAGGGAGAAGAAGAGGGAAAGCACCCTGGCGTGGACGCGATGTTAGCGATGTCTGGGGGTTTAAGACGGCTTGAGGGTGCGTACTTGTTTGGAAATGCAAGATCGTGGCTAGCAAGGCTCCAGCGCAGGTTGTCTGGATTGAACATATATCGAAGTGGCAGCGAGCCCCATATCAATGGATCATCCAATCTGAACGGCGTAAACAGATGCGCCAGTTAGCCGGGCAGTTCTGTGGCAAAGTGCAGTGACCCGCGAAAAGCGTCAGGGCGTACATCATACACGGATACATGGTTGGAAACTGGTGCGTGTACGAGGGCTTCCTGTTAGCTGGGCTGCTTCGATGGACAATTGAGTCGCGATGCGCAGAACTCACCAGTGATCAATCCCCTCTGACGTCCCTGGACGTCCTTGCGCTCTTCCAGCAGCTTTAGAAAACGGTCCATGCCATTGACCTCGAGGTTGCTGAGACCGACTAGAAACCCCCGGCATGTAAGGCCCACGGCGCCCATAATGGCCACGGAACCCCAGCGCCATGGCAAGCTTGGAGCAGCGGGTTGCTCCTCAGGCGCCATCGCGGTTTACACCCGACGCATCAAAATGAGAGACAGCAGAAGGAGAGGAAAGAGAGAGAAGGAGTGTGGGCTGAGAGGTGGAGTTTGTCGCAGAGTTGTTGAGCCCTAAGATTTTCAAAATCGAACATGGATTGGCACCGAACGGGGCAGGCCTGCCTGGCTGCTGTGACGGCAAGCAGGCCTGTGGGGAGCTTGGACTCCCGCACGCGCGCCGGCTTCCTCTCCGCGTTTTTTCGACGAGCCGACCGACCGAACGACCGATCGCACCAAAAAGTCCTGGCCGTTACTCGTCGTCATACCTGCCGGTTCCTGACACGCGGGACGCTTCTGCCCGCCGCTACGCGCCGTCGCCCGCCGAAACGTCAACCGCACTTTTCCAGCTTCTGTGGCGGTGACGCTGCAACGCTCTGCGCAAGATGTCGCACAGTATGGGACAATTGTTGCCTTCAATATGGAACCACAGCACTGACTGCAAACAGGCAAGCGCAACACCTCTCTCGCCTTCTTCACCTCCTACGAGCGCGAGCAGCTCAAGTCGACCTGGGGCACCGCGCGCACGCGCCTGACGCGCGATTCCTTCCTGCCGTTCTCATCCTGCAAGCTATGCCTGCTCCCCTCGCGCGATCCCGTCGCCTGCGCGCACGGTGACGTTTTCTGTCGCGAATGCGCCATCAACAACCTACTGGCCCAGCGCAAGGAGATAAAGCGGTTAGAGATTGAGGCCGAGCGCAGGGTCGCGGAGCAGGAAGAAGACAGAGTAAGACAGGAGGCTGAAGAGGAGAAGAGAGCTGTTGAGGACTTCGAGAGGGTGCAGATGGGCTTGGAGGCGAAGGGCATGGGCGGCAAGATTGTGGGAAGGGAAGGAGGAAAAGTTACCGTTGAGCGAGAGGTCGAGGGTGTTGATGGGAACAAGGGCGTCAAGAGAAAGTTCGAGTTTGATGAGGAAGAGGTCATGAGGGTTGCGCGGGAAGAGCGAAGCAAAGTGCGCAAGGCGCTGAGCGAGGAGAAGGTCAGTATTCACTGATCAAGCTATTTCCCCCCCTTTTGCCCTTTCTTCCCTCTGTTGGCTGCACTAGGCCGTTTGACTGACGACGGTGTTATAACAGCGCGAGGCTATTTCTAAGTCAACACTACCCTCCTTCTGGGTTCCGTCGCAAACACCCGACACTAGCACTGCAGACAACGGGTCTTTGCATGCCATTAATAAGCAGGTGAAACTGCATCCGATATGCCCAGGCTCCTCCGACGAAGAGCCTCATGAATATTCATTGAAGACCCTGACAACCTTAAATTTCACCGAGGAAAAGGACGCAAAGGGTGGTGATCCGGTGCGCAGCTGTCCGGCCTGTCGCAAAGCGCTCACAAACGCCACCAAGGCAATGATGGCAATACCGTGTGGCCATGTGCTCTGCAAGCCCTGCACTTCCAAGTTCATGACACCCCATGACGAGGCGGATGCGCACGATCCCACGGCGGAATTTGGTGTCATCAGATGCTACGTGTGCGAGATTCCTTTAACGCCGGAGAAGAAGTCGAAGAAAGACAAGGAGGGCAAGAAAAAGGAGAAAGACAAGCTGAAGCCTGGTCTGGTAGAGATTAAGAGCGAGGGCACAGGCTTTGCAGGCGGCGGAAAGAACATGGTGCAGAAGCAGGGAGTGGCGTTTCAGTGCTAGCGCGTTTGGGCAGTTGAGCGGCACCAGGTACCGGGCTTCATTAATCATGAAGCTCACGGATGACGTAGCTGGCCCTGTACAAATGACCTGAAGCAACCCAAGCACATCTACCTTCCATGTCAGGCATGTGGATCCTCTAGCCTGTTCTGTTTGAGCGCCGGGCTGCAGCTCCCCTGAGCCGAGCCACAGCGGGTGCCGAAAGATCTGAACTAATTTCAATATGCATAAGCTTGCTACATAGGTGGTAGAAGCTACTGTCTGGACGTAGATGTGGAATTATTGAATATACATCTACGTCCGGATGGCAGCTTCAACTACCTGTGTAAGTCGAGTCCCGTTGCTCTCGGAAATAATCGCGGAAATCATTTTAGGCTGCAGGTTAAGAACCTGCTCTGCGGTGTCACTTGGAATTGCCACAATGGGCAAAAGTACAGGCCGGGCTGTTGATCAAGACGAAATGTATGGTCCAAAGTGTCGCCAAATCAACAAAATGAAGGCTTGAAATCGCCCACCACGTTGCAACACTAAGCGAGCGGGCTTTGTCAAAGACCAGTCATTATCGAGGCTGGTGGCGAATGAAAGGCGTCTGTTTACGGTAAGATGGTGCGCGCAGCTACAAAGCTGAAATGATGCCGAGATTACGAGTCAAAGAGAACAGAATGAGCCGTGTGCTCTGGCAACCGTGATGAGTCAGGAAATATGCAGGCGGAGCAAAACATGGGGGGTTGGACTGCGCAGAGGGCAACTCATCTTCTCAGGCACCGAAAAGGCGGAAACGAACGGCGGAGTCACATTAGATCAAGCCTTGCCGGGCGGGACGCTCAGCCGCTGGGTGCCTGCAGCTTTGGGCAGAGCAACCGCAATCGCGATAGCGCAAGACGGGCCTCAGGCGGCGGCAACGCGCGCGGCGGACATCCTGATGTTCTTGTTGTCGTCATCCAACGCAGGCCCCGGCCGGACCCGGCAACGCAGAACAGAACGGCGCGCGCTCGCTCGCGCAAGGCTGCGGGATCGGCAGAGGGCAGATGAGGTTGATGTTGAGTTAGGCCTGCGCCGCTCTCGAGTGTTAAAGGCATGCCCAAACGCGGCCACTAATAAGGGTGGCTCAGGCTTGGCCGGGTGGCAGGGGTGCTGCAAGGCGGCAGGCCGGGCATAAAGCAAGCCCGGCCCTCGCTCAGCTGGGTGCTGCGCCAGAGTCGCCCTGCCCATCTCTCGCGCGCGGCTTAAGTCCGCTTTCCTCCGTGTGGACTGTACAATATACACACCCAGCTCTGCAGTTCTGTCGCATCGCCAGCTCCGCGCCAAGCTCGCAGCCGGCGCAGCTACACCGACGCTCTCCGTCCCGGTCTCTCGCCTCGGCGGTCGGAGGATCCACTTTACTGAGCGCTGCGCCGAATCACCGCCTCCGCATACCCACGCAGTCGGCTCTCCGTGTACGCTAGCGCGCCCTCGCTCCGTCTATAAGTTTCGGTGTGTCTTCGCGCTTTAATATGGAGGACCCGGAGGACTCGTACGCCCCGCGCTCGCCCGATCTTTCAGCCTACGACCACGGCCAGGCCGATCCCGAGCCACTGCACCCGCAACACCAAAAGTACCGTGGCTCCATTTCGCACGCGCCACCTCAGTCACCCTACGCGCCCCCGAACACGGCCGGCGCTTATAATCCGCCCGCCGGCTACTTTGCACCCCGCAACAGCATCTCCTACCCACCGCCCACCATGGCCGCCCAAATGAAGTTCGAAGGTGAGGACGGCCAGCACTGGTCGCCGCTCTACTCTGTGCCCACCACTCTCAAGACTGAGACCATGGAGCCAGGTGATCTCATGGACGCCAATGGCGGCATGATCAAGTCCGAGCCCAGGGAGCAGGCCCCGGGCGTCGCCGAAGGCATTGAGGTCAAGACCAAGTTCCCTGCCGCCCGCATCAAGCGCATCATGCAGGCCGACGAAGATGTCGGCAAAGTCGCTCAAGTCACGCCCCACGTTGTCGGTAAGTCTCAGCCCTATCCTCACCAGGCAACCCCACTCGCTGACGGCGCATGCAGCCAAGGCACTCGAGCTCTTCATGATCTCGCTCGTCACAAAGGCCGCCACCGAGGCCAAGAACCGCTCGTCGAAGCGCGTCTCCGCCGCCCACCTCAAGCAAGCCGTGCTGCAGGACGAGCACTTCGACTTCCTCAACGACATCGTCAACAAAGTCTCGGATGCACCTGCGCCCGCCGACCGCGGCGGCTCGCCCGAGGAGGGCGAAGGCAAGAAGCGCAAGGCCGGCCGCAAGAAGCGCAAGGACAGCAACGACTTTTAACGATAATCACGACCCTTCCCTCCCTCACCCACACACGATAGAGCTTTCTTCTTCATTTTAGCGACTAAGGATTATTGCTGGCTACTCGGGCATGGCATGGCGGGACAAGGCATCGCGTCAGGTCATACACGTACCTGTCGCTTTTGCATTCGGCGCAGGAGGAGTACTGGCGGAAAATTTGGGCGGACAAAGTGCCTCGGTGCGTGGGATACCTGCGCAATCGTTTCGATTGTGTGCTGTAACTTTTTATTTTGCATGGCGATGGATATGCTTTGGCCCTTAGCACACAGGCCAGCGGAATGACAGTCAAACACCAGTTTCAGCTGGATGCCAAATGCAGCAACTCGACTAGCCAACAAGGTGTCGGGGATTGCAACCAGCTGTGTGACTAAGCGGGCCGAGCGGAGTGCTGCTCCAGGATCGGCGGCGGAAGCATGACCACCTCTCACAACGCCTGCTGACCGACCTTGCAGCGCTGCGCGTCTCGCACTTTTCCTACGCGTCGCCGGCGCACCTGATCAACACCGTAGCTCTCTGCGCTGCGCGTGACAGGCTCCATATCCTTCTCATCGCCGCCAATTCTTCCTCTGACCTCGCCGCTTCTCACTTTTTCACCATGTCCAAGGCGACTTTCGCCATCATTGCCGCTGCAGGCGCAGCCACTGGAGCTGCAGCAACAGCAGCATTCTACTCAACTAAGAAAGAAGCTCCGGTGGCCCCCATCAGTGCTCCATCGAGCGGTACAACGGTGCCAGCACCCGCCTCCGGATATCCTATCTCCAAGTCTGTCGCTACGCCAGCACCCGTCGATCCAAACGGCCTTTTCCAATACGGCTTCCCCGGCCCCGTTAACGACCTCCGCGCCGCAAAATCGCTCACGTCTTCCTTCAACCGGCAGACGCGCAACCCGGATTGGGTGGCCGAGCACATCACTCCCGAGTCGTTGGCAACCCACAATGGCGACCGCAAGCACAGCTCCTTCACCGAGGACGCGGCGATTCCTGAGAAGTTTCGCGCGAAGCTGAAGGACTACTTCCGTAGCGGCTACGACCGTGGGCATCAGGTCCCGGCGGCTGACGCGAAGTGGAGCCAAGAGGCCATGGACGACACGTTCGCGCTCAGCAACATGTGCCCCCAGGTCGGCGACGGCTTCAACCGCGACTACTGGGCGCACTTGGAGGACTTTTGCCGGCGGCTGACGCAGCGCTACCCCAGCGTTCGCATCGTCACCGGGCCGCTGTACCTTCCCCGCCGCGAGGCCGACGGCAAGTGGCGCGTCAGTTACGAGGTTATCGGTAGCCCGCCTAACGTGGCCGTGCCGACACATTTCTACAAGGTTATCTTTGCGGAGGATGGCAAGACGGGAGGCAATGTGGCGCTGGGAGCTTTTGTGCTGCCCAATGCGCCCATTTCGAACACCAAGCCGCTGTCGGACTTTGAGGTCCCGCTTGAGGCGGTCGAGAGGGCAAGCGGCTTGGAGTTCGCGAACAACCTGCCCGCCTCGCGCAGGAAGAAGTTGTGTGCGGAGTTTGCGTGCTCGCTCGTCATCAAGGAGTACAAAGAGAGGCAGAAGACCTTTGCTGCCAGCCCGAAATAGTGATGAGTAGGTGAAAAATGATATCAGCATGGCAAGGAGTTATCTGGTAATGTGTATTTTTTTTTTTTTAAACCGAATACTTGTGTCCTGTTTTGAGAGAGCCGAGTTTTACTTCTTGGTGCAATAGCTCCTATGCTCCAGAAGCGCGCTATGATCCCATCTGGCGCATGCCAGCGCCATCTATGCAATAATCGAGATCAACCCTTTCCTTTCCGAGCCGTTCCGTAATGTACAATGCTTCGTCGCAACGGAGCTTCCCCCACCTCCATTATGCCCATGATTACCTCCAGTTCAAGATTGACGAGTATTCACACCTGACTCGCCATCTGCTCGAGATGGCATCTCTACATCCTCCAACGCTCCTAGATTTGCCATGGATTCTTATTTGTCCTTTCTCTTCCAGCTGTCGTTTACAGGCTCATGCCGCCGGCCGAGTTCTGCTGCAGCTTGGCGACGTACTGCCGGCTGACAACGTTCCAGGCAGCCATGTACTTCTCCATGCACTGGGTGAAGCAGGTCTCCTCGCCCTTGGACAGCGAGGTGCCGGGCTTAGGCACGCAGCGCTCGAAGCAGTGCTCGTTCAATTTCTGTATTTGGGCAAGAGCATTGTCGTTAGCGAATGTTCAAGCTGTAATAGCTCATGTTTGTCGCATTGGGAATTCTGAACAGTGTTGCGAAAGTAGCGCTGGCGACGAAGATGTGTTGGAATGCAGATGATTCGTACCTCGACCAGCTGGCGGGCATTTGCGACGGCGGCCTCTTGACGGACTTGCTGCATGACAGCAACCTTGGGGTCGGAGGAACTGATGTTGAGGGAGTCCATGGTGGGCGCGCGTGCAGCTTGCGAGCGTGTGAGTCGTGGGGTGGAAGGGCGGGGTGTTCGGCGTCTGGGCGGCTTTGGTTGTTAAGTTGGGAAGCAGAAGTTTCGTCACAGCTGCAGCTTCATTGATGCTTGCCGGACGAGGACCGGGCGCTTGGCAGCGGACTCGGCGGAGAGCGGAGAGAAAGGTGGAAAGGTTTGCGCGAGTCATGCTAGCCGAGCTTCCCGCTCCGCTGCCAGGTCACTTTAGGCACGAGAAGAGGCCAGACATCACGCATGAGCACCAAGCTCCACCGCCCACGCCCTCTCTCTTTACCCTTCCACACGGCCGCCTCGAAACACAAACCCCAGCGCTGCAGCGAATCAACGCCTTCTTCGCTGTGCGCAGAGGCAATCCACGATCATTATTCCCTTCGTCCTTTCCCCATCCGCGCTTCAGTTCTTACATAGCTCCGTCCATAAATTCCGGCCGCTCCTTGTTCCCTTACTTTCCCGCCCATTGAGCGACCACCTCTCCAATGTTTCTCCCGTGGACTTGTCTGGCGTTGCTCGCCAGCAGCCTGGGCCTTGCCGCCGCCCAGGATGCGCCTGAGATCAAGAGCATCCCGGTACGTCTTCTGTCTCGGCACAATTGAGTGGCGGAGTAGCTGACAGCTCGACAGCTCCGCACCCACAGCTTGCAACCGGTACGTACGCCAACGCCCACCCACGCAAACAGTTCCGAAGCTCGAAGACGACACGCAACGCCCGTAAGATTAAAGCTTTTGCTGACGCGCATTGAACTTTTTGGAAAATGCAATAGCCCTACCTGGATTCGGACATGCAGAGCCGCTGGTTCGACTTCGGCGGCGACACAGTTGTGCGGACGGACAAGTACGTCCGGCTGACGGCCGACAAAGGCTCGCGCTCGGGCTGGCTGTTCTCGCGCGTGCCGCTGACGGCGACCAACTGGGAGGTTGAATTCGAGTTCAAGATCCATGGCTCGGGCAACCTCTACGGCGACGGCATGGCGCTGTGGCTGACCAAGCAGCGCGCCCAGCAGGGCCCCGTCTTCGGCAGTGTCGACAAGTTCGAGGGTTTGGGTATTTTCTTCGATACGTACAAGAACAACAGACCTGGTGTCGTCTTCCCTTATGTTATGGCTATGCTGGGTGACGGCCAGACCACCTACGACAAGAACACGGATGGCAAGGCGCAGGAATTGGCTGGCTGCTCTGTACGTCATACGTTCCGATTTCCCTTCTTTCGTGGGACCGAGAACGAATTGTTCAATGGGGTATCCGGGGCATGACAAAATGACTAACCAGCAAAACTAAACAGGCCCGCGGCCTCCGTAATGCCGCCATTCCCACCAAGGCTAAGCTGACGTACTTCGCCGAGAAGTCACTGAAGCTGGAGCTGCAGTACAAGTCGGAAAATGACTGGGTCGAGTGCTTTTCGGTGACAGATGTTAAGATCCCGCCCGTCGCGTACCTGGGCTTCAGCGCCGAGACGGGTGAGCTCGCCGACAACCACGACCTCATCTCGCTGTCCACCAAGAACCTGTACCAGCCTAGCGCCGCCGGTGTCGACGGCCAGCCGCCCAAGGACCGCGGCCGTGCCCGCGCCCAGAAGCTCCAGGCCCAGCAGCGCAAGAAGCAGAGCGAAGGCGGCTGGGGCTGGTTCCTGTTCAAGTTCCTCCTTTTCGGCATGGTGCTGGCTGGCGCGTACGTCGGCTTCACCGCGTACAGGACGCAGAGGATGAGGTCGAGGTTTTAAGAGGATGTGAGGTGTTTGAGAGAAAGACTGGCTTTTTAGCGATGGCGGTGGTATCGAAGTATATTTGGTCATGAGTCCCGTTGGATTGCTGTGAGGAAAGGGTGAGTAGCAGTTACGAATTGGGGAAGAAAAAGACGGGGAAGTATTCATGGAATCCGATTGGCACGAGGTGTAAAATGAGGGGGGCCCAAACCGGAGTTCTGCTGTCTCTTCCCGCCTCGCGGATATCTCTCTTTGAACGATGTTCTTTTCCTTTTGATGCCATTTGCTTCTCTTCCCTTTTGGACTTTGGTGACCGCTTATCAGCAGCATTGAGCGCGTGAAACTTGCTACTTCTTTTACCCGCCAGTTTGGACAAAAATAAGAATGGAAAGTCTTTTCGAATGCATGCCGATGATTGATGTATACTTCATGGACATGTTCCTATGGGTATATTTTCGAAGAATGAGATTGATTAAATGACACCTCTCCCCACGGTTTCGATGAGAGTCTTCACATTGTCGTCTTTCTATCTTCCTTCAGAAGGGAAAAATACCGTTTCTGTCTACTCCAACATCCGGACTAAGCTTGAGTCCAGAAAGCAATCAAACATGGGATCACTACAGCGAGGCAGCATGAGGGTGGAAAGAAGACAGACGCATTTTCTTCTATTTTCCTTCTCCGCACGCGCAACTTACGCAAGCACATCCAAAGGTAACGACTAATGGGAGCTGGACTCTAGGGTCGTGGGCATAAAGAACTGATCATGGCAGAGATCTAAGATCAGATTCAAATTTATGGACAATAATAGGAGGGGAAACCCAGACAAAAGAATCCCCCGATACCACCTGATGTTATGTACCTACCTACTCCCCGTCAAAATTTCCAAGCAGCCAGCCAGCCCGCCAATTAGGAAGACAAGACGACTATGACCTACAGCAGAATTCATAGAAAGGATGGAAACGAAAACATTTTAAGACTCCCGTATCTTCTTCTGTCCCATTTGATTCGCGTTCCGCACTTATCCTACTTTTGACTCGGGCATATCTCCAGTCTCATCGCAAAACGATTCTTCCCACTGCCCGATTCTCACACTACCACCGCTACCATCGTCGTCGTAATATGAACAAAGCATAGCAAGCAAGCAAACGAATCCCATCAGGGAGAGACAAGTGCGAAGAGTAATAAAACGGAGAGAGAGAGAAAGAAAAGGACCCCACGCCCCCAGCCCCCAGCCCCCATCGAAACCGCAGGTATGAGGTAAAATGACGCATAAATAAATCCCCCCTCTCGCTTTGTCATATTCACCCCAGCAGTAGCAAAAGAAGCAACCCATGCCACATCCCTATCCCACGTCGTTGAAGCCTGCCCTTACGATCTGCCCGACCTCCTCGTTGATCGTCTTCCTCCCTCCGCCGAATCTCCCTTGGCCGGGGTGGAAGAACCGGTGGCTTCGCCGTTCGCCTTGTCGTCCGCTGCCACCTTGCCACCTCTCCTCGATGCCCGGTGTGGCGTAGCTACCACCTCGTCCGCCTTCTTGCTCTTCTTTCCCTTATCCTTGCCCTTCGCCGATTTTACCGCACTCCCACCACCACCTTTTGGCGTCTCCGCCGCCGCCGATTTCCTACTCGCGCCGCGTGCTCTTCTCGGCGTGGCTTTCGGCGGCGGTTGCTCTTCTTCAACTTCCTCTTCGTCCTCTTCTTCTTCCTGGTCATCCGTCGCTCCATTTTGTCCCTCGTCATCTTCATCCTCCGCCTCTTCATCAGCGGCTTCTTCCTCTCCCTCACTAGGTTGGTCTACCATCTCCACATCCTCGTCTCCCTCTCCCTCACTCCCCTCCTCCTCGTCGCTTCCTTCGTCCTCGTCTGCATTCTCCTCATCATCACTGCTCAGCTCAGCATAGCTACGATCACCGACGACGCGGCCGCTGCGCCTGCGCTCGCTGGCTGGAACATCTTCTCCCTTACGGGCCTTCTTCGCCTTCTTAGCTTTACCCAGCTTCGGCGCCTTACGGACAGGAAGACCCTTAGTCGATGCGAGGGAAGCGCGGGCACGTTTCTTCTCGCGAGCGGCATCGCCTGAGGAGTCGGTTTTGCGCTGTGGAAAGGACAGTCATTAGCATTTGTTCTCTTGTCGATGTCCCCAAGTCCACTAAAGAAGCGGGCGAGAACCAGGTAGGGATTGGACGATGTGAATGGGCAGCAAAACAAAATTGGAATCTTACCTTCTTCGTCCTCATACTCGCCTTCACCAAGTCATCCAGCTCATCCACCAGCTCCTCAGGTACGTACTGCTTGTCCGCAATCTCTTGCGCAACTTCGTGGCCAGGCAAGTTTGCAAACACGTCGGCCGGCATGCGCGCCTTCTTCGAGAAAGCTTGAATGCTCCATCCCTGCAGTGTCTGGAATCGCTGAATGACGCCTTGTGCGAGGTCGCTCAGCACGTACAAGTTTTCGCTCTTGGCGGGCTCAATCGCATCCTCGACCGACTTGACGCGTTGAGCGACGTGGTAGATGAGCGAGATGTTGTCCGCGTTAGCCACCGTTTTGAGGAAGAACATGACATACTGCACAAAGTCGCGCAGGTTGTCTGGCTCCGCGCTGTAGTCTGGATGGTGGGCCAGAAGGCTAAGGAACCGCGCAAAGCTGTTCTCGAACACGGGGTCCTTGGTTTTAGAGAAGGCCGACTGCCGCGCCTTGATCCAAGTCGTCGCACCGTCTTTTAGTCGTGGCTCCGGCTCAAATGCGAGAAGGAAGACGGGCGCGTAGAAGCGCCTGGGGAGCTTGTCTTGGCCGAGGTATTTCATAAGCTTCTTGACGAATCCTTCGCGCACGTTCGGGCTAGGGTCTTGAGCGACGACAGCGAGCTCATTGAAGGCTTGACCAGAAAGCAAGACGTCGAAGCGACGCTCGTGGCAGAGCTTGAGGAGAAGTTGTGCGGCAAGTAGACGTAATCTAGTTTTTTGAGCCGCGGGACTCTCGACCTTCTTGGACAGCTCGCCGTCATTGGTGACCAGAGTCCTGAGGAGCTGGAAAACTGGAGTAGACGTCTCCTTTATGGATTCGTTTCCTGAAAGGCCGCGGAGACGGTTCACAAGTACCTTGAGTGCCCACATTTTAGCTGTGCAGTCTTCGCTTGGCTCATCTTTCCATGGAGGATTATCAGCGGGATCGACAGGTGCTGGGTTGGTCAGCAGGACTTGGTTGATGCAGATGTCGATGACCGGGTCGATCTCATCCTCAATGGTCTTTCCGCCGAGGAGCATGAGTTGACTCATGGCAGCCAAACGAGCGAGATAATTGCCTTTCCCGTATTCAAAGCCTTTTGTACTCTTGCGCAGAAGATCTCGTGCATGCATTTCCTTCTTGTCCGTACTGGTTAGGATGATCTGCACGCCGTACTTGGCGGCCTTAGGTGGTGTACCGTACTCCGCGAAATTGATCATACTTTGAATGAATTTACGCTCCGTTGGGACATCTTTCGGGAACCGTTTGGCAAACCCTGCGCAGGCTTTGAGGTCGTCAACCGCACCAGGACCGTTAGGTTTCTTCGCTGTTGGTGCTTCGTTTTCCAACGCTTTGCACATCTCTTGCACATAGCCTCGGAAAACGTCGGGGTTGCGAGAAGAGATCTCCTTAAGGACTTCGTGAGCTGTGCTCCCAAGACCCTTCTCGTCCGTCCGTGAAAATTCAATGATGGCAGGCACATGACTTTTGTTGTACAGCAAAACGCTTGCTCGGTAAATCAGGGGTATCAAAGTGTCAAGCATAGTTGCTGTTGAACCGGTGGCATCGTCCATGCGCTTGGTGAATTCCTTGATGGCCTTGTAAACTTTTCTGTAATCGCTGTCCGGAGCGATGCAGAACCTGATGAGCTGGTAGGCCCGGCGGTCATGCATTTTCGCGAACTTCCAGAGGTCTTCCGAGGCTCTGGAGGACTCGGGCAAAGTCTTTGCGTGGTAGTCGATAAGCTTTCCAAGGTGAAGTTTGGTTTCCTTTTCGCCCTTCTCTATGACACCACCGTTGTAGTCTTCACACTTCTTCAGAAGCGCCTCCATGTACTTGGCCAGCATAACCTGGTTGCCTTGTTTGGCGAATAAGACAACTTTGGATCGCTGAACAAGATCCCTGATAAGGATGAGGATTCTCTCGACTCGAAGCTTGTCAGAGTCGGCTTCGGTATGCTCTGTCCTTCCGTTTGCTTGGCTGTCCTGACCACGGGATTTGTTCTTGAGCGCCGGGTAACCGAGCGGTAGAAGTTGCTCGAAAAGCACATGGTCGATGAGAACATTGACATCCTGATCATTGAGATAGAATGCGTCTAGGATGCGAGAAGGGATCGGACCAAGCAATTGAGTGGCACGCTCGCTGCCTTCCGCAATTACGCCAGCGGCGACCCCCCAAACTTTGCCAAGGAGATTGGTGGCTTCGGTGCGGACTGCAGGCTTCCGGTCGCGGACTCTGTCAGCTAGATTGCTGAGGATGGACCCGGATTCCGAAATTCCACCCCTGCTCCCGAGTTTGGACAGAATGTCGTCGAATTCGAACCTTTCAACGGTCTTAATCGCAGCTAGCCGCACACGCTCGTCACCATCGACAAGCATGTCGCCCAGATATTTGAGGAGTCTTTGCTCGTCCTCAACGTCCAGACCAACGCCACCAGCGTTAGTTGACAGGATCCTACCAATGCTCGTAACCCAGGCCGAACGGATAACCGGGGATTTGTCGTTGCGCCTGCTCAAAAAACTTTCATAAACTTGGTGGTATCTCGAAGAAAAGGAATGAGGAGATGTCGGCGTAGTCAAAAAGTTGTAAGTTTGTAGGCGTTCCGAAGGAGAAGCAAGGCTTTGAGGAGGGTAGGCGGACGGATTGTACGATGGCGGCGGAGGAGGACCTGCTGCTCCGATCCCAGCAACCATGTCTCCGAGAGTCTCAGTCGCAAGATTCCGTAGCTGAACGTCTTCCGCACCCAACTCGGCCTCTAGCTGAAGCACAATGTCTTGCAGAACCATGGGAGCGGACCGCCAAAGCTCGCGTAAAAGTCTGTGTGCCTTGCGGCTCTCTTGTAAATCCTCTTCCGTAACTTGACGCGGCCGATCATCATCAGGCTCATCCCCAATGCTGCTCTCCGTCCTGCCCCGGTGCTTGCCAGATTTATGAACAGGACCAACAGCTGCTGTAGTTGCGTCGACGATGACCGAGCTGAAGTACTGGCTAATCAACCGTGCCATTTTGTCCGCACAGGCATTGCAGATGTTCTTCGCCATATTGTATGCAGGCGGAGCCTCCTTCAGCAGCAGAGTCGATTGTCTCTCGTCAACTTGGGATCCTTTCTTTCCTTTGGCACCATTGCCCGTTATCGACCTTGGATCCGCGCGCAGGAATTGGGCCAGGATAACATCAACAACGTCCGGAGGAAGGCCTTGGGACTCCTCGACCAAGGTTGCTAGCACGGCCGTCATATGATGCTCAACATTTTTGCTCAGCTCTTCGCCCGACTCAGCTTTGGAAGGACCAGATAAAACATCGAAGCATATGCTGAACAAGGCGGACATCAAAGTGCTGGACGAGGGGATGTCGGTGAGGAGAACCACGCTCTTGACCTCAGCGAGCGATTTCAAGACATACAAGTGCTGGCTGTTGTAAGGGTCCGAAGGGTCGGAGAGGGCGCGGAAGATGGTATTGATGAACAGCATGAAGATGTCCTAGGCACCACACGTCAGTAGTCACAGCGCAGCTGCGTCTCGCGGCGCGTCTCACCTTCAGCTGCGACGCGGTGTAAGGCGCATCAGGCGCGCAGAGTCTGAACATGTCGACGATGCAGCAGCCAGCCCAAGCACGGACACCGCGATCTTTATGCGACAGCAGGTTCTGGGATGCCAGCTCCTTCGCGACGGGCAGAAGGGCATCGCGGTCTGCCTCCTCTTGGTCCAAGCCCCGCAGCTCCTGCGACAGAGCCTGCAGGCGACGCAGAAGCTCGGCGACGGGAATGGGCTTTCCGGCGCGCCATGTCAAGGGCTGATTGAAGGCCAGGCCGGCGGATGCTGCTTGTTGCTCGTCTGCATCGTCGTGAATCTGGGTTACGGCGCTAGCGCGACTGCGCGTACCGGGCATGATGGCAGTGTCTCCAGGAGGCGGTGGGATGCGCCGAAGCGCGAGCGGGAGGTATCGAGGCGGCGCAGGCGTACGGGCGGGTGGACGCAGCTGGCGGGCGGAGGATTGAAGGGATGGGGGCGGGATGGAGAGGTGGAGAGGGGAGCGGTGGTTGCTTGCGGCGTGACGTGGTACGCGTTTGGGACGGGCTCAGACTTTCGGCGACGCGACTCGCTCGAGCTCCAGAGCTTCGAGTCCGCCGCCCGCTTCCCGCCCGACGACTGCCAAGCCCGCCTTCAGTTCGGGAACCTCATCTCTGACGGGAACAACTCGCGCCTGCTGTCTCACCGTAAGCTACTACCAGTCTTCCGGCAAACCTGGTCCTCACCATGCGTTAGGAACTTCACCGCACCGCACGCTCTTCTCTTGGTTGCACGATCGCACCATGGACCACAGGAGCCGCGCTTTCCACCAGGTCAGTCCGTTTGCGCGTGAACCGAGTGTCTGTGCTGATGCCCTGCAGCTCAAGCCTCACTGTATCGCCCTCAGCCAGGCCGTGCTGCACGTAGCTGCGCGCAACGGCAACCCCAGGGATGTCGTCGATGCTTTGAGGAACCTTTATGCTGTTCTGCAAGAAGCAGCTTCTAATCCGCTCGCTCTGGACGACAAGCTTGCCGAATATGTCTTCTTCCCTCTGTCCCACGTTCTCCGGGAAAAGCAAAAATTTCCGGTAGTGGCGCTGGAGCTCACGCTGCAGTGCCTTGCAGTCCTGCTCCGCACTGGGTGGCGTGCCAAAGTTGACCCGGCCTTGTCACGCCAATTTCTCATTCTACTACCCGCTCTGATCAGCGGTGGCGCTCAAGGTCAGAGCACGCCGTCTGCAATCTCTGAAGAACTGCAAGCAGCTGGCTTCGCTTGTCTGGCAGAGCTTTTCGTCACCTATGGCCAAGATGAGAAAAGCAAGAAGATTCTGACGGCAGCGGACAATGTCCCGCCCTTAGGCCATGCTATCGTTGTCATCCTGGAAGGAGTAACAGACGGGCCGTCTCACGATGTGCAGCTTGCTGCAGCACATGCTTTGAGAGCTGCTTGCAGCGCACTTGAGGACAGGGAAGCCCTTGCAAGCTTTCTGCCCGGCATCGTCTCTGGACTCGCAAAAGTTCTCACGCCATCGACGAAGCAGCGCCGGCCGTTCGAGCTCCTTCGTATATCCCTTGAGATATTGACTTTCCTCTTCAAGACTGTTTTAAGCGACCAGTACACCAAGGATTTGCCGTCCAGCAACAAGGCTTCCGGCAAGCCTGACCAAAAGCTCACACAGTCCTGGCTGAAGGCCACGGCTACAAAAACGAAACAAGCTTTGGCTAACATCATTCGCATCCGCCAACATGATCGCACAGAAGTCCGGAAAGCTCTTCTCGATCTCTGCTTGACCGTTCTTGAGGATTGTCGCGAGTCTCTTCAGGAATGCGCGGCCATGATGATCGAAACCATGATAGTCCTGTGTGGATCTGATGAGGATGGCGATATGAAATTCACTCTTAAGCAGGTCTTGACAGCTAATCAAAGATTTGCAGAGCTACTCAGGTCAAGCATACATAGCTGGGTTGTCTCACTTCCACGTATCATGCAGAGCCCCGACGATTCAGCCAAAAGTCGACTCGTCCAGCAAATATCCACAGGCTACGAACTTTTGGCCGAGCAAGGAGTTGATATGGATCTCGTCGATAGAACTGTGGCATCAAATCTCCGTGATGGAATTTCTGTCTCTATCGTTGATCAATCCAAACTGAAGGAGATCGCACCGTCTTCGGAGTCGGCAGCGTCATTGGACTTGACCATTACTACAAAAGGCCTACCGTCACTTGAATTCGCCCCTATATTCTTCGATAGTGCTGCACAGCGGCAAATAATCCACGACTTTCGAGGTCTGGTTAAGCATGTCAGCACATCAAAATCAGCGCTGAACGCGGTACGAGACTTGGCCGACTCACTCCAGATTAGCAAAGGTGCTCCCCAAATCGCGAGCTTCTGGGTCGCGCTTGAGCTCCTCAAAAGCTCAAATGAGAACGAAGGGCCCATGATGGACTTTCTCGATTTTGGGGACTCGACTATTAGCCCTAGGGAGGAGCTGCTGGAAGAACTGTATTCATTGTCCTTGGACGTACTCCGAGATTCATCAACGGACTATACAACAGACTGGAGACTGCAAGCATTGGCTGTGGAAACCATTGCGCTTCAAGCGCGCACGCTCAAGGAGGATTTCCGAATCGAGCTTGTTGACGCGTTGTATCCGATCGTCCACCTCGTAGGATCATCAGTACCACAGCTTCGCAACCACGCCATCACATGTCTCAACATGGTCGCCGCTTCGTGTGGCTATGGAGATGTTGGAAGCTTGATTGTCGAGAACGTCGATTACCTTGTGAACGCTGTGGCTTTGAAGCTTAACACGTTCGACATATCTCCACAAGCGCCGCAAGTATTATTGATGATGATTAAGCTGTCCGGACCTTCTCTTCTGCCTTATCTGGATGATCTGGTGGGAAGCGTTTTCGCGGCACTAGAATCCTTTCACGGTTACCCTAAGCTGGTGGAACTGCTCTTCTCAGTCCTGAAAGGCATCGCAGAAGAGGGTGTCAAGACACCGCAGCTCGCTATCACGGAGGGCGAAGACATGTCTAAAACCAAAGATCCCCGGGCTCTGACCACCATTGACGACATAATTGCTGTGCTCAAAGATATTCAAACCCGAGAAGCAAAACAAGATGACCCCGAGGACATTACCGAAATCACCCCCCAGATGCCATGGAAAGATCTCAACAAAAAGAATCCCTTAATATCCGAAATTGACGATGATGATATCGACAAAGACAACGAAGATCCAGACGCCACTGGCGATGAGGAAGGCGAACAACCTCCCGCAACCCCGGATCCTCCTCCGCCAGCACCGAAGACCTACAACCTGCTCCTACAGATCTCGCAGCTGACACAACACTACCTGACCGCCTCATCTCCCACCCTCCGCACCTCTCTCCTCGACCTTCTCCGCACGACTTTTCCCGCTCTCGCCTGCCACGAGAACTCCTTCCTCCCGCTCATCAACACCCTCTGGCCCGTACTCGTCCCCCGCCTGGAAGACACGGAGGCGTACGTCGTCTCCGGTGCGCTGGACGTCATGGCCGAGATGTGCAGGCTCGCTGGTGACTTCATGCGTGGACGCATCGAGGGCGCGTGGCCAACGCTGATCGCGCTATACCGCAATGGCGGCAACAGCAGCAATGGCGTTAAGAACTCAGCGTCCTCGCTCAGACAGGGAGGCACTGGATCGTCGTCGCTGCTGCTCGAGCCTAGTGGAAATGCTGCGGGCAGGGGCACCGGCAGTGGTACTGCTGCAGAGCTCCAACCTTACTACACCACCGCGCCTACGCGCATCATCCGCGCTGCGTTGGTCGAGCTGTTTACGGCCATCGTGCAGACGGTTCAGATTGGAGACGAGGCGTTCGAGGAGGTGCTGAGGTTGCTGGTGCCTGTTCTAGTCGAGAAGGAGGAGGTAAGGCGGGTGTTTGAGGGCAGGAATGGGGATGCGGTGTGGTTGGCTATGCTGAGATTGGAAGCTGGAAGGAAAGGTGGTGAGGCTAAAAGGTCAACAGTGGAGAGGGTTGGAAGGGAGCGGCCGGCGAGTGAGTTTGTGAGAGTGGGCAAGGAAGTGGATGTGGGTGCGTAGGCCGTAGTAGGTGGAATTGATGTTGAATGCTAGTGAGGTTCTGATCAAATGAAAAGCAGAAAAGAATGATATTGCTGTATTGGAGAGACGTATGTGTAATAGTAGCCTTCAGTTTCAGAGAGAATCGATATCTCTCATTATCTTGGCTTATTGATGAATTATGTGTCTATAGTCTTGTCAAAGAACAAGATTATGAGTGACATTTACCATGCAAGCAGTCGGGTCTGGCATCTCGTTTTAAGTTGATTGCGCATGTAATAGTCAATCCCTAACCGCACCAAACGGTGTCGAAGAATTGAGACTTTATACTACCGGATTCTAGAGCTTGAGGGAGTAGACGGAAAATTAAGTACAGCAGATGCAATGCTCACGCGACAAGCAAGCTAAGATTTTTTCATAGGCATCTGATCGGAATTTCTTCTGTGTGCAGACAGAAGAAACGTTTCAGACACCACGTGAAAATTTCATGTTGGACTTAAAGAAAATGTCTTCTGATTAGTAACCTGGTAGGCATGCATCAGATCATAAAAGCCGTCTACAGGTGCCGGTCTTCTGTGGCGACGTAGGGTTTTCTGAGTTGTTTACCGGAAATCGAAAGCGAATTTAGGAGTTTCACTGTGTTTGGTTCCCCTCCGTTGAAATACTGACAGCGTAGAGATCAACGGTTCTTAGAGAAAAGCGGAGATTAATGGAGATGGTAATGATGCGCTTCATCCTCAACGATGCATGCTCGAGCGTTGCACTGTCAGATAAGAAACAATTCACTAAAAGTTTAGTTTTGACTCGAGCTACCATCCATGCTGCGAAGCTGGAGAGAGTTTGGCCGACAGCAATCTCTATAAAAGAAAAGTGCGAAGCTAAGCCTTCAAATATTGAGTGATTATGGGTTCAGCTTGTATGTCTCTTAAAAGGCTTTATCAATCGATCGCGTGTAAGTCACGTCTTTACTATATGAGATTGCCTAGTGTATCGTAAAGGAGAAGGGAAAAATGATTAGTTCACGGTGCCATTGCCAACCTTCCTTTTCAGCTCATGCTGCATCCGTAAGAATATGGCGTAGTTGCATTAGTAGCTGATTCAATTGCTTGTTCTCATTGGCCCACATCGCATTCATTCATAGGAGCTTGACCTTAGAACCAGTGTACAGCATGTCCGTTCAGATGTAAAGAACTAAAGTAACTTACAAAAGTGGGGCTTCGTAAGTGCCTCTTAGCTAGCCAAGTATGAGACCGCGTTTTACGAACCACGAATTCGCGGGTATCTGTGCAATCTTTACCTGGCCCGTATAAACTCGTTGGATGCATGCCTCGCATTGCCCAATAAGAGACGTCATCTGCTCTTTGCTTTCACTGAGCAGTTGGCATAACATACGTCGTCCCTCTTATCTTGCTCTAACCACTTCAAGACACTTCAAGATAACGTTACGGCCATGATCTTCTCTATATCCTGATAACACAGGGAACTCTACGAGCTGGATTATGGCGTGCTTAGCGTTTCTTCTTCGCATGTAGTTGAGTAGGTCATGTCTACATGAATATTCTACATCTGTTCAAAGTTGACGACGCCTTTCAAATGGTAGAGTGGAGCCGCATAGACCGGGGTGAAACCTTATAATGGAGTACGCTGCTGATAATGCTCACGGACCAGGGCTCGGACCAGATGATATAGGCCTTGATTATCGACGAGGACCACACAGGTAATTAAGCTTGAAGCGAGCTTTAAGAAAACTGATTGCTACTGAGGTAACAGTTCAAGAATTTATCTAATTGTGTGGTGAGACCGAAATCGCAAGATTTTGTTCAGTCCATTCTCACTAGTGCGTGGTAATATCACAGTGATTGGTCGTCAAGATAAGCAGTCTCGCTCGGGAAAACCTTAATCTGCCTTCTTTTCAAGGTAGCTTATGACGTTGACGACCTCCTTCTGCGACAGGGAACTAGTGATACCCTGGTAGGCCTCATACATGATCCACAGCGGGAGCCAGACCCACAATGTGTTGAAGAAGAATAGGTAGACCCACCTGTCAAACCCGCATGTCAGCCAGGAACCGCAAATACACCGGCGAAAAGCCGCCAAGCCACAAAGACCTGAAAAGTCTTTTTGACAGCGATGTGTACTTGCTGACCGCAGACCAAGAACGATGAAGGAAGCAAACTTTACTTACTTGAACATAAAATTCGAAGTATCCAGATTAGTGGAGCCAGAGAGCCATTCAGGTGCAAATGTCATGAAACCTAGATTCACCACCCACGTCAGCCGTGCATGTTCGCACCAAGACGCCATGCATGCCACATCATGCAAGTCATGACCCCCCAAGCATTCTCCACATTTCTCCGAGAACCCCAATTGGCTTTCTCAGAATTCTGGAACCAAACAGGAGAACCGTTCTTATCTTTCGTCTCTTTCACATGCTGCGTATCCCCACCAGGCCTCCTTTTCAAGAAAGACGCCCACTCTCGAGCCATTAACCACCACTTCCACCACTTCCACCACCAAAACCACAACCCAGGAACACCCACCCAACAGAGAAGCAAAGGGGAGGAGAAGAAACAAGGGAAAAAGAAGAAGAAGAAAGAAGATTCACTCACCCCCATACAGCTCTCCCGTCGCCAACACGATCATCCAGAACCACTTGCGGCCCTCCATCCCCTGCCTCCCGGCATACCACTCGCCCCTCCGCACCATCTCCGCGCACCACAACGCCATCGGCCCGGCCACGAAGACGGTCAGCAGCTCGATGCTGATGACCGTCAGATCCGCGCCGCCCCAGCGGCGGTCCGCCTTGGCGTACTCCTGCCACAGCTTGCTGAACGGGCCCGACCCGTACGCCGCGCCGAATAGCGTGTCATTCCGTCCCAAGAAATACACATCCGGCGGCGTGAGTATGAGGAAGTTGGTCGGGCTGGGCGCGGGCGTGAGGCTCGGGTTGGCGGCAGCGGTGCCGGCGGCGGCCGCGGCGGCAGCGACGGAGTAGGGCGATAAGGGCGCGGGCGTGGGCGGCGGGATCCAATGCACGCAGAAGCAGTTCCACAGGAAGGAGCCCTCGAATACGAAGTGGATCAGCGCGTCGAAAAGGTGCCAGACGAAGAGGAGGCGGGCTTTGGCTCCGCTGCTGCGCGGCAGCAGGCGCAGCGACAGCCCGTAGGCCGTCGCCAGCACCGCGATGGTGCCCAGCAGTGAGAGGACGGTGGTAAGGTCGATCTGCAGCGTCGACGCCGGAGCCGGAGTCGAGGTCGCCATGGTGGTGAACGTGGAGCCAATGGGGAGGGTGAGCGTTGCGAGGCGGGATTCGGCAGACGTCGAGTTGACGCGTGCGACGCGGGCGTGTCGGGGGTGCGAGCTCTCCCCTCCCGCGCTTGTGACCAAGCCGATCATCAGTAAGTTCAGAGCTAGTTTTGTTATTTAGCTTGACGAAAGGTCACCACTTGCTCAAAGTTGTATTCCAATGTTTTTTCGATTTTTCGAATGCCTTTTCTACTCATGTCGTATTTTCCCAGCGTAACACCCTGCCCAACACCAGAGATCCGTCCTTTAAACCCATCCCATAAAATCAATCTCATCGACTGCTGCCAAACGATCGCTCAATGCCGCTGATAGTCCGCCATCTCATCGAACAGAAAGAGGGGAGAAAAGCGCCCTCGGTGGAATCGAAAGTCAAAACAACAAAAAGCAAGATCGACCAAGACGCAACTTTTTGAACCCATGGAACCACCTCCAAACCAAAAAAACACATTGAGAGCATACCAACCCATGTTGCACCAGTTGAGCAAGGAGCCCAATGTTACTCTGGCGAAGCCAGGTACTTGCAGCCTGTCTATTAAGAAGTAATGGAAATAATCGGAAACCAAACCATACCCATAAAACGCCATTGTGTGCAGAAGACCGTCCCAATTGGAATGCTGTGCGGAAGGAAAAAGAAAAAAAAAACGCAATTTCCAGAATGCATGCACAGGCAGTAAAACAAGGATAAGAATGCGATGTTCCACAGTAGTGTCACCGTCGTCGTAATCGAGAATGAGCCGCCATCGCGATTCGCGCGCCTCCAAGGAAGAGCACTTGGGACGTTCGGTTTCACCACGCGCAGTTAAGCGGTGGGTCCACCATCCATCCAGCGTGGCGCTCAGTAAAGGTCGTAGCAGCGTGATCGTGGCCGAAAGAAATTCGTAAGTGCGCCCTCAAAAAGCCGACACCCGTCACTGTAGTTGCTAACCGAGTATCGCCTTGGGAGTATGCGTCTCAAAAGAGATGCCTCCATGCATGTTGTACGGATAGCCGAAAGAAACAGGAGGAGTGGTGCGGTCGCCAAAGTCGGACCCTGTCACAGGTCCGGGAGACGCCGACCTAGATAAAAAAGGACTCGCGGCGCGAGCCGGAAGCTTGTGGTCCATGGCGCCGTCCATCGACGACGGCACTTCCTTTGGGGGACTGGGGCTGTTTGATCCAGATCCTAGGGGACTGGACGTGCTTCCGTCGGATTCAATGTCGCGAGCTCCGTCGGAAGAGACGACCGGCTTGGGACTAGAGACCTGAGGAGAGCCTCTTCCGGATCCGAACTGCACAGGTTGTCAGCGTCCCTGGTTCAATTGGCCAGCCGGGATGGTGGTAGGTGCGGGAGGACGTACGAAACAGTATTTCTGGATTAGTTCGTTGTACTCTGCCGACTTCAAATCCGGCTTCTCCGATGACAGCTGGTCCGGTCGTGGCGAGGTCGACTTGTTAGCCGAGGGAGCCTCGCCCTGAAGGCTGAAGTAATCACCGGCCCTTGGCTTGTTACTTCTCTTGATGCCGCTGCGATCGCCGAGAGCGGTCTGCGCGCTGGACAACGCCTGAGACAGCGAGGTCGAGAAGTCGTAACGGGTGGAGAACGCTTGCTGACTCGCGGACGGCTTGGAGTCAGGCTGATCGGGGAACAGGTTGGCCTTCGATGGCTTGTTCTTGCTCTTCAGCCTAATTGGAGGCTGCAGGCTATCGCTCGAATTCGAGTTGCGCGAACCGAAAGTGTACCTGGACTCGAAGTTGTTGCCGAAATCGTCGTCGAGAGGAATGGGCATGGACCGCGGTCGGGCCGCGGGTGGGGAATGCCTGCTACGTGGTATCGCACCAAGGGTGCCAGCAGATCCCTGCTTGCCCCTCGTGTTCTTCGGCAGAGACTTTTTGATGAAGTCGATCTGGAAGTTCATCGAGTTGTTGTTATCCCAATATTCGGCACCGTTCACCGTGTAGCGCACACAGAGCAGCATCGTCTTCGACTCGAGGTTGGCAAGGTCGGCCAACTTGATGTTGAAGACAAAGCGGTCGCATCCGTCGTGGGCCTGCTTGCGACGCACATCGTCACTGTATTCGGCACCGACCTCTGAGGTGGTCTTCCAGTAATCCAGGGTAAAGCGGGCCACCACTGCTTTGTGGAACGCAAGGTTCGCAACAGCAACCGTGCCCACGAGGGTGGAGCTATCAGGCGACAAAGCGATCTTCTCAACGCGCACAGGCAGGGTTTTACGCTCGAAAGTGTCCCGGGGGAAGTTGGCCAATCGCAGCTCCCATTCGACCCGCGAACGGCGAGACGAGGCGTAGCCGTTGCCATCGTCGTATCCGAACGGATACTCGGACTCGCTGTCGTACGTCTCGACAGGTGATGAACCAGCACTGACAGCAATGGGACGGTCGACCTGCAGGAAGTGGCGGACCTGTTCGATGTCGTCGTTGAAGTGCACGGCCTTGGAGAAGGAGGGAGTGCCCGGCATGCTCGACGGCCGGCGACGATTCCGGGAGGAGGGCCGAAGGGCCGGCTTCACTAGCTCTCCCGATTTCTTGCGGAGAAGCGGGGGCTTCATCGTCAGGCCCTCATCCTCCTCGCTCTCGTCTGATGTTTGGATGGGGGAGCTTGCAAGGTTAGGGGGGGCCCGCTTGGAGAGCTGTATTTCGCTCGAGGACCTAGAATGCGAGATCTTCCGAGCCTCCGGGGTGAGAGCCGGCCTGATCGGGCCGTTGGGCGGCACTGACTCGCGAGGGGCCGAGGCGGTGCCAGCAACATGTCTCTCAGGGGAGTGGCCGCGCTTGACTTCGATGCTTTGCAGGGCCTCCTGCAGCTCGGCTATTTTTCCAGAATGGCGGCCCCGGTCCTCATCGTCGGAGTTCTGCACAGAGTCTGGGGGAGTGGACTCAGCACCTACGGGTATCAACAGCTTCATCGAGGGCAGCTTGGCGTGGTGGGCACTACCATTTGTGTGTGTCACCGACACCTGGGATCCATCCTGGGGAGACTGCGATATTGACGGTGTGCGGCGGTGCTTGCTCAAGTACGACGCAGAAGAGTGGGGAAGGACCGGCCGGTGAGCCGCACTGGTCGACTGCGGGCTCAAGCACCCCTCGCTGTATGAATGGTTGCGGCTGAGAATAGGGCTGTTGGTTTTGGAGGAGGCAGGAGACCGCTGGGAGGGCGGCGTGTAAGGCATCCGGACGGCTTGACGGTGGTGTTGGGCGAGGGTGTTACGTTGAGGGCGGTTAGGGTCGACAGGGCATTAGAAGAAGCAAGCGCGAGCAAGTATTACGCACTGCGGGCGTCAGCAGAGGTGCAATGCGTGGTGTTGGGGAGGCGCGGCAGGCGGGCGGGCTGGTGGTTTTGATGCCGGGGCCGGGCAGGGAAGACGACTCACAGAATGATAGTGGCAAGCGACGGATGCAGGACGCTCACCGAGGACAGGGACGTGCCGGACGGCGGAGGGGGAGGAGAAGTGTCGGGGCGACGTAGGAGGTTAAGAAGGAAAGCGAAGCCGGAGGTTCCGTGCTGTCTGTACGCTCCTGCTGATGGCGTAATGCGAGGCAGCCGTGGACTGATAAGCGGGCCACACAGGAAGGGCTCTCGCGGGTGCAAGCTGGGTTGGGGGTGCCACAGCCTGATTATTATGGGGAAGCAGCTGGATCCCGGGGAGGCGTGGTGAGGAGCAGGACTGAGGAGGCGCTGCGGGTGTTGAGGGCGCGGCGGAGGGTTATTGGGGCGGCGTTGGATGGAGATATCCCTCCCACACTCTAAATTCTGTACCGCCGCGCGGGCGAATGAAATGGCGCGCTTGGCTTGCAGGCGGTGGTGCGCTCGAACGAGGGCGATCCCAACCGACTCGAGCAAGGATCCGGGGGCCGGCGTTAAAGCGAGCGTTGAAGGATTTGCTGCAGATCGGGGTACAGCAGTGCTACGATCAGTGACAAAGCCGGCCAGACCTTTGTTCAGCAAGCCGGCCGCCGTGCTCGCGGCCGCGGCCGCAACCAGGGCTAGTCGGACCAGCGCGCCTCGCACATGGCCGTGGCAGCCGCCTGGCAGCACGCCGTCTTCGCCGTGTGTCGCGATCCCTCCCGCCGCCGTCGCACCAGCCTGGCTGCACGACTCGCGCCCTTCCTCTGCCACAGTGTCGGCGGGTGGGCCTTCGCGCAGCGCCTAGGACAGCAGCCGCCGCCCACGGTCCGCTGTTGTTCTTGCTTGCGCGCTCGCGCTCAGGCCGCAAAGGGCGCTGGCCGCCAAAGGGCCTCTGCATTGACATCATCGCGGTTTTTCGCCAGCGCCAGCCTCCGCGTCTCCACGTTCTTGAAAAATGCTGCGCTGTCGCTGTTCCGCCGCCCGCTGGTCGAGCTGCCGCAAGCAGCGCGCTTCCCAGGCGGCAGCGCGGAACGAGGCGCAAGCCGGCCGGCGCTGGGCACATCGACCTCAGCGGCATCGCGGCAACAGGGTGCCGCAAAATGCGCATTCCTGTGCTTTCTCATCCTGACATCGGCCCACCGCGCTCGAAGCGGCGCGCGGCGCACGGCTGGGATGTCTGTGCGTCCCCCAGCAAGCGAGCCGGTCTCGTTCCATTGCGCATCCTGGGCTCTTCCAAGGCCGCTACGCCTGGCAGCCCTCAACCCGGCGTCGGCCGCCCGCAGCAGCAAGGCAGGGAGCCAGTGCCGGCCTCCAATGCGCGTCCCCCTCGCGGCCCCTTACCCCTCCAGGCACTGGCTCTGGCTCCCCTCTGACGCGCCGCCGCGAGCCATGGCTGCGTGTGCGCCACGCCGACCGTCAGCACCGCCCCAGTCGCCGTCCCGGTCCCAGCACGCCGCAACCACACGTCCACGGTTGGCACTCGGACACTGATCGCATGTTTGTCACCTCTCGCCAGTCTGGCATCTCCACCGCGCACGTCGACAGTGGGGCGCCACACGTTTACAGCCGCCCCCGCAAGACCCTCCAGAAGAGCAAAAAAGCGCTGCGGGTCACGACAAATCTGAAGCAGATGATGTACTTGCGACGCGCCCGCTGACTCGGCTCGCCTGCGCTGCCAATGGTCGCCGCGCTGCCGGGTGGGCGGCACCCATTGCGAGACACCAAAACATCATCAAAGCTTTCATCAATCGATCGATGGAAATTGTCCTGTCGAGTGAAGTTGTTTGCACACCGTACATGGCTCCGCTCCGCCTCTGATCTTTTATGCTGTCCCGCCCAGGGCTGGCGGGACGCAGAACCCTTGGCTCGCTGCTGCCAGCCGCGATCGCTTTTCTTCACCGACCCTTTCCTCCTTGCATCCACGCAACACCAGACCCCCACCACTCAACGTCAAACTTCTACGGACGATCACGCAGGAGCCGCGATCTCCTCCCCCTATCCCACCAGATGAGGCATGAAGACGGCCCACCGGCTCCATCGCGCAGCGCGAGCGTAAGGAGAAGCTTCGCCGCCGGCCAGGCGTCCTGGAGGAGATTTGCAGCGAGAGCACGGCTGTGATTGGGCGCGCGAGCAGTTCGCCGCATTGCAATCCCGGACCCGAGCGCTGTAGCACGAGCCTGCTAACGGTTCCCGGCCGCCTAAAATAACAAGCTACAGCGTGTTCAGTGGCGCTTGCGGCAATGTGGTAGCACCGCCCGCTGGCAGCCTCCGAGTCGGGCAAGCAGGGATTCACCGCGCCAGCAGCAGCAACAGCCAGCTCGACGCGTCGCGCGGCTGAGAAGATGTTTCTCGCAGCGGAACGCACACGCCGCGGGGCACAGGTCGTTCAGGCCGCGGACGGGCGTGCGGCCACGCGTGTCCAGCGATCGAGTACCCCGGATCCATCGCAGGGCGCGGTGGCAGCGGTGCATGTCTGCAGGAGCGGAGCCAGCAGAAGTCAAAATAATCTGCTGGCAGAAAGGGCTGGCGCTGACTCGGGGCTCACCGCCCGGCAGGGAAGACGCGTCGAGGTCTGCCGATCTCCCATGGCGGCGATCCGCCGTGCCGGGCCTGCGTCAGCGCTGAATAAGGCAACTGTTGGCCGGCGGCAGCTCAACCGATATCAGCGCAGAGCGCTATGGCGCCGCCATCGACGGCCTGCTGGCTTGCGGGCAAGGGGTGACTGCGCCTGCAGACGAACAATCTCCGTGGCACTGCGCGAGGCTCGCCGACCGCGCGCTTATCAGGGGTGCGGTGGGCTCGCCGGCTCCTTATCGCTGGATACGGGCGCGCGCGCGGCACCGAGCCTGCAGGTTGGAAGGGCCCTCCGGTCAGGCTTGGCTTTCCCGTTACGTGCGACTCCACAGAGCCGCGGAGATGGTGCCAAGGTCAGCGCGCGACGTCTGCAGCGGGCTGCCAATGGCAGGCGTGGTGTCGCAACTTGCGAAACGGGGCCATCGAGGCGGTCTGCCACTGCTGACGACATGGCTGTGCAGAGGATGTCGGGAAAATCATCAGAGACCTCCACTTAGCATGCCGTTTCGGGCCTTCTCGCCCAGCTTCACTCCAGTCTCCAACAAAACTCCCCACCTCCAGCGCTGCGCGGAATTGCCCCCTGTCGCCTGCTTGTCCGGGGAGACGCGGCCCGACTGGGGTGGATCTCGCACACAACACCACGTCCGGCATTGTATCTATTCCGACTTCCATGTGCGGCGTTGCAATAAGCCCTCCCGCCACATTCTCGCTACCGCAGCCGACATCGCTGTGTGTTCGCGTCTGTCTTGTGCGACCGTGTCCACCACACAATTTCATCAGCGATGCTCGCGGGGGCTCGCACAGGCGCGCGAAAACCCTGCGACACTCTAGACCCGGCCAGGCAGGCTCAGCCGCCGCAGTGGAAATTGCTCACCAAGCAGAAGCACGCAAGCAGTGAGCCGTACGAGCTTGATCTCACTGCTGGAATGCTGTCCTGTCAGCAGCCTCACGTTTTCGCTGTGGTGGTCGTCATACGAAAGTTTCTTTTCACGAGTCGGCAAGCTGCAGAAAATATGCACACACGCTTTCTCGTTGCTTCTGGTCGGCCACCGCTCCTTGGGAGCCTAGCAGGCCAAGCTTTTGCTCACTCTCGTTCCCCGCCAGGCGCCGGCCTCGTTGTCTCGTATTGTCCAATCTCCCGGCACATCCGCAAATCTCATCGCACTAAAGCGGATTTGCATCGTCGATGACGGCTGTAGCACGCGCCGCAACCGAGCTCGCCGCCAACCAAGGCGTAAGCGAGCCAACAAGGCGTTGTTTCCAAACTGCGGCGACTTTTGTTGCAGATCAAGAGCCCAGCGACGCTAGTCATCCGGCCGTCCAGCCCGAGCCGTGCTTCGAAACATGATTACGACTCCAACACGGCCCTATCACCATCATGCACCTCCAAAGGCTCGGGAAGCCACCGCGCGTTGCACGCTGAGTATAGCTGAGTGTAGCTTTGGGCCCGCGCGGTTGGGCGGCAATCTTACCAGCAGCATACAGCAGCGATAGCACAACAGCAAACCTTATTCTCAGCGGGTTTCGAAGGTTCCTGAGCTGCTCGCGTATGATGCGTAGAATGTTCCCCATGGACCAAGCTCTCGTAACGCCAACGGTCGCGCATCACAACGGGTACTGAATCAATAACGTCGGGTGCGCTGCGCTGAAGCGGTGGAACGTGCCATATACTGCACATGCTTCTGCTACCCGAGAGCGGTTACTACAGCGATCTTGATTAGCTCAATTTACGCCAGGACCGTTCCTCTGCCACTGCTGCGAGGCTTTCCAGCTCTAGCCTACCATCTAAGCTCTTTAGCAAACGACTGGCTTTGCCGAGATGGTAGGTGTTGGGATGCTGAAAATGCGGGGAAGCTTGCCGTTTCACAGCATGCGCACGTCTGAGGCGAGGCTGAGCACGGCCACACCACTACCACCACCACCTCCTCCTCCATCTGCAACAGCATCCCAGTTCACCGGTATACCACCAAATGACCGCCTTACCGTCCCTGGCCGTCACGTTCGCGCTTACCGTAAACCTGCTTTCCGAAGGAATGATTCGCACGTGTAGCTCACCGCCAGTCAAAAGTAGGAGGGCGGACGGAGAAGGGAGCGAAAGACGGTATAGAAACCGATCCTGATAGCCAGATCTGGAACCCCGATCGTCTTCACCGCCCGTAAGATTGCATGGTTCCTTATACCGTAGGAGCGCCGACCGGCACACACAGAATCCCAGGCTGCTGCCGGCACCCTTGGTGTCCTCACTGCTGCAGATGCCCTTGAACCATTCGCCATTCACGTCGTCAAGCCAAGCTTTGTGGACGTTGCTGCAGTGTTATTTGCGCCTGCAAAACCAGCACGAGCATCAGCATCTCCTCGGCAGCTTATCCTGCGTTGCCTGGCACGCGGCTCCATCGTCGCAGCCAGTAACGGGCGTCTCTGCCCACGTGAGCCCGTTGATTTTGCGGAGAAGCCTGCTGCTCGCCATGCAGTGTGCTGCTTTGGCTGCAGACGCTTACTGCGCCATGCACTCTGACTGTGTTGTGCTGCCACGTCCGCTCACTACAGATACTACAACAACACCACCACAACTAGATTCACTAAACACATAGAGCGGGGCCGTCATGAGGACTTGCACCCACGTGGTGTATAACGGATTCGGCAGTAGCCACGAAGAAACTAAGCCACCGCTATCTTTCGGCCCCAACGATGGAAGCTGCATGGTATATTTCCACCTGACAACAGCCGCTTTGACCGGTAACGACGCCGACGGCAAAGTCCACGTTGGCCGCTAGGCCGCCTTATCCTGCTGTCCGACGGACTTGAAGAACGGCCGAATCACAACGTCGAAATGCATCACGATTCACGGCCTTGTCACGAGAGCAGTCATTGTTTTCTGTCCAGTTGCGCGAATACAGGGCGGTTCTCTCGCCTTCGAAGCTCTGATCATTCTCCACTATGCACAGCCCACGAGATACCTCACTCGGTCTTTTCTCGTAGTAAATACACCTTGGGCCATTCAGGAGTAGGCACGCCACGACCTAGAAGCGGCGCCATGAAAGGGAGTAGACAAAAAAAGACCGTATTCTCCGTGTCTAAGATGAAGACGGAAAAGACCGAGCCAGGTACCAAACAACGCGACAGCGACGAAGTGCTTCTCTCAAAGATCTCCCTTCTAGACTCAGCTTCCAGCTTCCAGTAATGATGATCAGCGATAACCGTGCTTTCCGGCGTGGCAGGCGGCGCGCGGGCGGTAGACGGCCGGTCGACCCGGGCGCCCACGATGGTGCCACCACGCCACCAGCATACTGCGCCCTTTGCGAGGGAGAAATCCCCTCGAAGCAGAGAAACTTCATGTGAGTGCGTGATCCAATCGAAACAGAGGGGCGGTCGAGGATGGAGGAGCGGGAGCAGCCCCGCCTCGCACCACCACCACACCAGCGCCCACTCTTGCACCTGCCGCGCGCCCACATTTTGGTTCCCTGCAGCCCCTCTCTTCCTCTGCCTTCGTATCCTCCCCGCATTCGGCAACACCCCCCATTCCAACACCTCAGAGCCTAGCCCAGCCCAGGCCTCATCTGGCTCGCGCGCGTTCCTCGCTGTCTCCAGCGACATCGCATTGTCCAGGACCCCACACTAACCCTCGGCTTTAACCTAATTGCACGCCATGTCAGCCCCTGGGACTAAGCCATTGTAACTTTTGATATAGCATGCACTATACTGCTTCTGAACTTTTTCCCCGCAATTCACGCTGCGGCACAGCTCGGCAATCCCGCACTCCGCGCGTGCTTCTCTCGCTCTTCCCGCACCACCACACCATCGCAGAAGGAAAAAAGGCGTGACCATCAACGGCAGCCCCTCTCCTCCTTCCAGAGCACCAAATCCCAACCAAACGGCTGGGCCGGGCGGGTAGGGCGTTCCGACGCGAGCCGCCCTTCCGATGCGAGGGTTGCGTGGCTGCTGCAAGTGAGGACAAGAAGAGCAGTGGGGAAGATAGACTCGGACTGCACGGAATGGAGAGTCATGCCATGCTGTGTGAGTGAGAGCTCCATCGCGGCTGATCCGGCCGCTCGGAAAATGAAATCTCTCGCGCATTTCCATGGCAGGGATACATACTGTTGAACAAACCATCTATCTCCTTTGGTTTCGAATTACCTACTGTATTGCTTTTGATCATTTGACCGCTTGACCTTAAAAGGTGGGAACTGATAGACGGGTGCCTTATCTCCCTTTGACGGAAACAATGGGTACCACATACACATGTACAATTGATGTGCGGTCATGCAGGGCGCCTTGTGTGGTTGCAGCAGTGTTTCATGGGGGATCACCGATTTGACTGAACAGCTTGATGGATCATCACATCACTCACCAACAATTGGCTTTCTCCACCAGCCGAATTGCGGACCTGAAAGGCAAAAAATTCTGGGACCGAAGGTGCAGCACAAGCTTTAGGAACCGTCCTCGCTTTACTCTTTTGTGCAAGGATGGGGAAAAAGAAGGTTTCGCTATTGCTTTCCCCACGCTCCCCAGTCTTTTTTTTTTTTTTCGTTGGCACGAAAGAGGCGAGACGCCCCGTCTATCGAGATCACGATTGAGCAAGATCGACCTTAACCGCGAGAGGGAAGATCGACGTCATGCTCTCGCTCTCGTCCCATCCAGCCTCTTCTACGAGTATAGGCACTCCCTCGCAGCGCTTCCGTCGCAGAAGCTTAGCTAGTCGCGTCGTACCAGATGCTTTAGTGCCTCATCGTCTTGCACCGCCCCTCCCTGCCTTACATTCGTATAGTGAGACAAAAAAATCCTTTGCTAGGCACGCCTTAACTCGCCGAACGATCGCGAGATCGATATGTCCGACCGGCGTTCCGGAGTAGTAGTGCGAGAAGCAGATACAGAGAGTCGAGACGGAAATGTAGCCATGGTAGCAGCGCTTCTCAGCTACCCGGCGATAGTAGAGTGGTTCGCGGCGCTGATTATTGAGAACCATTTTCTGAGACGCCACAACGAATCCAACCAATAAGAAAATAGTTGGTAGGCGACGTCCGGAATATCATCTCTTGGTTAGGGCCTAAGTCTCGTATCGTGATGCCCGAAATGGAATGCCTGGGTCCCAAGGCTCCAATACGTGGGCCTGAGTTCTACCGGTTACGGGGTGGCTTGCTGCAAGTCACGATCCCCGTTTCGCTTCCAATCCAATCATAAGCAATGGCCGGGACAGTCACGTTAATTTTAGGTAGACGAATGGCTGCTCAAATGGCAATACTGTCTCGTTCTTGCACATTTAGCACGTTGCCTTTTTTTCTCTCTCCCTTAGCTAATCTATCTTTACCTTGATGGTAGCCACCTCATGATATTCTGCCTCTCCCTTTCGCCGTGCGCAAATGTACGTCAAGATGGGCTCACCGGAATGCTTTCTGCGGCGCAGCAGCTTATGATGCAATTATGCACCTGTTCAGCCAACTAAAAATGCAAACTGCGGTCACGCTCAGCAGCCAAGCGAGAGTGACGGCGAGTAGAAGGGTAGTACGTATCCCTTCCCTTGTCCGATGTATTATCATGAAAGCCTGCTCCAACCAAACAACCGAGAAGGAATCACGGGCTACGCTGGCCCCGCGAACCGAGCTCGTACGAGTGGAAGGATGCTGCTCCGGTGGTCCGAAGAAAAAAAAAGCCGTTATTTTTGTCAGCCCTATCTTTTCTCCCACTCGCCTGCCATGTTCGTACCCACGTGCATCGGCTGCTCGACTATCTGTGGCTCTCCCTCGCATCTTTCCGACAGCAGCGGTAAGGGACATGGCATGATGCGGGGATCGTCCGTCCTCGTATCATTTTACCAGAACAAAAAAGATAGTCACAAGCCTTTCTCTGGCACGCAAGCGGAGCCGCAGCGTATCACAAGGGGTCCAGTGGAGGTCAGAGAAAGACGAGCGGGTCCCTGCTTTTTGCGGCACTCGAGAAAATCATTCCATCCTTCCCAAAACGGAAAGTTTCGCAACCTCGCTTTGCCCGAGCAGTCGAGGCGAAGAAGGGATTCTCCGCAACGTGCAATCCAGGGTCCCTTTACCTGGAGAATGATCAACCTCTTGGTCAGATCACCCCACAGCACCGTCGCTTCCAGCCCTCGATTTCTCGGAAGGCCGAGGCAGTCCTCAAGAGAGTAATTGCACCGCCCGGGGAGGCCGGATGGCACGGATAGGCGGCTATCACCATCTATCACAAGCATCTTCATGACTGTGAGCGGCAAGGCAGGCTGACAATCTCCGACCTCGGCGCGAAGGCTGTGAGTAAGTGATATGCAAGAGCGAGCGCGGCCGAGCGATCGCCAGCTCTCTCGCATATGATGTCCCGAAGCAGCAGCGCGATTGCATCACCAGCAACTCAGCAGAAACACTCCGAGCCACAGAGTCAAGACGCCGGGCTTGCGGTGTGATTAACGATTGCATGGCAGGCGAGATTGAAGCGAGATCATGCCATCCGCATATGCGCAAGGTACGGCATCCCAGCGCTTCATATCGTCGCAGTGATGGTGGCCTAATGCTTGGGGTGTTGTAGGCTGCTGGATGCTGACTTCGCCGCAGATTACACTACAGCGCAGATGCTTTTCCTTGTGCCCGTCGCTGTGATATGCTTGCTTCCAGCATGCAAGGCTTTCACTGCTACGCGTGTGCGGCTGGAGCCTCACGAGCAACATTACACGGTGTTGACCTCATAGTGCACCAAGATGGCAGCAGGGATCGGGAGAAAGAAAGACAATCAATCAACATGACGACGGCGAGGCGCAAGATGGAGACGCAGGGTCCGCGAGCGGCGTGCTTTCGTTCGCGACCGAAAACAGCACGATTGCATCAGCTATGACAAGTGAGGTTGTTGGGTGAGCGGGCAGCGATCATGATCGCCGCTGCACGTAGGCATTTCGTGCCTTGCCATCTCGCTCCCCCTCATTCTTCCCCCGCAAATTCCAAGAGCTGGCATGTATGCAGGTTTACCTTGGTCTCGTCATCGTGGCGACGGAAGATTGGCGACGGGCTGGGGTTTGAAGGCGTGGGGTGACAGCAAGGCAAGCACGCAAGCAAGATTCACCTGCGCTTCCCCAGATCAATCTCGCCCTGCAAGTGGCGGAGCAAAAGCCAGAATGCGCATGTTGACGCCAGCTCATCTGGAATGAACAAAGTTCGGCAATGGTGATGCATGCTGATGTCGTGCTCAGGAGACACTCTTCTTTCGACAGCATCATGTTTGCCATTAGCCTGCTGGGCGCCAACTGACGCAAAGCCGCACACGCAAGCACCCTATCACAACAGCGGCGCTGCGTCCGCTCGGGAGGGTCGCGATGCAGGGTCCTACCAGAGCAGCAAGTGATGGGCGCCGCGAGCAAAGCAGGTAAACGCGGGAAGCTCGTGGGTACGCCAAGTCGCCCTGCAGCACGCTAGGTGGTAGAATGCGCCACGAGAAGGCACTGCTGCATCAACGGGTGGTAGATAGTGATAGTAGTTAGCTGGTCCGAGCTGGGAATTCACATGCCGGCAGACAGGGAATGGGGCAGTTCAAACGCCGACAAGAGACCACGAACAACACCGACAAAAAGGCCTAGATCAGGAGCCAATGCGTGCGGGAGCCTCCCAGGAGAGGGGACTGTGGAGAGATGGCAAAGGCATGCGCGGGAGCAATCTGAAAAGGATCAAAAATACGAACCGTGTCTTTTGGGCGAATGCAAACTACAACGAGAGCAGTAAACAAAGCCGCCTGCTCCCACCAGGCTGGGTGTCCGTCTCAACACAAGGGACCCGCTCTTAGCGCCTGCACCCTGGTCGCGGCCACGATTTCAAAAGTTCTTGCCGCTGCCCGTTTCGCCTGCCAGCCCCGGCTTTCAGCGACCTCATTCCGTGGCTACATGATGGCAAAGCCGCTTGTCGTATCGCGAGACGCGCCGCTGCACGCCTCAGCCGAGAGCAAGGGGTAGCTTGTGGGTCTTCGCGCAGCCAGCAGAACAAGCCACTCGACTTTCTGACGGATGGACGGAGACGGACGCCCCCACTCACTCCTTCCTTCATGCTCGCTGCGAACACAACAACCCCCCGATATCCGCCGGTGTGGCGGTGGCAAAATGAAAAACATCAACGCGCACCGGTCAATCACGCAAGCAACAGCACATAGACATGTCGCTCGCAATTTCGAATCCGCCCCAACCGATCAGGCCCATCGTCTAGGTGGCTGGCTCAAACACATAGCATCTTGTTCAACCTGAGCTCGTAGGAAAGGCTGCTGCTGCACAACATCATGCCATTTAGCCAGAAACAGCAATAGTCTCACGCAAATTTTCTTCATTATCTTCTCCAACCGCCTCACTACTCATGTCCTGTTTCGAAAATAGTCATTCCTCTCTACTTGAATATCAGCAACCTTTCCGGCCGCTGCCGATTCGCCTTTCCTATTGCCCCCGTGTGCTCCTGTAACCACCCGTCGCCATCCGGAGTGGCAAGTCTAAGTGATTGCCCCAGACTCAACACCGATGATCCAGTCACCTCGCGTTACCCAAAACGTAAAACTACCGCCGCCTTGACTCATAGAAACAACGGAGATCAGACCATGCCCAGCAAGCAAGCAGACGGCTGAGAGCCCAATGTCCCGAGAAGAAAGAGCTGAGGACGCCGAAGGGAAAAGAGAGGATGGCCTACCAGACAGGTTGTACGTAAGACAAGATAAGGTGCTGACACCAAGAGACCATCCGCTGGTGTATCATCTCAGAGGAATAGGCAGTTGAAGTACCAACGGTGGTAGAGTCGAGCCACCACAACCACGAAGACGAAAATAGACACGTTCGACACATCTGCCGTCCTCTTACCTAACCACTCACCTCTACTCATCCTCCCGTCTCACTCTACCTTTATCGCACCCGCGGCGCCTCTTACCGCCATCACCCACTCCACACGCTCCGCACTCCACAGAGAACGCCCGCGCTCTCTCCACCACGTAGTACATAGCGGGCAGCGGTGTGCGTTGGAGTGCAGTAGTAGTCAATTAGTCACTTACTCACCTTGCACCACCGCCCACCTACCACTCTTTCCTTCCGTGGAAATGCCGTCCGTCTCCCTCATCCGTCTATCTCTCTCTCTCTCTCCACACACACCATCCAACCATCCACCATTCCTCCCGCCGCGCTAGTAGCCGCCCGCCAAAATATCTCCAGCACATATTGGCTCCACAATCCAGACGGGTGCCTCCGTCAGTAAACCGTGGACAAAAATCCCTCTTTTCCCCCCTCCAGATCCGCCCCGCCCCACCCACCCACGGTCGTCTTCCCCCGTCCGCTGGTCGGTCGTTCTCCAATCCGCCCCGCACGTCACTGTCTGGCATTACTAGTGCCTCCGTCCGGTCAGCCACGCCATCCCGCTTCGAACCGCCCCAAGAGCGGAGCCAATGACACAAGTGGCAGGGAAGCCGTTTAGAATCAGAAAGGTCCGGAACAGGAAAGGGCGCGCTGGCATTCGTTCCGCACCAGAAGAGAGGCGAGGGGAGAGAAAAAAGGGAAAAGAGAAAAAAAAAAGTACGCAAGCGGCGCTGGGACCCCTATACGCACAGAGAGATCTTCGGACCCTGATCTGGAACGACAAACCTAACCGCAGGATCAAAGCAACTCCACATAAAACACATACACCCTATATCGGCGTTTCCGGTGATCTTAATTGATTCGAGTCGCGAACTCCTCCCCTCGATGTTGCACTGACGGAATTAGCTCTGCATGAAGCGCAAAGTTAAAAAAGTCGCTTTCGGTAGCCGGGTCGCCGCCCCGATAAGGCGCGTTGTGGCGTGTGGTTTGTCCGGTCGGGAAGGAAACAACGAAAAATTCAAACTGCTAATAATAATGCCTGATGGAGCGATAGCGGGCATCATTGAGCTTCCCGATACCAACAAAAGCGGCAGCTTGTGAACCTCTCTCCCTCTCCCCCGGCGTCGACTTGCTGTTCGTCAACCCTGGGGGGAGAGAAAGCCACGCCTGCGTCGCCAAGTCTTAACGAGGATGATGCTAACACGCAAACAGGCGGCGTTCTCCACGCAAAAGCCAACGTTTGCGATCAAAAGGTGTCGCGTGGACTGAGCGGACATGATCCCATCACCACTCCCTGTTATTCCCAGCTCAGTCAGTCGGGGCTGTCCGAATCGACTCACCTCAACGGAAACTAGACGGGAAGGCGGGGGAGTGGATTGTGGGATGTCTGGGCAGAAGCAGACGCTGACTTTGCTAGCACCTTGTTAGTTAGCCACCACACCACCCCTCCCACGCAACTCCAGGCCAATGATTGGTAAGCCCTCTCTCTCCACGACGCAAGAGTGACTGGACCCTGCCTGCATGCTGCAACCCCCCAGCCGGATGAAAAGCTTGCCACCTGCATTCGACGGGTAATTGGCCGCTGCTTGGAGACGACTTGGTCTAGATAGGCGCCCTTGATGTATGGGGGCGTTGGCAAAGACGCAGGTTGCACGGGCAGTGCATGTCAGATGTGCGCACGAGAGTCTTGTGCTCGGTGGTTCTCGCTGCTTCTCAGACTACACTTCACATGCAGGGTCCAAAAGACATGACCTCCAGACCCTCGGCCCTCGTCCGTGGCGTGAGAGCAGCAATGCAACAGTAATTTGCCAAGTGTCAGTTTCGAGTTGCTATGCAGACTGCCACTGCTCACTCGCGTTGGCTCCCCGAAAGCTGACTACGACTCCCGAAACTCGGAAGCCCAACCCCGTTTGCCGCTCGTATAATTCCGTGGTGAGGCAGGATTACCCAACAAAGCCGGCGATGCATGGCGGGGGTGCCGAGACGCAATTGCGCCGCCACCACCAACGCATGTCCTGTGTGGAGTGCATGATGCGGCTTGGTGAGAGGGACGAATTGTGGACCCGTTTCGATAGTGCGGGACGAGTGTCTGGAGTGCAGATGGAGGGCAAAGAGTAAGGGTGCTGTGGGGCTCGTACGCGTCGAGCCGTCAGCCATTGTGGTGGTGATGCTTATGCCGCGCTTGCTTTGGTGTTGTGGGGCTCGCCATGCCGCTGGCGTGCATGCTGCGAGAAAACCCTGTCCGGATCGAGAGCGGCAGCGGCGGCGCCGCTGTGGTAGTGCTGCCACTGTTGATGAGGAGGCAAGCTCCAGATGGCGCCGCAAACAGTACGCCCCTGCCCCCGAGCATGCAACCCCGCGTAGAGGGTGCTTATCTTCGCCGCTTCGAGCATTGACAGGAGGGTGGCTGCACGCCTCCTCCCGCAAGCAAGATGAAGACCCTTGAGGCGTCAAGCGAACCTCTGGGGTGGTTGGGTTGCGCGGGATTGCGTCGACAAAACTCAACCACCCACCCCTCCTCCTGCGCGCGCAGGGATCAGCAGCGCCCGCCCGTCAGCGGCTCGGGCGACGGTCGGGGCGGCTTTACACTCGCATTGCGTGCAGCTTGCAATCTCCGCGACTGAAGCTTTGCAATCGCCGGCGGCATGAGATGGCGCAAGAGGCAGAGGGCTCCCTTGCAGGCAGGCGGCTCGTCCGGCCCCAACGAGACGCTGGGGATCTCCATTTGAGATAAGCGTGACAGCGCGAAACGGCAGGGGAAGCGATAGGCGGATCGCGGTGTCGATGGTCTGGAGCCTAAGGTCGAGAGGAGCGGCTCATCCAGACTCGTGGCGGCTAAGGACCCTTGACGGCTGCGGAGATGTACCTTTTGTTGCGGCGTGCGGAGGGTGGGTAGTGACGGAGGGGTACTTTGGAGGTACCTCCGCGCGGACGTGCAGTTATTTGACGGCTGCTCTGGGGGAGAGCGACGTCGGCGCGGCCTGCAGCCAGTCAGCTCACGCTGCACACCCACCCCGCATCTCGCGCCCGGCGCTGATCCGAGACATGGCTCCGGCCGCTCTGGCTGTGGCGCTGCGATGCCGCAAGCCGAGCTGCTGTTCGCGAGAGCTGCGCGACGTTGCGGGATACTGATTCCTGAGGCGAAGGTTACGAAGGACGTCGGTGGTGAGGCTCTGAGGAATGGCTGCGCGGCGATTGGCCGGCTGCTTTGACCCACCCCGGTCGGTCGGCCGGCCGTGATGTCGGTGCTCGCAACGAGTCCATGACGAGCGTTCACTCTCCCGCAAACCTCAAACTTCTCCCAGGTACGGATACCGTCTTCCCTTGCTGCCCCCGCGCCCCTCTCTGACCGCCCCGCAGACTCTCAATGGCGCCCTCAAGAGCCGCCTCGCGCATCGCCGCCTCCGCAGCCCTCAGCACGCGCCGCTGCGCCGCTGCTGCAGCATCTGCCCACACTCCACTGACGCGTTCCTACACCCAACTGCTATTTTCGCACAAGACCCCGACGCCACGGCCAGCTGCTGCCCGCGCCGCAGCCTTCGCACCAGGCCCTGCTGCAGCGCGCCGCTGCATGTCGAGCAGCGCCGCGCCCGAGCCGCCGGATTACCTGTCTGAGGGCGAGCTGCATGTCTTCAATAAGATTAAGGACAATCTAGACCCTGTGCGCTTGGAGGTATGTCGGATCATGCCAACCTCACCCCTCTCCTACCCCCTCTCACACTGCCCTCCCTCTCGGCTATGGGAATGGATGTGAGGAGAAACGAAGGGCTAATAATTTTTTTTCTGCGGAGTAGGTCCAGGACATCAGCGGTGGTTGCGGTTCCATGTACGCGCTCGATATCGAAAGCCCTAAGTTCAAGGGCATGACGGTCATCAAACAACACAAACTGGTCAACGAGATCCTGAAAGACGAGATCAAGGCCTGGCACGGCGTACAGTTGAGGACCAAGGCCGCCGCATAGTCGCAACCTTGCATTTAATCGCAATCTCCCACGAATCACACTCTCCCCTCTCTTTCACACGGGCGGCATTATTGTATATTGGGCTGGTCATGGTATCCGGGTCTTGGGGGCGTGTAGGCGGCTTATGGTCGACTGGGATTTTGTAAAGATACCTGTAGAGATGGGAAAATAATGTAACAATATAAGATATATCTACGGATAAGATATGTTTACTGCGAGTTTTGGTTGACACTGGTGTCTTCGTGTGCTCTACGGAGTTATTGACTCGACCAAGTTCTTGCCCATACTTCCTTTCGGTACAACTTCTTGTTGCTTTTCAGAGTAAGCCTGAGTCTAACAATTTTCTCGTTTTCCCTCTTGTTCTCTTTCCTCTGATCTGGATGATTCGATTGTCTTCCTTCACCCATCAACAATTATTCTATCTCATGCACTGTCGAGCACGGTAGGATAATCTATTGCATCATAATCATATATAACCATTCACCAACATAGCGCAATGATGTAAGGCAACTTGAATACCTATTTCTGGTTTATCACTTGGATTATTAGTTCAATCATGGCATACACAGTTTCTGCGTCACCAAACCCCGGCCAAAAGTAGGTAGTGGCAACAGCTCAGTTATACTCCCAGGTTCAGTAAGCACAAGCCTTGACATAGTAGATGTCGCTTCAACGAGAGGTGAAGAGAGAGTTTTTATATTTCAGACTTCCAAAGAATCATGCTTGCTTCACATGGACTTTCTCAGCTGCTAACGCTTACAAAGTATCGCCGGCAGGTGTTCAACACGTGCGAGAAGCTTATGCCACAGTCTTTACTAAGTCCCATGATGGAGATTGAGTGACTTGTGCTTACACTTACTCCTTCAGGTCCTTTCGGCATGAATTCCTTGTCCTCTGAAAAGCTGAATTATATTGGACGTCTCGACCCGGTGATTTCAGAGCAATTTCCAATGAGCGGTTAAAGTGAGAAGACCATTACGAGCCATTAAAGCTTCAAAACATCACTGTCGGCGATTCATACTTCAGCATCAAGGACCATCATTACGCCAAGATCAGTCCCTCTCGTGGAATAAATGGAGGATGCAACAATTTACAACAGTGTCCATAGCAAGTGTCCCGCATATGATAATACTCAAATACGTTGGATCTCATGACGGTCTGTATGACAATTCCTTCAGATCTTTCATTACTTCACCGTTTGCTCCTCACCATAAAGGAATTAAGTGAACTGTGAATTACCAAAAGCATTGCTCACATCATCATCATACCGAAATATCTCGTAGTAGTGCTTCTGAAGCACATAACAGCTGTAGATAGACGAACTGATATGCGCATCATTTTCCTTAAAATCTTAATACTCCACAAGAAAAAGGTTCAAAATCTCGGACCCTTGCCGCAGAACTCTGAGAAGCTAATACAATATTTAGAGTATAAACACTTGATGTATATATGTTCCAGCTTCAACATGTTTAGGGAACTGTCACAGAAACGGTTGTAGCTGTATCATGTGCTCCCAATAATGCGATCTTTGGGCAGGAAACACTCGCCTCATCTCACGTTGTAGTATAAAATTTTCTTTCGCTTGTTGCCATCCAACTTACCACCCTTGGGACATGTTTTGGTTAACTCACCCAGGAACTTTGAGAGACATAGACTTCCCACGAGTTGTTTTGGCAAACTTACCCGTATTCTCATATCATCTCTTAAGTCTAATTCCTTCCTTCTCGCGTTTCAATCTTGAACCCATTTCCCTTACAGTTGTAGAAAACAGTATATGGAAATTGGGAAGTCCATCACTTCTGAAACATGATAAACCTCTCCATCTCTAGGCAATGCTGCAAATCAAAATTACTGAAGTGAAGCTACAAGCTTCGTTTACGCAGACGGAACCGCTCACAATTCAATAAACTCCGCAAGCCGCTCGCAAAAGCGGACAGGAGTGCCAGCACTCGTCTCTCTGGCTATTAGGCTGACGAATTTCCAATTCTCAGTAATACGATCTAACCCACTCTTATGTCTCTCGGAGACGGTTCGCTTTTAAAGACAGCGTTGCGGAAAGACACTGTATAAGACACCGTATCGGAAGTGTTTGCCTGGCCAGCAGACCAGTCATCGATCTGCCCTTACGCTATGGTCACGTCACACGTAGGCCGCATCAGCTGTGTACCGTAGCTCCTTATGTGTTGACATGACATGTGCCGAACGTATGCAGGTGATGCGTCTTTTGGGTAGATCCGCAGGCTTCTTAAAACTTCCCGGTTGCTCCTTGCACCATTGATCGTCATCACCACAGCTTGCAATTGCAAGAGCCACATGGCAAAGAACGCTACTGGGTCGAGACCGAGTTAAACTGCGGGATTGTCGTTCACACTCCTCGCATGTGTCTTGGAGGTGTGTATTTTTGACCAAAGGATTACCAGAAGATGCGGGATAATGACGGAACACAGCATGTCCGAACAACGATGGAAACCATCATGTTAGAATGTATACTACCGGCCTTCATCTTTATAGGTGCGGTGGCTAATGATTAGATACAGTGTTCGAAAATTGAGTTTGAAGTAGGCATTTGAGTAACTAACGCCGCCCCATGCTATGTAATCGCTATGCTAACTGAGAATCCGCTCAAAATGCTCGGAGACGCCAAAAAAGATTAAATGTGACAGACCCCATCTCCAATGCACAATGCATGCTTACCCTTTTGTCCGGCTTTTGTCAACATCGCTTCATCCCTTCCTACATGCGTTCCCCATCCCACTTATTTTTCGCCTGGAATACCAACGGCGCGGCACCCCAGTACTCAGCCTGACTGCCATTCCTCTGGTGGTATCCCTGCTGCTGTCTCATCTGTGCCATGCCCCTCCTCACCTCTCCCAGCGTCATCTCCTCGTCGAAGCCACTCCCTCTTCCGGCACCACCCACGCCCGCAGTGCCCCTCCCGAAGACCATGGGCGCCCAATCCAACCTGCCCAGATACTCGTCCCCACCATCGCTACTCCGGCTCTCGCTCCCCGTCTCCACCAGCTCCATCGCCTCGTCTTCATCCTCTTCATCCCCAGCAACGGCCCTGTACTTCCCCTTGTCGATCGCCGACGCCTTCCCCTTCCCCTTCCACCTCATCCTCTTCCCTCCACCACGACCACCAACCCCCCTCTCCTCCCTCCTGCTCGACCAAACGCTCCACCCCCACCACACCCCCAACACCACCATCGCCGCCCCGACGCCGACACCAGCACCAACGCCCACAACCGCCAACCACCCCCACGCCTCCCCCCCTCCACTCCTCACCCCATTCACGCTCGCATACCCCCACCCACCGCTCCCCGCAACAGCCGCCTGCGGCGGCACCTTCACGAGGCTAATAAGCCCCTCACTCTCATCCGCGAAAACGAAGTCACCCACTCCCCCCACCACCCCATCGCCATCGTCATCGTCGCCGTTCAGCACGTCGGCGGGCGCGTGGGGCCGCTGGGCGCCGGGCACGACGACGCGAACGACGGAGCTCTGGCCGAGGACGTTGCCGCGGGCGTCGAGGGCCTCGACCCAGATGTGCGAGACGGGCAGGTTGGGGACGGTGAGGACCGTCTCGAAGCCGGCGCGGGCGAAGGTGCCGAGGTGCGTGGTGACGGGGGCCGGGTGCGTGTCCGAGGGCGTGGGGATCTTGTCGCGGCGGTGGTGGTGGTGGACGGCGCGGACGGCGCGGCCGCCGCTGTTCAGGGTGGACGAGGGGAAGGGGGAGGATGATGGGGACGGGGAGGAGGAGGGGGAGAGACGGTATGCGGATGGTGAAAGAGTCGACGAGGGGCGCTGCTGCTCCTCCTCTCCCTCTTTGCCCCCGCCGACGGGATCGATTGCGTTCCCAAGCCCGTATGCCTCGTCGTACGTCGTCGGTCCGCTGCCCCCCAACACCACGACGCCGCCGTCCTGCACCACCTTCCCGAACGCGCGCCAGTGCTTGACCTCCGTCGCGCCGTTCCAGCTCACGTACGCGACCGTCATCGTCTGCCCCACGCCGCGGCCGCTGCCATCCACAATCGCCGAGCTCTGGCCCGTGACATCACCAAAAGCGTACGCCACGAGCGCGGGCGGCTCGACGGGCCTACCCACGAACCCCTGGTGCTTGTACGCGCGGTACGTGTCGAGGTGCGACGTGACGAAGCGCGCCTCGGCCACGACGCTGCCGTTGGCGCGGAACTCGGTCATGTAGCCGTTCTTGGACCAGCCGACGAAGAGGTTGGCCGTCTCCCAGTCCGGGTAGCGGTCGTGGATGTGCATCAGGCTGGACGGGTAGGGCGTCTTCGCCGGATCGAAAGCGGATTCATCTTGGTCTGATGCTGCTTGTCCTTTGGACAGGATCTGCACGGAGCCGCGGAGGTGCGAGAAGTCGCCGTCCGGACGCGGGTAGCGGCGCAGGATCTCGGCGGTCCAGGCGGCGCGGTTGGCAGGGTCGTGCTGCAGCAGGACGACGAGGGCAGAGCTCTCGCTCGCCGTCACCACTTCGTCCTTGCCCAGGCTGCCGGCGGCGTTGTCGAGCAGCGTCACGACCGTGTGCGACTCGCTCGTCGAGACGATGCGGCCGTGGTGCTGGCGCGAGAAGTGGAAGCCGTCCTTCATCTCGAAGTCCGAGGCCTTGCCGCCCAGCCGCCACACGATCGCCTTGTCCTCGCCCGACACGCGCATCAGCGAGTCCGAGTAGCGCATTGAAAACAGGTAGTCGCCGTTGGGGAACTTGTCGATCGAGTTCATGTGCATGTAGTCCCAGCCGCGGCCCTCGTCGGCCGACTCGGGCCACGGGAAGGTGCTCTCGTTCAGCGGGATGCCGTCGACGCACTCCCACTCGAAGTTGACCGTCTCCTCGCGGCCCCACAGCAGCGACTCCTCGACGATGCCGTTGCTGCGCGCCCACAGGCTCACGGCCGTCCCGTCGTCGTCCTCGGCGTCGCCTACCAGGCCGATGCTGGCCGCCGGCACCTCGAGGTTCTGCTCCGTCACGTACAGCACCGCGTCGCCGTCGTCGATGACGTTGAACTCGTGCTGGTTGAAGTCGTCCGTGTGCCCGCTCATCTGCACCTCGCGCACCACCTCGTACGTGTCGGACAGGATGACGCCCGCCCCGTACACCGACGGCGTGCCGCGCCCCACGTTGAGCGAGAGGTACTTCTTGCCGCCGTAGTCGATCGGCTTGAAGTCGAAGGCGTTCATGTTGTTGAAGTCGCACGCCCCACTCCATATCAGGTCCTACGAAAATGACTCGTGAGCCCGTGGGGTTCCCAGTGGTTGGAATTTGCGTTGCAGACTCACTCCATTGCTGTCGTATATGGCCGGGCCGACCTGGCACGTCTCGTACAGAGGACCCTGATGGGATTCCCAGACGTTGTTGGTGTTGTATGGCGCCACGAACCAGTAGCCGGGAGTCACAGCATCCCTGTCGTAGATTCTGACGTCGAGTTTAGGTGCCCTGATCTCGGGGCGCTAGACGATGTCGTGATGATCAGCATCTTTCTTTCCCCCGGATTGCCACCGTGTTTGCTGATATGGATCCCGGTTGGGAGCTTTCTTGGCAGTGTGGACACTTTCCACTGTTTCTTTCGGGAAGGGGGGCCCACAGGGTGCGATGAAGGGACAAAGCACGTACAGTGACGAAATTGTACAAGCCATCATTATTCGTAAAAGGGACCTGAGCGAGTGTGGGCGGAGCGAGCCAAAATGCGGCAACGATAGACAAGGGTAGGTAGTGGGATACGCCACGGCGGGTCGTCTCCATGGCGGAACAACGGCAATCGTTGTGGTGGCGCCGCCACACTCTCAATCGCGAAAAGGGAACAGGAATGGAAGAACAGGGCAGAACTACGCGGGAGGCATGGCGAAGAAGTACTAGTTTCCCGCGCCCGAGTGGTGGTGCGTGTGCCCTTTCTCCACGCCAAGAGAAGCAGGCTGGCGCGCGCCGTGATCCTTATTGTTCCCTGAAGGAGGCGACGTAGAGGGAAAACTCGGATCCATTGCTGGTCATCTCGTTTGCCGACTAAAAAAGCGGAGGCCCGATCCGAGCGTCCTCGGCGATACCACTGTCACCGCGATCCTTCTTGCGCTGTAGAAATGCATACGCGTAGTCCTGAGGGGCTGGGCCGCGTCGCTACCCTCCGTCCTCGGGTCTAATTGGCCTGCCCGGTAGTGCGGGCATTGGCGTGAGGAACCTCTCCATGGACGAGGGGCTGCCGGGACTTGTAAGAGCTGACGTTGGCTTTGCGGCTCCGGGCGTGCGAGCCAGCATAACGCCTGAGCAGAACAGGGCTACCGAGTGGAGATCACCGTGTGCAATCAGCATTCAATCGTTTCTTACCTCTCCGGCCCGAGCGGGAATCCTTGGCAGTGGAATTTGTAACAACGTCGCCTGGCATGAGACATCCTCGGCTGTTGCTCCGTCGTCGTGGCGGCCTAGTAGTGAGATGCACGACGCGGAACAGGAGACGTCAGCAAAGCGTCAGGGTAGCGCTGCAGGAACATTCCACCATGGCCAAGCGTCGCGGGAACACCTCGGCGCTGCTTGGGCGGGAATAGGAGACCGCCAAGCTCACATTATCAATTTCATCTCCGCCTCCTTATTGCACTCCTGATGGCACATGCGGTTCTGGTATCTGCTCTCTTTTTTCTTCGGCGACTAGCTCTACATACGACTCCAACCCAACGTTTTGCCGCCCTGATAGATGTCACTTATGCTGCGACCGGAGTGATAATGGCTAATGTACAGTGATTAGAGCACCTCATCCAGAGGTCTTGTTTGTTTTTGATGCTTCCAACGCATCATCCAACCGAACCAAGCTTTTCTTACCTCCATCTCTGTGCCTCCCTTTCGCTCTCCACGCGCCTGGCTCTCGCCTCGTCATTCTCTTCATCTTCGTACTTGTAGCTCACCCGCCTCTTCCTGCTACTGTTGCTGCGCTCTTCACGGTTTCCGTTGCCGCTGGCCTCGGCTTCACTGCCTCTGCGTCTCTTGCTGCTGCTGCTGTGGCGCTCGCGCTCTGCGCTGGGACCCGTTGGTGGGGCAAACGACTTATCGTCCTCGTATCCATCGTATCCGCGCTTTCTCTTCTCACTACTGCTAGACGAAGGATTTTGAAGAGAGGCCCTGCGCTGCGCTTCCTTGAGCATGCGCTCGCGGTTGCGTGCCTCGCGCTCAAGCGTGTGCGGGTCGGCGCTTTGGGAAGGCCCGTCCGTCGTTGGCGACTGCGACACGCTGTTGCGTCGAGACGAGCTCTCCCGGTCCTTATCCTTTTCTCTTTCACGATCGCGATCGCGGTCACGGGTTCTAGACGACGAAGGTCCCTTGGGCGCCTGCGAAGGCGGAGATGCTCGAGAATTAGACATACCTTTGGGCGGAGGCGGCATCGAGGACGAGTCAGCCGTCTCACTTGCCAGCTTTGATTTAGAGCGGCCTTGAATCTTGAACTCGCTTTCTTCAGCCTCGGCCTGACCCTCTTCTCTACGAGCCGCACGGTCTCTTTCCTTTTCCCGCTCCTTTTCCTTCTCACGGCGACGGCGTGACGAACGGTGGTGCCTATCATCGTCGGAATAATCGTGCGATGGGGAGCCGGACCTGTCCCGGCGAGAGGAGCGCTTCTTTTCCCTCTCCCTATCTCTGTCCCTGTCGCGATCACGGTCGCGGTCGCGTTCTCTTTCTCTGTCTTTGCGGTCGTAGTCGCGGTCGCGCTCCTTCTCGCGCTCGCGGTACTTGTCACGCTTTCTGCGGCTACCGGCTTCGCTACCGGCATCCGTACCATTCGCAATGCTGACCGCATCATCGCGGTCATCCGCCGTCGGAGTCCTGGATCTGTGTCGGTGACGACGGTGTTCACGACTACGGTCACGGTGAGAGCGCGAAGACCGGTGCCGGTCCTTATCACGGTCCCGTCTGCTGCGGTGTCTCGATGAGTCAACAGATGAATCTCTGGGGCGCTCTTTGCTGTAGCCGCGGGCTCTAGAGTCCTCGTACGAAGCCTCGTCTTCATCTTCATACTTGCGCGACGAGCGGTGACGACGTCTTTCTTCGCGACGCTCGCGCGATCCGGTCTCTGATGAGGGATCTGCAGAGTGATACCGATGGCGATGACGATGCCGACGAGACGGTGAACGAGATCGGGATTTTGACCGCGACTTTGACCTCTGCCTTGAAGGCGAGTGAGCACGGCTGGGACCATTTTCGGGTGTTTTGCTTCCTAATGTTAGAATCTCGAGCTTGGCCTCCTGTAGCTTGGAATTTACTCACCTTGACTGGTGCTCGGATGGAGGGGCCGATCCTTGGTGCGGCAAGCTTCTGCCTATACCACCAGTGAATGCTGCTCTGCCCAGTCGGCCACTGGCACCGGTGTTTGGCAGCCCTTCGCGCATGGCTTTAGGTCCCGTTGGAGCACCCTCGACACCCACTCCCTTTGGCTCTCCACCTGCTAGAACGGTAACATTTCCTCCAAAACCACCCCCTCCTGGTCCAAATCCAGGGCCATGCATCCCGCGTCCAAAACCTCCCCGGAAGTTCTGATAGCCGCGTCCGTAACCGCCCCTGAAACCACCTCTTCCACGGCCTGAGTAGTCGAAGTGCTGATTCATAGGCCCAAAACCCATCGAAGGATCGGGCATGCCGGCCATAGGCATACCCATGAATGAAGGATCCATGCCCATGCCCATTCCCATGCCCATGTTCATGCCCATGGTAGTAGGATCCGCGTTGCCGAATCCACCCATGGCCTGGTGGGGGAAGTTCTGGTTTGGAAACCCGTGTTCTGGCTGCTGGGAACCTTGTAACTGCGCGTTTTCGGATGGCTCCTCACCAAGTTCGGGAGCTTGTCCTGTCTCGCCTTCTTGGGCGTCAGGTCCTCCTGCAGTAGGGTTAGTGTCACCTTCATCCTTGGTTTCCGCACTTGGGTCGCCCTCGTGAACTTCTCCAGATGTCGCCTCGTTTTGCGTTTCGTTCGTGACATCAGCCGGCTGGGTAGGATTCTCTTCGTCGTTCGCATCATTCTGCGCATCGCCCGATTCTGCCTGTGACGACCGTCGATTGTGAAGGTCCGGAGGAACTTGGTTCTCGAGGGCGCCGTCCTCCACATTCGCCTCGGAAACATGGTTCTCAGAGGCCTTATTTTCGGTCTCGCCTTGATCCTCGCCTAACACCTGACCTTGAGCAGCAGCATTTCCTTCAGCTTGGCCAGGACCAGCACCGCTATCTCCCTGCTGGTCTGGGCCAAGCTGCTTCTGCTGCTGATATGCGCCGGGCTCCTGGAAGCGATTCTGGTTCTGGAAATTATTCTTTGCGAACTGCTGGTTGTGATGATGATTCATCTGATGCTGCGGGAAATGCCCTTGCTGGTGCGATTGTTGATTATATCCACCTCCGGGATAATAGCCAGCATTTGCGCCACCAAAGTCATTACCACTCATCTGCTGTCCATTCCATCCGCCACCGTACCCTCCGCCGTAGCCCATGCCCATGTTCATTCCGTTCATGCCCATGCCTTGACCTCCGAAGCCTCCGAACATTCCTTGGGACATGGCCATTGGGTCCATCCCCATGCCGGGCATGCCTGGGTTTTCACGTCAGTACTACTGCCGATATATGACCTGGACTGGAGTAGCTTACCCATCATGCCAAAGTTGTTCCAGTTGCCATTGGACATGCCATTCATCATCATGGGGTTGAAGCCTCCGGAGCCAGTCCAGTTCATGCCGTTGAACCCGGCTTGGCTTGGATCAAAACCAAATCCGTTTCCAAACATCTGGCCTTGGGCTGGGGTTCCGTTCGCTCCGGCATTCCAGTTTCCGGGTTGCTTGTCGCCTTCGCCTTGCGCATCTTGACCTTCTTGAGATCCTTCTTGACTCTCTTGACCATCCTCTTTCTTTTCAGAATCTGCGTTTTCCCCAGCGCTGGCTTCTGTGGCGGGGTCCTGGCCGTGCGGATCTTGGTTCTGAGGATCTTCGGTTTCGTTTGCACCCTACATTATATCAGCCTCGCTCCTGAGAGAAAAATGCGCCAATCTCACCTCTGTTTGTCCTAGGTCCGCAACTGGAGTTGCCGCATCTGCCTGAGGCGCCTCGTTTGTCTGGGCCACGTCACTGTGGTCCTGGTCCTTCGATTCTTGAGCAGCGGCCGGGGCGCTGGTGGCAAATTGGTCGGGCGCATCAAGAGGCTGCTCTATAGATTGGACTACAGGTGGCGCGGTTCCGCCTGGAGTTACCGGCGTGTCGGGCTTGGCTGCAACGCTGACGGAGCGTTCCTTGTCGCGCTTCTTTTCCTCCGACTTCAAGTATGCCTTGACGGTAAGGCGCAGATTCTTTTTCGGCTTGCAGTCTTCGGCGGAGAGTGGGCTGTGGGAGCACACCGGGCAGGAATCAGGCAGCGAAGATTGGCCTACGCAGGTCAGCATCGACACACGAGCATCGGAAGGGTATAATTCTTTACAGTTTCCGCATATCGATTGGTCGCAACACGGCAGACCGAAAGCGTTGACGACCAGCTTGTTGCAGATGGCGCATCGCAGCTTGATAGGAATTTCTTCCTGGGTCAGAGAGCTGTACAGGTGGCGGGTCAGCGCTAGCTGCAGCATCGCGGGGTTTGAGGCGGGGGCGCACCTTGCTAGGTCCATGGCTTCCAGCGTGCGAATTCAGTTCCGCGGCAAAACTTTGCGTGGGGCAAACGCGAAATTTGCGGAAGCGGAGGTCGTTGCTGGATAGCCGGCGGGTGGGACGAGCTTCAGCGCATTGGAGTCGAAGCGCGGGGTTGACGGTGGAAGGGAGAGGGAAAGAGACGGAGAGAAAAATAAGAAGCCGCAAAGTCGGAGCAGCTGCGTGCGCGCAACCAGCCCGTGGCGCGTGAAGGCAGCAGGTTGCTTGAAGTGGTCGGTGGTGACGGTGATGGCAGGCCGCCGGCCAAGCAGCAAATGAGGCCGCGGAAATTTCAGGACACGTGACGCTTATCTAATCAAACCGCCGACCGCGGACCCCTCACGTCATCCAGGCTCGCGCTGGCACGCCACGCGTCAATCGCCCATCCACTTTCCCGTTGCTCTTCCCATCTGCCGCCGGGGCGCGTTGTGTGCGCGGCGTGCACTCGATACCTTCTTTCGGCCTAGGCGCCCAGCCTATCAGCGTCATAGACGTCGGACCACTCGCTCTTTCTCCAGCTCAATGTTCTCTCTTCCCTCACCCGAATTCATCGCCCAGGAAATATGATCCTCACTCAGATCTCGTACCTGGACTGCGCTGTCTTTCTAATCTTCCTTGCGCCCCAATTGCTTCTGAATGTCGATTTTTTCGACCTAGTGACATGGGTACTTCATGCTCTGCCCCACATTGGTACATCCATTGTCCTTAATTCGTGGAATCATCGTTGATCAACAATGCACAGTTATCTTGATACCGTACCAGTTCGTGCGTGAAAGATTCTTCACCCCATGGGCAGATCGATCTCCCTTCGTTCAGAGAGCCACTCCATTCCAAGACTTCGTCATCAGATGCGTGCGCTACGCTTTCGCCTGCATGCCCGCATACATTGGCCGCGTCTTCTTCTCAAAACCTGTATCCCTGTCATTCCTAAAATGGCGAATGCTGCGCCACAACCGCCTCCGCTCACCTATCTCCTGGAGAGAAGTGAAGAAAGATAGCTTTCACGGTGTTTGGCTCACTGTTGACGAAGAGATCAAGCCGGACATCGTTGTGTTTTATTGCCATGGAGGCGGCTTTTCCATGGGCTCCAGCTATTTCTACATGGAATTCCTCCTTGCATGGGTCTCTCTCCTGAAAGAAGCAGGCTACAAGAACCCAGCACTCTTGGCGCTAGAGTATACCCTTGTGCCCGACGCCATCTATCCAACCCAAGTCCAGCAGGCATTTGCAGGGTATGAGCACGTCCTGTCCGTTATCGAAGATCCATCGCGAATCTGCGTCGGCGGTGACTCCGCAGGTGGGACCATCATCCTCAGTCTCCTGCTATATCTTGCAGATCATCCGCGTCACCGCGGCAAGTTGCCAGGGTTGGCTACCATGATTTCACCGTGGGTCACGATCGTCTCTCCGAACAATCGAAATACGGCGAGCGACTATCTCAACGCCGACAGTCTTCACCTCTATGGAAAACAGTATGTCGGGAACAAAGTGTCTGTCGACGACCCAATGGTTTCTCCGGGTAACTGCAAGGACCTTGGACGTTGGGTGAGAGCATCCCCTTCCCAAGGCTGGTGCTTTCTCTTCGGAACTGAAGAAGTTCTCGGGCCTGAAATACGAAGGCTGGTTGGTGTATTAAGAAAAGCGGGAGCACATGTTGATGTCGACGAAGAAGAAGGAGGTATTCATGCTTGGCCAGTCGCCTCTCTGTACCTCGGCGAGACCGGCGAGGGGCGTTTGAAAGGGCTGAAAACTATCTCGAACACCATTAGAAGGAGATTATCGTGAACAGCCTAACAGGTAATTAATTGCGAGATTAATCATCAATCCTTGTCCTGTACTACTCGGATTTATTTTTCACTCATGTTTTAGGTATTATCATCTGGACATGGACGTGGAATTAACGGTTGTACATTCACGTTTGGACGGTAGCTCCATCGAACCCACCCTCTCCCTGCATAAAGCGTCTCTGAGCACGAGCCCTAGGCGTGGGAGAGAAACTTTGCTGCAGGGTGAACTAATGTGCGTCGCCTCCACGTTTGGTCACTGTCCGTGTCTTTCCACCTGACTGGTTTTTCATATAGTGTTTTTTTTTTTTTTTTTGAGATTTCCATTCACTTGCCCTTTCTCCGTACGCTGTAGCTCTCTATCGCCGCCTCAGAGCAGCACCTATCAGCATTGATCCAGCGTTCCATCGGCCTTTCATCTGAAATCCCCTCTAAATACAGGCTTTTTCTCGGCAATTGAAACCCCAACTCCTCAGCAGCCTGATTGAGTCGCCGAATCCTCGTTGAATCGCTGATAGGTTGATGAGCGGCCAAGTTCTCAGTGGTTAGCTGAAAACAGTTATCGTTTCGGTGGTTGGTCTGAGTGCTGAAGTGCAATGCACACTTCTTAACATGCTCGCTCTCCGTAGAGGTTGGACCGGGGCTGGTAAAATGTTCACAGCCGCTATGGGGAAAATAAGTTAAAGTCGGACAAGACTGGCAAAAGCTAACTCACCAAGGTGATGTTCCTGTTGTAGATGACATGGTGGTCGTGGTCATTGCTTTCGAGTGCCGCCAAATGTAAATGTCTGATTTCGGCGTGCTTGCAAATGGTAATTCTTTAAACACAGAGCACGAGGCAAGTGAAACGACAGACGAGTCCCTTCAAGGCGGGGAGACATTTAATTGCTGGTGAACTGCACTGTGCAAAAACCCATAGCTTGCGATGGGCTGCGCACATGGCCAAGAATCCTGCATTTCACAGGCAGAACTGCAGGATCCAGCTCCCACATGTACAGCCTGCGGCACCGAAAGGCGCGAGCCGACCCACGATTATGCACCTCTGTATTCGAAACACGACAGTCCTCATCATTGATTGGCGTATAAGAACTACAGAAAACACGAGATCCCAGCTTCAGCTATCTAGATGCAGGGGAGCGGGAGCCTTAGCGTATTTGCACAGTGCAAAAATTGCGATGTGTTTCTTGATCCAGCTGGCATGGCGAAGCGCTTTGCTGTGCAATTCTTGTGGGGCGCAGCGGTTTTTCTGCACAGTGCACTTCTGCTCCCGCCACAGCCCCCACATGATCCCGAGCATGCTTTTCCTTATCCAGACTGGCGTTTTTGCACTGTGCACTTTTCACCGTGCATGGACCCATGAGGGGTGACCATGATTCCTGCAGCCCAAGACTGTCGTATGTGTCCCCAGCCTATTTGAACGATAGCACTCCAGCATGGTGGCCCACTTATCCTTGCAGACAAGTCGTCTCACTTTTTGCACTCTTCCGAACACCCATCTCCAAAAATGACGAAAGACTGGCTACAGGTGAAAGATGAAATAGAAAGACTGTATGTCAAGCAAGGGAAATCGTTGACTGAGGTAATGCGATACCTGCGAGATGCTCATGGATTTACCGCTTCGTACGTATCATTTATCAAGTGCAGTAGGACATCATTAGTGACCTAGAACAGAACGCGCGCCTACCGCGTCAAATTGCATGAGTGGGGCTTCAAGAGGAATCGGAACAGCTCCGCATCTCCACCGGACACGCCTCATAGCCGTTCTCCCCTCCCAGCCCCGAATCCGTCTTTGCAAACGTGAGTGAATGAGTCTATCAATTCATTTTATTCATCCTAATCGAAGACAGAGCATCCGTGAGCATCCACCAAAACGATCCATGGTCACGTAATGTTCCAGACGACATTATCTTGGGCCTCATAGACAGCATACAAGAGTCCAAAGTTGGCCATCTGGAATCAGTCCTTCGTGGTCCATACCGCTATGTGGTTAGGAATTGGCACATCGACTTCACCCCCATCTATCACGACAAGGCAGACTTCCAAGATGTACTCGGGAGATCCTTACTGTCCCTGGCAGCCTCTGAATCAGAACCAGAGGTTCTCGAGCTCCTATTGCGCGAGGGCGCAGAAGTTGACTGCAAGGATCTCCGAACATTTGAAACGCCGCTCATGGCTGCGATCAGACGGAACGATTGCTCTATAGTCAATTTGCTCTTAAAACACGGGGCATCCATGGCTCTCCTGAATTCGGACGGATTACACGCGATCCAGGTTGTGGTACTTTTTGCAACAAACCTTGAAATCGCTGATCTGCTGATCGTTCCGAACAGTGGACTTCTCGATGCTCCTGCAGGCGAAGGACCATACAAGGGAATGTCTGCTCTTGAGCTTGCATTGCAGCGCAGAATCACTCACATCAGAGACTACAACTTCTCGATTGCGACCAGATACGCCCATTCTCTTTTAAAGGCTGGGGCACGGTTCAAGGGGTTGGAATATCTGATTGTTAGGCCATGGCTAGAGCCCAACATGTACAGATTGGGCATCCCAGACAACGGTCTCGCCATGCTTACCGACTTCTTCGACGCTGGCCTCGACCCACTGACCGTGATCAGTCACTTCTCGGGCGACATACACCACCAGTACGAGACAGAGATGACGATTGAGCACGCTCTATCTTTTCATAGCTCAGAGCCTGGAATGGCTTCATTCCTCGCGCGGCTCCTTTTCAGGAACGTCCCGGATGGCAAGAACAGTTTTCTGTACACGCTCTGTGCCGGCTGCAGCCGAGTTCTTTGCCCCACCGTCGAAGCGGACGTTCGCGCTGCTATTGAAATCTGTTTAGAGCGCTATGTTCCCCCACATGTCGCCGATGGTATGAGCCAGGCGCCGCTCATGGCCCTTCTCAACTCCGTATCCTGGTTCGATACCCGCAGAGGCCATCCCACGAGGCTTACGACCCTACATGTGATGCTCAAATACGTTACTATTCACGATTCGGGCCCTATCATGGAGGCTTTAAAATCCGCGGAGATTGCCGACGACGAGAAGAAAGCTTATATCTTCGATGTCGTCTGCCTGCTTCTCCAGCATTTCTCGAGCGATGTTCGCGATACTCCATGTTGGCCGAACGCCGACTTCTGGAACTACTTTCCCATCACGACACAGTACCAAGACTATCGCGATAATTCTCCCTTCCACCAATCTGTCTTGTCTGTATTCTATCAGCTGCCGGCAACCGTCGACATCCTCAGGCGGGCAGCAGAGAGTATAGCTATGCAAAAGTTCCTAAGTCAACAGCTGCGACGCGAGAAAAGAATGAGAGACTATCGTGGCATCTGGGAAGTTTTGACGCAACAGCAGCGGAACCGGATGTTGCCCGGCGGTAAAGAAGATGCAGAAGCGGCACTACCTCGCGCGTTCGTCGTCGATATACTTGAGCTACTCGTTGATGAACAGCAAAAGAGCATACGAAATGAGATATGATAGAAGTGATGAGAGAGTCAAGGGGTGTCTTCTGGTATCTCCTTAATCCTGTTTTCATTGTCAGCCTTTCTCATTCAGTCATGTCGGAGACTATACATCAAGGCTTCAGAAAAGAGATTTAAGCCCATTATACCCCATGAAAGAGCACCCCACGTGGGAAATAGAAGCAGTTATCCAGAAATTGGTGTACAAAATTCGCACGTTTCTTCTTATCCAGGAAGACCAACACCATTAGTCAATTTTTTTTTTACATGCTCGATGCCTTACGTTTTCATAGCTATACTCTCTTTGAGATCCTGACGTTCAGCCCCTTCTGCACCACGAAAAAGTAAGTATGGAATTCCAAGTCCCGGTCCGGATGCACTAGTTCCATCGCATAATCCCGAAGCAGCATCGGAAGCACCTTGTTCATCTCCAACAGCGCCAAGTTCCGTCCGATACACACGTGAGAGCCACCCCCGAACTAATACGACGTCAGCACTCAGTCTACAAGCAATCGTGTACTTTCTCTTCTCAAAACACTTACCTGCAACATATGCCTGTCCATCAGCCTCGCCCTCTCTTCATCCTCCAACCACCTCTCCGGCCTGTACACCTCCGCGTCCTCACCAAACGCTTCGGTATCCCTATGCACCGCCCATGCGTTGATGTCCAACTCGGTGCCGGCCGGGTACCTTACGCCATCGATCTCGGCGCCGGTGGGGGGTACGGACCTGGCCATGGCGACGCCGACGGCGGGACGGATGCGCATAGCTTCCTTGAGAGCAGCCTGGAAGTATGGTAGGTGCAGCTGCGCCTCGTTGAACTGCACGACGCGCGAGAGCTTCCCGGCGCGCGTGGCGGCGTCGATTTCTGCCACGATTTGGAGGTAGACACGGCGGTCACGCAGGATGTGGTGGATGAAGGACTGCATGGTCGAGGCGGTGGAGTCGGAACCGGCGAAGCTGAGCAAGGGTTCAAAGAGGCGTTAGTGAATGTGCGACTCCATGAGGGGAAATATGAAGAAAATGAAGGTAAAGACAACAAAACTCACATAGCACCGTGCGTCACGGCGAATACATCGCCCTCCGTAAACCTCTCCGGATCCTTCTCATGCGCCTTGAGCAACTGCGTCAACAAGTCCCTCCTCTTCTCTCCCTCTTTCTCCCCATCCTCCTTCCTCTTCCGCAGCTCATCTAACGCGATCCTCGTCACCAGCGGCTGCGCCCCCGGCATCACCTTCTGCCACGCCCTCCACAGCGGATTCCTGCGCAGCACCAAGTCCAGCGGCGGCAACTGGCCCACCGCGCCGTTATACCGCTGACTCTGGTCAATCGCCTCGATGCAGCCCTCGACGTCCTTCCCCTCCGCCAGGAACCCCCACATCCGCCCGAACGCCACCTCGCCCAAAACGTCGAACGCGAAGAAGTGCAGCCACGCCCCGAGGTCCATCTCCACTGGCGCGGCGCCACCGGCACCGGCGGCGCAGAACCCATCCAGCCTCTCGCACAGCAGGCCGATGACGGCCTCGACGCGGTCCGTCAGGCCCTGCATGGCGGCCATGGCGTACGAGGGGCCCGCGGCGCGGCGCTTGAGCGCGTGCACCGCCTCGCGCGTCTCGGTGAAGATGTCCGGGTTCTCGGGTGGCGGGAAGACGGCGTAGAAGGACGTCTTGTGGAAGCCTTTCCCTGCCGACAGGATCTCGCGCGCGGCCGATGGCCGGGAGAAGGAGAGGGCGGTGGGGGAGACGCGGACGATGGGGCCTTGGTGTTTCCACCTTCGTGTTAGTGATGGGCTAAGGAGTTGGAGTTGAGAAGAAGGGGGGTCTTTTGTTGGAAATGCGGGCTAAGTGGTGGTTTTATAAGCGACGAAAGGGGAGCTGGGAGGGGAGGAAGATAAGAAGTGGAAGGGAGTTAGGGAAAAGATCTGTTGGTGATGGTACGTACCGTATTTCTTGTGGAGGTTGATGAAAGCGGTTTCTTGGTGGGTTTGCAAGGTTACAAATAGTTTCCACAAGCGGGTACCGGATGCAAGAAAAGGTCCAGGGTAGTGTCGGAGAGGAGAGGCATAACGGTTCTTAAGAAAGCGAAGGACTATGAATATGCAGAAGGCATAGAAGACGTAGATGGGATGCGACTGAAGGAAGGAAAGGGCGGTTTGTATGCCAGACCCGGAAGTTCTTTCGAGGTCAACCTCCATGGCAGCAGCAGATTCGAAGTGTTGGTCAAGTTGTCGAGTGTGGAGAGCTTGTCCAGAAGATGTTGAATCTTCTCCTGATTTAAATGTGCTCGGAGGTCGGAAAAGGAGGACAAAGTATCCCCTGCCACAAAGCGTATGCACTGCTCAAGGACGACATATATCCACGATGACCCGAGCGATATCATGTGGGGAGTGAGCACGTCGCTCGGCGCAGATCACCCCTGTGCCCCATTCCCTCACCGGATTTGTCGGGCTTGGAGGGGTTGCTGGTGATACAGCCAGCCACAGCCACTAGACAACTCCTTTACCCCAGCCATGCTTTTACCCCAGATTCTTGATGGGCGGATTTGTCGGATTTAGCCTTGTTGCTTCGGCAGTCAGTGGTAGTTATGTCACGCTGAAAGGCTCCGGTCACTAGCGCAACTCTAAATGCCGTGGAAGTGTCGGTCCGCGGCCAGACCGTCAGACGCATATCTGACGTGCGGCAGCTAATTCTGGGACCGACCAACTACCATCGCTCAGGCCATAGAACGATACCTGTTATCATGCGGACTTGGTTGTTGGAGATCCGTTGCAGGATCCACAGGAGTGTACGTACCGCATTCCTGACTAAGACACACTAGCCGAATACGGGAATTCATGCATCAGCTCAGCTCTGCACTTCACCGACAACTTCGACCTTTCTAACAGCCAGCGTAGGTACTGCTGAAACAGACTCTGAGGAAACCATCATAGTGCAACGAGTCACCGGATTTGACTGCCGGTGGCAAGGTTAATGATCCTGAGTGCGGGGTCGCTATGTCCATTTGTTCTCCGAGAGCGCCTCCCTTGGCATCGCATGGACTTACTTCCTCGGATGAGTTTCAAGGTCGGACTTAGAGGTACGTGTCTCCTGAGGCATCAGTCAGAGCCGCTAGCTGTTCAGCTCGTTGAGCCGCATGTCTGACATTGTGTCGGATTTAAATGGTCGATTGTCGATCGACTCACCCGATACTCCGCACGGCTGCGGGGATGCCCTCTGTTGTGGAGACACAGGCAGCACTTCCCTTTACAGTAAGTCCAGGGTGAGGTGACGTCAGCTACCTTGAACATGGATGCCACGGCCTCATAGTGCTCGCTATGACCCAAATTGCGAACACTCAAGGCCCAGAGGGATCACAAATCTGAACAATGGTGCAGGATCCGTCATTTTGAGGGAAACTTATCTACGCTCCTCATCAGTGTCGTATTTATATCCTGCGCCGATCCCGGTGATGAACAACCTCTTGGCATACAACGTAAGACCTTCTGGCTTTCTTTTGACCCATACTCTTTCAATCTACTTTTCAGGCAGCGACTGTTGTTGTTGTTCGGCTGTACACGTCATTTACGGCCTGCTCTAATCTTTCTTGCCGTACGCTCCGCCTTCGGCAGCATGCTGCTCACTGGCAGCGAAAGCGCGCCAGAATCTCTCTTCGTCGACCGGCTTGGTCATTTCCTCCTCTTCTGCTTGTTCCCTCATTTCTACCTCGGCACCATGAGCTTGCATCCCACGAAGAGCATCCTGTGCTGTCATCATCCCGCCCGGGCCACTATTTGTCGCAGACTGCTTCTGAGCAGCCTGCTCAGGATCCATCATGGTCTCGATCTTCTTAAGAATGCGTGCCGGATTGCCAGCTGCGACATGGAATGGCGGCACATCCTTAGTCACAACACTGCCCGCACCGATTGTCGAACCACGCCCGATAGTCACGCCGGGTAGGATGGTGACATTGCCGCCGAGCCAGCAATCCTCGCCAATGTGAATCTCTCCACCGAGCTCGGGGCCCTTGGTACCGTTGCGAACGAGCGGGTCGAGAGGATGCGTGCCCGAGTAGAGAGAGATGTTGGGGCCGAACAGGGTGCGCGAGCCGATGGTCACTAGGCAAGTATCGAGGATAGTGCAATTGAAGTTGATGAAGACGTTCGAGCCCAGCTTCACGTTGGTGCCGTAGTCAATGTGGATGGGACCCTCAACCCACGGCTCATCTTCGAAGAGCGCATCATCCGCTTCAGGCGTTGCTGCGGGCGGCGGGAGGGGCGTTGTGTCGCCGACAATGCTGTGAGAAAGGGAGGGGCATTAACGGGGAGACTGTGTCGGTGCGAAAGTAAGGCCGGTGGCGTTTCTTCTAGTAGCGACAGGCCGACGTACGAATCTGGCTACTTACTCCCTCCATAGCTCGACCAGGCGTCTGCGTGGAACCTCGCCGGCGTTGGTGTAGCGTTTGCAAGCGGCCTGGCAACGTGCTCTGGCGGCAGTGAGCTCGGGGGTGAAGGCGTGGTAGAGCTCGCCGCGCGCCATCTTGCGCCTGTTTTCCACCTCATCAACCTGGATAGACATGGCGGGCAGCTTGCGATTGTGTGAGAAAAGGCGTTCGCGAGGGACAGTGACACAGATGATAACAAGGCTGGTGGGTGACGGTTGATCGACAGCAGGTCCCCGCTGAGGGGTGCGAGCGCTAGAGCTCACCGCCCGGGCGGCTCGATCGGGTCTGGGGTCCCGGTTGCGGCGTTCGTCATCGGCTTTGTCGCATCGCCCTTCTGACCTCCAGCGCAACCGCCCATTGTTCTCCACTCTCTCTTTGTGACACTGTCACGCATCGCAGCCCCTTATCTTCGCATTCGCCCGCCCGATATGCATCTTCCTCCGCCTTAAACGTCTGAGACCGTGTTAGCGACCACCTCAGCCCGAAAATAAAAAAATCCAACGCGCTCACAGCAACGCCTCCAACCCTTGAAACGATGCCCGCCCCCTCGAACGGCGCTGCAAACGGCTCTGCAGCTGCAGCAACGAGCCCCAACAAATCTCCGAGCGAAGAGGGTGCTGGCCCCTCTATATCCTGGCCCGTCAACCGCCCAGCAAGTCGTGGGAAATGGACCCCGGAGGTCGACCATGAGATCCGCCTGCGCGAGCAGAGAGACGTGCGTACCGCGACCGCGCCACAGTCGCAGCAATACCAACAGAAACAGAAAGCGCCCATGTTTCCTGTCGCGGCGCAGGAACTGCTGCCGGGCCAACCGCGCTCGCTGTCGGGCATTGGTTTTCGCGCATTTGCGCTGGGACAAGCGCTCGGTCTCAGCCTGGCCGCAGCAGCATACCTGGCCTTTGTCTCGCACAGCGCAGCGTGGCGCGCCCCATTCTTCGTGACTACGCTGTCGCTGTTCCATTTCCTTGAGTTCTGGACGACGGCGCGCTACAACACGCCCTCGGCCAAGACGCGCAGCTTCTTGTTCAGTAATGGCAAGGAGTACCAGATTGCGCACTCGACCGCCATGTTCGAATACCTCGTCACGCACTTCGTCTTCCCAGACTGGCACGATAAGGTCAATTTCGTCGGCGTAACGGCGGTGCTTGGGATCGCGTTGATCGCGGTGGGCCAGACGGTGCGGAGCGTAGCCATGGCGCAGGCGGGCACCAACTTCAACCATCTCGTGCAGAGCAGCAAGAAATCCGACCACGAACTGGTGACGGACGGAATTTATGCGGTGCTGCGGCACCCGAGCTACTTTGGCTTCTTCTGGTGGGGATTGGGAACACAGCTCATGCTGGGGAACGTTGTGTGCTTCTTTATTTATGCAGCTGTGTTGTGGCGCTTCTTCAGCCATCGGATTATGCGTGAGTACGCCCATACAAATTTCAAACTGGAGACAGCTGCTGACCGCAAGTCAACAGACGAGGAGAAGTTCCTGGTCAATTTCTTCGGAGAAGAATATCGCAAGTACCGCGCCAGGACGACCGTCGCGATTCCTTTCATTGCATAGGCCGTTTCGATGCTAACGGCTAGGCGGCGATGGCTTGACATTGTACCAGAGGCCGGGGTAGCGTCTGCGAGTCTTTGTCTCCTACCTTTCAAATCTTTCTAGATGAAGATAGCTCATTTCGTTTAGACCGTTTAGGCGTCAGCTATAGAGGCGTGAAGGCCTGTTTTGCACAGGCCATTTTCCCCAACAGTCGTTCTCGTCGCATTGTTGCATCGCGTAATGTCTTTGAACGTACATGTGGCTTCTGCAACTTGCCGGCCGATATCTGTGCTGCAGGAAAAGGGGGATTCTAGAAGGATTCCACGACCGGGCGCTTATGCAGACCTCAGGGCGGCACATTTGCATGCAGGAACCCGTACCATGGATGTCGAACAGCCTTTTCGTGGGACGCTTTGCTCTGTATCATGCTCGGACTCCAGGCTCTTCTAAGCAGAAAGAAGCGAGAGTAGTGCTGAGATGCAGGGAACCAAGGGAGAGCTTACTCCGGGCGTGGTGGAGGTTGTTGTAGTACAAGGCTGACACTTCGCAAGCTTCGACCACGAGGGCGACATGGGTGTGCGAGAACCTAGGGGTGCATGTGGCGCTCACAAGACACACGACTCATGTCAGATCATGGACGACAGCCTCGAGGGTCTGCATGTGAAATGTGACGGTAAAGGGTTGAGTGTCCACTCACAGGTAAAAGTTCCCGTATCTCTCACGGGCGCTCCTTAGTTCCTTTCATAAGGAGTTCAGGCCCAACCCTGCCAGAGGGAGTGAAGTACGGCTTTGCGATACACACCGCTCAGAAACATGCTTTGGAGCTATGATCGACCCGCTTCCAACCTTGCTTGTACGACGAGAAAAAGCAAAATTGAGATCAGGCAGGAACGAAGGCTTGATGCTCTCTCGTCGAGCGACGTGTCTAGGAGGTTGCTTTTTCCGGATCTTCGCGGGCGCCACGTGAACAGAGCATCCTCCATCGCGATCACATAATGATGATCATCGTCATGCATCAACAGAAGCAAAGACAGCGCGCGGCGCACATGGAGGCTCGCTGCGGCGGCATCATGCAGCAGCAGCACGGCGGGCTCGCAAAGACGTCTTTCCAGCTGCGGATTCGCTTATCAGCGTCTCAGTAAGGCTTGGGAGGCCCTGTACGGTCAGCTTGGCGGCCATCTCCGCCGCTCTGGGGCGGCCGCGATTCCGAGGGCAAGGCTGACGCTTTCTGGTAATATAACTCACGGCAGAGCTTGTTGGTTTCCGCGCGCCCCCCGGTTTTTATTTTCCCTTCCAATCCTGGGTCCCGCTCGGGAGCATCAGCCGCCTTCCAGCTGCGGCCGGCCGACCTGCCGCATTCCGTAACGGACTCGCTGCTCTTGACGACAATGGAAAATGAGAAAATGGTATCGGCCGGGATTGTGGTCCGTCCACGTGGATCACCAGCCCAGAAGGAGAACGCCGCCTCACCCAAACGCAGCTCCCTCTCAACACTCAACTGCGCATGACGCGCGTTATTTTCATCGGCGCAGCTTCTCCAGTGCTCTGCCTCACGGCCTTAGCAGCAGCTCGTATGGCGGAATGAGAGGGCCGCTGCGCTGGTCGTCCTTCTGTGCCACGCAGGCTAGGCCGTTCGCGGCAACTGCGGCCGTTGCGCCTCGCTTCCATGCACGAGATATAAAATAATGCACGGGGCAACAGGGTCTCCGCAACGGATCCATCCCCAGAGAACAACCGCATGTTGGCTCGCTCGCGCTCTCAATTGCCGCTCTCGCGGATTCCCGGGTGCCGCTGAGCTCATTTCCTGGCCGTCGACCTGGTGAAGGCGAGCGGGATCCCATGGACGGACTTGCCGGCCCCCAGGTTTCAGAGCCCGGGGAGCGCACACACGCAAACGCCCCCCGTCCAGCCTGCAGCCGCCACCGCCGACACGATCCAGCCAGCCAGCCCGCGCGAAGACCTTGCGGCGCGGGGGCCCGAGCTCCCGATGATGTGGATGTGTGTCTCGTGGGCGTCTGATGGTGTGGAGCCTAGAGCTCAGGAACCGCAGTTCCGCTCGCGCATCGCCGGCCGCTGCTTCCAGACACCCGTTCCGATGCGCTGTACCTGGCTCCAGCCATTCATGTACCTGCTGCGCCATTTCCCGCTGCTTCGTTTACTCTGGTCCAGCGGCCGAGGTGCAGGATTGGGATATGTGACTACCCGGTAGCTGTTTTGTGCTTATATGCGCACTGGCACCCGCCTCGGCTCTTGCCACCTGCAGCTGTCACTCCAGCCTTGGGTGACGGGGCTTCTTGGAGGGGCTGATCATATATATATCGTCCGTCACATATCGCGCCTTATCCTTATTGCACCGGCCGATCGATTCCATTTTCTTTTTGTCGTTCCCTCCTTTTGACTGCTTGGATTGACATCTTATCGACTATCACTCTTCGTCACACGATCTTCTTTTACCCATCTTCGTCTGTCCTGCTGACGCCCATATCGAACATCAACGAGGCGCGCCTACCGCGAGCACGGTACCGCGATGACTTCCGGAACGGCCCTATACCAACAACAGAGTCCAACAGATTGATCAGGGTCTCTTACTTCCTCAACCACGAGGGCAAGAACATATCACAGCTTTATCAGAGGCAAAACTTTGAGAAGTGACATCGACCGATGGCCAAAATCTCCAAGTCTCAGCAACCTCCAACTACCACCACCATCATGGACGGCCAATTCCCCTTCGACACCCTCACCGCTACCGCGACCTCTCTCTCGAACATGCTCCGCGCAGGGTCACTGACATCGGTCGAGCTGGTCGACGTCTACCTGGCACAGATCGAGCGGCACAACCGTAAGGGACGACAGCTCCGCGCCATCATCTCCGTCGCTCCCCGCTACCACCTCTTCGCCATCGCGCGGCGGTTGGACGACGAGCGGCGAGCTGGACGGGTGCGCGGCCCCCTCCATGGCATCCCGGTCGTGGTTAAGGACAACATCGCCACGGACGCCCTGGCGCACCAGCTCGACACGACGGTCGGCTCGTACGCGTTCGTGGGGGCGCGGCCGCGGCGGCCGGCGACGGTGGTCGAGCGGCTGATGGCGGCGGGGCTGATCGTGCTGGGCAAGGCGAACCTGTCGGAGCTGTGCGGGCTCAAGTCGGCCGAGATGACGCCCGGGTGGAGCGCCGTGGGCGGCCAGACGCAGTCACCCTTCGTCGCGCGCCGCCTGGAAAAAGGTGTGCTCATCTGGGACCACACGGCTCCCGGGGGCAGCGGCGCGGGTTCGGCCGTCAGCGTCGCCGCCGGCTTCGTGCCGCTGGCCGTCGCGACCGACACGGTCGGCAGCCTCATGGCCCCCGCCAACCGCGCCGCCCTGTATGCCCTCAAGCCCACCGTCGGCGAGGTGCCGACCGACGGCGTGCTGGCCCTCAGCCGCAGCTTTGATGCTGTCGGCGCGGCCGCAAAGTCGGCGGCTGACCTGACGTTTTTGATGGACGCCCTCATGCAGCCGCTGCCCCGCGAGCTGAAGTCGACGCCGTTGCGGTACAGGCTCTTTCAGGTCAGGAGTCAGTGGAACGGGCTGCGCGTGGGGTTTGTGGATCCGGCGATTTGGAAGGTGGGGAAGGACTTTTCGAGGTTGAATGCTGATGCGGAGAAGTATATGGTACGGACTTTCCTATTCCTGATCCAGACTTGCTGAAGATGACAAGTGATAGTGGGATGGATGTCACTGACGCCTGAGACTGATTAGATGAGCATGTACGAGATGGCGATATCGAGAATACGGGATAACGGCGCGGTAGTGTCGTACCCGGTCCAGGCTCCATCACCGCAGGTATTCAGGAACAGCGGGCCAATGAGCAGCTTCGAGATCGTGGCATGTAAGCATCTTCCAACACTGCAGTTCCGGTAAAAGGAAGACAGAAAGAAAATTTCATATATTTCAAGTTCACTAACGCAACATTGTTACCTGCTAGATAAAGAGTTTAAGACTATAATCGCCGAGTTCTTCGCCAATCTGGAGGAAAGCCGAGTCCGCTCGCTGGCCGGGCTGATCGAATTCAACGCCGAGCACCCAGACATCGAACTACCCAAGCCGACATGTCCAGACCAGAACGACCTGATCGCAGTGCTCAGCGAGAGCACGCCCGAAAGCGTGGTGAAGGACCATCTGGAGGGGCTACGGCGGCTCGGCGGCGCCGAGGGCATCGACCTCGTGCTCGACTACTACGGCATCGACGTGCTAGCGGCGCCCGGCGACAGCGCGCTGTGCGAGCTCGCCGCCGCCGCGGGCTACCCCATCGCGGTCGTGCCGCTCGGCGCGCTGCGGTCGAACGGGCGGCCCTTCGGCGTCGCGGTGACGGCGAGGGCGCACGCCGAAGCCAAGCTGCTGCACTTCATGACGGCGTGGGAGTCCGTCTTCCACCCCACCAACAACAACTCCCCGTCCCCGTCATCATCCTCTTCCTCCCATTCCCACTGCTCCGGCCACTCCGCCCTGACGTCGTCATCTACAACTTCGTCGTCGTCCTCCCGCCCCATCCCACTCCCGCTCGACTCCGTCCCCTTCCCCAAACCTGACGAACTCCTCCCGCCCGACGGCCCCGTCATCAAGGTCATCCTGAAGGAGTGGGACACGCGCGACTTCCGCCAGAGCAGCGACGCGCTGACCAGCTGGCTCAACGCCCGCTGGCGGAAGAGCGGGTACAGCTTGAGCATGGAGACGGTGTACGAGATCCTCAAGACGAACGGGAGGAGGGCGTACAGGGGGCTGGGGGATGAAGCGGGTGGGGCGTTTAGTAGGAGGAGGCTTGGTGGGGAGGATGAGGGGGAGAGGGAGGGAGTGGGGGTGGGGGTTGTTGCGGGGGGTGGTGCGGTGAAGCCGTTGTTTGGGCCTTGATAGATGGGTCTAGAGGAAAGGGGCGGCTTTTGATTTGTTTGGGCGTTTCCTTCGTTGCGTGTTTTGGAGGCGTTTTTTGGGGGGGATCTACGCTCATGGAGATATGGCTAAAGGGAGTATAGCGGGTGGTGGGGAATATATATACCATCGGAGTTCTTTGCGGTATTTGGGGCATACTAGGCTTTGAAACGGAGCGGTCATGTTTTGGACTGGCGAAAAGAGGCATATATCATGGGTCGTACGTTTTGCGATTTTCAAGATCTCATCGAAGTTTTCTTGCAACCATTCCCCATCGTAGCCACCACCATCGGAAAACCAAAGAGGATTCAATCTTTTTGAAACTTTCACTCGGAAGTATGTCATCCTGCATGCTTAGGTAGTGAATCTATTAAACGTACCCATGAGACTCGGAGCGGAGGAGAGACGGATGAGGCAACCCTCATCCGCGGAGGGCTGAGCGGGGGATCGACGTTTGGGGGCGGAATCTTTTTAACTCCAGACACTCTGTTTCAGCTTCCGAATCACTCCATGTGTGGATCAGATGGGGTGGGTCCAGGGTCACCTCAGCTGAAAGTGCAGTAGTGAAGCACATGGCCTCCCAACTCAACCGAAACGTAAGCTGTCGCTATGTGCTTGTACACGCATACGTATGGACAATAAACTTACCTGAAGCTAGTCCACTTTACACAAAGCGATGAGGCCAGTGAAAATATCCCTCAATTTCCCACGCTTTCGTTTCATCGTCGTACATAATTCAGTGATTGGGAGAAGTGAGTACACTGCGCCTATAGCCTGCGGTACCCTGACGTCGTAGGCTCAAAAGCTTACACCGAAACTCAAAAACGACGAAGCACATTAGCTATTCTCTCAAACCTGCCACTAAACACATGTTTAGCGCGATTTAATTGATGTTTTTCCGGCAAGGCTGTGCAAGGCGGACACGCTGTCTGCAGCTTAGCCATTGATATTCAAGCTTGGCCGCATATCAGCTGCTGACTGCGCATACGTCATCCATTCCTCTCGTGATTGGAGGCACCAAGCGCCAATAATTCACGGCAATGTGTTCCACTGCTGCCTGCAAGCTTTTAATTCTGTACAGTCTCGCACATCTCAAGTCTCACCCCGCGGAGGCAAAGAGACAGCCTGCTTCATTTTCGCTATCACCTCGATCCACTCCAATAACACTACTCAGCATGTCGTGGCACGATCATACCTGCGAAGACTTGAACCTCAGGTGGCACGATGGCTTGCCCGCTTGCGACACCTGCGGCAGTTCGGCTTTCTCGGTTATGGAAGATACGATCGAAACACCTCCTCCTCCGCCCCCTCCTCAGGGTCCAAAACGATCACAACTCAAACTGTCATGGCCACCATGTGTGGAATACTCCGGCCCCATTATCGATGAAAATGGAAACAACGTGACCGCGTGTCTCATTGACAACATCGATCGATGGGAGGATACATGTCTCGGGCGGGCTAAAATGGAGAGTCATGAGAAGCCGACCACTGAATCGGCAAAGGAGGGCAGATTTAGTAAAACGAGGAGAATCGAATCATCTGTGCAAGCTGATATTCCTTCGAGGACCGATCGCCTAGTGGAAACCCCTTGGACCGGCCACGCGGAACATGCCTTGGGAACCCTATATGGCCACCTTCCCAGACCCGATGGGCTCCGTCTTCTTTTATTACACGGCGCCGAATCTTTTCATGCCCCAGTACATTGCTCCGTGGTGGTGACAGGGTTGGAAGATCCCAAAATTCCTACATACGAAGCTCTATCCTATACATGGGCTGATCGCGATGGAGATAAACGTAATTGCATGGCCATCTTCATCGGTCCTCAGTATCAAGTCCTACTTGTGACCAGAAGCTGTCAGTCGGCATTACGAAGCCTCCGAACTCGTTACGATAAGGTTTTATGGGTGGATGCCATTTGTATCAACCAGCACGATCCTCTGGAGCGTCAATTCCAAGTTGGACTGATGCCAGCGATTTATACTTCAGCGGCTAGAGTGTTGGTATATCTTGGGGAGGAAAGAGATGCTTCTGAAAAGGCAATGAGGCTTGTGGCGGCTCACCCTACGAGTGATGAAGATGGTAGAGAGGCTTTGGCACAGCTCCTCAGACGACCTTACTCCCATCGAATATGGGTCATTCAAGAGGTTGCTCATTCCCGAAAAGCGACTGTGACATGTGGCAACGAGACTATTCACTGGACCAGTTTGTGCTCCGCCTCCCAGTCTTGCAAGCTCAATCTCACCTGGATCAACCACTTCTCATTCCCGAAGCGTGACAGTCAAAACCCACCAGAGCTTTTGCAACTACTCATAGATACCAGGAACTCAGATTGTGCGGACCCACGGGACAGAGTCTATGGCCTTGTCGGATTAGTCCACCTTGATGAAGCGAAACTCTTTCCTGTCGACTACTCCCTACCAGTCCAACAAGTTTACACGGGATTGGCGGCCTATTGGGCCCAAAAATCTAAAAATTCACCTTCTTTCGAATTTATCTCTTTCGCACAATCCGAGAAAAAGATTCCGGGTCTCCCTTCATGGGTACCCGATTGGAGCAATCTTGCAGATCGTCAAGGCGGCGCAGTGGGCTTGAGAGTGAGCATTGATGTTTCAGAAATCTCGATGCCTCGATCATCCTGGGGATTTGATGCAACTAAGCTTTCTATCCCTAAGAGTTTTGAGCTCATCTCTAAAGATGGCTTCAAACAGGAGACAGATCAGTCCCGCGGACTTGAAGTTTGGAATTACGATAAGGCTCACATCGCGAGAAAAACAAAGACTTTGCAATATTGCGACTTCACCTACAATATCGAAACTCCGACCATCCAACTTGATGTTGGCTCCCTTGTCACTGCTGGTTACCCTCTTTTCCGGTACTTGCAAGGCACGCTCAAATTCGCCGGAAGACACCAAACCGGTCTTCACATCGATCATTCAAAGGTTTATGGACATCCTCGTTTGCTGGACAGCGAGCAAGAACTTGAAGTATTCTACTTCCCCAGATGGAAAAAATCTCTTGTGTTGAAGAGATACACCGATTCAATTTTCTCAGTGGCAGGAAGTTTTTCTGTGGATATGTTTTCATCCGATCGTGGACTAAGGACGACTCCCGGATTCCGGACCCTAGATGAGGCTAGTGATCACATGTCACCACATGAGATCAATTTGATTGTCTCGTGGCGTGCAGCTGTCGCCTTCCTCCAGGAATGTCTCTTCCAAAGGTCGGGAAATGCCAATCCTCAGACCAAGCTTTCCGATGCGCTCAAACATACAGTCAAGAGAAGAACGCTCGCGACCGCAACTGAGTCTCCAATCACGAGTGCCCATTTGGAGTTGATGGAGCAGATGCGGACAGAGATGCTACAGTCACTGAGCTCTGCAGGTATTGATATATCTTTTCTAGTAGAAAGACAGAATATGTTCGAAACGCACAAATATTTATGGCTGACTGTTCGGGACGAATTTGAAAAAAGCTTTTGTCAAGCACTTCCCGAATGGACTCACCTTGAAGGGCAACCGGAAGACCTGGTGATGAGCTGGAGGCAAGATGTGACAACGCTGAAAGCATTTGTAACCCGAGGAAGCTACATAGAAGCGTTCCAAGTATGCCTAAAGTCTGAAAGTTGGTATCATGTCTGGTGGTCCTTTGAGGGCTCATCGCCGGTCGGTCTTTCTTTGCGGGAAGGTAACATATGGATCTACGGGCCTGAAGCTTTTCAAGAGGCATTCGTCCATTTGCAAGAAACATCTCTCGATGGCAGTAGGTCATGGAATTGGAACAGAGACCGATTCTGGATATGTTTGTTGTCATTTGACTTGATTGCGCGGCTTGCGGAGTTTCTCTACAATCGGCAAATTCTTTCTCTACTTCAAAATACCATTAGAGATGGGGAATTAGAGCCTGTGGTGCTTATTTGATTAAGTAACGGGAATTACTTTTCCCCTTCAGCTATCTATCTGTTTACTTTTTGAAAATGCTACAAGCTTCTGGATATTATTGATATGAGAACAGCCCCATGCACGTAAATTCACTCATAATACGTTTGCTTATTCTCGCATGGTCGAAAGGAGAGAAATTTCACGCGTGTGCTAGGTATGACGACTGTACTAACACTCAGTAGCTATGAGTGTCCATAAGATTTTAAATACAAGCAAGATTGACGTGACGATGCGTCACATTTTCATCACTCTTAGATGAAATTTGTTTCTTAAGCCTCCCCGTTCGCCAACCACTTTACCGCTTCAACTAGTTCTTTCTCCCATTTCCTCGACACCGGAAGATCCGGGCAGGACGTCCAGAAACCGTGCGGCAATCCTGGATAAACGTGAAGTCTTGTCTGCATCCCAGCCTCTGTGAGCAGCTGCTCAAATAGAAGACCTTCATCGCGGCGGGGATCCCAGCCGCAGACCTGAAAGAGAGCTTTCTTCGCAAGACCTGTGTGCGGGGGGAAAAGAAGAGGAGATAGCCGCTTGTCAGAAGGTGGCGCACCGTATTTGCCTCGGGCGGGTCAGTATAGTTCAAGTTGTGGTCTATAGGAAGAAGTGTTCACCTGCAAAGTAATTGATGCTCTTCCGCGTCAGACCTGGGGCATCGTTGATTTCGTCAACGCTCAGGATTCGGTTCTTGTACTGCTCGGGCCGCGCATCCGGATGGCATACGCTCGGCGCAATGAACATCAGGCCCGTCAATGGAGGAGAGAGTTTCTCGCTATCCTCGTGCCCGCCGAGGAAGTGCGAGATACCGGCTGTAAAGTTTGCGCCGGCGGAAGTGCCGCCGAGGATGAAGCCTTTGGTTAGATCAACAAAGAGCTGCTTCTGCGCGGCAGGAGTGGCCGCCTGAAACATTCAGCGCTGGTATTTCCTAAACCTTTGCGTATGCTCACCCATTTCACAATATCATAGCTGTCCTGCCAGCCAACGGGAAACTGATTCTCCGGCGCCAAGCGGTACTCGACGTTCAAGACCACGACGCCACACTGCAATGACATGGCGCGGCATGAGATATCATCTGTTTCCAACCCTCCTGTGACGAAGCCGCCGCCATGGAGGTAGATGACGAGGGGAAGAAGCTCGTCAGCTTGCTTGTGTGATGGTCGATACGACCGGATGAGGATTGGGTGAGCGTCTCGCGCTGGCACGCTGAATTCCGAGATGGCAAGACCGTCTTGTGGTGTGATAGGAAGGCGTTCTCGGCTCATTCCCTGAACACGTGTGCCTGGAGGCAGATTATGCGGGAACTGTCGGAATGGAAGTCAGCTTTGCGCTTGAAAGCGGAATCCTCACATACATCAGCCCATTGCGGATCGGGATCTGCGTAATGCCTATACTCAGCCATTTGGAGTTTCTGATGTTGTTCCTTCTCTTTCCTCAGTTGCAGTTTCTCGATTTGCATCGGAAAGCTGCAGGACCCCGCTTCTTATCCCCGCAACCAACGCGTACCACGTATTTTGGTCACGAATTGCAACGTTAGTCCGAAACTAGCGGAAGGAAACAGACAAATTGCCAAGATTTATCAACGATATCGGAAGGTTGTACTTGCCTCCGCCTTCGCTCTCGCTTCGCCTTCCAAATAACCGGCATCGTGCTAACAAAACGCGACAAGCAGCTTTCGCCATCCCACCGTTGCAGTCACATTTGCCGATCACGACTCGGCAAAGGCGAAAAACAGCTGTGAGTCTCTCTCATGTAAACGAAGGATCTAGCGCCGGTCAATCTAATCAATCAGATAATCTTAGCCCGAACGACATCAAGTGGAGTAAGGAGTAGTCGATTACCCAATCCAGTAACCCGATCGCTCGATGCTCCGCTGACCAAACGGTGTGCTGCCACATGAAGAATGGACCCCGTCAAAAGCTTCTGTTGCTGGGTGGGGACCTCGTGTCGTATTATCGCTCCGCGCTCCGCCCTTATCAATCAATGGATCTATCCGTCGCCTGTGGCGTTCTTTTGCCAGCCGTGCCAGCAGGAAAATTTATTTGTCGTGCTTGGCATCATGTTTCGCGACGGGACGAGTGGGACACTGGGCGAGGATGGTGGTTTCTTGGGGAGCTTATATGCTAATGGGGCTTCCTTGGCCCTACTCTCAGAACACTGTCCGAACAAACCCTCAATTTAAGTCGAGATCACCATGGCTTCGCATATTACGCCTGCCGTGGGGCAAGCCCAACCTTCGTACCAGATGGAATCCAAGGATGTCGAGCGTGTGACGACCGGACCGGCTGCTGAAGATGAGGATCTGAAGCATGATTTGGAGGCGGAACATACGCAGCAAGGTATCAAGAAGATTAAAGCCGTCACAACGCTGTGGTCGAAGAAGATTTTATGGGTCACCTATGCCATGTAAGTCCGTTGCACTGCTGGTTTGCGAGATTTATTACACCATTTAATCATATGCACTTGAAGTCTAACATGGAGTCCATTCACTACGATACCATCGCAGCTGCAAATATGTCATTCCACTACATGCTTTCTTTTGCTGATCCAACTTCAACTGCAGTCTATGGGTTGTCTTCTTCAATAAGTCCCTCGATGCCATGACCACTGCGCCACTTTCGGCCTACGCCACCTCCTCCTTCAAGTCGCACTCTCTCCTCCCGATCTTGACCATCATCGCGAGTATGGTGTCCGCGATCCTAGCCTTCCCCGTCGCCAAGCTCATCGACGCCTTCGGCAGAGCTGAGGGTTTCGCCTTCGTCGCACTTTGCAGCACGCTCGGCTCGATCCTATCGGCGGCCTGCAGAGGAATCGACTCCTACTTCGGAGCGCGCGTCTTCAAGACCATCGGTAACACGGGGTCCGACTATGTGGCCACGGTCATCATCTCAGACATGACTGCGCTGATAAGCCGGCCCTTCTACCTAGGTCTGACGGCGCTACCGTACCTGGCGACGGGCTTCGCCGGACCCGCCATCGCCGACAGGCTCTTGCAAGTGTCGAGCTGGCGCTGGGGCTACGGCATCTTCTCCATAACCACTCCTGTCGTGTCGAGCTTCTTGCTGTACTTCCTGTTCGCAAAGCAGCGCGAAGCGCAAAAGTTCCAGGTAGCCGCCGAGTCGCCGGTGCCCAAGGGAGTCAAGAAGCAGACACTGTATTGGTTCTGGGAGTTCGATGGTGCGTAGTCGTCCTTGCGCCTCTCTTCCCAGAAGACTACCCACTTCTCCCGACGAACCCATAGCTCACAAACAAACAGTGATCGGCCTCATCCTCGTCGCCGCCGGCTTCGTCCTCCTCCTCCTCGCCGTCACACTCGCCAAATACAACGGCTCAACCTGGCGCTCCAGCCACATCATCGCCATGCTCGTCCTCGGGCCCGTCTTCATCCTCGCCTTCCTCATCTGGGAGCGGGCGCCGGCGACACTCAACCCCAAACCCATGATCCCCTTCCACCTCCTCCGCGACCGCACGGTTCTAGGCGTGTGCACCATGGGCGCCGTGACGCGCATCGCCTTCTACCTGTGGGCCAACTACTTCACCTCGTACCTGCAAGTCGTGCACGGGCTCTCCGTCACGCACGCCGGCTACGTCGACAACGTGTATTCCTACGTCACCTGCGCCTGGGCGCCCTTGCTCGGCCTCGTCTTCCGCCACTGCTGCCCCTACCCTAAGCGCGTCGCCCTCGCCGCCATCCCCGTCCATCTGGCCGGCGCCGGCATGCTGGTCAAGTTCCGCGCGCGCGAGAGCCCGCTGGCTGGAGTGGTTGCGAGCCAGGCGCTGCTGGCGCTGGGCGGCGGCACGCTGACGAACGCCGAGGAGATCGCCATCATGGCGGCTGCTGGCGAGCATCAGAATGTTGCTGTCGTGCTGGCGTTCAAGGCCTTTTTCGCGTACCTGGGCGGCGCCGTGGGGTCGGCCGTGTCGGGCGCCGTGTGGACGAACCTGCTGCCGCGGTATCTGGAGGAGTACTTTCCCGGTACGGAGCGGGCGCAGGCGAAGAAGATCTTCGCGAGCTTGAAGACGCAGTTGAGTTACGAGTGGGGGAGCCCCGAGAGGACGGCCATCGTGAGGGCGTACATGGACGTGCAGAAGGTGCAGACGATTGCGGCGACGGTTGTCGTGGCTGTGTCGACGGTGTTTGTGCTGATTTGGAGGGATTTGAGCTTGAAGGAGAGAGTCCAGACGAAGGGGAGGGTGTTGTGATATGATTTTTGGATGTGAGATGCCTTGACGAGGTTGCTCTTACTCGTAGCGTTGCAAATATGCGAGGCTCAAGTTGACTGCAGAACATTATATGCACAAGTGCTCTTCCTCACTTCAGCCTTTCAAACCCTACACTGGATGATAGATCGAGAACCCAGGAATCCGGAAATACTCGCTGAAAGGAAAAAAAAAAAAAAAAAAGAAAGACCATCAACAAGAATGGCAAAACTGGAAGTGGTGGGATCTAATGGGGAGTGCCCCCTTCCCGTGCCTCGACAGAAAGACTCTTTGGGAACCGTCTTTTTTGCCTGCCCTAGCCCGTACTCGAACTTGCGTCCTCTTTCCCACAAGAGGGCGGATGGAAGCCCAGATGCCCTACGTAAACCTTCAGGCTCTCATCTAACCGGGACAATCCACCTTTTTCGGTCGGAACTAACATACCGGTATAGCTTAACTTACTGGCTTATATACTGCAAAGAGTTCCCAATAAACTTAGTTTCTACGTTTCCGTATGCTGTATGCTTCCCCAAAGCCAGAAATCACCGCCAAAAAGCAAAAATGGATTCAGAGCTTGAATTTATGTCTAACGACGGACTGCTCGACTGTCCATCCCACACCCCACCCCCAAAAATACTGAAAACGACGCCAACGTGAATGGTATCTCATCAAGAAGCAGCGGCATTATTAACAACCTCTTTCTCCACCGGCCCAAACCCCTTCCCTTGTCCACGAAAGACGTACCCCGGCGGCCTCCAATCGAACAAATCCATAGCCTCGGTGCTCCACGGTCCAACATCCGTATCTACAATAGGTGAAGGAGGAGTGTTTTCTCGTTCCAACGGCCGAGCTCCTGCTACATTAAGGCTGAGGGAGCGCTGAAGCGGTCTTTGTTGAGCAAGGCGTTCCCTCAGCTTTTCTTGTCCTGGCCGTTTCAATTCATCCGTCAATTCTGATGACTTCTTCGTTTTATTGTCATTTTCCGAGTTGATCCGTCTGAATTGTCGGGGAGAAGTTTGACCTTCTTGACCATGTGTGGTTTGGTTTCTCAAACCTGGTCTATTTTGCTTTGATGTGGGCTCTGCAACTGGTGCGCGCTTTTCAGGTAGTTGGACTGGACCTTTGTCTCGCAGGGCCGTATTCTGAGGGGCAGTGGTGTTCTTTCTTCTCTCTGGAAATATTGTACCCTGATCTTGATCTTCAGGATCGTCAAACGGAGGCGGAATATGCTCTTCAGACTCCAGAGGCGACGATTGAGTGAGTCCATTCTGTAGCTTGCGAATCTCCGAAGGACGTTTAGTTCTTCCAACGGCTTGTTGATTTTCTTCCCTAACGGCAGGAGGCTTGTTCCCTTGAGGTCCTCTTCCTACCACATTTTGAGGCTGCCGCTCGGTTCTAGGTCTTCTATTTTGATCTGCCTTTCTTGCCGACGTCACGTCCTGACATAGTAGCATCTTCGGTCGCGCACCTGTCGCGAGGCGCAGCTTCTTCGAGTGCTTTGGAACGCTGTCTGCTTCCGCCGGCTGCTCTTCTGTGTTGGCAATGGTCTTTTCTAGTAGCTCAAAATCTTCCTGGACATGGAACAATCTATTCGTCGTGCTGACGGGGGGTGAAGAGGGGGGTTGAGGCGGAGTGGGATTTCGAGGCAGCACCAGCCTTTTCTTCCTCGAAGCTACTGTTGGTCTCACAATACCGGGTGGAGTGTTCGGTATCGTTACGTCGGAATCCAGCTCCATTTCTTCAGCATCAGAGGTGAGATCGATCAGCTCTCCTGGAAGCTTATTTCCTCCCCTTAGTGCAAGAGGTGTGTTCTGGCTGCCCGTTTCCCTCCTCTCAGGCGTTCTTCCCAAAATCTGCCTCTCACGGCTTTTAGGCACGGGTGTCCTTGATTCCGTCACGATGCTCCGTGCCTGCTCAGCCTCGGCAACCTTTCTTCTCTTCGCCGCCCTCTCGTTGGCAGCCCACTCGTCCGCTTTCTGTAATTTCTCCTGCCTCTCATCGAACGGTGACTTCGTAGGGATGACAGCTCTCCCATGCGGCCCTTTTGGTGTACCGAGGAGCTGGCTTAATGGCTTGTGTCGTGGAGCTGCATTTGCTGTCAAGCCCGCGGTTCGCACGCCTGGTGTCGGCAGCCTAACACTGCCTGAAGCGGGCAGTCTCGCGCCGGCCGGAACTGGACGCTCGTGTGTCTCTTTCGGTTTCTTTTGTAATAACTCGGTCAAGTCGGTCTGGGTGGTGGCGACGGGTTCAGCGACCTGCACGAGAACACCATTCTCCAAAGTGAGCTCATCGCCATCGTAAAGCGTGTCGCCGTCTTTGTAGTGTGTATCCCCGACGTAATTGCGCGGCTGGTCATAGACCATGACCCGCTTGTTGAAAGTGTGAAATTTAAGGAAGCCATCTTGCCAGCGTTTTTGCTTCCGGCGGAGGTCGTGCGTATAGAGGCAGCGGAATTCGTAGACGGGGGCAGTATTCGCGGCGGTTGAGGACTGAGCAGTACCCCGAAGAGTGCTCCGGACAGTGGACATCATCGTCGAGCGGCGTGCTGGATGTGCATGATGTGTGGTGAGCCAGGCAGGATGCGGGCGACGCGTGGTGGAGAGACGAGGTGCGGGCGGACGCGACGCGTCGAGTTGAATGTGTCAGGCAGCGCGCCAGCATGTGACGACAGCGGCCCAAGGGCGGTAGCTTGGGCGGGAGCTACCCAAGCGACGCTAAGGTGCCGAACTTCCAGAAGGAACCGGCAGGGGTCCCCGGCTGGCCCCGCGGCAGCTTGCCTGCTGCTCCATTCCCTCCACGTACGCCGCACTTTCTACACAGCCCTCTTGCCTCCTTCCACTCGTCTGCGCTCCCGCTGCTGCGCTCGACAGCTCCATTCGTTTCGCAATTGGTCCTGTAATCGCAAACATGCAACGTATTCAGCGCAAGGTCGGCGTGTTCATGCCCCGTAGCGAGGATGACGCGCAAGTTGGCGCAATGCTGGCTGAGTTCAAGGAGGCCGATCAGATGCTCGGAAAGGCAAGTCCGCTACCTCGCCCCTCCCTAGCCAGCGCCAACTAAAGCTGACCATCGCATAGCTCGTTGACGCCACTAGCCACTGGAGAGAAGCATGGGCGCATCTTCTCACCCATCAACTACACGTCGTCACCGAGTTCGAGGCCATATACAAGCCCATTGCCGCCGTTGGCGAAGCGCCACTCCATGGCCATGTCCCTGCCGAGACCCCCCGCGAGGTTCTGGAGCGCACGCGCCGCCTCAATCAGCTCTACGATGAGCTCAAAAATGACATGATGGAGGAGGTCAACATGATTGATCGCCGCTTGATCAAGCCGGCGCAAGAGGCAAAGCAGACCATCAAGCCTATGCACAAAGTCATACAAAAGCGGGAGGACAAGAAGGTATATTTGGCGCTCTGTCCGAAGCTTCCGGTAGCTGACAGGATGTGTAGCTCGACTACGAACGATACAAGAGCCGCGTGGAGAAGCTGGAGAACCAGGCCAACCGCTCCGCTCGCGACGAGTCTGCCCTGGCCAAGCACCGCATCGATATGGAGCGCTGCGAGGGCGAGTACGATGCCGCAGACAGGCACTTACAAGCCAATCTTCCGCACATCACAGCCGCCATCCTCTCCCTGCTGCCTTTCCTCTTAGCATCTCAGATCGAGATTCAGAACAATATCTTGGGCAACATGTATACTGTGCAGCATGAATATTGCCAGGAATACGGCTTCCCATCCCCACCTCCAGACATGGCCGATGTTGTGGCAGACTGGGATGCCACCTTCACGCCTCTGCGCAAAGAAATTGAGTCTGGTTATGAACTGCTCATGCACACAAGACTTGTCCGCCAGCCTATGGAGCTGCCTGAATCCAGGCACGGGACCGTCACTGGCCTCAATCTGCGCAATACGGCCACTGACAAGTTCTCTAATCGCCCGCGTATCGCTGGTCGTCCTTCATTTGGCTCCCACACCTCCGGCGGTGCTGCCGCCTCCCCGGAGGAAGAGAAGGCCCCACCCAAGCCTCCTCGCCCGCGCAGCAGCTTCTCGAATGCTCCCCCTTCGCCTGACCCATCCGGCCCTCCCCCGATCAACCTCGCCTCCCGTCCCAAGATCCCATCAGCCAGCAAGCCCCGCATCGGCGGCACGAACACTCTGTCGCCCTACGACGGCACGGCCCGTCGCCCCTCATCCTCGTCGTCCATTGGCGGCGGTGCCTACTCTCCGGGCAGTCAGTCGCAACAGGGGGGCGACTACTTTGGCGGTGGCACCTCGCCCGTCCGTACGATCGCAGCATCGCCCCACTCCAACGGCATCGCTACGCCGCTGCAAGGCATCGCAGCGGGCATCGGCGCCAAGAAGAAGCCGCCGCCTCCACCGCCGAAGAAGCGGCTAAATAGCTTCCAGAAAGAAGACTACGTCACGGCAGTGTACGACTTCCAGGGACAGGGACCGGGTGATCTGTCGTTCAGGGAAGGCGACCGGATCAAGGTTTTGAAGAGAGAGGGAGACAAGGCGAGTAGCTGGTGGGAAGGAGAGCTGAGGGGTGTCAAGGGAAGCTTTCCGGCAAACTACTGCGAGTAGTGGTGTGGGCAAGTTTCTTCTTGGACAAGGGCATCAAAAGGTAAACGGATAATTTGAGCTTTGAGGGTCTTGTGCGTTGGCGCGTGGGTACTGCGTATTTTTCTTTGCAAGGGCATTGTAGTGTACTATACGAGTCTCCGGAGCCTCAAAATGTAATCCTAGCGCTAAATCTCGTGAGTGGATGCGGTCGCGGACCCTGTAGACGTGGCATTTGTGGAGAATTGGAGGCTTGCGATGGAGCGCCTGGAACCCTTTCGATTCCCCCTTCAAAATGGAAAAGCAAACTACTCCCATACTAGAGCAGACTAAATCTGAATCTAAGATATAGACGCTGCTATGATTCGCTATTTTTGACAGATCTAAATCCTATAGTGGTAGTATGCATGTTTTCAGAGTATGCATGCACACTGACTCTTGGAAGTGGAGACGGAAAACGTAGCTGTAGCTAGACATGAGGGGCTGCCTGTGGGGAAGATACCGACCGACTGACCGCAAGCTAATTCTTTTGCGGGGATACGATGTGGACCCTTGACATTTTTTTTCTTCTCGATTCTGACCGGTGGCTCCTGTACGATCCTTACGTAGTATGCTCTCTCCTGCGCGCAACTCTTAATAATAACGCGAAAAGAGCAGCAAGCCAGCTTCTAATGTTACGCTGAGACGGATGATGGCGCGGTCTTTCCCCTTTCGTCTACACCCTCTCCGCGTGTTTTCCCCCAACCCCGCTCTCTCCACCTCTTTGACCTGACCCTCCCCCGGTCAGACCGCTAACTCCGGTGCCCTCCCGGGACCCACATTTATCACCACACGAACGATGGTTTGCTTTTTCACCGGCACCCCCGCTTCCTGTCCACAATTTTGCCTTGGGGCTAACGAACGACGGCAGGGCCCACAGGGAGTGCGAAAAGCCGAGAGAGCCCAGACGGCACGGCAGGGACCGTGGACACGAAAGGGCAGTGAGAGAGTGTTCTAGGCTGCAGAGGATTCAGCACACCGGTTCCGCACCGTGCAGCTCGTTTTCTTCGAGAGCGACGCAGAGAAGAATATTGATGGGAGCATTAGACGTGCTGGGAACAGGAGGGGGAGCAACAGCCACGGCCCGGGCCATCGACAGCACCCCGGTACTTCGTATATCCAGACGCAATGTCTTTGACTGCTGCCTCTCCTCTGCCCAGAACCCACTCAGGCCTCTGCTTTTTCAAGGCATCGAAGAAGGAAATCTTTCCCACACTCCTCATGTCCAGCAACTTACTACCTATCCGCCTTTCCCGAGCACACGCCACACGCCAACCGCGCAACCCAAGAGACGACGTCCTCTGAATCGCGCCCGACCCCACCTACCTCTCTTCGCTTAGGCATGTAACAAAACCCGATGAGGTGGGCGCGGGCAGCGGGTAAAAAAGGTTACCGCGGCTCGCGTGCATGCACTACTACCTTTTTCTTCCACGGACCTTAGACGGCACGCGAGCACAAATCCTAGGCGCGTAGCAAAACGTGCCGCCCAAAGGCTAATAAAGCGGGCAACAGAATTTGAAAGCAGCGAAGAGTTCACAGCCAACAGGAGAAAAAAGGGGGACATACGACGCGTGCGCCTCATGACGCCGTTCGTGCGCTCATGTGCCCCGCCTGTTCGTGGGGTGAGACTGGGGTGAGAGGGGGCCTTGGTCTCTAAACAACTTTCCCCCACAAGCAAAAGAGAAAAAGTGAAATGGAAAAGCAACGGGCAATGCATGATTCGAGACCTAAGGTGTTTCCGATCCAGAACCGTAGTGTTTCAAACTCTAGCGAACGAGTGCTTGTCATCGTGTGAATGTTCGGCGCTGCCTTACCTACCCGGCGACTGTAGACGCGCGCGCTTCGTACCCACTGTTTCCCAATGCCGTCATCGAGAGAACCTAATCGTACAGCGCTCGATATGAGGCAAAGGAAAGGGGCAAAGGGAAGGGAAGGGCAAAGCTGAATTCTATAGTTTCTGATGCAAAGCTTAGCACCCAAATCCTTCCCGTGCCAGTTTGCCCATTTGATTTCGTCCACACATTGCAATGAAGTTAGGAAGCTCAACTTGATGTTTTAGGATTCATGACTCGTTTTCTCATTTATTAATGCAACCGTCAAGTACCCCAGGCCATAACCCGGTGAACAATGTCCAGTGGGAGGTGCTACAGAAGACACAGAAAAGGATATACCAGAAAACCGCCATAGAAACAAAAACCCTCCCGCCGAACCCTGGAAATGAAGTATCGTACAGTCTATTGAAACGAAAGGATATGCATCGCAGCCTCGCCCATTTCCACGAGCCACCCTGGTGTGGCACAGTAAACTTTTCCTTTTCCCCCCTACCATAATGCAAGGCTACTCATACGTATGAGAGGATTATTGATCTTGGGAACTGGGCGTTTCAGTCCCTAGAAGCGTGGATTGATAGGAATAAGCCACAATTGCAGTGCCGATGGCGAGTGCAACAACCCTGTGTGCTAGCGTTAGCAATCTGTACGACTTTACGGTATGGGTGTGGCGGCGAGCAAATTGGAAATCACTCCAAACGACCCCTCGCGTCCAACCATGCAGTAAGACGAACAGAATGCTTACGTAGCACGTTTGCGTCCTCCACACACACGTGAGAACCATCTGACGACTGGTGCCAGCCAGCTACCAAACAGACTTTGCCAGAAATTAATCATGAACGAAGAGCTTTGCTTGTTCGGAGTGATTTTGGCCGAGTGAGAAGTCCCGGGACGAGAAACGTCTGTGTGGCCTCCTGGAGGTGCCAGGCTGGCAGGACGCAGGCTGGCAGGACGAAGGCTGGCAGGACGCAGCTCAGGAAGCTCGATTGGCTCGTCTAATCGGCTCTTAGAGCTGTCCGTGTCACTGGCGTGGCCCTTGAAGTCTTTAGGATTTTCTTCGCCTGTGACGGTAACCAAGGAATCGGCTCGGTCCTGTCTCGTGGCATTGCCATCGTTCTTTGGAGTCAACGGCGGGGTGGGCTCAGCGGCGACCGATTGGTCGGCCAAATGTGCCGGAGCCGACAGTGATGGCGATTTGTTGACATCTTCCTCCTCAATTTCTTCGTCCTCCTTGATGGAATCTAGCGGTGAAGGAGGTGGCAACATTTCCGATGACGACGACCGTGAGTTCTTCCGGCGCGGTGAAGTCTCGGAAGCTTCTGGAAGAGAGCGATCCACTTCCATGCGGTTCGCCAATCCTTGAAGATGCTCGTAAATTGTCTCTCGGCGGGTGGGGAATGGCTCGATTGAGGGATCATTGACGTCTTCCTCGTCCATCATGTCCTTGAGCGATGCGTGGGACTTAGGCCGGGACTGGGAAGGGCTCCTCGGGGGGCTGTCGGACGCAGCCAGAGAAATCGACTCGTGACGGAACAACGGCACGTCGCCGTCGAATTCGACGGGCGCAAAGTCTGTTGAAGCGACCGCATCTTCATCGTCTTCGCTTGTTGTGTTGGACACGGATGTAGATCGCTCGTGAGGAAGCAATGGGGCCTCATCAGGGAGTGGCTCAGATGCCTCGTGCGGTAGCAACGGAGAATGCTGATCTTCTGCGTTTGAGATCTCTGCAGGGATCTCGGACTTGGGAACCAATCTAAGCTTCGAAAGCTCCTTCGGCTCTTCCACGTCGCCAGTGACAACTACTTTGTCGGGCTCGGCGTCTGCGGCTCTCTTTGCGTGAGCTTCTTGCTGTCCTTGAGTTGCGTTCGGCCCAAGATCGTCCCCGTACGCGGGCGTATTGTCAGTTTTCTCGATAACGACCGAGGGTAGCAAGACGGGCTTCTGCGAGTCTAATTCCGAATGGCTTGAATTAGCTTCAGCCGCTTCAGCCGTGCTTCTTGACGCCTCCCCAAGATTCGCAAGTTCCTTGTCAGAGTACGCAGGCTGTTCTGCGTTGGGGACTTGGTCGACAACAGTAGAAGGAAGGGGTTCCGGTGCAGTGTCAAGAGGTGACCCACTGCCTTCACCATCCTCAGGCTCATCACTTGTTGCCAAGTTTTCAACTTCAGGAGTAGAGAGCGTGCTGCGCGCAGAGGAGGCCTCACCCCTATCCAAAGCAGGTGACTGAGGTGGAGTGACGAGCAAAAGATTGTTGCGGTTGCCGGCTTCATCGGATACTACAATGCACGTCAGTGGGTGTGGCTGCAGGGAACCGGGCAGAACCTACCTATTGGCGCGTTCTCGTCACAAACCCACCAATCGCCAGGCCCGAGCCTGAACTTGTACTGGTACTCGCCCGACTCGACCGCATCGAAGGTCTTCTCGAAGACGAGGTCGCCAGTCGGGGTGCGTTCGTCCTTTATGCTCATCTCCACCGGAGCCCATGGCGGATTTGTGAGTGATGAGGCGACGTAGACGGGTGGGTGAGTGCCCGGCACAGAGAAGGTGATTGTAGCGGACACTTTAGGCCTGGAAAGATCCATTTCGTCCAGTAGCGTGGTTTGGCGGAGGAGGTAGTAAGAGGGACGGTGGAGTCTGAACGAGCTCTTTGAAGCAGCGTGCCTGATGGTTTGAGGAGGCCTATTGGTGCCGCGGAGGTCAGCTTCGGAGGCAGCGGGCTTGAGGTAGGGCCTCCGGTGCTTCGGCGGCTGCTTGCGAAGAGGCATTGAGAAGGAAGAGGCGCGGGATGTACGACGTATGGGGCAAATATTGGCAGAGCAATGAGGATATACGAGGCGGTAGGGGAGTGCGGGTGAGAAGTTAGGGCGAAGAGAATGGGCAACTTACCAGCGACGGGAAGACAAGCGATGGTGCGCGGCGCCTGCTGTGTGTGAGTGGTGCAGCGAATTTTGGAGGAAAGCTTTGAGGGAGGCGTTAGAGAACAATGGCGCGGTAGGAGTGCGGGAAGGTGGAGGCAGTCAACTTGGAAAGCGCGGAGGGCGGCAACCATGGTTCTTGTGGGCTATGGGCCGGCCGTTCAGGTCAGCGCTTGGGGCCCAGTCTGGTGCAGCTTTGCGGTTCTGGGAAGCTTGTTGGGCTGCGTGCAGGGCATGCTGCATCCTGGTGGCTTGCCGCTGTCCAAAGCTCCCACGGCTCCGCGGCTGGGGGCGCGCGCGGATTGCGGTGCCCAGAACGCGCCAGAGCCTGCCATCGGAGGGCCATGGAAGCCGCAGGCCTCAAACTTGCGCAACTGTGACGTCCAGACAGTGAGATAGCGCTCGCCGCGCTGCCAGCCGCATTCCTTCCTTCAGCGAACGCGCGCCGTTGCGAGGCAGAGTACCGGGTGCCCCCGCGATGAGCCACTGCTCACGCCACAGCAGCTGCGTGCTCCGTCACCATTTCTTCATCTCGCGCCCCATTTCTCGGCCCGTCGCCGCCAGGCTGCCCGTTTGCGCCTTGCCCGGGATCCCGCCCCTGTGCCTGACCAACCATGTTCGCTGCCCTGCTGTGACTGCTGTCTTGCACAGCGCACCGTCATCTGAGCGCCCAATCCATGCTGCCAATCATCGGCGCTGCGCGGCGCGTGCCACCGCCTGCCACCTGCCCTCCGACACCTCACCTCCAGCACATTTTCACTCCACCGACAACAGCTGTCAGGGTCCGCGCCACTGTCACGGAGATCGCGCTCGGGCATTCCGTTTGCTCACCGTCTCCTGTATCAGCTGAAGTGTTACTGTGCGAGGGCCGCTGTCACCGCGCCCTCTCAGCTGCTCAAGGCTGATAAGCTCAGTAGTTATCGAGGGCGAATTTCCCTGGCATCGTTGTGCGAGTCTACGACGCTGTGCCACCGGGACTTTGGTTGGTTGCAGCACTCATCCCACAGGAGTCGGAACGACGAGTACAACCACGCCGTCAGAATTGCGCAAACAGCTTTTGGTCATCTTTCCATCCGGTAGGTTTCGAAGTATTGGGCCATGCTGCCTTTGCTATAGGCTCTCTGTTGGATATTTCGTCCTCTCGGCGCCCCCAAATGCCACCATCCATTCCAGAACCAACAAGCGTCTTTCCGCAACCACGCGCTCATTCCAAGCAATTCTTATTTTGGCTACCACATGGTTACCCGACATTCCACGTAAAATTTTACGGCGTATCTGCCGGAATTGCAAGCCTTCACCGACTGGCGAAAATGCAGACGGACAACCATTCAGACCGTCATCGGTCGTTTGCTGTCTTCAGCAAGTTCACACTCACTATCCTGATGATACCAGCATCAAACAACTATCTACTCGTACCAACCACATCAATGAGCCAAGATTCTAGTGTGTAGAAAGTGCTAATTCCTAGAGTTCATAAATGCACCACCATGTTTCTGGATCACTTCACTCGCTCGCCACGGCCTCTTCCGAATCCAAGGAGTCCTTCAGAACTGTAGCTCCTAGCTCCAAGCGCCGATATGGTTGGGAGCTTTGCCCTCCGACATGTAGTTTTTACAATATCCGGTTTTTGCCTTTCTCGAAGCCGGATATGATATCAACACGCTGATTGGACGGTGATGCTTACTCCGCGATTGCGCGTATAATCGAATCTGTAGAAGCATTGGACGAAAGCGGCTCGTATGAGGTCATCACTGATCGCTGCAGCGTAGTATTTCTATTTCAATCCCCCTATTACCGCCGGCCGACGGAACTGTACTGTACGGTGGATATGATTAAGCAGCCGCTTTACGAAGTATCATAATACTCAGCCCTCGATTTTGCGAGCGTTGAAACTAGCGTTGCGACGTCGAAACTAAAAATATCCGAGCGATACGCAGAACTATGATTCCCTTCCAGTTCAAACTTTATAGAGGTAACTAGTTATCTTCTCCCGTCAATTAAACTTCAACGACGCATCATCATATTTCAGCTTGAATGACGCAAGTCTGCTGCTAAATCCGTATTCGAGCTTTGAGCATCAACCAGATGGGAGGAGAGGAAAGCAGAGCGATGAGACTGACATGGCTACCCAGTGGTGTTCGCAGATCGCTGGTACGCTAATAAGCCTTGGGAGAAATTAGGCCACCAGGCTAGTAAAACATATACACAAGCGTCACTAATCTCCATCAACACAATGCCACAAAAAGAGATATGAAAGGGATAGTCAAGGAAAAGGGACACGAAGCTGCTCCACTCATAGCAGAGTTTTGCTACTTGACCACGTAGCGGAATACTGCAAGGGTCGATCTAGCAGAAAATGAGACGAAGACACGCGTAGTAGGCGTAAAAGTGAAATAGGCAAGTGACTTCGAATAGGTACGTGGAAAGGGCCTGTGGAGACAGGCGTGTTTGAGGATTGAATTTGCTGCTGCGTGCGGCGGCGAATGAGTGGTTGCGGGGGTTTCGTCGGTGTGGCTGCTGGGTAGTTTTGGCGCACTACGGACCGCTTGAAACAGCTGCCCTCCCTGCGAGCCAGCGCATCTGACGACACGCGCAGCGCTAACTGCGCGCGGCAGCACTCCAGCTCGCGTGCGCTCGCTCTTTGCCTTCAAGAACCATCGTGTGCACTCGCCAGAAGAGCCATAGAGCCCGGACGGCCGCTCAGCTTCTGCAATCGACGGCCTTCTCCAGCTGCCAAGCATAACGGCGAATGGCGCGCTACACCGCTGACTGTGCTTGTGCTTTTCGCGCCGACGACCTCCACCTCGATCACCTCCAGCTGCCGGCAGCATCACCCTCGCTCGCTCCATCCCTATCCGCTTCCCAATCCTACCCAAGTCGCGCAGGCCGCGCGCCCCCACCCAAATGGCCGGAGATCCGCAGAGCGGTCCACTGATGGACCTGGAGAAGGAGCTGTCATGTTCGGTGAGTGAGAGTCAGGACGCAGGGGCACGGCCGGCGGATCCCCCAGCTTCTTCATTCCGCGCACCCCGCCAGCACGGGCGCCCCTCGCTCTGCCCACGCGCGCGCACGCATTGCTAACAATCCTGCGAACAGATATGTACCGACGTGCTTTACCAGCCGCTGACGTTGCTCGACTGCCTGCACACCTTCTGCGGCGCCTGCTTGAAAGAATGGTTCTCATGGCAGGCCCAGAGCGCCACCACTCCCCACCCGTACACCTGCCCGTCATGCCGCGCCTCTGTGCGCGCCACCCAGCCCAATGCCACCGTCACCACCCTTCTTGACATGTTTCTACATGCAAACCCGAGCCGTGGCAAGACCGACCAGGAGAAGGACGATATGCGGAAAGTGTACAAGCCCGGCGATAATGTGTTACCGAAGCTACGCAGGAGGAGGCATGACGACTCAGACGAGGAGGACCGCCGCATGCTCGAGGAAGTGCGCCTGCTGAGTCTCCAGGAGGTTGGCGTCAGCAGCAGCGGCAGTGACACTCTTAGCCCGCCCACCGAGAGCCGCCGGCGGAACCGTAGCCGTGAACGTGAGGAGAGGCGCCGTAGAGCCCGGGACGCCTCGGCCTCAAGGGGTGCTCAGCAAGAGGTTGAGAGGAGCCGCGACACGTCCCCGAGGCCACGTCGCGTGATCGAGCACCAAGCCAGCTTACGGTCGCTTCTGAGTACATCGGACTTTGATTCGCAAGAGATGGAAGAGGAAATCATGCGTCAAATCAGGGAAGATGGTCTGCTGGACGGCATTGATCTGGAGAACATTGATGCTTCTCAAGAAGAGGAAATCACGGAGAGGATAGCGGCTGCGTTCCGTCGTCGCCAGAGGGAACGCGAGAGGGCTCGATTAAGAGCCAGGCATGACAGATCACGCAGCGCAAGCCATTCCGCTACGCGCCAGGTGGATGGAGACCGGCCCACCAGAAGACCGCGCGCACGAGCAGAGAGTGCTACCCAGGAAGCAGTCCAACAAGCAGCGCAATCTCAATCCCAGCCCCAGCCCCAGTCCCAGCCCCAACCGCAATCGCAGTCAAATTCGCACTCTCGACCGCCTGTCTCTCGTCCGCATCTATTTGAGGCTGCCAATGGCGGATCCCGGGAAGGATCGCGAGTTCGGTCCTCAAGCCAGGATAGCAATCGTTCCGGGCGCCGCCATAATCACAGAGGTCTGTCGATTGACTCAACCAGGCCTGCGGTCCGCTCTGCGACAGATCTCACAAACCGGCCACAAACCACGCAGGAAGGAAATGCAGTAGAAAGACAGCGGCCAACTCAGAATGACCGAAGGGTGACCGATCCAGAGCGTACTGTCCGCGCATCGGATGTTATGCTCAGTAGGCAGCAAGCAAATCACTCTACTGAAAACTCTCCTCGCCGAGCTGTATTCACTTCAGAGATGTTCCACAGTCCGCCATTGAACACACCGGCGGCTGCCGCCGAAGCGCATGCTAGTCTGCGTCAGTTTCCTGGGGTTAATTCGCGGCATGTGGTTGCAAACACCCCTGTGCTCGCACCTGTGCGACGCCACAATAGCTCAGACTCTGGAAATTTGAATGCAAGACCTTCTTCATCCGGCAATTCTGGTCCACGGCCCACATACACTGAGCCATCAATATCGTGCAATCGTTGTGGTAAGCAGCATCTCGAGTACTCACTGCACTACAACTGCCGAAAATGCAATGATGGCAACTTTAATCTTTGCTTGCGGTGCTATCGTCAAGGATCAGGCTGTAACCATTGGTTTGGGCATGGCCCTAGAGCGTGGGAGAGATACGAACGTAGAGCTCCTCCAGGCGGCTATCCCCCCGGCTATGATCATCCTCACTCCCTTGCAGGGCGCCGTTACAGTAAGCCACGGAAAGATCCCGTGAGCTCTGGCTCTGGTGATACGCTTTTAACGGAAGAGGATCCATCTCAGCGCCTCCAGGCTGGTGTCTTTTGCGACATCTGCCTCTCGTTTTCCAATGGTTGCTATTGGAAATGCGACGTCTGCAATGAGGGAGCGTGGGGCTTCTGCAACGGTTGCGTAAATCAAGGGCGACATTGTACTCACCCTCTGCTCCCTCTCCAGCATCGGCCTTCCGCGTCGGGACATAACAGCAGCTCAGTGCCTTCTTCGCCCGGTTTGACATCTTCATCTCAGCCTCCAATCACGCCCAAGTCCGCCTCATTAATCCGCGGGCCTGGCACCTACACGCTCGCAGGCCTCCTTTTCCGCCCTTTGACTTTCAGTACTCTCTGCGACATATGCACATACCCGATCCCACCCTCACACACGCGATTTCATTGTCAGATATGTAACGCAGGCAACTCTGATATATGCACATCGTGTTACCACACACTTGTGGCTTCTGGTCAGATTTCTCCCGAGGATGGGCAGAACGGGTGGCGTCGCTGTCCACACAAACATCGAATGGTGGTCATCGGCTTCGAAGACAGAGACTCTGGCCAGCGACGCGTTGTGACGCGAGATTTGGTGGGCGGTCTAGCCATGAAAGATAACGGACTAATCAAGGACGCCTCCGCAACCACTACCGATAAACCCGGCACACCGGTCGCCGTGCAAGCTGCTCCTCCTCCACCTGACCCTGCAGCAGCTGGTGCAACGAGCCCGGTAGACGCAACGCATGCTTGGAGATGGAGGGATACGGACGGTACTATCAGGAAAGCGAGGATGCGGACGGGACTCTTCCGATCGAACTCGGCGTCGTCCGCTTCATCGGTCCAAAGGGAGAATAACAATTCCAACTCCAACACTTCTTCCGCCGCCACCACCGCTGCTAATAACAGCAGCAGCAATGGCGGCAACAGCTCCAATGCGAATTCTGCAAACAATTCCAGCAGCACTACCAACAACAATAACAGCAATGCCACCAACAACGGCGCCGGCCTCGTCCTAAAGAAGAAATTCCCACCCGATGGCGGTATAGGACTGCGCGCTCTCGCACTGTGGAGCTACTGGCCGAAGGATGGTGTGCGGGATGAGTTGATGTTCCCAAAGGGCGCGGAGATTAGGGAAGCGGAGGATATCAATGGAGATTGGTTTTGGGGGGTTTATTGCGGGAAGAAGGGATTGTTCCCTGGAAATTACGTCAGGGCGACATGAAGAGTTTGAGAGAGTGTTTGCGTTGGAATGGCGAGGAGTGCGGAGTTCGTGGGCATGCATCGCGTTTTCTTTTCTTAATGATGCTCGTTCCATGTTCTTTGGGAGATGAAGAGATCGGAAGGTCTTTAATTAGGACGCTCCTAATGAGTGGCACGGCGACATGTGGATGAACATGGACAGGAAAGGACCTTAACGATTTGATGCGATGAGATTTCATGCTGGTTTCCTTTTTGTTTTTCTTCTCTTCTTTTTTTGGTATTTTCTTCCACTGATACTTCACAGAGAGTGGCAGTACATATGTAAAGTGTCACTTTGATGATCATGAACTCTTGGTACGATATCACTTAGGCATAAGTCTAGCATATTCATGGGTAGTCTTTGACGAAATGCGTGTTGTAACGCAGTGAATAGGTGTTAAATGGAGGTCTTCATTTAATCATCAACAAATGTATAGCGCCACTGCCGCTTCATTCCCTCATTTCGCCGTTATTTCTCCTTGAGGGACTCAAATGATGCAGCCAATGAGATCATACGGCAAACGTGCACAAGGATTTTCAAGACCATTGGCCCTTTGAAATGAAGTAAATGAGTTAACTCATAGATGACGTAGATGGCAGAAGAAATATTGAAATGTTAAAAAGAACCTGCTGCCTCTAGTGCCTAACTCTCCTTGTGGGTGGTGTCGGCTGCAAGGGTGGTTTGTGCAATGTAATGAAAATTTACGGGATTCTTTTATGCTTCCCTGGCTTGTGTGGTCGATTGATTTCCCGTCTGCCGATGAATCATCCCTTGATAAAGAATGAGCACATTGACTCAGGAATTTGGTAATGACACCGGGGTAGCTACTAGTTAGTTAGTCTTCGTTAAGCGAAGACACAGCATTCAGTCAGTTTCTTTATGCGGTGTACATACCCTTGGGGTCAGTGACGTGATTCAACAGCCTACGTAGAGCTCTTAATGTTTGCTCGAAAGGATGTCGTCGTTGGTTTCACGTAAGAATCACAAGCCAGTTGGTAGCTGAAAGCATCCATAGACTGACTGTAGTTTCGCCGACTCAGGTCTGTCCCACAAGCCAGTAACTTTCTGGTGAGTCGATCGGGAGGGCCGCTTCCCCACCTCTATGACTTTTCCTTGCGCGGTTAGGATGGCGTCCAGCTATTCGGGAAGCTTTTCATACGATTTCGGTTTTTCATTTCCGTTTTCCGAAGGCCACATGATCATGTCGACTCTCTGTCATCAGAATCCTTGAACTCCCGCGCTAATAGTTCTATATTGACATGAACAAAGCTGAGAAGACCTTGCTGGTTCTATTGGATTTTCAGATAGGGGTTCAAGCCACAAAACACGGCCTCAGGAATTTGGTGGGATGGGACGCGCGTCGGTTCGTAAAAGCTGTTGGATTACTCCTCGAGGTACCGGGACGGTCGATAAGGCGGAAGTCAAGGGATGCTGGAACCTTTAACGGCCTTCCATTTCGCCGAACACGTTATCCAGCTTGCATGAGAAAGTTCATCCAGGATGCTCATCCCATGGCCAATATCGGGGTGAAATTATCATTTAATAACCCAGAAAAAGCACTCCAAAAGTACGACATGTGATTGTCAATAGTCAGTGTTAAGATAAACTTTAGCTGTCATCGTATTATATTACGTATTCCTGACTGTTTCAAAAACTACTGACCCGAGGCGTTTAGATAGTCTTGGCTCATGTTTAATTCAGAGTCGGTATTCGTTTGGGCTCTGGATGCCTTAGAGAGGCTATGTGGCACTTTTTATCGGATCGATTGGGAATTGTGATAGTCATCCAATCGTTCAGGATTTGTACCGGATTCGCCTTTGAAGAATTGAGAGATTGTGACTAGCATCAGCCTGGGCGACTTTGTTGCAGGTCCAGACAATACCAGAGATTGGTTTAAACTCAGTCGTCGGCTGAGGATCTGCTGTCTCTGCGGCTCCGCTCCTCAATCTCGCCGCTCTCTTCTCTCTCGCTCCTGTGCCCTCCGTTCTCCATGTCTTCATCCTCATCCAGTTGATCGACCTCGTCACCCAGTGGGCTCTCTCTCGGATCCAGCAGGTCTAGATCCTCCAGCAGCGTCCTTGGCGGCAGCTTCCACAGACTCGTCGCGCAAACCCGATCCTTCATCAGTAGATCATCCACGAACTGATCCACGTAAGTCAGGGTAAACCCATCTCTCATCCTCCTCTTCAATTTTCTATAATCCGCCAGCAACGGCTCCAACGTCTGATAAATCTCCACCGGCTCCCATGCCAACCGAATATAGAAGGCCGCCAGCGCCCTCAGATACTTGAAATCGCCCTTCACGCCAGGTGCCCTCCCCTCATCGTCCTCATCTTCGCCTTCCCCTCTCTCCTCATCCTCCGGCCAGTTCAGATACGCCAGTATGATCTCCTTCTCGGGCACGAGCTGCAGCAGTTTGAAGGCCAGGCACAGGAACGGGGTCGGCTTTCCGAGGCCGCCGTACGTGCCACCGACGAAGGTCAGCTCGGCGGCGCGGTCGCACAGCGTCGCCGCGTTCAGACCGAAGCACTGCTCCTTCCAGTAGTACGACTCGGTGATGCGGTCCCGCACGGCTTTTTCGAACAACAGCGCCGGGTTCTGGCCGCGGATCAGCGCGCCGCTGTAGCCGCGGTCGTCGAGGAGCGCTTTGGCATCCGCTTGGTGGGTCGCCATGTATGCGTGCGGGAGGGAGCGGTACGCGTTGGTTGCGCGTGGGAAAACGTAGGTGGGTAGATGCGGCGCGGTGCGGGCGGTGGGAGGCGGTTTTTGAGGCTGATTGGTGCGGACCGGTAGAGCGGGAGAGGCAATGCGTCTGGCGCTAAGGGAATTGTAGCGTGAGCGAGCGTGGAATGAGTGGCGGCGCAAAAAAGCTTCGTTGGAGAGCTTGCGGAAGAAGCGCAGCTTTAGCACGGGCCTCGGGCGGTGACAGGCGCCAAGCGTCGTAGGGCTGAACGGTTCTGTGCCTGAGGCATCAATCTCCCAATTTTTCCAGGCCGGCGGGAAAATGCAAGCACAATTGCGCCACGATCACCATTTCACGCGTTTCGTTAATCTCAATCGCTGCCAATAATTGCCGACTATTTTTGGCGGCGAAGATGATACCCGATATGGCGGCTGCCACTTGGGGCGTCCGGATCATGCCGAGCACAAGCGAGATCTTGAAGTACCAAGCCCCTTTTATCTCGCCTTCAAGAGAAAAGATGCCATGTATTTGCTGCGCTGGCAAGTGGTCAGGGTGAGAAGCTGGCATTTTCGGGGCAGGCGCCCCTGAGTAACTGGTTGTGGAGATGGTTGTGATGATCGTGGAGACGGAGACGATCCACCGCCCGGGGGCTTTCTCAACGTCCGCTGGAAATGCCGCAGGCCCAACTGCTGGGCAGCAGAGACGCCTGCGGCGAGTCGCGCGCTCGGCTGGCTGTGCCGTACAAGCGCCCCGGATAGTAAGCGCCAGACTTGCCAAAGCGCACGCGGGCAAGGCGATCCCTGTATCGATAGCGTTGCCCGGCGCAACCATCGCGTGTCCAAGGAAGCAGTCGGGCTGTGACGATGACGAGGATGCACGTCGCGCCGCACCGACACACAGACGCGTCAATCCGTTGCGCATCACCTCCACCGCGACCTTAGGAATATCGTGAGAGATGGTGTTGCTCACGGGCGGCCAGGTCTCTATGGCCATATCGTCTGCTATAGGTACGTAAACACCGCTTCCCACCACCACCCGCACGGATCTCCGCCGCCGTTGCACAAGCCAATTTGCTAACCCCGCCTTGCAGTATTCATATTCACATTTCTACTTTTCCTCTCTGGGTACATTCTCCAGCAGCAGACCGTACGCGGCATCCAGGAAGCCATCAAGCCTCGCCTTCCTCAACCCACAAAATCCGTGCCGGAAGAGCCCTTCAACCCAAATGCGAGGCTCGCGAGAGTGCTTGGGTCCCGCGATCCGAAACACGAGAAGTTCATAGAAGAAACGCAGGTAGACTGGAGAAGACTGGGCTATGTGCAGCTGGTCACGGACCATCGCGATGTGTGCACTGCCGTCATGCAGTTCGCGGAGCTACATCGAGAGAAGAGCCCTGCCACCCGGGTTCTGATGTTCCCGAGGGCTTGGATCGAGGACGAAGAGGAGGAGGACCCCTACCTCGACACCAGCAGGAGACTACTGAGGGCAGCCGTGAGGAGGTACAGAGTTGTTCTCCGACCAGTCGACCCCATCATCAAGGGTGATGGAGGTATGTGGTGCCACTTCCCGAGAGAGCCGTCTCTATTGCTGACATTATACTTAGCCCCTCCGAAGTATTCTCTCGCCAGCTTCTTTTCTTTAATCGACTTCGATCGGCTCCTCTATCTTGCGCCATCCGGCGTCATCATTGACTCTCTGGCTATGGATGCCCTCCTGGCATTCTCTCCTTCTCGAAGGCTTGCAGCGCTCCCCGAGGATCCTACAGCATCCCGAATCTCAACCAACTTCATGCTTATGCAGCCGTCCATGTCGACCTTCAGGAAGCTGTCGGCCGCACTCGGCAAGGACGACTTTAGCGATCAAGAATTGTTCCAGAAGCACTTCGAGGCCTCGACGTCTTTGTTGCCGCCGACGGCCGAGGCCGAAACAACCCTGTACTACGAATCCCCCGAGCTGCGGACTCTCGACGACCCCGAATCGTTCAACTCGACGCAATTCTTGACTACGACGGCATACGTACGTCTTGCCGATCCCGAGCTCCCCGGGCCCGAGTATGATGTGCCGTACGGGCAGATGGTGCAGCTGCGGCCGAAAGAGGACGAGGCCAGGTGGGTTTGGGAGAAGCTGTACTCCAAGTTTCGCGGGAACCGGATGGACGTGTGCGGGCTCGACTTGCTGATGCCCAGCAAGCCCAAGGTTGCAGCGAAGACCGAAGACGGAGAGACGGTGACGCAGGAGGAGCTCTGAGTGCGGGGCAGGTTACGATGTTTATGACTCTGTGCAATGCAAGGTGCAAAATATGGGTTTATGATTCGGCTTCTGGATGGATTGGGACGGCGCACCGGAATAGCGAGCGAGTGGATGTAAGTAATCAAGTACAGCTTCGCAATGCATGAGGGCTCAGCCAAAGACGTCAGCTTTTTTATTGTCATTCGCTCGCTTGATCCGGCGCAGGGCGGTCTCAAAGCCGTTGTGCGCCGGGCCGGTTGCGTCGGGCTGGGCCTTCACATGAAGCAGCAGCACGTCAACAGTAAATCACCCTGGGGCGTAGAGGCTAGTGTGCCCGACAAAGCGCACGGCCAGCGCCTCTGGGAGTCAATCTCGTTGCGCGGAGGCGCATCGACCGCCCCGTGCGCAACGACGGCGAGCGAGTGCCTGATTTGGAGCAGGCCTCAAAGGCCGTCTGTTTGTTGTCTCACCCTGTCTCATTTCAGGCGGCCGGCTGCTCGCCCTGGCCGCGGGCCTACTTTCACCGCCGGCCGTGGCACTGGGCGGGCGACGGCCAGCAGCAGCGCCGGCGCGCAGCGGGTGATTGCTGCTGGACTGCCTTGGCAGCCGGAGTCCAAGGTCGCTTCTTTGTTGCAGGTCAAAGGGCCGGGGTGACGTCGTGACGCAGCGGGCGGAGCGCAGCGGGAAAGCCAGGGCGGGCGGGCGTGCGGGCGACGCGGGATGTTGGCGGCTGCCGACACGCGGGCTGCAGGCTCTCTCAGCACGCCGTTGCGGACGAGTATTATTAGCCTGCGCGGGCGATTGGCGACTGCGATACTCTCGATGCGCAGGCCGTGCAAGAGCGAGCGTCGATCCCCAAAGCGACCTCCCGTGGCAGATCCCTCCGCTTCGAGCCTAGGGGCAAGCGAATTACGGGCGCGGCTCCAGGCGTGGCCGTGGTGGCCGGTTCCAGGTGCTTGACCTACGCACTATTCCCTTACGCTCGCCCTCCAGCAGTCGACCAGCGCAGCAGCCCGCTCGCCCCTCCCTCTCGCAGAGCAGCTGCCTTCTCAATCCTCCCCCCCGCCGCGGCGCCCCCACGACCACTCCTTATCCTCACTCGCGCCCTGAGGCCTGCCCGCCAACACCGCCCCTGCCTTCACGACCTCGCCGACTTGCGTGTTGTTCTGCCGCCGCCGTCGGGCATTCCTGTCTCGACTGCCCCCCGGCCTGGGCCCCTCTGCTCCCTTGCCCAACCGGCCCGCGTGCGTGCGAGCGACCCGGCACGCTCCCCATCGCAGCGAGCGCTGCGCCTCCGCCTCACCAGCATTGCAGTTCTGCCTGCCTGCTTTATATCAGCCCAGCCCCCAGCCTGCTTCCGCACCCCGCACAGCAGCCGGCTGAACGCGACTAGGATCGGCGCCAGATCCACCTTGCAGCACCTTTGGGTTACGGCACCTCCCCGGGCAGCTCCTCAGGCTGGGCAGGGAATTCCAATTGCCCTGGGTTCGATCGCGGCGCATACTTCATGCCGACTCTAGGCTTCTTGAAAAAAAAGAGGACGAAGGACTCGTCTGGTTCTCGGGACCTCGACGCCGCCCCGTCTTCCCCCGTCAAGGAAAAGGACACCCATTCGCCCATCACCCCCACCGTCTCCAAGACCGGCTCCGACCACCAGGCACAGCACGCATCCCTATCGCCGGGCCCCTCCGCCTCGCACACCTCCGGCCACGCCCCTCAGGACTCGCTGACGCAGAACACTCGTCCCGCCGAACCTATGAACTCCTCTCAGCCCTACGCGCAGCCGTACGCGACCCCGCAAACTAGCTCCCAAAGCCCGCAGCCGTACAGTCCCCAGCCGCAGCACACGCACAACCTGCCCAGCATACAGAATCTCATCAACCCCGCCAACGGCACCGACGCCTCGCGCTCCTTCAATAATGCCCAGGAGAAGACAATGGCCCAAAACGGCAGCGCTGTGACCCCTGCCGGCGGTCAACAGCCCGCGACTCCCTCGGTCCGCACCACCAAGGGCAAATACACCCTCAATGATTTCTCCATACAAAGAACCCTCGGCACCGGCTCCTTCGGTCGCGTGCACCTCGTCCAGTCCAAGCACAACCAGCGCTACTACGCCATCAAGGTCCTGAAGAAGGCCCAGGTCGTCAAGATGAAGCAGGTCGAGCACACAAACGACGAACGCCGCATGCTGCAGAAGGTCAAGCACCCCTTCCTCATCACCCTGTGGGGCACCTTCCAGGACTCCAAGAATCTGTACATGGTCATGGACTTCGTCGAGGGCGGTGAGCTGTTCAGTCTACTACGAAAGTCGCAGGTATGGCGCCACCTGTCTCCATCCCGCCCCCATCTCGTTTTGAGCTGACCCGATCTCCAGCGCTTCCCCAACCCCGTCGCCAAGTTCTACGCGGCAGAAGTGACGCTAGCACTCGACTACCTGCACTCGCAGAACATCATCTACCGCGATCTCAAGCCCGAGAACCTGCTGCTGGATCGTCATGGCCATCTCAAGATTACGGATTTTGGTTTCGCGAAAGAAGTGCCCGACATTACCTGGACGCTCTGCGGTACGCCCGACTACCTTGCGCCGGAAGTGGTCGCATCCAAGGGTTACAACAAGTCTGTCGACTGGTGAGTTTGCCCGGCTTTCGCGAGGTAGGAACGAAGGAAGGCAGATGAGCTAAGAAACGCAGGTGGTCACTCGGCATCCTGATCTTCGAAATGCTGTGCGGTTTCACGCCATTTTGGGACGGCGGCTCGCCAATGAAGATCTACGAGAACATTCTGAAAGGCCGCGTCAAGTACCCACCATACGTGCACCCGGACGCGCAAGACCTGCTGCAGAAGCTCATCACGCCCGACCTCACGAAGCGGCTGGGTAACCTCCACGGAGGCTCCAAGGACGTCATGAACCACCCGTGGTTCGCAGAGGTCACCTGGGAGAGGCTGGCCAAGAAGGACATTGACGCGCCATATGTTCCCCCGGTCCGCGCAGGTGCGGGTGATGCCAGTCAGTTCGACAAGTACCCCGAGGAGACAGAAGCCTATGGAGCAAGCGGCGACGACCCGTACGTTGTTTCCCCCCGCTGTTGGAGGATGTTTGCTAACGAGCGACAGACACGGTGCTTTGTTTCAGGAGTTTTAGTGTATTATTTGATTCAAGCCTCTGGCAGTGCGCGGCACTGAGACGACGGAGCCTGTCGAGCTCGCAGCTCGGTTGCTTGCCGCGCCAATGGCAGCAGACGAGCTTCTGGTGCAGATAGCCACGCGATGTGTTAGCCCGTGCAGCCCGGGCGACTTCTTGACGAAGTGATGGCGCGTGAAGCATCTTTAGTTTGTTCTTGTTTTCTTGGGCGCGTCAGCGGGAAAGGTAGGAGGCTTCAACAGGTTGGTTATCATGGCCCCGCTGTCCCAGGCTGGCACGCATGTTAGTGTTAGGGCACACATGTTATTTGGGAGGGTGAATGACGGCGGCTGGTCTCATCAGCACGGGAACAGGGGGCATTGGGAGAGTTAAGGGCGCACGGCTGGCTGGCTGCATCTGACTGCCGATTGTACGTTGGAGAGATGATGGATTAGGGGCAGTTCTAGCATTACTCGAGCATCCAAAAAAGTTTGAAAAATGCGCCACGGGCCTCATACAAACAAACGCATTCGAGTCTCACGGCCCGTCAGCAGATCACGTGCGAGGGTGAGGACTTGCCCGATGCAGGCGTGCGGCAGTACGCGGCTCGGGGGTCGTCCGCGAATCAAGATGAAACTGGAGCGAGCGTTAACCAGAGCGGCTTTTTCTACTTGACGAGTACGAAAGGGCGACCCTGTAATACGTGCGTCTACGTATGCGAGTCGGACGGGGGGTGGTAGCGAATAGGCGGCGGGGATAAGAGAGCTTGGAGCAGGAGTGTGGCTGTGAGGATGCGGCGCCGCACTCGATGGGATTTGGACGGCGCTTGCTCGGAAAGCGTTTGCTCTGCTGCACGCATTTTCGGGGCGGCTGACCTGTATTGATAGCAGCATGTTGTAGCATGGCTGACTGAATTTGCGTCCTAGATCGGCAGAATCGTCATCGCTGGGCGCCGCATCGCATCGCCCGTGGCATCATCGGCGCCGCTAAGCAGGGCTGTGAGTGAGGCTTGGCCCCCCGAGTCAGCCTCTTCGCCTCCTGCCTCGCACGACTCCAGCCGCGCAAGAAATACCAAGGAGTCGCGGGCTTCCGTCGACTTCTGTGAGCGGCATGCTAACGATATGACGGTGCTATGGTTCGGCAAAACTAACAAGCGGCGAAAGGAGCCCGCCCACGAGCCAGGAGGAGGAGGGAACCATCACCACCAGAGCTCCCAAAATAGCAACTCTGCTCCCGGACGACATCATCACCCATCGCACTCGCAACCTGCTATACCGCCCCGGCCTGTGTCCTCGCAAGGCCAGCAAACCCAGCTCGCATTGCCATACCGGCCCGGACCTTATTCTCGCCCGCCGCCTGAATCTTCTCCCCATCTCCACGCGTATCCGCCTGAGGCCCAACATGGCGGCTACTACTACCATCCCTCGCAAACCACCCTGACGCTCGTCGAGACGCAGCCGTCGCCGCCCGTGGTGACCGTCTCCCCTCCGTCGGCGTCGTCGAATTCGACGCGCCCTGTGTCGTCGCCGGTTCCAGGAGGAGGAGCCCAAGCTCCATCGCCGTCGCCGCCGTCCATGTACCATGCGAACTCGAGCCCGGCCTGGCTTCCGCCGCCGCAGCCTGGCGGCGGGCCGTATCAGCAGCATTCTGCTTATTATTACGGTCAAGACGCCAATGCTGCGGCATCGCAGACCTTGGTGGCCTATCAGCCGTCGCCCCCGCAGATGGCTGACCAATGGGGCGCGCAGCAGCCTCCTCCTCCTCCCCCGCAAGCTTTGCACCATTGGGGCCCGCCGCCGTCGCCATCTCCGCCGATGCAGGTGGTGGTTCATCAGGAGCAGCAGCAGCAGCAGCAGCCATCACCGCAAGGCTTCAACGCGCGTGTGAACGGGGCGCTGCGGAAGCCCGGCAAGCTGGCGTCGCAGTCGCTGGGCAGCATTAACGAGAGCTACAAGCAGAAGAAGCAGCTAGCGTCGCAGTCGGTCACTAATCTGAACGACGGCCTGCAGCGCCGCCAGAAGATGGCGTCGCGGTCGGTCAGCAATCTGCAGGACCGCGGAAACCAGTACATGGCCCACACGGTTGCCCTGTGCGATTTGATCTCGTCAAAACTGGATCAGATCATCACTTCCATTGACGACGAGGTCTTCAGCGGGAATGAGCAGGAGCTCGGTAGGTTATTATAATTTTTTTTTGCTTTTTTCTGATAAGCATGCAATTGACGAATCATGTTGCTGACGTTTTGGGCAGTCATCTACGAGCACCCTCCGGAGCCGCATCAAAGCTCCTTGGATGTGTCAAAGGGCAATAATCAAAATATTGCCGCTGTCGCATCTTATAGCAATCATTTCAGTAAGGTTTGGCTTTACGCGAACTCGCGGCTACCGCCGCACCTACCACCGCTCAAAGTGTACATGCCGACATGGCCACTGCTGTGCCTGGCCGCGCAGTACTCGGAGAAGGTGTACCACAAGCCGGCGCCTGGCGATGCCGAGGCCGACGAGAGTGAGACGCACGTCGAGCCGGACTGGCGGCAGGGCACGAAGGCCATGGTGATCAAGAGCGTGCCCGTTGACGACATGAACACGATCGTCTTCGCCATTCGCGGCAGCGCGGGCTTCATGGACTGGGCCGTCAACTTCCGGCCCGCGCCGACGACACCCAAAGGCTTCCTGGACGACGAGGGCAACCTCGTGCACTCGGGCTTCCTGTACGTCGCTCGCAAGATGGTGGCGCCCGTCGCCGCGCGCCTGCAGAGCCTGCTCAGGAAGAACCCCAAGCGCGCGACCTGCTCGCTGCTCATCACGGGCCATTCGGCCGGCGGCGCCGTCGCGAGCCTGCTGTACGCCCACATGATGTCGACGACCGTCTCGTCGGAGCTGAACCAGCTGACGCAGCTGTTCAAGCGCGTGCACTGCGTCACGTTCGGCGCGCCGCCCGTGAGCCTGCTGCCGCTGCGCAAGCCCGAGAACCCGGCCGATCGCAAGTGGAAGAAGAGCCTGTTCTTCGGCTTCATCAACGAGGGCGACCCCGTCGTGCGCGCCGACAAGGAGGTCATCAAGAACATGGTCAGGCTCTACGCTACCCCGGCGCCCCGCACGGCGGCTCCCCCGAACAGCAATAGCTGCGCACTGACGAGCATGTCGAGCTTAGCACTGGCGAGCTCGACAAGCTTGCTGCCCGGCGTCAACGGGAAGAAGCAGAAGAAGAAGACCAAGTCTAACAGCTGGTCGTCGGCATCCGGCGGCCCTAACCCTTCCAAGCCTCCCCCGCCGACATGGAACGTCCCGCCGGGCGTTCTGAGCTGCGCGGGCAGGCTGATCCTGCTGCGAGACCGCCCCGGCGCGTCGAATCCGCCCAATCCGCTCGGCGAGCTGAATGTTGAGGCATGCACCGTCGCCGACGAGGAGCTGAGGAGCGCTGTGTTTGGCGACCCCATGTGCCACATGATGAAGCTATATGCCAGGAGGATCGAGGTGCTGGCGACGAGGGCGGTCACGGCTGGGGGCATGGATTTGAGGTGAGGGGTTAGTAAAAGGGAAAAGAAAAAGGGGGAAGAGAAGGATCATGGATTGATTCTTTTCATTTGGGGCTATTTGAGCGGGGTGGAGACGCTCGAAGGTATGTGTATGTGGTTTCCTTTTGTGGCGCCCATGGCGCCGGGGCTTGTCAAAGAAGCTTTTTCGCGTGCGCGCGGGCGACGGAGGCGATCTTCTTCTGGAATCCTTCGACAGGGACTCGGTTCAGGCCGAGAGAGCTCGGGACACAAAAAAAGGGAAAGAGGGGGGAAGGAGGGAGGCGGCAAATAATCACCACATTCATCCAACAACGTGGCAAGAGGCCGCCGCTGCCGGAGTTTACTCGCAAAATGAGATCGGCGGCCTGGCCTGAACACACATCGGGGATATCGGATATTCATTCCGCGAGCCGCGGGGGGAAGTATTGCTTATTGCCACGAGCGCGCGAACTCTGAGACGGACGACGACAGGTCGGGGGTCTTGCGTTGAATGATGGGGGGAGAGGTACGGATGCGGTGCGGTGCGTCGGTGCCGTGTGCCGGACTGGGAGAAGGACTGCTCTGAACTGGAGCAGGCAAACAGTGGTAAGGTGTTTTGGGGCGCAGAAAAGTTGATTGTGAAAACATGAGCCCGCTTACTCGAGCTTTTGGATGGGGTGTAAGGCTGAGCTGGATCGAGGCGTCATGAGGAGGATTAAGATACCAATATGTTTTTCGTTGGAAGGAAAGGAGGAGTCTTCTAGGGGGGGGTTTTCACTCGCGCTACTCGTTTTGAGTTGGGTGTATTGGAAGATGTAATGCATACTGTAACTTCGTATACATATTTTTTCCTTGCTGAATTCGGGTCGGGCTGGCTTGGAGGTTCTGTCTGTTTTCTTCCAATACAAGTTCACTTTCTCCTTTTCTCTTCTCCTATTTTCTTCTCGAGGTGGTGGCGTCTGTGAGGAAGAGGGCTATCGAGGTATTGTGACTTTCGCGCTGTACTAACGGCCCTCGGGCTCCGGGTTTTGGTGTGTAGTCTAATAGTGTGAATCTACCGCCTACTCTTCTGAAATGATTATGCAAGAGCTCAACGTCATAAAAAAGTGATTTACGGGGATGGAAAACGTGAAGTTTTCTGGAGTGTTTGAGAGTAATGGCTCTAGATTGGTTCTATGTGAGTCTAGTGACGCCAGAGTGGCGCGAAGAACTTAAGGTCCAGTTGCATGGAAAGGGAGTATGGTGAGAAGTTCCGCTCAAAACAGAAGATCCTTCTTCGCTGGCCATCCAATTAATTGTGGTGGCAGACTGGATATTGTGTGGTTTCGGGGCAGTATATTGTGTCGTAAATGATCTGTTTATTTAGAAATGGCGAATCTGGTGAATTTTGAGTGTCGTAGAAGGGTTTGTAGGACGCATTGGATCAAAGTACACTGATGTAAAACGTGGTGTTTTGAACGAAATTCGAGCGTTAATCGTACTTAAAATTAACTCAACATACACTGAACCAGAAAGAAAGAGTACTACGCTATTGTGATTTCCTGAACTACCTAAGTAACATAGAAGCCCGGAATCTGGACCGCAAGAGTAGATTAAAGACTCGTTAGTGCATAAGCTATGCGGACACTTTCTACTGGAGAGACTCGCCTACCGTTCTTCATAAAGATGGCTAATATAGAGAATCAGTCAACACCGTAGCAATGAATTGCATCAAACACTGATTTATGACCCGTGTATTGGGCGTGTATGGTGGAACAAAATAGACAATCTGGCTGGACGTAGATATATTGGCGACCTTTGAGGACAGTGGTAATACAAATGAACATCGTAGTATAAAAGGACTTATGAAATCTCGGTAGCTACCTCTTGCATAGAGATTAAAGTACGTAGCCTGAAACTGTCGATGGCCTTATCTTTAAACTAATGAAGTGATTTCAATAATACTGGCAGCCTTTGTAACAGTTTTTGAACAGTGGGATTAGATCAGTAACATGCTTGATGCGATGAAAAATGCTTCGAACTCCTTACAAAACAGAACACCGTTGAAGTATGCGAAGACATAGAAAGAAGGAGAGAGGGAGAGAAAACAAGGGTTGGATACCATTCACTCGCTCGCTTTGCTCGCTCGCTCCACAAGTTCTATATCAGACCAGAACACCAACGGCAACGACGACTTACAACTACAACTACAATCCAATACTAACGACAGTACGAACGATATCATCTGTCAAACTCCCAAACCACACACCACACTAATGTTTCCTCTCAACCCACACCCTCCCTATCTACTAAATCGAAAAACAAAAACAAGGCAGGCTGCTTCGTGTACAGTGAGAATAAAAGAGAAAGAAAGGGGCGTTACTGTTTTTATACATTTATGCCTTTCTAATGGATCATCGTCCACCAATCGCCTGCATTCACCGCCACCACCACCCAATTCCCCTCTCCTCTCATCCCCCTCTTCTCTGTCCTCCCATCATCCCACAGACACAATTTCCAACTCGTCACCTGGAATCATGCTACACAAACCTCACCTCCTGGAACAAACTTGCCCTAACCTGTAGAATGGCGATGATCTCGAGCACGAATTCCTGCAGGATGACCACGTTGGTCAGGACGTGGCCGAGCGTCGCCTCGCGAATCTCTTCGACATCTTCTTTCTTCTCTTCCCACCTCCAACTAGGTGCCCGCGAACGACGTGATTGGTGTTCGTGTTGCGGGATATTTAGGGTGGCGTTGCTGTTGTCGGGAACGTTGTTGCTCTCGGCGGCCATTTCGTCGGCAGGCATCTCGGTGGGCAACTCGGGGAAGGGCTCGCTGTGCAGCATTTCGTCCTCCAGCGCAGGGAAAGCTTCCGTGTCGCCATTGGAAGTGGATTCGGTAGCCGTAGCGCCATTGCTTTGCTCGGCGGCGGCGGCACTATCCGTGCTCTTAGCCTCCGGCGCATCGTCATCCTTCGCGTCCTTCTTCGCTCCTTCTACCCCTGAGTCGGCGGCAGTGGTGGCGTCTGCTGCCCGATCCACCTTTGCGCCGTCCTTCTCCGCCTCGCTCTTAGCTCCCTCCGCCTTCCCTTCGCTTTCCTCCGCGACCTCCGTCAGCGGCTGTTCCTTTGGCAGCGCCGGCAGCGCCTTATCCATCAGATTCTGCTGTTGCAGCTTCTTCTTCCTTGCCTCCGACATCTTCAATGGGAACCTTATGGTCTTCTTTAAGATTTCGGCATTCGCTGCATCATTCACATCATTCAGCACCGTGGATGTGAGGCTTGGCCTGCGGGGATCAGGAATGACAATCGGCGGCTTCACCGGACTGACTCCTCTCGCGCTACCCCTGACCGGCGACCTCGACGTCGAGGGATGTGGACTCGGGCTCAAGCTCGGCGCGTCCAGACGGGGCTGTTTGGGCGCGGGTGAAAGGCGGACCGTTGGCTGAATAGTGTGCGCGCGGCCACGTGGCGATTGAGAGCGAAGCGGGCTGATGGTGCCTTCGAGCATGTTCTGGAACTGTGGTGTCCACGAGCCGGGGCCGCTGGGAGCTTCGCCGTGCGAAGATTTGGGCGGACCTAGTGGCGTTGGTGGCGGGAAGTTGGCAGTGGAGCGCATGGCTTCGTTGAGTTCCTCGTGCACACGGAAGGCCTGCTTGCGGTTCGCAACGTGCTGGTTGAAGTCCGGTATCTGTTCGCGCAGGCATTCAATCTGTTCTTGGAGGTTGTTGAGGGCAACCATCAAGGCCGGGGCGCCATGAGGGGTCCATTTAGGTTTGCGGCGGGCCCGGAAGACATCCTTGAGGTCCTCGTCTTCATTGTCGAAGTTTTCGTTGGGGTTGAACTGATAATTCGTCGGCTCAACAGCAAGCCAGCCCTCCAATCTCAGATTAGGGCATGTCGCAAGATTAACAATAGCTTCTGTAAGGTTAAGATTCGTTTCGACATTGTTCGTGAAGAAGTTAGAAAGGATGCCCATCAAGGACTTGAACAGGGCGTCTCCAGCCGTCAGGTGGTGAATGGTGGATTCCTTGCGTATTTCCGCGTGGAGGTAATCCACAGCAGCTTGGTTCGGGAGGTTCAATCCGTGAAGGGAGAGGTGTTTCATCGAGCACGGGTGAGCTTCCAAGAGGTTGAGAACATCCTTCAAGAAAGACTCATACTCTCTGTTGATATCGGATCCAGGAACCATGTTCTCAGCGAGGTCAAGGTAGCTCTCAATCTCTGCATGCAAAGCTCCAACAGTCCGGAGGGGATCCTTGTTGTGGACTTCCGTGACATTGACAAGCGTTCCAGTGGCGTACTTGTGGTTTTTGCTGAGGATTGTAGAAACCAATTTCAACGCAGAAGCAACCGTCTGGTGATTCCGTGACTGGGTGCAGTTCAAGAGAAGATCCACCAGGTTGAAAAGAGACGGGTTGAGCTCTGGTTCCTTGTCATTGGGCTTGGCGAGCAGCATGAGGGTCGACCTTCGTTTCTTGACGCTTCTCGATCTCGGACGGCCGGCTTGCTCATCTGGGAGGGCCAGCAGGTAGCGCAGAATCATATGGACGAGTTCTGGGTGGTCCAGCGCATCGAGGATGCGCCTCAAGTAGTTGAGAACGGCAACAGCGGATCCACCGTCCACGTCGGAGGACTCAAAGAGGGATGGGTATCTATCAGTTCATTAGCAGTACATAGCCACGCTAGGGCTGTGGAAGCTTACAGTAGTTGCTGCAGAAAGAGAACCTGGAAATGATCAATCAAAGTTTGCCTGACGTCGGGCGATCTGCAATGCTCAAGCACGTCCTGCCAGAACGCCAAATAAGACAAGAACGTATCCATGTGAAGCTTGAAGTCTTCCGAAAAGACATTCTCGGAATCGTTGATGGCCTTCTCGACTTCGGGATAGTCGGAAAGCTGAAGGATGATGGGGAGATCGTCCTTGGGGTGGACGATGGATAGCTTCCTGCTTAGCTGACTGTACAGCGCACCGAGACCGCTTGCCATGAGGGTAGCCAAGTCGCTTTCGACAATCCACTGCTCCAGGTCGTGCGACTTTGACGACGTCTCGAAGATGTACAGCAGGCCGGTGCGGGCGAAGTCGCCGATGCGGCCTTCGTGGTGGACGTGGTCGATGAGCTGGTAGCAAAGGGGGAAGTCTTCCTTGCGGATAACGCCTGCGAAGCCGACCTGCTGCACCATGCCGCCGTCCGAGTCGACCTTGCCCGTCGAGCTGAACCATACGGGCAGCAGCTCCGGCTCCAGCCTGATCTTGGCGGCGATGCCGAACAGCAGCTCGACGATCTCGGCATCCGTGTCCTCGCCGACGACCAGGCTCTGGGAGCTTGCGATGCGCGAGATGAAGGACATCAGGGCCTCGGCGAAGCGGCCGTTGGCCAGGAAGTCCTCCTCCTCGCTGTCAATGAGGGCGCTGAAGAAGCCCACCGCCTCCCTGACCAGGGCCTCATTGTGCGACGTGGCGGCGATCTTTGAGATGGCAGAGAAGATGTGAGAGCTAGCGGCAAAGGTAAGACAGAGGTGCGGCGCGGGCGAGCGCGATTCTTCGTTGAGGATGGCTGTCAGGCGTTGGAAATGGGAACGGAGGGAGTCCAGGGCGGGCCAGTCGCCGGCCAACTGAGCCGACTTCTGCCATGTTTGCTGCACAGCGGTCAGAGAAGAGCTCGTGGAGATAATGCAAAGGGGCAGCGCACCAAGATCTGGTTATAGACGCGCTTGAAGCGGGCCAGGCGCTGCTGCGGGTCGTTGGCGGTCGAGCGTCGCTTCTGCGCGCCAGAGCCACCGATCAACCGCGTCCACTGTGGCAGAGAGGGTCAGCAGAGTCCGGGGGCACGCGGGGAGAAGCCGTCGGGAGGCCGTACAAAGTCCATGGCAGCTGCGTATTCATGGTGTTGGGAGGTTGACGGAGCGGTCCACGCGTCGGCCGGCGTTTCAAGCGCAAACAGCTGGACGCGGGCCGCCGGTGGTGTCGGAGCGTCAGTCAGCTCCCGCCGTGGTGATGATCACCATAAAATTCAACAACTTTTAAAACACAGGAAATGCATCAATTTCACCGCCTCTCATGCTGGGTATACACTAGGACCACACACGCCGCCTCCCCGCCGCGAAACTCTCTCCCGCCAACGCCCGAACAAGCTCTGCACCCCCTCACCGCCCGCCATGTCGTCTACAACACCCCTGCCTACTGCTTCTTGAGCGCAGCGTCCAGGTGCCACTTCATGACCTTCTGAAACGCCGTCTTGCCCTCCTTCTCAATCACGTCACCATGGCACGGGATCATGCGTTCAAAGTCCCACGAGTTGATCCTGGCCACGCTCTCGTTGAATGCTGCCCGGTCGGGCTTGCTGGCCATATACCACAGGAACCTCCTGTGGCCGATGGCCTCGCCTTGCAGGTTCGTGAACAGAGAGAAGAACTTGGTGAGGAATCCCGGCTGGGCGTCCCCGCCGAGCCTGCTGTGCTGCTCAGTTGCAGGCATGTTGAAAATAAGGTCGGCCTGAATCAGCGTCTTCGTGGGCTTGTGGTTGAAGACAATTTCCTTGTTGGCGTGCGCGTGGACATATTCGTACTCAAACTCGGCGTCGAACTATTGGCCCCGTTAGCTGCTGTGCGACACGCACCTAGGATTGGGCAAGTCATGCGTACCTCGGGGTCGACCTTGATTTCGTGCTTCTTGCTTGGCTCAAACACCACGGCAAAGGGCACGTTCTCGTTGTTCTGCTTCTGGCGCTTCTCGGGAAGACCCTCGGGGCCCAGGACCTTTGCGTTGGGGTACTCCTTGTACCAGGGCCCCAGGAAGATGTGGTGCTCATAGTCGAGGGCAGTAATGTATTTGACTTCGCCCATCGAGTCTACCTTGCTCTTAAGCTCCTCTGTGAGCGCTGTTGGTGAGAAGACGGCGAGCGCTCCATTCTGCATACGAACTGAGCGCGAACCTAAGTTAGCATCGCAAAAGGTAAACTCAAACAAGAACTAACGCACCAATTGTGCCTCTGCCACCGATCTTGATACGACCATAGCGAAGGAAAGGTGCGGAGCTGGTGACGATGGTGCCGGGCACGACCTCACGAATGACCGTGACAGCTTCCGGATTCGACGGAATGAGCTTTGAAGCCATGGCTGATATTTCTGTTGAGAGAAGCGGTTCGATTTGCAAGCTAATAACGGCGGAAAGGCTATGGTCTTTTTATGTATATAACTGCTCGAGTCGCACCGGAACGGGGTCTGGGGAGATCCGAGTCATGGAAAGGCCTGGAACGGGTGTGGTTTGGAAGAGCTCGGAGTTAAAACATCATCATCGTCAATGACAAGGATTACGGGCGTAGCCGCAGCTACCTTTGAGCTGTTCATGATGACGTATGCCGGTCGACCGCCCCTGCCGAGCCGTTTCGCCGACCCTTAAACGGCAAACGATACCATGTAACGGCGAGAGGCGGGTCGAAGCGAGCATGCAAGTCAGAATATGCGGGCGAACTCAAATTGCATCTGATGGGCGTTCCTGCGTGGCTGTGTGGCTCAGACGCAGATTACTCAGACCCCTGAACGTACGTATAAGCATCGTCAGGTCGCGACTCACGCGACGCGCGCATCTGGACTGTTGAAACTACTAATCAAACGGCCGAGTTGGTCGCGGAAACGGAGACAGAGCCTTCCGCCAAGCCATGATTTGAATTTTACCCTAGCTCTCTGCATTGCCTATTCGGAGGTGGTGTGAGCAATTCTCTCCGCTGCTTCTCTGCATGCGTAAAGGTTGCTGAGCCCCTGCGGAGCAACCGCCGCCGGACATGGACATCCGTCTGAAAACACCGAAACGTGCATCGTCCGCAGGATTCCGTTGTCTCAGAGCATGCGGTTGTGCATCCTCTTCGTCGCTTCCTTCTCGGGATGACCGTCTCATCTGATAAATTTCCAGCTCATATGATCATCCGCCTTTTTGGAATATGTGCGCCATAGACCCTTCAGCAACATCATCTCGCGTTCTCAGCGCTAAGCTCAGCCATCAAGCCTCCCTTATCTCTCTTCTTGCCGTCTTCTTCTAGTTTGCCCTGGATATACTTCGTGATTGTCTGCACTTTGCTGAGTGCCACGTTGTTGCACTGCAGGATTGCCAGAGGGTCGACAGGTACGCCTCCATACTTTGCGATCTGGCAGATCTCGCCAAATTTGTTCATCGTGATGATGATCTCGCCTTCGCGGACCTGCTCTTCCGCAGCCGTAGCGTCCACCAGCATCGTTTCTCCGTTGTTGTAGTACGAGAAAGTGACACAGAGTGGATGGTGCAGCATCGAGAGTGGTACAGGCTCGCGCTCTCTCGGGCTAAAGACCGTAACCTTCTCTCCTTCCACAGCGATGTCCGGGCGACGGAAATGCTGCAATGCGGCGATGATGGCGATGCAGGAAGCATCTATGAGGTTCCCGTCGTGGTCGAGGATATTCACATCGGCGCGTACGGAGAAGCATTTCGAGCCGGCGACGATGCATAAGGATTCGGTGTCGAGGGCGCCGCTGCGGCGAATGGCCTTTTCGAGGATTCGCGAGAGGATAACCTCAGCCTCCGTCTGCCTGTCTGTATGTTCAGTTAGGGTGTTTGCGGCTGGGAAGCGGGTGTGGCATGTCGCGGTCGACGTACCGGCCTACTTCGAAGGCGGGCGAGGCCATTGGTGAGAACTCGGTGCTGATGTTGAAGACGCCATCGAATTTGCGGTCCGCGAAAGGTGCCGTAACATCTGCGGAGACGCGGACCAGTATTCTAGAGGTAGTGTCAGAACTTGTTACTGGCAGCAGGGCTGGGTAACGCACCTAGTCTTGCCCAAACGGACATCAGCAACGCCGTACTCATCGCCGAAAGTCAATTCAAGGTCGCGGAAGGCGTCGAAGGCGCGGCCATCGAGGCGAATGTTTTCGCCAAGGGCCTGAAGAATGAACTCGCGCTCATTGAGCGAAAGTTCCGCTTCACGAGGCATGATATCGGGAAAAATAGCGGGGTGAGAGGTTGTTTGCGCAGCTCATCCAAAACTTCTGGGATCGCGTCCGCAGAGTGACGGAGCTTGCCTTGGCGCGTCGGCGAAAAATCCGCCGATCTTCTTCCTTGACGCCTGCCGCTCGTGCATTTCGCGGCGGCGCGCAGAGAGCTCAATCAACATCACCACCAACTCCCGTCCCGCATTCTCCACACACCATGACTACCGCCCACAGACCCACGTTTGACCCGGTACGCATAAATATCCATAACTTCACGATAGGTCATTGTTAACAGTTCTCGCAGGCTCGCGGCAAAGATGCCCTCCGTGGGCCAGCCTACCACCAGCGCCTGCTCCCGGCGCATATGACCCTTAAGACCCGTCAACCGGGTCAGGGCGGTGTCGCGGATGAGCAACGTGATCTGCGCGCAGAGCTCCTCAAGGCCGAAGCTGCACACTTTGCCAAGAAGAAGGGCGTCCCCGTCCCCAACGACGATGATGACGATGCGCCCACCACCGCGAAGCGGCAACTGGAAGATGCACCGGCAGAAGATGGAATGGAAGAGGACGAGACACCAGAAGCGAAAAGACGTCGGCTCATATTAGAAGAGGCACGGGATGTAGATGCAGATTCAGATGGCTCTAGCAGCGAAAGCAGCGATGAGGAAGAAGATGATGACGACGAGGAAGACGAAACGGCTGAGCTGATGCGCGAGCTGGAGAAGATCAAGCGGGAGCGCGCCGAGCAAAAAGCCAGGGAGGAGGCTGAAAAGGCCGAGCAGGAACAGGAGGCCCGCGAATTCGAAATCGCCCGCGGCAACCCTCTGCTCAACCCTAAGGACTTCAACGTCAAGCGCCGCTGGGACGACGATGTGGTTTTTAAGAACCAAGCACGCGGCGTCGATGATAAGAAGCCTAAGGAGTTCGTCAACGACCTTCTCCGCTCCGACTTCCACAAGCGCTTCATGGTAAGTTTCGGTCGTTCCCACGAGAGCTGAACAGCGCGCTGATCATTGATTCTAGAGTCGCTACGTGCGATAATCCCGAAGAATTTGGTCATTGTTTTATTTGGAGAAGCGACAGGCGTTCCGGGTACTCTGCATTTAAGGCGTTTACGGATGGTCCGCAAGTGGCTGTGCCTGGTAGTCGAGGCACGAGCCACACCTTTCAGCTGTACAAGGGTCATAGTGGCTGCCAGCTTGCGCCATTATAAGCATGCAAGCTCTTTCATGCGTATTTGGCGCAATTGCTCGGATGTAAGTGGAGAATCAATAATTAGTTCAAACAAAGGCATCGACTATCCAGTAAGTTGAGTGCCGTTCGTTGCGAAGATGATTGTGAAAGCCATTTCTTTGGGAACCTACCGCGGGATTATCGGATGATGTAACCACACTGCCCCTCACTCGTCCATCTCTCTGCGTTATCAGCGATCAGCATTTATCCTCAGCGGAGGAGAGCCTTGTCCAGTGGAAGCGGCACGGCAGCCACAAATTGCGTTACCTGGTTCACGCCTTCATCGTCATGGCGCTGCTCCCTTCCCCGCTTGGACCCTTCTCTGGCGTGAGAATGGGCTGGCCAGGCCCGAAGCACGCAAGCGCGATGGCGTCCGCAACACTAAACCTGGCAATGCTCGGTCTTCAGCAGGGACAAAACAAGTGCGGGGATACATGGGGTCAATCTAGCTGAAAGCTATCCAACAGTCGGCCGTGGTTCCACCATGTGGCTCACTATTGCATGCATTGGTCCGAGACATGAGGACCATCCCAGCTGAGATGCATCTGATTTACCCGATGTGCCTGCGATATCTAAACCTGATTGTGATCCAATTCTGCTATATAAATGCCGTCCCGTTTCCTTACATCTCTTAAAGAGACAGACCCCTTCCTTCAAATCAAAACAAATATATCTACTTTTTGAAAGAAAGAAGAAAGCAAAGAAACATCAAATCAATACAATGGTAAGAGCCTTTGCACACCAAATTTCTACACAAACTTACCACTTCTCATGCAGTCCGACTACGACGATACCTCCCGCTACGGCTCCGGCACCACCAGCGGCGCCGGCTTCGGCAACAAGAGCTCCAGCGGCGGCCTTGGCTACGGCGACGACGACAACGACAACCAACGCACCGGCCTGCGCACGGGGAGCTCCAACGACCGCAGCGCCTACTCCGGCGGCAGCACCGAGTACGGCTCCGGCACGACCGGCGGCGCTGGTTTCGGGAACAAGACTTCGTCCAGCGGCTACGATCGCGACGAGTACGACAATTCCGGCCTCAGGACGGGCTCGCACGGGAACACGGGCGCGTACTCGGGCGGGAGCGAGCGCTACGGCAGCGGGACGACGGGCGGCGCGGGATTCGGCAATAAGACGGGGAGCTTCGGTAAGAGTGATGGTGGTGAGGGAAAAGGTGGTGAGTTTGGCCTTTTTGTTTCATCTTCACGGGGAGAGAGAGAGACTGGGTAGAAGAGATGGCGACAAGGAGCGAGTTATGAAGGAAATGAAGCTGACGTGTGGTGTGCAACAGACTCGACCGTCGGCAAGCTGATGGAGAAGGCCGGCAGCGTCCTGAAGAGCGACAAGCTCGAGGAGAAGGGCACCGCCAAGCGCGAGGCTGCTGGGTTCGGCGGCCACGGCAACGACAGTTACGGCTCGTCCGGCGCTGGTCGCGGCGGGGACGACGCTTACGGCCGCGAGGGTGATAGCTATGGTTCGAGCGCTCGCCGCGACCACGGTGCTGAATCATATGGCACCGGTCGCCGAGACGAAGACACGTATGGCTCGAGCACTCGCCGTGACGAAACCGGCTCCTACGATTCCAGCCGTCGGGATGACGATGCGTTCGGTTCCTCGCGCACGCAGGTTGAAGACCGCTATGCTTCCACTAACAGCCGCGATAATGACTATGGTCGGACGGATGCTGACCAAGACAGGCAGGCATTGGGCGGGTATGGTTCGAGCGAGAGGGCAGGGTATGGGCGGGATGACAGTTATGGTGGTGCCAGCAGGAAGGACGACTATTAGTCCTTGAGTAATCTTTGCTGTAGAGAAGCCATTCATGAATTTCTTGTACCCTACTGAAATGCTTCGCGTGGATCGGGCTGAGGTGTTATGCGCAATCATGTTCTTCAGCAATAGTGATATGTCTATAGGCAACTGGAGCCCGCGCATTGGACGCATATCAACAAGCTCAAGTTCGAAAACCGGTCGAGGAAGAGCAGGCAATCGAGAAAAAAAAGAGGGGGAAGAACTGTCAGTTCCCGTTCATCTGTGGGATCACAACTACCTTAAATACAGTGTTGGTCTTTCCCTGTTTTGCTCAAGTTGCGTTCAACGACCCGAGGGGCGGTCGCCAGAAGCACTGCGGAGACCTCTGGTTTCCGTGTCCGTGCGGGCTCTTCTACACCCGAGAGCGCCGCTTACTTTTCTTTTTAGATGGGAATCCACAGGGGGAACAGCCAGCACCGCGGTGACAGACCGGTTCCACTCTGCTATGCAGGACACATGTTATCCACCCATACTCAGCAAGCCCGACAGATGGCACGGACCACTTGGCTGAAACCGCTTTTGATGCCTTCTTATTTGGCCGCCCAAGAAGGGAACGGTCACGTGCTGAATTACATTCACCATCAACACTTCAAGCATACACCCTCACCACGATGGACTAAAGCATGTTAGGTAGTCCACTCACTTTGCATAATCCACATCTGTAACTGAACACCCTCCGTTGCCCGGGGCAACTTCGTCATATCGGTCAGCGGATTGGAGTCGTCAACCTCTTGGTTTTAAATTCGCCCATCTCTCCCAAATCCTCCACTCGATCGTGTCGCACCTCACCTGCCTGGCATACCACTCGGGCCACCTACACCTTATCTCTCCCCTTCCTTCCACACGTTCCAGCGAACTAATCTTCCTGGCCACCATGGCGGCCACCAAGCATTCCCATGAGCACTTTCTAGCAGCGATCCGCCAATTCGCCCTGGTTGAGTCATTTATCCTAAGTTCGATCATGCCCCGCAAGAGCGCGGGTACCGAGAAGCCTACGGCAATCACTGGTGCCTACAGGGAGGACTCGGGCATTGCTCCAGTCGAAGAGTGGACCATAAACCTTCTGAAGGCGATTTTGAAGATCGCGAAAGAGGGCTTCTGTACCCAAGAGATCCGCAGCGCCATCGTCGCCCAAGTTCGTTTTCGCCAAAGCAACCTCAGCATCAACACCCACTTCCAACCTCCCTACGTGTTGGCGGAAGACGTCGACCTTGCAAGACAGGCCCTCACGATCCAGCAGGACAGTAACCACAGCGACTCTTCCAGCTCAACCAACAGCATCGCGGGTAGTAGTACTGACACTGAGGGCAAGTCGAAGGAAGATGTGGTGTTTGGCATGTACGAGCTCACCGCTGGTCTTCCTGCGTCTCGGATCAATCGTATTCGAGCACGAGTCGGAGCTGAACCACGACATCGGTCGCATCGTGCACCGCGCCAGGGTCGCCGGGCTACTACGCAAGGAAACCGATATCTCAAGTGCGGAGGACGACTTCCCGAAGGGTCGCAACGACGACTGCTACATGGCATACAGAGGCTTCAGAGCCCTCACTGTGACACAGATTGTGTAAGCCGTTCTTCCCGAAACACCTTTCTCCCGCCCTTTCAATGCCTTCCTTTCCGCGCTTCCTCTTACAGTTGTCAATGAAGCAAGTGGGCGAGGATTCACTATTATTTTGCCACAGTCCCCTCCCATCCTTCAATCAAATACTCTATGGCCCAAATCACGTTCTTGCACAGCGTCATCTTGCTAACCACCCATTCTCTCCCATTATAGCCGGTTGCTGGAAGGTCGCACGGGTATCCGCTTCGTACCCGTCTCGCTTTTCTCCCGTTATGTCGCTTTCTACGATTGGCCGGAGTCCGAACGCAACAAGTACCGCCAGCCGCTAACCAAGCACCTCTCCGATCTTCCTCCCAACGTCGGCTACATTGAAGACTTGCGCGACCTTAGCAGCAGCGGCGGTGGCGGTAGTCGCATTTTCTGGTATTGGGCCGATGTGCGCCAAGAGCTGGGTCTGACCGGCGAGGACTATGACGACGAAGGTTCCGTTGATAGCCTTTGCGTCCACGTGAAAGAAGCGTGGTTCGAGAATGCTTGAGGAAGAAGGTGGGATGTGAGAAGCTGAAGCTCTTTCCTCTTCCTCTTGTCGTCAAAACACACCTCTTCATGGCTGGGCTGGGGCATGATCCGTTTATTCAAGACTGGCCCTCGATATCCAACCGCCTCTCTACTTCCCTTTTCACCTGTCTTGTTTTCCTTTTTTTCCCTTTTGTCTTTGTCTTGGTAATAATGCCATGCCGATTATTCCTCGATCGGTTGGCGGATCTCATACTCTTCTTTTCCTTTTGGTTCTGAAGACATGGCCCGAATGAAGGCTTGTGATTTCTCAGAATCATGATCCTTGGGCACTGTCCGTTTTACTTCTTTTGTTCTTCTTTGATGCGTCCTAGCAAGGTGTTCAGGCGTGCTGGAGGGCCACTGAAGGGAAAATTAAAAACACACCAGAATCACAACAACATCCCAGGTACTACTTAGAGTAGGCAAAAATCCATTGAATAAAAGCCATACAGAGGGATAATGCTAACAATTCCCTCATAACCGCGGGCAGTTGATGTTTGATTTGGCGAAAAAGGAAAAATTGATCCATGCACGCGCACCCTCACTGCGTAATTCAGACTCCAACCTCTATCTGCAGGTGTGGGCGGGTTCAGATCAAAGCTGCTGCTCTTCACTTTCAGCAAGCAAGAAAGTCGTCTGTGATACCCACCGAGGAATGCCTGTAGGAATCAGCGGGTGCAGGAGCACAACACACATTGATAATTAATGGAAGAGTCAAAAAGGCCGAGTAAAAGCGAAGAAGCCGCATTCACACCATAACCACCGCCGACGCTGCGCCCTCACTTCTCGTCAGACGCGAACGACACCATCGCTTGTAGTACCCATCCGCTGAACTGAAACTGCTCTTGCTCCTCCTACTCCTCACGACATCTCTACCATCACCACTCCCGTCGTTGTCGTGCCCCGACGACGCGTTGCCCGCGCCTGCAGCAGCACCACCACCATCATCTGTACCACCGACACCGCCAGCCCGTTTCTGCTCCACCTCACAATAAGACGGCAACGCAACAGAAGGCGACGAACAGCACGTCAACGTCGCCATCCTCGGCGTCGCCCGTCGCACGAAGCGCAGCGGCGGCAGCGGTGGCGACGCTCGTTGCAGCAGCAGCAGCCGTTGCTGGCGCTCTCTCGCCGTCATCTCCGGCGGCTCTTCCGTCGTCGTCATCGTCGTTGGCAGCAGCTCTCCTGCCGCCGTTGTCCGCCTCTCCGACGAGCTCTCCGATGCCGTCAGACGCCCCTCTCCCTCCGCCGCCCGCCTCTTCTTCCTCTGACTCCGACGCTTGAAGCTGGGCCGCCTGCTCCCCCACATGTGAGTCTGGAAGTAGTTCTCCAAGCTGATATCTGAGATGGGTGACATGGCGTCCAGCATCGTGTCTTCGTCGTCGCCGTCGTCGTCGGTGTGCAGCAGGGGCGGGCGGAAGGGGTAGAAAGTCTCTCCCTCGATCCCGACGTTCACTTTCGGCCGGTTGTCGCCGCTGGTGCTGGCGGCGCCGCCGCCGCCACCGTCGCTGCTGCTGCTGCTGCTGCTGGGATCGAGCAGGTCCACGGCGCCGAGCTCGAGGTCGGAGTCGATTGCCGGGTGCGAGCTGCGGCGGCGGTAGAGGTAAGAAGCTGCTATGTTGTCGACGCTGGTCGCCAGCGTGGTCGTGCGGTCGTCTTGCTGGTAGTGGCGGCCGTTGTTGATGATGTCAAGGGATCGGCTGTGCTGAGAGGCAGGCGATTTACTGTTCACCGGGATTGTGGCGTTGGTGTTGTTCCCATTGGTGTTTGTCCTGGAGGTGTGGAGGCCCAGGCGGCGGAAGATGATTTTCATGAGTGGGTTCAACGTTGGGATGCAGGCGGCGACGATGCCGATGGTGGTTTCGACTTGCGACCAGAGGGGAATCAGGGCCCAGCGCCTGCGTGGTGTTCTGAGGTTAGCTATTAGGTATGTAGGTAGGACGGTCGATTGATTGGGTGTTGGCAATATTGCTGATGTGAGTTGAGAGCCGAGGTTGGGAATTGGCAATGAGAGAAAATACGCACCAAGATGTGTCTCTTGTGATCCAGTTCCCTCGGTCCATGTAAGATTGCGTGACATGTACGTTCCGAACTATGGATGCGACGACCGGGATGAGGCCCGCCAGAAACATCACAGCGATTGCCAGCTTCTGATTGATGTGCATCTGCAACTTGTAGACAAGTGGGACCGGGAGGAGGAAAAGGAGGATGTCGGTCAGTGTGTTCAAGTAACTGGTGACCATGACCCAGAGGCCAATGTCGATGCAGCCTTTTGGTTGAGTTTGCACTTCCCAGAAACGACGGACAGGTTGGCATTGAGCGATATGTACCTGTTAAAATCAATAGCAGCATCATTGTTGATGATGTATGAAGCTTACAGCTACATTGATAAGAAAGCGGATGGTGACGAAGCTTATGACGCCCCAAACACAACGACGGCACGCCTTCCCAAATGTTGCCGCTCCACGCATGATACGTAGAATTAAGCAGCAGACGGATATGTGGATGGCACTGTTGGTATTTAGCTGATTGTGGGGTGCTCATGACGCATTGAGACTCACAAGATGGTGAAGAAAGATGTCAGTTGAAAGACCCATCGGTACTGATTCGTGATCAGTTACTTGGGTAATATGCGCCCGATAAGCATAAAGATTGCTCGAAGAAGTCTCACCAGTTGGGACTTGTTGAGTTGCTTTATGGGCAACTCATAAGCATGCTTTCCCCAGCCACTGGCAACCTGTGCCAGCATCATTGCCGTTGCAATTATGCAAAATAGCTGAAGGGGTTGAGAAAAATTTCCAGAAGAAGCGGGCATTCGGCGTCATACCATAGCAGCGAGTATAAAGTAATCGTCTGGACCGCGGACTCCAGAAACCTTGCATCGAACGTACAGGCTGCGCAAAACGATGAGAATTGATGAAGTGCGAGACCGCGATCGGACGGATACCGCACCGAATGACAACGAAGAGAAACGCCCAGATGCATAGAGCGACACTACACCGGCTGATGAATGTGCCTTGACTAGGCGTAGGTGATACAAGTCTGATGCCACATTAACGGAGAGCACGAGCGCCAAAATGCACCCAGTGTGTCTCACGGATCATCTCCGGCAGCCTGCTTCTCATGCTGGTGGACGGTCTGAGCAGGCATAAGGCTGGAGGAAGAAGAAGGCGCGGTGCTCGAAGTACAGGCTTCTTGGCAAGGTGAGCGACGTATACTCCGAGCGGTCCATGGTTCCATAGGTCAAGAAATAGGTGAGCAAAAGGGCATGTCTTAGAGGACTTCAGGGTCGTAAAAATGTGTGAACAGACTCCGCCGTTGACCTGTTGGAAAATGTTCCTATGCGCAGTTGTAGAGAAACCACGGGCGCCAAGAACTTGGTCCGGGTGTGCCTTCCATTCAGGGAGTGCCGCGAGGAAGTACTGCCCGACTTCGACCTGGCTAAATTTTCCGGAGCCTGCTGGGGGCACCAATCTCGCAGTAGTATTAATCATGACATCGTTGTTGTCCAAGTCCCAGCGTTTGCGAAGCGGGATACATTATGCATTACGCATTATTCGGTGCTGGGGCCCGTTTTTGAGAAACTAAGAGCACACAGCAAGCTTGAACTAAAAACAGGCGGCGCAACCTAGAGTAAACCGAAGTTTCCATCCTGTTGATTCCCCATGACCGAAACGAACGACTCGAGGTCGAGATTGGACAAGTCAAAGTTCCAATCCATGGAAGGCCATGAGGCATCCAAAACGTCGCTCGAAACGCTTGGTGCACGTTGCTCGAACGAGCCAAAGCCCGGTGGCGTCTCCAAATCTGGTTGACAAGGGTCTGTACCAGGTACCATTCCGGGTGCGGAAGCAGCGGATATGCCATCCCCGCCAACGTATTTGGGCTGCTCGGATCCACTTATACCTGGTAGTCCATGAAAACCTTCCATGCTTTGAGGAATGGGTTCAGTCAAACCAGTCAGCATCTCGACCTTGCCGCGCATTTCATCAATTGCTGCGATTATGCTGACAATAGGTTCTCGTGGGTGGATCTGTCGCAATGCGCGAATGCCGCGGTTGATGTATCGAATGTGGCGACGAGTGGCGTTTCTATCATGAAGTGCAGCTAGTATCAACACGAAGCATGCACTCTCAAGGAAGAAGCAATTGTTGTAAACGCCCTTGAACCCGTCAGCTCTTACTCCACAAGGGTATTGATAATTAGGCTTACCTCGGCACCAGGTCCGGTTGCGAAGACAATCTCACCTAGCATCACTATCGAGCGAGCCGCATCTACAGTGTGCTCACACGCCTCCAACAATGGGGGGATGTTGAAAGGGTTGGATTTTGAATCGTTGTCTTTTCCCTCGGCTTCACCGCGTCTCTTCAGCTCGACGAAGAGAAGTAGGAAAGGACGAAACGTGAGAAGAAGCGTGTAGAAATACACTTGTTGCGATTAGCTGAATGAAGCTGCGGCGCTTATTGGAAGTCTTGTGCTATCGAGCAGATGGTCATGGTGTGGTTGCAAGCTGGCACGGTTGGTTGGAAAAGAATTTGCCCTTCCCAGATCTGCCTCACCGGACATACACTACTCCATACGGGCAGCTGAAGCAAGCGCCAGGATGTAGATGTAAATTGAAAATTATACAAAGACATCGTGGCATGCACTTCTACTACCTACGTAAGTAGGAAGAGTGTAGCGTCCTCCGCGGAACTTAGAGGGATCAAACCTTCTGCAACCCACCATGCTGGCATAGTGGAAGGTGCGTCGAGGAGCAACGGTACAGGAGTAGCATATGAGTAAGGTACAATACTCACAGTAAGAAATGACCGCGCGGGTGACGAAGTGCTCATCTCTTTCAGTCCCGAGATGGAGCCCGAGGCTGAAGCCGAGATCTTCCTTGACTGTCTGGGCGAAACTACGCAGCTTGTTGCGGATGCGATGGGCATGTTTTAAATCCGCGCTGACGGATGAGTCGTGATGGTTGTAAAAATGCTGGACGCTGCGTAATAGTTCTGAAACTGTAACCAGCGCTGACATGAACGATGGGCGTTCTGGTTGAGAAAGCCCAATGTCCTGTAGCGAAAGCGACGATGGTCTCCCGAGTCCGGAGCATATAAGACTGGAGGAAAGAGCGTTAGAGGGAGCTTGACCGGCGGTGCAGCAAATCGGTGAATACAAACCTTTCGAAGTAGAATAGGCTCCAGCAGGTCAGACTTGCTTCAGAAGACTCCGTGAGGGACTGGCGGCTGGTCGGACTTCCTCTGTGCATGCCCGTCGCAAATGCTTTACGAATAGCGCTGCCAATGTACAGGTAGCTCGAATTCGGGTTTCCTACAATGAACTCGCAATATGCGTGTCTCAGAGGTCAGCTCAATTGTTGCTCGGCAAGTTGAGTGGTGGGACTTATCATGAGCAGTGCAATTTGGACAGCACGCAGGTTGACGACATGTAGAAGGGACTCGGCTTCTGTCCGGGCTTGAGCTAACAGCGTTTTCCTCCACAATTCGTGCTGGCTAGGACAAGCACCTATTGCCATAACGACAATGACCAATGCTCTCTCTGACGGTTCAATCTTTGCGTCGTCGCCATATCCGTACAGCCTCTCGAAATTGGTGCAGAGCTGCTCGGTGGAGAGAAAGGGAAGATGGAGATGAACAGTGGAGAGGTAATTATGCAGGAAAGTACGGGCGAGTTCGTGCCTCAGAAACATGGGATTGGTCTCGCGCTGACCGGGAGTGTTTCCAAAGGCAAGGCCTTGGTACTTGTAAACATCGATGCTTTCGTTTCCATTCTGAACCTCCTCGACATGGGCGCCGGGGTGGGGCACCTCTTCGTGAGCGGTCAGGTGGGTGTGGAGGTGTTGCAAAAAGGAGAAGTTGGAGGAGGAGCCATAGTATAGCTGCAAGACGCAAGAGGGTGAGTCGGCGGGCACATGAGTAGCGCGGATGTTCTTGTAGATGTGATAGCGCGGAGGGGCCTCCGAGAAAGCCGAAGAGTCGCCATGGCTGCTCTCGCGGTCGGCAGTGACGTCGCGATCCTCCGACTTGGAGGGCTCCTGTGCGACTTGGAGGCCGGGGGTCGGAGCAGGGTTGGTGGAAGTGCGGCCAGTGCGACGGCGGATAAAGGACCTGTACGAGCAGACCGTGTTGCGCCTGCTACACACGTTGCATGGGCTGAGGCCGTTGCATTTCTGCTTTCTCCTGCGGCATTCCTCGCACGCCTTGGAGATCTTGGGGCCGCGGAGCGAGGCTGCGGCTGCGGTCAGCACGTGAACAAGCGGTGTATACGGCGCAGGCGCACAGTACCTGCCGGCAGAGGCTCGTCCATTTGCACGTCTCGTCAGTGGTGGTTCTTGGGCGGAGTTACGGAATTGTCGGATTTGTCGGAGAGTCCCTGAAGCTGCCCGTCGCCCACGTGACTTCTCGCTTCTTGCCGCCGCGCCGCGCTTGCCCAACGCGGTGCCGTTCCTGGCGCCCCTTCTCCATCCCCATTATCTCCCCACAGCAGAATGAAGAATACTCCGCTACTCGCCCGCTCACCCCGCAGTTTGTACATTCACCGTCACTCCTTTGCACCGCCCTCCTTGTCCTCCGCGATCGCAGACATCTCTGTTTGAACGTCAGCTGCTCCTGCGGACCCTTACACCTTCATTCCATCTCTGCACACTTGGCACGTCTGTCATCTCAAGATGATCGGGGATTGCATTCTATCCAGCTCGACAGCGGCTCGACCTCTCGCTCCATCTGCATCTCGCTCCCAAGTCGGCAACCCGACGTTCAGGAATCAAGGATTGGTCCCTTGCCTAATTGCGTCGAATTTCCCCTTTGCCCGTACTAATGCACGAGACCGTTGTCCCCATATTCGGTGATCCCCACTACCAGGCACGTGGCTCCCTGGCCCAGGCACCACCAAATCTAGTACTATACGTAGTAGGCGACCTCCTGAGTATCAAGTGTTGATTGAGCCAGAGTTCGGTTGCAGATGAACTTGCAGCATCTACCGACACTTAGCCGCTCCATCGTGGTTCCTCAGCGCGGATGATCGGCGGTTTCTCATCGCCATCGGGCATTGCAGTTCAAAAGAGCTTCGCGCTAGTGGTCCGCTATATAACGTTGGAATGGAAACTTCTGCTTGTCCCCTGCGCCCAGCAGTTCCTCACGGTTTCGAAATACCTGCACTCAATTGGAATTCTGTAATTCACCTCACATTTTCGAGCAAGCGTCCTGCAATAGCGTGATTTTTTAGGTAGTCCCCATTTTTGCCGCCGGTGCTTCATTAAGCACAAGCTTATAAGTTGAAGTCTTCCTGGTTTGAAATAGCTGGGTTCAGCACTCGGCGCTCTTGGTAACCTCTCGAATCCACCTCCAGAAGCTGCAAAAATGCCTTCCATGCCCATTTCTGCTCTGTTTCCCTCCCTCTTCGTTGCGGCAGTCTTCGCTGCTCCGCAAAACGTGGACACCTTGGGAGAGACTTTCACTCTTGACCAGATCCCGAAAGGACAGATCCTCAAGAATGGACCATTGGCTATGGCGAGGACTTACCTCAAGTATGGCCTAGAGGTGCCCGACTTTGTCTCCGAAGCCGTCGCGAACTCGGCTGCTGCCGCTGAAGCTGCCGGCCTCTACGAGCGTTCGGTTTCAGCGAGCCCTTCTGATAACTTCGACACTCTGTACCTGTCGCCCGTCACGCTGGGGTCTGATACGCTGAACTTGTACCTTGACAGCGGGTCTTCTGACTTGTACGTATCCGACACTCGCTTGCCGAACGTGCTAACATGCAACGCTCTAGATGGGTCTTCTCCACTCTCATGGCGCCCGGCTCTACCAACGGACAGACTCTCTACAATCCTTCCAGGTCGGGCACCCTTCTGCCGCAGCAGTCTTGGACCATCACCTATGGCGACGGCAGCGGCGGGTCTGGTCTCGTCTACGCCGACAAAGTCGTGGTAGGGGAAGTGACTGCCACCAAGCAGAGCGTTGAGGCAGCCACAAGCGCGTCGTCCCTCTTTGTCCAAGACACCAACAGCGATGGCGTCATGGGCCTTGCTTTCAGCAGCCTCAACTCCGTCAGGCCCACCCCCCAGAGAACCTTCTTCGATACCGTGAAGAACACCCTCGCCAAGCCCATCTTCACGGCCCTTATGAAGAAGGGACAGGCGGGAAAATACGATTTCGGTTTTCTCAATTCGACTTCGTACACTGGAAGCATCGTCTACACTAACGTACTGACCACGCCGAAGCCGGGCTTCTGGGGGTTCAACGGAACAGGCTACTCTATTGGGTCTGGGCCGGTCGTCCCGAAGGTTATATCGAGCATTGTCGATACGGGCTGTTCTCTCTTCTACCTGCCCACCGACGTTGTCCAGGCCTACTACGCTCAGATTCCCGGTGCATCTAAGAGCGCTTACTTCGGTGGATGGATTGTGCCTTGCACCAGCACGCCGCCTGCCTTCAGCACTGTCATTGGCGGCTCTCTCGTCACCATGCCTGGATCGTACCTCATCTACGGTGCTGTTGACTCGTCCAACAACTGCTATGGAGGTATTCAGGAGAACACCGGCATTGGCTTCTCCATCTACGGCTTGATTTTCTTGAAGTCTCAGTACGTTGTTTTTGACCAGACGACGGCCAGTGCCCCGAAGGTCGGCTTCGCCAGGCAGCCCGGTGTTGCATACGTTTAGCTTTGTTCTGCTTCGTGCTGCTTGGCAGTGCTGTGCGGCTTTTCCGGACAGAGATTCATCGTCAGGTGGCCACAGCTAATGAGTGTCTATTTAACTGATCGCGGAGAATACCGTTCAAGTCAGGCCAGAATTAATGTATCTTTAGTTTGCTTCGTCAACATTACCACCGGCCGCACTTTCTGAAGGCACGGATTACTAAGCTATTTTGTGAACTGTGCGGTCGACGCACCTCCATTTCCAATTCCATCATAACCTCTCCGGGAATCGCACAAGCTCATCAATGTTGAAGTTGCTTATTATCTGACGATAATCCAGTGAGCAGTGGCTCATGCACACATACTTTCCACAACCATCACCCAACGATGACGGCGACAGCTGCAATGCGAACTCTAACAGTTTGATTAAGACAGCTTGCAACCAATGTCTACTTTCCGATCTCCCTTGTCTTCCTAGAACCCAGATTCACACAGGAGCTCATGGAGAAAATATGTTTGACGTCAAATTTTTCGTAGGCTGACGTGCTGTCCAGTGCAGCATCTTTAAAATGTCATTCTGTGGCAGTACACCCTCTCGGTCATAAGCCCCGCCATGAAACTGTAACATGTTCAAAGACAAGGTATGCTGCCATTTATGTCACACAGTTGCAAGGACTTGCGAGCAGGTCTTTTGGTAGCGACGTTTTAAAACCATGGCTCGATATTTCTGTCTACGGTTCAAGTTCGGTAAGCCATGAATATGTCCTTGGGAGACAACGAAAATGCGCGGTAAATTATAGCCGCATCTCACGACCACGGAATAGTACAATAAATGATTTTTAATACCGCTCTCTGACGTGTCCATGGCGCTTCGAGTGTGACGTGTTCTAGAGAGTCTCTTGAAGGGAAGTGCGCAGTGCATGATCAGGTGATGCGAGATGAGCGGCCGATATAGTCGTCAGTAAGGAGCGGGAGCGAAACAAAGAAAAAGTAGGCGACAAAGAACCTACGATATCCTCTGTCATGCCTGCCGGGAAGGATCTACGCACTGGTGACGAGAAAGTGCCAAGAGCCATGGCCTAAGGGAAGAGAGATAGCACTGAGCGAGCTTCGACTGCAAGACTTGGCGGTCAATTTTGTCTGGACTCTCGTAGACCATAAATTATGATACTCAGGTCATTTCTGTAGTGAAAGAAAAAGGTTTCTGAGAAGTCATAACAAGAGGCGGGTCTTAATGACATGGAAGAAACAGTGACCCAGAGCACAGATTCAACCAGAGTCACTTCCTAATTTGCTTTCAAGCACAGTCACCGTACATCCGAGATGGACATCATGGCTTCCTATAGTCACGGCTTATTTGCGGAAAGCGCGCTGGCGTGCGTTTTAGCCGCAAAAATTCAGTAATGGGCGGTTTTGCAAAGGAAGGAGCCACCGCCCGTGCAAGTATTGAACTTCTGCCCGGCGCTGAGAACTTTGGAAACCAGCTCGAGCACCAACCACGGTTTGACTATCTGTTACTCCGGCTCATATACCAAGCAGGCATCCTTCAAAAATTTGTTTGTCTATCCACCGCAACCGCTCCCAGAACCTCGCAATCTTCCCAGGCCTCCTGCAACACCTCGCAGTCCCCTGCGTGCACGACACTTTGCTGCTGTGCACAGTTGTTTGACCGCAGGATGTCTCCCGGAAAACCCATTTCCATCGTCACGGCCGGCAACACTGGCGGCGGCGATACCGATGAACAAAGAAATGGCACCGAAAATGAGTCCATCACCAGAGACGGTATCGACAACGATAACCGCCGAGAAGTTTCTGACAATAATTGCACCGAAAACGACACGGATAGCGGCAGCTCTCAAAAATTTACCCAAAACGAAGCCACCACCAAGGATGGCATGGGAAACAACGTGCGCACCGATATCATCACTGAGCGACAACAACCCGGCATTAAAGGCAAACGCAAGAGCAACGCCATTGTCGACGATGACAACCAAACTGAATCCACCCATCGCGCGCGTCGCGCCTGGCATACCTCGCTCCCAGTGACCCGGCACAATGTCTTGCCTTTGACTCCTGTTCCAGGCAATCCTGATCGCTACGGACCCTTTCTCCCCGTAACATCTGTCGAAAACGCCAACTCTGGAAACAGCAACATCGCTTCCGATGTCTCTCATGACAGCCGACCAAACCAGGAGCGGAATCGCACCCTCGATAGGCCCACGCAACTAGTTCAGGCTTTTCGGACTCCAGAGCAGGGAAGTCGCAGTCCTCAACGTCAGCATCGAGACGTGCCACCCCTTCCCGGGGCTGATGCTATGTCCTCTATGTTTGGCGCTGAGCCTGCACAGGAAAATTCTGAATCTGTGCTACCGAGTGAGGATGGCTTGGGAAGAGCTTTTATACCACTGGATGTGAACTTTTTCCAAGGTTCTGAACTTCTCGCACCTCTGGACACCGAATCAGAGGACTGGGGAGAAAACTTCGTCCCTGATCCACTGGCAAGATATTACCATTCCCAGACGACCATCCAGCCGCGAGATGGGCTGACTGAGAGTTTCGAAAACCCAAGTAATGCATTCTTCCCACCTGAGATTCTTCAGAAGAATGACCCAGGAGTCACGTTGAATTTCTATACGATCTCTAACGGGAACCCTGGGTTCTCTAACGTTTTGCAAGCAGTTCCCGGGTCGGGAGATCTGACCAATAACTCCACAGATCGGTCAATTCATGTAAGTGCGGCGTCAAGTTCATACGTTGGCAACCAGATTGTCATTCCAGGCCTGGAGGTCGCCGTTCCATGGCAGCGACAAGTAGGATATTTCACCAATAACGCATTTTCCCAGCCCAACTATGGAATACCACCGCAACATGCCATGGGGTTACCAAACGCCTACGATCAACCACCACCAGTAAGTACACCACAACCCACACATTACCAACCGATTTATATGCCGCAACCACTTATCCCCCTCCCTGGAAGTACCCCCGCGCCCATCTGGGTGGCAAGTGGTGCAGAGGACGCTCCGGGCTGGTCAGATTTGATAAAGCAGGATTATTCACAATTGCAGCAGCAACAACCGATTCAACCCCAACCATTCCAACCACCTCGGCCACAGGTAGCCAACCCTGTGTATTTCAACGGCAACTACCGGAACGCTCCATACAACGCACAGCCGGGCAACGACAATATCGATCAGCTGCTCGAGCAACACTACCAACAGCAACGACCGTTCCCCATCCAGCATCCGCTGCCGCAGAACAATCCATTCGTCCAGTACGGCAACCAGCATGCCCTCTCCAACGGGCAGCACATTTCCACAGCCAATGCTACTCGGCCTCAGCCGTTCCATCAACAGCAAGCTCCATCCACCACTCCCCATCAACTCGGGCGGCCAAACCAATTTCCAATCCGCAGCGGCAACGGCGATCCCGGCCAACAAAGAACATTGCAGGAAATCATGACCGGGCTCGAAGGAGGGCTGACACGGCTGTACCAAGACCGCAGAAGGTGGGGAGGGAGGTAGGGGAGCGAAAGAGAAGAGGGGATTTGATTATTATTATATCTCTTCTTTGTTCTGTTCTCTCTTTTTCCTTTTCAGCTTTCGCTTCAAGAAAAGACTTGAGTGAATGACCAAAGCTGGGAAGTTTAGAGATAGAACACTTCGTACGCATGGATTTTATCCTCTTGCAGAATTTTACATCAACTTGCATCATCTCACGGAAGACAGTAAATATGTGAATCACCAGTGCAGTCCAGAGGAACAAAAAGTACAAAGTAAGCTTGGTCACCCAAAGAGGTAAGTAAGTATTGAGAATAAAATCGCTAACGCAAGCATCAAACCGACTGGCGTTTTTGTCTTTTAGCAAAAAAGAATAATCAAAAGCGGTATCCACAACACAATGACAACAATAACACGCAAAGCGATAGGGGACATAGGCGTAGGGAGACCTCACACACACAGACACAGGCGAATCGGACAGTGCGGGGGGAATCTAAACAAGCAGCGCCAAGCCTCAAAGCCTCCAACAGGGACGACAACAAGTCACAGCAACCAACTACTTTGCGCCTCCCCATCACTCCCCCCAACCTTCTATCCAGCTAGTAAAAACCCCAACACCGGACGGGACGATTGATGCCACCCTCTAGCGTGAGCGTCATGACACATATAGCCTTCTCTGTTCGTGGGTTGTTCATGAGCGAGCCTCCTCAAGCTCGAGCTCCAGTTGCCTGATCTTCTCGTCCTTCTCACCGCTGGTGATGTCGGCAACCTTCGTCTTCAGTAGGTTGACCTCGGCGGTGAGGTGGTTGATCTGCTCCATCTGGCTCGCCATCTGGGTGTTCTGGCTCTCCAGCATCGACTTGATCTCGGCCAAGTAATCCTTGATACCCGCTGCTGCGCTGCTTGCCGTGGTCGACGAGGTGGATGCAGAGCGGGGGGTCTCCTTGACGGGCTCCGGTTCGGCAGCCTTGGTAGGCTCGGGGCCACGGACCTTCTCCTCCTGGCGGGCCGCGGTGAAAGATTGGCGCTCCGCAGGCTTCTGGATCTCCTCGAAGCTGGAGTCCTCGTCGGCGGACTCGGCCTCATCCTTGTCAGCAAACTTGGAGGCCGCGTCTGCCATCGAGGCCTTGTTGTCGTTGACAGAAGGGGGCGGGGCGCGAGAGACGGGGGCGGGAGTCGGCTCGGGCTCTGCCTTCGGTGTGGGGGCAGGGGCAGGGGCTGGGGAGGGCTTGTACTCGGACGCAACCTCTACAGGCGCCGTGCCCTCGTACACGGCCTCCAGCGAGAACTTGGGAGGAACAGCTTCCTTGCCATCCCAGAACTCGGCGGCGGACATGCCAGGCTTGAGACCAGTGGCGGGAGGATAGATATCGCCCTGGAAAACCTCAGAGCGCCTGGGAACGATGAAGGAAATGGGCTCGATGTAGTTGTCGTTTACGGTCTTGTATGCGCGAGCAACCTCGTTGTCGTGAAGCTTTGAATCGTCAGCAAAATTAACAGAAAGCTTTTAAATCGAGAAACCTACGTTGACACCGCGCTTAGGCATAAAAGCAACACCACGCTGGGGATCGACGGACTTGTACTCGGAGACGAACTCGAACTTGTCGTGCTCGTACTCGAAGTACCGGATGTTGCCATCACTACTCTCGTCAGTGAGAATTTCCTCATGTTTGCGGATACATTTCTTACCCCTTGCCAGCAAGATACAGCATGTTGGTACCGTCATCCCAGAAAGGCATGCAGACACCGGAAATAGAGTCAAGAATCTCGAAACCGTTCAGCGGCTCCCTTGCGGCTCTGATATCCCACAGACCAAGCTGACGGTCACTCATCTTGGAGAAACCAGTGGTGGCAACCCTGTCGTGCTCGCCCATCCAGACAGCACGGCTGTTCTTCGCACCGCTGTGGCCCGCACCCTCGTGGGCAGGCTTCTCCTGGCGCACATCCCAGATGCGGAGCTTCTTGTCGCGGCTAGTGGTGACGAGCAAGGAGCCATTGGCGCTGAAGGAAAGGGACTGGACCATGTCGGCGTGCTTGAGGGTTAGCTTGGGCTGGCCGTGCTCGACATCCCAGATCTTGACAAGGTAGTCGCCCGAGGAGCTGGCGAGGACGTTCTCGGCGGAGGGGTTCCAAAGGACGTGTCCGACCTTCCTGCGCGGGCGCTTAGCAGAGTCCAGGGCAGAGGATAGAGCCAATTACCTAGTGTGGCCGGCGAATTTGGCTACGGGAGCGACATCTTGCGGCTCCTCGGCATCGGTGTGGAGGGAGAAGTTCTCGGGTATCTTCCAGAGGAAAACCTGCCCAAATGTGAATATCCTGAGCCTGTGCTTGTATGGCAGCCTCATACCTTGCCGTCGTCGGACGCGGAAGCGATCACATCGTCATTGAAGGGGTTCCTGCTCCTGCTCAGCCGACATGTCTTGTGTTATACACGCACGCGACAGCGCGTACCAGTCGGTATCGAGAACGGGGCCGGTGTGGCCGCGGCACAGGGGGAGAATGTCGGGCAGCTTGCCGCGCTCGTCGACGGGGATGACAACAAAGGCGCCTCCACCGCCAGCCTCGTAGTTGACCGCGAGGTACTTGGGGTTGGCCTGGGGTAGGGTGTTAGCGGGCGGCGTCAGGAGGGCGCACGAGAGCGGCGGTTGCGGACCTTGATGATGTTGCTGTCCCAGGCATTCTTAGACAGTCTGAGGTTGTCGTAGCATTGTTCCTGTTCGGCGGAGCGCGGTCAGTGTCGCGGTCGGGGGCGTTCCTGGAATTCAGGTTGGGCGTGCCTTCTTCGTCGAGCGTCCGAAGACGTGACCTGCATGCAGCGCGCGTCAGCACAAGAAGCCCCTCGCAGAGCGATTCGGAGCAGGATAGAGGGGCCGTACGGTACTTGGATGCTCTCACGAAGCGGCCAGACATTGGGGCGGGCGGAGTCGGTGTTGGTGGTGGGAATAGGGAAAACAAAGAATAGCTGGCTTCTTGACCCCCGACTTGTCTTGGTCTGGGGGGACCCGCCGTGAAGCTCGCCCCGGGAGGGTAGCAGCCGCGCGCGAGTAAGGGTTCCGCTGCAAACACCCGGCGCTTGGCACGTTTGAATGCGCGCGCCCCACCGCCGATCGCCCGCCGAACAACACAGAACACATCCCCGCCTTGCCCCTCTCGACGCCGCACGCGTTCACAACACCACTCTCACGCCTCAGCCGCCTCCTGGACGCGCACACGTCGCGCCTTCCCGTCCAATCATCCCTGCCGCCCGCTATGGGCTGAGCTCAGCCACCCTGACAGATGTCAAAACTCGAATGGTTCCAGCCCGACTCCGTCTGCAATCTCCCCTCGATCTGGTCCATTCTCTTTCTCTTAAGCGCCTTGTTCGCCCAGCCCCCGACGTGCGATTGTTGCGCCGTGGCCCCCACGCCATCCCTACGGCAACGGCAGCATGATTACCTGCAGCCCGCCGTGTGCGACCGTTCAATGCCCTAGCAGTCACCACTCGACATGCTATCTTAACCAATCGAATATTTTTCTGCCTTTGCACAGGAAACCGTATGAAAGTCCAATCGACCTGGTAAAGGCGATCTGTCGGCATGAAGGATTTCAGCTCTGAGACATTTCTACCACTGCGAAAGCTGTCGACATGGTCTTCTTTAACCCAATCCCGGAACTATTGTGCTTTGCTGTAAGTCAGCGTCGCGATTTTGTAAAAGCCGCCCTGAGCTTGCAAGGTCATATGCGAAAGAAGGACAAATCAAGTTGGTTGCTACGCGTTGAAACGCGTATTGACCACGCTTTGACGCGTCGATAAATGATTACCTTTGGTGTCTCACGCCCACCTTTGGCTTATCGAGGTTGGAGTCTCGCCTTTTAGTTTATGCGCTGCCCATGTCATTATTTTGCTCACGAAGTCGCAAAGAATGACCTTGAAAGGCACAGGCATTGTATCTCATTGAGGGGTACTGCAGCCGATGGCTAGATCCAGAACATAGCGTAAGTATGCTTCAGTTATCCTTTCTTTTTTTTTTTAAAAAAAAAAAACACAAAAAGAAAAAAGAGAACATACATGTGTAGCTGAAGTCATCGTCCGGACGTGAATGTATAATTATTAATTCCACATTTGCCTACGACAGCTTCAACTACCCATGGCATGAGCGGAAAATAAATTCACGCTAGCCATCGGCTCCAGCATCCCCTTGCACAATCGTGTCTCTTTTGTTTACCAGCATGGCGGTGACGTGATGTTCTAGAATTATGTCCTCTACAGCCACTTGTCGCAGTGCCTCGGGAGCTCTCCGACAAGTGGCTGTAGAGGAAATGCACCGATATATCTTCCCAGTTTGAGCAACCTGCACCCCGATTATCATAGCAAAGTCGGGAAATGAGTTTATGAACTCGTAGCGAGTACAGATAAGAAGGCTCAATATGACGTTGGCCTTTGCCGAAACTTGTTTGGAACGGAATGGTTTGCTCAGTGGTCCCTGTATACAACAAAGTTAAGCAGTACCTCACATATCCTCAAAGGCTAGCGCCAAGTGTCTACGATCACTGTCTCTGCTGGAGGTATTCGGTAATGGCAAAAATATACTGACTGTTTTCTTAGAGCGAACTGCTGCCTGTTCTATTCAATCCCTGTTGTGCTTGGACTTGCCGGTACATTATCAGCTGCTATGATTGCTCACTCATTTAGGTCTAGCCTTGTAAAAGCATGACACAGAAACAGCGACGACGTTAAAATAAGCATTGCCGTCACTGTGTTCGCACGTGAGTCATCTCGCTTTACGCATTCCCAGGTCCCAGCGTTGTCATGACCAAATCTCTCGTTCGGATCTCTCGGCCGGCCCCTCCTAAGCCATTCCCGATCAGAGGCCCTTACCTGTTATTTCCACTGTGCTATCGATGGAAGGCAAGCTAGACTGTCAACTTCTAGCTCACAGCAGGCATGCAGGCAGGTTCGTGAGTCAGCGTTCCGGTGCCAGCTCCGCTGCTGTTGCGTCATTGTGCTTGGTCGTGGCTGCACGTCGTGGTAGTACTGGTAGTATTAGAGCGTCCAAATTTTCTTCGTCGCTGAATGGCTGTAGTCCAGGCGCATTCACCATAGAAAGCTGGTAGTCAACTTACTGCGGCATCCTGATCGAATGGAAGGGAAAATGTTGCAAGAACAATAAGTGAGCAATTGTCAACGAGGAGTTGCAGTGCTCTTGTGAGAGAGATTCAGAAGTGAAATATCGGAATCAGTTCTCACAAGACGTCACTGGTCTCCTAGTTGATCTTGACCCCGGTGCATAAGTCGCCAGGGCGGATGTGGTACTGAATTTAATATAGCGTTATGGGACGCGCCGAGGGTTCGCCGACGACTTTTGAGACTTTCAATTTCGACGGAAGTCCTGAATCCTTCGGCTGCACACTGTCAAAGGCAGATGATTCCTTGTAGGGAAGAAAGAGCCGAGACCGTCAGTAAATCAAACGTACCGATTATTCAAGTATTGACTATTGCCGCATTCGGCTTGTACGCTTTGCAACTTTAAGCTCCGTTCTGCAAGATCGCGCAACATGTGGGGATCGCGCTTCGACCTTAGGTCCTGATAAGGCGAAACACCGTATAATATAGTGATCTTATGCGTCTAGAAAGAGGAACTGGCCATGGTCCCCACAGCAGCCGTGGGTCCGTCGGGACGAGACGAGACGACGGAGAGTTGGGCCGCTCTCCGGGCCTATTACAGGGGTTGCAATATACCTGAAGGCACAACTCCACCATCCACACCACCTGATATTCCACGCCATTTTTGCCGGAAAATGCGTAAACAGAGGTTGCACATACAATGGCTGTCTTGTGTCTTACTCGTCTTCAACCCAGCCCTTCTCATTCGCTACTTGCATGATTAAGCTTGTTTTTAGCCTTGCGTGTGATGCCTCTTGTTGGTGGGCAGTGTTTAATTGCACACGGCTCTTCCTTCCGTTTCACATATGCAGTCGCTCGTGCCGTCGTTGCTCTCAGGCAAAGCCATCTGCTCAGTTTTTCCAACGAATCATGTCCGTTGAAGTGTTAGTGCCGCCCGGCTACAGCTCGCATTATTCCGAAAACGTTCGGTTCTTGTCTCTCCACCACCTCCACTGTGCCCAGAGATGTGGGTACTTCGATTAGCCGTGAAACACGAGAGCTCTCTTGGCCAACGGCTCTTGCTCCTCCGTTCGAGGGACAGATAAAATGGTGGAGAAGCGCCCCAGAATGTTTCGATCGTCAGTCTTGGCCGGTCCTTCTTGACTTCCCTGCTCTTCAGCGCAAGCCACAACCATGAAGACTTTCACTACTTTCGCATTCGCTGCCTCTGTGCTGGCACAGGCTGTCAACGGACACTGTGAGATATTCGTATGAAACGCGAGAGGGAACCACATACTAACTCTTTACTACAGACATCTTCCAATACCTCACTGCCAACGGCGTGAAGGGTGGTATCTATCAGAACATTAGGGAGAACACGAACAACAACTCGCCCGTGACTGGTACGTCAAAATAGTCTTCACAGCCCGAAGTATACTCACGACCGGTACAGATCTCGAGTCCAACGACCTCCGCTGCAATGTTGGTGGTGAGGATGGCAGCAAGACTAGCACGGTCTCCGTCGCTGCTGGCAGCACCGTCGCTTTCACTGCCGACATCGCCGTGTACCACCAGGGCCCCGTCTCTTTCTACATGACGAAGGTCGACGACGCCGCGGCGGCGGACGGCAGCACGCCGTGGTTCAAGATCAAGGACATCGGACCCACTGTAAGTCGATCCACCACTTCGCATCTTCTCGGAAAGGTCAGTTGACTGACCGAACCCCAACAGTTCTCCAATGGCCAGGCGACCTGGGACCTCGAGACGACGTACAACGTGACCATCCCCAACTGCCTTCCCGCCGGCGAGTACCTGCTGCGCATCCAGCAGCTTGGCATCCACAACCCGTGGCCGGCCGGCATCCCGCAATTCTACATCTCGTGCGCCCAGGTGAAGGTCACGGGCAGCGGCTCCGGCTCGCCCAGCCCGACTGTTTCCATCCCCGGCGCGTTCAAGGAGACGGACCCCGGCTACACCGTCAACATTTACAACGACTTCACCAACTACACGTAAGTACTCTGCTGCCTTCATGTCACAAAGTCATGGTGCTGACCTACGCAAGTGTCCCCGGCCCGGAGGTGTGGACGTGCTAGACGGAAACGTGGTGCTAGAGATGAGATGGAATCCGAAATCGCGACTCGCGGGGTGGAACTGTACAGCGCATTATAATTTTCAGTGTACTTTGCCCACGCTTTTTTTTTTTGTGACGAGCAGCCCTCCCTAAATGCAAACTACCCCGCATCGTATTTGCCGCTTGAATCATGCACTCTCCTCATGCCTCAAATTCACATGCCTGTCGCATCGCCACTACGTAGCCTTTCGTGGTAGTCTAGGTACCAACCGCAGGCGGGATCAAGTTTGTTCCAGTTCCAGGGCCCAAGGCCAGAACTGGCGCAAGCCCATCCGAGGCCAGGGCGGGATCATGGTGGCAGGGGAATCATGGAGGCCGGGTCCCCGCATGACGGGCTGATGACGACTTTGGCGGTCGATTTTAGGTTGGCAACGCTTAAGGTATGTTGGCAGAAGCGCCTAGTCTGGGGGATAATTTTCCAGGCGGGCTAGCAGGCGCTTAGGCGTGCCGTTTGCCAGTGTAGGAGTCCCCTGAAGACGGACGAAGCGAGCAGCAGGCGCTGGAGGAGGCTGGCCTCGTTGCATCTCGTGGACGGCGGCGGTGCCCTCGCTCACCGCCGGGCGGAGCGGGCGGCCATGTGCGCGGTCAGGTTGACATAGACTAGTGGCGCCGGGCGCCAGACTCTGGAGAGCGGGTGCCGGGGTCGACGAGGGGCGAGGCGGGCTGGCAGCAGCTCACGTAGGCGTCGGGCAGGCCGGGCAGCATCAGGCTGCTGTGTTGCGCTCAGCTGGCGGGCGCTGCGTGATGCTCGCGCTGTACAGCAGTTGAGATGGCGGTGACGCTGAATTAATAAAGCGGCGTGGGCAGGCCTTGCTAGCACAGGTCGCGCGATGATCGTCCCCAATTACGGCGAGACTCTCAAGGCCCTGGCACGACCGCCCTCCGCTGCCGCCGCACTCCTCCTCCCGCCGCACACGAGCTGCGCCCTCGACAACACCACCACAGCCGCCGAACCGCTCTCCAGGAACCGCCGCTGATCGCACCTCTCGCGCGCGTCTGGACCGCACAGCCCTCAGCCGTGGCACCGAGTGCCCGAGCGCCCCCTCCTGGCCATCTCAGAATCGCACCTCAAACGCGCTAAAGCCGTCAAGGGCTCTCGGCCTCGTCCACTACAACCACCCTCTTCTGCCCGCTCTCGACCCAGGTACCCGCCCGGTCGATCCCGCTCCCGCTCCACCTCTCCTCGCCCACCCGCGCGCACCGTTCCGTCTGTACCTCGACGAGAGACCCCAGCTCCGTACCGCACACCCCAACCTTCGACTCGAAGCGCCTCCCTTCGCGCCCGCTCCGCTCAGTGGTCATGGAGGACGATTTCCGGCCCGTGGTTGACGACGGCGCCTCCGACGCAGAGATGCAGCTCGGTGCCGACGCCGAGTCGCATCTCTCGCAGCGGCGAACCTCGCAGGGCGGCACTCTCTACACATCCCCTACCTCGCGGACCCGGAAACGAGGCCTGATGTCGCGCTCGCAGCCCCGGCCCATTCACACACCCACCAGCCCCATGTCCTCAACAATCCCGCACAACCTGCTGCCCTCGGCGCCTGCGTCGCCGCCGACGCCCGCCCCGAGCCCGACACCGCACCAGCGTGCCCCCGACTGGAGCACTGCCGCCGAGCATGAGGACACCCAGGTCAGGGACATCCGGGCGCTGTTCAGCGAAATGAACGATGCGGAGAAGCAGCGACTGTTGGGCGAGCTACTGAACATGTGCAACAGCCACCAACTGAGCTTCGTGCACGACTTCGTAAGCCCAAGGTTGAAGAAGGATCCGTTCCAAGTGCTGCCCAATGAGCTGTGTCTACGGGTAGGTCTGATCCTGCGCCAAGCGCGTCATGGAGGGTGCCTAATGCTGACCCCACCACCCTATACAGGTCCTCACCTTCGTCGACGACCCCACAACCCTTGCGCGCTCGTCGCAGGTATCGAGACGATGGTACGAACTTGTCAATGATGATATGGCCTGGAAGTCCCTTTGTGAAAAACACGCATACCGAAGACTCTCAGACGTCCACGACTCAACATTTAGACCGACAGCCTCTTCGGCTTCGCTGACACCGGGAGGCTCACCGCAGCAGTCGCATGCGTGGAGGCATCCTCTCCGACCATCCAAGGGCCTAATCTCGGGCTTGGCAGGAACGGACCTTAGGACACAGTCACTGGACCGCGCAGGAACATCAAGCTCGCGGTCGACATCACGCAAGAACAAGGCCATGACATACCGCTCGCACTTCAAGCAACGATACATGGTTGAGACGGCGTGGAGATCGGGTGGTCGGTGCGATTCCCGGCAGATCACGCCCGATCAGGGTGTTGTCACGAGTCTACACCTCACCGACAAGAACATTGTTGTCGCGCTTGACAACGCGAAGATCCACGTTTTCGACACGCAAGGCCAGCACCAGAAGACGCTGCAAGGCCACGTCATGGGCGTCTGGGCCATGGTGCCTTGGGGAGACCTGCTTGTGAGTGGCGGCTGCGATCGCGACGTAAGGGTCTGGAATATGGCCACTGGGTAAGTCCCGATCCCTTTCACATTCTTGAGGTGCGGGGGTACCTTGGTTGGAATATTGGCTAATTTCGATTAGTGCCGCGGTCCATACCCTGCGCGGACACACGTCGACCGTGAGATGCTTGAAGATGTCGGATGAGAAGACGGCCATCTCTGGATCAAGAGATACTACGCTTCGCATTTGGGACATCGAGAGAGGCATCTGCAAGCACGTTCTCATCGGCCACCAGGCTAGCGTGCGCTGCTTGGAGATCCACGGAGATTTGGTTGTCTCTGGAAGCTACGACACGACCGCCCGCATCTGGAGTATTTCGGAGGGCAGGTGTTTGAGAACACTTACAGGCCATTTCAGCCAGATTTACGCCATTGCATTTGATGGCAAGAGGATAGCAACCGGCAGCCTCGACACCAGCGTTAGGATATGGGATCCCAACGACGGGTATGTTTAGCCTCACGGCCCTTTGATGACTTGAACTGACGAAGATGGTAGCCGCTGCCTGGGCCTCCTGCAGGGCCACACCTCCCTTGTTGGCCAGCTGCAGATGCGGGGCGACGTTCTCGTGACCGGTGGCTCTGATGGATCCGTGCGCGTCTGGTCCCTCAACGAGTATCAACCTATCCACCGTCTCGCAGCACACGACAACAGCGTAACAAGCCTTCAGTTTGACGACACTAGAATTGTCTCTGGCGGCAGTGACGGTCGTGTCAAGGTGTGGGATCTGAGGAAGGGCACTCTTGTGCGTGAGCTTAGTCAGCCAGCAGAGGCTGTGTGGAGAGTTGTCTTTGAAGAGGAGAAAGCAGTGATCATGGCCAGTAGAGGGGGTAAGACCGTCATGGAGGTGAGTCATCCGACTAAAAACGGCATCCAAGTAGAGCGAGATCCTAACATGCGTAGGTTTGGGACTTTTCACCTCCAGATGACGACGCGGACGATTGTAGATCCAGCAGCCCGCTCAGCGCCCCAGAATACCGCCAATCAACACCGGCAATCACGGCAGCAGACCCTACAGACGTTCCGATGGCAGACGCAGGAGCGGCATAAATAATTCCAGCACAGTATCGTGATTCGGCGCCACCCACAAAAGTAGCTGCGATTGTGTACCTCATACTCGGCCCGAGTGCGGGTATTTCTTTGATCTCGAGGAGTACGGGCGGTCTCATCCCTGGCATTCCTGGCGTGTTCAACTTGGAGGGAACTGGGTCTTTTTTATACTTCAACATCCGGAAACTTATTTGACGACCACGGGTATTGGCACGGAACGAACCTTTATTCTTTATTTCTTTCTGGCGAGCGAACTCAATCACTCATCCTTGACGAGATGAGAAAGATGGACAGGTGGGCATGTTTGGAGTTGATTGTCTCTCAATCATTTATTTTGTTTTCTCGTCTTCTCTCATCTCTCATATTCCCCGGAGCAGACAAACGAACCGTTCTCCATCATGACGATGAGAGTCTCTTTGGTCAATGTAGGTCTTGCCTTCATTTTTCTTCGAACCACTGCATTGGATCTTCATTTTTGACATTTCTTCCGGCTCTTTCCCACCGTCTCAGAACTGAGCTTTTTACGGCGTCGGTCGTCTATAAGTCCAGAAAATCAATGTCTGTTCATCGCTTCGTACGATGTTCGCTTCTTCTTTATCTCCGCTGAGAATTTTCTGTAGTGTAGTAGACTAATGGCTAAGCGCTTGAACGGAGCTTCCGCACGGTGATCGTTGTGAAAAAAAGCCTCGCGGCCCGTGATAACCGCGTTGAGGTGGGCGCGGAAGGCAGCGGGTGGGCTACGGCTGCAACCGCGGCGATGCCTCCGGGTGCGATAGAGAGATAGCAGCGGGCACCCCAGCCGATAAGGGCAAAAACCGGAGCCGAGCAAGGCGCGAGCCGGCCGAGGGCGAGCCGCGCAAATGTGTGGAGGCCGATGATGCGCATCAAGGTACCGTGTTCCCAACCCGGCCGCGTCGATTTCACGCCGACGTCATCGGTTGCGTCTCTGCCCTGCGGAATCTACGGAACACAGCATGCGCTGGCGCGAAATTGATAAAAGCGCTCTGCTCCTTCTCCGGCCGCGACTGCTGCTGCGAGACACTACCGACGGCGTTCCTGCTGTTTGACGTTTTGGTTTGCTTTATCATTGCTTCCTTGCCCTTGCTTCGGCTGGTCCATTCGCCAAACTTTACTACCCCGGATATATTCCTTCACGACCACCCACTTTATTATTGTTGAAATCTCGAAAATGGCATCGAAGCTTGACCCCAGCGCTGCTGCGCAGAAGAAGATTGAGCTCTTCTCTGGCACTTACTTCGCCGCTTGCACGTTGGGCGGCGTCATCGGTAAGCTCCCACTTATGCATCTGACAAAGACACCGCTTGCGCCTTACCAAGCGCGCTTTGACAATTACCTTGCACACTACCAGAAGCTTGTTCCACCTTCCATCCAATTGGCTCACGCCGTCAAGTATCCAATCCCAGCAGCTTAAGCCACCCCCAGCATTTTCTACTACTTTCACGACATGTATCATATCGCGCAAGAGGGTCAGGTCTCAGAGGCTAACGAGCAACCGCTCTCTCACAGCATGCGGCCCCACACACACCGCCGTGACGCCCCTCGACCTGGTCAAATGCCGGCGCCAGGTGGACCCGAAAATCTACTCGTCCAACATCAGCGCCTGGCGCTCCATCTTCGCCAAGGAAGGTCTGCGCGGCGTCTTCTTCGGGTGGTCGCCGACGTTCGTCGGCTACAGCTTCCAGGGCGCCGGCAAGTACGGCTTCTACGAGGTCTTCAAGTACCTGTACGGCGAGAAGTGGTTCCCCAATGCCAACAAGACGGTCGTGTACCTTGGCGCCAGCGCCAGCGCAGAGTTCCTGGCCGACATGGCCCTGTGTCCGTGGGAGGCGGTCAAGGTGCGCATGCAGACGACGCTGCCGCCGTACGCGGCGAATATGAGGGAGGGCGTGAAGAAGGTCGTAGCGAAGGAGGGTGTGGCTGGGTTGTATAAGGGGCTGGTGCCGCTTTGGGGGAGGCAGATTCCTTACACGGTGAGTTTTGGGTTTCTTTAGTCTCTGTCATTTTCGGGGGAACTGTGGATACTAACGCGTGGTTCTTGTTCTGCAGATGGTCAAGTTCGCGACGTTCGAGAAGGCGGTTGAGCAGATCTACAAGCAGCTCGGCAAGCCCAAGGAGGCGTACAACGGTCTGCAGCAAACGGGCGTGAGCTTCCTGGGCGGCTACATCGCGGGTATTGGGTGCGCTGTTGTCTCGCATCCTGCAGGTACGTCACTTCTCTCCTCCCCCAACCTCCACACGTACGGCGAGAGCTAATGCAAATGCGGAATAGACGTCATGGTCTCGAAGCTTAACAGTGACCGCAAGGCCGGCGAGAGCGCCGCTGCCGCCATGTCCCGCATCTACGGCAACATTGGATTCTCTGGCTTGTGGAACGGCTTGCCCGTCCGCATTGTCATGATCGGTACTCTCACGGCTTTCCAGTGGCTCATCTACGATAGCTTCAAGGTGTACTTGGGTCTGCCGACGACGGGTGGACACTAGAGGAGATGGAGGGAAGAGAAGGTAGATCGGAAGATGGGGGAGCTCGAGGGATAGAGCGACGTCATAGATGTTGTGAGGTCATGGGTTTCAGTGAGTTTTCTTCAAGGGAAGCGTGCGGGCGTTAAGGTTGGGTGTCCAGGTGACGCATGAGTAATTACCATTCCGACAGTTTATAATAAAGTCTTTCCTGTAAGTGCTCGTTTCTCTTGTTCTCTACTCTTCATTGTGACGGCGGGCATGTACCGATCAATCCATGTCAGCGACTTCCGATGTCTCATGAATCCTGGGCACTCCTGTCTGCGGGGATGTGCTTGCGCATGGTTTATCGCGTCTGATCCTGCAAGGGCAAACTTCCTCATCAAAGCTTTGTCATCTATTACACGTATTATGGAAAATGTGGTGCTTCATCAGCATCATAGACTGCTGCTGCTGAGCATCATTAATGGTAACATACGATGAAGAGATGTTGCTGGTATTTACGCCTCGATAGGGGGAAGTGTCGGGTGGAAGAGGAAAGAGCCGACAGAAAGTCTTTTCTATGGTGATCATTGGCTAAAGAAAAAATCCCCCGATGTTTGATTACCGTAGGAAGATAGTGTTGCATGTGTGAGGGTGGATTTTATATCACTGATCAAGTTGTCAGATGATGGGGTTGCAGGTGAGTGTGCTGCTCCACATTTTGCCCATGGCTCAAAAGCGTCAATTTGGTCAGCGTGGTTGGTCGCGTAGAGCAAGACTACTCAGGTCACAGATTGTCGAGCAAAGACAAAACTTTGCAGAGGTGAATTTCCCTCGAAATCTACGTTTACAGATCCGCAATTCACTCATCTCAACCTAGCATTTCCGGAGACCATTTGCATAGGCTATCAATTCTCAACTCATGAACGCGGGGGATGGAGAGCTTCTAGAAATCCGTATCAATGTTCACATTCACAGATCCGCAATTGGCCTCTCGTTCTCCTCGACGCAGCTTTGGCATACTCGGCGGGGGTCTCCAACAAATCCTGCAGAGCTACTCAGCCCAAGAGCTCAGCACTGGCCACTGTTATTGTTGGGCCTGCAATACACCTCGAGGCAGTCACGCAAATGGCGTACTATTGTGCTGCACGGTCCCTGTGCACGGTCATCTGCCTCCAGAATTGACCTTTACACATCCCGCTACATAGGACCAACACATCTCAGATAGTGCCCCAAATTCGGCCTTTCTCACGGATCTGGAGTCAGCTGCGCCGTCGGAACTCTAAGTGCGTATGTCACAGTTCGAGCGTTAGGCTTCTGTCTCCCTCGACTCTGCGGCGGACCGCGCTTTGGGGAGTTACGGCGCTCAAGTCGCGAAACTGGTCGCTACCGACGTGATCGAAAAAGCTGGGATTCTGAAGATTCTGTCTTCTCAGCTGCCTGCTCAACAAATCCTGTAAGTACCCATCTGTCGTATACGCTTGTCTTTCTGCAGTTCATCTCCCCGCTCCGCAGATTTCTTGCTCGGAAATCGGGGAAGCACAGTACTGATACAGCCACGAAAGCATAGGAATCCCTGCGCTAAGAGTAGACTTGTCTTTGTCTCCGTACTCTCGCGGCACCGGCAAACTTGGCATTTGAACTACAAGTTCTCAGCACAGATCCCAGATTGTAAAGTCTGGTGGATTGGCAAATCTCAGCAAGAGATTTAGAAGAGAGAAGAATTGTGGCCTTTATCAACCGAGTGAGGTCGCAGTTGTTCAGTGACTCGTCTCAGACTTGTTGTTTTTACAGGCTTCTCGAGCCTTCAACTGTACGAGTCCGGGTGTCCTGTCATTTTCTATGAGCCATCTGCCAAGCCTCTTTTGTTGTGAGAGAAATCATCCAGCCTCCGCAGAATTAGCTGGGTCACGCTCACCTCAGCTTGAACTGCACCTGCACTTACCTTCGATACCACGTGGACCCTTGGACCCTTGATTTTCCATTCCACATACAAACCTACCTTTTCGGATTAGGTATGGACTTTGAGTACTCAACTCACTCTCGCCATTCGAGGCGCAAGCCTAGATCCAAGTCGCGCCATCAGCAAAGGTCTGTGGGAGAAGTCAGTGCCAAAGAAGGAAGCCACAGCCAGCGTCCCACCCGACACCGCAGCCACCATGAACGACACCACCAACCCACCCGAGTAGCGCGCCTAGCCACCCAAGAAGAGCATTCTCAAACACGTCCACGCAACGTTGACACTCGTCATCCGAAGCGGCCAAGACACCACCTCATCATGGATCAATATCACCGTGGTGGAAAGTCGAGCCACCGCAAGGTGCACTTCAAAGACTTCTCACCAGAGGCAAACTTCCCAATGAACGGCATGACACCCCCACCCTCTGGACAGAGATATGCATATTATGGCGGACGTTCGGAAAGCACCTCAGAGGGCTCAGTTGAAAGCGAACGGAGCCTTAGCGACGAATCCGACTACTCTCTCCCATCACCCTCACAGCTCATTGAACGTGCGAGCAAGCGGAATCAGAATGGAGATTCACACTACATGCGAGGGTATGATGATCGCATGCGTACCAAACATGCCCCTGTACGAGGGGGGTACTTGTCAGAGCCAGACCACCCTCGGAGCAAGGGACATCGCCCAGGCAGAGATTCTCAAAGGTTCAAAACATTTGAGGATTTTTCCCGCCAGGACTTCGCTCCTGCCTCACAATCCAAGAAAGCGGAAGTAATCGACTTGTGCAGCAATGACTCGGATGAGGAGAAACTTTACAAACATGTCCCAAGCAGTAGCAATCGCCGTCAAGAGGATTATCAATCGGAACGTGCCAGACAGCGTGATCGGGGCGACTTCATTCGGGGAAACGCCAATCACCCTCATTTACATGATCGTGGATACGCCACTGATACGGATTACCAGTCCAGGAGCGATAGAGGCCAGCCACGAAGCCGAAAGCACCGCGATGACGAGCAGAATGTCTCACCTCTTGCCTACGCCTACAGAGACAAGCAAAGCTTGATGCAGAATGGCAAGGGGGCACTGCTAGGTGCTAGGCTTTCTCAGAAGCGCCTGAGAAGTCCAGAGCCCCACTATCACTCCCAAGGTGAACGTTCGGTTGCGACACAAGTGAAGCGTCAGCGTCGACAACCCAATGGGTACAACGATCAGCTTGACTCAAGCTATAGCCACAATCCATCCGGATGTCAACCGCGCAGTCCAGAGAGTCAGTACGGAAAGACTTCTTCGCTTGTGAAGCACACCTATCTTGCTGCTCCGTCCACTCAACCCTCACAAGCCTTCATGGATGAAGACTCTGAAGATGAAACTTGGCCTCTACCTCGCAACGTCGCCTCGAAGACGACTCATGAAGCCACCGAGTACAGCCAGAAAGAATCTTTAAAGAGTAAGAGTAACGTCCTGGCCCAGTCAAATAACGAGAGCAAGTGGGGACCATCTGGAATCTCCGCCAGCCAAGCCCTCCGCGACCGAGCGCGAGAGAAACACGTTCCTCGCAGAGCTGAAAGTGACGTGGATATGCTGGACCTTCGCGAAGAACAACCCCAAGATTCCCATTTCGAATCTCGAGAGGAGAGTCTTGCCTCGACATCCGCAAGCAACACTAATCACTCAGTCAAGCCGCTCAAGCTCAACGCCCGTCAGCTCATGCAGGAAACCGCGCGGCGGATTCGTGAGTCGAACACCAAGGAAGAGTACACCAGGATCGACTCATCCGCCTCTCCCTTCGGAGCGCTCACACCTAAACAAAGGCCCGCGGCGCCGCCGCGCATGCTCAAACTTCCTCCATTGGTAGCTCCTGGTTCGCAGCCATTTCCATCCAAGTCATCTCAGGCGATCCCACCGCCGCCGCCGTCGGGGGCCAGAAGCACGGCGCCAGATGTTGTCGATATCTCCAGTGCAGGGTCAAGCAGCGAAAGCGGTAGTGAGATCGGCAAAGAAGGTGCTGTTGGGCGCCAGAAACCTTCAAAGCAAACCGTGCCCAAAGCTGCATCTGCATCTCCTTTCTCTTCTTCTTCTCGTCTCCCTCCACCAACCGTAGCAACGATCGTGTCAAGTCAACAGAGCCAAAAGCCACCGCCGATGACTACAGCGCGCCGCGAAAAGACCAGCAATGCGGCGATGATCAAGAAGCTCCTCAAAAAGCAGGGAAAGACAAAGACGCAAGACTCCGTCACCGCCGCTGCCACCACCACCACCGCTGCTGATCAGAAGATGAAGGAGGCTAAAGAAGAGCAATCGGCATGGAAGCAAGCGATGGCTGCATTCGATGATCAGAAGAAGGGCGAAGGTGCTTCTTCTCCTGCACCCTCGCGCTCCAAACAGCCTCAGACTACAGCCAGCGATGCCAGTGCTGATGGCGAGAAGACCCGCGACGACTATGACGACGATGACGATGCGGAGTCGTCTGGCAGCGAGGTCGAGAGAGAAGATGTGGCGGCGTGGATCGAGGAGGAGAAAAAGAAAGAGAAAGAGAAGAAGGACCGGCAGCTGCGGATGAAACGGATTGCTTATCATGAGGCTAGGTTGCGGGAGGAGAGAGAAAAGGAGATGGGGATGGCTGTTGGTGGTGGCGGCGTTGCCGATGGGGGTGGAGAAGGAAAGCCCAAGAAGAAGAAGAAGAAGGTTGGAGAGGGGAAGAAGAAGGCGGTGAAAAAGAGCACCAAGCAGAAGGTAGGTGAGGAGGGGAAAGTCAAGAGTGGCGAGTTCGTGGAAGAAAGCGAGGACGAAGGCGTTGGAGGACCGGTTGGTGGCCTTGAAGAGGTGCCTGAAGAGTTCGAGCTGGACGCCGAAATGCTGGGCAATGGCGAGGGCGAATCCGAAGATGGCTTGGACGATCTCTTCAACGAGCCGTCTGGTGGAGTGGTGGGGCAGGAGTCTCATGAGGAGAGCGGTATGCAGGAGGACCAGGCTGAGGGAGTTGGCAGGACCGAAGGTATGGTGTCTGATTTTCTTGCTTGTGGCTTGCCTTGCATCATCTCACCCCAGTTATCTATCCTCTACACTAATCACAGCCCACTCGCCTGCAGGGTCTGCGATTACGGCGGTAAAATCCAGCCCACGGATTTATTCCAGAGACAATCACAGACCATGTAGACAACTGGGCCGTGATTTAATGGCAGACCATTTCGGCGCCTGGGCTGTGATTTAATCACAGACCACGCGAGGACTTGGGCTGTCATTAAATCGCAGACCATGCGGGAACTTGGGCTGTCATTCAATCGCAGACCACGCGGGCACATGGGCTGTGATTGTCTCTGGGTTTCATATTCCCAGTTCCCCATTGTAAAACTAACAAAGTTCCAGGTGCGGACCTCACTCAGCAAGGCTCATCCACCAGAACAGAGAACGTCAACCAAACAGTAGAAGGGGTCCAGGAAACCACCGGTGATTCTCTGCCTCCGAATGACCCCACCACTCAAACTCAACAAGGCGCCAATGAAGATGTGCAAAAGGAGGCTAAAAACCTGCAGTCTATCCTTGCAAGTGCCACGAAGGATTCTGCAAAGCAGCAAGAAGACGATCGGTTAAATCAAAGGAAGCCCCCAGTTGGTAGCGCGCGCGAGATTGCACAGCGAAATGCTGCCAGAAGGGAACAGGCTCTTGCAAATGGGCCGCTGAAGAAGCACTTGCCCTCCTCCAGCAAGTCTTTGGGGACGGGTGGCGCTAGTTCCAGACTAGTTGGTAGGCCAAAGAGCAGTGCCTTCTTACCGGCAACAAAATCGAAAAACCAAGGAACATCTCAGGCGCAGCGAAGACCAACTTCAGGGCCTCTACCTCCTGAGAGTGAGCTCATTTCTCCAAAGACGCCGAAGAAGAGTATTAGGGCATTCGTTACTCCTCGGAGAGCAGCAGCTGTCTTGAACGATTCAGAATCCGCGGACTTCGGCCCACTTTGCATCGATAAGACGCCCAAAACACCCATGTCGGTACTCGATGAAGACGAAGACAAGAAAATCCACTTCTGGAGAGAAATGGGTCTTAAGTGGGAAGACATTCGCGTATTATTCGCCGTTCATACCGGCAAGAAGTTCACCGTCTCATCACTGCAGTATCGTCTAAAGCGTGTCAGGGAACGCTGGCCAGAACTGAAAGAGCAGGCGGAAAGGAAGAATGATGACAGTAACCTCATCGGTCTACCTGCGCTCGTCGCAGCTAATGCAGCTGATAAGGACAAAGACGAATCTGAGGAGCAACAGCCTCCGCGGCTAGGCGGCAAGAAGTGGGACCCAAATGCATACGAGGAGTACATGGCCAACCAACAAGCCCTGGCAGACTTCCTGACTGATGGAGAGGAATCATCAAACGAGTCCGAAGACGAAGACAGCGACGGCGAAGCACTCGCACCCCGCAAACCGCGGACCGTCACCCGCACCATCGTCGAGCCGGAGCCACTCGACGAGAACGAAGTCTGGTTCCAGTACCACGTCACCCGCAAGGCCTGGACGACGGAGGAACGCGAAGACGGCGTGCCCACCTACGCCATCGGGCCTCCAGCGTACAACACGCTCCGCGAGGCCAACGCCGCCGCCGGCAAGGAGATCCAGCTCAGCCGCTTCGGCGTGCCGGGCATCAGCACCAGCTGCTCGAGCTTCTCGTGCACCACTGACGCTGACGGCATGCATCACTACCACGTCGTGCACGAGGGCGGGATCATGGTGCGTGTCGACGTCACACGATCGCTGCGTGCGCCGGGCGCGGCGAAGCCGGAGGTCGTGGTTGCCGGGAACGCGTGGCTGTCGAAGCGCCAGTGGATTGCCTGCGCGAAGGAGGTGCATACCGTCACGTCCCCTGTGGCTGTTCTTCCGGTCGTGGCTCCTTCCACGCCACCGCCATCTAACAATAATCGCGACAAGGACGATGATGACAACAACAATAACGACAACAATCAGGATGAGAATGGAGGAGATGCCACCGCCACGGAAGAAGATACGGACTTCGAACGCCTGTTTGAAGAAGCACTGAACCAGCAGGAGCCTTCACCTCTTCCGACTACTTCTTCACCTCAAGAACAGGACCAAGAACAACAACCCACCCTCACAGTCGAGTCTGTCCCCACCACTGCCACCGCCGCCACCGCCACCGCCGCCACCGCTACCACCACCACCACCACACACAACCACCGCATCCTCGGCGCCTTCACCGTCCTCGACGCCGCCAACCGCGAAGCTGCGGCCGCACTGCTGGAGGCCTGTGCACCGCGGAAGAACAAATACCACATCGATGTGGTAGAGCAGAGGAAGCAGATGCAGAGGGAAATCAGTGCGAAGGTCGACGAGTTGGAGGAAGAAGGTGGCGTCTTCGAGGCGACTGTGGAGGTGGAGCCATCCGACGGAGAGAGCGAGGGGAAGACGGTGGAGGTGGTGGTGTGGGTCGAGGAGGTGACTTTGGGGGGCCCGAGGAATGTGTGAGGGAGGGAAGGGAGTTGGGGGTCAGGGGGTTTGCGGGGTTCCTATTTTAAAGGAGGTTCCTGGCAGACTTGACTACGGGCTGCTGCTTATGCATATACCTGCGCTCATCGGTGGGAGCGGTGCTATTTAAAGGGGTAGAATTGGATGGGATGGTGAGGCTGTGCGGGCTTTCCGCATGGTATGAGCATTTGAGAATAATCAGATATGAGATCATGAATTTCGTGCCTACATTAGGAGATGTTTTGAGAAGTGCTGTTTGTATGCCCTAACTTATCCGACGTTTTAGAACAGACCCTGCGCCTAGTGGTTCATTTGAAATCTGAAAATGCAGGCACAAAATAAGTACAATATGTCTTCCCCTGAAAGAAATAGTGACTCTTTAGCCCTTGCATGGGGCCGGTATGACAAGAAAAACTAAGCTGCTCCCTTGTAAAATGCGTCCATCCTCACTTCTGGAAGAGGTTTGTCAGAGGTACCAGCATGGCAGACTCCGTTCTCAGCCTCGCTCTTGTGCCCCCAGAACATGGCCTCGTGCCATTCGTCAACAAGGTTTGTAAGGGTTTGTAGGTGGCCATAAGTTGCCGGTAGTGGTCCTCTGGGCTTTCTGAATGTGATGTAGCCAAGGAAAATAAGAAGAACTGCCCATGTGGATGTAAAGTATACAAGCTGAGGACACATCATGAATACCCCATCTTCGGTCATGACGACCGCCAAACCAAAAACCCAGTGAATGAAGGGCTTTAATAGAGTCAAAGTAAGCGTTTCCCAATTGAATAGTGCAAGAAACATGCTCGTGCGGCTGTTTGTGGAGCCATTTTCAGTACAAACAGCCCTCCAAGCTGCCTCATCGCGGGATATTGTGACTAGAAGCTCGGCACAGTGCATTCCAATGGTGACGATGGACTGAATGAGTATCAGGAAAGGTACTTGAACCCACATGGGGTCCACATTCCATCTGTCTTCGGAAGAAACCAGGAACTTAATGGATATGTGAGGTGCGCCATATGACCAACCAGACCTCTGAGTGACATATTGTGTGGGGATGAAAGACCAGTCGTTTTCGCTCTTTTTGCTGATTGCGAATGCAATAGATGTCCAGATGATGAAGCAAGCGAAGACAAAATGCTCTGCCCACAGGACAAATGCAACTTGGCGGTGCGAATCGTATGCTGATCCTTGGGAACTTTTCGGTTTGAGCGCTATTGTGTCCTGCTCGTCATGGACAGAGCGCATGCAACATTCTTTGCGCCTGAAATCCGGATCCAGCGCCGTGGCAGCAGCGGTAGTATTCAGGGGATGAGAACTCCACGTTGGAATATCGCGGGCATTCAGGAAGGACCAAAGACTCAATATACACATGATAAGAAGCCCTGATTCCAAAAATGTAAACCCAGCTCCTGAAACGGCGAATGACGTGTGGCCTTCGAACTCTCCATTTTCGTAAATGATCGCAGGTGTCGCGGCGTAGCACATTGAAAGTCCGAGCAGATAGACAATGTTGCAAATACGACCATTAGGCCAGGATCGTCTGGAAAAAGTAAAAAGCCTGAGATTCGCGTTGTATTGAAGTGATCCTTCCGAAAATAAGGCCCACCTGAGGGAAACGCTGTGGATGAATCCTAGGCACTCGGTAGAGAGGGTGATGATTCCGTTTATGGCGAGAGGGATAAGGTATTTCGCGTTACTCGGTAGATAAAGGTCATTCGGATGATTAAACAGGCCAATGGCTGGCGACAACAGATGGTATGTGATGCATGATAAGACAACCAGAAAGGAAAATATCAAGCCAATCAAAGACATCCTGCGGGCAGTTGCATCCTGGTTGACAACCCATTCCGGGATTGCGGAAGAGTCTCTTCCACTAGGACCCATGGTGTGGAGAGACAAAGATGATGGAGTGAACAAACTGAGGAATTTTGGCGGGCTCAGCATCGAGGATTCATTTATCGTGGGCATTACTTGCGAAGGCTGAATAGTGGTTACACTTGAGAAACGATACTATTTACGGGGCTATGTCCACGTACAACGGTACACACAAATAGGCAGAACCATAAATTTGTAACACCACTGCAAGGCTGTAGCCCTGTCTTCAGCATGGCGTGAATTGGTTTGGCAGGCATCCAAATTTAGATCCTGCTTCCAACAACTTGTGCGGCTACTGTCGGCCTGAATTTGATTTGCATCTCGATGGCTCGGAGAGAAATTCCAGATGTGACACATGACGTAAGTGTATAATAAAAGTAGCACAGAAGGGACAGATGCTTTGTGAACCTCGCCCGTCTACTGCTTAGAATCGCAAAAATGCTGTCACTTTCTATCCGTAAGGAGCCTGAGCAATTACTTAACCCTCAAATATGCAGTAGCCAATTCTGACTTGATTCATTTTCTCATCATCTAGTTCAAGTAAACAGGCCTTCGGGCAGCCTTATAGCTCTTCTACATTGTTTGTGGTTGTAGTTCTACTGCAGAGCTTTTCAGCCTTTCTGCGCCTCACTACGACCTTTCACAGCATTGCCAAGGATAGCTGTTCCACAGTCTCCTGCTTCTCACATGTAATTAATGCAATGATTCTCTGAGACAGATTATTCAGACATCCTAACCCCAGGATGCAAGGGAAATCTCCCACTTCAATCCCCAAATCGGTAAAATTCTGCCACTGGAGCCCAGCTGAGATTATGGAAGCGAGGCTTCTTGGCCGCCGGCAATGGTTCCTGAGGAGAATCGTCATCACTACAGGGCTCTGCCCCATCATATGAGGTATCCATGGGTGGCTCTTTTCTCTTTTGAGGACGTTTGAAGTCACGGTCGTGAAGTATTGTTGCAGAGTCCTCCAGCCGGTTCGCCGCGATCTCCGCTTCTTGATCGTCTTGATCATCCGCAGCGGTATCATCTTCACCCTCAAACTCCGCACAATCCTCCCACTCATCAATCGTCTTCTTGACCTTCCTACACTTCCTACACGGCCAGCCCGTATCTCTCGCCGCGTTTGTCGGTAACGCCCACTCAAACACCTCTCCGCACCCATCCTTGCACCAGTACAGCTTCGGATTGCACTGCACGCCCAGCAGCGCGCGAACCCACCTCTTCCAGAAAGCCGGCGCATTGGCGCACCGCCTTAGCTCGTTCGTTTTGTGGACGAGCACCGGCGAAGTTAGAACGGAAGGAGTCTCTTTCTCATTCATTCCCGGGCGGGTCAGACCGAGCACTCTCCTCGTCCAAAAGCGGCGGTTTGTCGGCACATCCTGGCAGAAGAGCATCAGGCGGTCCTGATCGAGGAGTGCATAAGGTGAGGCTCTATCGCTGCCCGGTGGGGCATAATGAAGAGGGACCAGACCGAGCACGCCGAGCAGAAAGTCCTTCCAGATCTCGGGTTTCTCGTCAGCGAGCGTGACGAATTGGATGCTGTGAAGTAGGGAGAGGCGGTGCGGGCTTCTCTGGAAGATGATGGCGGTGACGACTTCGCGAAGGTGGCCCGCGCTGCGCCCGGTCGACGTGTAAACGGCGTGGATGAGGTCGACGGCGTGCTCGCGGAAGCGCACGGGATCGCTCAGATTGAGAGATTCCACGGCGACAGTGAAGCGGCGGGAGATGACATTATATATGTCCTTGACTTGGTATTTCTCTGCGAACGCGTACATTTCCATTTGGAAATTCACGCGATCGAAGGCGGAGTCGCAGTCTCCGGACTTGAGAACGGGGTCGTACTGTTTTGTGTAGAGGAATTGGAGCAAGTGTTGGACCAAGATGGGAGGTTCATCATCCATGTGAATGACACCAGTGGTGGATTCCTGGCCCAAGACCAGAGTTAGAGAAACCTCTTCGCGTAGTCAAAGTAGACTCACCTTGAAACCGTTCCTTGGGTCCAGGGCGTTCTTAAAGAAATCGCATTGCCAGCAGACTATGTTCTTGTGTACATTGAACTCGGTCCCATTGCATCTAATGACGAGATCCGTCAAGAAGCTTTCCGAAAAGTTACTACGGGCGTGGCTGTTTGGTGCATCGTCAACCAGCGATATGGATCGGCGAGTAGCGAGTGAGCGATCGGGATAGTACACTCACATCTCCAGGCCAAGTAGTAAGGAATCTGGCACGTGGGTACACCGTGGGTTCGGGCGATTTACGTGAACATCTGGTTCGAGCTGCATGTTTGCTGTTCAGGCTTTGTGTTACCTCGTGAGTGCAGGACGTCCAAGAAATTAACCTCGCTAGGCAGCAGGAAGTTGAGTAGAGAGTAAGTGAGCGAATGGGTGTCACTGCGCAAACGCCATACATCTAGAGCGATTGGCGGTCACGATGCGGTAGAACTGTTTCTCCGTACCTTCCCGCATAAGCGGTGTGGTAGGTGACAGGGTGGTAAGCAACCCCGGCCTGCTCCCGCTTAGTAAGCAGATTGACCACGAGCTTGCTTCTGATGCCAATTACTCAGATAGAGGTGCAAAATGGTGTTTCCTCTATGATATTTTCAAGTATGAGATGCTAAACATCGCTCCACTCACTTTCATCTGTATCGACCGGTCATGTCTGCCTTCTTCTCTTGTTTGTTGGGCTTCCCGACTAACGTGAGTCTCCGTTGTCTGTGTTATTCTCTGCAAGCCTTCTCTTCTGAAGACGGTCTTCCAACGAAGATTGGCTCGGCACCTCCCGGAGTGCGAAAAGATTCACAGAATGCGGCCTCTGCTCTTGGTGAGCTGTGGTCGAGGTGGGCGGGGGTGCCATATCCTGTGCGCGGCCAGCACCGCCACGCGGTCGTGCAAGCTGCTGATCCGCACTTTGAGTCTGGCTGATAGGGCCCTCGAAAGAGGAGTCGGAATCCTCATCGGAGTCCGCCACAATATCATCGGACGAAAACACCCTCCCGCAGTTGCTGCAAAAAGGCTCACACGCTGAACAACACTCGTCGTTGAGTCCACAGTTGGAGCATTTGTAGAGCTTGGGGTCCTCGTTCACGACCTCCAGTATGTTCCGGCATACTTCTTTCCAGGATCCAGGGATCTTATCCATCGTCTTCACGAACTTCCGCTTCCCAAGCACTATGTTACTATGGCTTGCGCAGAACTGAAGCACGAGATCTCGAAGGCTACGGTCAGTATCTGGCGTCGTTGTGTAGATGTCCCTCAACACTTTGTAGAAAGTGTCCTCCACTTCGTGGATCCGCGAGTGCTCCAGAGTATGCTTGAACTTTGCCAGTGCGAGGCTCTTGAGCTTTGGGACGTCATAGCGGTCTCCAGTGGCGTAGATTCTGACATGGAAGCGCAATTCGGCCACTGGGCCACGCTCTTCGCCGTATAATACCACCTTGTAGTCGTAGGTGTAGAGGTACTCGAGAAGGGCGAAGACGTTGTCGTGGTAATCATCATTCATCTCAATCTCTCCAGATATGGCTTCCTAGTAGACTCCTTAGGGCGCGGCTCTGCTCAAGTTAACGAGGGACATATACCTTGAAGCCGAGAGCAGGATTGAATGCGTTTCTAAAGAATTTGCATTGCCAGGTCAGGATATTTCGGTGCACATAGAACGCATGGCCTCCGCAAAACACTATAACATCTGTGGATGCATCCTTTCGCAGACCGCGATTGAAGTGGTCAAGCATGCCCTTCTTGAGGTCCACCGCGGGGTCGTCGTCGTCGACGATCCTCCTGGATGCCATGATCTCACACAGTGGCGGCGCAAGGTGAAGGCGACAACGTGTTTTGAATAAACTCTGGACGTGATAAGGACTCAGTAGTAGTCTCTGGACTTGGTGTAGTGGGAAATTGAGTGGAAGGGAAGCTTGAGAGGAAAGCGAACGAGACACATCGGATGACTCGCTACTGCCTATATAGCGGGGCGAATAGAACGCGTGCTGGAAGTCGTGGCCGACAGCAACGCCGGGTAAGCGCCCTGCGAACTTTGTTCTGGACAAAGACAACAAACATCACGAGCACCAAAAAGATCATTACATTACATAAGTCCATGGCGCACGGCAATGGCAGCGCGGTACCGATTCCTACTTTTCCCGACTTCCTTGCAGTGCTCGGCAATTCGACGAAGCGGGTATCCCAATGGACCAGTCAGCACTAAGCGTGCTTTGTATTTATCCGCAGCACGACCTCACCTCGTCACAGTCATTTGAAAATACTTCATGAAGAGCTACCACAAGTGCTTTCAGCTCATCAATTCCTTCCTCAACTACTTCACCCAGCCAACCTCACCCCAACCATGTCCACCACCACCACCACAACAGCCCAAAACTCCGCCCCCAAACTAAAGCCCAAAGCCATAATCTTCGACCTCCTCACCGCCCTCATCGACAGCTGGACAGCCTGGGACCGCGCCGCCGCCACCGCCCTAGAAGAATCCCCCTCCCCCACCCCAAACACTGACCCCGCTACCCTCGGCCGCCTCTGGCGCCACAACTACCTCATCCTCACCTACAACGCGGGCCAGTACGTCCCCTACGCCTCGCTCGTCCGCGCCGCCGCCGCGCAGACGTCCGGACTACCTCCACGCGCTGCAGACCACCTCCTCGCCAATTACACCGCCTGGCTCGCGCCGTGGCCTGAGGCGGCGGACGCGCTGCGGAGACTGAAGGTCGCCGGGTACCGGCTCGGCGTGGCGACGAACTGTTCGAAGGAGCTGGGACACGGGGCTGCGGAGTTGTTCGATGGAGTGGTGGGCAGCGGGGCCGAAGGGGATGGGGTGGAGGGGAAGGGATCGAGTGTCTTTGACGTTGTCGTGACGGCCGAGGAGAGTGGGTGGTACAAGCCGGCCCGCGGCGCGTACGCGGCGGCGCTGGAGCGGCTGGGTGTGGACGCGGAAGAGGTGCTGTTTGTCGCGGGGAGTGCGGCGGACGTGCCCGGTGCGCATGCGGTCGGGATGCGGGTCGTGTGGCATAATCGGATTGGAATGGAGGCGAAGGAGGGGGCGGAGGGCATGGCGGAGAAGGAAGCGAGGACGTTGACTGAAGTGCTTGAGGGGTTGGTGCTGTGAGAGGATGGTGGAATCGTGATGATGATGGTGACGTGGAGTTGAGATTGAATGCTTGAGCATAAGCGGTCAGCGATTGCATAGCCATGGTGGATTTGCAGTTGAATGTAACATTAATCATGTCTCCTCTCAAAAAGTTAAAAGGAAAGAAGAAGTTTGTTCATAAAGTACCCCACAACCTTGCTGACGCCGTTTCGGTCCCATATTCAGCTGATCGAAACCACACATGTCCAACTCCAAAGCCAAGGCAAAGACATGAATGCCAGGGCAGACATACATTGGGAGGACAGATTTTGATACGCATATGTACAGTGAGTCTATTCGACTCTGCACGCTGGTTGACTCGTCCAAGGCACGATGAGCAGGTCGAGTGTTGATCAACCGTACCAGCCGCGAACGGTTTGAGTCGGTTGCTCCTCTTGACGGTGAGCGATCACGGGTTCTCTAAGATCGAACGCCTCGATGAACTTCTGCCACGTGGGATAATCAATGCTGAACACAGCTTGATGTCTGGAGACGTTCTTGGCGCCTTGCTCATTGAGCCCACGCGATTCCGAGGGACCTGAAGCAAATCAACATCTCTCCCCCAGTGAAAACAAGAGGAACTTACAAATGACAGGTAAACCATGCTTGTCTTTTCCCACCCTTACACTGCCTTCACGGATGAGAAAGCTGGTGTAGAAAAGGTTCTCTACAGTCTGACCGAACGACTGGGGGTTGATGGCAAATTCGAACAGCGACATGGACACATCGTCTTCGTCGTTCAGCGTGATCCCGTGCTTCTCCTTCACGTCTTCAATAACATCCTCTGGCGGCTCACCAGGATAGTCGCTTAATTCTGCATCCACTGCATCTATCCGGCGTTCAAGCACAGACATGAGCTCACCACGAATCTTCTTGACCAGCGTGACCAGGTTAGAGTTCTCCGGTCGCTGAATATCTTCCGCTTCCAACGACTCGGGCCGTCGCTCGGACTGAGGGTCCCGGCGCAGGCGAGCCCGCCTTTGGGTCTGAGTGGCTCTGACACGCTTCTGTACTGACAGTGGTCCAAGCAAAAAGCCGGGCACAGGAGGACGACGATTGTTACCAAAACACGCACGCTCGCCCAGAATGTCCCATGCAAGGGCATCTCCAGTATCTTCCTGTTCGTCGTCACTGTCCACGTTGGCTCGCCTGGCTTGTCTCCGTGCGTGCGCCTGCGTGGAAGCGGCCTGAGTATGAGCCGGGTCATCATTATCCACGTAGCCGTTGTGCTGCATGAACAGGATGCATTTAGACACGAATTCATCTAGGTCAATGCCAGTAGAGTTGGCTCCCATGACCATAGCGGTGGTTTTTTTCAGAGTCAAGTCACTGGCGGCCACCAGGAAACGGGCGTCGAGGGCGGCATCAGCAGTCTGTTTTACCCTGTTCATCAAGCTGTTGGATTTCTCAATGTACTGGACGAGCTTGGTGTTATCACCAGCCATAAGTGAATCCCGGTCATCTGTCCGATGTCAGCTTCGTCTCAATGTCCGCTTGAAGACGATGTGGCTAACCATTGAAGTCGCGCATTTGGGCCCGAAGGTCCCGGCGCAGTTGGCGGCGCTCTTCGGGGTTCTGGTCGGGATCATAGTACTGGAGGTCGGGGACGGGCTCTCCATTGTTTGTCGTTGCTACCGAAGCCTCGCGATCTTGCAGCCTCCTCCGCTTGTTGGCACGTGGCGTCTCGCCGTTGTCCGATGTAGGGGTGGGTATGGATGGTGGATGCATAGGCGCCTTGCCCTTCTCCAAGCGGGCGGAATGTCCGTTCGGATAATTTTCCTTATTGCTGGACGCGTCGAGAGGTGAGGATACAGCGGGGAAAGAACGAGCGGCTCGCTGACGCGTTGAAGACGCGCTCGGCCGATCGTCTGGAGTGCGGTCGCGATAAATAGAAGACTCGGTGTCGGGAGTGGACGCCGGGACGCTGTTGTTTAATCGTGCCATGGCAGTCAAGGATCTTGGAAGGATACAAGAGCGAAGGGGCAATGTGCCCTGGAGGCTAACGAGGTGATACGCGCAGCCGAAGATTCACAGCTCGCACGGAAAGCGCCGCTAAGATGCGACTGCCTATCGGGGCGATTTGTAGTGTTGGTGCGGGATATTGCAGGCGACGAGACGAGGCAACGCGCTGCTGACGTTGATGGGACAAGGCGCGACCGCGACGCGATCAGGTGTGGGCCCGCGGGAGTGGATCGCGCCAAGCTCCCTCACCGCCTGGTCCGTGCACCATGCTCACCCACAGCTAGGCTGCTGGGCAGCTCGACAAACGTCCACACCCCACATCCCCGCCCTCCGCATACCATGGAGCCCTTCTCCTTCGCAAGCTCGTCGGCGCTCGAGCTGCCCGTCCATGTGAGGATGTCAGTCGTCCGTTCCCAGAGAGCCCAGGCCGCTGATGCTAAACTGCCACTAGAAACAACCTCGACGGCCACCAGAAGCCTATCGCATTCTCTACGCTGTTGAAGCAGCCCGAGTTGAGGCACAGAGGCTCAAACCTTAGGCAAGCCTCGCGCCATCTTGACTTTTGGGCTGGGCATGTCTAACTGACCATAGCCCCCACTCAGAACTCTTCGTCACCGCACAGCTATGGGCCGACAGCAAACCACTCACCGTTCCGGTCCAGACCAGCTACAAGTCCTTCAAGTCTAGCCGTACCTGGAATGAGTGGTTGACTCTGCCCATCTCATACGAGACTATACCACAATCTTCGCAGCTTGCCATCACCGTTTGGGATCTCTCGCCCACCGAGGATAGCCAGATCCATGCTACACCTTTTGGAGGTACGACGATACCCCTCTTCGATAAGGACAATACCCTGCAGAAGGGCAGACAGCGGTGTCGTATACACCTGCGCAAGGCCGCCGATGGCCTCTCATCTTCGACTACGCCCCACCTCATCCCGCCTCGCCGCCGCAGCCGTAGAAATGGGAAGCTCGCCGAGGAGGACGCAGATTCAGACATGACGGAGATGGAACGACTGGAGGTTTTGATGAAGAAGCATGAGATGGGAGAGATACCTGAGAACAGGTGGCTGGATCAAATGGTGTTCCGTAAAATGGAGCAGCTTGAGCGCAGCACCTACCGCAGTGGGCCCAAGTACGGAAGGAAGACGGATACTCCAAAAACCAACGGAGCAGAGGATGGAGAGGGCTCCGATGAGGAGAGCCTTGACGAGGACAAGTTTTTTATCTATGTCGAGTTTCCCCGATTCGATCATCCTATCGTATACACCGACCGCGAATATCCGGCACCGCCTATTTCCACTCTTCAGCAATCGACCTCTCTTAGCGATGTGCGTCTGAAGCCTCCTCCGGAAGTTTCGTTTGGTCCAGGTATCAATGGCGGTGTCGGTGATGATGACCCCGAGATTGGTAGGCTTATAAGGATCTACGACCCAGAGGTCGGTATTCGAGACAACCCGGCCGAGAGCAAGCACAGGAGACTGGTACGCAACCACCGCACGGGAGTCATGGATCGCGATATGAAACCGAACGCGAAAGCCCGTGATGAGCTGAATGTCATCATGTCGTATGGTCCTACACATGAGCTAAGCGCCGACGACAAGGATATGGTGTGGAAGTTCAGACACCATTTGACACGAGACAAGCGCGCCCTCACCAAATTTGTCAAATCCGTGTCTTGGCATGAAGCCGGTGAAGCCCGACAATCAGTGCAACTCCTATCAAAATGGACCGAGATTGACGTTGATGATGCTCTCGAGCTTCTGGGTCCCATGTTTGATCATCCTGCTGTCCGCTCTTTCGCGGTGGACCGACTGCGCAAAGCCGATGATAGCGAACTACAGCTCTATCTTCTTCAGCTTGTCCAGGCATTGAAGTTTGAGCCTGTACAAGCAGACTCAGATGGGGAACCGACTCAAAACTCCTCCTTGGCCCGCTTCCTGATCAACCGTGCTTCTGGTAACCTAAGGTTGGGCACATTCTTCCACTGGTATCTCATGGTAGAGTGCGATGATCGCAGCCCGGAACAAGGATCAGAACACCGAAAGCTTTTCGCTAAGGTGGAATATGACTTCATGACGACACTGATGGAGGCCGAGGACGGCCCAGCGAAACGCAAGGTGCTGCTCAGGCAGGGCGAACTCATCACCGTCTTATCTAAGATCTCTAAGGAAATTAGGTTCTCCAGGGATGGCAGGCCGCAGAAGATCGAGAGCCTTAAACAGTTTCTTGCCGACCCTAAAAACGAACTTATCACCATTGACCCGCCTCTACCACTTCCTCTAGATCCAAGCGTTGAGGTAATCGGTGTCTTCCCAGACGACTGCAACGTATTCAAGTCTTCGCTCTTCCCGCTTCTCATCAATTTCAAGACAACAACCGGCATGAAGTACCCTGTAATTTTCAAGACCGGTGACGATCTCCGCCAGGACCAATTGGTCATTCAGATCATCACACTTATGGATAGGTTGCTGCGACTGGAAAACTTGGATCTCAAGCTGTCCCCTTACCGCATTCTGGCTACATCAACGACAGCCGGCGCCGTCCAATTCGTACCCAGCATACCTCTAGCGGCCGCCGTTACCAAATACAGAGGCCAAGACAGCATCCTGTCGTACCTGCGGGCGAACAACCCAGACGAGAGCTCCCCGCTAGGCGTACGCAAAGAAGCCATGGATACGTACGTCAAGTCCTGCGCCGGCTACTGCGTCATCACCTACCTGCTCGGCGTCGGCGACCGCCATCTGGACAACCTGCTCCTCGCTCCTGACGGCCACTTCTTCCACGCCGACTTCGGCTACATCCTCGGCCGCGACCCGAAGCCCTTCGCACCCCTCATGAAGCTAGACAACCTCATGATCGCCGGCATGGGCGGCCCCTCGCATCCCAACTTCACGGCATTTAAGAATTACTGCTTCACCGCCTACACGACCCTGCGCAAGCAGAGCAGCCTGATCCTGAACCTTTTCAGCCTCATGCGCGACGCGAACATCCCCGACATCAAGATCGAACGCGACAAGGCGGTGTGGAAGGTCCAGGAGCGCATGTGCTTGGACTTGACTGAGGAAGAGGCTATCAGGCATTTCGAGGGCCTGATCTCGGACTCGCTGAATGCGGTCATGCCGCTCGTCATCGACAGGCTTCACGGGCTTGTGCAGAATTGGAGGGCATGATTGACGCTGTGTTGCGCGTCTTTGTCAAGGTCAAGGTGGGGATCGAATGGTATGAGGTTTCATTTTTCTTTCATGATGCTAGGACGAGAGAGGTTATGAAGAGCGGCACAGGCGCGGTGGTGATTTGCATAATATCGTATGATACCCGAATTCAAAGATGTTCGCAATGTCTTGAGAATCAGCTCCCCCTTCTCGTTTGCTGTACGGAAATAGAATTCGCTACAGAAAGAACAATCAATATACCGGAACTTTTCCGCAACATTCCATGATACCACTAATCTCTGCCCCTGCTGGAAGCAGAATGCATACCATTCAAAGCATTCGAAGACCTACATGTAATGTATGGAGGGCAAGGGGCAATGAACCGATCCCAAACCAATCGCTACTCAATGATCCAAAAACAGAGCACCTCTCTCTTTACTAAATGTCTCCCAAGCAGAAACAGTGATGCTTGCGTAATGACACACCCCTATCCAAATTCACAGGTGTAATAACAATTCTTTCACTAAACATCCACTCTCAATGCATATACCTAATCCCAATGCCCCAAATAATAACGTCGGCGTCCTTGCCGAAGTCGTTCCCAGTCTTAACGCCGTAAATCTTGACAAAAACAAACAAGAAAGCTAGCAGGATATAAAGGTCTCTGCATTCAAAAGAGAAACACAAGCTTCTTCATGCAGGGCCGCGCATATGCCAAAGCTGTAGGAATATGAGACAGCGGATGGAATTAAACAGAGAAGGTCAGCCCAAAAAAAAAAAAAAGGGAAGAAAAAAAAGATTATCTCTTCTTCTCCTCGCCATCTTCTTTGCTGCTGTAGTCGCCACATTTGACATGGACGAGAGTCTGCTTGGCAGGGCCGCCCTTGTGATTGGCTTCGATGACGAGAGCGGTGAGCTTACCACCCCTAACGCAACCGGAGTCGAGGCCTTTGCTGTATTGTTTGATCTTGAGGCCTGTCTTAGCGTCATGACCGTAGATGACAGTACTGCGCTGGTCCTTGGGCAAGAACTTCATGTAGTAGTTCCAGTACTGTTTTGAGAAAATAGTTGTTAGCCTGATCTAGGAATGATAACATTGCCGAAAGCTTACCTTCCACCAGGGAGTGCCGTCGCGTTCGGCGCTCGGGACCTTGGTTTCGAGATCCAGGCTCCGCATGTTCATCACCTGGAACGGGTCTTGTCTCTCGAGGTCAACACCAGGGACGAGGCCTGCATGCGCCACCAACACCTCGCCCATGCCCTTGATCTGGCCGACCTTCAGGATGACAGGGCACTGCTCAAGCCATTCGATCTGCTTCGCGTCGAACTTCTTCGCGAGCGCCTTGTCCTTTTTGTTTCCTCCGTTGCGGGCCTCGTCTTCACTGAGCTGCTTGTTGGAGTTCATGTCCTCTTCGGCAACCTTCATCGCCTTGCGGGAGAGCAGGACGCGATCCTCATGGTTACCGCGCACGCACGACGCGTGGACGTCGCGGGCGAAGTCGACGACACCCTTGGAGTCAGGACCCTTGGCGATGATATCGCCGGTAAGGACGAGGTGATCGGCGGCGGGACGGAAGTTGATTTTATTCAGTAGCTCGACCACTGCGAGAAGATGATGTCAGTTACGTTTTGCATACTATTTTTAGAAGTTGGGGAAACTTACGCTCAGACTTGCAGCCGTGCACGTCTCCCACCATGATAAGGCGTTGGTTATCGGCGGCAGACGTCGGCAGCAGGCTAGGATCAAGCGTTTTCACGTGAACCATGTCGGTAAAGGCCGGGCGGGCATTGGCGCCAAAGTATCCGTATTTCTGCGGGCCAACCAAGGCATTGCTGAGGCTGTTTTGCTCGGCCCAGTAGGGACCCAGGAACCACTTCCACGAGAAGGCCATGAGGATGGTCGCGAGGACAACGGTGAAGATGGCGCGCTGGATGCGGCGAGGAATGCGCTGGGCAGCGATCAGGGTCACTAGCGCGGGTGTGTACCAGTTTTGTTTGTCGCGGTAGTAGAAGTCGTCGTCGTCGTCGTCGTCGGCAGTTGAGTTCTTGCGCCAGTGATTCGTGACGTTGTCAATCAGTGGACGGTGCTGCTGCCAGTTGCGACTGTCGGTTCGCGCGGTGCGGTGGAGCGGGAGCTCGTCGTCGCTAGTCGGTTCATACTCCTTGAAGAGGCCATTGGTGCCTGGGGTCGCCATGTATCTGTAGTCGGCTTTGCGGTAGGGAGGCGGCGAGTAGGCGGAAGCGAGGGTTGCGGACGAGGAGCTGCTGCAGAGCGAGGGACGGCGAGAAGGCTGGGTCGACGGTTGCGGGTGAAACGGACTTTTACAGGAACGGTAGCGCGAGGGCGGGTGACGCGTGGTGGGTCGGTTGGAGTTGGAGGATGCTTCCTCGTCGGATGAGCGTGCCGGCGGCGCAGCAACGAGCGAATGATTGCGCAGCAGGGTCGGGGGTGTACTGATGGCGGGCGCAGGGTGACTTCTTGGCTGGAGATCCGGGGTCGAGGACGGACGACACAGACGGTCGGGGCTGGTGCGCTCTCGACGGCGCTCGGTGAAGCTGTCGTCACCCTCTTCAGGCGTGCGACTCCTTCTGGAAGCCATGGTGCACGGAGGTCGCAGGGCAACGACGCTGTCGGGCCTTTCCAGAACGGGCAAGCGCGGCCTGCGAGGGGAGATGCAGATCGGCCAAGGTGGAGTACCCACCACGCTGCCGGCGCCTAACGATGGTGTTTGGGCAGCGCGGCGAGGTGTGGTTTGGCTTTGTACGCGGGGCGCGTAGCGTGCTCTACTAGCAGAGCCGCGTTCGTCGCTGGCGGGCGGCTTGGAGCAGCAAGGGCCGCCCCCATTCCATGAAGCCACGCCAAGCCCTAGAAAGTTGTCGGGCCACTGACAGCGCCCACCCGGCCCCGTGCCTGACGGCTACTCAGGCCCAACCCGCACACGCTGCACTTATCTTTCTCGCGTTCCGCTCTTCCCCTCCGCCTGGGTGCTGGTTCTAGACATGGAGTCGCCCCGCCCCCCGCACAGCCTGTCCAAGATGAAGAGCAAACACAGCGCTGGCTCCACCGTCTCCAGCATTCGCAGTCTCTCGTCGCGCGACGGCCAGCTGAGCATTGAGAGCGTTTCGTCGCCCTCGTCGCAGCCGCACTCGTCGAGCGCGCCCCTTGACAATGGCGCACCCGCCAACCCCAACCGCATGCGCGACAACTTCAAGATCACCGTCATGGGCTCCAAGGGTGTCGGCAAGTCAGAGCTCGTCAGAAAGGTACTGCCCTGCTCCACCTCGCCCATGCCCCTCCATCGGCTGACCCCTGTCCAATAGTATGCCTACGGACATACGCATTTCCGTTTCAGTCCGGGCGACCGCATCAGCGGCTCCAAGCTCGTCAAGCTCAGCAATGGCGACGATTACATGCTGTCCGTCAACGACACCTTCTCCGTCCACATGGACACGCCAATTGCCGCCCACCAGATCGGCCAGGCCGATGGCGTCATGCTGGTCTTCGCACCCACCTCGCGCGAGAGCATCGACACCGTCATCAACGTCTTCAACTTCATCGCCTCCCAGTTCCGCGACGCCAAGGGCCGCAAGACGCTGCCCGTCGTCTTCGTCGCCAACAAAATCGACCTGGAGCTGCCCGACGAACAATTCGCTAATCTGCAGCGCGGCGCCAATTTCGCCAAAGAGCGCGGCATTCCGTACTTCGAGACGTCGGCACTGACCGAGAAGGGCATTGACGATGCGTTCAGGGGCGTTGCCGAACGCATCGTCGCGGCGAAAAAGGAGAAGCAGAAGGAGCCGGACGATCTGTTCACCAAGTTGAAGCGCAAACTGCAGGGCAAGTGATCTGACTGCCCACCTCACCGTGCCGGCACTGTCTGTGGAATGCCCTTCCCCTCAGCCCCACGCGACTTGGTCCGGCAGGATCTTCCGTATCTCCTTGTCTGTCTATCTTTCCTATGTTTCGTTATTGTCTTCGTCTGCAAGCGTTGAGCGTTGATACCCCAACTTGGCAGACGCAAATGTTTTCCAGCAGGATCTCGCGAATACCAGGCTGCCGCTCCGTCGTCATCTGAGAATGCCCCTCGTAACTGGCCGAGACTCTATTTCCGTTGATCACGCATTGCTCTGGCCTTTGATCGACACTTATGTAACCATCCTCTTCCGGAAAAACATATGTGGATCCATGACAGAATCGGTTGATCCGAGGCTATTCTAAACTCACACGAAAGGAACATGTATGCTGTGTTAATGAAAGGATGATTCTTGGGAGGTTGCCGGGATTTGCAAGGCCATCGTCAATACTGTTTATCTACCATCAAATAGCTACTTTTTGGAAGAACCTTACGCCACGGGATAGGAGGAGTATATAGGTATAAATAACGCTGTACAGAAGGGTTAATGTTACGTATATGTACGAGAGGGGAATGGGGAGGCGGCGAATTGTGGACTCTTTGGAGGTTTTTGTCCTTTCTGTACCTTTTCATTCATTTCTCTTAACTCCATAAAAGAAAATCAAGCTTATGATACCCTCGTTAAACAGACAAGTCAGAAAAGGAAAGGAAACCGGCCAATATCCCGGCCTTCGAAGAGCTGTTTTCCAAATATGCCATCACTCAACGCCAAACCCCATCCATACACCAGCCACAGCGCAACTGAGCTAGCAGCAACAGCAAAAAAGAAAAAGAAACATTATAAGTAACAGAAAGCAGAAAAACAATCCATATTCCCCGCAATGACAACGGTTTAACCTCCGGCGCTCTGCGGGAAAGGATCGTGTTGGCGCCGGTTCGGCGGTGACGGCGCGTGGTGTGGCTGTGGAGGAACCGCAGCCGTGTTGTTGTGGCTGATCTGCGCTCCCGCTAACCCTTGCACCTGCAGCTGTTCGGTGCCTCTCCCCCGCGAGAGCTGGATGACTAATGTCACGTGACCTTCCGAATCCGGCAGAGGTTCGTTCGGCGGGTTTATTTGATGGGGTCGATGGTTGGGCTGATGCCTGTGCCACCAAGAGAACAGCTTTGAGTGTTGACACTGGAGGGCTGCTAGTGGGCGGTTTTGGTATTAAATTCATTGTCAATGCATTTGGTAGGGAACTAAACTGCAGTGTGGTAGCTGACCTTTTTGGGATGAAATGTCGTGCTTGAGACTCTCGATAGCTGATCTCATTCGCCTCTCCAGCCGACCCTGGCTGACTGGGACCATGCTCGTTGAGTAAGCAGAAGATGGGGATTGCTATTGTGCCATTGTGGATTGAGAAGAGGTGGGGCTTCAGCGTCTAAAAATAGGAGGGATATAATTAGTACGTCCAGACAGTCTTGCGAAGGGTTCCCGACTGGAATCACTTCATATGCCACCAAGGGGGGCAGTGTTGCTGTTGTGTAACTCAAGAAGCGCCATGCTAGGCAGCTGAGACCTGATCGTATCGTGAATTGTGAGCTGAGTGGAGCTTTCATATATATATGTACGAGGTAGACACGCGTCATTGACTTGTCGCGAGGCAGACTTTGGGGATTGCCATTGAGATCATTGGTCCAAAGGACACTGCCGCACTTAGGAGGAGCGACTTGTTTCAGCGTCAAAGGACAACCTCACCGTGAATGTCCAGCCTTGGCACGATGGAGATCCACCTCGTCTTTCTGAGTGGTTCAGCTAAGGCCATTGACACAATACAGCCTTTGCTGCCACCTATAGCCTTGCAACCAAGTTTTCCGCGTCCCAACTCTTAGATTGTGAAGATTCGGTCATTTCAACGGAAGGTACTCCCCGGAGTAAACATAAGTTTGGGTCTTTTTGCTCGCTCGTACTTCATCATTTTGGACCCGTCCATCCGTGCAGCATAGACATCGTCGGGCTTGTGGAGGCTGCTGTTGCCTGGAGGGCTGAGCTGTCAGATTTGTGCATCCTTGCATTCTGCGGCGTTGCGAATTTGGTCCTGATCCTCGCTATGAGCCCAATCACCCCTTTCACGCATAGTAGAGCCCATACAAATCACCAGTCTACACATGCGAAAGAGTGCTTCAAGTGGTGAAATATCGCCCATGAAAAAGCTTCCTGTCGCTGTTGACTCTTGAGCCTCGGCCTAGTTGTTCAATCTATACTTGCTTTGTGCACAAAACCACTCGTTCTGCTCAAGTACTCACTCATCAGAAGAAAAGAAAATAACACCGTAAAATCAAAAATGCTTTGATGTGATAGCTTATTCCAAACTAAACACCACTGATACACCTTCCCCTCGTCTCGATGCCAAGTCAGAGGAGGATTTCGATTCGGCTATACTGCTGGGAAAGCTGGCCTTAGGCAATTCCTCCTGGAAAGGATGATATGAAGTTGGGACCCCGCATGTCCGAGTGCCATCCGAATAGGAATATGAGAATTCTTCCATGTATCCTTTTTCATCCTTCCTACCCAACTCCATTCCTTCGGTAAGCTTTTCTGAGTATCCGTAATACGCGTGCTAGCGTATAAGTAAAATCATCCAATTATTCACGAGTGTGCTTAGTCTTGATTTGCGGCTACGCATGCGGTCGTTTGTCGGGTTTTTGAGATCGGCTGTCGGTCGCGATACCCTCAAAGCATTGTTGGAAATTGTTGCGTGACTTGAGCGGGGTTCCACACCTGTAAGAAGGTTCGAGCCTCGATCCCTCGTGAACTGTAATGGTCCTGGGCAGGCGATAGGGGCAGGGATATTGGCGGGCTGGCCGGGAGGGGTAGAAAGTCAGCGGGAGCAGGTATGTTGTTACTAGTGTGCGCCGAGCCGTACCTTGCGGTTTTGCCGTTTTCTGAACCCTTCTTTCGTGCTCTGCGCCAGCAGGAAAGAAGTCGTTGCCTCAATGCTAAATTTAGGGCGCACCAATGCGGTTAGATTGTTGCAGTGAGTGAAAGTTGCATGGGGTGGATGACAACAAATGATTGGCTCACCTTTGCAAGGCGCATTTCGCGGTCGCAACTGCTGTTTGAAGTTGCCCACGGCCGAAGCTACTCTCATTTCAAATGCACCGGGGGGTGATAAAACCATGGTAGATATTCGAAGAATGCGAATAGATAGGTGCTCTTCTCCATACCGTGCAAGGCGTCCGCGTCCTATATGCTTGACAGAGATGCAGCATCAATGGGTGGTGTATGCATTTCCGGTGTTCTTAGGGCAGCGGAGGTGAGCGGAAGTTACCGACGTACTTTGTATGCGCTCGCCTCCAATCACTATATCTCTCGATTCCAATTGCTATAGCGCACGTGCACCTACCCAGCAGAACGCGCCTCTCGTTTTTGTTAACTTACGCGCACACCACCTCTCTAATGTCCAAAAAGCATATTTTCTCACCATTTATTAGAGCTGGCGTTGGCAAACTACATACTCAAAGTAAGCTAGATCAGTAGTCTTCTATCTAATTCGCTATGATCTAGGACTCGCTGTGTACGTTTTAATGCACCGCAAAGGAAAATAATGCTATTTTATTAGTTCGGGGCTTTACTTGCAACATCAAGGCTAGGGCGTCGAGATAAAGATTCTTTTTACACAATATAGTGCTCCTGTGGGAACTTCTCGAATGTAGAATGCAAGACAATTCTTGGGGGAACCATTGACTCCTAAGGTCCACGATAGTTTTAAATTTTGTGAGGAACCAAGTCTTGCCACTCTTGGCTATGGGAATCCTTAATGCTACGAAAGATACTGCGCAGGCAATCTTATTTCCAATGATATATCTCAAGTGAGATTATATTCATATATCGTCACGTGTCGCATGTACAAAGAATCAGAGCCAGGAAACGCGATGACCCCAGGGCTAATGCGATAAGTTGCCAGTCCAAAGACCGCATCAGTGAATTGACAAACACTTTTTTTGTGAAGGCCAGCGCATTCGCCATATTCCGACCATGCGCTACATTTCACAATGGCACAGCATGTGTGGGCCGTTCATGCGAACTGAGCGATCGAAGGGCTAGTGAACAAATGCAGCTGATGATTGAAGTGGGGCCGGCAAGGAGTCTTGAGTGTGCCTCGACACGTCACCTTACAGCCTTCGACTGCACATGACCTCTTTGTGTCACTCCCATCGAGAGCTTTGACGAGGCTAGATTGCCAAATCTGTCTTGCACCCGGGCTATGCAGTGGCGCAGCTTGCATTTGTAAGACCCTCTGACCACATGAGTTCATGCGTTATAGTTGACATGCGGGCCCAAGTAGCAGCGAGGCTGGCGGAGGGCGAGCAGCATACAACTGCAACCAGACCATTCGACTTCAACTACTATTAATCAAGATACCTCATTTCAAAAAAAAAAAAGTCTCTTACAAACTTTGATAGATCCTCCGCTATTTCCATGAATCAAGCAGAGAATTACGTGCAAGCGCAGACTTTGGAAGAGGTGGAGCAAGGCAACAAACCACAGAATCTTCGGGTGCCAAGATTGTGGAGAGAATTTGCTGATGGTTATCCGCGTTTCTCAGCATTCCTTGTTGACGACCCAGACAAAACCGGTACCATATTTCGCAAGTTCGATCGAACTTCAGCACGAAATCTTCTTTACCTTGAAAACGAGTTGAGCTCTCTTGAAGCTCGACTGGACGGCTTAGAAGACGAATGCTATCTTAACCATTCGACAGCGGTCTATGTTCGTAATTGGACTGCTCTCAACAACGCAGCGGACGGGGGCGAGATCAAAGCCATTGAAATTCGGGGCCTGGTGATCGTCTTGAGGGAAAAGGTCAGAGAGTACCGTAAGTGCCGTTACACTTAAATTTCATTTGAACTCATTACTGACGATTCAACCCAGACGAAGCGCTTATACGATTCAACCAAGTCTTATCTTTGACCTCTCCTGAACGCCGAGCGCTGAAGGCCACCCGAAACGTGTTTGCCAAAGGCGCGAATTCCACAGCATCACCAGAGAGCATGATTACTGACAGGCTGAGCGAGCATCTAAGTAAGGAGAACGAGCGAGATCTGTGCGCTCTCAGGAAAGTACCTGAATCGGATCGCCTTACAAGGCTTTTCGAAGGCAAGCTTGCTTTCCTCTTTCGAGTACTCCACCGTGACATTCTTGGGCTGGAACCACTGGCTTACGTGTACCCAGGAAAAAATCAACGGCCAATACGTTGACTACATAAGACACCAAACCGTTGAAAGAGTGGTCAGCGCAATCAGTTCTATCTTAGCTGCCATCTTTTTGATTGGTGCAGTGCTCGGACTTTACTTTGTGCAATCGCAGCACGCTCGGCTCGGAATGTTGTGTGGGTTGACGATTGCCTTTGCCGGATCTTTGGCGCTGCTCACGAATGCAAGGCGTCAAGAAGTCTTTGCTGCAACAGCTGCGTAAGTGACACCAGTCCTTCAGAAGCGCTCATATTCATTAACACCTAGCAGTTATGCTGCCGTTCTTGTGGTCTTTTTGAGCGGCGATTTTGCTCAGAATGCAGGTGCACCGAACGCATCTCCAACTGCACGATCCGTAGTTACTGTGACCTCAACCATCTTTGCATCTGCTACTGCACGCGGATGATTGGGCTGAAAAAGTATGAAGATGGATGATAAGGATGTATATACAAACGTGGATTCGAGTGGCTGGGATCTGTATTACCTGGTAAGGGAGTCCTTGAAGCATTGATAGTGGAACAGTGTTACTCTGCGTCCAACGGCTTCTGTGCGTAGACAACATACCTGATCTTGTTAGCAACTACTCTATTTTCTCCAATCTGGATGCACTCACATATCATGTTGCGGATGTATGGCCCGGTTCTTGAGCTCCTTCCTCAGCTCGGCGACATGCACCTCAACCTCTTCCTTCTTCCATCCCCGGAGGCCGGTCAAGATGCGCATGGAGAATCCCTCCAGTCCGTCCGCAAAGTTCGCAAGGTTGAACAAGCCAACTTGTTTCTGCAGCCCGAGTCAGCAACCGCCTCCACTGCTTCACAGTGACAAATAACACTCAACTCACCATCGTCTTATCCTTCGGCCAGCTCCCCACCGGAAACGAAAACCGCTCATTATGCACATCCTCAAACCCCGCCTCCCTCACCCAACCCGCCAGCTTCGCGCCGGGCTCGGGCTCCACGCCCATGGAGCGCATGCCCTCGGTCGTCTCGACGAGGTAGCGGGTGAGGTACGAGTCCTTGGCCAGCGAGCCGTCGGTCGAGTAGACCTGCATGGTGAAGTCCTGCAGCTCGATCCAGCCGCCGGGCTTGAGGTACTTGAAGCACTTGGCCACCAGCGCCGGCCAGTCGCGCACGGCGCCGAGCAGGTAGCGCGCGTGGATGAAGTCGAACTTCTGCGTGTATGTCCACTCGTCCTCGATGTCGTCGACTTCGAAGCGCACGTTGGGCGGTACGAAGGGGGGTTGGATGGGGCTGAGGTCGTTGCCGAGGATCTGGTGGTGGGCGGCGGGAGAGGGTCAGCTGGGGGTTTTGTAGGCGGGTGGGTGGATGGGTGGATTGAGGGGGTGGAGTTGTTACTCTTGCGCTCTCGTACTCGTCGCCTATGGTCGTTCGTTCGTTAGCGTTTGGCGTTTATTTGGTGGCGGAATCGAGGTTTCTTACCCATCTGAATTGCCCAGATGCCGGTTCCTGTTTTATTTCGCATGAGACAAGCTCAGTGCATGTTGTAGAAACACCACCCTCGTACCTGTTCCAAGATCCAAAACCTCCTGCACGTCTTTCTTGATTGGAGCCAGGTGTAGCTTGCCGCCGAGGCGGAGGGTAATCATATGGTGGACGAGGTCCAGTCGGTCGTTTTCGTCCTGCGATGCACATATAAGCATACTTGATAGCTGCTGAGTCATGCTATATATGGTGGCTAACCTCGTCATTTGGTGCGAAGTACACTACAAAGGTAGCATTAGTAGCAGATGGCAAGAGATGCAGCGAGAGCTCATACTTGTGCTGTCCTTCTTGAAACTGTGGTACCGACGGCCATTTTCGTATTCGTAGTCCGTGATTGAAGAGCTCAGTGACGACGTACTCGGCCTGATAGCATTGTAAGACGACCTCGTTGCTCTCGCGTGGCAGTGGCAGGGGTATGTGGGGGCGGGAGGGTTGAATTGTGGGGAAGGGACGCACAGGTCTTCTTCGTATGAAGAATCCGCCTCGTCGGTCACCTGGTCGAAAGGCCAGGTTGTCAGTACCATGTTGCACAAGGAATGACAAATACGTACGTCTTCAGCCTCGATGTGCTGAGGGGCGGGATTCTCGGTCGACTGACACATATTTGGCTGTCCCGGGAGTCTCTCACGAGGAGAAAGTGGTTGACTATTTGGGAAAGAACGCGACGAGAAGGTCGGAAGGAGTGAGACTCGACCCGGGCGGGCGGTCGCCCCAAACTGCTCACTTAAGTAGGCAGCTGTGCCGCATGCGCTTGGGTCGGCAGGTCCGATGCTGCTGTGGGCCAACGTAACATATCCGACGAAATCCCTGCGTGGATCCTCGGAAACACACCGCAAAAGGGAGTACAAATACATGGATAGGCTTAATATCGATCGAATCATGTCTCACGACTCGGAATCTTTTTATGTCAACACAGGCGATGGACTCTAAACTTTCTCTTGAATGTGCGATGTAATGACTGACCAGACAAAAAAAAGGAAGATAAAGGAAAAATCACTCGCCTCAAAACAATCCTCACAGATACCGCCCCAGCATTTTGTTTTCCCTAAATCTAAAGAATCATTCTGGTAAAAGAAAAAGAAAAAAAAATCATTGGGTTGATCTCTACACAGTACTTATCATCCCTCAACGCGGGTGCTGGCTTGGTTCAAATATGTATAAAGGAAGGTTTGCCACAGCACCTAGATTCCAAGCGTCGCTGACAAGTTCTCTCCAGAGTTAGCTCTGACCTTCCGGATCACCAGTTTAGGCCTATTATAGCCTTGATCTGAAGACTGCTTGAAAAGGGACAACGGCCGTTCATTTAAATCGAGGCAATGCTCGTGATCGTCAGACACAGCCCATAAAGAATACTGTCTCCAGTCCTCAGCGATGCCGTATTCCTTGAGCCCAGACAGTAAGACCTTGTAAGCGGGATCATCGATGGAGACGTGGCAGCTCTTGTAAACTTCGAATCGTTCGCTCTCTTCTGGGTGTGATAAATCTGAATCAGGCTCGTCCCAGACTGGATCCGTAAGAGGAGATGGTGGCGGCAGCGGTGACGACGATGGCGAAATCGTCAGAGCCGGGAGAAGAACGGCTGGATCGCTCGAAGTTGGAGATTCACCATGTGAACTAGAATTCTCAGAATCTCCCCGGGTACCCAGCGGCTGGACACGTGGATGGAGGGACCGGGTAGGGCTTGCCATTTTGTCTAGGAAGATTCTCGCAGCCTCTGCCCGTTCTAGGTCAGGCAGATTGCCCATCCATTCCTGAAAGGCTTCAGCCGCCTCATAAAAGTATCCAACAGTCATCTCAACATGCGTTGTATCTTTAAGGTCTTCAAGACTTGGGCTGTCGGAGTTGTCCTGGCGGGCTTCGACATTCGGCTGCGATGGAGCCTGAGAAATGCCATCGAAGATTTGGGTCGTCTGTCGCGAGTGTCTGGAGTTGGATGAAGTTGATGAAGGTAATCCATCGAGTGGGGCATCTAGATTATCGAGCAACACTGAAGAGCGCCAGTTCCTCAGATTGAGCTGTTCAGAGGACAGCCAAAGAGAATTTCTTGCAGGTGCGGTCGAGAGCCTGGGACCATGGATGCCTTTCGAAACTCTAAAGATGAGGGTTCTTGCTCTACTTTCTCGCAGATTCTCCAGCTGTTCTCGCACAGATTCAACTAACGGGGATCTTTCTTTGGAAGAGGACGTTGCGTGGGAGCTTGGGGGAGGCTCGTTTTCGTCCATCGGAGACAATGGAAAGTAGTCCTCAAGTAGATTAAGCTCTTGTGCGGCAACCTGCTTCTCAAGGTCCGCGAGGTCTGCAATGGAGGCACTGTGTGCTAGTTCCAAGCTCTGGATAAGAGCCTCCTGCTGCGCGTCATTCCCTTGACCAACAGCGCTAATAGTTGACGTTCTAAAACGTCAGTAAAGGACAGATTCCCTTTGCGGAGGCAACTTACCTGCGCTTGTTTATTCGTCGTGCCCACTCAAGGCTCATCAGAATGAGATGAAGGGTGGTTTTGTAAGATTTGATGCCTGCGCGGAGGTACAAAATTCTGGGCTTTGAAAGTGCCCACTTGATCCTTTCGGTCCACTTGAAACTGTTGTCTCCGGAATGGCCGATGTATCGCTCAAGTTCTTGTACAAGCTCGGTGATCTCGATGAACATCTTCAGACACCTCTCGTTCATCTCTTCGGCAACACTTGCGCATGGCGCCATCGATGCCTCATCCGCTTCTTCGAGCGTGGTTCCGAGCAGGTGGAGAATGGCGCACAAATTGGAAATCTCATGTCCTATTTTCTTCGCATCTCTGGCAGCTGAGCCTGCCTTGTCAGCGAACTGGTAGAGCGTGAGAGAGATATTGGCGCCGGCTGCGGCAATGCCGACGGTGCTTGCGGCGATGCTGAGGGGATCTGCCATGTCAAGGTAAGGAGGAGTACACTGCTTCAGATGCCCATGAGGATCGTTTGAAAGGGGTGCCTCTTGCTTATGAGCATTCGAATGGTAGCAGCTAACACGAGGCTGAGAGGAACTCAGCCGCATAGTTCTGCACGCCATACGCAGGCGGTCAGCCTCGCTAAGCCGTGGCGTTCCAATATTCTCAGCTCAGCCGGGTTCTAATGGCTGGGTAGCATCCATTTTTGACATCTCGCATCGTGGCGACGTAGGGGATCGGGTAGCACCTGCCCATTTCGATCGTGCTTGAAGAGAGGTCACGTTTGAGGTGACCCGGCGAACATTATGAGAGGACTGCACCATCCACGCACCGAAGATACCGCAATGACTGCACACATTTCTTCAGCTGTTGACGTTTCGTAGGTTCTGTTAAGGCTGCCCTGACACTGTACAAGAATGAAGGTATACTTACCACATCGCACGAAAACTTTCTGGTGCAATCTATCGGCTGCTGACGCGGCGCTTACGGGAATGTGTTGCTGCCGAGGGCTAGCGTGAATTTGTTTTTCTCCATGCCAGACACCTGTACGAGCGAGTAAGTTGTTGAAGCAAGTTTGCAAACATAAATGTGAAATTTGTAAAGATACATTCACGTCCATGTGATAGTTTCTAGTTTCTACGCCCTACAAAATCCGTAATCAGTCTCAATAAGGAGGGTGATTCTACCTCCGCATGAAACTCGGAGACAGATGTACAGGGGTGTATTTCAGCTGAAGGATAGCGCATATTCGTTCTTCGCTCATTTAATGGATGGTTGGGGCGGTGTTCGCACGTAAATGATGTGGAATACCAATTATAGATTTACGTCCAGGCGACAGCTTCCGCTATTCACTTATGTTGCTCTTCACAAAGAATTTGCTACGCCATAGATATCATCGCGTATTCTATAGCTCCATAATCCTTCGCGCCAGCCTTCAGCTACAATGTGACCCTTCTATACGTTGATCCTTGTAAGCGCTACCCATGATGATCCGGGGAAGGATCCGCCTTGGCATCAAGCACTAGTGGTCATATCTTTCTTTCAACGACCACAAAGATGTAAAATTAGCAATCACGGACTTTATTCTTATAAGAGTAATACAGCCAATGTGCCCAATCAAAACGCCTTTAATTCATCTTTCCCATCGCCAGTACCATCATATCCCCGCCCCAGCCTATCACACCATACGCAGCATCCAATCTCAAACCAGCAAAACATAGAAGATCCCAGCGCCCCTTCTAAATCCCAGGCCCAGGAAAAATATATAGGGAAATTATCCTTATCTGAGCTCGAAATGCCTTCGCCATTACCGCTCTTTGGCCGCAAGTCAATAGCATCGTCAGCGCCGACATCGCCGAACATGAAAATGAGTGACATGGGAAGGCAAGGAAGCACCAACACATGGAAGGACACTCACAGTATCGTAGTGCCGCAAGGAGGGCCGTTATAGACGCTTTCTGTCCCTGGATGAAAGATATGATGGGATGTCATGGTGTCAGAGGCGGGCGAGCCGCCAGAACTTTGATTTGTATTACTCTTTTTTCCTGCACTTTCTGCGGCGCATTTAAAGAATCTCCACGCAATGTATTATTTGCCAGCCTGCATCCCCTTATTAATTAGAAAATACAAGGATGTAGAGGTTACAGTGTCGGATGCCGGCTGCGCGCTGATTACGAGTAAAGTTCATTGGGAACAATTTTTCCTACAGGCCCAGAGGATAGACCGGCACGTCGGAACACTTCCCCTTGTCCCACTACAGAAAATGAATTAGTATCTTCTTTCTGATGCTGGAGAAATATGTTCAGGATAGACTCATGGTACACAGCTGAGTATCAAGGGCCATTCCGAGAAAGGAAATACAGTACGGGAATATTGACTCAGTGCAATGCCATTCAGTCAAGGGTAGCGGGAGACTGGAGACTAATAAATGACGAAATTTAGAATAAATTGAAGAAAACTTACAATCTCCCCATTTAATGTGCCCGTCGTCATTGAACTCCTCCAGGCGGGTTGTGGACGCACAAAGCACCCTGATCGACCCGTACATCTGCGGAATAAAACCCTCGCGACGGTACGAAAAGGTGCGCCAGCAAACGATGGTCATGATGATCAGCATCGCCGTCGAGCCGAAAAGGCCGTTTGGCACGCACGTAGCCTGCATGTGAGCACTTAGTCAGGTCCATCAATTGAATTTGAAATTTCCTTCTAATTACCGTGTATTTGGAATAGGATCCGTATGGCGTCTCGAATATTATTTCTTCCGCTTGCATCGAGAGACCCAGGAGCCAGTGCATGATGATGCTGTAGGTCATGGTCGGGATAAGGATGCGTTTCGGGAGCTGGAACATGTAGGATTGATTGAAGGGCCGTCCTTTGACGATGGTGCAGCGCAGTCGGCCACCATACTTTTCAAGCTTTCCCCAGTCGAACTCCATGGATATGAGGGTAAGGTTGTAGATGAGTAGCAGGTAAATGGTCGAGTAAACAAACTGCAGGCCATTGGCGATGAAATAGGAAGCGATCTCGCTGCTAATCTGATTGGGCGGCAGCTCGGACAACCGATTGCCCTTGGAAAAATATGCTGCCAGGCTGACGTATGGCTTTTTCGGATTTTTTCTGTTGTACATCATGTCCCAATCACCGCCAACACCAATACCTAACATGATTGACCATGCTACAGATCCGAGTGACATGATGCACAAGAGAAGGATCTGGGTCAATGCGGTCTGACCAAGAGTTCCGAGGAAAGCTCTCTTCCGTTTCATGGCCAGAGTTGGCCACGGTAACTTCGTATGGTTGTAGACAAGGTTGAACTTTTTGCACTTCTGGCAGTGGCCCAGCTCCTCCCCTGTATCAGACGGCTCTGGATCCTTACAGTGTTTGTGACAGATATGTTTGATCTGCCGTCGATGAAAGTCTCCTTTGCTCGTCATGCATTCGCCGTGAACCTGAAGTCGAGGATACAGCGAGGACGCGACAAGCACATCCCCGAAATTCAGAAGATGTGACTTGACATGACCACGAGAGGCATACATGGTAAGGACCATATAGATAGCCTTGGCCAGCAGGCACCCTGTCAGGATGAATGCGGGCATCATGCGCAATACGAGCGCACAATCGCCTCCGTCGTCAGGGCGAGATGTGATGAGGCAAGCTACGTGATCCGCGGTGCAATTTGCTGAGTGAGTTGCATTTCTCTCGCTACACACGCTTTCGTCGTACCAGATTGTTGCGGAATTTCCGGTTGCATCAATATCTCCAAAATACCCCGACCAGTCGTCGAGTGTGGAGGTTTTATTCGCCGCCAGACTTTCGAGGGAGCCTTGTTCGAATGCGGTCGCACAAGCAGTACTTACGGCAAAAGAGCGGGTGTAGTCTCCCGTGTAGTAGCTCACATCAGAGGACCAATACGAAATGTTCGCAATGGGCTCGTATGACACTTTCGGGGTCGTTCGATAGGTCGATGTACCAACGAGAGAATTGGCAAGCAAATGAATAGGCTGCAACGGGTCAGTGGGTTTATTCATGTGCAACAAAGCGGTGATAGGATACCATAGAAGTGAGGATGAGGAAAGACCAGCAAAGCCAAGATTGCCAGCGGCCAGTGCGTTTGTAGTTGATGGCAAAGGGCGAGTTTGTGCCCACACGGCAATCGCCGAATCTTGACAGCATGTATGGAAGGTCGTCGATTCGCAGGGCGGTTGCAAGCTGCTGGTACGTATTTGACATGCCCAGGATCATAGTTGATGCGACGTTGATCAGGAACTTCAGAGCCTACGCGATGGTCAGGAACAAACAGACAGGTGCGGGAGGTGGTTGGTCACACTTGATAGCCGGGCTCTATTGATTTACACGTGCCCCTATCGAAGGCAATTGATGTGGAGTTGGGGTTTTGCCTGACATGTTCGGAGAAGGCTGGTGAGGTGGAGATGCAGACAAGGAGCATAGTAAGCGCAAAGGCGGAGGTGAGGGCGGCCATGCCGCAGAGACTGCGATCCACCAGCATCTCTTGTTTCCACCAGCTAGTACCTCCTCGAGTGGCCTCTCTCTCCTCGGGCAATTCACTATCTGCCCTGGTGAGCGACCATGATTCGGCTGCATCTCTGCCGTCGACACCGTTGAGTGACTTGGCGGTGCTGTCTCGTCTGCCTTCTTCGGCTTTCTGGACAGAGCCTTTGGACTCCACGGCAGTGTTCGCCAAACTTCACGATATAATTAGCAACATGGCGTCTTCAAGTAGAAAACAAAGCGCACCGGCTGAACTCGAGATGAGCCCTTGGGTCTCGGCGTCTCGTCAAGTTGGACTTGAGACTCGAAAACATGGTGGTTGCATCAGTCGCATCCGTGGAGAAAGTCAGAGTCCGAGGGAGACATAGAGGAGAGAAAGTCGCAGGGCAGTCTCCTGAGGCGGCGCAACCTTGTTTTCGCGTTGGCCCCCAACTTTCGCAACACATTGATAGGCGTGTACTAGGATATCTTCTGCAGCTCCGCGACTCATTGCAACTCCTCATGTTCTTGGCGCTCCTTCTATACGCGTAAAACTATTTTTGAAGCCAACACTGCATTTCAAGTCCGCCGAGCTTGGGCTAAGCTGGAATGAGAATGGCGGGAAGATTTGCTTGTGGGCAGAGAATCCGTGATCCGGATGCAGCATTGCGTCACCGACATGGACGCACGCTTCCTGAAGGATTCGGGATCGTCGTTCCCCCAACGTTTTGAGGTGTGTGGCGTTCAGGATGGTCGCCCTGCTCTGAGCTGACCGTCGTGCCTGGCGCTTAGCTCGCTCGGCTAAATAAACTTTCAATCCACCCCAGCTTCTTCCTCCTTTGGTTTCTAACAACAAGCCTCTATTTCCTGGTGATGGTCGAGATACATGTTACTCATGCTGGTCATATTAGTCTTTAGCGCCATACCGGATAGAAGTTCAAAAGAAGAGAGCAGAAGGTGGCAAATACAATAAACACTTAACTTTTATATACCTAATTTCAATACAAAAACACAGAAACAGAACCCCAACTCCGTTTTAAAATACCCTCCAGTCCGTGAAGACACGCAATCTTTCCTCTCCTTTTGTTTTCCCCTGCCTTTCTATTCTATTTCTCCTCAGCCCGCCGTATCCACCACCTCGGCAAACCACTGCCTCAACGCTGTCGACAGCACGCCCGACAACTCGCGCACATCCCTAACCACAACGTACCACCTGAACGGGAACGTATCCATATACCTCCGCTTCACCACCTTCCCGTCCACGAAGCTCACATCCAGTAGATCCAGCACGCTGCTCTGCTTCTGCACCACCGCACCACCGGCTTCCCCAACACCAGCAGAACCGGCACCACCACCGCTACCGGCACCATCCACGACCACAAACACGATCATGATCCTCTCCTCCTGCGCCTGCCTGACCAGCCTCGCCACGTCCGCGTGCCCGTCGCACACGCCGTCCGAGATGACGACGGCGAGCTGCCACAGCTCCTTCGCCGCGCCGCTCGCCCGCAGCCGCGCGTCCCTGAAGACCTCGATGACGCGCCTGACCAGCTCCCGCACATCCGTGCGCTCCTGGTCGAAGCCGAAGCGCCTGAAGACGTCGACGCCGGCCTCGGACGCGAAGGGCTTGTCGAAGGGGTGCGCGACCTCGACGCCGCCGCCGAAGCGGAGCACCGACATCTCGCCGGCCTCGAGCGTGCTCAGCGCCTTGCTGACGAGCGCCAGCGTTTCGAATGCTAGGCCGCTGACACGCCCGTCCGACATGGACTTGGAGTCGTCGAGGGCGAGTGCGATCTGGTACGCGCGCTTGGATGGGAGGGAGCGTCGCAGCCAGATCTTGTCGCGCTTGTACTGCGACGCGATGTACGGGATGATGGCCTTCATGTTGAGACGCTTACCCGTGCGGTGTCCACCACGCATCTTGGTCGCCAATGTAGGTGCCAGGATCAGGCGCAGCTGTTCAGTCAGGCCCTGAGCGAGTGCTCGCGTCGAGGCTTCGTGGTGCTGCCAGAGAGTGCGCGCGTCGTCAAGCGAACGTGGGAATGCGTTCTCGTCGTCAGTGATGGCGGCGGACGAAAGTTGACGGTCAACCTCGTCGACTTCGGAGTCGGAGTCGGAGAGATCAGGAGGTTGAAGCGAATCTTCGCGCTCGGCGTTGGTGCGGTCGCCTGGCTCGCCCATGAAGGCATTGGGCTGGCCGCCAGTTTGCTGATCTTGGTCTTGCTCTTGGGCGGGCGCGTCGCGCTGGTTGGGATCGACATCTTCCATCGGGGTATCCTCCGGCTGCTCGTTTTGGTCTTCAACCTCAGCCGGGAGGTTCTCAGGGAGCTCGGCCTTGTCGTTGACATCCTGCGCCATCTCCCTGTCGAGAGCACGCGCCTGGTCTTCGTCGGCAGCGCCCAGAGCCTGGGTGTCAGCTTCAGCTTCGTCGTCGGGTAGATGCTCGAAGTCCGCATCCGCCATGTCGACGTCTTTGTCCTGCTGCTGTTGCTGGCTTTCATCTTGCTTCTCTGAAGCTTCATGGATTTGCTTCTGCTGGTTGTACCATTTCTCGAGCATGTCACCCAGCTTCTTGAACGGCTGGCTTTCGGCGGCCTCTTGCATCTCGTCATCTCGACCAACAGCGTCTTGTTGCGATGCCTTGCCACGAGCGCCCTGCTCGTTTGATTCCTGCTGTTGCTCTTCGGAAGCCTCGCCTTCGGCGCCGTCTTCGCGCTGAGCGCCGCTGGTCTGGTCCTGGTCATCTTTCTTGTCGTCATGCGCGTCCAGGCCCAACCCGGTCTCGGCAGCGGCGTCGTCTTCTGTCTTGTCGTTCTGCGCATTGTCATCGGCGCCCTTGAGCTGGCCTTCGTCGACTTGTTCTTGCTGTTCCTGCTCCTCTGGGTCGACAGCCTGATCTTCTTTTTCTTCCTCGGGAATCTCCTCTACCTCCTCCGGCTTCTGATCAAGGTCGACAGGCGCCTCCTCCGGCTCGCCATCATCTGCACCCCCCTTTTCGTCCTCCGGCGGCATCTCGTCCTCATCCATTGCATCGCCCAAGTCGTCCATATCGCCAAGGTCTTCGTCATCACCTAGGGACTTGTCATCATCATCCATGTTGAGGTCATCTGGCAGATCCAGCGTCTCTCCCTCCTGCATGTGCGGATCGACCGGCTCCTGCTCGTCTGGCCCACCGATCCTCTCTTCCTCCTCCGCACCCTTCTCCGCCTCCTCGTCGCTCTCTTCTTCCTGCTGCTGTTCACCCTCCTCGCCCTCCTTATTCTCCTTTTCCTTCTTCTGCTGCTCCTCGTCCTTATTGCCCGCCAGCTCGTCTTGATCCTTGCTGCCGAACTCCTCATTCCCTTCTCTGTCCCGGTCATCTTCCTCGTCCTTCCCGCCATCATCCCACATCTTCTCATCCACCGCACTCGGCCCCAAATCATCGACGTCACCCGCCTCCTCATCTATCTCATCCTCCTCCTCATCGCCGCTCTTATCCCCCTCCCCATCATCCTCCTCATCCTCACTCTTATGCTCGCCCATCTGCCCCTCCATCTCCTCCTCGCCCATATCCACCGCATCGTCCTCCTCCTCGTGCTCCTTCTTCGACTTGTCTTCCTCCTGCGCCAACTCTGTCAAGTCCTCGTCCTCGCCGACGTCCTTGCTGATGTCCTCAGCGCCCTCTCCCTCGCCCAGGCCCGTGCCGCCCTCCAGCTTGTCGTCGTCGCCCTTGCCGCCCTCGCCCTCGCTCTCCGACGGCGTGCAGAAGCCGCGCGAGCCGACGACCAGGAACGCCTTGGCCAGGCGGTACGCGAGGCGCGCCTGCGCCGCGTGGAGGCGGGCGAAGCGCGCGCGCACGCCCGCCACGGTCGCGCGGTACTGCGCGATGAGGGGCGACAGCGCCGCTAGCATGGCGCAAGCCGCTTGAAGACCGTTGCTAGGTGCTGCGGTTGCCAGGTTGCGGAGCTGGTTCAGGACGCTGCCGCGCAGGGCGGCGGTGACGCGGGGAGCGTGCAGAGCCTTGCAGGCGGCGGCCAGGGCAGCCGTCTCGTTGGTGAGCCAGGACGGGGACTCCGTCGTATCTGGCAGCGCAGAGTGGGACTTTTCGACGTCTTGGATGGAGCCGAGGATGGCATCGAGGGTAGAGAACAGGTTGGTGCTGAGGTCGACGATGGAGGCAGTCGTAGCGGTAGCATCTTCCTGATTGGCATTCTCGATGATGGTGCCGTTGGTGGTGTTTGTGAGTTGCAGCCACGGAAGAAGTTGCTTTAGCGTGGCTTCGAGAGCAGGGTGCTGCTCTGTCCACTTGGCGACGTTCAATTTGGTCTCCTCGAGAGTATCGTGGATACGGCTGGCCAGCTTCTCGTGCACAGCGGATGAAAGACCCTTCGGCAGGGCAGGAAGCCCATCGGCCTCCTTGGTCAGCCCGTCTAGGAGCTGTGCTCTGGACTGTAGTCCTTCCACAACCTCATTGGCGCTGGTTTTGCCTAGCTGAGCTTGAGCGTTGACGATGTGCGCCGCAACCTTCAGCATCGGGGGAATCCACGGCAAGCCACCACGCTCTATGCCCGTCGACGCCTCTCCAAGCTTGGCCTCCGCAGAAGACACGGCCGTGGTTTGCTCGAAGGTCCGCTCCAGCGCCTCTTCTTCCTCTAGCACCTTCGCAACAACTTCCCGCTGCTTGAGTGCGGCGTGCAGCATGCTCTCGAAGCTGCCAATGGACCTGGCGACATCCGCGTTGGTCAGATCGCCGGAATGCTCCCTTGCAACGTCGCGGACTTGCTGCATGAGATTGAATGTCTTGTGCAGGTACTCCTCTGCCCCCTTCGCTACGCCGTCGTGGTCAGACGAAGACGGCAGAGTGGGCAAGCGCGCCAACACCTTGGCCAGACCATCCTGCTTCTCCAACACGTCGCCACCGACGTGGCTACGGAAACCCATTTCGCGTAGCTCCTTGAGCGTGTCGGCGAACAGCTTGCGTTTCTGCGACTTTAGGTGCTTGACTTCAGTCTTGTTGTCGTCCGTCAGTACCGCAGGTGTAGCTTTCTGCAGCTCTGCAATCGATGCCTCGAGATTGTCCAAGAACTCTTGGATGTAAGAAGCGCCGTCGTGGGCCGCGTCGCCGTTCTTGCGGAGTTGAGCCATCTTGTGCATGAGCTTGACAGTGGTCGGAAGATCCTTGAATCTGGAGGGACGGGTAGACCAGCTAGGCACATACTGCTCGCAGACCTGTAGTGCAGCCGTCTCGACCGTCGCGTTGGCCGGTTGGGGCGTAATTAGGGCGGTTGCAAGAGTCGACTTTGCGGGTTCAGGAAGGTCCTGCTTCAGCACCGCGTCGACGGGTTTGTTGAGGATGCCCCGGAACTTGCGCACAACCCGGAAGAGCTTCTTGTGTGACGTCTTTGCACTCTGCCTCAGCGCATCGATGTTTCGGTCCTTCCAACTAGCGACCTTGAGAACGTTCTTCATATCCTTCTCCAGGGTAGCGCGGCCCTTGGTGATGACATCACGCACCGGCTGAGCGAAACGCACGAAGTAACGAATGAAGTTGTCGAGAGCAGTGCGAACAGGTCTGACCGACGGCTCATCCACTTCTCTCAATGCAAGCTGCTCTCTGAACTGCTCGAGCAGCCTGATACGCTCGTGGTATTGACCCGCCGTCGTGGACAAAGCGAAATCCTCCAGCGTCCTCAGAAGCTCTTCCGCATGGCTTTCTACCGCAGCCCCAGAACTGAGTGATTCCGTTGCCGCAATGATTGTCTGGTATGCAACGAAGAACCATGCCTTCGCATCATCCTTGGCCTTCTCAACCTCGATGTCGAAGAGGCGCGCCCACGTCGTGAGCTCAAGCTGACGCCAGCTGACGAGCAGGTTCGTGACCTCATCATACAACGGCGCTGCGCTGTACTCTCTGCTTGCAACTTGCTGCCACTCATAGATGGATGCGTGGAGCTTCTCACCCTTGGTGAGGAATTTGGCGACGGGCTCAACATGACGGAAAGCGAGCAGCTCGTCGGATACCCGGAGAACGTCAGCCAGGGTAGCGTGTTCGGGCCAGGCTTCCTGAATCTGGCGGAAACGCTTCTGCACACGATGAACGAGAGCAACCAGCTTCTTGGCCTCGCTGACGTTGGCGTCAGTATAGAAGTTGTAGTAACGAGGCGAGGGATTGTCCTGGAGAAGATGTTCGCTCTGCTTGTTGAGGGCCAGGAAAATTGCTGGAAGCGACGCTTCAAGACCATTGGTACTGCTGCTTTCGATCTTGCTGACATAGCTCGTAGATTGCTCGATTAACGCCGTGATCCTCTCTGTGGGGTTCTTGCGGTTGACGAAGATGTCAGCATGGCAGACCGCCAGCTTTCGGGCCAATTCCTGCGGAGACTCGACTGATGCAGCGAGGCCATCCTCCGCATCACCTTGTTGCTCGTAATCGGGGAACAGGCTCTGCAGTTCTGCTTCAGTGGCTTCCTCTTCAACATCGAGACCACCCTTGAACCGATAAAGGCCTGACTGCTCCGCAGCCTTCTCCTGATCGGCCTCGAGCTTCTCCTTCCACTGCTCGTAGAAGCTGCGGAAGATGTCATGAATCAGGTTTCGCTCGTTGATTGAAGGTGTCTTCTCTGGCTGGACGCTCAACTTGACTGCAAGAGCGCTCAACGCATGCCAACGGAGGTCCACGGGGCCGGCCTTGCCAAACATAGCAGCATCAGACGTAGGAACCAGTGCGCTAGAGCTGCTACCAAAGAATGGCGTATGTGCAGAAACGTAGTCGAAGATGCCAGCGCCAGCGCCAGCATTTGACGCTTCATCAGCGGCAGCAAGGACGATTCCAATCCTCAAGCAGTGCAAGAACGTGACGACTGGAGCAGTAATATCGTCATACGCACGGTACCCTTCGGTCAGCCTCTTGACAATCTGCTGTATGTTCATCTCCAGTGTCGCGTCACGTAACGCCCCCACTTCACCTGCATCGACTGCCCTGACCAAGCCATCCAGCACCCTCAGCAGGTTGCCAAATTCACCCGACAACTGCGCGAGCTCCGACTGTGGCGGTCTCGCAATGGCAGGTACGGACGGTTCGGCTCCCATGGTCGCAATATCTTGCTCGATGAGGCGAGTGCGTATGTTCTTGCTGTGGCCGGTAAAGGATTGTTCAAAACTGCACAGCGCAGCAAGGCTAGCGTTAAGAGCATCGCGGTGGGTGCCAAAAAGACTGCGCTCGACGAGCGGGCGAAGTGCTGGATCGAAAGGCCTGTCGGGAACGTAGAGCCAGAGGAATGCAATGGCGAGGCTGATCCAGGCTTGGCTGGGATTGACATTGCTCGCCTCTGGGTCAGTGGCATATTCGATGCTGCGCTGGAGAAGTTTGAGACCAGTGCGAATATGGTGACCCTCCGGAAGATCTTGTCGCACTTCGACGGAGGTAGTTGTGCTCTTTTCCTGGTCCAACAATTCCGAATGTGCCTGGACGATTTCCTTGAGGATACGTTGATGCACACCGGCAAGAACCGACGTCTGGTTCTGAAGGAGATCACCGGAGCGGCTGACGAGGGATTGACCTAGAACATCAATCTCAGACCGCAGCAGATCCATCTGTGCCAAAGTCGCATCGTCAAGATTGACCACGTCCTTCAACAACTTCACATGGAATCCGCCCTTCAGCGCAACAGGTCCAACGTCTCCATAGGCTCCAAGGTACGTCGACATCCGTGTAAGGAGGGCCTCAGCAAAGCTCTGCGCCGTCAACGGCATAGATCTCGTTGGTCTTTGCGCTAGAAGCGTCATGGTGGGAGTGGTCGAATCGTTATTCGACTGGCCGGCGAGCTGTGCCAAGTCCGAAAACTGGCAGATACCCTCGAAAGCTTCCGTGAACCACGGCTTGACCGCCTCCATGCCTTCTCTTACTCCCTTCTCAATGTCGTTAATTGCCACTTCTAGCTCGTTAATTAGCTCCCTGACGTCAACATCTTGGCCTCGCGCAATCTGCATGGCGCCAGCCAGCGCTGATCGCACGCGTGCTAGCTCAATCAATGGCGCATCAGCAAGCCAGACCGAAGAGTCGAACCGGTTCGCCAAATCCTCGAGCTTGAGCAAATTGAGAAGGCCTTCGTAGGTGGGCGGAGTGTGAGGCTTGAAGCGGTTCCAAAGCAGTTCCATGCTCAATCCGGTCGACAGCTGGCTATCAAGTTTGAGAGAGGCTAGACTCTTCACTAGCCTATGTTGGAGTCCAGCTACCTGGGGATTTTGAATGGAGAACAGTGGTGAGAAGTTCTGGTGCCCGATAGCGAGATAGACTTGGAAAACGGCATCTTCAATAGCCATAGCGTTGGTGAGGCTGTAAAGATCGAACCAGAACTGGCCAATGGGTTTGATCGAGTCGAGCACAGTCTCATCAACGAAACCACCCTGCAGAACATCGAGCACCCATGCAGCGAGTGTATCGAATACGGACTGCAAGAATGGTCCCACGCCCGCAAACGGGTCTTTGCTCGATTTTGAGGCCGCCTTCGACGGCACCAGGCTCCTGCCAAGCCTCGTGCGGTCTTTGATCTTGACTTTGTTGGCCTGATCCAAAGCCTGCTCGAGCAAAATCTGCATTTTCTTCAGATCCAGGCAAAGATCGAATAGTCCTCCGAGCAAGTACGCGTTGTTGTGAACGCCAGATGTATCGGAACGAGAAGCCTGGCTGTACTGAACGAGGGATTGGTTGTTCAAAGGATGAATTGTCTACATACGCGGATCTACTATCAGCATACCTATCCTTTTCATCGTTAGGAGTAGCGAGGTCACTGACCTGCGCATTGATAAAATTTTGACCCATCCCCATGAGTTTCGTAGAGCCACTCATCAACTCCATTGCCCTGGAAAGCCACTCTTGTGGGAGTTGAGAAAAGAAAGTCATGTTTTCTTGGAGAGATCCCTCAAGCCGGGCATCCGCAGGTAGGTCAAACAAGCCATTAGAAAGCTGCTGGTAGAAGCTCCCAAGGCGAGTTGAATCCTCCACGGACAGGTGATCTAGCGAAGTAGCTACAAGAGAATCGGTAGATTCTTGATCAAGGGGACGCGTACGGCCGAGGAAGTTAACATGGCGGAATCTGTACATGGCTGATTCAAAGGCGAACGCGTTGAGCTGATCATTGCTGCCCGCATCTTCATCTGACGTAGGAAGCAAGAAAAGCTCAACGGCTCTGTTTCTCATGGCACGAGAGAGCTCTCCATGACGTGGATCCATCGTCATGAATATGCGGAAGTTAGGATGAGGCTTGACAATCTTTGCCTCGCCATCAGCTGTCGAATGCTCGTTAATGATCAGATATCCGTTGGGCTCAAGCAGACCGTTCAATCTGTCGAGGACGGAAGAGCTGCAGAGATTGGCGTTATCAAGCACAAGCCACTTGCCCTGCTCTAGAGCTTGGACAAGAAGGCCATCAACCCACTGGAACCTAGCCTGATCAATAGCGACAGACTCCTTTGCAAGGGCTTCAGCTTCAATTGTTAGCTCGCGGGCCTCTGGACGGCCATCCCGTGTTTGAAGCTGCGTTAGTACTTGATGAATAGCAGCAAAAGAGACTTGAGAGAGATCGACTGGAGAAGAAAGGCGGATGAGACTGAGAAAGAGAGAAGAAAGCTCAGAATCCCCTTGGATCTGGCTCTGAATGACTGAAGAACGCGAGAACAGACTGAGCTTTTCAAGGAAACGGAGCACCTGTCGAGAGGGGTCGACTTGCTCGTACCCACCGACGAGATCCATGGCATCGATGTCAGCATTCATGGAAGACGTGACCAGCTCGGCGCCCACAGCAGAGGCGAGTTGTTTGACGAGGCTAGTTTTCCCGGAGCCCGGTGGACCAACAAGAATGACAGGCCAGTTGAGCTGAACCGCAATCATCATAGATTCTATGGCGGCAAGCTGGGAGTTTCTCGGCTTATGCCTCGAAGGGAGATGCTGGAGGAGGGAATGCCGCGGAAGTAGCCCGAGTCCTACCTGGATGTGATCCTTGCCCAAGTTGTGGAAGTAGGCTCGCTCAGGGACGGCTGATTTGGTTGCTTGCTCGAACAAGCCGATAACACATTTCCGATCGTGGTCTGACCTGAAGCGCTGTGTGATAACGGTATCCAAGAAATCTCTGGTCAAGCCACTTGGGAGGAGACCTTGCTGAGAAGTGAGCAACTGTAGCCACCGCAAAGTGTCTCTCAGATTGAATTCCCAGGGGCTGCCGAGCGCTCCGAACTTCCTGTTCGAGACCTGGGCGTCTAGTTCGGAAATGAATCCAGTTAGGGTTTCGATTTCTTGTTCAGTGGTATTCGGGAATTGTTGCTTGCAGATGGTGATCAGGTCTTCAAGCCTGAAGACATCGGCATAAACCACAGTGAAACGGTTGACAAAAGAAGCGGGGAGACCCTTTCTACCACCTCCCTGGTGGTGAGGATTCTGCGCTGCAAACACCCTGAAGCCAGGATTCTGATGGAAGGTTTGATCCAACTCAGAGATGTAAACTTCTCCACGGTGATCGAGACAGGCGTTGAGACCCTCAAGTACAGACTGTGAGGCCAAGTTCATCTCATCGAGCAGAACCCACTCTCCGTTCTTCATGGCCTTAAGGAAAGGCGCATCCTTCCAAGCAAAAGTACCTGCCTGGGCGCCTTCGACGGGGACATCAGATCCAAACAAGTCCATGAGATCAGTTTGCTCAGACAAATTGATACGGGTGAGAGGCACACCAACAGCCTTCGCAATAGCAGTGACAAGCGTGGTCTTGCCCACACCAGGGTTACCTTCTAGAAGGATGGGCTTCGGCAACTGCAGTGCGCGGAGAACTCTCATGGCATTGGACTTGGTAGTTGGCGCGGCCATGGAGAAAGAAGGATCCGAGACAGCCTTGCCGATGCGCGGGACGGCGAAGTCACCAATGGACAACATCGAGTCGGAAGAGCCAATAGCAGCAGGGGCGAAATAGATGGCCTTTGCGTCTGTGTTGACCAGCTCGCTGAGCTTCTCGAGGCAGACAGCGCGCTCGCGGTCTATGTTGGCTGCAGAGATAGCAAGCAGGGCCGCCGGGTTCGCTCCAAGCGTGTCGATGAAGACCATTGCTGCTCCGTGAACAACTCCAAAGATTGGTTCATTGACACCGCAGCGGTTGATGAAGTGGACCCATGCAAGAGTATCACGGATGGAGATCGACGACGCAGCAGAAGCGTTGAACTTCTCGTTAAACCACTGTGAGAAGTTGACGACAGTCGACGCATAGTCTACTGCGGATGGCATGAGCTTGGCTTTCACAATCTGGGTAATGTCCTCCAGGTCAGACAAAGCGGGGACCCAAATCTCGGTGAAGCGGTTTCGCAGCGCCGGGGAAAGTTCCTTCTTCCCGTAGTCTCCACCTGGATTCATTGTCGCCAAGAACTGGAAGCCATCCGATGCTTTGATGCTTGAATCTGTAGGGCCTTTTTCTGCCAGGAGAATGGTGCGCGATGATTCCAGCACGCTGTTCAGCCTTTCCAAGACCGAATCATCAGCAAGCGAGATTTCATCCAGCAAAAAGTATTGGCCCGTTTTCATTGCAGTAACAAGGCTGCCATCCGCCCATTCGAATAGAGATGAGAGCTTGACGCGTTGAGCGTGAATAGCCTGGCGAGATTCCGCACTGAGCCGCTCCGGTTCATCCTTAACGAGCTTGTCGTAGAGGGCTAGCAAGTCGGCCAAGGAAGTGGTCGACGTTTCTAATGAGACCCCAGCCTCCGTCAAAAGTTCACTGAGGTCCTTACCCAGCTGCTGTTCCAGGAATGCGCGATTGCGGATAGGCCTTTGAGCACCGATAAGATCTCCAGTCTCTGTGTTTTGGTGGGCATTGACAATGAAGAGTTGCTTGGCAAAGGCATCTGCAAGCATCTGACAGACGGTCGTCTTACCACAGCCAGTTTCACCCACAAGCAGGACCGGTTCGTTGTGGCGGAGTGCATTGGAAACCAGAGCATAAAGCCGACGCATTGCGCGAGTCCAGACAACACCGTCGGAAGAGACATTCTCTTGATATAAACGCATCTCTGGTGATCGCTCGACGGAGTAGAGCACATCCTCATCGATTTTGGTTTGCTTGATGACCTTTTCAATGATTTGCTTGACAGCCAGGCGCTCTTCCGCTTTTCGCACACGCTCTGCAAGAAGCATGTAACCTTGTTCAGCGAGCTGCTGTGACGTTTCAGGTGCGCGCATCGCCCATCGGAACAAATCACGGAGAGTGGCGAAGCTCTTGGATTCGAAAAGGCGACTGGACTGTCGGAGGATTGAAAGCTCCCTGTACACATTGACAATGTGCTCACACCATGACCGAGGAAGCTGCGTTCGCCGCTCGAGAATGTACTTCAGCTCGTTGACAGGTATGTCGTCGAAGTGCAACTCGAGGAAACGGTTGCGGAAGGCGCGCGAGAGGCTCTTCCTTCCACCATAGAGGCCAGCAGGATTTTGCGTAGCAAACAGCATGAAGTCCTCATGAGGCCGAACGACTTCTTGTGTTTCCGGGATGAGAAGCTCCCTGTTATCGTCGAGCAAGCGGTTCAAAGCCTCCAGAACATCCGTGGGAGCAAGGTTCAGTTCGTCGAGAACAATCCAATGGCCTTCGCGCAGAGCCTTGACAAGGATACCTTCCTGGAATTGGAGTTTACCATCATTTCCAGAAACGTAAGTACCCAAGTATTCCTGCAAGTCCGTGTGCTCGTGATTGTTGATACGAACAAACTTGTTGCCAGATCTCTTCGCTAGATACTCGATCATACTCGTCTTACCGGCAGACGTAGGGCCCTGGATAAGCACTGGGAAGCGGCGAGTCGAGGCGGCACGGATGAGATTCGTGAGGTTGCGCCAAACGAAGTTGGTAATGATGTAGTGCTCCTCATCAGACGATTCGAACCTGCCCCGGCGAAGCCATTGCGGATCCTTGCCTGCCGCATCGAGCCACTTCTCGAAGTTGGCATCGTCTGCCGCTTTGCTGATACCCTTCTTTTTTAGATCATGGTTTCTCCGGCCATCATCTCGCCGTATCTGGACATAGTCTCTATCCTTCTCAGCAGGCTTTTGAAGGGGTGAACCGAGTTGAGGCCTGAGGTATTTGACAACCGCCTCAGCAACGAGATCCTCGGAAGATTTGTCAAGAAACGTTAAGAAGCTCATGCAGAAGCCTTCATACAGAGCCCTGCGAAGTGAATGGAGCGGCGCAGTGTCCAACGAATAGATCAGCGTCCTTGTGAGCGTACGCAAACTGAAGTGAGGCTTCTGGTTTGCGCCATCCACCAGTCTGTTCTCCGCATTCAATTCTTGAATATGCAGATACAAGTTGGCAACATCTGCGGAAATTTTCCGGTCCTTGTGGAGGTACTGGTCAAGATAGGTTTCCACGACGCTTTGCAAGCTCTTGAAGTCGCGATCAGGACTTTCGACATACAGCTCCGTGAATCGAGAACGGATGCCCATAGGAAGATCCTTCTTCCCGACATCGGTTGCAGGGTTCATTGCTGCAAAGACACGAAAATTGGGATGTGCCTCGATTCTCTCAACATTGCCCGTCTCCGTCAGGAGAATGGACGGCTTGCCTCCAGAGCCACCGGTAAGCAAGTCGGCCAGCGCTTCAAGAGTATCTGGTGCGGCCAAGTTGATTTCGTCGAGCAAAACCCAATCGCCGTTTCTGACAGCCTTGACAATGTTGCCCTCCACAAACTTGAAAGCAAAAGCGCTGGACTTGTTGGCAATCTGTGACTCCACAAGCTTGAGATCGTTGGCAAAAGCATCCCACTCAGATTGCGAGAAAGATGCAGGTAGCTTAGGTTGTTTTTCGACCTTGCGCTTTTTCTTCTTGGGTTGGTCATTCTCGTCAGCTTGCTGCGCAGCGTCAGACCTGGAGGCTTTGACCGCGTCGTCGACCATGCGTAGAGCCTGCTGCCAAAATTTGCAAACAGCCTTCCAGCGGCCCTTCGCCATATGTTCGTTTAGCTGATTGAGAAAGAGGCGGTTCTTGTCTTGGGAGAACGTTGACAAGAAGAGATCGTCGAAGCGGTCCTTCATCGGCACCATGATGCTGCGGAGGTTAACGGGCTTGAAGCCACCCAGTAGGTCGCCGCTTTCGCTTTGTTGAGACAAGTTGAATACCTCCATTTTCCGGCCAAGTTCACTGGCCAGATGCTGGATAGCGGTGGTTTTGCCGGTACCGGTCTCACCAACCAACAGAAGGGGCTCCTGATGATCCACAGCAACCGCAATTCTCTCTAATAGGCGACAAGTGTGGTCGTTCGCAGCAAACGGTCGTCGGTCTGCACGTCTCTTGCGTTGAGACCTTTTCAGGGTAGCACGTCCGATGGTGACTTCGCTGGTATCATTTGTCTTGTACGCGATTGTACGCTGCAAGATCAGATGGTCCCTCTTCTGCGGATCAACATGAAGCTCCCGCGCAATGCACGCAACAATCAACTCTCGGGCTGGTCCATTTTCCAGGCTTCCAGCGAGACAGTCGACTGCTTCGAGAAACATGTCGTCCAAATTCCGAGGGTTAATTCGACTACACCACTTGAACAAGTCGCGCGAAGTAACAGGTCTGATCATGCCAGACTTGCTAGCCGTGAAGGATTTGTCCTTGGACAAAGCCTGGAGGCTCCCATAGACGCTCATGATCTGAGGCACCAAAGCCTCCGGGATGTTGGAGAATGCGCGCTGGACAATTTCTCCGAGCTCTCCCTCGCGCGGCATCTCAATGCTAATGCGATCCCAGAAACGCGTTCCAATCATGCCGGCGCCGGGGACAATTTGTTCTCCACGAAGATTGAGTGTTGTACGAAGTGTTGCGATAATCTTGAAGCCGCGGGCGGCACGGACAACTTCGCCTCTACTAGGAATAAGGAGCTCTCCCGATTCAATGAGCGGCAAAAGCGTGCTGATCACGTCGTTCGGGGCACGGTCCAGATCCTCGATCAACACCCACCGGCCTTCTCTTACCGCGGTAGTAAGAACACCGGGCCTCCAGGTGAAAGTGCCGGGGGTGCTTCCAGTCGTATACATGCCAATGAGGAGCTTAGCATCGCTCTGCTCGTTAAGATGTAAGGTCACCATGGATTGGAGCTTATTTAGTTCCCTTGCAAGATGGCGGATTATCAGCGTTTTACCCGAACCAGCAAGGCCGGTCAACATGACAGGCTTGTCACCGTTCAGACTTCTGGCCACAGAAGTGAGGTTTCGCACGGTGGTTCCGGTCGGAATAAGCTGAACGCCATCCGCAGTGACAGGCGCGTCGGATCGGGGAAGCAAAACGCCATGGATTTCAGCGGTATGAGGGCCAAGATCCCTCTGCGTGATTATTCTGCTAATCTGCGGGGACGAAAGGTACGCCTCTCGCGCCGACCGGGCCTCCACAAGATTAATTTTCACCTCCGCATACCGCTTCTCTTCCCAAAGGCTCAGGAACCGATAGTCAATTGCCTTGCCTTCCCAGTTCCCGCTCACGGGCTCTTGACCAACGTATCTGGATATCATCTCCTCCTGCGCCGCATCCGCAGCATGTAGATACAGGCAAAGACAGCGAATGGCAAGGTATCGGACGGTTCGGTTCGGATGTGCGAGCAAGGATTGGAGGGACAGTGGTTGAATAGAACGGCCGAAGGTCTCGTTATCGCTCACGAGAAGGCGGAAAAGTCCGAGAAGAAGGTCGACCATGCGATCGTCCGCGGTGGTCTGTGAAGCCTTGGAGGCATCATGTTGCAAAGCTGAGGCGATCTCGTCTGCGCCACGAGAAAGGATAGCTTCAGCAATGTCCGAAAGGTACGGCGCAAGTTGTAATATGCGGGCATATGCGGGTATGGTCTCGACAGAAGGATACGAGGCAGCCCACAGCGCGCGGACTTCGACAAACAATGGCTCGAAAAGCGCGAAAAGGTAATCGGTGTGGCGCGGGTTCAGCGACTCGCGAGCGAGGTCAGCGAGGAAGTCGCGATTAGAGCTCGGGCGGAGGAGGGAGCGCAGCTCCTCGGGGACCCCGTTGGGGCGCGCCTGAAGCGCAGAGATACCCCAGCCGCATTCCATGGTCGCGCTCCGGAACTGTAACCAGGAATTGGGGTAGGAAAAAAGTTGCGCGGCGGCGAGGGTTGATTTGGTGTTTGGTTCATGCTTTCCCAGCAGCCAAAATAATTTCTTGAGTACTGGATGGCCTGTGCACCCTATGCCGCGTTAGGCAGCGGCGAGCCTCGAGATTTTGACGGCGGGAAACACGCACCACCACCGACTTTGACCGCGTACGGCAATTGCAAACCTCCCACCGCACCCCCACCATCCCGCCCGCCATGTCACTCTCGTGCCAGTCCGCGCTGCGCGTCTGCGCCCGCGCCGCCCGCGCCTCGCCCGCCCGCGCCTCCGTCTCCCGCCTGCAGCAAGCCCGGAGATGGCAGTCCACCGACGCCGCCGCAGCTCCCGCGAACCCCAAGATCGCCACCATCGTCGACCAGATCAGCCAATTGACTCTGCTTGAGACCGCCGACCTCGTCTCCACCCTCAAGGTTAGCCCCCGGAGGCCCAATGTTGCATATCCGTTGCGCGTTGAAGCGCCGACGGCTCCGAGAACAAACCCTCCGCTAACCGCTCGTCCGTGAACAAACACAGACCCGCCTCAACATCCCCGACATGCCCGTCGGCGGCTTCGCCGCTGCGCCCGCCGCCGCCCAGGCCGCAGCACCTGCAGCTGCTGAGGAGGAGGAGGCCGCGCCCGCCGCGCAGGAGAAGACGCTGTTCAACTTGAAGCTGCAGAGCATCGACACGGCGTCTAAGCCCAAGATCATCAAGGAGGTCAAGAGCATGCTTGGTCTGTCGCTGGTGGACAGCAAGAAGTTTGTCGAGAGCGCGCCCAAGTTGATGAAGGAGTCTGTGCCCAAGGAGGAGGCCGAGAAGATCATCGAGACCATGAAGGGTCTTGGCGCCGTTGTCGTCATGGAGTAAGCGTCGTGCTATTGGCCGAGCGGCTTTTGGGGAATGAATGTATGGAAAAAATGGAAATGGAAAGCTTCTAGAGTCTTGATGGGCTCTATCCAACATGTGCTACGCGCGGACGGAACCACGAAGCGAGGGCATGGCCGCGGTGTTCTTTTGGGACTGTATTTGTATAGATGGATTCTTTTAGTGTACAAATATGGTTTGCGTTAGGCGGGTATCAACGCCAGGTATGGAGGCCTCGCAAACCTCCAACACTTGAAAATAACAAAGGTCCATCACCACTCAACGCCGTCATGATGCAGCCATGATTCTCCGGCCTCAACGCCTAACATGCAAACCCGTTCCTCTCCCTTTTTCCCTTTCCAGAACGCCGATGAAACCAGTAACCGGAGGCTCAAGACTCACGATCAAACGCAATAGCCTGTTTCCGCTCTTGGGCATCCTCCTCAGCAGCCACGTAGTCGTCGTCTCCAATGTCGCTGCTCTCCTCCCACATCTTCTCGAACTCGCGGTCGTTCTCGGGCTCCACCTGCCAGATGACCTCCCTCAATCTCTTATGTCTCTCTCGATCCTCCTCTATCCGCTGCTCGACCTGGCGCTTGTCCAACCTCGATGCACCATTCCCGCGCGGCGTATGCTTTCCGCTGCCAGTGGCACCATTTGTCGGCGACCCCAACGCTGGGTGTGCCACCGCGATGTCGCGCTCTTTGAGACAATCCTCCAGTTCCTGGACCGTCTGTGGGATGAGGACCTGCTTGTTTTGCAAGCCAGCTAGCACCTAGACGACATACTTTAGCCCCAAGTCCAACGGTATATCCGTAGTCCCAAGGGACTCAACGGGGAAAGGCTGCTCACCCTCCTCACGACCTTGACGTTCGCGGCACCTGATCCGTCCGGGGGCGCGACGGCGTCGATGACGCGCAGGATGTCGCGCTGCATCATGCGCACGAACTCGAGGTGATTCTCGCGCTGGGCGACGTCGCACAGGTGCTCGATGAAGTACATGATGTTCGCACGGTTGTTCATGTTATTCTGCCCAACAATCAGCACGCCGATCTCCCCCCAAGTCGTCTGGAAATTTGAGTTTCGTACCCTCTCCAGCTGCTCGAGGATGCACGAGTGCAGGTCCTCGTCCATGTCGCGGTACTTGAGGGCATAGTTTGCGGCTTTCTGGGCCGAGGTGACGGAGGCGTTGAGGTGCTGCAGCTGGCTTGTGAAGCGCATGCGCACTTCGAACGGGTCCGCCATCGTTCGCTTCGAATAGGCGCTTTCACGCGCACGCACCGGGGGGGATATTAAGGTGCTTGGTGGGGAACAACGGCAGTGGAGGGGCGTGTCGCCGTTAACGCGCGAAGCTCTGATGCTCGGCAGTGGACGCGGTTACGGGCGGCAGCGGCGATGGTCGGGCGCGAAGAAGCTTGGCCCTGCATGCCGCCGGGTCCGGTTCAAGCGGCGATCTAGGTTGGTCTGGATCAACAGTAATTTCGACATGCTCTTGCACCACCAATATAACTTTATCCAAAAGCTGAAAATCATTGGCCCTATGCAAATCTCGAGTTAGATCTCATGATGTCTCACATGCACACTGAGACTTGGATCATTTCCATACTAGTAAATTGCTCCACTACCGTGACAATCAGCTATTGCCATCTTCCTCCACAATTTCTGGGTATCCTGATATCTAAAACAAAAGGCTCAAATCGTTTTCCAGATTACATTAGACACTAGTAGTGCAGCATTGAAGGCATTGCGCCCATTCGTAAATCAAACTCATGCACCACCAACCATTCTCTCAGCGATCAAGCGATGCTGCTGTCCGAACATACCTCCTCATCGGCGTAAGGCATATGCCTGTAGTACGTGACTTCGCCCGTCTCGCATCTGTACTCGAACCACCCGTCCGACGTGCGGCAGTAATTCCTCCCTGCCTTATCCACGCCGCACGCCGAGATGCTGCCCATCACTTCTTGCTCTTCTGCTTCGTCTCGGCTTGAAGTCGAGCTATTTTCTGTGCTCTCGGCACTGGGTTCCTCGGTTGTGTCGTTGGGAAAGGTTTTCGGGACGATAATGTGCTTAATCTGAGGCTCATCACCACTGTCGTCGGTAATATCGAAGACGGAGACGTCATCCTCCTCGGCATCGCGGATTTCGGGAATTGTTTTTGTGTCAACGCTGGGGAAGTGGAGTTTGTCGAGGAAAAGTTTTGTCTTAGGCGCGTAGGGCGCGCGCTGCTCGGCTTGGTGGATAGACTGTCTGACGTCGAAGTTTCCGACCATGGGTGCGGCTTGAGAAATCGTGCTCCAAGAGATGGCGGAGAAGACCGCAATGTTGAACAGTGAGGATCGCATGTTGTTGGTGTTGAATGAAAATTATTGGTGGAAGTGAGAGACTGTAACCAGAACTCGAAATGGAATGTAGCGATTGACTGGGGAAAAGACTGTCGTTCCACACTCGTGAGAATCCAAGCTGTTTTAAAGACGTTGAGAACATGCGATGAGGCGGTTCTTAGATTAAATATCGATTTTGGTTCGAGACATGGGTCTTTCCGCTGTATCACCACAAAAGTCTATCTCCGCAGCCATGGCTGGCGAGACACGATCCATTCGCCGAGAAGGGTCTCTTTCAGCCTATAGCTCCGACGCGCGCGGGTAATGGTGAAGCGGCCCGTTCACGCACCTACCACTCTGTGTCGAGGTGGGTCAAAAATAGAATACGTGCCACCCAAAAGGGCCGTGGGGAGGAAATTCAAAGGGGCGCCTGAATCCGCGAATGGGGAAAGTGATAGACGAACATCATCCATGCTATAGCAGGCCGGGCGGTCTAGACTACTCGGCAGGATCCGAATCAGAGAGAGCTGGATGGCGCGACATTGGAGTACTGGCTGGCAGTTTCTCTATCGTCTGACATTGCCGCTACGTCCCGAGGATCACCTGCCAGGGGTTGCAAACTTTATCGTTTGACATCGCGTGTTCAACGGTGAGGCAAACATGCTGATAAACTCCCCACTTCACATGTTTGAGATATTGGACAAAAGCTTAACACGCCCACCTGGCGTTTAACTGGCGCTGAACGAGACAGAAACAATGCGGCGTTTCCCCGAGGCTAATAAGGCATGATGAAGAGCGTATTCGAAGCGAAGACGAGGTGCAAAGTCGGACCGAGCATCGAGGACGAATAGAAACGCGGATGAGACCGATGACAAGAGAGGAGCACCTAGCTGCCAGGCACAGGCACAGGCACGGGGTTTTGGTGTGGCTGCCGTCTGTGGCTGCGCGGCTTGCGTCGGCCCCGCCAACGCATTTTCAGCACCTCCGCCCTGCGACATTCGGAGCTCTCCCCCACGCTCAAATATTCCCCGCGCCCAAACACACCTCCACACGCCATTGACCCTCCAGAGATACCCAGATACCCCAGAACAACACGCAAGCAACAATGGCTGACAACGGACTCACCCTCACTGTCCTGGGCTGCGGTACGCAATTCCTAGAGCTTCCCCACCAAGCTGCAGCGTAGCTAATGATTCACACCTGCAGGCGTCATGGGCAACGCCATTCTCGGCGGCATCATGGCCGCGCTGGCTGACCCCTCCGGACCCTCGACCGCCGACGAGACCGTCCCGCCCAAGCTGCCGACCAAGTTCATCGCCTGCGATGCCTGGGCAGGCGCCCCGGACGCCATCCGGGGCGTGCTGGGCAAGTACAACCAGCCGCTGGAGATCTACGTCAACGACAACCTGACGGGCGTGAAGAAGGCCGACGTGGTGCTTCTGGCGTGCAAGCCGTACATGCTGCAGGAGGTTCTGGGTGCGGACGGCATGCGCGAGGCGTTGGACGGCAAGCTGATCATGTCGATCCTGGCCGGTGTGTCGGTCGAGCAGATCGAGCGCACCATCTACCCCGACGGCGTGCCCGCGCCGGAGAAGAAGCCGTGCCGCGTCGTGCGCGTCATGCCCAACACGGCCGCCCTCGTGCGCCAGAGCATGACGGTCATCTCGCAGCCGACCCCGCCGCTGAGCGACGACCAGACTGCTCTCGTCACCTGGATCTTCAACCGCTGCGGCAAGGTCGTCCAGCTGCCGCCCCACCTCATGGACGCCTGCACCTCGCTGTGCGGCTCCGGCCCCGCTTTCGTTGCCCTGATCCTCGAGGGCTTGGCTGATGGCGCTGTCGCCATGGGTATCCCCCGCAAGGAGGCCCAGCTCATGTCCGCCCAGATGATGAAGGGCACCACCGGCTTGGTGCTCGAGGAGAACAGGCACCCTTCCATCCTGAAGGATATGGTTTCTACTCCCGGTGGCTGCACTATCGGCGGCCTGCTAACCCTCGAGGAGGGCGCCGTCAGGGGCCACGTCGCGCGTGCCGTTAGGGAAGCTACCGTTGTTGCGAGCCAGCTGGGCCAGGGTGTTAAGAACGTGAACGGCACTCGTCACTGAGAGATCTTATGATCGTTTGGTCAGTCTGGCGTTCAAAATGTGGATACTTTGGAAGCGGAATATGAAAATCTTTACGAGAAATGACTGGTTTCAAAAGAACGTCCAAATGTCATGCTATGAAATGTACGGAGAAGATGAAAAGAAACAACAAATGAGTTATGGTATAACCACTAAGCGGGAAAAAAAACAAAAGCTCCCAAGTTTGCAATGAAGCCAATGGCCGCCTGAATCTCGGATATCAAAGGGAGAGAAAAGTCCATTTTATCATCTTTGTCGTGCTTAAGGTTGTCCAATCGAGCCGTAGTAATTGTAAATGTCAATAGAGCACGCCGATCTCATGTACTAAGGAATAATTGTACCAAGTTCTACTACTCATATAAACAAATCCTACCTAGAATGAAGATAGCAGTGAAGTTTGAATTAAAATTTCCGAATGTCACTTCTCCATTCTTAAAAAAAAAAAAAAGACTTAATTGTGAACGAATCTACGATGACACTTCAACCTGTTTTTTTTTTTTTTTTTTAGATTAAATAGAATAAAGTAGTAGATAAGAAAAAGTTCCCCGTTATTTTGTTCTTTTTTCTCTCAACATTCGTTCAGTATACCGTCAATTATAATTCGAGTCGATAAATTTTTCTCATATTACTTTCAAAGCCACTTCTCAGAAGCTGACCACCTTCTTAATAAGTATCCCAGGAAAGTTTAATCAAGCAATCTACTGTGTCTTTAAGCCACTGAATTAAAGGTTTAACACTCATAAATGCCCTATAAGGTGGTATAAGAGAAACCAGACGAAGGATAAAGGTTAAAAAAAAAAAGAATAAACAAAACTCAGACACGACAGAACACATTTTACTAGAAAATTCAACCTTGTTTCGGGGAGACCATTTCTGTGGTGATCCAACTGTATATATTATTGAGCGTCCACTAATATAAAATATAATTTTGTCGACGACACTTTCATACTATGTTCCATTTCTTCACCAAGTTATTCTTCCCGATTTTTGTAGAGTCAAGGAAGGATTGCTGAAAACCGGAAAGAAGGGCTGATTTGTTCTCCTACCTATTGAGACATTCAACACGAACGAGGAAAATTAAAACAACGAAGGGTAGCCGGAGCTTGGCGCTGGTATCGGCGAGAGTTCCTATACATGATTTTCCCTGCCCCACACCCAACCCGTGGGATGAGACAACGGGAGGCCGGGTGACACGAAGGAAAGAAAAACATTAGTGAGACCCCGCCTTTAGCACAAGTTGAGGTAACGTTACCTTAGATGCGGGTTGCACTTCATGAACGCGAAAGTGGTGTTCTGGATCGGGGAGACTGTCCACTCGTAGATAGGGCAGTATGTAAAAGTGCAATCACAGATGTAATTTCACATCGAAAGGGGCTGGAAGAACTTATGCTCAATATACGTTTGGTTATTGACTAGGATGACGTCAAGTACGAAGCGGTACGGATATCTACAACTATCTCAAAGCCTCTTTTCCGATGCAACTCTTCATGGCGTTCCCAAGGATTTTCCGAAAAGGCAGAGCACCAGGTCTATGATGTCGCTCCTTAGAACGATTTCCATCTATCCCATGCCATCTTCCTCTACCCCAGCAGTGACATGCGTGCCTTGAGGGAGCACGTAAAGCTTCTCCATCAGCGTCAACCCCCCAAGCGGCAACAGCTGCCACGGCACGCCTCTTAGTCACTGTCGTTCCCCTCATCCCCACTCCCACCCTTCAGCCACGCCGGTCTCCGTCCCCAAGGCCTCGCCAAATCCTCTTCATCACTATACATGCCCCACTCCTCCTCATCACTCGCCGCGACTCTGTACCGGTACGCGCCCTCGTCCCTCTCGTCGTCGCTCGCGACCTCGTCCTCCGGATACTCGTTCGCGTAGAAGTCCTCCGCGTTCTCGTCCTCGTCATCCGTGTCGAACTCCTTGTCGCTGTCGTCGGCGGCGGGATTCTGCTCGAGGTAGGCCTCCCACAGCGGCTGCTCGTCGACGTTGATGACGAGCACGCCGATGTCGGGCGGGAGCGCGGTGGCGGCGGTGGCGTTGTCGATGACCGTGTCGGGCGGGCCGTCGTAGCGGACGTATGTGTCGTATACGTAGTCGCCGTCGTCGTCGTCGTCCGAGTCCGACTCCGCGCGGTGGTGGTGATTGTCGATGTCCATGCCCTCGGTCGCCGCACCACCGTTGTTGTTCGCGAACCGTTCCGGATGGCGGTCGCGGAAGCGCGGCGTGGCTTTCGGCTGGAACTTGAGCTTCTGATGTGACGGCGGCGAGGCGAGGGTCGGCGGGTAGATGGGCGTCGGCTTGGCAGGTGTCGAGGGAGCGGGGTTTTCCTTTCGCTCCTCGGCGTGTTCGACCTCCTGCGCGAACTTCTGCATCTCGGAGAGCAGGCCGAGGTCGACGGCAGCCTTGTCAGACTTGCCGGCATCGCCGTTGCCTGCCGTGGCCCCAGTAGCGGGAGCGGTAGTGGTGGTGGCACCGTTCGTGCCGCGGCCGACAGCCGGGCTCGCGCTCCTCGCCGTCCTTCCCGGTCGTTTGAGAGTGGTGGGCTGCTGCTGCTGCTGCGCGCTTACAGCCGGCTGTTCATGGTCCAACTGCATCTCGACATCGCGTCCGGCTGCTGCCTTCTGAGCGACGTACTCGGCGACTTCGGGCCCGCCGGCGGTCCTCGTTTTCTTCGGCTTGGATTCTACGAGCGTTGCGACATTCTTGCGCTTCTGGAGCGAGCCGCCGGGGCTCGACGAGCGGCTCGGCGCGGACTTGGTGGAGAGGTGGAAGCGACGGGTAGCCGGGGCTGGCGCCAGGATCTTCCGATCCGAAGAAGAGGGGATTGAGGAAGGGGTATCGGTCCTTGAGGGGGCCGCGCTGCTGTCGTTAGCAGCAGCAGCTATTGCTGAGACTGGGCCAGAGGAGGTGATGGTGGCATTGGGGGCCGTTGTGGGACCTGCCGCTGCAAGACTGGACGTCGAGCCGTCCAGAGCGGAGGCGCCCGCAACGGCAGGGTCCTGCTGCAGGACGCGTCTGAACACGGCCGGGTAGGACGAGGCTGGTTGGTCGAGGGTGAAACGGCGCTTCTTGGGGTCATCCTGCGGCGTGTGGTGGACATGCAGCGTCTCCACCGGCTCATCCTGTCTCTTGCGCTTGATGCGCACCGTGTGCGGCAGCACGTGTTGCGACATAGTGGGCGGATGGAACAATGGGTTGCCCCTTCCTGTTGACCGCTCTCTTTTCCTCTCCTTTCTCTTTCCCGCCCGCTTTCAAACCAGCGTCGGCGTCACCGCTGCCTGAGATTGGGCTTGGGCCTGGACCTGGCCTTGCCGGCTGGCGTGTGTTACTGTTCCCGTCGGCAAGATCGCGCCTCGGGCAGCTACTTTTTCTGGCAGGGGAGGTCAGTTCCCGATCGTGTGGATGTATGTTACAGCAGATGCAATCCTCATCAACTATTGAGCGTAGCACGGCACCGCTGAAGGAACGATTGGCTGGTATTGTGCTCAATGAAGACATGCAGCGATGCGAGATTTCGCGATCATCGGAAACCAAGTCCCCAGCTAAATGACAAGAACTGGTACTCCTCCCAGGCTATGCAACTATGCGGCGAGACAGGGTATGCTGGTAGGGTGGGTGGAGGGGGCAGTAAAGACAGAGGTAGCGGCTGCGGCGGGGGCGGGCAAACTAGTGATTGTGGAACACGATGCAGCGACGGGAAGAAGCAGACGTATGTGAAGTGAAATCCAAAGAGAGCAGAGACAGCGCCTGGTGGAATGGCATAGAAAGACTTGGCGAACAGGGTATTTCTATAGAACGAAGGGAAAAAATCCTCGACTTACCGGATGAGATTTTTGCCAGGCTCAAGTGACCTTGTCACCAGGCAGCCGAGCTCAGGGTCTGGGGTAGGAAGCTGAAGCTCCGAGCGAGTGGGTGTGGTGGCGTGCAAATTACTTGTGAAGTCCGAAAGCACAGCAAAGACGTATTGTTCTGGACCGATGATCACCCGCTGAGTCAGCACCATGCACAGCTTGTTTGCGTTACGTGTTACATAATCCGGACATCTTTCAGCGCCTGGAGGGGGGCCGTCAGCACGATTCCGCCAGGATTCGATTTGGCAAGACCAGATCTCTACGAGCAGTTCTCATATCTCCCACCCCAGTGTCATTTGCTGTACGCCAAGCTTTGCATTGAAACGGCCGTTGCCAAATCCTCATGCTCAACTCAGACATCACTAGTCGAGCAATTTCGATATCGCACGACAAGTCACGCATTGAGAACAAATTTTTTCCTTGAAAATTCGCCAGTATCTCTAAATCTATGAGGGACAGAGAGAAAGAGGACCAACTGTTTAATCGTGCACCAGTCACCGTCTACGAGTCCAGTTTGGTTCCTTCACTAACTTCTATCAATCCATGCTATTTTCCGACAAGTAGAATATGTTGTGTTCCCGATGAAGACAGTTTCATTTTTGGCATTCTGTCCCTGGAATCTGCTTCGTGACGTGGAGCCTACTCTTTGGATTAGATCGGTGGGCAGCCCGCCCAAATGCCAATTCCTTTGTACACATTCGCCACTATTGAGTATTATGGCCATCTGCTACCACAGATACACTGCGAGCCGACTGGGGGCACATTTGTCGACTGTTCCAAATTGAACATTTTCGGATTGTTCTATGTGCAAGGCAAAGCACGATCCACGGGTGGGGGCGAAGTCCGAGAAGCGCATCAGCCTTTCAGCGCATAGGCATAGGGGCGTGGCAGATTGCTTGTTTCCGTCGAGAATCGGAACGGGTGACGCTTGCATGCGGCCGTTATGCGGTCATAACTGTAGGAATGTTGGTATTCAGTCATATCCTCGTTCTCGCTATGGGAATTTGTTCGTTCGATGGCCCTCATTCTTGCTGAAGAAGCTCAACCAGGAGGCTAATTGTACCGCTAAGCGCCTTCTTTTTTGCTTGGTGGACGCGGTATTCGTTGGCCAAGAAACCACTTCGGAGCGTGGCTGCAAGCTGCGGGAGCCTGGAAAGTATAATCTTGTGCGGAGCTTTGCGGAGTTCACCAGCTTTCCGTGGACTTCCTCTATTCTTTGCTGAGCTTCCCCGTTTATGAGAGCGCACTAGCGACCACAAAACTCGCAAGACTGCCAGCCGCCAACCCAGCGACCAAGCAGAGTCCCATGAAACCACCCGCAGCCTCTCTTTCATCAACGTCCACCCACTCGACCGCGCCCATCATGCAAGTACTGCCCAAAAATCCATTGGTCAGGCCGAAAAGAAGCTGAACGATCAAATAGAAGACATCGCTGCTGATCGCCGCGCCACGACCACCCACATTGCAGAGAAGGTACAGCGGGATGAATACAAGACGGCCGACTGACATGGCAAAGACGATCTTGGGCTTTGAGGTCAAGGAGAGGGACGGGAAGGCCGGCAGGATGCGACCGACCAAGTCGCCGGAGTTCCAGAACAAGAACGCGAGCGGGATGAAAGAGCCTGGTTGAAAAAGCCTCGGCGCGGATTCGATAGGGCGGACGCTCTTGGTCTCCTGGGTGAATACGGGGTAGACCATGGAAATGGCGAAGGTGAGAAAGACGGCTGCGGATAGCCAGTAAAGCTTGCGTAGCAGCGTGAGAAGCGGGACCGATTCCCGAGTGGGAGCTGACGTTGCATCACGCAGATCGCCAATGCTGTCACTGAGGTTCTTCGTATGATGCACAGACATGCGTCTGAACAAAAGGTAGATGAAAGCGAAGATGGTGAAGGCAGAGATGACGGTTGCCGTCATGAAGTATGCGAAAGCGGACTTCGAAGACTCATCGGCGGCCTCCTCGTCTCCCAAGTCATCTGCAGGCACAGACATGACGGATACGATCTGAGCAATAGCGGGCAGCACGCCAGCCACGCCTTGACCAACCATGATCGCGTTGGTGTACTCCTCGCGCCCGAAAGCAGAAACATAGGCAAAGACGCCGTTTTGGCTGAGCGCAGTCCCAAAGCTAGCCGCAGCAACCATTATGATCATGAAACTAAAGTACCCTTTGGCAGATATGTCCAAGAAGTGTTGGGTTGATATGGCCAGGAGGGTGAAAGTGACGATATTGACCAGAAGGGCGGCCATAATGCGTTTGGGATAGGAAGCGCCGGATTGGAGTTTGGCAAGGACGAGCATGGAGCCCAAATTCACCACCGTCGACGTTGATAGTTGGGCTGATTGGAAGGTGTGGAGAATGCTTTCGTCTGATTCGAAGCGACTCTGGAAGTAGGGACCGGCAGCAAGGAACATGTTCCTTTGAAGCGTTAGCTGACGGCCTGTAGTACTTTTCATGGGCTTCATTTACCAAGCCCACAGCATAGCCACTCCTAGAAGCAGAAAGATGGAGTAGTCCAGCCATGAGAAAGGCGCTTTCTCCTCCTCTTCCTCTATTCTAGCGCCATCTGGAGTTTCGGAGCCGCCCTCCAGCGGCTCATAGGGCTGCTCCCGATCGAGAAGCCTGCGAACTCGATCCATGGTGTTCAAACGAATGGTTGAGGGCTGATGCAAAGCCTAAAAGGCCGAGGTTGACGGATGGATGAAAGCGAATCGGGCGGCGGCGAGTGGATGTTTGCTCTTGGGAACGCGGCGACGCAAAAGCGAGAGAAAGGAAAATGCAAGCAGCGCCTAGGTATACACAAGGAGGGAAGATGGGCTGAAGCTATATCTCAAGCTTCACGATGGCAGTGGGATCGTGGGTCAGCCGGGGACACGGAGGTGTCCGGGGAGGTGCATGTGAGAAGGTCATGACGCCCAGCTAGGGCCGGAGACAAGTGCGGCGATAACGATAAGGGGCGCGACCAATTCCGTGGCGGCTGATCACAACACTCTTTGTCTCTTCACGATGCTGTCATGTACGACTTAAGAATTCTGCTATTTTGTACCAGGGCTACACCCAAATATTGAAATAACTGCGAAATTGCCTCGCATTCCATCTATACTTTAACGCCAGTGCCCATTTACATTGTCTCAGAGCGCCACCTGTTACCGGGGACGCCTCAACGGGTGCGCCTCGGTGTTGAATACCCACTCGTCGAGGCTTATCAACTCTGGGTCACTGAACGTCAGATAGTAATACTTGAGCGTCTCTGCCATCCAGAAGCTCTCGCAACTGTCCACCATCTTGACATTATCCGGCGCTCCTACGTCATTGATGGCCGCATTTCCCAACTCCGTGCGCGTGTACTTGTCAACCGCTTGGAACATATTCCACGCCTTCTCCTGGAAGTGTTTGTCGCCCGTGATCCTGTACATCAGGAAGACGCTTTCGATGGCCTCCGGTCGCAGAAGGTAGCGTCTGTCGACGAGCTTGGTCATCCCAGGCGCAACGCTGTACCGCTGAGTATACTTCTCGGCCACTTCGCGGTCAGATTTGCTGTTCTGTGAGGCAACCGCGTCGAGCCATCGTCCTTCATCCCACAAGCACTCGTCATCTTCTTCGGTGCAGGCAACGGCATTGAATATCTCGGGCATGATGCCAGTAGGCATACTCTCGTACGCCCAGATACAGCCGTCCGTGAGCTGGCGGGCCGTGTGGAGTTCATCAGGACGATCGAAGATTTTGGCGGCGATGCCGACCATTCCACCGGTGAAGCAGGCCAGATGCTGACCTTCTGGATCGAGCTTGACCTTCCCCTTTGCTGTAACCCTGGCGGTCCCGGATAGGAGGATGTCCAGGTTATCGCGGTTTAGAACCCGGAAAAATAGGTATTCCTTGGCGGCTTCAATGGCGTTCTCGTACATGGTGCGGTACTGGTCCATGATGCCTCCAAGGAGCATCCACTGCTTGGGGAAGTATTCGTACAAAGAATCGGCCATTGCGCCGAGGGTGAATGTGTGATCGTCAGCAAAGGCCTTCTTCCTCGGGTTGACTGCAAGAGGCCAAAGACCAGGAATTTTGGTCATGTTCTGCTGCCTTTCAAATTCATCCGTGATGCGCTGGATAGCGTCAAAGAATTTGGGATCACCAGTAAGCTGGGAAAGCCTGGTGAATTCCAGGCTGAGGGAGCCGACCTCAGCAGACACGGCGTTGCTGGAAGCAGACTGGTCTACTCGATTGATGCCCTTGGCCCTCCACTCCCAACGGCTAACGGGCATTCGGTTCGGTGTGTCGAACGCGCGGTAAAGCATCTCACCAAGCTCGGTGGCCTTGGTCAGCAGAGTAGAGTACTTGCCACCGCTAAGGTCATAGGCAGACATAAGTCCACCAAGGTAGCGGATAGTAGTTTCGAATACATTAAGTGATCCAAGGTCCGAAGTGCTGAAGTCGACCTTTTTCAAGGCATTCACAGCCATTTCAAATTCTTCATGAAGACCCATGATCCAGAGAGTGTCCAGAGTGTCGACCAGCGAGGCACCCCATCCACCGAAGGGGTTTTTCCAGCCGCCAGACAGCGGCGTGATCTCATCCTGAAGCCATGCATGCTTTTTATATCCTTCCCACGAGTGCACGAAGCTCTCCTTGACTGCCTGCAGTCGCTGTTCCCTCTCAGCTCTGACATCTGCCGGTTCATTTGTAAAACCGTCGAATTGTATCCTGGGAATCGTTGTTGGCCTGGCTGCCGGCAGCGGCGTGAAAGTCGATACTGGATACGACTCTGGGACATCCTTCCATCGGATTGGCCTCTGAAGGTCGCGGTCTGCGTATGTGCGCAGAGGTGTAGGGCTCGGAGGCTCTCTCACAGAGAGGTGCGAGACATGAAAGAACGCGAAGATGGCGCAGAAGGCCACGATAGCAAGGAGGTTGGTGCGACGAATGACGGGCATCTTGCCTAGGTCTGCTGGCAAGACGGAGCTGGAAAGATGCAAGACTCGGAAACCATGTGGTCTTGACCACGGACGGGTCAAGTAGGGAGAGGAGAATGCGTTGGCGCAAAGGAACGAGAGCGGAGTAAGCTAGATGTCCGGAACACAGTTGGGGATGACCCGAAACGTGGAAGAGCGGGCCTGATCTTGGCACCGGAGAGTGGCTGCGAACGGCTATTATGAAAGACGAGGGAGAGTAGCGAAAGAGGGAGAAGAGGAAGGTGTTCGCATGAAGCCAGAAATAGCAGGCGGGTTAAGGAGTTGCATACGAGCCACACGAGCTTGAGTTAAGACCCTGGCAGGAGGCGTCCGCTTGTGGTATCGATAACCACCAATGGCGTCAGAAGCCCACTCACCACCACAGCCATTGGACGCCTGTCCATCCGAATATCCCTGGCGGCTTCATCAGTGTCGATCAGCGAGCGCACGCCATCCCTCCCAGACTGCGGGGTGTTGGACGTGAGCAGTGAGAGTGAGGAGTGAGCAGCGAACGAGCGAGCGACGTTGAGTGAAGGTGAGGTCAGCGGTCGGGCCAGCCTGCTTGCCCGCGAAGCCCCGCAAAGCGCACGACGGCCATCACACATCATCGTCTCGCGCTGCGACTCAGGGCCGGCGATCCGGCCGCACCTCCGCATTTGTTCGGCGCGCCGGTGGGCCCTTAATCTCGACGGAGCCGCGCGCCACAAGAAATTCCTATCGCCCACCCCATGGCCGTCACCGCGTGCGTCCAATTGTCCCCTTCCACCACGTGCTCCGCCGCGCCGCCCCGCTGACGACCGCGCCTGTGTAGCGTCTACTTCATCGCCGCAGGCCACAATGCGCCGAGCCTGGCCGACCTGACCGATCGCCTTATCCGCGCCTACGACCCGGTGCCAACCGGCAGCTGGGGCCTCCACCACCGCGTCTTCCGCTCCACCCCGCAGAACACCACCGACAAGTCGCCTCCGCACTTCCAACATGTCCTCGGCCTGGGCCACTACCCCGACCGTGCGTTCGTGCACATCGCCGGCCCTGATCAGCAGCCCGAATCCCCGCAGCAATCCTCGACCGTTGCCATTCCGCTGCAGCAGATGGAACCGTACAGCCAGCTGCTGAACCTGAAATTCGGCGCCCTATGGATGTACCGGATGGGCTCGCAGGTCACCGCCGGTGCCTCATACTCCCTGGGGGAATTCACTGTGCGCTTGGGCGAGCTGCGCGAGAAGGGCGGCCAGATGGCACTACGCGGGACCGTCGTGTGCATCCAGACAGCGAAACAAGAGTCGGACGACGGGGATTCGTTGCCTGGCCAGGCTGACGCCGACCAAGAGCTGCAGGCGGGTCAGGCGCTGGTTCGCGATGTCTGGTCACGCTTCAGCGTACCTCAAGCCAAGGAAACAATCACCTCCCGCCCGGCTGCCCGTGAGCCTGACGAGCAGGCCTTCGACGAGGTCAGACTTTGGTGCGAGGCACTGCGCTTTCAGAAGTAAAACGGCAAACACTTAGCCCGGCAAGGGCGAAGCCGGCAATTTTCATGTGCGACCCGCAGAGGCCAATGCCATCCTCGACGAATTAGTTAAGACGAAACCCCGACAATGGAAGCTGCATCACTTTGAACACGGCTGCACGCTTGTGGCTTGAGTTGCACCACCTGCAATGCATGGCGGCTTTCCCGCCGCACGAAACCTGTAACTTGGGCCATGACCTGTGTCCCGCAGCCCCCCGTGTCAGGCTGGCGCGCGGGCATCAAGGCTCTGCTACTTCGACAGATTCGTATGCAGCATGCTGTACCACCAATTGCCATAGCCGTGGAGACCAGCAACACCGCCAATGACGCCCAGCTCCCTTCCAATGGCCACAGCTATCACCGCCGCCTGGCTATGTGCTTTTCCCAGTCCCACGATTTTGCATACCTTCAGTCCGTCCTGGGTTGTCTTCGCGGCCTTTATTGTCGATCTTTTTTGCAGTAGGGAGGATGTGAGTTTCCAGACAGCATCTTGAGAAGCGGCATGGCGGAACGATTGCCCCACAAACCTCGTGCTGTCTGCTTCATTCGTGTTTGACGGCTGCTGTACGAGGATGCTCGCGCCATCAGACATGGTTGCACTACCTCTCCTGTACCTCTTGAACTTAGCGCTTCGCTTAAGCAAAGGAGGTACCTCCGAATGCATCGTTTACCATCCGGCCGCCTGGGAATACTGCAGAACAGCGTTTGGGCCCAATTCCCACGAATGAAGTCCTGCCGTCCGATAAACTTACGAATCGCATGCGTGTTCTTGCATTGGTCAAATTGAAGCTGATGTGTTGACAGGTCGAACGGGATCATGGCTGCATGGTACAACATGATACAGCTTTGGATCTTGGCGGTGAGTTAAGTGATACCAGATGGTCAGCAAGCCACCTTAGACGCCACCTCGAGGGATTTCGGGGTTCAACGCTCTCCCCGGGCTTGGGAGAAATAGTTGATCTGGGCCTTTTTCTCTTTTCCAAGCCCGGTTGGATAAGGAGAAAGCCGTTGGATGGCTGTGGAAGACGCACTGCGTTGAGATGGGTGAAGCCCTACAACATTGCTATCACGAAGGTGCCAAGCACGTGTGGGAAGGATGAGTGCATGAAGGTATTGGAGCAGTTCGTTTGAGATGTTTTTCAGCTGAGAACTCTCTGTATACAGGCTTGCTAGCCTGTGGTGGTGTAGCTTGCCACCTCGCCGAGACTAAAGCTCAAGATGACTTACCAGTGCTTGTGCTTATGAACGAGGCCACGGAACGCCTGATTGCTCTTGTCTACAACATTGTTTCGCTTGTCCTTGGTGCCCGTTGAGGTTGACCTACAGTTGACTCTGTTTTTCATCTTCAGCGTCGCTGGTAACTTGCGTTTCCCATTCGTTGACAGCCCAGTCAAAGGTCTGCTCACTTCCCCCATACCTATTCCCTATCTTGCTTCTGGGCAGCTTTTTCTCGCAGCGCCCGAGTCTCTTCACCATATGCCCATGACGTCTTTCCCGTCCTCAAATCATTGGGTGTCACGATCTCGATCGTAGATCAACAGCATCGCTCACAGCCACCATCGATGATCTCACTCGTATGCATTCATATAATGCTATGTACACGCCAAACGTTCCCTGCTGCATGAGTTATTTACATTCCGTCATATCCTCCTCCATCCAGCGGCCGCGCTATCTACACAGCTCCTGCACTTCATCCAATTTCCTTCCTCTCTCTCTCTCCGCTCGACCCAATTTTCTCTCTCCCTTTTCACTCCGCAATATACACCCCCTCCTCAAAAGCGCTCACGTACGCTGCTCCCGGCACGGTCCACTGCTTCAGCGCCTCGCCTTCCTCGCCCTCGATCTGGTCCATCAGCCAGCTCACCATGTTCCCGAAGACGACGCTGCCGGCGGCGTTGAGGTGGGTGCGGTCGTCGCTGTCCAGGTTGTAGGTGTAGGCGTCGTCGGCGCCGATGGCGTTCAGGTAGTCGGTGCTGGCGCGGTTAAGGTCGATGGAGAGGGCCGACGTTGACGCGGCCGCGGCAAGCGTCGCGGCGCGCTGCGCGGCGAGGTTCTCGGTGATGGACGAGTTGGAGGAGCTGTATTGGCGGCGGGAGAGGGGGGTTACGAGGATCTGAGCGGGGTGGGTTGAGAGTAAGTATCGTGGTTGGCGTTTTTGGGGAGATGGGAGAGGGGAGAGAAAAGGAGTGGTGAAGAGTGATTGCTGGTTTGGAGTAAGGGACAGCAGAGAAGTGTTGCTGGATGGGAGGTGAATTCGCGGTCATCCTGTTGCGGTTTCCTTGAGAACAGACGCAGGACTGGTGGTGGTTGAGACTGTGACGCTTTACTGCCGCTATTGCTGCCACCTCTGCTGCTCGCGCGATGATGTTGCACTGATCTCTTTGCAAGAGTCCAATTGCGGAAGGCGATGAAAGTGGGTATAAAGGACGAAAGAAGATAGGTGTTCCTCTTCACTTACCGGTTTGCCGCCCGCATCGCGCACGTCTTGGACGAACTGCGCCAGATTGGCAGTGTACTGGTCAATGCTGATGCCCTTGTCGGATTTCTGATCATTGTGGCCGAACTGGCGGATTTCCAAATGTCGATCGTTAGTGCTCCATCACATCTTGCCAGGGGGCTGTGGATCGGAGTAACAAAAGAAAAACATCACCGGCTCTGCCACAAGAAAATATCCCCATACACATTCCTGTCTATGCCTTTCTTCTTTCCGAGAATCACGAGGGAAGAGGGAAAAAAATAGTATGGAATGAAGGCCTCAGTCTCACCTGGATCGTCACGTATGGCGTGTATTCGGCCACAGCATCCTTGACATCCTGGAGCACAGTGTCCCAATCTCCGCCTTCCCGGAAGCTGACGGTGGTCGCACCGTTGTGGCCATAGTTCTTGCCCGTCGCGCCGTTTTGGAGGGTGGTTTCGAGGAAGCCATTGCCCCAGCCGCCGCCATTGGTGGACTGCACCGCCGTCGTGCTGTCGCCTGCGAGGAAAAAGGCTGCTGGCTTATCCGCTGCTGCAACCGAGGCCAAGGAGGCCACTGCCACGGATCTGGGAGCAGCAAGAGCACCGGCGGCGCTGCCAAGCAAGAGCGCGGTGAAGGGGTTGGTGGAGAAGAGCATCGTTTTGGGAGTTGCCTAAAGCGGCAAAGACAGGGTAGTAAACGAAGCTGCGGGGGAAAAACAAGAGAGCAAACAAGGTTCGCTGTTGCTGTGCCGCATTTTGGTCGACTTTAAAGTCTACCTTGACTTCTTTTTCCCTGGCCGTCATCTCCACCTTGATGAAACGGGACTGGATGGTGCTGCGGGGTGCACGGAGGAATAGTTGCAAACACGGACGCTCGTTTATACGAATGCTCGTTTTGAGGTGTGCTTTGCGACAATATCGCCTCCAATCAGCGCGCCGGCGAAACGAAGTTCAGTGGATATTTTAGCCGCTCGGAAACAAATAGCCCGGACCGACGGCCCCGGCGTCCTGGACGAAAGGAAGTTTGGAATCATTCTGCGACGGGAAGTGAAAGAAAAATAATTGACGGACAGGAAGGAGAACCGGAGACGGAGGAAAGACGCTCGATTGTTCCCCCATCAGGTACCAAAGGTGAGAAGGGTCCCGTTTGACGTCATAGCGGCGGGCGTACCCGGCGACCGTTGCTCGTTCAGGTCGGTCAAGAGTCTAGACTTTGGCCTCCGGACCCCTATCGGTGTTTAGCGAGACCGACAATATCTCGCTCATGCACAATGATGTGCTTTTCCGCAGGCGCAATGGACATCACCCAGCCGCTGATGGACTTTTCGCTCGTCGAATCGACCGATCCAGGCTTTACAAGATCTGATCCACCTATGGAGCCTCATCGGAGCCATCACCTTGATGATTCTGGGATGACCAGACCAACCACCGCGCAGCGACTGTCACACAAATGACGTTGCCGTGCGGCCACATAGGTTCCCCAAATAACCGTGTCGCGGTCCAGCCTCGGCACGCCAAACAGGGGTCCAGTCGACTAAACGCCAGCTTTTTTGCTTTGCTCCTCGATCCTCCTCAGTTTCGCGATTTGTGCGCCTGATGGTTTCCCGTTGCGAAGGGTCGAACGAAGGCGAGAGGCAAAAGCACAACGGATCCAGGCATGCTGACGACATTCAGTGTACCGTGATCACCACCACGCTGCCGGATCCTGACAGTCGAGAACCTTAGCGTTCACATGAACCGCAAACTTTCCCATTGGGCCTCAACGCGGCCAGGCGCGATGGTGGCGGGCGCTTGCTTACCGCTCCCTCAGCCAACTTCTCGTATGGTCGCTCCTGCACGCTGCTCCCTGTACGCCGCCACCACAGATGCGGGCATCAAACTCTGCTATGTGCCGTCGATGAGATTGCGATCCAAGGGCAAGCCGTCCAAGGGCAAGCCATCCATCTCCTCGTCCGGAACCAGCGCCGGTCGTCGACGATTTGTATTGCCCTCTAGAGACGCAGAACCGATGTGACACCGCGCTATTTGCCTGGCATTTGAGCCGTGAGGGACGTGGCCATGGCAGTTTGAGGAAGTCGATGGCCTAATCCTTCTGGATTTGCATGGGAAAGCGCTAGTGGGCACGGCTCGATTGTCGTACTGCATCTCAAGTTGTTGGGGTCTAGGCTCTTGCCAGATGCGTCTCTGTTACGGTACTTCTGGTATTTGGTATTGTTAGATGGTGTCTTACCGTCTTTGAAGCTGGTGCAGTTTCACTGTTTATTGAAACAAAGGAAAAGGGGGACTTGCCAGAGCCGAGCTCGAGAGAGCGTGCTTCTCACCATTGAGCCATTTCTCTAGATCCTGAAGTGCGAGCATGAATTCTTAAGCGATTCAATCACTTCTCGCCTTCACCTGTAGCCTCCAAATGTACCCACAAAGACAGGGGGAAACATACGACCCATGTGAACGCCGCTAGCATACCATCCCTCAAATTTATAGGCTTCTCCACTACTTCGTGCACGCGATTCGGATACATTCTGAGGCTTCTAACTCATGCCAAAAGACATGCCTAGGCCGAAGACAAACCAGCCACTCCGATACCTTCCTCTGAAGCTGAACGGCAATACACTAGCAGTGTTAATTTACTTAGAGCTGCTGAACAACTATAACTCCCGAGCAGGAGGCTCGAACGTATCATTAGTGAATCCAGCCTACTTTTGCAGGATCCGGCGAATCGAGCCTTCCAAGACCTACCCTTCCGAACCGACTAAGAGTAATGTGGATGAAGTCTGGCAATGTGCTTCTAGAGCCCTGAAATCGATTAAATTTCTTTGAGTACTGCGTGGAGAGCGACAGTAGATTGTGCTTGACTGTGTGTCCCACCGGCCTAAACCTAAGCAACAAACCATTCGCTGAACTTGGATAGGTGGTGTTGGTATTTAAACTCGGAGCGGGGTCCGTCTTCCCATCCGCCTCCGCATCCGCATCCGCTTCCGCAACCTTGCCTCTATCCCCTCTTTGAGAGACACGCACTCGGATCTCCACTGTTCGTACATCAAGGGTTTATTCTCTCACAAAAAGGACATGATAAAACGAACTCAGCGTATAGACAAGCCAGGTCACGGGTCGTGTTCCGGGTTTGCCGCCTCGCTTATAAATTGCTCGTTGACAACTTTGGAGCCGCAAGACTCTAGCTCGCAGCCTCTCGTGCTCACTGCATGAGTTGTTGATTTTCTACGGTAGGGTTGGGAGAGCCGGAAGCTGCCAGCTGCACTTCAGAGTATTCCGGCTAAGCGGCAATTTTACGCCGTAGTGATATCTCTTACGCTAGAGCTTCATAGCGAAGTGGGTCCTTGCATGACTTGGATGGGATAAGCATTCCGCCCGGCCCAAGGTCGGGGTTCCTAGCGGGGGAAACCCAAAGCTCGGTATGAACCGAGTCTCAAACGGCCACTAAAAAGATCACCAGTAGATCGTTAAAATGCAAAAACTCACTTTACTATGTTGATACTTGTTGAGAGGTCAACGCTTCTTACGCACGTTTAACCAGCTTTCCCCTGACTTTGGAAGACTGCTTTAAGTAAGAGATATGAATTGTAGCTGGAGTTGATGCGATGGCCGGAGCATAGAGAGAGGGTTGAACAATTCCTTCTGGAATGATCAAGGGAGTTCCAGCTCTGAGGGGCATTCTTTAGAAGTCATGTGCGGACTCTGCGTCTGGGAAGCTCTTGATGCCTCTCAATGCTGGCATATTTAGATAAAGCAAGGGAGACAACCAAAATACGACTACCGATTTCATACAATGCCAAGAAGCAAGTAAAGGGCACAGTGTCGGTGAGTTCATTAGAAAGTCCCATGCTTGATGATTTGTGGAGCTGGGCTCGTTAGTGCCTGCGCATTATATCGCCAGATCCGGCACGAATCTGGGTTCATCAGCAGTTGATGCATTCATATGTACATTTGAAACGAGACAACGGCGGAAATAAAGATTTTTCTGACATGCCGCGTTCGCGTGAGGCTCGCATTCCGCAACGGATTCCCTTGGCTCAACAGGCCTCGTATGCGAGGTGGGTCCACCCTGGCTCCCAATCGACCGATTTCAACAAAGATCAACCGGACTTTTTTCCGCGATAGTGTGCATGGTGTTGCTTGCGATGTGAACACATGGCGCCACGTAATCCGTGGCTTGTCTTGGTTGTGCCCGAACCGAATATACTGGAACTCGGTACCGACGCCAAGATGCCGACATGACATCCGAATGCAAGGCTTAGATATGGGCAAATCGCGAAACATGAAGTGTGGCGGATATCGTCGGCCCAAAATGAGCACACAAAAAGCATCAAGCCGGAATGGTGCGGATAGTCGCGTAATTTTCCTCGCTATGTTGCTCAACTATCTCTCCTATCATCGCTCCCTGTTGCTATATTGTATCCTCATATACCTTTTTGATCTTAAGATCTCTCAGACCTATCTTTGAAACCCTGTTCAGTCCAAGATATGCGTGCTAAGCATCATATCCTGACTGATACCGAACAAAGATACGTGGCGCTGCTGGTAGAGCGAACGCAGCGGGAAAGGAACAAAGTCGGCTTCGAATTCCAATCTATGAATGATGTTGCGTCGCTATATTTCTCCGACTCTCATCAGCACACCGCCGCAGTTCAACTCCGGGAATGCCTAGGATTTCAATGACGTCGTCTGTTTCGGACATGTCCATAGATAGTTGAAAGGTGCTTTCGAATCCCGACAGGGATTGATCCGATAGGACGATGAAGGTATCATGGGGACGTAAATTCCGAGGGCTACAGAGCGTTGATGCTGACAACGCAGCTGCTTATCAATATAAAGAAGGATTATTCCCGAAATCCCTGCTATAGGACAAGGGATGCTCTAAATTTTCTATGCCTCTATGCAAATTTCCCTAAACCGCAAGTGCTCGTAAGCATCGCCCCTAGAAGGCGACAGTGCCGCAGTTTGCCACCAGGAATCGCGATAAGTTACCAACGTGGTACTCCCTAACACATTCTTACATACTGATTCTTACAGGCGCCAAAGGGATCGTCGATTTAAAGACAAGGCGCTTGGCACATATGCAGCCCTTCGAAATGGCCTGCATTTGCATGGTCAGTTCGCCACTTTATTCTTAGCATTGTGTCGAGCGCTGAACCGAGAGAACTGACATGGCTGGAACGCACCCGGTAAATATTACTCTGCCCACGGTCTTGACTTCACTGACCGCGGAGCCCGGAAATAGGAAATAAGAATCAAGAGGCAACCTCGCATTTGGTGGATCCTTAGAGCATGATTACTCATGTCATCGGGCCACCGACTAACGTTCTCTGGGTGAGGCAGATCCTCCTGAAGAGATCACCTTCAACCCCAATGTTACTTTCTGAGACATCGCCTATGGAGGCTTGCATTTGGCGACGGTCCTGTTATTGAAGGGTAGGCTTTCAACGCTCTTGTTCGACTTTGCTAATTCTTGATCATCTCCCTACAGACCACGTCTATATCAGTACCCACTCGCCTCTAGGCGCAAGGCTCCGGGCCTTTCAACTCTTTGAGGTTCCTGGCTTTTTTAGCCACTTCAGAGACACTGCAGTCAAAATGGAACATTCTTTCACAGGAAGCGCCATCTAGAGAGCTCCCATATGCATCCTCGTGGAAAAGTTAGTCTCGTCGTATTGCATACTAGGGAGTCAAACGCCAACCCTACGAGTTCAGAATAACGAACGCAAAAATCCTTCGATTCCTCCCACAACCGCAAGAAACGCTTCTGTGGACACCTCGGAATGTCGCTTGTGAGCTTCGGGCCTCGTATTCGCCTCTCTAGACGAAATTGTGTGGGATAACTCAGACGATGATTGAAACCGCGACTTCTGATTTTCGCTCGCTCCATTGACGGAGCAGGCTATACCATACAAACAAGATCTTATGGATCTCTGGGAGACGGTGGTGGCCGAAGTTTACGCAGCGGCTTCTTGCGGAATCACCCTCGAACGTAAAAGATCTCAGAATGATTAGTACAAGAGGAGCTAGCAACCGAACGAAAATACAAAGTTTCTTCTGCAGAAGGAGCAGTGCTTTCCTTCATTGTATTGCCAAAGGTATGTTGCGCTTTCGCAGGTCCAAGCATCTCCACCAGCGTCACCTAAAAGGTGAGGCGAGTCTCATCAACACAAATCGGTGGAATTAATCTCAAATTAAGTATATACAGCAGGCTGCGATGGAGGGCAAGTACTTGTCAAGCAAATGATCAGGTGCAATTCAATCTCCATGTAAGCTGCACGCAGCTTGTGATTGTTCAATGCCGGTTTCGTGTGCTTGAGATTCTCTATAACTACCTCTCTTAGTGGATGAATCATAACTTCAAACGAAACCTATGGTTAAACATGTGCAAGAGAAGCATGCAAATCGCCTTCCCGTCTAAAAGCATCGACAACATGTGAAAATTACGATGGCAGACTAGAGTTCTAATACTCACGTAACTTTCCGTCGGTGACATTTAGTTTCCTTAGTTGGGGACCTCCAAAGCTATTCCAACAGACTAGCTTCAGTGATAAGTATTCCCAACGGTTTAAGCCAATATGTGCTGTAGGTGGATTCTCGGTGCAACACTCAGTATTAAGCATACCGACTCGTACCGCGAAGAAAATGGCTCATCATGACGTGCGAGGCGGCAGAAGTAGAGGGTAAAGACTTACGCGTGTTCTCTCTCCGCTATTCTTCATCGAGATAGAACCCTTGAAAAATGAATAAAAGTGGACCGGTGTCCATAAAAAACAGATTTCGCAACCTTGCAAAATCTAGGCGATGTCTAAGTCCGTCGGCCCTGAGGCGAAGGAGCGCGGCGAGGCTGGCGGCTGATGCAGGTCCTTCCGTTGAGCCAGCCGGAGGAGCAAGGCGAGCAATCACAAGGCAGCAAAGAGCGTGAAGAAACGAAAAAGAAAACGTCGGTTTCCGAACTCTCAGACATGCCCCCACCCTCCTCCAAATCACGACATCGACTGCTCGAACCTAGCTGCCCCTGAGTCATTCCCTAGTTCTTCGCATCCCTTAGCAAGACCGAACTCTATATGGCTCTGTTTAGAGTTTATATGTCTTAGAAACGACGATGGACCAAGAGCGACACAATCAGCCCAGCCTCCGGTTCAACCCCACGACAACATCCAATCGCCGTTCTTCGGAACTAGTTCCGTAATTCCTTCCCTTTTCTAGCCACCTTGCGTTTTTCTTTTTTCCCTGCTCCCCAAGAACAGTCCCACTCTCGCTTACGAATGAACTGGCAAACAACACCCGCGGCAAAGAAAGCCTTTCCGGGTGGCACACTCTCGCTTCTCCATCACCGGCACGGCGCGTGGATGAGGTGAGCTGGTAAATGGGCGGGAAAGCGCCCGCTGGGGGGGGGGGGGGGGGGGGGGGGGGGGGGGGGGGGGGGGGGGGGGGGGGGGGGGGGGGGGGGGGGGGGGGGGG